>CM055678.1:24474400-25724400 GCA_029448645.1 Andrena camellia | reverse complement strand
GAAACATGTCCTCGAGGCGGGCACTGGCGATCCCGGGGCACCCGAGCTGACTCATTCGCGCTGAGACCGCGAAGCACCTACCTGTAACTTAGCCACGAACTGCTTTATGGACTCCGCTGGCCCACTAATGGTAGAACTATCGGGGCCGTTGTGGCATACCACTTCGATGTCCGGTGGACACATGTCCTTCATTTCTTCGTACCCGAGGCCGATCGCTGCCATTGATCCCCGTATCATATTCGTCTCTATAGATGCCAGACCTTGGGAGTACGCGGAGAGAATCATTTGCTCAGCGGTGAAGCATCCGTCAGCGTAAGCACATCCCAGTTCTCCCACAGAATGCCCGATTATGTTGTCCGGCACTATACCCACGGATGTGAGCAGATCGACGAGACCGATCTGTGCGGGTGGCAATGTTAGTTACGATCGTGGAAAGCAATAATTGTTACTCCACATAGCTAAATAGTCATTGTACCTGAATTGCGGCTATCCCAACGAATGAATTCAGGACGTTGTCGAAGGTCGCCTTGTCCTTGCTCGTGATAATTTTAACTATATCAATGCCACGCGGATTTAAAGCTGCGTCGCACTTTTGTATCGCCTTTAGGAAGGTGGGGAATCTCATTAATTCCGTACCTGTTACGTTTAAATTCGAGATTAGAATTGGCAATGTTTCGGGGCATTGGCCTTTTTAATGAGAACATAATTTTGCCCAGTAATAGTTTAACATGTACCCATTCCAGCCCACTGGGATCCCATGCCAGTGAAAACGAACCAGATTGGTCTCTTTGAGTCCGGGAATTCCCGAATCTCACTCGGTGGCTTCTCGGACACTTTACATCCAACTAGGGTGTACCCTCTGACCAAGTGACCAGATATATTATCAGCATGAAGTTCATGCAGGAGGCGAATATATTCCACGTCCACTGGAATACTTTCCACCTAGGGAGCAAGTTATTCCTTATCCATTATTTTATATCGAATGTCTGTAGTGCTCAGCAGGGATGATTGTTAATTGTTTTACATAATTTAGAAGCGTTGCTACTGCCTCTTCGGTGCGCCCGGATCCAACCACTAGTCTGGGCAAGTCGTCAGAAGGCCTCCCATTGTTGACTTTCTCTTTGGTATAAGAATCCAATAAAACGTGAGCGTTTGCGCCACCGAAACCGAAGGAATTCAATCCCACGTATCCGCCCTCCCATGGCGTGGGCTCTGTGATAACTTCTGCCCTTCCCTCCTCGAAACATTTCATACCCTTCGTAGGACTCGTAAAGTGCAAGTTTGGTGGAATTAGGCCGGTCTCCATTGCAATGATAACCTTTAAAAATGTATAGTGTCACAGTATTATGGCATGTCTTCTGAAGTAAAGCTGTAAATATTCGAACATTCGAATAATTCAAATAATTTCGAATTCTTCAGAGAATTGGGGGTATTAATTCATGATAAACTGTTAAGAAATATTTCATGTTCAGATTCCTATTCGGTACAATCCGCAGTTCGATCACTCAGAATATTCGAGTACATCCTAATTCTTCAAATATTCGAATCTCAAATTCGAATTTTCTAGTATTCGAATATTTGAATACTTCGAATATTCGGAATAGCCCTATTCCGAAGCGATCTTTCCCGTTAGTGGCATTAATCATTGAAAGCACACCTTGGCAACCGAGCAGAGGCCACTGGTAGGCTCGGTATGTCCCAGGTTCGACTTGATGGAACCCATTCGAAGTGGTGTACTTCTGTCTTGGCAAAAGACTTTGTCAATCGCCGCGATTTCTTCGGGGTCACCGACAGCGGTCCCAGTGCTGTGCGCCTCCAGGAAGGACAGGTACTTCGGAGGAATTCCACACTCTCTGTAGAAATCTTCGAAGAGCATCGCCTGTATGGCACTTTTAGGGAAAGTGATACCCTGCTCCTTGTAACCGTCGCAATTCGATTTCGTGTAAACCACCGTCGCGTATATCCTTTTGGCCACCTTCGCTTTCTGCAGGAAGATCACACAGGCGGCCTCGCTGCGCACGTAGCCGTCAGCCTTCGCGTCGAAGGATTTGCAGCGGCAGTCCTTTGATAAAACACCTGAAATCGGACTGGTGCTTGTACATCTTTTAAGCGACACAGAGTATCTCGATAGTAAATCCAGCCAAGGGACTGGCGAATTCAAAGATGCTGCTTCGTACCTAGTTTCATAAATTGAAGTGACACAAAGGGGTGAAGGCACATATTCGCGGAGGCGACGATAACTTGGTCGCATATTCCAGTTCGTATCATTCTGAATGCTTGATCTATTGCGACCATGCTGGAACTGCAGGCTGTATCTATCGTGTATGATGGACCGTGTAGATCGAAGAAGTAAGAGATCCTGTTGGCCAGCATTGTGTTGCTGCTGCCAGTGATACCGAATCCATTGCCCTAAGTCGTGGGGCACGTTTAATGAGCTCGGGAGGTGTTGAAGGTAAGTATGAAGTGTAGGGTTTACAAACCCATAAGATATGTACATAAAATTCAAATGCGACTGACTGACTCACTCACTCACTCACTGACTCATCACAATTTCTTTGGAACCACCGATCCTATGACCATGAAATTCGGTAGGTAGGTTCCTCTTAGCTCCTAGCTGCTCGCTAAGAAATCTGTTTATAAACTCCCTCCCCTTTCCCGAACAAGGATATACAGGGCGTCCCCCAAATTCAGGATTTTCCCGCAACATTTAATATCCTGATGCAAGAAGACATCGAAAAGTCCTTTACCGTTTTGCAATTTGAGGCTTCGTTCTCGAGATATTAACAGTTGAATATTAGCGGTGGAGCTTCCGGGCCGCGCAGTTTAAAGCCAAAACAGCTGATTGCGGACAGTGACCCTTAGCACGCACGCGCAGGGGGCATGCGGAGATACAGATACGCGCAAACAGCAGAGCTGGCAGCGCTGGTTCAACTGTGCGTGTGTGTACCTGTATCTGCACGCGCCTCCTGCGTGTGCGTGCTGCGCTCAGCTGACTCGGCTTTAAACTGCACAGCTCCGATGTTCCTCCGCTAATGTTAAACTATTTTTGTGCGACCTGGCAGCTGTAGGGTAAATATAGGTAATATGGAACGGCACGTAATATGGATCATCGTAAAAAATCGATAACGAAATGACAAACTCTACAGACAATCGTGTTTATCAGTTCCCTAGAAACAATAGACGAACATAATGACAAGTGTCGTTCGCTCGAGTATCCATTATTTAAAAAGAAGCGTTTTCATTTTTCGTGGTGTGCAAAATTTTTTGAAATGTATATCAAATAGTTAAATCTAATACAAACACATTATTTTTTCATTTTTATTTTTTTCCTTTTTATTTATTAGGGCACACGAATATATTTGTTTATATGTATCTTCTACTTACTAAATCTTCATTTTTAGTAACAAAAGTAAAGTGTTCTCAGTTTTCTTTCCAAATTTCCTAGGTGTTCTATATTTTTCGAACTGCCGATTTTCACTCTTTCTAGATTTTTTTACTATAATTTCAAAAAAATTTGAATTCCTTACATTTGACTATTTAAATATGCCCCCCAATGTCAGTTTGATTAAAAAACATGTATTCCCTTACGTTTAGCAAGCTTTTGGAATCAGGTGTTCCATATGGAATACGTTTACCCTAACTGAATTTAAGTTGCAAATACGCCCTTTCGAATTAACACGGCAATAGTCACCTCGTGCTTTTCGAAGTACCATATCTTCTCGGACTCGCTGAAGCAGGCGGCCACAACAACGCCGGTGTTTGTTCCCCGTATTTGCTTGGGATTTACTCCGGCGTCGATAATGGCTTCGTACGTGTGCTCCAACAGCACCCTGCTAAGCGGGTCCATTGTATGGGCTTGCTTATAATGCACACCGAAGAATAACGCGTCGAATTTCGACGCACCAGTGATTTTCCCGCCATCCCGTGGAATCTCCTCATGATCTACACAAATACACTTCGTTCTACTTGCATGCTAAACTGGCCAAAGCTAGGAAAGAATATTAGAGTGTCACCTATCTTCCATCTCGAATAGTTCTTCGTAATAAGGTCCACCTTGTTCATCAGCTTCTCCTTCAGCTCGGTCACGTTGACACAATCCGGAAATCTACCGGATATACCGGTGATCACCACCTCCTCCCCTGGTTCCGGCGGAGTGTATCCCACGTCCGATGGGGTTGTTCGCTCGCTGCAAGGCATTTTTCTCTCCTCTCAGGCCGATTTAAAATGGAGCGTGTACGTTCTCTTCAAACTGTCGCCAAGCTTGTTTAATTACCGCGTCTAAGTTGGCACTTAAGGAAACTGCTATGACTCGCTCTGAGATTGTTCGTTTAATTAAAGCACAACGTGTAATGCACAAGAGTTTTTATAATCACGCCGTCCCCGAGAAATGCCGGGAACAATAGTAGGAATATTCCTGCGAGTAATTTGCGTAATAGCTTTCGCAAGAAATGACGTTTACGCATCGAATTTACGGTTCCGGAATTATTACTGGGTTCTTCATTTCCTTAACCCATTAAGACCCAAAGACCCATTTCCGTAATATTGCGTTTCTTTCGAGCCGCTTCAAAATTCCACCTGCATGATAAAATTTGAGAGATACACTCTGAAGAACATTTAACTTTTATCACCGTCAGTTTTTCGAATTTAATTTATGTTTTACATTATTTAGGTATCGTATTGCTTTGTTAGAATTTTCAGTTTTTTCCCCTACCATGTACTAAGGTAATATTGCGTAGCTGGATTTAACGCGTATAATTTTTTATTATACGTACAAAAATCAAAGCTTCTTTCAAAAAACTTGAAGGAGGGTTGTGATTTTTGGACGTTTCTTTAAAATTCAGTGAGTCTTTAAGGGGCCATGCCCACCTGTGAGGTTTGAAAACACATGTATTTTGGGGATTATTGTTTTGAAATACTTGGAGACTTTTTTTAAATAAACGGTTGTGTATTCGAAAGTATATAAATATATGAAGTTCTTGTATTTTTTTGCAATGCAATATATAAGTAAATAAAGGAATTATGGGCGACCTTCCTGGTTCATATGAACTACAAACTTCAACCTTTAATTAGCATATTAGATTATCTAGTGCCTGCTCGTGTTTTTTTTTTTAATTTCGTTGCATAGTTTTTATTTTACAGATGAAAAGTGATGAGTGAGAGCGATTCTGTGGCGAAAATTGATACTTTTTCTACGAACAGTCGCCACTTTGTAGCAAAATAATTTCTCGGGATAATGAACGATCCGGTACTACTTAGATAATCTAATATGCTAACTAAATTTGGTCGAGTTTTTTTATTTCAGATGACCTATGTCGAAGCAGTGGTCACCACAAGGTGCTTAAAATAAAAGCGCCGACAGTAGACCGCCCGTAATTCCCTTATTTATTTATATATCGCATTACAAAAAATACTATGAGAACTTCAAAATATATACTCTCGAATACAAAACCGTTTATTTGAAAAAGTCTTGAAGCTTTTCAAAAAAAAATTCCTCAAAATACATGTGTTCTCAGATCTCACAGGTAGGCATGGCTCCTTAAGGTGAACTTGAAGGCACGAGTAAAGTTTGTCCAAGTTAATGAGTTGAAAATTGTTTCTACGCTGGAGATATGAAAGAGCCCAGTGATTTCCTGTTTTCTCGTCCACACGATAACGCGGTACGTTGTTTCCTTTATCAGTCCACTGCTGCATGAATAATTGCACCTTCAAACTGCCCACAATAGAGACAATAGGTAATGTATAACATTGTAATCGGACTGTCCAGTCAGCCACATTATTCCACAATTTCATTCGTGCTTGTTGCTACCTATTTCTCTCGCACATAAAGTACAAATAAACTAATTTTCAAGACGAGCAAAGTAACTTCTATCAAGGCAGGTTTATTTCTATGCTGTATGTATAAATCGAAACATGGAAACGTACGAATGTATGATGTAGAATTTCGATTCGTTGTGCTGGTGCAAATCCACGACGAGAAAAATAATATCGCGTCTCACGCGAGACTTTAATCTCGCGAGGCAATTATTTCACGATGTGTTTCCACTGATGAGCAAACATTAATTTATCACGCCACTAGACGAGACAAGTTTCATGATATATTTCCAATAATCCGTTATTTCCATTTAGCTGCTGCTGAGATTTTCGTCCCATGGTAGAAAAGTCTCATAAAAAAACGTCATCGTGGATTCGCGCCATATGAATGAACACGTCTCGTCGCACGAGCAACGATTTTACATACGGAATTCGACAACGTTCCCTTCGCATTTCATTCCTCCCTTATATTATACACGATCGAAATGCGTATCTCTTCACGACAAGCCCGTGCCTTTTTCAGCTTTGCCGTGTAGCTCCAAATCGGGGCTGACGACCTTCAGATTCTCCTTGAACATCTCCGCGCCGTCTAAGGGCTCGCCGTTGATCGCTGCCGCCACCATGTCGCTGTCCAACATCGACAGGTGGGTGCCGTCGACCATGTGTATCGCCACCCTCCCGTAAGTTAGCTAAAAAAAAAAAAAAAAAATAATAATATTCATTATGATAATCCTTAGTATCCTGCCGGCGCCCGGCGATCGAATAATTTCCCACAGCGAAGAAAAACAGTCGCCAAGTTACCTTGCGCAAACCGTAAGCATCGTCAGGCATCGCGACGGCTGACGGCGTTGGCTTCAGTAATGTAATGGGCGTTCTGAGCGGTGGCAGAGAGTCGCAGTCGTAATTGTCCAGTGCGCATAGACGTTTGTAAATGAACGTGGAAATCGCTTTCTGGGCATCCGGGGTATAGATCTTATGAATCTCAGCCGGTGTGTGACTGACCAGCTTATCCAGCTTCTCCTCCCACGTTGCGCATTTATTCAATTCCAATTTGTACTGCAAAAATTTAGAGACTCAAGACTCCCCCGAAATTATGATTTTATTCAAAGATCATATTTATTCTGTACTGCTACGCTTAGCCCATTTTTAGTAAACAGCTCTTCATCCCCCTCCAAAAAAAAAAAAAAAAAAAAAAAAAAAAATGGGTCCCTTAGAAGGTTTGCCACCTGGGCCATTTTCCTTAAATTCGCCACATTGGTAAAGAAGAGCCCAAGGATGTGCATCATCTAAACGCTTACCTCTATAACGGAAGGCGATTTAGTAACACTCAACATGTCGACTAGAAGTCTATTTTGGAACTCGTCGTCCGCACAGGGTGCAAGGTGCTCTGCCTTTATGGCCTTCATATAGTCGGGCGAGCCGTCAATCAGTATAAGGTGGCCGACGAGCGCATGAGCTTCTAATCTCCTCACTAGCTCGATGGCTATCACGGAACCGTAAGAATACCCGACAATCACAAAGTCCCTTCGGCCCTTACTCCTCTCTAATACATACTACAGGGAAATATACAAGACACATAAGTGAAATTGGAGCAGAGATTAACGGCCAATCCTGATCGTTTCAGATACATACAGGTAGAAGGCGCTCCGCCATTTCTTCTACAGAGATACCAGTATCGTATATTCCTAACTGTAGACAGGTAGCTGGGGCCTTCAGTTTCGCTGCCAGTGTGGTGAATATCTTTGCAGATCCTTCTATACCCGGGACAAGGAATATTTGGTTCTTCTTTGTGTTAGGTTTAACGAGAAGCTCCACGCAGTAATTAGCGTTCAGTAACGACACGTTCAGCGTGCGCATCAGTAGCTTCATCCCGGTCAACTGCTCCACGACGGCCGTGGCCTTGGCACTCTGCTTCGTCTGCGTTTTGGTATCCTTCGCGGACATCTCAATCAGCTTAGCTATGTTCAGGACTCGAATATCCTGTGGCGTTAGGAACACTTCGAAGTCCCGTTCCAAAGTCTGCTTTATTTCCACTGCCATCATGGAGTCCATCCCGAGATCCGCCAGCGAAGTAGTTTGGCTGATACCCTTTAGGTCCTTTATGCCTGCAAGCATAGCAGGTCGCAAGTGGGCTAGATATAGCTCAGACAGTAAGCTAAAAAATGATAATAATTGGAACACTGTTACTCACTCATGATATTCAATACACCTTCTAGAACACTGCTAGCTTCGCTGGCACTGGGTCGTTTCTCCGCAACCACCATGCTAGCCACAATCGGTTTGCTATGCGTCAGGAATTTGTCCAGCTCTTCCAAACAGGATGATATCCTCTGCGGCAGTGTCCCACCGACCACGAGTTGCTTCTTGTCCTCCAACATTTCCGCGGCCAGCCCAACTTCAGCTACGGCTCCCCATTGTATCGCCATGCCCGGCAGGCCCTCTTCGACCCTTCTTTCGCAGATCCTCTCCAACACCGCGTTACCCATGCCGTAATTGGTCTGACCGGGACTACCCCGGCCGCAGGAAATAGAGGAGAACACGACAAAGTGGCGAAGAGTCGGGCAGATCTTCCTCGACAGCTGGTCCAACTGCTTGGTGATCAAGGCCTTCGGTTTCAGGCTCTCCTCAAAATCTTCCTCGGTTTGGTTTATGCACAGGCAGTCCTTTAGCACTGCTGCGAGGTTGAAGATACCATCGACGGGTGCCAGTTTCTGCGCCGATTTCAGGATGAACTCGCAGTCGCTGGCCTTAGAAGCGTCCCGGCCAGAAATTATTAGGACCTTCGTGCCGTAAGATTTCCATAGTTCTGTCCTTAGCTTTTGGTAGCCGGTTTTTATACCGCCTCGCGAGATTATCACTAGGTTCCTGGCACCTCGAAGCACCAGCCAGTCACTGAGCTCTAGTCCCAGACCACCCAGACCTCCAACGATCACGTAGCTCTTGTCCGGTAAGGCGCAGAATTGCGGATAGGCGAGTATCGGCGTGTCCAAGGGTGCCTTCTCGTCCCCTACCTTGATTAGGATCTGTAGAAGATCGAAGGTTTAATTTTTGACAAACATGGAGAAAATTGATTCTATTAAATTTATGAAAGAGGACGGAATGGGGTATTCACCTTTCCAGTATGTTTACCGGCTGCCATGTACCTAAAGGCAGCCTCCAGTTCATGTTTCTCGAAGCATTTTCTGTTCAAAGGCTTGATTGCCTTGCTGTGAATTTTTGTTTTAAGGAACTCGTGCACCTCTGCCTGTACATGCGGCACGACGCCGCTAATCATGTTATCCAACAGGATTCCGTGGAAGCTGACTTCCTTCAGGAAGATTTCCATTCCCAGTTGATTGTTCGCAGCCAAGTCGAATTTGCCAATCTCGAGGAAACGGCCTCGATAAGCCAAACAGCGCACCGACGCCTGGAGCTTCTCTTCGGCCAAAGAATTCAAGACTATGTCCACTCCCTTACTGTGCGTCTGTTTCATCACCATCTGCTCGAAACTCGTGTCACGAGAGTTACCGATGTGGTCGTCGCTAATGCTGGGGAATGTTTCCCTGATGAATCTCCTCTTTTCGGGGGTTCCCACGGTAGTGAATACTTCGCAGCCCTCGGAAAGGGCGATGTTGATCGCAGCCTGACCAACGCCACCGCTACCGGCGTGGATCAAAATCTTCTCGCCTTTCCGTAGCTTTCCGAAGTAGTATAAGGCGTAGAAGACCGTGAAGTACGTGGCCGGAATCGTGGCCGCGTCTTCTAGGGACCACTCGGCTGGTATGGGCCATACATTCAGCTTGTTGGGACTGACGATGTTTGACATAGATCTGGAAAAATCAGCGGATTACAACAGTAAATCCCTCCCTCGTTATGAACCCCGCGACGAACGGGGCGGGACGGCGGGCTCGTAGCGCGTTGTGGACAATATTCCGCGCGGCCAATGGCGCGAGTGGGAAACCACTAGAGCGAGCGAGAGGAAACGAAAAGAAGCCTATCTCCGGTTCGTTCCCGGGTTCCCCCCACTCTCGTCCGAAGGATTCCTAGAAATGGTGGGGATAGTCGCCGGGCTTTAAACGCGTGGTAGAAGCGGATTTTCACATTACGAGGATTTGGATGATACTGTAAACGAATTTGAGGATTGGGGGAGCAATTGAAACATTATAGGATCACGGAAAACGGGAGCCTCGGCAACGGGACTCGAACCCGCGATCACCAGATTCGTTGCGCGACCGGCCAGCCGCCTTAGCCACCTCGGCTACCGCCGACTCCCCGGGTTTTGGTTCTTCCGTGCTCTCTCTTATGTTGGGGGTTCCTGATCCCACAATATTGGACACGATGTTTTACCTGCTTTCAGCGAATCCCATCACTCGACGACCCCTGGCATCTATTCCACTGAATTCGTATCCGATCAAGCAGTCGCGGAGCTCCCGCTTTCCCGTTATAGTCTCCGGCATCAGCTTGCCAGTAGCCAGCATCACATCTCTGAAGTTCAGGGAAGCGTATACTACTTTCACAAGATTTTCATCTTTGACATCAGGCTTTAAGGAGCCCTGTACCCATTCCAGGGAACTCAAGTCTCCCCTTACCTGCAGAATAATTGCATACAGCCGTGGACATTCTGTAGGCTTAGTATACTACGAACTAAGAATTTTTGCATACCTTAATATTTGCATAACCATGAGGGACTGGGACTGGCTTCGCTGGCGCTAGAGGCAGATGTCTGTATGTACCCCAAACTTTTTCTGGCCGTAAGATATTAATGCCAATGTCAATATCGAGCTGTTTAGCGAAGAATGCATCGTTCAGAGAAAACTTGGGGGCACTCTCGTCCTGAATTATTACAGCCTTCACGATCTCGCCGCAGGGTTCCCGTCTCAAACATTTTACTAAACCCAGAGCGCCATTTTCCATGTCGCCCTCCGCGACCAGTACCAGCCTCACCGTCTCGTCACTCCTCTTCTCTTCTTCGTTCTTCAAGATTTCTTTCACTTTATTCAGCCAGCTGAATTCATTGTTGTTCACGTGTAGAACCTCTGTCCTATTGGGAGGTTTCTCCTTCTTCTTTAAGAGCAGCAGTGTCTCATCCCCGAAGCTCTTCTCTAACACAACATTCAAGCCGTACCTTTCGATGTACGAGTAAGTATCATCGTTCACCGTTGCTTCTCGCGTTAAAATGAACGCGTGGTCCGCGGTCGCGAGCATAAGTTGGTCCAAAGAATCTTGCTTCTTCGGCGACAGGACATTGTGGGCCACCGCCATGAAGACAGTGCCGTCTTCCGGTACTTTGTTCGGCTCAATTTTGGTCACAGTCTGCGGCAGCGACAGTTTCTCGTAACGCTGGGAATCGGCAGCGAGAATCATGCTCGAGCGAATCATCGGCAGGTCTCCTAACACCTTGAACAGGGTTGGAGTTAGAACTTCCTCGTCGGGGACGTTGTCAGTTACGTCAATTAATTCGGTGATCTTGGGGCTCATTATAATGCGACTATCCAGGGCTAGGTGAGTCGACAGCACGATCATCTCTTCTAGCGTGGTTTGCGCTTTGTCGCGATGAGCCACGAACTTGTACTCCTCCAGCACCGGGTCCGCCATTGGCTTCCTACGTTGAATGGAGTTCGCTTTTAGCCCGCGAATTTCAATGCCGCCTGATTTTATCATGTCGTAATCCGTGTACATCTTGACCGGGATGTCTGGAAGATAAAAAAGGGTGGACATAGTTAAGTGGCAATGAGAAATTTCGATCCACTTCGGGCGCGAGCAGGGCAACTGCCCGGAACGGCAACTTCGGGGGTGGTAAAATTGGTCAATTGGTAATTTATGAATATTAAATTTTTTATACTACATAGGGCTTTTGTTGTTCAACAAATCCCTAGAAAAAATTTCACTCAGTATCAAGCATTATATTCTAAAATAATTATTTATAATGAAATACAAGGGCCTCAAAAATCGAGCCCCGTTTCACAGTGGTTTGAAACATACCGACGTCTGCCTCCGTGAAGTTTCGGACTTTGTCATTATGAACCGTCACGTCTATCACTATTTTCATGATCGCTGTTGGCACGTACAGCGCCCTGGTATCCAGGCCTAGTAACTTGACTTGCAACATGTTATCCATAAATGCCGCCCAATTCTTCATCCACGCGATGTGCCCCGTTCTACCCCCGATCGAACTGCTCCTCAGTCCGCGGAACATTCCCGTATAGTCGTAGCCACGGAGTTTCAGTTCCTTGTATATATCTTTGGTGGTCAGAACTTCTTCATCTTCAATCTCTTCCAGGCTGCTGGCTGGGATCATCTCTTGCGCGGGGTTCTGTGTCGTGCGCACCATCCCCGATACTACGGTCGTGGATCCTTCCGATATTTCGAATTTCCCGGAACCTGAACACGTGTTATAATATTAAAATATTTGGCCTTTATGTGCAGTGGTGCACTCCCGAAGAAAAAGGGATAAAGGAGATTAATGTACCCACGACTGAAGTAATTCGAGAGCTTTGTAAAAAAAAAAAGAAAACTGGAATTTATTTTTTAAAGCAGTGATTTCCAACGTGTGGGTCGCAAAAGGGTTTTTCCTTTTCCAAAAGGAGTGCGAAACACTGCTTTGAAGCAATTTTTATAATCACCCAGTAAATTTTACTGAATTTGTATTGAAATTATTGTTATCCGTTTAATTTGACTCCCCCCCCCCCCTAAAATTAAATCCCGGAGCGCGCCACTGATTCTATGGTTGTTGATGGCGAAGGGTCTCTTTAAAGTGCAAAGTAAATGGCGCACCTCTTTCGATCATGACTGTTAATTTGATAACACCCTCTTTCGGAATGTTCGTCGCGCGTTCGAACTTGATGTTTTCGAAGACGATGGACACCTCGTCGTACAGTTTCCCCAGCAGCAAGCAAACGGTCTCCCACACCATGACAAGGTATCCCGTAGCTGGGACCAGGTTCCTCCCGTCGATCACGTGATGGACCGTGTACTCGAAATTCTCATCGCTAAGGGAGATCTCGATGGTTCTCTCCCACGTGGTTATTTTTTGACGCTGCGTGTAAAGTGGCACGAACCAGTCTTCCGAATGCTCCCACCTGAAACACGGCGCTGCTGTTATACGAAGGATCTGGGGACTAAGTGATTAAACAGCTGCTAGGGCTTGGCTCACTTTATGAGAGGGGAGATCATCGGCGTGCCGCGACTAACGGGGAACGATACGTGGGGATACAGATTTGCGAGCTGCGGTTGGAGGCCGACGTTGTACAGCTTCCCGAGAGCTTGCAGGAAACACTCGGCGTTGTCTTTGTGGCCGCGCTGAGTCAGCGGCACGTTCGTTACGTTGGAGTCCAAGGATCGTTTGAGGATAGCTTGGAGGAGACCGTGAGGGGCGATCTCGATGGTTATCGCGTCCGAAGGAATCATGGTGGCCGTCTCCGCGAACAGCACGGAGTTGAGAAGATTGTTCGTGTGGTATTCGGCGGAGGAGAGCTGTGCCTCTGGCGTCGACCACTGGCTGCGAGGCACCGATGTGCTCACCCACTTGGGGCTTCGCGGCTTCGGCGCGGGAATCACTTTCCGCAAGTACGCCCGGAGTTTTGGTCCCGCCTCCGCGATGTAGCGGCTGTGGTATGCGATGTTACTGCACGGCACTTCCTTGGCAAATATCTTGTTGGCCTGGAACATTGAGTCACGATTCAGCCCCGCTAATCGCATCTTCGTACACCCTCAGGGCTCGAGGCATGTTTCGCGTGTGATTCTTACCCGGAAACATGTCCTCGAGGCGGGCACTGGCGATCCCGGGCCACCCGAGCTGACTCATTCGCGCTGAGACCGCGAAACACCTACCTGTAACTTAGCCACGAACTGCTTCATTGACTCCGCTGGCCCACTAATGGTAGAACTGTCGGGGCCGTTGTGGCACGCCACTTCGATGTCCGGTGGACACATGTCCTTGATTTCTTCGTACCCGAGGCCGATCGCTGCCATTGATCCACGAATCATTTTCGTCTCGATAGACGCCAGACCTCGGGAGTACGCGGAGAGAATCATTTGCTCAGCGGTGAAGCATCCGTCAGCGTAAGCGCATCCAAGCTCTCCCACTGAATGGCCGATTATGTTGTCCGGCGCTATACCCACGGACGTGAGCAGATCGACGAGACCGATCTGTGCGAGTTGTTGATGTTAGTTACGCTCGTGGAAGGCATTAATTCTGCTCCATATAGTAGCCATTGTACCTGAATCGCGGCAATTCCAACGAAGGAATTCAAGATGTTGTCGAAAGTCCTCTTATCCTTGTTCGTGATGATATTAACGATGTCAACGCCATGTGGTTTTAAGGCTGCGTCGCACTTTTGTATCGCCTTAGCGAAGACGGGGAATCGCATTAATGCCTCACCTGTTACATTTCAAATTCATTACCAAAGTCCTACGCTGCTTAAGGGGTTACATACCCTCACAGATCGGAAAATAGGGTCATTTTTATGATTTTTTTTTTAATATAAAGAAACGTCATATTTAAAAATCACGATTTAGTATTTAAGGAAGATAGGCACTAGATTGTAATCTTAAGAATATTTGTGCAAAATTTTATTCAAATCGGTTCACTAATCTCTGAAATATTTTTGGTACCGCAAATGTTGTAGCTATGAAGGGGCTTTGGGAGAAGGAGCTGCTATGGCACCATTTCTTAAGGTATCAATTTTCTTTTTGAAGAGAGTACAGCTTACTTTATACGCAACAAGGTGTATACCTTGATTTTTAAATATGACGTCTCTTTATGTGAAAAATAAAATCATAAATGTGACCCTATTTTACGACGTGTCAAGGGAAATAGTGTAATCTTTAATGAATTCTAATATATACGTACCCATGCCAGCCCACTGGGATCCCATTCCAGAGAACACGAACCAAACAGGTCTCTTGATTCCCGTGTATTCTTGAATCTCTCTCGGTGGCTTCTCGGATACTTTAGATCCAACTACGGTGTAGCCTCTGAACGAGTGGCCGGTTATATTTTCAGCATGAACTTCATGCAGGAGTCGAATATATTCCACGTCCACTGGAATACTTTCCACCTAGGGAGCAAGTTATTCCTTATCCACTATTTTATATCGAATGTCTGCAGCTAATTAATTATCGTACATAATTTAGAAGCGTTTCTAAAGCCTCGTCGGTGCGCCCAGATCCAACGACGAGTCGGGGCAAGTCGTCAGATGGCCTCCCATTGTTGATCTTCTCATTGGTATTAGATTTCAATAAAACGTGGGCGTTCGCGCCACCGAAACCGAAGGAGTTTATTCCCGCGTAACCCCCTTCCCATGGCGTTGGTTCTGTAATCACTTGGATCGCTCCCTCCTCTATACACTTCATACCCTTCATAGGACTTTCGTAGTGCAAGTTCGGTGGGATTAATCCCGTCTCCATCGCGATGACAACCTTAAAAAGTATTAGCAGTCAGTGTCCAATCACTGATCGCCTGTGACCACTTATAGGCAATAGTCAGTGGCGGATTTAACGGGTGGATGAGCAGTTGCCGCCTGGGTCCCTACCGATAAGGCCCTTAAGGCCCCACTACCCCCAATTTTTTTGTCTGTACTACCACACCACCGGTTCCCGTCCGATCACCGAAGTTAAACACCACGGGGCGCGTATCGGGGAAAGATGGGTGACCGTTTTTCTCCCGGTGCGTCGCTTGCTGTTGGCACACCATATGGGTAGGTCCCCACGGTTGCGAACGTATATAATTCGTGACCTCAAGGCCTACCCTATAGCAAAATTCCTTACAGTGATCCCATTGAGTCAAGCGTAGTCTTCACCTTCCCTCGACTGTTCCGCCCCCCTGTGGCCTGCACGGTGGTTGTCGCTAGAAGTATTGAAGCTCACACCACCTTGCCAGCCAAATGCTCGTATAGACGAAAGCCTGAGGTAGAGCACGCCCCACTTTGGGCCAAGACGGCTACACTAGATGTACTACCACACTTAACCTGTTTTTAGTAAACTACATCTTCATTTTCCTGAAAAATGGGCCCCTGCCCATAAGGCCCCCCTAGGGCCCCATCTTCAAAAAAATTATGATTTTATCCAAACACTATATTTTTTTTCTGTACTTTTCTGTATACTTAGCCCGGTTTTAGTAAACTACTTCTTCATTGTCCCGAGAAATGGGCCCTCCCAGAACGTTTGCTACCTTTTTCCTGAAATCCGCCACTGGCAATAGTGAATGTATAAAGCACACCTTGGCAACTGAGCAAAGGCCACTGGCCGGCTCGGTGTGCCCCATGTTCGACTTGATGGAGCCAATTCGAAGCGGGGTGGTTCTCCCTTTGCAGAAGACTTGCTCGATCGCCCTGAGTTCCTCGGGATCGCCTACACTGGTACCGGTGCCGTGGGCCTCCAAGAATGATAAGGACGACGGGGCGATCTTGCACTCCTTGTAGAAATCCTCTAAGAGCATCTTCTGCACGTTACTGGCGGGGAACGTGATACCTTGCTCCTTGTAGCCGTCGCAATTCCCTTTCGTGTGAACCACCGTCGCGTATATCCTTCTGGCCACCTTTGCTTTCTGCAGGAAGATGACGCTGACAGCCTCGCTGCGCACGTAGCCGTTGGCCTTCGCGTCGAAGGATTTGCAGCGGCAGTCCGTGGATAAAACACCTGAAATTGGACTGGTGCTTGCGCATCTCTTAGGCGACACAGAGTATCTCGATATCAATCCGGCCAAGAGACCGGCTAAGTGAAAGAAGCTGCTGCTATTTCGTACCGAGCCGCGCGAATTGGAGCGACACATAGGGGTGAAGGCAGAGATTCGAGCCGCCGACGATCACTTGATCGCACACTCCAGTTTGTATCATTTTGCAGGCTTGATCCAGCCCCATCAGGCTGGAACTGCAGGCTGTATCTAAGGCGTAGGATGGACCGTGCAGTCCAAGGAAGTAAGAGATTCTGTTCGCCAGCATGGCTCTACTGCATCCGGTAATGCCGAAGCCGTTTGCCTAAATGCGGGAACGCGGTTTAAAGAGCTCTAGTTGGAGCAGGGCCGCATTAATATCTTTAGAGGCCCTAAAAAGGTAGGTTCTCCTATATGCGACTGTGCGCATCGTCAACAACTTCAAAGTGGATTATCTCGAAAATGAAGCGCGATATCGAAAAAAGTTACTCTTTCTTTTCGACTTATAACGAGTAAGTAAGTCGAAAAAAAGAATAAAATTTTTTAATATTGCGCTTCATTTTCGAGAAATTTGGCTTTGAAATTCTGCGCGTTGCGTCCAGTCGCGTATAGAGAAACCCACCATAAGCCAAAGATGCGCGCGGAGCCGCTTTTACCTCCTCGCGATTCTGGGCTCCTGACCCGGCGCCCAGAAGCGCGAAGAAGTATCCGACTCCCAGCGGCTCTTAGCGCACCTCTGGTGTACGGTATTCACCTGCAGCTTCTCGTAGAACCATGTCTTCTCGGACTCGCTGATGCAGGAGCCTATAACGACCCCGGTGTTGGTTCCTCGTAGTTGCCTTGGATTTATTCCCGCGTCGATAATGGCTTCGTAAGAGTGCTCCAACAGCATCCTGCACATGGGGTCCAGTGTATGGGCTTGTTTGTAGTGCACGCCGAAGAAGATCGCGTCGAATTTGCCCATATCGGTAACCTTGCCGCCATCCCGTGGAATTTCCGAGTGATCTAACCAAATACACTTTGCCTCACTTGCGTGCTAAGCTTGCCAATGCTACGTAAGAATATTAGAGTATCACCTATCATCCATCTCGAATCGTTGTCTGTAACGAGGTCCATCTTGATCATCAGATTGTCCTTGAGCTCTGCCATATTGGCGCATTCCGGAAATCTGCCGGCGATACCGGTGATCACCACCTCCTCCCCCGGTTCCGGTGAACCGTAGTTCACCTTCGACGGCTTCGCTTGCGTGCTGCCGGACATTCTCCGGCTGCTTTCAGGGCAATCCGCGAGGGAATAGGAATCAATGTCCTACCTCCTTCCTCGATTATCCTTAGGGTAGCCTGATTGTCGTGTAGTTGTTATTTAATCTTGGGCACGCAGTGCGGATAGGAGCACTGTAATTTCGGCGTCTTTCGGATCGGTCCAGTGTTTGCGGTGTAATTAATCGGTATCGCTGCGCTTAGCGATGAAACGATTTATGGGACTGGAGGACGAAAAAACGGACATGGTCCTCTTATAAAAATGCTGCCCCTCCCATTGTGGTGGGGGAAGGCACAAAATTTCCTATGAATATTCCTCAAGGTGATCTGTATAATAAGCTCCGCTCGAAATGACCTCTGAAAATTGGATTCATTGCCCATAGTTCATTAACATCAAATACCGGTACTCCTAAAGGGTATGGTAACGTGGAAAATGCAGGTGACATAAAAAAGCCTGAAATTTCGACGAATAGAGACGTCTATTTTACATCCATTTTTTTGGCTTGAACGTCTTAAAGGGGAATCCTATATTTGGGGCTAAAAATATAGTAAAAATTGGGATTTTTTTTAAAAAACTAGTGTCGATTCATCTGACACCAGACTACCGATAAGTTATATACTTCTTTTGTTATATGAGAAAATTGGCGCAAAATTGAATAGCAAAAATTAAAGGTTCAGACCTTCAGTTTGAAAATTCATCATTCTCCTCAATAATTTTTTTTGTTTTATTCTGGTTCACTATACTGAAGCTACATAAGTATAAAGTAAAACGCCGTTTCATCTTTCTGTTTCCGATTACCTGGGAGATAAATATCATGCACACCAGCGGACGACGAATTTTGGGCCGCATGTTGGTGGATCATGCATAACTCCTATATTTATTATGAAAAATTAATTAAACAAAATCTGCAACTTCTTCAAAGATGCATAAAAACATGGTTCAAATTTCAGATGAATCGAATCGCTAGTTTCTTAAAAAAAAATCCCAAATTTTGCTATGTTTTTAACCCAGGAAATAGGATTCCCCTTAGGGGGTAACCCTAATCGAGCGCCAATTCACATGAAAATTTGGGAGTGTTTTTTCCCGCAAACTGATCACCGGATCCATTTCAAATTGGGAGGGTATTTTTTATACTTATGAACAAAGGAAAAAACCATTAGTTAGCAACAAAAAATTAATTCAAAGAATTATTTATACAATTATTGTCAGGCGCCCCATTTCTGTGCGGCGTGCAGCATAGCGGCTCTTCTATTTATTTGAAACAATAATAAACCAAAAAGATTTTTGTTCTTTAGGAAATTGTGCAGGTAATGAACCTCGGTTCGCAGCAGAAACTGTAAAATTGACCAATTGGCGGCAGTTTGAGGAGAAATATCGATTCGACATTGTTATTGCATAAAAACACTCGGATTCAAATTTTCATATGAATTTGTGCTCGTCGATTAGGGTTCCCCCCTTAAAGACATACTGTTTTGTAACATTGGACATCATTAAGATGTTTTCAGGACTTTGTCCGCGCTTCATCGTAATGAATTACTACTCAATACCTTGTATTACAGACTTTCAACTCTGAATTGCGGCGTTTATGGCATGAGTGAATTAAATTACGCTTAAAGGCAATTGTTATGAATAAATTATTCAGAATAATGCATGCAGTCAACTGCAGTTTGTTACAAAACATAACGACTTTCCGTGTCATAAAATACCCACCGCCCGTTATATAATACCAGCAGGCATGAATGCCATGCAATTTCGCTGGAAATGAAAAAAACCTCGAGTAAACATTAAATTTATTTTTTTATTTTTATTTAAACGATTAGTGTGTTACAAATAATAGTTTATCCCTAATTTTACGTCGTCATTTTACAATAATACAACATTTGCAATCAGAAAATAACATTGTCGCGAAGATTAATCATTTTTGTCGAAATAACTTTCGATTCCCGCATGCGGCGCCGCAAATGGAAACTTCCGTTCTTTAACCTCTAAAGACGATCGAAAGAAATTAATCAAGCGAGAGTATTTCGTTCTGAAACCGAGCGTTGATCTTGATAATAGAATTTTAGTTGCTAGTCGTTGCTTTACAATGAGTATTTTTCAATTGTATCGTCTGTTCCAATGAATATTCATTGGTGTGTTGGCACGAATGTCAGGGGTTGCCGGAAGTCGCATTATTCTGCATATGTTAAGTTATTGTTAGTGCCCCCCATTGCAATGACGGCCTTGAACTTTTTAATGAATTTATATATACTGATAATTCCGTGAAATATAACCTTTCATTATCGTCGGAAATCAGTTCAATAACGCGTATTATTGTAATGAATATTCTTAAATGGGATTAAAGTCGTGAGATATCTTCTCTTCCTCTCTCTCTCTCTCTCTCTCAGAGGTGCTGCTCTCTATGTAAACTTTATTAGATATCTGAGGCATTGAGAGCAAAAACGGACTAACCCCTAATTTTTTGCAAAATTGAGTTAGCAGCAGTAATGTATTCCAAAAGGCTGTACTAATCATATAAAATAGGAAAAATTCATTTTTTTCACTGTGCGTTAATCCGTCTTTGCTCTCAATGCCTCGTACATGGGATTGTAAAATGTTGTTGTTCAGTTTCTTCTATAAAACAACAGTAAATCTTAGTTCTTTCGTATTAACTTAAAATGAACCCAAGAGTTGGCTGTAATAATTATTGATTCTACTGAATGAATAATCGGTTGCCTATTTTTAAATTATTCACCATATGTAGGTACAACAGTTTTCCTGGCTTCCGCCTCATTACTTTAGAATTGTACCTCTTCATATATTCAGAACGGTTCATTGCACTTTACTTATTTATCAAATCCACAAGACCGTTAGTAAGGGAAATTCACCTTGAAAACAAAGGAACGAAGAACAATACGTGTATCTTATATAAATATTTATTTTGTCACTACTAAAGTGTTTTATTTTAAAGTACAAAATTACAAAAATTTTTGTCGACGTAGTCAGGAATATATTATTGTTACAATAATATTTCTTTAATAATAGCGATAGAATACTTAAGTCTAATGCGTAGTTACCACTACTAAGTATCGATCCCATACTTCTTTCGATAGAAACTCTCATTACTTAGTCGAGTAAAAACAAACTCGCGGAGAGTAATAAATTACTTCCCGATATGTGTAAATATATATCAAATTTGGTGAATTAATACTATATAGTACCGTAACAATCGTTCGAGATCCGACTCTGCGATTCTTTCGCGAAAAATGAAAAGAGAAATAAAATAAGCACAAAGTAAATACATGGTCGCTGATTATGGACTAATAACGGGGATTGCGCGTCGGCAAGCATATGTATAAATTAAATTCAATTCAATTCAATTCCTGAATTTCGTCTGCAACGTATTCTTCGCGATTCACTTTGCTTCCAGATCTCTATAAATGCTTGTGCACCCTAATTCCTACAATCGCGCGGAAGCCTAGAATATCTATTAGCCTAGGCAGAAAAATATGTTAATGCTTCGAGCCACCAGCGAAATGTACTTTCTTTCCTTGGCCGTCTAAAGCTTCCATCAAGCTCGACGTGAAGCTAAATTCTGAACTGCTTTCGTCCCCTTGATCTCTGTAAAACGCAAACGTGGCAATTGTTATTTCACAGTTCTCCAAACACGGACGCGTGGTCGACAGAAATGCATGGACGTACAAGGTATCCAAGCTTGAGAAACTGCCATTTATTTCCGGTATATTGGATGGTCCTTCTACTTTTAATAATAATGAGAAGGCATTTACTGTTGCCAAGTAAATCCCCTTTGATCCAGCTACCCCCAAGTAACGAGGACTAGACAACTCGATTAGTATTCGCTCCGGATTCTTTTCTGGCGAGGTGTAAGAATCTCGATCGAGTTTCACGATCTCCACGGACGAGAAGTGAATGATAAACAAGTAGGGTTTACGGAAAGCTGCGTGAAAATGTAAAATGAGATCGATATATGAAATCAGTGTATATTAACAAATTTGCAAATTAGTCTTACCGAAGGCAAAGGGTAAATGATTCCACATGGGCTCAACGCTCCGAGTTCTTTCGCCGTTTTCGTTCACAAACATTCCGAACTCGTTGTAGCAAAGTAGCAGCTCTACTTTTCCAGGTACAAGAGACACGTTTAAAACGCAGATAGGGAAAATGCCGAGTTTCGCTACTCCCGTCAGGGCAGCTTTCACTGAGCTATCGTCTTCCTCCGGGAATTCTGCAACATCATACACGAATTTCCTACGTTAATAAATAAACGAATATTTCCTACCACAAACGATCGATTCGATTGTATACCATCGACACAGTAGTTCGTAAGTTCGATTTGGAAGAACTTGTTGCATCCTACGATGAGCACGTTTTGGGTAAATATGGCACAGCTGCATGGCTCTGTTGTCTCCAGTTCGCGAACGCCAACAAATTCTCCGGAGTCCTCTTCAGTGTACCACTTGAGTAATCTGTGTTTAAGAGGTTCATTAAATAGAGCATGCCGTGTTCGAAAGACATGTAATGTAGATCGAACTTACATTATATGGGTGGCTGTTGCTGCGCACAGCATATCCCCCTGCAACTGATACAAATGGCAGCTGTCCGTGCCAGTTAGAACTGGTTTGGTATTAATTGCCGGCCTGGAGCATTCGGCAGCTACTGCGTTGCTCTTCAATTGCCTTAAACAGCAAGATACTAATTGCCTATTTTCACCGGCTATCATTAAAGCTATGCTCAAATGTGGATGCAATGTTAGCTGGTGCACCCTTTTCACTCCGCGAATGGCAGTGAGTGTTCTTGATTTAGCGCCGCGATACGAAAACAGGCCTTCTTCGGCGCCCAACAAAAGTATATTTTCTTCCTCCAAGTGTACGGCGCAATTCAAATCCAGCTGGAAGATATAAGAATCGTTGGTACATCCAAAATGTATCCCTCTACAAACACCATTACGCAGAATAAGTAAATTTGCTTACTTGATTCTTTTCTAGCCTCAATATAGTCTGATATCTCTCGCCTTTGTAAACGCTGCTTGATAAATTTTGACTAGTCACAGATTTCAATGCTTTCAACCAATTTCTCTTGTCGGTTTGGATCAGAGCCATCACATCGAAACGCGACGTTGGCCAGCAAGTGGTCGGGGAGTTAGATTCTATTCTGAAGATGAACGGTATGTCCGATTTCGCTGTTCCCATAACTTCTGGTTGCTGTACAGTCTCGGACACAGTGAAACCGTCCTTTTCAGTCAGATCTAACCGACTCACAGGCGCCATATTAGGAGATGGCTGGTGCTCGTAAGTACATAAACAGGTTCCTTCTAATCTAAGATATTTTCTTTCCCAGCAAGTTTTCGAACGCTCCGGAACTTTGACCCAACTCTCCATTCTCACGCTACTGTTCTTATTTTTGGTATCACATGCATCCTACATTAAAATTTCATACAAAGTGTTATAAGGTACAGATATAATGGTGTTTCAACAGAAACAGAACACCGTATGATCTCCTTTAAATTACACTTAAAAGGTGTCCCCGAACTATGGCCACAAACGATCGTGGTTCTCGGTGTCTACATAATTAAAGGAGCCAAAGGGATACCTTGCTTCTGTTGCAACATTCTGTATGGGTGTTTCAGATTTCATACCGTATTCGGTTTGTCCGGCTGATCTATGGTTAAAGTCTGAACGCTTCCGGATAAAGTGAACAAGCTTTCGTTGCTGTTCCTCCAGTTTTTGCCAAATTGCTTGGCAAAGCCACCGGGCAAGCCGCAGTTGCTAGGAACGTTGACCGCGCATTTCAAATGCGTCATCACCTGGCATTCGCTGCAGATGGCGGCGCGTTTGCCGAATTGAATGGAGTCCAAGCATGCCGAGCATTTTCCTGCACGCATTGGTAAAATGACCTCGAATCGATGAGGAATGTTGTGTCCTATTCTCTGAGGAGACAATCGTTTAGACGCCAAATTGGTCGGGTGCTCCATCGCGTAGTTGGTAGTTTTCATGTCCGGGGCTGTGGGGGATGAGGGCGCAGAGACGGAGGCGTGCACAGCTTTCAGTGCTAACAATTGGTCAGTTAACGTTTTAACTTTAGCGCGCTCTTTCGCCAGTTGGTTCTCCAGCTCTCTGTATCCAACTGGCATTCCAGTACCACTGGGAGGTATATTTTCCTTTTGTTTAGTACCCAGTATCTTATCGCAAACTGTCTTCTTCTTCTTACTACATTCTTCTAACTTGAATTGCAAGTAGTCTATCAACTTCGTCTGCTGCTGCCTCGTACTCTCAGCTTTCACCTCCCTTTCCTGATAGAATTGGCGCATTTCTTCCAAGATACTTTCTAACTCTGAGATTCTCGTACGAAGCTCTTGGCCTTGATCCACGCTGTTCTGCAGGTCATTCATCAGCGCGATGTTGGCTTCCTTTAGTTCGTGGAATCTCGTCAAGTGCTGGCTGCTCTCCTCTTTGACGACTCTGGCCTCAGCCTTCGCTATATCCAACGTGCGTTTCGTTTCAGAGAGATCGCATTCCATCCCGTCAAATCTGCTCGTTAAATCATCGACTTGTATGGTCAATGCTTGCGCGAGCTTCTTGTATTGATCCCTCTGGGCAATTAGACCGTTTCTCTCGCTTTCTATGTCACTTGTTTCCGATTCGAGTCTCTCTATATTCCGTTCGGCCGCTAATCTCAGTGACTTCTCTTCATTTTGGGCGGTGCGCGCTTCACGAAGCTTCGTTTCAGTCGTCTCCAAATCTTTTTGCAACCTCATTTTGTCCTGAATTAAGATATTTTCTCGGGTTTCGTGGTCGCTCGTCAATCTCTCGTAATCTGTTAGCTGTTCCTCGAGTACTGTGCACGTTTCCTTTAGAAGTTCGATGTTCAATTCGTTCCCCTTGATCTCCTGCTCCAGCTTCTCTATCTGGGATTCCAATTCAGTATTTTCGTCAGTGTGCTTCGTAATCTTTTGCGACAATCGTCTGTTCTCCGCGCTCAAGCTGTCGGCTCTCTCTTGACTCGCTCGCGCTTGCTTGCGAGCTGCGTCCAATTCCCTTCGCAGCGTGGCGCTGGAAGACTGAAGCTCTTCTATCTGACGATTAGCCTGAGTTAACGCCTTCGATGAAATAAAAGAAAATAACAAAAAGATAATAAAATAAAGAACACAGAGCAAATCAAATAAACTCAAGTTGCAATTGAAATAAATTCGGAAACAAAAATATTTACTCTTTGGGCAGAATCTGCATGCATTTTATTCCTCGAGGACTCCTTTGTTATATCATTCAACGATGCCTGCGCGCTATCCAATTCTTTAAGCAGTTTCCTAGATTTCTCTTCTTCCTCTTTTATTTTATTATCTAATTTCTCTGACAATTTTTGCTTCTCTTCTTGCAACGTTTTATTCTTATCCTCCGTCTTCTTCCCCTCCCTTAACGCAATTCTCTTATCCAAATTTGCATCCGACAGTTCCTTTTCTTTCTTCCATAAATTTATCTGCGCCTGCTTCGATATTTGACGCTCGGCGTTTAAACCTTCTCTCGCTGTTTGAAGTTCTTGCTGTAGTTTCTGTGTTTTCTCTACTAAATGGCTATCCGTTCTTATGAGATCTCTGCTGGGCATCGCGCTAACGTTTTGTTGCACACTTTCCATTTTAAGACTAGAATTCTCCGCTTCCAGCTTAGTCACGCTATGTTCTAAGCGTCGTAACAATTCTTCTAAGTTGCCAACTTTACGCAGATGCTCCTCTGCAAACAGTCGAGAAGTTATTTAACGCTAAAGATACGTTTGAAAGTTGATGGACATTTCTTAGGTGCACACCTTCTTTCTCAAGAGAATCTTGCAACCGTTTTTGTAACGCTTCCTTATCTTGAGCAGCTTGTTCCAAGTTCATCGCGAGATTTTCGCTCTGTTCCAAATTGATCATAGTTTCGTTCAAGTCCGACTTCATTACCTGCAAACAACACTTACATCAATAGAAAGAAAAAGCTGTATCCAAAATTTCGGTCAACGTTAATCGCATACTTGTAGTTGCTGCTTCAGCTGCTCACTCTCAAGCTTTGATCGGTTCAATTGCTCCTGCATTGTGGCCACTTTCTTTTCCGATGCCATAGCATTCTCCAACTGGTTCGATCTTTCCTGCAACTGTTTCTTCAAAGCTTCTATTTCAGTGTCTCTGGCTGGTATCGTGGCTTGTATACTCCGCAACTGTTCCTGACAGTCTTTTAACTCGTTCTGCGCCAGTTCCAAAGCAACGTTTAACCTCGACTGGCGACAGTGGTTGGAATCTTGCTCATTCCTTAGTTTAGTCTCCAAATCGGTATTTTTCGCTGCTTCTAAATCCAATTTCGCTCTCAACTCGGCAAGCTGATTGTGCGCCCGCGAAGCGATTTCTTCCAACTTAGTCTCAACGCCCTGGACGCTCTGTCGACTAAGCTCTCTAGTCTTTGCTAGAGACTCTTTATATTGCATCTAATAAAACAATATCATTGTGTTCTTAACTGAACATTGGAATTGGCGCGTTCGTACATTAATGCAATAGTAGAAGTATTGGCCACACACTCGATCTACAGTGGCTCACAGACATAATCGTACACTCTTTAATATCGCAAACATTTTTAAAATTGGTCCAAACGACTTGAGTTTTTTTTTTTTAGAAGCTACAAAGATTAGTTTGCTAAGTGTAACTTAGGGTTAAAATTAAGTTTAGGATTAGGAATTAAGCCGGACAACACTTTTCCGTCAATAGGTCGAACAGTCGACATCTACTTCCGGTTTCCCTCTGCCAGGCAGTTGTAATTCTCAAAATATATCGCATAATCTGATGGTTTACCTGAAATACTCTAAGCTTGTGCAATTCTGCGTTTGCGGTTTGAAGTTCGCACTCTGTTCTTTGTAATCTGGAGCTCATTTCATTATTGCTTGTACATAATTCTGTGATCCTTACGGTTTGAGCCTCGATGTGCTTATTAAGTTGCGTGGTCTTATCCTTCTCCGCATTTTCCCATTTACGCTTTGCGTCTTTTATTAAACTAAGGGCTCTGGTCTCTAGATCTCTTCTTTCTTGGCGTTCTAACTCTGTCGTTATAAGGATGTATGTAATACAGAAGAATGTGGAAGCTATAATTACTACCACGTTTAATTCAGATAAGATTAGAAAGGTTTGACTATGAAACGTAGGAAATTTAGATTAAACAATGCGCATTAAACATAATCGTGGTCACGAGCCAGCTAGTAGTCCTTCGTGACCCTTGTAATGATTAGTACGGGCCGAAGTCTTCGAGATTATTAATTTCTTCTTAAAAATAAATAGTTCCTTTATAAATGATTATATTACCTAGGGTTCTTTTTATTCCAGTTATCTCGGATCTCGTCGAGACTAATTCCCTTTCGAGCATATCTCTCTCTGTTTGGGAATGCGATATTTCACTCTTCCCCCACATTTCACTCTCACCACCGCAGCACCTCGCGGACCGCGATACAGCGACGCTAATCGATGGGCGAGTCGCCACGCGGCGACTATGGGTGCGTTCAGCGCAACCAGCTGTTGGACCCAACCGTTGGGAACTGATCGGTGAGCAGCCATCGTTCCGCTCAGTTCCACTGAACGACACTTGGTAGGGAGGGGATATTTTAGCAGTTCCCAACATGTTGGGTAAACTGAGCGGAGTTTATCTCCGCTCGAAAAAATGGCGACCGCTCACTGAACGTGTTGGAAAGAGCGCAACTGAGCGGTAGCGTTCAGCGAAAGATCAGTGAGCGCAAGTGAGCAGTTGGCCAACAGTTGGTTGCGCTGAACGCACCCTATCTATCGACCAATCATCAAAGATCGATGAGCCAATCAGCGCGCCGCATCAACGATCCAAGAGAACGGTGAAGACGAGCGAGCGGAAGTCCGCCATGATCTCACTGTCGTTTTCGTGTCGCACAACGTCGTGCAAATGTGTCGCGCTTTTATCAAGTACTTTTGTATCTCTCACGCTCAAGCTTAGCTCAATCGCAGTGCTTGCTATCATTGTTTTACTCATAAATTGTGCTTATCTCATGTGAACACTCACGCGCCCACAATTAATACAATTGTGTGGACGCCACGTGGCGAAGCCACGCGGTTACATTTTTCACACTCTCGCTCGGTGGGGCCCGCAGCCTTTAATACAAAACTGTGTGTCACCACATTCTCATTCTAGTTCTCATTGTGCACTTTCAATAAAACTGACGAGGTGTTCTCACCAACACCACATTGTGCAACTAAACTGTCTAAGATTCTTCCCACGCTCGTTTAACTCAAGCTCAAACACTCTCTTTACTAAACGCCCGCAATCTTTTGGTCTTCTCGAGCTGATGTTCCAACTGCGTCATCTGGCTAACTTTATCCTCGAGTTCGAGTATCTTCTTCTTTCCCTCCTGCAGCTCTTTCTTCTTGCCATCCAATTGCGATTCCAGTTCGCTCTTCTCCTTGGAAAACTTATCGAACTGTGACGAGTGACGCTCGTGAAATTTAAATTCAGAGACGGACGAACTCTTTTTTTTACCACATCATTGGAATGGTCGTCTGATTCTGGTGCAGGGATGCTTCTCTCGCCTGTGCCTGTAAACGCAACAAATCGCAATCAACGGATGCGAAATATTCAGTGAGAAACAGCGTGAAGCGAGATCTTCACGTGCGTCGGTTCATTTTTTAGGCGAATGACTTTATAATAGTTATCAGATACAAAGGACTTTTACCTACGCTTTTCCAAATCACAGCCAGTTCACATTTCGCTGTCCTGAGTCCCCTTTCGAATTTCTCCCGCTCGCTCGTCGACCCTTCACCCCCTTCGGCATTTTCTTCTTCGTGAGTCCTGTACCTGGAAGACAGCCTCCTTTCACAAATCTTCTTCTAACGTTCTTCGAATTCTTTCTCTTTATTCTTACAGTCCATTCTCTTTATCATTCATTTGTATGCTCTTTGTTAAGGAATACTATTTGCTCGGCGCTTTTCGAGTTATCCTAACATTTGATAACAGAATTGTTTTACTACGAGGAGGTTAATGTACTAATTTTTGTGTTGACTAACTTAACGCTCCATGTTTGCGATTCAAAAACTCCGACGCCGAGAAACGGCAGGACTTACGGCAGATGGCGGAATTTGCGGCGCATTATAGCGCTGGCGTGCGTATCTAGTCGATAACGTTGAATATTAGACTTCAAAGTATCGACTAATTGACAATAATTACGATTAGTCTTGAACGGTATTAATTAATATTTAGTGTATTGAATTTTTCATGGAAATTACGAGTTAATTGTGATTAAGATAAAATACCGTCTGTCGGAATGGTAGATCAGTTGATTCAGTTCCATAGATGTCTGTACTAGATCGTGGCAGTGTTTGCCCAGCGTCCAGCTATCGCAGTGGCGTGGCGTGTGTGCAAAACAACAAAAATTTGAGTTTCGAAATTTTGTATTTCATTTCATGGAATTTATAGTAAACAGCCCTACAATTAGTTCTTTTTATGCTCTTTAATTTGGTATAAATTTCATCTGCTCCCGAGTGCTCTCACATATCTAAGAAAAAATACACTCGAATATTTATTTTTAAAAGACACTGATCTTTGAATTCCTTCAGATTCAATTGATAGTGATGGAGATGTATAATAAGAATGAATAATTTAAAATTGATTATCAATACGAATTATTAAAAAAATGAATTTTATTTTTTTTATAATTGCTTTATATGTTTGTTATTCATTTGTGTTTAAATGTATTTAAAAAAATACATATTTTAATCGTTTTACTTTTATTATGTTCAAAAATATATTTTAATGAATTATTTTGTGTTAAAAATTATTTTTTTGTGTATAAATATGATTAACATATCAATTACATGTAAATAACTATGTCTTTATGGAAAATTGATTTTTTTCTATATACTCGTTACACTGTGCGCTAGAGGGCTACGTTTCTCGCAAGTAAAGTTGCGCAGCGAGAGTATGTAAGTAGTGCTGCAGCGATGCAGTGGATCTGTGTCCTGAAAAAAAGAGAGTAGAGTCTAATTCGTGTTTCTTTGAAAAAAATCGGTTTTTTGCTTGTAAAATCAAGAATTTTTATTCGATTCTGTTTTTGGTTTCCTAGATATAGATCTTACATCTGTGGGCGATATTTTGGGGTTCACCACTAGCGTAGTGCTTATGCGCTTGCAGTGTGCGTCATTAATCTTGCAGAATAGAAGATTAAGTTCTAAAAATACTTTTCTCTAATTTTTCACAGTACTATGTTGGTGAAGTACACGTAATAACAATATAGAATATTACTCAAGTTTGTGAATACATAAATGCTTCCAATTCTCTCTTTAACGTTTACTAGGTGGGAGAAAGTAAGAATCAGGAACTATTGACACGAGTAACAAGCGTAATGTAAATTAACCACTCGACCTCGTGTGATCGGCGAAATGTCAGGGTTGCGATCGAGTCTGAATACTCCTTTAACGATTCTTTTGCTCAGCGCATATGACACGGCAAATTTATCGACTGCACTTGTATCCGATTTTGAGGTTAGTCAAGGTAGCGGGAATCTCGCGCCGAGCGTTAATGCTACATTTTATCATTACGTCACCTCTCGCGGCTTTCTACATCCTCTTCGTGGTACTGTTATAAAAATTTCCTCGACATTTAATCACGTGAAAGGTATCTTACGATACCTGTCTCATCGTTAATACGTCGCAATAGCATAATCAGGCTCCCTCCCGTGATTTAAAGGGGGAAGTGAAGATGAAGGAGTTCCGTCTATCGTATCGATCGCGATAAAATATTACCAATACGTTCCGATCGACCGGAAATATCGAGGATAGCGGCAGTAAAAGTTAAGTCCGTTTCCACCGTAATTGGAGGATCTGTTTTTTTGGCGCCATAAATACTCGGAATTGGTAATTGGCGATTTCTATTAAAAGTGATTGAAGTTCACGGCTTTAAAATCGCAGAGGGTTGAAGCTTCCCATAAATTGTGGATCGTCCTTAAAACATCCTTCTACGATGTTTTCGCGCCTGACGTTACCTGCAGATCATTTACTTTCTCAGCGGCGTTCTACCGTCATTCCATTCCCGCACGTGTCCCTTTTCCTGTTTTCCCTGTCTTTTCCCCGTGACATTACCCCGCGATTAGACACCGCAGAACGTTACGTGGAATTACGCAAGCTCGTTTCCATGAGTTTCAGAGCGTATTGCCGGGTAATCGCGGTAAGCCGTTACTTTGATGAGATTGAACTTCCTTCGACGACCGAGCATAATGCTCGTGGACACACCGTATCCGTATCCTGTTTAAAAAAAAAGTATTGTCGTTTCATGAAAACGCGACTGGCCGATTTATAGGTTATGGGGCAAGTAACTGACCGGCATGTTAATGGGTTTTGTCGAAAAAGTGCGTAGGATCGTGCAATAACAGCTCGCGATTTTGTTGGCATTTTATTAGTGCAGCAAATAGGTCGGATAATGTAACGGTACGAAAATAATGGCGTCGATCAGTGGTTGCTATTAAGCTGACGGGCGAAGAAGCTATTGTGATACTCATTTGCAAGCAACGCAGGCGGAGAATTGGTGTTTTCCGGGATGTACAATCGTTTTTCAAATATAGGATACCTTTCAGTAGTTGGAAAACACCAAAGCTTGGTTATACACCGATACCAAATATGCAGGAAACAATGTCTCCTCGTCTTCTACGTACATAGCGAGTTAACAGTATACGTAACTCGTTTTAGTCTTCTACGGCTTAAGTGAATTGTCTCGTCGTTTCCGCACCGATGAGCAAAACTTCAGGATTGTATTTTTCAGTCATCCAACGAATCTTGTTCCTTTTTTTCCCCCCTTTACTTTGTCGCTTTTCTACCACAGTCCCGTTGGATTTTGCTCGCAAAACGTGTCTCACATTCCGCGCAACCGGAGAGGGCACGCATGCCATGCTCTTTTGCATTTTGTTTCGTCTAATCGCTCGCGGAGGTGTAAATTAGTTCTCCTGTCGCGTGGTAGGGGTTGAAAACTTAATTTATGTCGGAGATTGTTAATCGTCAGCCTCTTAAGATTCTTATTTATGTATTTTGATGTCTAGTTTATTTTAAGCCGATTTAAATCACGGCTCAAACGTTCGTCGCTTTTAATGTCTAATTTTGTGTCTTGGATTCTATTGGTTCACGCATCGGGCATATGCAATCCGTCCTTGCAAATTGTCTCGCATATTAATTGACCTGAATAAATGACAAAGAGAAACACTGAGATTTCGTTTCATCGTGGGCGTTCATTTATATTCTACAATTGATTCTGATCCACGCGTAACGGATTAGTGCAATCCATGACTAAAAATGGCCCCCTCGTACGCCGTGTTGAACGGAGTAAATACACGCGTTAATTAAATAACACCAAAAGCAGAAAAGGTGGGAAAGAGTGGCGAATACGATATAGCCAATTCGAAGCGTCTAAAGTAAGGCAACGCGGAAATTACTTTCACCTAATGCAACTAACCCTAACTCTAACCCTGTCTCTTGTTTTTTTATTAGTTTATGCTTTGCAGTAAAATTGAAAGCATAGCATAAAGGGCATGAATTTAAAGAAATAATTAAGGTGTCGCACTGTGCGATTCCTTTGCGAACACCTCCTTGTGTAGAGTGAGGTGCGCGCGCATCTTCCACGAGTTGCGCGCGCATACCCTCGAAATGCCCGCGTTTACGGTTTCAAATTATAGGCCAACGTGTTCTCTGATAGGGAAACCGCAGCGTTGCTGCACACACGCGCCATGGGAAAGATACAAAACGAAATATATCACGTATCGGCAATGATACACCTCGCCGCGCACGAACGAAAATAAAATAGCACCGCTTATCCCTGGTGAGGCGTCGGAGTCCCGACCGATGCGGCTCGAATGGCAGCGAAAGTTCCAACCCGGCATATATTGCGGTAAAATTGAGGATAAAACGACGGATACCGCCATTATCGCGGCTCGAGTCGACGATGAATGATTATACACGAGCGTATCGAGGGTCGTCGCTCCTTGAAAATTGACGATCCGGAGCATGATTTACTGTATTAAGCGGATTATCACATTGATATGCTTCCTTGCGAAGAATATGTTGCACGGGCGAGGCAAGCTAGGGGATAAAATTCGCTATCAGCAACAACAATCTCTGAATTACACAGTCTTGCTTGTTCACCGACCGATGCACCCAGAAATTAGGAAGCTTTCCTTGGTTGATTAAGTAACATGCTCCAAAAAAGCGGTCACACCGAAGGATGGATACTTTCTAGCCCGTTAGCTCTGTGCGCGTGTGTTCTAACGGAATTAGTGCAGTAAGAAATAGAGTTATCACACCATCGATGAAACTCGACCCTGAATGAAATTATCGTGTGACGCTGGTGAATATGAATTCGGCCTTCGAAGCCGCGACAAATTGTAAAAGCGGTAAGGGAGCTTTCTATAAATACGTTTTTACGACTGGTATGTAATGTTTATGGTATTTATGAATTATGAATGACGTTGTGTAGCGGAATAGGATGAGAGGATGAGAAAGATTCGTAGGAATTCAAGTTTAAAGGTACCTCATCCTCCCTGTTTGCAGAACTGGTACATTCCGAATTAATTCCCTACCAATTTAAGTACCTACGTAATGTAATAATATGTAGGTTCCCCGCGGATCGGATAATCGGATTACGCTACGCGGATGATATCATTCTCCGAACAGCCGTACACCGGTGATCGCGGACGCTCACGCATCCACCTTTGCAGAAACGTCTTCCTCGGCCTTCGTTTAATAAGACCACACAGGTCGGGGTCTCTTCAGCAAGCTTAATTGCATTAGACTCGTCTTGAGCAACAAGGGAGGGAGGTGGGAGGCATGAAGGGCCCCAAGTGCAGTTCTAGGACTAGCTTAAATGCACCTTCTCCTTCGGCGTCCAGTAAACTGAATCCACGGGAGGTGAAATTGCTTCAGCATCGTTACTGGATCAAACCCATTGATGTTGAGCATCATTCGCTGATCCGCACACCCTATAGAAGCACCTGGCATCGGGTTAAGCGAGTCGAGGAGTATCTATATAAACGCGTAGGTGGAGGGGGGGGATTTCAGAGTCCTCGTCGACACTGCAGAAAATCGTATTGGGGAACCGTTTCAGGATGGACAGAGAGAAGCGCTTACCCTGGGCGAAAGAGTAAGGAGAAAGGCGCAAGTGGAACCGAGATGGCGCTAGTTGAGACGTGTCCGCAGGAGGAATCATGGGCCTGTTGGTTGTATTAGAGGTAGCGATGGGATCGACTTAATGTTTGGCAAGTTACGAAACTCTCTAAACGATTGGAATATCTTAATTTCGTCTGAGGGATTTCAGGCTCGAACTTGAAGGGAATATATATCACCAAGAGCTTTAACTTTCTCCCACGTGGGACACAAATTCGTAGCTTGGCACCAGAGCGGTACTACCGAATAAGCGCCCTCTGTCGTTTGACAGTGGAAGCTCCCACTTGGGATGTAACAAGTGGCCCGTGCAATCTAGCTTTAGGGGTTGCGAAGAATTTTATTCGACCATTGACAATACTACCAGAACTCGCCTGATCGCTGATGTTCAGCTCTACTGGCTAGAATAAGGTGTCCGAACATGCGAATGTCTATTAGCCCACCCAATGTGGGCCACTACCATCTGCAACAAGTGCAATGCAGGTGAACGTCCACTTGCATACAGGCACGTCTACTCGAATTCATACAACATTGAACTTGACACGTCATTTAGCAGGCCCGCGAAGAACGGTCGACGAGTAATCTCGACATCGGTTGCATGTTGTCTCCATCGCTAATCAATGGGGGCCTCTCTCTACCTGCCCGGCTTAACCTGCCATCCTCCTGCAGGGGCAACGTAGCGAAGAGGCTAAAACCAGGCGGGCAGGGTGGGGGGGGGAGGGGGGTGGGGACAGGCGGCGAAGACCAGCTGGTAGGGAGAGAGACCGAGAAAGAGGGAAAGGAGAAGGGGCCCGGTTCTACCACCACTTCTCTCAGTGCCTCTCTTTCCCACCGGCGCGACGGTGCCCACCTCTGTCCCGCGAGGGCCCCGGGACTAAATTCAGGACAGAAAACCGTCCGGTTAGTTGGAGCCTGCTGGTAGAGAACGCGCATTACCCGCTGATCGCGAGCCGATCACGACAAGGTGTGGCGGCCCGGCCGAAAGAGAGAGGAGAGAAGAGAGCGAGCGGAGAAGATCGAGACCCGTCGAAACGGGCATTCGAAACGAGAAGGGGGGCCCTCTCCCCAGCAAAGGACAGACACACGGCGGCTCGGCGAGTTGCTCGGTCGGTCTCTCTCCCCCATTCTGCCGCCAAGGTGGCTGGACTCCTCTCTTTCTCACACTCACTCTCCCTCGTCCGCGTTTCACTCGAGCTCTTCACGGAGGATCACCGCCATGGAGTCAGTATCCCGTGATGGTTAGGTACGCGCGAAACCACTCGCGCCGCGTCGCTGACGAGTGAACACTCTCCCTCAAGTGCGGTTTTCCCCTCGATATATCCCGCTCGGGCCCGAAATTCCGCGGAGGGGTCGCTTCCTTTCTCGCGTCGGTTTCCGCCGGCTGGTCCACTCGACGGTGCGCCCGGACACCCGCAGATATCGCGAGTGTACTTGAGCTACTACCGCAGCTGTCAGATCAACCGAGGCTCCTCTGCCTCTTTATCCGGTGGTGCACGCAGGTTTCGTGCATATACGCGGTGTGCATCGAGTAACGCACACATACGTGCCGCCTGTGCGTACCGTACAACTTGTCCCCTCCGGCCTCGACGAAACCAACGGCCTACGTACGAAGACCCGTTGACTGCTCCCCGGTGTTGCTCAATTTCTGCGAAAATCGCCTCCCCGCCAGCGCTGCACATCTTGGACCCATTCGTTGGCGGTCAGTTTTTCTTTTTATTGTTTCTTTTTCTAACCTATCTTGGGTGGCTCGAGGGAAGAGTGCGGACGAATGCTTTCGCGTAATAGTAGTAGAGGTGGGATCAAGTTCAGTGCGCGCTTGTGGATTGTGAGTTGGGTTCACGCTAAAGTACTGCTGCGATTTGAATCGTGTAGTAGCTACGAGAATTGACAGCTCGGTCGGCGTAATTGCGGTAGGATTTCAGAGTGTGGGAAATACGAGTACCCGGATTACTTGAAACCACCGATCTGCTTCTTCGAACCTTTTGAAATTGTTCATGGCGTTACTGGCGAAAGATTTGTGAGAGATTAAATTCCTCGGATTAATTTATCGATCGAGAGATAAACCGTTGCCAAGCCGAGGAGATTCGAACATAATTACTTCCATTGTGGTGATGAAAGCGGCAGATTTGAAGGCTGTAATTTTCAATTGCGGTGGACGTAGGCTCCGCGCTTAATTGAATCATTCGAATAATTGTATTTTCGTAACATTTAAACAGCCAGGCTTAAAATTCTTTCGCCAACACGTCCGCAACTTCTGTTAGGAAATAATTGATGACTCGGTTAATCGGTGATTCGCATAATATTTTCGAATTCCTTTCGCGTAGGAAAGCTTCCGTGAAATATGAGCAGGAGAAAAACATGTTTGGCTCATGAATAATGAAAAGAAATTTTCTGATTCAACGGTGCGGAGTTATTTGCAATAAGAGCAAACATTATTCAACACCTGAGAACGAGATGTTATTATTAAAATTTGAATTTCGTAATTCAATCTAAGCAAACAAATGCGAAAGTAAATATTGGCATAAATATAAAAGGCGAAAATCTGTTTTAAGAGTGATGCATTTAACGGTGTGCAACCAGGTAACCGAATGCGATTCATTATTAAAAGAAACATAACTCTTCTCGTAAACGGTGCTGTGCCCCTAGGTATACCGGGGCCTATTACATATTTACGGCTACATGCGAGCGTATGGGATTTCGAAACGCGTGCAATGCATAAGTAAAGAGAACAAACGTATACCGTAGGAGTGGACCGTACAAGTGTACAGTTTTTCATACTTTCAAACGCATTCTGATCGGGTAACTCAAATTCGGTTACACCGCAATGATTTTAATTGTTAAAGAAAAATAGCTTTCAATGGATTATGTAATAGCGAGAATAATTAATATTATTCTAAATTTTCTGTAGTTTTAGTTTTTTTGAGCCTAAAATGGAGCCATGGCTCGGTAGTTTTAATGATTGTATAATGTAAGAGTTGTTCCATTGGTTGGTAATATTTTTGCCGAATAAAATCATGGGATCTGTACTGTGTTTAACTAATTTTTTTGCCATTTTGAGGGTTGGTAGGTTTCTGCATGACTAGACCCAATTAATAATCGTTCATAGAACGTTGACATTGATCTTCACGCGATTCCTTCCGGTTCCCGAGGTATTTCCGCTTTAGACACGCCATCGATGCGATGCAGATCGGTGGGAACCGATTCTTCGGGAGACGGATAACGTAGAAACGGGTTTAAGCGTGAAAGTAATTGAGGAAGTGGATGAGCAGGCAGGCTGCTCGTGTTCTTCGTGAAACAGGAACGGCGTAAGCTTACCTCGCGGAAAATCGTTCCTTTTACTCGCGGGAAAAGTTCTGCGCACCTAACCGGAGGCTGGGAAAAATAACAGCGACAAATGGCCATTACCTATATCTCTATCTCCTCTTGTCATTCCGAAAATCAAATTCGAGAACAGGGAACCCCTATCCTAAAATACGCCTACCAACGAAGTTAATGCGAACCGCGTCCTCTGTTGCATGGAGCAGTGAGTGATGGCCCTGCGGTTGAGGAGCAGCAAGGATGTCAAGAAGAGCTCGTACTACGTTTGGTACCTGGGCGCGAGGGAGGCCAAGGGGGTGGACGCTATGCCCGGTGCCATAGCTTACCTGCTCGAACGAGAACGACTTCAGGAGCCTTTCAAGGTCACGCTGCAGGTGAGCGGTACCATTCAGAGATCCGGTTCGCACAGCCGAAAATATCGCGGCAAGCAGAATTAATTGTCCGCTGAGGGAGGTTAGAACGGAGGGTCCGTTCTTCTACGTGCTTGTTTTTTCTCCCTCTCGAGAGTGGCTCGCCCATGGGTGGCAGTGAAAGCAGTGTCCGCGGGTCGAATATAAAAATCACGGATTTATGACCTCAGCCTACATACCGAAATCTCCGAGCCTCGACCCGCGCGCGACGGTTATCAGTTTCCTCGGGAACCGTCGTGTTTTTCGGCCGAAACGGGGTTCCCCGAGCGGGGAAACTGGAGGGGGCGAGGGCCCCGGATTAACGATCGCGCGGTCCTTGACGGGCAACCTTCTGAAATCGGGGTCCGAACAAACGCCGCGCAGACTCGCGATATGCAAATTCCTTTGATGGCTAAATCTCGGGGGACATTCTCGTTTCCAGGATCGACGGTAAAGGAATTTTTTCGGGCGGGATAATGGGAGGATCGTTGGTTTATTTGCAAATATAATTTCAGCTATCGGGCTCTTTCCGTGCGGGAATTCCGATTTTTCTAGAATTTCCTTTTCTGCGCGCGAGATTATAGTCTTCTTCTGAGGATGTTTGTCAATCCCCAGACATTGAAGTCTCTAAAATATAGCCGCGTATATAGTACGGTTAGACGGTTTCTGCACGATACACTGGAACCTATTTTTCGCCGATCGATTAAGGGAAAGTCAAACGAAATTCATGTAAATTAAATAGTGTAATCATTTAATACATAGATGGCATTGTTTTTAATTATCAATTATTAGGCAGAAGAAGATGGCGTATTACTTAAAATTTAAAAATCAGTAAACAAGTGACTATTCAAAGGGACAAACATAATAAATCAGCCCTCGTTAGAAGTTTTCGAGAGTTGTATGTAAATCCAAATTGTTTTCTCTGCCTCATTTACTTCTTAGATGATTTTTAAGAAGATCGTATATGCTATTTCTTGTACATTTATGTTTCAATTAATGTGTACATAATCATACACTCGGCAGAAAATAGTGTCGAGCAGTGGATCTTTCTACAACTCTCTCGTCTTTGTGGGCGTGGTACCGCCTCCCGCGGATTCAGAGACAGAAATTAATTTACCAGAGAAAATTAATAAAACGCCGCACACTAGCTAATTAGATAAGCGCAGTAACAAATTCGTTGACCCGAATCTTACAGAAACCGGCACGCCGCTAATATATCCGGCTGGTTCGATATGGGAAAGAGAAAATAAATGGCTGACACCGAAATTGTCCCGCGACCGTTAAGCTCTGGCATGTTTGCTCGACATTCCCGTTGCGTGCCAATCGAAATTTGCAAAAGGGGCTCGCGGGCCAGTTTAAAAAAGCCCTCATTGCTCGGCACCGCAGCCGCACGGAGCAAATTGCTGACACGCCACTCGCGTGCGTGAAATCTGACGGCGAGAAAGTGGATGGCCCTCCGGTACCTTTGTATCCAACTCTTTCGCCTCAAATCCCGCAATTCTTAAAGGGTAGAGATTTCTTTGGTAAACTTCGGGTTTAGTGAAAACACCACTTCTCGAGCTGAATTGTATAATTAAGAATTTATTTATTTTGTTACATATTTATTTATTTATTTGTTTACGTATTTCTTTATTAATTTGCGGATTTATTTATTTACGAATTTATTTATTTATCCTCGGTTTGATGGACCACAAACTCTTTTACCATTTTTACCGGGACATTCGTTAAATTAATGTCCTTTTTTTTATCACTGATTAAATCTATGTAGATGAAAATAGGTATGCCAGAAATGTATCTCATGTCCCAGGGAGGACCTCTGCGTTGTTTTTCGCGCTGTTTGACACCCGTGAAACAAAGGTGTCCTTATCGCAGTGGCTCCATCTTAATGGATGCGTTTCCAGGTAGATTCGGTGGTCGTAGGTCGCTGCCTAAAAAGAAATATTACGAAATCCCGAGCCCCCCCCCCCCCGTTAATTATTGTGTAAGTGTAATTGTGCAGTTGCGAGAGAGCTACGCGCTCGCCTTGAGAATACTTTGCAGCCGTGAATTTTCGCGAGGGCCACGACCGAGCCTCAGCGAGCAATTTTCTGCCGAGTGAAAATTGCATGTCATTCTCTGCGGTCGATTTCGTCGCGACCGCAGATGCGAGGACACACTGTGATTGTCTCTTCGTTCCCGTTTTGACGACGAGCATATTCGCGCTCGTTGCGCCTCTTCTTCCTTTCGCCTGGGTTTGTCCCTCCCTCGAATAGAACGCTCGCCTGTTTCCCTTTTGTGGGCCCAAGCAAAAAAAAAAAAATTAGAAATCTCGTTTGTGTTTTGGCAATCCCACTGGAGGAGCAGTGCCTTTTCTGCCGCATCATGTTCGCGATTGAAGCGCGTCAAAAAATGATCCATCACTCATCGAAATGAGGCAATGGCTCCTAATGGCCACGCTAATGAAATGCCCGATGGCCTCTGGGTAATTTCAATGCTCTGGGCGACTATATAATAACTATCGATATGCTATTATGCTCGCTCCTGTCGTAAGATAGAGAAAGTTTTATTTTTGTAATATCGTGTTCACTTTCATCGTTCCGCTGTTATTATTTGCTTTCCAAAAGGAAACCGTGTTTTTACGCGCCCGTGGACGGTACACGCGTTGCATTGTCCTGGCGAAAGCCTTTCCTTTTTAATAATAAACCATGTTTATTTATCAAACGTGGCGATCTAGGGATATTGAACTTCGTTCGCGCCATGTATTTATTAAATTCGTCGTGGCCATCCATTCACAACACTGTCAGTGGTTTTCCATTTGTATATGTAAAACCGTTGGGTCACTACTGATTCATCAACGCCCAGTCTAAGCGGCTGAACCTACAAACGTGAAATTCGTGAGAGTATATTTCTTTTATATTTTGATAAGAAGGGATTTTATAGAATTCCATTGCCAAGTGGTTGAAAAGGGGTATTTTCTCGGACGCCTTAAGGGGACGTTCCGGTCTAGAGTTCATACAAAATTAAAATCGACTTCAAAAAAATAAAATTGCACTAAAAAGTAAAATATAATTGTTTCCCTTATTTAATCTACGACTCTCAATTTTTTTAAGTCGGCGCCAGATTTACATAGTGCAAATGATGAGGCGTCGGCTTAAAAAATATGAGAGTCGTAGATTGAATAAGAGAAAAAATTATTTTTTACTTTTTAGTGCAATTTTATTTTTTTGAAGTTGGTTTTAATTTTTTTATTTTTAACTTTTTAGTTTTATATATATTGACACAACATACTGAGGAGATATGCGCGTGCGTACATAAAATAATAATAGTTAGGTGACAATAGTCTTCATTATTAACCAGAACTGGCAAAATATTGGGCGAATGTTGATGCAGTGTAGGATGGAACCACAGGGGCATGGTCCTCTTTCGAATAAAAAAAGATCATCAAAATCGGTCCATATGCTGAGGAGTTATGCGGTGACAAATAAAAAAAAACATACGGGTCGAATCTATAACCTCCTCCTTTTTGAAGTCGGTTAAAAATATGTGATTCCGCGCGCCACACACGTAGCTTATTAAAATGATCGTTTTACGATCACCAGGTGAGCAATAAGGGGTTGAAGATTATACAGACGGTCCATCCAGGAGGATCGACGAGGTCTGCTGTTAAACATTTGGTACCAGGCCACGCTGTGCTGGCGGCTGTGCAACGGGAGGACGTAGTGGCGGCCACACTTTTGCTCCCTAATCCAGCCACCAACAATCCTGTACACGTGCACGCATACAGGTCAGTAATTGTAAAAGTAACATTATGAAAAAAAATATTTTTTCCGAATGTTCGGGAAATATTCATTTTATATTATGAAAATGTCCACGAATATTTAGTTCATATTTTCTAAACATTTATTTCACATTTTCAGTATGTGTATATAATATTTGGAATCAACATTTTTTTTTTCATATTAAAAAGTGTGGCTAAATAAATATATTTTTTTTAATATTTGGAAAAAATATTTAACCAATATTTTGTGCTACTAGGGTGTAAAACAAAGTAACGCAACACGTTCGCACAGCCTAATAATAGACAGGCGATACTAATTAGCAGATAATTGCCTACAAAGCAATATAATCGCATTACCGATTCCTTAGACTCTCCTGGGATTATCCGAAGCAAGGTAATTTGTGGTTGCAGCTTCGTTAGGCAGGCTAAGTCGTTAATTCTTCTTCTTTTCATTGGTAATGTCCAACCGATTTGCAAGAATTTTCCGATGACCCACGGAAAAGTGGAATCAACTTCTTCCACTATATAAATCGTTTCAGATCCCAGCTATTATACACCGTGCTCTGTCCGCTAATTAACAATTTCCACGATTCTAACGGGCCGTTAATAATGCTCGCGAGTTCACGCTCGCGTCATGCTAATTCCGTGGCCGCGAGAACAACCTTGGCATTGGAAAACAAGAGGATCGGCATAATTTTCATTCTGTATCCGATCCGTGGGAAAAAGGTTCGCGGGCTATTCTTCCCTTCTTTGCCGCGTAACGCTCGATTATACAATATGGCCGCTGAATCCATGAATCGAAGATTTCGATCGGAACCAGGTAAATGGTTCATCGGGGCAGCGTGATAGTTCGTTGACCGCGATTTCTTGCAGAGTTCACGGCGAATAATAAAGGTCGCTGATTACGAGATGCGATGATAATTGTGGCTGATTAGAAATTAAAAGCTGGTCGCTTGGGAACCCGGCATGAAAGGTTAATTCGTTGGATCTGTGTTGCTAGATCGGTATCTCCAAGTTCTCGGCTACCTTTGTGGCTTTATAGAAAGCCAGTTTGAAAAAAAATGTTCTGTGCCGGTTTAATAAACTTCTCTCTGTACTTGGCAAACGTTTCATCCTTCTGACTTCAGATGCGACTCCGTGGAAACGGCCGAATTGCTGGGCGGTCAGTTGAAAGCGTTGGCCTCGCACTCCGACAATTTGGCCAGGGTCACTTCGCTGGAAGGCAGAGTTCGTAGTAATTTGGGCAGCGATGGTAGGAGCACCAGAGAGTCGGAGTCCTCGGAGGGCAGCGGTGAGCTTAGGCACGACCCCGTGCAGACCACCACGATATATGAATCATTGGCCGCCGAGCTACGCGCTAAACTGGGTAAATACTAATTTTGATAGTGGCTATCGCTGTTTGACCAACAAAATTTCAAGCACTTTGCAATAATCCTTTTTCAATCACCTTACAGTAGCATTAAAATAAGTAAAATGGCAAATAAAATAATTCTTCTGAAACAGCTGTAAGTTTCATTACAATGCAACACAAGCGTAGACACAACCAAAAACGTAAAAGTAATCGCAATTGCAAGCTTGAAAGCGGTCGCAATCAAATCTCGGTCCGCGGACCGCCTGTGGCGCAGTACCAGTGTCACGTGACGCCCTTACGTGCGCCACATGCGCATGGGGCACGCAAGCGCGTCACGTGACACGAAGGCGTGCGCCGCGCGCGGTGCAGCGGTACGTCTCGGCAGCAAAAACGCGCGGAGGAGCTGCGGGTGCGTAACGAAGGTTGCATAATGGTCAGGCGTCGTTGAGCTTCCATGACGCGTGAAGAAATGAGCGCAATGAAACTTTGATTAATCCGGCGTTAGTCAGATGGGGTGTCACAGACCCCCAAATTTTTAAATTGACTATAACTTTAAGAAACGAAGCGTAGCAGTGAGTCGTGCCTCAGTGTAGCTTCCCCGCATACATTATTTGGGTGGGTCTGTGGGACCCCACATTATCATTTTTGTTACACTTCCCACCTGGGTCGACTTCATTTTAATTAAAATTTGAAGGTTAGGAGATGCCTAACTTAAAGAGCACGCAAACACATTAACAGGTAAAGATTGATAGAAATGTAGGGGATAAAGCGTCTTAACAAGGGACGACTTGTCTCGTTTCAGGCAGGGGCAATTCGGGGGACAATGATGTCGGTCCGATTCTTCTGCCTCCAAGGGATTACGATACCGTTCACAGACACCGCGGTAATTTGGCTGGCATCGAATTCAGGCGTTGCCTGAATCAAACGATCGTAGGCGGTAGTACCATGGTTGACAGAGGCGGCACAAGAAGCGCCGCCAGCAGTGGAATAGGTTCGGATAGTGCTGCTACGCCCCCGCCTTATCAGAGCCATCATCCTCTGGGCCCAAGACCGTCCAGACCATCCAGAGATTCTTCCTCGGGTGAGTGGATTGCGTCGAATTTTGGTCGCCAGTTACGTCGCCTCATCCTGCCGTTCTCGTATTCTGAGAATGCCCTATCCGGCTTTGGTGGATTAGCCAAACTATGGGGGTGTCTGTAAAAATGATGTCACGCGCGAGGCATTGAAAGTGCTTTGCGACAGATACCGCGTTAAGTAGTACGGGGCGTCCGAGGATTACGACGTAACGTAGGCGTGTGAATAACTTTTGTAACGACTCTATAGTCATGCCGTGTGAGGTTTATCGTGAATGAGAGGCGCGAGTGAGCGCAAAATCCACCGTGACTGCGATGCAAATGACGTTTCGATTCTGCACCGCTGCTGGCGCTCCTACCTGTTGTCCAGCTTCGTCGCGAACCGGCGGTAGTAAAATAATTATCGCGATAATTGCGCCGTGGAAAGTGGTTCGTCACTCTCCTAGGAAATTAGGCGATCTGCTTGAACGCGTCATTACGTCGCCTAAGCGATTGCACCCGCAGCTGATGCTGCACGAAAGTGAAAGTCCCGGGCTTCATGTCTTCCTGGTCCCAGTCAGGAAACGATTCCGCGTCCCATAATAATTCTCTCCATGGCGAAACAGATGGAGCGTGGAAGGCTCCTTTTCCGTGAGCACACTTGGAGATCCATCGGGTCCCGCGCAGCCCTTGTGGCTGTGGGATGACTCGGAGTTCTGGGATCGCGGATGATACACCAGGCAGAAGTGTCTGTGATAAATTACACAAAATGAAGAAGCTTGAATTGCCATGCACTAGAGTGGCCCACCTAAGTCCAAGAAGTAATCCACGTAGTCTCCCACACGACTAGGGTCTACGTTCAGTCACCAATGGAATTCGATGATTGCGCAATCGCAAGAATCCGAAATGAGAGAGAACGGAGACATTCCGATTGATTCGTTCGACGCGCCTTTCTCGTTTCCAAAATCGCAAACTTTCTCCGGCTAGGACCGTGATTAGCAGTCGGGACGAGGCCCCCGGTGAGGTTCGTCAACGAAGTGATCGTTGTTGAAAGATCGAAATGAAAGTGGACGATCGAATTCGTTGTTAGACGTCCACGGTGGCGGTGGACGTTTTCGCATTCCCAGCGCGGACACGAGGAGAAAGAAAAATCGAGGAGGCTCGCCATCACGAGCGAAGAAACGATTTTTCGTTTAGCCGACGTGAAACTGGGTTACCGGGTCGCCTTCCGCCCGGTTTTCTACGAGCGCCGATAAGATTCGAGGCGGAACACACCTGTTCCAGCTGGTAGAAAGCGCCCAAATTTTTGTCACCGCCGCTGCTATGAATTTCCGTGTGGCAACTCGTTTTCACTTGAGCTTCGTCGATAAGAGTATAGCTAAAACACCTAAAGCTAGCTTGGTCACTACCCTCCCAAAAAGAAGGCCCACTTCTTCCAAAGTTTTGGTCCCTGCCACTGAAGGGTGCAGCGGACGAGGCTGCAATCCGCTAGCATATAATTTTGCCTGAAAAATCAGTACTACTGCTTCAAGAAGAAGAAGCAAGATCAGAGGGAGACGAGCGTGGCCTCGGAACGAAGCTTCAAAGTCAGCCCGCGAGTTTTGTTGGGCGTGCCTTCCTCTCGGGAAACACGTTTTTAACGGACGACTGACCTATATAGAGTAAACGAATAAATTTCGTCGCGAAGAGGGAAAAAAGAGCAAGGATATTCCTCTCGTATCCGCGGCTGCCAAGAGACCTGACTCGGCGTTAACTACGTACACGAGAGAGATTGTGTTGGGCACCTGTTACAGCGGAGGGAATACCGTTAGGACGTCGTGTCAGCGGCAGGTACCAGCCTACGGGTATACACATACATCATCCTGGGCTCCGTGGCTGTACCAGCCGGCAAAAATCGAGCTGCTTTGACACTGGGGGACCGGTGTCGATCCCTGCTACCGGAATTTGTACAAGCAGTGGAGTACATACACGAGAGCCTGTTGCTAGCTGATTTCTTATCTACGAGCGGGAGGTTGTCTAGCAGAATTGAAATGTAGAAAGTTCGATGACTATTCAGAAGTTGCAGGAAAATCTCGGGGCTCTGTTCCCTTGCCAGATGCAATTAAACTGCGAATGGATTAAGAATCGTCCGGCAGATTTACGACCTTAACGAGACCGTGCATCATGTCCCTGGGTTTTGATTATTTTCTAGCCGCACGTGCCACTGACCGACTAAACCGGCTTTTCACCGGCATGAAAATCGAAATACCATTCATGTTTGCATGGGGTTATCATCAATTACCTCTTCTTTGACAGCCTAGCAGTGTTATTAGTAGAATACTTAAATGGTGGATATCATAACTGAAAAGATTATCATTGAAAGGAACTATGAACTCGATCTTAGAGTCCCTGTTGCAAGAATTCTTAAATGGTTCCTATGTACTTGGAAGAAACAGGGAACTGTTGAACACCAAAGCAAAGCTAGACCCGCTAGCAATAGTGTCGTTTTATGATTGGTCTTTCTAGGGCCAAGGAAGAACCCGTTTTGCAACAGGTGTCTCGGGGACACGGTGCAGGACTCTGATCACGATTTCCACGTTCGTATCTCCATATAAGCGCCGCTTCTCTGCCCTCCTCCGCCTCTCTCATGTAGACCGCGATCTGGCACACTTTGCCAGTTGGACGTGCTCACGATTTGCGTATGTGTCGGTGGACTGGCGCGGCGATGCATCGCGTGAAACTATCCCGAGCTTCCCAGATTCTGAATGGCGATTAGCCCGATGCCGATTAATTTATCGCCCCGTTGAGTAACTACTTTGCCACGGATATGTTACTCCGTTTCGACGGTTTCAGGCTTCGCTGGCTCTTCAGTGGTGGGATTAAAAGATGATCGCGTGTAACCCGGCTCAAAGTTTTTCGCACGAGTCACTCGGGGACCTGCCGAGTATGCCCGAATGTGGATTTTTTGGTTTGAGTGGATTTTTTAACGTTTGAATAGGTTTATCTGCGATTCGTCATACTGATTATTTCCTACAATTTAAACTGTTCCCCATTCAAGTATCTAATCTCATCTGTTATTTAAATTTCCCGCCATTCGCGCGGCTGAAAAATCAATGGCGGCACCTTATCTCCCAACGCGCAGCCGCGAGTAATTGCAATCGCCTCGCAGAAGCGGCGAACACCGGCGTTGCATTACCCTCGGCGATGATATTAAGAAGATCCCAGGCTCTTTGCCTTTTAACTTTTACCTAGCGCGGCAACGGCATTCCACGTTCTCGATTATTGCGCAAAGGAGCTCTCGAAAGGCGCATTTCCATGCGGGAGCGCTCGCGCGCGAACCAGCCGCTGGTACTCGGTGACGATAATAACTATGATCGCGATAGCAGCGACGACGATATAATGATGATGACGATGATGATGGGACACCGAGTTAGCCTACGAACCACCTGAATTCGCGTGTAAATCGACCTCGTGGGAGGTCACAGGGAACAAAGTTCCGCATTCTCGGCCCACAGCCCGGGGCTCCTCTCAGCCTCCTCCTCGTGTCTCTACGAACCTCGTCTCTTTCTTCGTTTCCAGCTTCTTCTCGAACCTCCATGACCTCTTCCCCGAGAGATACCAGAGTATTCTGGCGACCAGTCTCCCGGCTGTCGCGACAGGTTACCTGATAAAAGAGAAATTGTGGCTTTTACCTTGAAGTTCCTTGCTAGTTTTTCTCGTCCCACTGACTCGGCCATGGCTGGGGACAGGTTTGCTCGGGCTACGGGGACTATTGCTGTTCATTGTTCGAATGAACTTTTCTCGGCTGCTTTCAACAGAATAATGAAAGCGACGATTGCCATTTGGTTCAGATGACGACTGGGGAGCGCCAGCAGAAGAGAACGACTATCTCCCAGAGACGGAGACAACAGCGACGAGCCTGACGCTGCCGCGACTGCCTCGGAGCCCCGAAAGGTTGCCTAGCCAAGTGAACAGGGGCGTTTCGCCGAGCTGCAATAGAAGTCGCAGGGCTCCAGAGTTCAGGCAACGATCGCCCAGCCCTCAGTACCAACCCAGAATCAGCCCTGGAGAGGTGACCAGTCCCAGGGAGAGATTCCAAGACGCCAAGGAGATGTTCAGAGCTATGGAGAGGGAGGCCATTGGAAGGCCCGTTCTATCCAGGCAGAGAGAAGTGGAGAGTCATCATTCTGTACACAGGTAGACCGCAAATATTTCTCCTCGATATTTCGCCTGTGCATGTTAACCCGAAGGGAAAGTGAATGAGGATCTACCTAGCCCTGAATTGTGCTAGACCCGGTCCTTCTGGATCCTAGTCAACTTTCAAATCGCCAAGAAAGTCTCACGATCACTACGTCAACCGGCGACCTTAACCACTTCGTCAGTTTCGTTTTCTAATCCAGAAAAACCTGACGGACCAACATCCTCCCGTAAGAAATAGCTATCCAACTTCATTTTCTCTCGGCCAACTAGGCGGACTAGTTTCAAAAGGCCGCGTATTATCCGCGCGCATGGTTTTTCCCCATCCGCGGTCGTTTTGGGCCAGCAACCACGGGTGTCAATCTTGAGTAAAAGCCGTCAGGCCGCTTAGAGAGCCAGTGAGCACATCACGCTCTGTCATCCCAGAACTTTTAACATTTCTGCAGCCGATTTGGCGCAGCTCTCGAGCAACCTCGAAGAGTCATGATATACGTCCCTGTCAATGAGCTGCAGCTCCGTTGACGATTTATTTCGCGGAGACCGGCTGGCTGCTAGAAGTGGCACGTTGCAAGTGGAACGAATTCGGAAGTGGCACGACGATTCACTAGGGTTCTATAGACGCTTTGGTCGGAAAATAATAGAAGCTTTTCATCTAGCTATATGTTGTTGCACAACCCCAAGTCACACCTTAGAGGCGAATATATGTCGTAAATGGGCAATGCAAAGTAGCACGCGATAAATTGTAAGGAGGCAGTAGTTTTTAATTGATTTCTTCCTCTGAATGCGACAGGGTCGAGTCAGCCAGGCAGGGCCACGAGGACCAACCGGCTCGACAGCATCCAGCCAGCAACAGTTCAACGACTGGCCACGAGCACCTGATCAGACGGAATCATTCGGAAGTATCAGAACGGGAGAGCGAAGTTTCTTACAGAGGCCGTCCACGGCCGCGAACCCATCATTATGCGATGGAACGCCCACCGGAGCAAGAGGTCTCGAGGCCTCGGCCGAGAAGCTTCTACGAAAACCCGACGGTTGGAAGAGACTTCCGAGATCAAAGGAACCTCGTCGATCCGAGAGAGGTAAGGGTCATTGATTCCCTCTCGTCTCCCTTCAAATTCTTGATATAGTAAACTACCTCGGAACATTGTACCCACAAGTCTGAATCTCCTCTTAATGAAAACGGACAGAGTATTCATTTTATCAGCCCCTGTCTATCTAGTAAACAGCTAAAAGGTTAAATCAACGATCACGAAAGTGCTAAAATCCCGTGCAAACGGCATCTGTCGTGAGTCACATCTAAAAACGATCATCTGCCGACAGGTTCGGGACTTCCGCGACCGCGCGCACGTGAGGGAAATACGCGAGAAGGTGCGCGCCAGAGCTGCCACCTACCAGGAACTCTCCGAACACGAGCGATACCCCGGCTTGGATCGCGACAGTGCCAGACCGCCCCTGGAGATTGTGCCTACGCCAAGCAGATACCGCCACAGCTACGCTGAACCGCCGCGGCTCGGCCTGGCGGCGCTGCATCCGTACTGAGCAGAGGGCCTCGTTGTTAACTAATAAATTATTTAATTAATCGACGTATCGTTATCGTACTACCCTAGTGTCTCGACCAGACTGTGCGACGCTTTTAAACAGATTTAATGGAAATATTGTTTTTGATAGAAATAGGAGGGTTGGTCGAATGGGAACTTTGGGACGAAGTTATCTCGACTGAAAGCAATGTTAGAATGACTACTTCGTCCGGGCGAACAGTAGTCACAGAAAGGTATATACGATTTGTAATACTTTTACGCGATTGTACCGAGAAGTGAGACTTTTTGTACTGTTTGCGCGGAATGTCCAGGGTTTGCGTTCGCTCCAGCCCTTGTAGGTTCAAGGAGATCCGTCCATTTCTTGTGCTGAATTACGCAGGGGGCGCAGTGCTCAGTCTGAGACGAATGGAGATTTGAAAATTATTATTCTTCTTGTATCTACGACCCCGCGTCCCGCTGCGTCGTCGTCAAGATCGAGATCCTCGATCAGAGTATCGCTCGTTGACCTTCGAATGCGACTCCGTCCACTATATTGTTATCCGAGCCCGGACGCCAGACTAACGATAATGCTAGGAATAATAACAGTAAGTAACACTGACAGTAACAGCAACAATAATAAAGATTAATAACAATAAAACTTGTTTCTTTTTCATTCCTCGAAGGTTTTGTGAGTGATATTGAAAAGCCTTTTATCGGACTACTCAGCGAAGACGTACTTCAACTATTCGCGTCACGATGCACGAGAGAAAACCAAAGGTTCCGAATATATGCGCCATGCAAATCACAGGGGACTGCGTAATAAATGTTTCATGGAGAAAGAACCTTCTCGCAAATGTGCACGAGACGAGATGCACTAATGCAGAATTCTGTTTCCAATTTCTTTTACATTCTCAGTACATGATTGGATCGATTCGAATGGGACACCCAGTACATCTAATCACCACTTATTTTCCTTCCGCCTGCCGTTCATTTTTAATAGCGTTAAAGAACGTTTTAGAAGCAAAAATGCATTAACTCGTTAAAACAAGTGCTTCTAGTAATAAAGTCTTACCGGATTATCAGTTGCCAGGAATTTCATGTTCAAAATGCGATGCGAGCATTAACTTGAGCGCGCTAATACGAGCGTCTTCTCGCTTTACATATACTACTTCAATTCATTAACACCGTTCCCGAAGTGATTTGGAGAAAAAGTTTCTCTGGTAAGCCGTCGGCACACGTCCGACCAGGATCACGTACGGCGGCTCGTTAAATTGCTTTCATGGTTAACGGAGCAGGAAGTGGCCGGTTTGCATTGTTCCAGTGTCTATAGTTGTTGCACGAATAACAAATGAATAGAAAGTCTTTCGTGCCGGGGAGCAAATAAATCTCGAGCTCATTCGTTCCGTTTTTTTTTTCTCCTCGGTGCCTCGCTCGTTGCGTTTTAAAGACCGGGAGAAATTAAAAGGATTTTCTTTTTACAGAGAAGGAAAAACACTAATCTCCTTCAGATATCAATGTTTAGCCGCTCTTTATCGCGTGAAAAACGTAAGCTTGTTATCTGTATCGTATAGCGGTGTGCTCGTGTTTTAATATCCCATTCACAGAAAATTACCATTTTACCTTTAATGACATCAACGTTGTTATTAACACAAAATTGGGTAAAACAATTTTCTCCATAGTATGCCTTGCATAGAGAAACATATGGCTTTTATTAGATTCTTTTTCTACTTCAGTAACCCTCTTCGATTAGTTCCTTCGTTTTACGGTGGCGGCGCCACCTGAATCTTCCTACGTTAACCTCGCTCGCATAAGGCGTATCGTCAGGCTCTATTAAACCGTCATACTTTGATATAACATTGAAACTTTACCTTGCAACATTGTAATATACGTTTCGAACAATATAAATTCAATTCTTCCTGAAAAGATGAATACATAATAGCCTGCAAATAACGCCAAATGCAGGAACTTCTATAATTAAAGTCGGAACAACAAGATCGAGCCTGCAATTCACTTTCTTCGGTACCTAACCTCCTATTAACATTGGAAAACTTGTTACAACGACACTTTCCATTGAGAACTAGCTATAAGCTAATACAGAAGCTGATTATTTTGAAGTGCATTGATTTGCGACGTACGTAATCACTGAGAGCAAAAGTAACCACCGACGTGGGTCAGAGTACTCGTGCTCACCGCAGAGGCGATATCCACTTACCCCCGATTTCTAATGCATCTCGGTTGGCCTGTGGTTTTCCTCGTTTCTCGGGGACGAAGGAATTTCGCAAGTCGAGCGACTGCCTCGTTGCATAAGAGGCCACGATTCCAAGGCATCGTTCCTCGGCCGAAAATGTTCCGAAGGAGGCTGGCCAATGCGTTCTTCCCACTGGCGAGGCCCGTAATCGCCCGAGTGGCTGCTACGATCGCGAATCACCCGTATACCGGGTGACCGTTAGGGCATAGTCATGGGGAACGGTATTCCGGAATGGCCCTGGTTGTCGTTTGCTAATGAAATTCGCACGGTCGGGTCTAATGTAATTCAGAAATTTGATTACCGTTGCGAACGGTCACGGCAACGCATTCTGAGCAGACACCTTGGCCTTGGTGGCGTGCAAAGAGAAAGAGTGACCAGTTGACTGTGGAAGAATGCGAGGAAAGAGTGAAACTTCATGTTCCGACGAGCACGCGAGGAAGATGACACTTTGATCCAGGGAGGAACTTAAAGGCACAGGAATATCTTGGCATTTGAGGAGTTTAAAAGCAGATTTGGCACCTTGAATTAAAGTATCAAGATCGTCTAACAGGTAAGTGATAAGATAGGCAATCTTTAGAAGAATGCGAAGGAAAATTGAGGCTTCGAGTTGGAGGAATGGGAAGAGGGTGGCTTGGACTTTCTTATCCATGATAAAGCTTCAGGTTTCGAAGACACGTCGATTTCTAAACCTGAAGCGCATCCACCGCGTTCGAGCCGTGAGAGAAACAGATTTACGGATTAAAGAAGTAACCTGAGCGAGTCTGTGTCGGCGGGCACGTACGCGAATAAAGTGGATCCCCTTCTACCATAAAGGGACTTGGTGCTACGAACCTGCTCGCTTCTCTCGATGGCAGTGACCTGCTATAAGGGGTCTCTCACGGGCCCCCCATCGTCTTTATGCTCACGTGCGACGGTTCTCGATTAAATGCCAGCCTTTGTGCTGTTAGGACATTCGTGTTTCGATATTATTCGCCGTTACGCAAACCCGGCCGCGTGAAAATTCCACGGGAACGGAGGCGACACAGTGCATTCCCTTAAGTTGAGTCACTATTACAAATTCTTCTTCCTCGAGGCGATCCTTTAAGGGGGTATTCCCGCCTAGAGGACCATTTTTTGCCATTTTTTGCAATTTTTCCTATTTTTGCCATTTTTTCATTTTTTTCATTTTTTGCCATTTTTGCCATTTTTTGGCCATTTTTTTAGGGACGACGCACAAAAAAAAACAGTTTTTACCGTGACCATCTTCCAAATATCATACATTTAAGAACACGATCGCCCTCAGATCATCGTAACGACAGACTACGGTAACGTCCAAGGGACCTGACTATCTTGGTCCCGCATGGAATTGAAAACCGTACACGGTGAGTCACGGTGGATCTCTAACGATGCTCGGATTTGGTCGAGAATGCGCGCCACTCAGCGCTGCTTTCGCATGAGTTCCATGCGCCGGTCTGCCATCAATAGTCACGTCGATGTAGGTGCAGGCAGCTGCCTATCTAGAGGCACGGCTACGTGACGGAAAAGCGGATACTCCGTGTCGGAAGTTCCGTTGCTCCCGATGCGCGTACGGGGAAGAATTTTTCTTAGTTTCTCCTACGGCACTCGCGTCGCGGTTATGAATATATTCCTTGTCCCCCGCGCCCGTTCACGATCCAATGCCGTGCCCGTGAGAACCCGTTCAGATTCCGCGGATGCTTTTGGTGATATTAGAAAGTAATTAAAAAGCAACGGCGCTTGGAAGTATATCTAACCGAAGGCAACAAGTCTAAGCGATTCTAGCCACAGGCTTTTTCGACCGGCAACAAAAAAAACGAATATTCTGAATTGTAGAAACTTTAGAAACTCTTTAGACCAGCTCCTACGGAAATGGATTGGTATGAAGATTTCTAAAAATTCCTCTTTAGAAGTCGTTAGGGGAAGAGTGGGACGTTGGGAGTTCGAATGGCGCGGTGCCATTCATAGTTTCACGCAATCGGCCGTTAAACCGTCTTCTTGACCCGTTGTTGGAGTTGCGATGGGAATCTAGAGTTTCTAAACGACTTCGCGCACGTTAATGAGGCCTTAATTATTGGGAGGAACATTGTATCGAGCAACACCCGTTAGATTGGTCGACGGCTCTCCAGCCGATTGCATTAGTAAAAGTGAACCGCTACAACACGCTTCATCTCTTGTTCCCAGCGCTGCCGGCTCCCGTTATTCTAATCGGCCGGCGATTTCAATGCGCGCATGTGCCATCTGCGCAAGGGCAGCCAACCATGCGCGAATTTGTATCCCCATCGGAACGTGTCTTGCGATAGATGCGTAAGAAAACCTGCTTTTAATTAAGAAATATATATGCCAGGGATTATGAAAGTGGTGTAAGTGAAAAAAAAACCCAAAAATTGAGAATACTATTATTTTATTTTATATTGATTTATATTTCAATATTATGAAAGAATTGTTGCAAAATTGCCATCAAGTCGATTGCCATCGAGTCAGTGTCACTTGTTCTCTGCAAGTGATTTGTGCGAAAGGAAATAATTACATATTTTTGTATTATTTATTAACCTCAGATGTGGGGCGAGAGAAGAAAAAAAGAAAGGAATCGAGAAATATACTTAATTATACTGAGAATATAAGAAAAATTAGGAGAAATAATGGTAAAGAATACATTACCAAAAATGGCAAAGTTGAAAATAAAAATTACTTTTCGGCACTTTTAAAATTCGAGAAGCATTCAAAGGTTTAAAAAACACATTGCCAATTATGGCATTGGTTGCCAGACGAAATCGTTTTAATCGAGACTTACGCGTTTCGCGCGCCTGTAAACGAGGGTCCACGCAATTCGCACCGAAAGGAATCTCTCCAGAAAAATTTCCACTGCAGCGTGCCGCCCCTATCTTTATGCTTGGCGAGCTTTCTCGCGGTGTCGTCGCTGATTAAATAATCTCCCGAGCGTGGAAGAGCCTTCGGCGTCCTTGCGGAGTAAAAGAAAGTAGGAATTGTTTAAATGAAATGGCAAATACTTGGCGAATGACGTCCAGCGAGGAGAAGATTCGTAGATGCTGACGAGTGTCGCAGATGCCGTGGTTTATTTGCATAGAACTTTCGAATTGTTGGCGCGACACCACGGTAGAAAGCAGTTAAAATAATCGACGGGATTTCGAGGCGATGGGTCGCTGGCTGCTGCAAGTTAGCGCCTTCTCGAATGCAGTGAACAAATGTTTACAGGAGAAGAATAAGAAACTTAGGCTTTTTTAAATTTCTGTCTTCTTTGAAACGTCTTTTAGGTGGGAAAGGAAGGAAGGAATACTCGATAAAAGGAAGTCTAGTCTGTAAAAGCAATCCAAAGAGTCCCCAAGTTTTCAGGATTTAATCTCGGAGGGAGTTGAAAGGATAAAAATATTTTTAATGCAAATTCAATAAGGTGAAAATTTCATTATGCGATTATAAATTTTATTTAAAGAATAAAATCCAGTTTTCTTTTTCTTTTACAAAGCTCTTGAATTACTCCAGTCGTGGTTACAATAATCTTCTCTTTCCTTTTTCTTTGGGAGATGCCAAAAATAATTCTCGATTATTTTAAAATGCACGCTGCTGCGTCCCGACGAGGAAGGATGCTTTCTTTCCTTTTTTCGAGGCACCGTGGCTGGAATCGGTAGCGAAGAGGTTACTAGGTTTCCTCGACAGGATTCTCTGCATATTTCATGCTTTTTCTCTAGCCACGTTCGAGTAAAAAACAGGACAGTGGTTCGTGAGATGCCATTGATAGATTCCTCTAACTCAGCCTGAAGAAATCACGCTGAAACGAATTATGGTAATAAAATTCTATTTTTATTTCAAATAGCGGCTCTTCGGTTGGGAATTTTTTCTAAAGTCGCCTGCGAAATTCTACGGTTCCAAGTCGGAGATTAAAAGTTCCTCCATTCTCACTTCATCGCTGCGCCGTTAAGAAGAAAGCAATTAAATTACGCAGAAATGGCAAAAAGGCGCTGCAATCGAGAGGTGAAAATTACAGTCATCATCCTCGATCGAGTCGGATGGAAAGGAGCAAGGGAAATGATCGTTTCTTTAACGCAATTAACTCGGGAAAGGATCATTGATTGTTTTAAGGATATTCTTGGTAAATTCGAAACGGTACTTTTTCCATGCCAGAAAGAGGGCGTTCCTTCGCTGCTTCAAGCTTCCCGGCAAAAGATTGTTATGCATCGCCGCTTAGAATATCTTGACCGATATTTTTCTTACTCACGGGATGGCTTTCTGTCGACACAGAGTAATCTCTCGCCGCTCGAATATTATTTTAAAAGGTACATAATTCGTGTAAGGGGACCCTCCGGTTGAAACGCTCGAAAAATAGATGATTTTTATGAATTTTTTTACAAGAACAGCTTACAACATATCCTAAAGAATGTTTTTAGCTTTTATTAATATACTCGTTAGGCTACAAAAAAAATGTTTGTTTCAAGTTCACCGTACTTATACACATTTTCAAGTGTATTTTGCTGCCCCGTGAATACTAGTACGTTGAAAAACGAGACGAATGAGTATCGTAATTTTATTAACCCGGAAAAAGGAGAAAGAAGATTGCCAAGTGTTTTGAAAGCTTTCCCCGCCGACTGGAGACCGGTATTGCTCTCTTACCGGAAGTCTATAGTGGAATTTCTTTGTGGCTTCGGGCTTCCCGAGGTAAAAGTTTGTCACGGTTTCGCTGCCATTTATTATTTGCTCATTTCCAGCTACCGTGAATGCATTAAAGCCACGCTGTAGACGCAAAAAGATTCTGCCAACACGAGAGCCGCATATTTCCACTAAGAATGGCACATTCGTTCTTTCCAAGTTTTTTTTTATTGCACCAGGGGAACTCAATTGTAGAATGCATTAGGTTGAAAATGTTGCACATGATGGAATAGAAGGAAGGAGAAAGAAATTCATCGAGAGGAGGCGATTGCTCGAGTTGCAACTCCTGGATTCCTCGTAATTAACGTGACAACGACCCACTGACCCACTCCATCCTCGACTTCAGGAACCATCGAAACATCGGGGTGAAAAATGGCACGTGGCATGTAATTTGGTCGATGGTACTTTAACACTTTAATCTTCTCGCGAACAGTAGATGCATTTAATTCCTTGTTAGTTGTGCAGGCTTATCAGTGCCATTTGGGCCTGCCATGGTTGATCCACTGTCGATCTAGGCGATAGATTCTCTGCGCGAAACAAAAGAGAAGAAACGTAAGGAGAAAGGCAGAAATTCCTTTGGAGAATTCGAACAAGAGTATTCGAGGATCGTAAACTGAGCGCGTGTGCGCGTCCTCCTGGAAATCGGCAGAATTTACGTCGACGCTAGTGGAGGAACCGGTGATTTCAACGATCGGCAAGCGGTTTCGTAGAACCTTGTGATCGTCCTTCGACCAAGGATAAAGCCGTTCCATCTTCTCGAAATGAATACTGGGACGAGTGGGGCCTGGTTCCGACGATTTGCATAGTAATGTGACGTTCTCGATCGCCACGGAATGCACGTTTATTTTCGGGACTCCTCTGGTTCTAAAGTACAACTGGAATCGTCAACGCCTCTGTTGTGCGAAATTTTATTTAATTCATCGCGGAGCGAGCAAGAGGGGAGTGTTTAGAGATATTTATTGCGTAATTATGGCCGGTGATATTAATCACTTAAGAGGGATGGTGGGTAGAATAGGTCGGATTACGATCGACTGATTACTGTATCACTGGAATTGTTTGAAATGATAAATAAAGTTTAAAAAATACAGTATATATGTCTTTAATTTTTTATACACTCCATTTTTATACATTCCTGTATCACTTTCACAGTGTTTCTTCACAATTGTTGTGTTACAACGCCACACCACATCACAACTATGGTTCACAGTTCACATTCCACGCTTCACATTCCAAGCTTCACATTCCACGCTTCACATTCCACACTTTACATTCCACACTTCACAGTTAAAAACCCACACTTCACACATAACAGTTTACACTTCAAACATGAAATTAGTCTCCTCGCGAAAGTTCAACAAAGTTGCAAATGACAAAATATTTTCAACAATGTTGCAAATGAAACTAACGCGTTCGCGAACAAAATTCCGGTTTGCAACTTTGTTGCAGCTGCAAGAATCGTGCAATGAATTTTGGAACAGGCGGTTTTTGAAGTGCCGCACCTGCAACAAAGTTGCAAACCGGAATTTAACGCCTCGTGGAAACGCACAAAGTTGCAAACCATGATTTTATTTCTCGAACGCGTCGATTTATTTTGCAACAATGTTGAAAAATTTTGTCCTTTGCAATTTTGTTGCATTTTCGGGGGCGAAAAGCCAAATTTCGGTTTGCAACTTTGTTACAGGTGCAAGAATCGTGCAATGAATTTCGGAACAGGCGGTTTTTGAAGTGCCGCACCTGCAACAAAGTTGCAAACCGGAATTTAACGCCTCGTGGAAACGCACAAAGTTGCAAACCATGATTTTATTTCTCGAACGTGTCGATTTCTTTTGCAACAATGTTGAACAATTCTGGCCTTTGCAACTTTGTTGCGTTTTCGGGGGCGAAAAGCCAAATTTCGGTTTGCAACTTTGTTGCAGCTGCAAGAATCGTGCAATGAATTTTGGAACAGGCGGTTTTTGAAGTGCCGCACCTGCAACAAAGTTGCAAACCGGAATTTAACGCCTCGTGGAAACGCACAAAGTTGCAAACCATGATTTTATTTCTCGAACGTGTCGATTTCTTTTGCAACAATGTTGAAAAATTCTGGCCTTTGCAACTTTGTTGCGTTTTCGGGGGCGAAAAGCCAAATTTCGGTTTGCAACTTTGTTGCAGGTGCAAGAATCGTGCAATGAATTTCGGAACAGGCGGTTTTTGAAGTGCCGCACCTGCAACAAAGTTGCAAACCGGAATTTAACGCCTCGTGGAAACGCACAAAGTTGCAAAGCATGATTTTATTTCTCGAACGCGTCGATTTCTTTTGCAACAATGTTGAAAAATTCTGGCCTTTGCAACTTTGTTGCGTTTTCGGGGGCGAAAAGCCAAATTTCGGTTTGCAACTTTGTTGCAGGTGCAAGAATCGTGCAATGAATTTCGGAACAGGCGGTTTTTGAAGTGCCGCACCTGCAACAAAGTTGCAAACCGGAATTTAACGCCTCGTGGAAACGCACAAAGTTGCAAAGCATGATTTTATTTCTCGAACGCGTCGATTTATTTTGCAACAATGTTGAAAAATTTTGTCCTTTGCAACTTTGTTGCGTTTTCGGGAGGCTGTTAAATAACTTACCTGAATACTTACCGTTTTGTCCATGATCATAAGATGGCTTGGCCTTAATTTGAGAGCAGTATGTGAGTAGTGCATCATGTGTTGTGTGTTGAGTGCTGTGTTGTAAGACTGGTAGTGTTGTAAGAGTGCTAGTATTGTGAGGGTGACAGTGTAGTAACTGCGACAGTGTTGTGAGGGTAATAGTGTTGTAAGTGTGAAAGGGAACCCTGTGACAGTAACAGTGTGAAAAATATGTAGGAAAAATGTAGGAACTGTGTGGAAACGATGTGGGAACAGAGTAAGAGTGATGTAGCAACACTGTGTGTATAGTGTTGGAATGATATGGAAACAGTGTTGTATGTGATGTAGCAACAATGTGAGAACAGCGTTGAAATAAACTGGAAACAGTATGGAAGTGATGCAAGAGCATTGTAGGATTAGCGTTGGAATGTTTTGGAAGTAGTGTGAAAGTGATACAACAATGTAGAATAGTGTTGAAATAATACATTCAGAAATAATAATAATTTTTCCAAAAAAATCCACAATTCCTACCTTTGCCTTTCGTCCTACTTTTCTTTCCCCGTTCAAGGCGTTGAAAAATAATGGAAATGTACGAAGAATGCAAAACGCACCGTTGACCGCTCCCCAAGTACACGAAATTTCACAATTCGGCCACAGTCAGGGTCTCTCGGTCACGTGACCCCGATTCCACGTTTTCTGGCCTCACATGACACCGGGCTTGCGCTGCAGGATCGCCTTCTCTTCCTCTTCCCGGCTAATTACAAAGAAAACATTTCCGCCGTCCGGTTGTATGGCCACGCTTTTAATCTAAAGAAGACGTAGAAATTGCTGAGGAAACGTGTCTGGTAGCACAGGAAATTCCAAGCAAGATTTGTCGTCCCGTAGCGCTGCAAACAGGATATTCGCCTGACCCCCAATAAATTATACCGTTTATACAAATAAATCGAATAGAATTTTCTGCCTGAGTTTGCATTTTGTTCATTACCAATGATCGAATAAAAATTAATAACACATTTTAATATAAGAAATAAAACGTAATTCCAAACATTGAAACTCCATAAATAAACTCATCAACTATGCGCAAGACTATCGCTAATTACACACATTCGTTAACTACTTAAAGAAGATATTGCTAATGTTACAAATGCACTTTAGTAGTAATTTCTCTAAAGTATACCACAGTTTTACCGACTGTGTCAAATTTGCGGCTTACTGCAGCAATTAAGCGATTACCGGGGGCAATTAAAACCACGAGTAATAAGCCTAGGGAACGCGAGGCTTTGGTGCTGGAAAAGGGTGGGCCATATAAAAAAATTACACGTTGTTTCCTTTATTATCATTAGCGATAAAGATCCGTAATTACTATGCTTCAATTTCAAATAAATCCCTTGCATTCGAGAAATAATTATTTAAAAAAATATGTGTAAAGATATATCTTCGGTACAATTAATGATGTCAAGAATTATATTTGCCAAATTTTACATGGCGTCAATTTTCTATAAACGCGATGAATTAAAATAGACAAGTGCAAAAAGGGTGACCATTGAATGCCGGTTGATGGCTCAATTCTCCCTACAGTAGCCTCCGCGTGTCTCCCTTATGGATGGCAATTACCCGACGCTTCGATTCGCGCGGGTTGCGCAACGAATATCCACGATTTCGCCTTCGCGGCCATGCCACGCGGTGCACAACAGAACGGACGTCCAGACACCTCGACCTGGAGACCTCGAATCGGCTCCTGCCAAAAGAGAATCGCACGTATTCGGGCCTCCCATGGTTAGCGGGGCACTCTCTGACCTATAAAGGGCAGCGCTGTGTGGTTGTGCACAGGTGCGTGGTTATCTGAAGGCTACCACCTGCCTGGAACGTGGGAGCTTTCCCTTCTCAGGTAGATCTGACCCCCGATGTCACGGGAAGTGTCTACATACGTTGAGGCATTGGCTCGGCGTTAGGTAGGAAATGGATCTTTGGTAAAGATGGAGCTTCCTCGGGAAATCTGATCTTCAGTGTTCCACAGAGAAAATCCAAGCGGACAGATACTCTGCTGATCAGAGTTCATACGTTGCCACTGCGTCAATGTTTCCCACTGGTAAATTGGATGCAACGAGAAACTATTTGTATACATATGTATGAAGATAATTTATGGTTCGCGAATTCAATTACACCGTGTACTCTTTTCATGAGTAATTTGTGACGGTTCACTATCCCTGGTGCTCATGCTTTGCTACTTTTTTGATAAATTGGAGGTGCAATTTAATTGTCATGCTATCGGGTTTATTTTATATTGCTGCGTAAATTGTTCATTACCGGTGGCCCTTTTTTTATGGGTGGCTTTGAGATGGCTGCGGAGAAACTTTCCTTGTGTTCGATCGATGGCTGGTACTTGATCATCGAAACAGGGGTACACCTCGGTGAAGCGTTCCCAACTGATTTCGAGGTGCCGCGCTAACGAACGCGTACTACTTTCTTTCCACGCGCCAAGTCAGATCTAATCGGCTTTGATTAAAATTGTAAATGTGGCTCGATAGGTATTCAACTCACTGACACAGGTGCAGGTTTAGTCTTTCTCGGTAAACACATGCAGATCGTGCGTCTGCCTGAGGCCGTGGCGCGTATGTATAATGCAATTAAAAAAGCCACTCCGTTTCCTTTTAAGTAGCTCGATACACCTCTGATAATAAATTCGTAGTTTACAAGCCTCGTAAGTGTCGTAACACGATATTAACGATGCGGCTGATACACCGCTACGCTAAGAGTACTGTTTTGGGTCACATGATCAGTGGCCTAAATAGTCTCGTAAAGGATTAAAAATATTTTAAAAGAACTACCATCATCAGAAGTCCGATGACAGAGCCCTCTCCCAGTAACCCAGCGAGCAAGAGCGCAAGTAGCGGAGACAAAACGCGTCGTTGCATCACCAGCGGGGAAAAACGGCGAGAGCTATTAGCGTTCCTCTATAAACTCCGCCGAGGAATGCCCGTTTCCCTCGGCACAGTTCCAGACACCCCATAGAACGAAGGGTTCCCGAGGTAGGTACGGCGACACGGCGATCCAGGGAGTGCCTCACCTGAAGCAGAAAAGCGGCACTCGAGAAAGAGAGGGGCCCCGGTGAACGTAGTGGGGCCTCCTCCGACGGAGTCTCACGCCTTCCATCAGTCCTCAGTCCGAGAAGGAGCGTATAGGCGGCTGCAGCGCGTCATTCCGCTCGCAAACGTGCGCGTTCGGTAGTCGAGGCCACGGCGCAGGCCAGTGGAACGGTGTCTTTGCTTTTGTCGCGGGTGAATACGGCCCCCCGGGAACCTAAAAAGACAGGCGGATTCGTCAGTGGCTAGCTCTTAGAACAGCCAGGCGAACGCAGAGGCAGCGACATCTGTGAGGCATTCGGACGTCCGTGGCCGACGCGAGACGGCGAAGGATTGCGGTACTCTAGGCGGCTGGATCGCAGGAACGCGGAGGCAGCGCCATTTTCATAATTCTCGGAGCCGATGAGGATCGCAGAAACGTCCGAGACGGCGGTTCGCGTGGCTGACGCCTGCGGCCGCGCCTTTGGATACCACCAGCGCCGACGCACCGTTCGACGTTGAATTCCACGTCGTGCGCCGCGGTGAGAGCGTTCCGTTGTGTCGGTGTGCCGGGTGTGTACCTGTCGATCGGTACACGTGGAGGTGAGGGGCGATCGGGCGGACAGCGACGCCACTGGCGTATACCGCATACCACAGGAGGACCCGGCCAGGTAGTGGGAGGTTGGAAAAGGTTGTCGGGAGCTGGCTGGAAGAGAAAGAAACGGAGGAAGAGGAGGTAGTGTTGAGGTGAGCCAGGTAGAGGCGAGAGGAGCGGTCGACGCTGGTGGGGAAGCCGTCAGAAGGCGGCCATAATGGCCTGACGCGATCTCAAGCGAGTGGCGGCTACAGCTGCTGCGAAATAGCCGAGAGCGGCTCTCCTCGTCGTCCACGCACGCGTATTTTGTAACGTCTTACGGGCCGCGTCTTTGGAAAGTGACTGCGTAATCGCGAGTGGAGTGAGTTTTGCCTGATGGAGTCCTCGGGGTTTCCGTGTGCACGGTGATCGTACGAGCCGCGTGTGTGCTTGAATTATCGATACGGTTCAATGGTGTTCGATGGCTCGGGTGTTCTGACTTTGTCATAGCTTCATCGGGATCGTGTAGGCTCTGTTCGAGTTTCACGTTTGATTTCTTCTTGTGCCAGAGGAAGGAGAGAGCCGCGAGGCTAGACTGCCTCTGCCTGCATCGGTCCGATCAAGCGAGTCAGGTAGAAAAATGAGGGGTGCCAATCAAGACACGGCAACGCCATACTGTCGGTGTAGAGTTCTCTACCTGGGCAGCTCCGTCCCTCACGCGAGCAAAGAGGGTCTGCTGGGTGTTCAGGAGCCCTTGCGCGAGCTGTACCCCGAGCAGGGTGCATTGGGTGCACGTGGAATCGACTCCTGGCTGAGCGTTTGGAGCAACGGCCTCCTGCTGGAGAATGTCGACGAGCACCGCAAGAAGGTCACCAGGTTTTTCCCGATAGAGGCATTACATTATTGCGCAGCAGTCCGGCATGTAAAAGGCGGAAGCGGGGATTCCTCGAACACGAGGTTCCTGCCCCTGGACTCGCCATTCGCACGGAACCCTAGCGCCAATCATCCGCCCCTTTTCGCCGCTGTGTTGAGACGGACAACTGGCATCAAGGTTCTCGAGTGTCATGCGTTCATCTGTAAACGCGATATGGCGGCCAACGCCCTGGTCAGGTGTTGTTTCCATGCATACGCGGACAGCAGCTACGCCAAGGGTATGGACCCGAGCACGGCGACAACAAATGGTGTGACAACTGGCCATCCATCGAGTAACAGCCTCTATCACACCCTCGGCGGCTCTAGTACAACCTTGGACAGCCCTCAAGCGACACGTTTGGATGCTAGCTCGACGGATGATCTGAGCCTCTACAATGGGGATGAGAATCACAAAGTCTGGGCCAGGGGCCGGGACGAGGTTGACGGTTTATACCAAGAACAAGGGACCCTGAGAAGTACCAAGGGTTCGAGGCCTCGTCAGCTAGTCGCTCCACCTCCTCCGCCGCCCCCACCACCTCCCCCTTCTCAGCCCCTGCTTCTAGAGGAGTCTTCGTCGTCCTCCGTCCGCAGGAAAGCTAACAAGAAGCTGAAGAAATTGAAAAACAGGGCGCTACACGAAGATCCCCTGCAACAGTCGCACCTGCACCCCCTACATCAGGGAATATATACCAACGGCCATGGACATCACACTCTAGGCCATCCAGTCAGACAGCAGCATTATCATCCTCACCCTCTGCCACCTAGTAGTCGATCCGTCGCTGGGACTCTGGCCAGACCAGCGCCAGTGCTCTTGGTACCAGCTGCAACGCTACCCAGAAAGGCGCACCATCATCCTCGAGGGTTGAGACCAATTCCAGCGGCCGCTCCAATTGTCCCAGTTTATGCCCCACTGCCAGTGGTGCCTCCGCCACCAGCAGCAGCGATCTACGCGGGCGGGACGTATGGTACGGCCGGGAACAGGGGCAGAAGACAACATCCCGAGGGAGACACTTCGACTCTGGGTGCTTCCAGACGGCTGGCAGTGTCTCATGCTGACTTAACCACAGCGGAAATGAATCGTTCTGCTGATAGTCCAGAGAACGAATCTCGATTTGGCACTGGCATCTACCGACGGAAGGGCCACTTGAACGAGAGGGCGTTTTCTTACAGCATCCGAGCAGAGCACCGCAGCAGGAGCCACGGTAGCCTGGCCTCTCTGGGATTCAGTGCCCACAACGGCAACGCGCTGCCCAAAGAGGAGAAGAAGGACAGAGAAATCGCTCAACTGGTGGCTGGGCTGAACCTGGACGACAGCCCAGAGAGAACGCAGCCCACGGCGAACTCTCGGAGCGGCTACTCCCATCATCAGCCGCAGCAGCTCCAGCCGCTGCCCAGGCCCAGGCCTCGTTAGGACTTGCCACATATCCCTCGTTGACTGATAAGTGCGTCAGAGCCTGAGAACGGTAGTTGCTGAGCGTTTTTCGTGTACAGTATGCGTTTGAGTTCAGGCGAAGAGCGTTCCACTCAGCAAATGGACTGACAGTGCGAATCAATGAATAATTTTAGGGATCTTTCGACTCTGACTTGCAGCCTCGATTTGAATAACAAGTAGAGCCAAGGGTTCACGATCATTTTTCGAAGGGAGTGTTTCCGTAGCCAAAAACTTGGACTCGCTTCGAAGGGTCCACAAAGGACTATTGATTGGGGTACACGTTTGAGGAGGAAGGAACTTTTTCCCCCAGGGAAAAACGGTCTATTCATTGCCAGCTTTAGCGTGGAAAATCGTGATGGGTGGCCTAGCCAAGTCGCGTCCAACTGGTTCAGGTGGTTTTCGTTTCTCGGAACAGCCTTCGCCCCAGTAGGAAAATTACTCCGACAAAAAGCTGCAGGAGCCTGGTCTCATCTTCGTCCCACCGGTTCTCTACTCGATGACCTCGTTAATCTTATCTCGAAAGTTGATCGCCTTTGTCGAATTAAGGACTTATAGATTGTGCCAGAGAGTTCCAAGTACAAATTATAGGTCGAGGATGAAAAATCGGCCAACTCGAACGTTTTGGGAGAAAGTAGTCCCTCCAAGAATCTCAATTTCAAGCAGTTCTCCTTTCCGTCTAGAATTCTTCTTTGTTACAATCAGTAAACCCTCAGTCACCAGCTAATATGTTTAATCAGAAACCAAAGCAATTGAAAGTATATAACCTCTGTCGATCGGTGTTCATGGAAGAGATTGCAGAATCAGGATGACATAATGTCCATGCGAAGCGTAGCGACCTTCCTGTCACGACACGAGCAGACTAATTAGCTTCAGCTCGAATTATTGTCGCCTAACCAAGAAGATCGTTCCGATGGCTGGAGAGCTCGTTAGGCGACGAAACCGCGGAGGCATGGTAGCCCGCTACCTCGCGATGTTTCCTCTGAGAAAACGGGTCGGTAGTTTTGCTAAGAATTCAGGTGTCCCTACACCGTAAGAGCTTCGGTTTCCGCATATTTCATTGCAGGGGACTAAATAATTACGAGACTATTCGCGAATGTAGGACTTACAAATCGGGGAATCCCCTACATTGTAATAAAGTTAGGTTCGTTCCTATTTCAAGATGCAACAGTGGAAAAGCAATTTTGTTCCCCAGGTAGGAGGTAACGCGACGATATAAATTCCTCCGGCGAGTAAGTTTCTGCCGGCTCGCTCGTGAGAACGCGAACGTTAATCTTAATTGCGTGAGAAAAAATAACGACGACGCAGGGGAAACACTTGGAGATTCTAAAGTATTCGTGGCGTGGAATTAAGCCGTCGTATTTTACGTCTCCTCATTCGCGTCGATAAGAGGAAAAACAATCGCCGTATTTGCTCACAAAAAGAATTACATATAAAAGGAAACAGATAACCGTAAAAAAGCTTACAAGGTGAAACTCATTATAGAATCATTTCCACAGTGAATCAGAGTTTCGCAACTGCAATTAAATGAAACCAGACTCCAGATATTTCTCTCATATCCATTGATAAAAATCAATTGCAGGAATACATGAAATGTGTAGGAAATATTTTAAGGTTATGGTGTCCTATGGTGTTTGCCACTTTATGTGTATAACGTGGTGACACTGTAATGCTTCCTGTGAGAAAATATGTCGTCGAGATTGCAATCGCGTCAACTTTTCCGTGAGAAAATTAAGTTTCATGATAAACAGCGACGATTTAATGACGATTGACGCGACGTAAATAATTGCCTCTGGAAGTGGCGGGATGGCATGGAACGAAATCTGGGGAATCTTAATGTAATCTTGAGTACAGCGCGGCAACATCACTAGCTGACGTAGTTGGCAATACGTTCCGGACAATTAACTTGATGAAGGTAATTAGAAGGAGGCTTAATGGGGGGGAAAAGTTTGTGAGACATATTCGAGGGTAGGTTACAAGTGGCAGTGGCGCACTAAGGGTTTAATCTTGAAAGGATAAAAATATTTTTAATGCAAATTCAATAAGGTGAAAATTCATTAGGTTATTATAAAAATTGATTTAAAGAATAAAATCCAGTTTTCTTTTTACAAAGCTCTTGAATTACTTTAGTCGTGGTTACATTAATTTCCTTTTTCCTTTTTGGGGTTTGAGTAAAAATCACTGCATAAAGTTGAGTCCCCCCAAAAATTGAGAAATTAAAGAGTTTGAAAAGTGGGACACTGAGTATATAAAAAATTAAAAAATTGAGTATTCTTAACATCGATTACATAAAGAAATCTGTTTGAAATTACATTAAGAATTTCAGATATCGATGAAGCCTGTCCCCAAATGAAGATCGACATTTTCTCAATTCAAATTAGCCGCGCTTATACCTGCGTGGACGTCAAGCGCGGTCATTTCGAAACTGCTTACTCGTATGCGTCGACGAGCGCCCATTGCCACCGTCGCGTATGCATATACAATTAGGCTCGATTATCATCGACTCGTGGTCGATGTCGACCACTAACACACGCCACATTTCGCAACTGTAGACTGATTTCTTTTTCTGTCGCGCCTGGCGTCTCGTTCATTCGTGTCAAAGAAACAATTCTGCAATTCACTCGCACGCTCAACAACTTTTAATAGTGTTTCTTTTCCAGAGCGAAAGAATTCCAGAGTGAACGTCGTTAACGATCGGCGGAATGTATGCAAATTGCGTAGGTAGCATTCAACGTTCCCTGGAAGCGGCTCTCGGTATTTGCGCTTCATCGATCGCATTGATCGCCGAGTGAAAAGTATCGCTTCTGTTTCGCAACGAGTCTCTCCGCTATATCGCGACACGTAACAACGTTTATAGGCGATAAAAAAGACGAACGGCCAGGTAATAGCTCAAGGTATCACGAGAGCAATGGACCCGAATTAGCTCTGAATGCATAATCGTTGCTAATCAAGTCCCACGTGCGCGACATAGTTTCCTTCGCTCGGTGGACTCACTGCGATTCTGATGAAAAACTTGAACGCGAATTCAGAGATATGCAAACTGATAGATAGGCGCGTAGACGTGACTGGTACGAAACGAAATCGGTTTTATTTTCGGAAAATTAATTACTTGAGGCAACGAAAGCTTCCACTGCTTTCTAATTTATTTAAATAAAATTTCGAATAAGGAAAAAAATTGAAAAAAAAATACTCGTCATAAAGTTAACTCGGGTTAACGAACGAATGACGAATAATTATTTTAACTTTTATTCCTTATTCGAAATTTTATTTAAATAAAAATGTTGCTCATCTCTGGTTCAATTCAGGGGTCTTGTCCTCCGAAGGGGGAACGAGAGTGCACAGCCCAGACGCGATCAATTTTCGTGAGCCTCTAGCGGTCAGTTTATGAAACGCTGACCCACTGACACTTATCGGCCCAAGCGAATTGAACTCTGCTCGTGTTTGACTTGCGACACCATGAAAATTCCTTTCACTGTTCACCATGAATCAGAAGTGGATGCTAACACGCCGCAGGCTATTTAGAGTAGACTAATTCGTTCGAGAGACTATAATACCACGAACCCGGAAACGATTTCTATGATAAAGAATGCACTTCGCTGGCCACCCAATTCACGACTCCACGCAAGGGCTGGCCTCTGTTTTAAAACAGCGGTGCCTTCCTTTCGTTATTATTCTGTTCCGAGATTCGAGCGTCCCCCTTAAAAAAAAAAATCCAGCATAGGAATCAGTGCCAAACGCCATAATGCGTCCGACTTCGCGAACAACGCCCCTATTTTTATTGCTCCTGACGGTAGTTTAGCCCTTTCGCTATGGCACACCCCACGAAGAAGTGGAGACTTCTCGCACCAACTTGAAACGCGCTTAATATTGTAGAAACGACACGCGAGTTTTAATGGGAACAATCAAAATTTTGCAATAAATAAATTGCTACAGTGGCCTTCCACAGCGAAAGGGTTAAACGGTAACTTGACACTTTGCTGTCTTCCAGGTCCTCGAATTTTGCTTTTCAATTGAACAATCGAACGTTTGAGGGGTTGAGAGAGATCGCGAAGCGTTAATTTAATGAGAAATTGTAACGATTCTTCTCGAGTTTAAGTCGCTTTTTAAGTTCCAAGTCGGACAGGTGCAACTGGAACTTATTTATTTAATCGCATGTGCCAGATGATTGTATAAAGCCTCCCAAACGGAGTATCTTCAGCTCGACGATAATAATAATTATCTCCTTCTAACATAATTCCATGTATCGCTCCGAAAACGAGGCAGAATCTCCTGTTCCATTCCCCCCCCCCCCCCGACTCATTTCGCTCGGAGTCGTGCGAAGCTCTCCCGCAACGCGCTTACGTAACCCTTCTAAAGATCACCGACTCGAATGCAACGCCTAGAACGCTGTCTCTCCGCGCGCAATGTTCTTCCAGAATGAGCTCGATGCAACGAGGTATGGGATCGAAGGGAGTGTACCGGTGGCGCGCGGGAAATATCAGCGAAACGATTCTTAAGCCGGGGATCCACTTGAGAGCTGAGCTAACCTAACCTATGCTATAAAACATAAAAAAAAAAACATAGCATACCTTAGCTTTTGGTGGAAACGGTTCCATAAGGATGCATCGAAGCTAATTATTTAAAACTTAGCTTACAATTAGCTTTCAGGTGGATCCCCGGCTTTATAGCGAGAAAGCTACGGGAGATGCGCGCCTTCGTCTTGAATTATTTCTAAACGTGTTATGTATGTTGTTACGCGTCGATTGCCATTCAAAATCAGTTAATAATAAACTAACAATGCGACTAAAAGCAAGCATTCAGTCATTGCCATCCGCTTCTTTCACAAATAATCCTGAGATGCGAGTGACGTTTGCAAAGTGCCGTTTACGGAAGCGTGAGATGGGAAGTGGCGGTGCACTTTGGGGTTCCCAGCAGTGTGGGCAAAGTTTTGAGAATCAATTTGCGCTTAATTCTTTTCGAAACCCGCAATTTGGGCGACTTCTAAAAAATAAATGGCTCTTTCACTTTTTGTTCTTTGTTTCATTATTTTTTGTATGTTATCCGTTGCTTGTAGTGTGGTTACACGAGGATCCCCCCTTATGTTACTTTTATATCTGTATTTTTATTATCATCTAATCCAACGATCCATGCGATTTGATTGGTGGCGCCATTGGGCCCATTTTCATTTACGAGTTTGCGCCATAGGTTTCTGAAATCTTGCCACACTGGTCCCCAGGAGTCGCGCTTGAAAATTATTATTGCTCAGAGTGTTGGCCGAGGACAGCGTCTGCAGAGGATCGATGGGCACACGGAGTCCGATGGGATCGATGGCGTTCACCGTAGCTGGAAGTCAAGCGTTTCCTGCACGGCGCACGGGTGCATACCTCTGCACTCTTGGACGAAAGCACGCGAGCCTTCGTCGTCGACCACATTCCGTTCTCGCGTATAATTTTCAGGGTTAACCACAGCCGATGATACGCTAGTTTCGCGACCCTGACAAACGTCCCTGGAATGCAAATCGCCTTGATTGGCAGCTTAAGTGGAACGCGATTTTACATCCCCTTCCTATCCCCTGCTGGCTTAAGGGGGAGCACCACTGTGACGGCTGGAAAAATGCACATTTTTAAGAATTTCTTTCAGGAATAATTTACAGTTTTTATATAAAATTTTTATTGCCTTCTTTTAGTACAATGCCTTTAGAGATTATACAAGAAATTGAATGGAAAAACATGCATAAATTTTAATATATGAATTAATTCCCCTCACAAAAAACATAGGTAACTATGGAACAATGGTTCTGCAATCAAATTGTGTTTTAAAAACTACATGAGTGTAGCTTGATCGAAAACAAATTTTTTGAAATACGTTAAAAATTGACCATCTCAGTTGCGGATTTCGAATTTTTTTCTTTTAAAGCGCACCAATTTTACAAAAATAATTTGTTTAACAAATTGGTACGCGCAACGAAAACTATGCTCCTATAGTTTATAAAAAAAAATTAAATTTGATTTCAGGCTTACTTTTTTTGTGAGGTAGCTAAAAGACTAATTAATGTAGGAAAATTATGCCTGTTTTTCATTTCATTTTTTTTATAATCCCTTAAGACATTGTACTAAAATTAGGTAACACAAATTTTATATAGAAACTGTAAATTATCCCTGAAAAAAATTTTAAAAAGTGTCATTTTTCTCACCGTCGCAGTGGTATCTCCCCTTAATTTTTTGTTAAAAATCAATTTCCCCGTCTTCTATTTAGCATTTAAAATCTTTGTCCTTTACTAACGATGGCAGAATAAAAAGGGGTTAATTGAACGCAAGGTACTGCATAAGAGTTTCTTGAAAATTAGATTCAGGTAGTTAATCATTATAAAAATGCTGCTTAAGCCTCATCGACGATTGCTCTGTGTAATTTAAGTGATGACATGAAATGGAAAAATGTCTGTTTGCCGTGGACACGTAAGCGTCGGCCTTCGAGAAGCATCTGCATCCTGATGGAACGTGAAATTCCCTATCTCATCCTACTGACATCTCTTCGTGAAATATACGTTCACCGTTAAACGTTTTTCCTTCGATTTCTGACAGTTACGTGACTGCGTTATCTGCTGTTCAATAAAGCATTCCATTTTTCAAAACTCAAGGGCAGTAAATAAACCCAGCTTCCACTTCCACGATCAAAAAAATTTTAGACTCTCCAAGTTTCGATTTTATGATACTGCGATATTCATTAGGGATGTCGAGAATAATGCTGTAATTGCGTAGGCCTGCAGGTAACATTGCACGAATCGCCATCGTCGAATTATAGCATCGTCCATAATTTTACTCACGCCAACATGAGTACCAGTATTGCGCAATAACTTTTGCGTCACTGTCGTTTTCCTTACATAAATTGTTTCCCTAGGAACTTCGATTATAGTGCGGCGAATGGGACTATTAAACTTTTGCAGCGCTGCCGTTCAATAGAAGTATAACTGTCGCTAGAGAATTCCTGCCCACAGTTCCGCGAGCAAAAATCTAATTTCAATTGCGGAAAATGTGTCCCGATTTTGTTAGCACCTGTTGTGGAGCATTCGACGCGTGGTAGTAGCCAGTATAACAGTACTAAAATGTAGTAGCACGAGCAGTACCGTTACAGATTATAATTTACAAACAAGAGTGGCAAGCCGCCGGGAATAATCCATAAATTATAATCTTGCTCGTCATATCGCTATGCAAATTCCCTGAATATGCGATTCCTACGGCAATCTGCTTCCCATGTGGGGTATTTTCTCGAATTAATTCCAGCACGCTGACATAAAACACGAGGCATGCGTTGAATTATAATAAAACCATTCGCTCTGCCCAATATTTATGACTTAACTTTCCTTGAGTTAATTCGAGTGGCTTGGAGCAACGTACAAAAGTGGAGCAACATGGCGTCGACGCGGTGGTTTGAATTTGAATTTCGAAGACCTTCACTGTTATGGCGCCCAATAATTCTCGTTATTGATACCGACGGAGGGCAATTACGCGTTGATTTGTAAGCCGATAATATAATATGTATTCGTGTGCAATATAAGAGGCAGTGGCGGATTTAACCGGCGGCCGATGAACAATTGCCGCCTGGGCCACGGCCCAGAAGGCCCCCCAGGGCCCGATCATCAAAAAAAAATTATGATTTTATCCAAACTAATTTTTTTTTCTTTTCCACCTGGGCCATTTTCCTTAAATCCGCCACTGATGAGAGTGGACGGTGAGAAGGAATGGGAGAGCGTGCGTGTAATATCTATTCTTATGTCAAAGACGAGCACCGATAGGAATGTGCCATCGAGGATACGAAGAAGAAGACTCATTACGTTGTAGCTGCGTGTGCAGCGCGTGTACGATTCGCACGCGCGTGAGACGGGAAAGATGTTTCGGTAGAAATCGCAGGGGAAATTCACTGCATAGAGTTCCGCGAGCCATTCTGAGCAAGACTAATTGCATAACTTATAATAATTTGATGAATTGATTTGGGGAAGTTGGCGGAAAAATGTAAGTAAAATTCGTTTCTATGAACACTCATCATATTTCTCTGTCTACAGGCATGCGAACTGCATAACTTTAGGAAGCATAGAGAAATGGTCTGTACACGTGTGCGTGCAACGAATAAATACCCTACCTGTATAAATTATATGTATAAATCAAATGTTTAAGTTCGATTCTTGTTGTCTTTATACAAATATATACCAATGAAATATAATACAGGATAAATTAATGGTGTCGTGAATTTATGCCTCAACTATTTTCGAGCTCCGCGATTTTACATCGCAATTGGAAGGAAACGTTTGAAATCATCGACGCCCGCGTAATTTTACTAAGGGGGACACTAAATGTCCGAATTACAGTTAGAATATAACACGACAGTTTACAGTTACACCCAAGTAAGCGTACACATTGGCGTGGAAATTGGGTCAACCACGAAACGACGTGGAAGGATGAATTTCGTTTGTGGAAGTATCGACAAACATCTGATTATTCCCGGCGAAATTAATTTTGTTAACGGTACGCGAACAATTAAGGCGATCTGTGGACCGAAGTTCACAGTTACCATATTTAGTGGGAAATGTGCACTAGCGACACTAGCGGCAGGTCCGCGCACCACTAGACTCCTAGATGGCATCTTGAATTTCACATTCAGAAAATTCGAGCTCCTTTGATTCTTGAAGATTTAATTAGATCTATGGTGGAACCTATGTTGAAGTTCACCTTCAATTTCAATTTGTACTCTCACTGATTCGGTCGAAAGGAGACTTGAAATGAAAATTTCAGAAAAACACCAGATTCCTCTATCGCTTGTGCTTTATTACTCTTAATTAACGCGATTCCATTCACGTTTTTGTGTCGTCAACGATCAAACGTTCCTTTTCGCACGAAGCAGACTATGTAATTGCATCACGCGTCGCTGTAATTGTAGTCTGAATCGAAAGGAGCACAGCAAGCAAGGAAACATCGATGCATAAACGCGGAAGAGGGGATGAAGAATGGAGCTGGGGTTGTGCTGGTTAACGAGCCTCCTTTAATGGACAATAAGCGAGATGCACTTCTTTTTTTAAAACAGAATAATGGATTCTTTTTGAAAATTAGTTTGAATTGGAGTTATTCGATGATATTTGAGAGGCAGGGTGTCCTTTGCAACACGATAATCGTGGTCGAATTATAAATGTACCCAATCAATCACCAATGGTTGCAGACAAAATCGACGTCGTAATTCTGCGACACGAGGGTCCATTTAAAATTGTCGCTGCAGGATCAAGAATTAATCGCGTTTCATCTTTCAACGCGCGAATCGAAGGTCGCGTTAAAGCCAGACAGCTCCAATTATAGTACGCTCCACTTTTGCGCGGAGAGAAATAATTGGCGAGCGATTACGTGAAAACATTATTTAAACCTCGTGTCCAGCGCCTTTAATGGAAAACGATGAAGCTGGCTGCAGAAACCAGCTTAATCGGCGAATTAATGATCTTCTCCGCTCGGGAAAATAAATTATTTTGTAAAACCTTCAAGAAGTTACGTCAGACAGGTTGATTTTGAAAATGGCATACATGTATGGCAAATTCCGAGTGAAAAAATTCAGAGTGACGACAGGTGCGAAAGCGACTTAAGGAAGAACTTGCAGTCGTGATAACTTCCGGCTTCGACCGGTCGAAGCGGTACCCACCAGCTGTCGCTGATGCAACGATAGTTAGAAGCCAGAGTGATGGTACAGTGCATAAAATAACTGAACATCATATTGTAAAACTCGTGACACGTTTTAATGAAAGGAGAGCCGCAAACACGAGAAAGGAGGAACGTTTCTGTGAAGTCAGCATATTTTTACCTTCCCAGGTGTATCTAATCGCGTCACTTCTTTTTATGACCGAGATCCATGTTTTTTTAGAACATTCCACAATTTCAGACTGAAGCACAGGTCTAGCCCTATTTATCTTGTATTCAGTTTCAATTAACTTCAAGTTCCTGGAACTTGTCCGTCCTGCTACCCCTAAATTCTCTTTCAATTGATAGAAATGTCTACAATCACTTTGCAGTCCGTTTGTTCCGTCGAAAACAACCTCTATCGGGAGCCCACAGAGTGCATTCATGTCTTCAGTCATAGTTCCGCAGAGCGCCGCCAGATGGCCGCCCGAACGGTGCCGCTTATTGATTGCCAAACCCGTATACATGAATGAAACTTCTATTGGTCCCTCTAACCTTGCCATACGCAACTTTTCCGATGACCAAATCGATTTTCACCGGTCATCCGGTATCCAAACTGTCGTCATCAGACAATACCCACCCGAATCCTGTTTCCCAGTGACCTTTTTATGACTTCCAACCGCTTTTCGTGTCCCAAGCACAGTCTACGATCCGGGCGAACGTCAGAGTGACCACGGGCAATCTCCGTCGGCGTAGCTCCTTTCGTGAAGGGGAAAAACAGAAGAGGGACTGAGAGGAATGGCGGGGAAGAGAGTGGAGCGGAGAGGGCAGCTGCATCGTCGGGATAACAGTACTCTCGCATTGGTGAGTGCCGTGGAAGTATGGTACCGTTATCGGTTACGGCGTTACCACGGCGGGGAGGATCAGGGAATCCAGACGCAGCTTCTCCTCCTTCCTCCTCGTGCTCTCCTTGCCCCTTGCTTCCTTGACCCCGCGCGTCCTTCCCGGTCAGTGTAAAAATGTTGGTCACTAGATGCACTGATAACAGTAACAAAATATCAAGAATGTCAGCTACATGAGAACTTATATCTCCGCATAATAGGGAGCTTCCTCCAGGCTTCTCTTCATGAAATCGTCTCCGGGCCAGGAGCTATCCGTTTCGCAATGGAAAAATTGCTATTAAATTTCCCCTCGGCGAAAATCATACACTGTCGTAACGCGGAACAATGGGGGCTAGGTTTCTCCCGTAACTCCGTTTCAATGCAAATATCTCGAGCGTATATTATAATGGTGATGAAAGGCACTGGGCTGTCCAATTGCCTGATAATTCCAGTGTTGCTTTCAGACACTGATTACAGACCGAAAGACAGTGTAATTAGCGTAATACACGTAACCATATAGATTTCGACCCACTTTCCAGTAGCTGAATTTCTGAGAGCTACTAAGCCGCAGAAATAAAAATAAATTATTACCATTGTACCATATCTGGTATTTTCCAAATGTCTACCAAACTAGCTAGACTACAGAGGTCCACTAGCCTGGGGGACTTTCAGATTCTTGAAGAATAAATTACTCCGTTACAATACATGCAAGCCAAGAGCACTTCGGCATCGAAAGTCTCAAGAGAGACTCAGAGCCGCCGCTGAAGATCAGTGGCAGGATATTCAATTAATCACGATGACAAGTAGGTGTCATCGGCCAGACGAGTCGTGAAGTTTCCGCTGAAAATCCTGGCAGCCAGACGTTTACCCTTTCCGGGGGTACCCAAGGCGAGGAGAGGCTCTCTCCGTCGATCTTCATCCTCCTTCTCCTCCTCCTCTTCGTTCCACCGTGGAGGAGCCGACTCACTGACTAGAGAACTCGGGAGTCTATCCTGCGGAACATCCCCGGCAGTTTCACGTCGACGGTCATCCGGATCGACTCGAGCGGCCAAGGTCGACCATCAACGGGAACGTCCAATTCGCGTGGCACCCACGGGACGCCGGCTAGGATTTAAACGATCACCATCAATTGGACCCAACATTGAAATCAGTTGGGCGAAGGTTCCATGTTAGTGAAATAGTTGGTATCGATCGTTCTGTTTGGATTTCGGGATCTACGAGTCTATGTGGTGCCATTTCTACGATGAGGCTAGCGGTGGTAATGTGCAAGTGCAATTTTGGATTAGCCTGTGGAGGTTTCTAAATGTTCATCAGTGGATATCGAGGTTGGCCTTTTTCGAAGGATAACGTGGAGGAAGCGAGTTGCAGAAGTAAGTGGAACGAAGGAAATTGTTTGTACTAATTCGTGGTATTAATAAGTAGCACTTGCTAAGTGCCACTCTGAGAGTCCTCTAAGGGGTTCCTCTTCTATCAATTACCATTTCGTCAACAATCGGTTTCAGTCACTGAAGAGCCAGTAACTTTACAGTAGTCGTAAAGTAATTTCTTTCACTTCGTGAAAGGTTTGAAGTGGCTCGACACGATTTATCCCGGCGGGTAAATACGCGAGGTGTTTAGTGTTGCGCGGCTTCCGTCCGTCTATTCGATTTCCATTAAGCCGAAGGCGGACAGCAAACGAGCCGTGAACTTGGTAATTGTAAGTTGAACGATCCACGCTTAAACCCGGGCACAGTATATTGGATAGCCACGCGATCCGTCGACACGTGATGCTGTAATCTGTCTGTCGACCCTAATATCGATCGCCCGCATATGTCAATCGACGCCATGACGCTTGCGGTGATGATGCTTTCCTAAGAGGAAAAAATTGTGCAACCTTTCTTTAATTATTAACTGGTATCTTATTCAGTGACGGATTTAAGAAAAATGGCCCAGGTGGCAAATCTTCTGAGGGGCCCATTTCTTTCTGGAAAAAGATGAAGCAGTTTACAAAAAACGGGCTAAGTGTAATAGTACAGAAAAAGAATATAGTGTTTGGATAAAATCATAATTTCTTTTTATTTGAAAATGGAGCAGGGGCCAATAGTAAAACGCGTTTTTAAAATTGTAGAAAGGCTTGAGCGCACTCCCACTTAGAGTACAATCCTAACCAAACTAATAACAAACATTCATTAGAATTAGGAGAGACTTCCAGATTGTATTTTTAATTTGACTACAGCTCCAACTGCGCTTGATTGAATAAAAAATGCGATGAATTCATTCAGATGGGCCTTGAGATGTTGAAAAGAAAATGAGGCGATCCCAAAGCACGTACTTCTTGAGCTTCCACGTATCGATCGGTTCCCGTTGCTGCAATTAGGTGGGCAACGGATCGTAATGACCGGCCACTTTTCGATAATCAGCCTGGTCATGAGTCTGCCCGTGCAACGGAACACTTAAGCAGAGATGAGCTGCGTTTTAGGCAAGAGAGAAGCTTACGAATACTCGGACGACAGTTATTCCATAATATACGGGGTGAAATTGTTGGGAGCAAGCCGTTCGGTGGTCGAGACATTGACATCTACGATAAAAGACGATGCGTGCGATCCGCGTAACTGTAAAAAGCGCCGTATGCTGAGGTGACTCGGTCTTGGAATGGAATTTGAATGAGAATTAGAAATTAAAATCACATGTATATGATATTATGGAGGCAGACTTTTAAATGGGTTCTATTCGGACCGTTCTGTGGACGAATGTTTTTAGGAACGAACGGTATTGCAATGAGGGATAGTCGAAAGGGATGTATAATTCAAAAGTAGAGAGATATTAGTTTTTAAGATCAGAATAAATAATAATTAAAGACACAAAGCTACATTTACTTTGGGTTATCTACGAGCCTGAAAACGTCCATAACCTCAATATGGTCTTGGGGTCACGTAACGTTCTATTTTAGTCAATGAAGAAAATTGTTAAACAAATTTTCATAACACTCTGCCTAAGTTTTTCATTCATTTGTAACCTCAACTTCCTAGAATCACTATTTGTCGAAATACATACGTAAATGGAAACGCTACGAGTAAAGTAACTGTCTCTTTTGAAAACATTTTTCACCTTAATCGTCGAACAATTCGGTCTTTTCCATTAAGTACAGAAACGTGCCGAATCTCACGCATCGACGGTGAAAATCGTGCAACAGTCACTTCGATGGCATGCGCGAGATAATTTTACACGAGTGGGTATTAAGTTGCGTGCGTCTACGATTTCTAGCCCATAAGATGGTAAACACTGCGGTGAATGACTCTCTGAACCGCAAGGATTAGATAGCTTTAGAATTCGCTCCAAAAATTCACTTCAACATAGTAAATCTAAATTTTAAAAAGTTAACCCTTTCGAACTAAGCTTAAACAGCAAATAAATACTTATCAGATAAGTATATAATACAAAATCAAGACGTTTCGTCAAATGCATTCCTGAGAAATGCGAATACCTTGCGATACCTTGGTCACTTTTACTCTGAACCAAGTGTTCTAATGGAGCTAGCCCATCAAAAATGCCCTATCCAATCTCGTCTGTAATTACAGTTTTAATTGCCACCGTCTGACGTGCTGTGTTCACGCATAAATTTAACGCCCGCCGCTCCGCAGCAGCAAGGGTCCGTGGAAACGAGGTGAGATCCTGGGAGATCCCCCGGATTGGCGCCCCCCGATCCTTGAAAATATTTTCATCGACGCGTATCTTTGTAAAACTTTTTACAGGCCGCTTGCGCGCCCACAACATTTTTTTCTCCCGTTGCAAACACTGGGTAGCGCAGCTAGCCTCCCTAGGTAGATCCCGCGGCGGCAATCGATATCCGTCTACATCGTTGCGATCACTGTTCCGATTGTCATAAAAGTCGCGTGGAACTGTGGTCCAGGTTCCAGTCTTTAATTCCGCATCAATATTTTTGGAACCCAAGTCCAAGATAATCATACTGCACTTGATTTCAGTTGAAGAGAACATTCATTTGATTGTTTCAGAACGAATGACGTCGTTTAAAGGAAATACGTCTCAGACATCTCTAGGGAGCTTGAAAGAGACTCAGCTGTACCTGCGGATCGCCTAATTGGCCCAGGCCAATTAAAAATGTCCTGTGTAGGCATGCCCCGCTATGAGGATGGCTTTCGATTAGCCGGGCCTGCGTCGGAATGCTCCCTCAGGAGCAAGGCTCGGATCGATGCACTTTTTGAGGACTCTAGGTATGACATCCTTTTTCAAACGTTCTGTAACCCCATGTTCCCACAAGAGGGGTCGTCTCAACTGTGTGGTACCTTCTGGTGGACACTCTTCTTTAGAATAAAATCAACTTCGTCACTTTAGGTCCATTTACGGATCCACCATGGGTGGCTGGTACGGGGGTGTCTCGACCATGAATTCGAACCACATCGAGGAGGTCGGAACAGACGAGCAGAAGAGGGTGAACAGCGCTGTCCAGGCGCGAATTGAGGCGATGTTCGCCTCCGTGGAAGCCGAAAGCGGAACACCCGGGGAATGCGCCGCCGCGATATTACCGGTAAATATATATCAATTACTTTCTTTTTTATTTTTTCCTGCTTTACGTGCCACTGAGCACGTCCACTGCTTATCAAGGCAGTGCAGAACTGCGATAAGATAGGTTAGATCTCGGTTAGGTTCAGCTTAAGTCTATGTTAGTGTCGGAGGATACATAAATTTCGTTTCTTTTTGTGGACAATTTGGAGGCTGAGGTTTAAAGAAAATGGTCCCTCGATTTTTCAAGATTCCAAAGAGAATCGATTCAGTAGACCTCGGTATCTCTCCCCATTCTCATCGCACGAGCTAATCTGCACACAAAGATTTCACTGCAATTAGATAAGATCGAAAAAGAAAAAGAGGATTTTCACTTATGTTAATCGAATCTTAAGTCCAGGCCTTCTCTCCCTTCCTCAGAAAATCTCGTGGAACGGCCATTCGTTCCACTCTCGAGACAAGTTTGCGCCTCTTAACGAAGGACTCACCTACTTCGTCGATGAACACTGCCTCCGATCACGCATCAGTCGCATATTTTATCTCTCGGCATGAAAACCTCCGATTTTTACGGCGCCTTCTGCGAGATATCAGACCTGGTCAGTCGTTGCAGAGCGTATGCCGTGGAAATGAAATTCTTCTGCACCGTTGAAAGCTTGCAGTGACGTAGACTTTGCATGCCTGCGCTGATCGAAACGAGTCGTGAATTGCTATATTTCACTATGAAAAAATATACAAGTTGTTCTATTTATTGCGGTCACCTACAGTATCATCAAGATATGCTATCCTAATCGCGGCTTTATCGCTCGTTTTGAGCAGCAGAAAAAATGAGGGGTTCGAGCAGCACCGGTTCAGACAGAAGTAAAATTTAGATCGACGTATAATTAGTCGTGAACTGATTGCTCCTTCGAAAAAAGGAAGCCGCGCTGGGAGGCTTTCAAAGAGAAACGGTCGATTCGCGAATATCTATCAGACTCCTTAAAAAAATTGATGAGCGAATTATGATTATTAAACTTGGTCGAGTTTTTGAAAAATAAATTTGTCTCGAGTGATTCTCTTGAAACTTCTTTTTGGAATTTTGAGAAGATTCGTACATCATAAGGAGTATTCTTTGAATCAAATTTATGTTTATGTATTGAATAATGTTATATAGACTGTAAGTAGAACGAACGTGCCACTACAGATTAAGAACGTTGTAACACTTAATATTACGGGCTACTAATTATGCGACGCGGTTCAGTGCAATTTTCGTCAAGAAAGAGGATGATATTCTCGATGTCTAAGAAGCGATGAAAAATCTTTTTGCAAAATGGCGTCGCGTACGATAATAACCTTGTTTCACTACTTAGTTTTTTCTTTATTTATACAGTATAAAGTAATTGGAGAAATTATATACATTAAGAATAAAAAAAAAAACGTAACCACGCCTATTTATTTCTTTCGTTTTCTGTAAAAATTTGAATAAAACCATTAGTGAAAGCTAATATAAACTTTTCTGAATTCTTTAATCGCTAATTTCTCTAAGTTAATTAAGTCACATAAATTTGCTTCGAAAAATTGGTTTCCAAATTACTCACGTGCAAATTAAACATTAAATTAAACATTAAACGAAACTAACTTTCGTCCATTTATTAACAGATATGGTTATCAAGAAGTTGAATTTTAAAAAGAATAAAAAATGAAGGACTTTTACATCTTCCAATTAAAAGAAGAAACTTGTTAAGCAATTATAATCGCAAAATTGAGTCTCAACTCCTTCTTTCACACACTATTACATAACTACTTTCCTTGAGAAAGGGGTTGATCGATTTTTAAGCTACCCCAATGCAGAGATAAGAAAGACTGGGACTTTCCTCGAGGCAGGCATCGCCCTGGCATTTTTAATCGTCACTTTCATTCCGTTCGTGATTCGCGGAGCGTGACAGACTACCGAGCCTATTTGGAGCACTGAAAATTCTCCTTCGTTGTTGCATCGGCATGCGGATTCTTCTTATTGCCCCGATTTTATGGGCCTCTTCTTCCGCAACGTGCCGATGCGCGAAGAGTACTATCTTTAACGGGAGAGATCCTTTGCGGCGTTTCGTGGAAAACGTATCAAAGACGTGGGGTATGCCCAAAGAGTGCTGAAGGAATGTTAAAACGCGTAATAAAGTGTGTCCGATATGTTGTCGCGGATCCTCAGCGTCAAACTGGCATCCGCTAGGAACAGGTTTCTATCCTTCCAAGGCAGAAGCTTTTAACGATCGACGCTTTGAAATGGTCGTCCATCGTTAGTGCAATAAAAAGGTGTATAAATTTTCTATGCCTCTCGAAAGGGGGTGACACTTCTTTATCGCTTCGTGACATTTTCGCAGTTACTTGTTACGAATTTGTCTGATGTAATGTGCAGACTTGGTATGCATACTAAGATGTCTGGTAACTGTATACGTGGAGCGAGTATGTTAATTTAATGTCGCACAAATTTATATTGAACGGAACAGATACATTAGGAGCTAAAATTAAACATCCCAGAAAAATGTATCTCTCGAATTGCTGCCTAACAAAATTGAAAATATAGGCAAAGAGTTCATGTAAATTGGCTGTCTGTGCGTTCCCAATTGTGAATCCAACATCTGCCGCATTTACTTACGAATAAAGCTTCAGAAAAAAAAATAAAATAATGAAATGGTCCATTCTTAAACACGCAAATTTTTTAAATTATTCATTGTCTCCAGGTGAAGTACATGGGCGCAGCCCCAGTTGGTGGCCGCGTGGCGAGCGTCCGCGGCCTTCAAGAGCCTCTCCGTCAGCTTCTGGAGCGCATGGAGTGCTCGGTTAGAGCGGAACTCGAAGTCTCGAGACGCGGATTGGCATTCCGAACTACGGACGTACCCGAGAGGAACAACCCTTTTCGCAGAATCGCCGTGTGGAGTGCACTCAGGCTTCGTAGCAAGAGAATGCCGTCCGGGGATTTGCATCACGCTTTCTTGCCGCTAGTTGGCGATCACGATCAGAGCCCAGGTAGCGAAGATAAGCACGCGGATCTCTACAGGTGAATATAGTTGGACGAAAGCCACGGAGAGATTAATCTCGTCGAATTAGGTTACGGAGAATATATGGGACAATAGTTCTTGCGCGTGCCGCCAGGAGTGCTAACAGTAGCCCGCGGAATGTCCCGCCGAGATTTAAACGGCCCTTTCCTGTCCCTTCGATTCTAACGCGTTCACCCACCCATTTGTGTTAACAGAAGAATGCTGTCAACGAAAACTATCATTTACAGAACAATGCGGGGTTTGAAAACCACGGCAGAAAACTACCCACCCATATTTGCAGTAGTTATGCGGCGATCAGGAGCGACCAGGCTGTTGGAGTGCCACGCGTTCGCCTGCGAAACAGAAGAGGATGCAGTGGCAGCTGCAGCGACCCTCTACAGAGCCCTGCTCGCCGATTTGGATGGCAATCGGCGTCGTCCGAGGCACACGAACGGCGTTGGTTGCGTGAGTTTGGCCTCTATCGCGTCCAGCGTTCGAGAACTTAGTCCAAACAGTAGGATCAGTAGCAGGATGAATGTCCTGCAGCCGGAGCAGGCTCTGCTGGCAGCCTCGCACCCGGTGAGACCACCCAGAACGAAGAAGACTTCAGTTTCCAGCTTCGCCACAGAAGACGAGGCTGGGAAATCAGTGGAGGTGCAGCAAGTACCCAGAAGAAAGAAGAAGAACTCTGATATCAAGGCGGAAGACATCTTGGAGGCGCGGGGGAGGAGACGAGAGCCAACCCCGAAAGGGAAAACGAGTCCCATTGTTCAGAGCCTCGGCTCCAATCAAAAGAGCTTCGACTTGCGGGTGTCCAAGGAGGAGGAGCGGCTGAACTCCAAGAATAAGTTGTATGGGATGAAAATAGAGCCAAGTACCCCGGAGAAGATAGAGGTGGATCAACATTCTGTTGATCAAATGGCGAAAGTCTATGACACTGGTTCTATCAGGCTCTATGACAGGGTGTCCAATAGGTACGAGAAGCTTCCTGTGAAACCAAGAACTGAAAAAGAGAATAGCCCAGGAAAGAGTCCCTCGAAAGACGTGGTGGATTCGAAAAAGGATTACGACAAGAGGTACAGCTCATGTGATTTGAATCCCCCAGAAGACGCTATGGGAAGACACGGAGCGTACTCTCCTAGGCAAGAAACTCTGATCTACGACAGGATTGAAAAGTCCAGTTACAAGAGCGAGGAGAACTCGGTGTATGAGCATAGTAGCAAACGAGGCAGCAAGGAGAGGCTCTACGAGGACCACTTCAAAGACGCAGAGAAGATCTACACCCTTGCTCAGGACGACGCTTACAGTGGTAGAAACAGCAAGCTTGATAAAGGCAAGATAAGAAGTTCCCAGGAAGACATTTTCTTTAGCAAGTCTGCGAAGAGTGCTACTTACCAAATCATCAATGAGAGCTTCGGAGAATCTCTGTACCTGGAACACAGACGTTCAAGGGACCAAGAGAAGGTTTCCTCTGGAAGAAAAGTCAGCAGGGTAGTCACCATGGACAAGCCGTTGAAAAAGCACTTGAGTGATTCTTCGTCGAACTTGAACATGCCGGAATACAGTGAGCCGAGAGTTAGAAAGAGGAGCAGGGCTGGAAGCGAGCCTCCTCTTAGTCGATCCGATGATGCCATGAAGATTATGCAGGAAAGCAAATTGAAGAGGTCCCAGAGCGACGTGGACATGGATAGGGGGGATCTGATGACTAGGGTAGAACTACCTCGAAGGGGTAGCTTCCTGAAGCCTGGGAGTGCCAGAAGGCCCAACAGCATCAAGGGTGGAACCCCTTTGGGATTCACAGAGCTGTTCGATGAGTTTAGGAATCAGGAGGGTCTCACTAGCGTTGACGACATTTTGGCGGCCATTATTGGTAATAATTTTGCTTCTTTCACTTTCGCACTTCGAGATATCAAATTCCTGTTGAGCACTAACAATCTTCCACTCTCTAAATCCACAGATCCCGAGGGGATGTCCTTTAACGATTTGAAGCCCCTGTATAAAGAATTCCTACTGAAACTGGCAGCGACGTTAACCCAGGACGAACTCTACCAGAGATCCGCCAGTATTATGAGGAGGCGTCGAAGACCACAGCGAAGGCGATCCAGTCGCCGATCTTGTCTCCTAGGCAGGGCCATCAAGAGATCAGTATCGAGACTGAAGTGTGGGCCAACGGAGTTCACCTCTGTGATTTTCCCAGCCAGGAGGCTGAACGATAGCTTTGGCAGTAGCTCTTCTTGCGATGCTAGGAATAATCATAGGAATCGTGTCTTGGCTAGCAGGACAGGGAAGAGGAGGTCATCCTGGCGGATGAGCAAGAGTGGAGGTTGCCACACCACCTCGGAGGACAGTGATACATGTAAGTTCACACTTGGTTAATATTGGCATTAAGAATGATGGGCCATTTATCTTCTTTAGGTAGACGACTAAATCGGAATGCAGGCGCAACCGCGAACAGGAGTAGCAGCGGCTACGTGAGCTGTAGCGAGTGCAGCTACGATTCCGAGTCCTGCACCTGCATCTCAGCAGACAAATGCTATTGCTCGCTATCCAGGAGGATCCCTGCGCAACCACAAGTGGCGTCCAATACAGTGGTGTGCGCTTGTGACACAGACAGCTGTTCTGAGAGTAATAAGTGCTACTGTGCGCGCCAATCTATCCATCCGACGATACTCGAGCAACTGAGGCAGAGGGGCATAGTACCGTCCGAGAGCACTTTGAGCAGAGGTGGCAGCCCCGAGGGAACCCAAGCGGCGAAAACGAACAGGAGTCGAACGCCATCCCAAGGTTTGGATGTACTCAAGGTAATAGGGGCCGTATCTTGTGGCTTGAATAAAGATGAAACGCTGGTGCCAGTGCATAAAAGGATTCTCTATCCAGGATAGCATTAACATCGTATCTCTTATCTTTTAGAAGCAGTCGTCCTCAAGCTGCAGCAGTTCGAACAACCTCGCCCTGGATTACGATCTTTTTAATCCGGGACGGAAGTCTCAGCAGTCTTCTGACAGCGAGAAGGTGTTAGTCGTCAGTGCCAGAGACACTCAGGGTCGATTGGTGTATGTTGGTGGCGCGGAAAGAGACAAGAAGTGTCTCTCCCACTGTTCTACTAGATCTGGAGCGCATCATGAGGCCCTCTCCATTAAGAAGAGTGCAGAGATAGCCGCTATCTTCGGGGCTGATGCGAACCGGATGAGCAGACGAGCCAGCAACGCTTCTAGCATCAGGAGTTCCATTAGCTTGGAAGCTGGACTAGGGTATTTACCGTGAACATCTCTTTGTAGACATTTTATCCCGACATGAAAATCCATTGTCTATCAAAACTCTTCGCTAAAAATATACAGTGATATAGAAAACAATGACGTAAATAATTTTCCTTCTATCGATGATTTCTCGCAGCAGACTGACTACACTCAAGTCATCCATAATAAACTAATCTTACAGCGACTTCTAACATTTACAAAACTTCGAAATAGATGAGGAATCATCTTTTCCTGATACCATTGTGTTGTATGATATCTTGGAACAAAGTTATAGGCCTTTGAAATTTGATCCCTAGGGCAACCTGACTCTCGGGATGCCAACATTGTGGAACCTGTAGATTTATTATGTGATATCATAAGGGGAATTTATTTATTTTCGTTTCTCGTAGGCGAGAGTTACATTGAAACATAGAAATGGAATTGTAATTTTATAATTATAATATCTTTGGATACGTAACCTACAAAAAGATGATTAATTTTGTATGCATACGCGTCTTAATTTTTTCGTTGCTACGTTGGACCTGATAATATAACTGAAATTAGTTTAATAAATTAGAGAAGAGAACAGTGCAATTTTGTGTATCACGCAACTTCATTTGTTACGAGGTATATCATTGTTTTATTATAATCCGTCAGCACATAAATGATTGTTACGAGTATTACGTTTAATGTGAATGAAATAACGAGACATCTTTTATAAAGTTTATTATATCAACGTTTTATTATGTACTGTTAATAAAGTCTTGATCCATCTTACAGAAGTTTTCTGTATATTTCGAGGGAACCTCTACGTCCTTTAAATTATCCATACCTATTTCTTCTTCGGTTCTAAAATTTATGTAATATATAGTTAGACTGCAACGTGTGAAAATGAAGAACAGAAGGAATTTCTTATTGTACCTAATTAAAATATCCACGACATTTTCGCAAGCTAACAACGCGTTTTTATTATTTTCCCACTTGTGATATTCTCTAAGTATTACATAGGTGTTCTGCTCCCTGAGTATCTCTCTTCCTTTCTTGGTTGCACAAAGTTGAGCTAATGCTTCTAACAATATGATCCTAAAATACTTAAAAGGTAAGTCCTGCTCGAATGCAATATCAGCTATGCATTATGTTTTTTCACCTAATATCTACGTCTGGCTCCCGTTCCTTTGTTTCCGGCAAATATTGTAAACTAATTGGTAATTTATCATTATCTTCGTCGTCGAGTTCTTCAGGTCCAGCCAATGGTAACAAAAGATACGACAAAATATCTACTTCGGGATTCAACAACCATTCATGATTCTCCACATCGAAACAGCAATTTTTTAATGTGCCGACTATACCGCCTCGCCTTATTATGCTGCCCGCGTATTCCGTGAACGGAAGTAATCGTTGGATAACGCTACGACCTCTGTCCATTAAATACCTGTGCCCGATTGTAGAAGAAAAATTACTACGAACTATGTATTATATGCCTGAATATATTATATATCTTGCAATTTACCCTCGGACTTGCGGAGACTGGCTGAGGTTACTAAAAACGGGACCTAAATAGTGCAGTTTGGCCCCAGTGGTGTTATACTGCTTCGTAGTAAATGCATTCACGATATTGTCCCAGGTGTACCCGCTTCTTTCAATTAGGGTTGTAATCCTGTCTACTAAATGCAAAGGTCTAGTTACATTGGAAAGTATCATGCAGCATGGGTCTGCAAGTGTGCTTTCTTTGTCCATTATGAATCTACGATCGATAATTTGTTAACATAAAACGGAACAAGCGCGCCATCTTGACTGTAGAACAGCCAGGGTTCGTAGCGATGAATTGCAGTGAAATGAGGGGGAAACACCTACAGGAGCGGTGGTTTTGGTACGTGACTGACGCAGGCGCAGTTAATGCACGCGTAAACACCGCTCCTGTAGGTGTTTCGCCCTCCATTCATTGCAATTAATCGCTACGAACCCTGAGAACAGCGTATGTACCTAATGCAAACATGTATCAAATTGTAGTTGTACTTTGCATCACCGCTCTCCTTCGAGGTTTCCGAAATTAGCACGAATGCATTCGCTCCTGACTCATCCGCAGTTATGTTTATCAAAGCTAGAGCTGCGTCTTTGGAGATTGCTGCGGCGGAGTCCTGCATCAGTGCTATTAACTGCGTTAATAAATTTGGAAGCTTCAGCAGCAATTCTCGCCCCTCAGTAGTTCCCGTAATACCTATTTGTCGATATTAGATCTTGTCGTGTGAATTGCCGCATACAATTAGCACTTACGTTACTTTAATAGTTCGTTGCAAATAAACCGGGACACAGAAAGTAAGGTTAGGAAACGTTTTTGCTTTATAATTACTCACTAAGTACGTGTTCCAAGGTGATTGCTTTTAAATCCAATCTTGTGTTTGGGTTTAAGAACTGGCACATTTCCTCAAGCGATTCCATTGTACGGAAACAATTGTTTAAAAGAAAAATTGGGAGACAAGTAGACACGTGTAAGAAGCGCCTACTAGTGACATCTATCAGAGAAAGTTCTAACTAAAATGATTTCACAAACGCCTATAGCACAGACGTATCGTCTGCGGTTTAATGTAGTCTCGGAGTATCCATTCTTAAACGTAGAGTGCGCAACGAGACAATTGACATCGCTAGATGTCTCTGTGATGCGCCAGAATCATTTTTGGCCTTGAAATTGTCTACCTGAACCCTTAACCTATTTCATTTGTGTATACACTAAAAAGCGCCGATTCTTTCGTGTAGTAAATATAACCGAGAAACTGCTATTGAAGAAATGGAAACTGCTGGTGAAGAAATGGAAACTGCTAATGAAGAAACAGAAACTGTGGAGACAGTTACGAGGGTAGAAGATATTCTAGATGCGAAGTCTACTGACACTGTCACTACTGCACCAAATAAGGAGCCAAAAAAGAACAGAATTAACGGGGCAAAATCACTAGAAAAAGAAATACCAAAGGGCAAACCAAAATCCGGCAGAGTATGGAAGCAGGAGAGGAAACGGTAACTGAATCTGGGAGAAATGTTACCAATCACAGAAGATTCTTAGTAATAATAATCTTCTTTCTTGTAAACAGATTTTCGTCTATCATTAAAACACGTGGTATACATTTGTCGCTTGATAAAAAACAGGAGCTAAGGGAAGGCTTGAAACGCATTAAAGAAATGTCACAGGCCATCAAGGCACAGAGAGCTGCAGACAAGGAAGCCAAGAAGCAAAGGAGAATTTTAAATTTGAAACGTGCTGAAGAGAACCGCAAGAAAAGTGAAGTTGTGCAAGTCGTAAGTAGGATTCATTAAAGACATTCAGTTAATCTTTAATATATGTATTGGCATCAAGATTGTAACAAAGTAGAAATGTATGCAAATAATATTTTTTTCAGATCACAAATACTGCAAAGTTGAAAAAAATCAAGAAGAAACAGCTGCGAATGATTGAAAAAAGGGACACAGTCAATCTACAAACGAACTGAATATCTTCTGTAGGCTTATGTTAATTTGTATAACTAATTCCACATATAAAATAAAAAATAAAACGATAATTTTTGTTATGTTTTCGCCATGCCTTTTGAAATACCTGGAAATACGAAAACCAAGGTTAACTTGTAACAGAAGCTTAAAACTACCATATCCTTAAGAAATGAGAGGCAACAGCATTTTTCATCAAGGATGATTCGTTTTTTCTTTAAAATTAGATTTTTCGATCTTTGTTTAATAATAAACTAGTTCTTCATTTCCCTTGCTTTCTGTCTCGTTACAAAATTGGGAAGATCTTCTTTTAGCTTGTATTCACTTCGATTGACCCACTATAAAAAAATTATTTCGTAAAAAATATCGATCGAAAGTATGTCGGTACCATACGAATCGAATTTACCATTGTTTTAACCCACTTTGGAAGGTTCTCTTTGCTCGTTTCCTGTAAAAATCTGAAATACGTGTAAGTAATTGATATAAAGTGAAAATTTCTGAATACAGTTTCTGAATATGATTCACTAAATTTTGCAAACCTTTCATCTACTAATAATACTGCTCCCCAATCATTGATATGTCTCAAGCAACGACCCAGCGCTTGATTCAAGGCTCTATATGCTTGGATTGAGTACCATTCCTGGCCATTTAACAGACCTCTTGTTATATTTAAGTCGTTATACTTCCGTTTCATTTCAATTTCGGGGTCCTTCATTACCGCAAACGGTATACCAACCTATAAAAGGATATTCGAATTTCTTGGTCTTTTCGAAACAGGAAGATAAGTATTAATATGCTTACAGTCACTACACATCGAGCTTCATTATCCTTAAAATCTATCCCTTCAGCGACCTTCCCCCTGAAAACTGCTAGAAACAAGGCACCGCTAATTCCTCCGCTTGGCCCATCGGCGGTGTCCCGGATAACTTCGCGATAATCCTTCATAATGGCAGTAAGGTCAGTCCCCTTACGCGGCTCTGTGAATACCTGCTTTGTGGCGGCGATCTTACTCCAAGTGGAGTTCTGTTTCCACCTATCCATTTGTGTGTTCATCACATTGTAAGAGGAAAAGAAACAGAGAATTCCATGCGGCACTGTCTCACAAATATCAAACAAGACGTGTCCCAGTTCATCCTGCGAATAGGATAGAATATTTTGTGGAGCGTGTTGCTCAAATTATAGGAGGAATCAAATGTTGAACTGATGTTAATAGTTATACCTGAAAGCTCCAGCTATTCACATTCTGATAGGTGGCTTTCAAAGCGGTTCCATTTGGTCCCCTCGGCACGCAGGTCGCGTAAACTTGATCCTTCGGTATCACGTGAGCAGTGTTGAGTACGTGCTTGAATTTTGTGTTCAGCTCACTTTGGAAGGAAGCAGTTGGTGTCAAAGTACCAGAGGCGAGGATTATAGAGCGAGCGGATTCAGCAAGTGGCGAGAATATCACTCCAGGATTCATGCACAATAATTTCAGTGTCCGTACGCGCTGCGGCTGCTGCTGTTTCACAGGGAGCCAGGTGTTCTCTGTTGCCTGAAATTTTGTCACGAGCCATGAATTGTCCGAGAATGTACAATTCGTTTAGATATTTTAAATATATGCGAACCACATATATCGTTTACTCTTACGGGATTCCCCAGGACAGATCAGTGATACCAACAAGATAGGTAAAGCCCATTTCGAGATTATTCCGGAGTTAACACGTAGAAAGATACTCCGAATACTTGCTAAACCTTTTAACTTATACTCACTGATTTAAAATCCTTCTCAGTGGTCTCAGTTACACAAGCCCTGTAATCATTCGTGAATTCTTTAGAGGTTATCATTTGCATTGCAAACACTAACTTCTCCATAATTTTTTTAGTGGCGTCAGAGATGACCGGCTTCGATGATATCTGTAGAAGTCGTTTCTCCTCCTTCGCATCCATTAAATCAACTATTGCTGCATTGTAGGCTATATAGAAAGATTTGTATGCTGACTCTCCAAGCTTATGCATGTTAAAAAGTTCGCACAACTCTGCGCCAGTCCAGTATCGGCTGGACCGATTGTCGCTGTTGGAATCCTGCAGGCAAAGCATACTGATTAGATTAAATGTCAATATGATTGCAATCTATTTTCAATGTCTACATATACTTACAACTTTATCAAGTATAATAGTTTTGAGGAAGTCCGCTAGCTGGAGGAGGTACAGTTTAAGATCGTTGTAAGTTCTGAAGTTATATTTTTTTCTCTGCTTTGCGATACTTTTACACTCCATTGCAACAACTCTAAGGTCATCTTCGCGGAAATTAGCACTGGCCACTTCTCTACAAATACCTTCTATGTTGTGAGCCTCATCAAGGATGATCACTTGGTTTTTCAGATCTAGTTGCATCTGTGGAAATCATAGGAGAACTTATAGAAATATAGAATTCAATATTTGTGGGGATATTTTAGAACTTACGCATTCGCGGATATAAGGATCAATAATGTAATTGTAAGGGCAGAAAATAATGTCTGCGTGCTCCATCAAGCTCCTGGCAGCAAAGTACGGACACACGCCTTTATCTTTTCCTATAGCAACCAAATCTTCGATGTCCCACACTGGACCCAATCCATAGCTTTCAGCCGCAAGAAATGTTGAAAGGGTCTTTTTGTTACGCTCGTTGTAATATATACACCCCATGTGCTGTATAACAGTCATTCTATCAGTACATGTACACCAATATAATCATGAAATATAATTTAAGGAAATGTAATACACCTTTGTAGGATCCAGGAGGTCATTGCAAAGCTCTGTCTTGTTCTTGGTGCTCTCTTGAATACACGTTTGATCTCGACTGCTCAAAATGGTCATTCTGCAAAGCCATCGAGTAATTTTAAGGCACAGCATTAAAAATCCACGTTCCAATTCGAGAACTACTTACTTCTTATGCCTATAGCAAGTCTTCTTCAGCTCCCTGACGACCTGCTCGATCTGCTTGTGCGTTCGAGTACCGTAATATATTTTTGGAATTTTTGGCCGTTTCCTAAAATTTTAATAATTCCCTCTGTTATGCGTAGCATCTATATAAATTTGTCTTTCTCAGTTAAGAAAAGGGCTCAGAAGAAGTGTATCGAGCATATGTATTAAAGGTATTCTTACAATTCTGCACCCTGGTTGGCACTGGCAATGCCATTTAAGACAGAACAGCAATCTTCAATCTCTCCACAACAAGCTTTAGATCCTTCACCAAACTCGTTTGGGAAATTTTTGCCCATCTCTTCTCGAAAATTCGATGCTCGGTGGTCCCCTGAAAGCAAATCTTTCTGAACAAGAACCCTTCGATATTCTGTAGTGAGATTTTCAGAATAAATTGAAAACTTCTGCTCTCACAATCTGTCTTTTAAAACTTCTCCTTCACAAGTTCCTCATCAATCAACTTCTCCTCATTTCCTCCCCTTCCACCGAACAAAATCCTCTAACAGACGTCCATCCCCAAAAGCCCCCCCAAGTAACTTTCCAGCAATCCGCTCGAAAAGTCACATCGTCACTTCAGAAGTAACATCGTCAACCCATTTTCTCCTCGCTCCTTCAACGAGGAAGCCTCCTCAGGAACCGTTCCTCGGCCAAAGACTCGCCCCCTAAAACCACCCTCCGCTCCAAATACCTCGTACTTCGAAGCTTTGTGCGCCAAACAAAAAGCGAAGGAAGAAACAAGCAAAAACGCTGTGATCCGACGTCGAATCGGGCCAAACAAAAAATGGAGGAAGAAAATAAAAGGGTGAAAAACGGCGGAATAGGGGCAGCAGGAGTCTTTCTCCGGTTCGCATCAAGGGTGCATCGTCGCGATTCGTGAGAGTGGGTGGGGGGCCTCGACTAACTGAAAAGGATTACGCTTATTTAGGAAGATCTTCGCCCGTTGAAAGGATCCACGGAGATGGAGCGAGAGAGCGGTGCAGCACTCGGTTAATGCCGTGAAATGAGCGAGGACGAGCGAGAGGAATGTCAAAACACCGTGGATCGGTGGCAGGTGAAAGAGCAGGGAGTCCATTGAGCGGGATCAATAGGGGTGGCTTTATCCACCCTCTCCACGGCGATCGACAAAAGGGGCTCGGCTTACTCGAAGGAGAAAGGGGGGGGGGGCAGAAGGAGGGCAACGCGAAGGAGTCATAGAAGAAGCCACCCCCTCTCCCACCCCCAACCCGGGTTTTAATCCTTTCGTGAGATTTACCGAGTCAGAAAAATAGAAATGATCGTAAATGACGATGAAAGGCATGAAATGGATGTTTATTCGTAAGCGGATTTCGACGATCGAGCCGAACCCAGGTGGGGGCAACCCCTCCAGAGGGGTCGAAGAGGAAGAATTCGAAGGAGACGTTGGAATATACCCGATCGCTCACGAACGAGAGGATTCGATGCCAGAGACATCTCAAAAAATTTTAAACGAAATAGGGTAAACTGCAGTAATGCTGGCACCGCACTAATCATTGGCGCTGCTGATTAAAAAGCCAAATATTAAGGAGTATGAGCTTAGAAAGTACTTTTTTACAGTTTTTTTATTTTTCTTTCATTGCAACACTGCAAATTCCAGTAGTTGAACTACACTTTTTACATCTGGCAACGCTACAAAAAATGTCTTAAAGGTAGCGGTGAGGCAAAGGATTTTTTTTTTAATTTTGATAAGGAGTAAGTATATTTTGTCGCTTTGAAATTAAGTAATGGATTGAAATACAGATTTACTAAGTGTTGTAGATATTTAATAGTGAATGAAATAGTTTGCTTAAACTTCGTTTTTAACTATTTTTTCCATATAACCTCAAATTTTGGTGCCAATGATTGTACCTTTATGCCCATTATTGTTTTTCATTGAATATTTGTAAAATAAAAGACTTAATAGGTGCTCAAGATGTTTTATTTTTATGAAAAATCCATAATCAACGATAATACTTGAAAATTAAAACCATGTAAGAACGTCAAAAAAAGATGTAGACATTCCAATTGGGATTTCCGCTTAGGGTGGCAATCATTAGTTTCCCCTATTAAGGGGTCATGCTCAGTCAGGAGGCCGAAAAAAGGGTGGTCTTTGGAAATTTTTTACTCAAAAGCTATAACACATTTCTCAAAAAATCTTTTTTCCTTTTAAGGATTGCATCTAGTACCGTGCGTCGTAATTTTTTTATTTAAAAATATTTATCAATAACTAAGTTATTGTCCATCACTCGAAGGTTCTCTAAAAAAAAAGGCTTCTGCGGTGACCACTGCTGCTCGAAAGTCGATCATCTAAAATAAAAAATTCAAAAGAATTTACTTATTATATTATATTATCTAGTATCTGAACGAAGGATTTTTCGAAATATTGATTTGGGAAAAAATTGCTGATGTTTAAAGTAAAAGTTTAAATTTTTATCATAAATCGTGCCTGATTTTCGTCAATTAAAAGAAAACTAAGCATCGGATAAAAAAATCCTTCGTTCAAATACTAGATAATATAATATAATAAGTAAATTCTTTTGAATTTTTTATTTTAGATGATCGACTTTCGAGCAGCAGTGGTCACCGCAGAAGCCTTTTTTTTCTGAGAGAACCTTCGAGTGATGGACAATAACTTAGTTATTGATAAATATTTTTAAATAAAAAAATTACGATGCACGGTACTAGATGCAGTCCTTAAAAGGAAAAAAGATTTTTCGAGAAATGTGTTATAGCTTTTGAGTAAAAAATTTCCAAAGACCACCCTCTTTTCGGCCTCCTGACTGAGCATGAACGGGTAAAATTATCCCCGCTAAATTTTTGGAAGTGCCACATTTCAATATTAAATTCTCCGAAACAAAGGGAAACGCCCCCGAGGACCCTACAATTAATCCAATCCCGCGGCACGCGATAAAACCAAAAAGCTGCCCGACTTTTCATTTTCGTGCTGGAGACGCGGAGAGCCGAGGGGGTTGGAGGAGCGCGGCAGCGGGCCAGCCGTTGCCTCGAGGGTGGTTTTGATCGTCGATAGGAGGCATGGTCGCGCGCGGCTGGGGCTGATTGTCGAAGGGGGTGAGAAGAGAGAGGCTAAGACAGGAAAAGTGGGACGGGGCCAATCAGAGCGGAGACTTTGAGGGTGTCGTTGCCAGGCAACGAAACACACCCCAACACCCGAGGGGAGAAAACCCCGAGGGGGTATCATCCAGCGATACAGTCGACGCCGAAAGTTATCGCACCCTTGAGAGACGCCCCCTTTAACATCGCCATCGAATTACTGACTCCGACGTTCGGACACTTGTGGGGGGAGGGGGGGGGGGCTGTTGCTGAACATGGGAGACACAGTTTGGATCCACTGAAACCTCCAACGTTGTATTTGCTCATCCTTTTTTCTAAAGAAATCATTTGGGCAAGATTTCTCTGGAAAAAACCTAGGAATAGAAAAGGGAAGTGTTCTAATATAAAAATACCCTCCTTTCAAAGGCATCCCACGCCATTTGTTGAATCAACGAGGATCAGTGGTCTGCTGTTATCACGCCAGATTTTAATTCCGTGATAATTGCAAAGGGGTTTAATAAATGCGTCGGGCTACGGTCGTAAATCGATATTAATTGGTGACGAACCTTCCTCGAGCAAGAATCCGGGTCAAAATCCCTTCGATAACACCATGCGCTATCGAGGAATTTCTAAAAGAGCCGTTCACCAGCGCGCGCCTTCTTATCAGCGAACAATTCCCGCCAAAAGGAAAGAGAATCGAGCGGAACAATACGGTATCGTGTCCCGTGGCGCATTTCGTTTCCATTCATCGCGGCAAGTATGAATGAACTCGTTTCACGTCGATCTCACTCGCTCCGTATCTCTCCCGCCCCCCCCCCCGCCACCCCCCCACCGACCACCCTCATCCCGCGCAGCGCGTATCGCGAATAAATAAACAGTCGATCCGCGAGTATAAAGCCAGCGATTCTTCGGCTCGTTTCGTTACGGAAACAGAGCCACCTTCACTGCGCGCTAATTAATTGTGCAGGGAGCGCAGTGGGGGCGAGATCTACCGGGAGTGCCAGAAATAAAGGCCACGAGTGTATACGATCTCCGGGAATTCTCATACCGATTTTTTCTATCTCGATTTGATTATTTTATGAAACTGTTGGGGAGTATCGTGACAATTCAGGCTACCCACGCAGCTGGAGTGATCTCAGCAAGGCCTTCCTTTTGTCGGACGTCGCTGGAAGACCCGAAGTTGCCGAGAGAATTAGGGATTATTAGCGGGGACTTGGAGGTATCGATATGGCTTTTGTCTTGGCCAGCCGCAAAGTTTCGCGAAGCACCGCAATCCGGCCAATTAGCGACGATTTGCTAAATCAAGCCGCAGCCACGAATTAATTGGTACTCGACTTTCTTTGCTCCCGCCCGTGCTCCTCTTCTCTCATCATCGGCAACAAATCCTCTAAGTCCCCATCGACGAGAAAACCACTCGTTGGTCCCCCCCCCCCCCTCTCGGCCTGTTCGTCGTCCTTCTTTTTCTCTGCCGGTCGAATCGCGTTAAGAACGCCGGAAGACATTGCGTCTCCCAGATCCCAATTATTGGGCTCGAACGGGACCATTTCGTCGGGGAGGATTTTTATTTCTCCCTTCCAGAGTTGTATTCATTATTCGCGGTTTTGCTGGCGGTAGTACTGAATTGCTGGTTGAGAAAACGCCCAGTAATACGGGTTTAGAACCTATTAGTGCGCCGTGAGGTCAATTTGGAAATGTTCATTTTAAAAGGAGTCTTTATTTTATAGAGAAAGTTTTCGCACAATCCGCATATATATTCTTATCGGATTTAAAAACGCCACCTTAACTCTCCATGGTCACGCATTATAATCACAAATTGATCACTTGGGCTTCACTGCACTTCAGCCTCATTTTTGAGTTACCATTCTCGTATTTTTGAATCTTTAAACTTTTCAGTGATAAATATACATTCGCAATATTCTCGTACAATCATGCCGTAAATAGTCTTTATTTAGAAATGTAAATTTTGATACGTTGAAATTTGTATTTGAAAAAATAGTTGCGGATAAAAGCGATTTTTTTTTTGTTAACCATTCGTGTTCACGCGAAGTGTATTTTCGAGTTCAAATATCGCGCCTTTATGATTTCCAAAGCGGATTCATCGCGGAAAAAAAATAGAAAAAATAAAAATATCGCTTTTTTCCACAACCGTGAAAAATCGCACTTTTTGAACTAGAAATTTTATGATGCCAAAATTTACATTTCTAGGAAAAGATTATTGGAGCATGATTGTATGAGTATTACGAACGTACAATTATCACTCAAAAGTGAAAAAATTCAAAAATACGAAAATGGTAACCCAAAAATGACTCTGGGGTGGAGCGAACCACATGTGACCCATTTGTAATTATAAGAAGGTGTGAGACCACGAAGGCTGTATAACGAAAAATAAAAATAAAATTGAAAGATGAAAGAGGAACCACCCTCGCCTGATGTATAGTCCCGGAGATAAAAATTCATTTACGATCCCTTTTTCACAAAAATCGCGAACATTGACGCCCTGATCAAAGTCTGCCACTAGACGAGGTTTCCAAGCCCCGGTAACACCTATAGCTATTTATTTTTACACTGTACCGGGACTGGTGACTCAGCTGAGGTACCCCGGGACCATCAGCACCCGTCTTGAGGACATGTTCCTGGGGAACAGTCAGCCACGAAACAAGCCCCGAGCCCTGGGGGAGGGCGAGTTAATCAATGGTCACGTGGTGTCCTCGTTCGAGGGTAGCATCATAGAAATTCCGCATTGAAATTGCCACGCTCTCGCGATTCACCCGCTGCGCGGGCGAATGCAGCGCGCCTCGCGGGACACAATGCAACTCCGGCCCCGACATATGGACGATGCACTGTGAAACGCGGAGAATCAATCACTTAAATTCACGTAATCCTTTTGTCGTCGGCCGCTACCAGCCTGATCGCAGAATTTCTAATCCCCCCCCCCGGTACAATGGCCCCGCGGACCGATCGATTTTCATTTATCGCCGGCGAGAACAAAGGGGAGAGGAGCGCGCGGGGCTCGCGTTTCGAAAATTGAAGACGCAACCGGACTCGGGACGAGAGAGGCAATAAGAATTGCGGACCTGGGGACAGACGCGGGGAAAGGAAGAAGAATCGCGAGGGCTGGCCAAGTCGATAAATGTCTGACGTTTGCTCAGAGATTGTTGCACTGGGAACGGATGTTACGCGCCCGGGACGCGTGCTTCTCCTATTGATTAGCCATAAGGTTATTTTAATCTGTCTTAAGGTTGGCACTCCAACCAGCAACTCTTTGAGTAGCTACAAATGGGAAGACGAATCGCTTTCATCTAATTTCTTAAGAGCAGCGCAGAGTCCCGGATATATAGATTCGAATACACCTCGAGGTCCATCCTCAGCTTCCATCCACCTTCAAGGAATCCAACCCAAGGAAAGTTCCCGAGGAAATTGCGACGGGAATTGGTCGGTGCCTACGTCAATGGGGTGCCAAACGTGCTTCAGGCCCACGTTTCCTTCTCTCTGCGAAATCATTACATTCCTGGACGAGGTAGGGAGGGTCGACCACGGCGATCGCTACCCTTCGCAACGTTACAGTTCAACGGGGGGGGGGGGGGGAGACAGGGCCGAGCGAGAGAGGCCGCCAAACAAAGCGGGTTGCTCGCGATCGAGGCCCACTCCAGGTCCGAAGATAGACGGCAAAGAGTCGAGGAGAATGCGCCTCGTACATCCAGGGTAGCATCCCCTACGTGGAATGGAGACATTATCAGCGCGAGGAGCGCGGGCTCGCGCGCATCCGCCTGGTGACCCGTCGTCGTCGCTCTGCTGGCCCCTCTGCCTTACAGTTAGGGGCACGGCAGGGTGGAAAATAGCGACGAATGGGGAAAACGGAGCAAGGAGGATGTGGAGGAGGGTTGAACGGGGTCGCTGAGTGATACGTAGAAGTTGTTGTCGAGAAAGTCCCGGCCGAGGGTGGAAGCAGAGAATGAAAGAAGGGGGCGAAGGGCGCTGAAACGGCGAAGGAGAGTCCTCCGGCTCGAGAATATTATTTCTAGAGCCGGGTGAATAATGGGTGAAGCGAAAGGGGAGCGAGGAGGCAAACGGGAGTGGAGAAGTTGCCGGGAAGATGGGAAGAAAAGGTGAAAGGGAATGGAGACTGAAGGGAGGTTCTACTTGGCAAGCACTGTTCCTAGAGTACGCGCACTATAATTATCGGCGGAACTATGAACAGTGGGAAATGCGCATGGGGACCAAAGCTGCATGACAGAGGTGTTGTTGCGCCACGTACGATGATTGTTTTGTAAATAGGTGGAAGTTGAGAGATACGAGGTCGCAAATGAGTACTCCCGAATTGTGTGAATCACCGGCGCAAACTATTATCCCTAAATTTCGCCGCTCTCTCCAGCTTCTTCACACCCCTAATCCCGCCGGCGAGCCTGAACAAGCAACGCCCCCGTTGAAAAGGGGCCATCCAGACTAAACTTTCCTCCAATATTCCGGATCCATCGCGACGCCAACACTCACCGCGAGCCAGCGTCCGAAAGGCCACCCTTCCAGCGGACGTGCGCGCGGATTGCGTGGAAACGCGGTAGGGTGGGTAATGTTGGGAAACGCAGCTAACGAAGTTTACGAAGACACTTAACGGAATTACGCCCTCGCCAGGAATGGTCGGTCTCCACCGAGCGCGCCTCTCTGTTCCCCCCCGCCCGCCGCCCCGTCCCTGCCGCTCTCCACCCTCTGTTCACCCCTTTCTGGTGGCAGGGGATCGTCGCGTTAATTACAGCGAGCGGAGGCAAGAAGCCGGGGAAAATCGCGGCGAGAGAGCGCATCATCGTCGTGGAATATAGTCCAGAGGCTGGCTGGTGAAAGGTCGCGGAAGGAAAGCGGCTGGAATGGGACGAGGGGCGGAGGAGGAGGAGGAGGAGGAGGAGGGTGGCTCGAGGGGTCGCAGCTAGGAGGGTGGTTGGCTCGGTTTCCGCGTCGAAGAAGGGTGTTATTGACATGGTGGGTGTCGCGTCGTCGGCCATCTTGGCCTGCCCGCACCCTCTCCTCCGCACTCGAGTCTCTACGTTGCGCGCCCGCGCTCCCTCCGCGCCGAACCCTGTCCCTGCTGCGCGCCACCCCTCGCCCCCAGGACATCCTTGTGTCCCCCTTGTGTCGAGTGACATTCGGGGCTATACCGCGCCCGGCCTAACCTGCCCGACAGACGCCCTGGGCCACCCTTTTCGACCAACCCCGGCGACGAGCTCCGTGGGTCCCGGGGGTTGCTTGTCGCCATGGCGACCGAACCCCTCCTCGCCCAACCCCCGCCGGCCAAACACACTGGTTCCTGTCCCTCGGTACACACTTCCATCTTCGTTTCTCCGCTGTCTCTTCGCTCCTGGAGCCGGCCACCCCCCCCCCTCCCGCCACCCCACCCGGCCGATTTTTCTCATCCCCATCTTCGACCGATTCTTTGGATTCTTCGCCAACCACTTCTTCTTCACTGTTCCATGCTTCCTCCCAATGCGGCAGAGCGTCCGACTGCCGAACGCGTCATCGTCCTCTCGATCTTAGCCGTCTGGTTTCGAAGTCGAAGCTCTTCTTACGTTGCTCGCTCCTCGCTCCTTTGTGGGGAAGCAGGAGTACTCCCGAATGGCGGGGTCTGCTTTCTTCGTGCTTCGTTGGCTTCCATCCCCGCAGATTTTGTCACATTTTCAAAAGTCTCCCTTTCTGTTTATCTGCACACTCACTCGAAATATTCCTCCGCTTTGCGTAGCAATAAAACACCGCGTATGGGGGTGGTCTGCTTAGGGCTTGTCCTTCTTTTATAACAGAAATGTGGGAGCAGTAGTTTTATATCAATTAGCCATCCGCATTACCATCGCGATTGTTAAAACGAATTTACAATCGATTCGGTGACATTAGCACGACACTGCACATATATAATGTAAATTAAATGGATCACGCGAGATTAATATCTATCAATCCCTCTTAACCACTCGAACCATTGCGATAATAAAATCGTTTCATACTCTGCAGCCCCTAAATTATTCAGGAAAACAGGCGAAGAAAGTGTTGCGTAAAGCTCGATCTAAGAAGAACTCGACCTCCGTAGAAACCGAAACTGTTCCACGGGCAGCGATAAACGAGAGCCCCCGAGAACAAGTTCGGACGCGGTTCCCGTCTTCTTTCGAGATAATCGATGCGCGTCGGGACTTCCCTTTAAAGCCGAGCCCACGTGTCTGCCGGTGTCGGAAAGCAGATGTTGCAAAATCGACCCCGGCTTTATTAAATATAATAACCGACGAGGGTTTTCATGCTCAAACGGCTCGGACCGTGTTACGTAATATTCGTTGTTCTCGGTCCAGCACAATGGAGGCAAAAACCTGGAAGCTTCTGGGTAATGCGTCCGCGTCCGCTCGAAACGGAACGGCCTCGACTCGCAATTCAGCCGACTGTTACGTTGTTTTTAATATTTCCCGGGTATCGGCGGGATGATATTCCTTTAACGAGAATTTTTTTTCCAACGTACATGCCGCAAACTGTTAACGAATGCGTTTAGAACAAGCCCAGCTTTTACAGAGACCTGAAGCAAAGCCGTCTGCTATCGTGGTGCAAGATGGAGGAATATGAAGATTCAAGTATAAGTTAATTAAATACAATCTAGTTTTCAACTTACTTAAAAGGAAAGATTAAACTGTTTGATGAAACTCACCACCTGCTCCTAAAGCCTGTTGGGCGTCGTACTCCCCGACTTCAGCTGAAACAGACAATTGGCCATTTTACTGAGAGCACAGTCGAACACCTAGTACTTGAATCTAGCATGACGTTTCCCACAAAATGGGACAAAGGACACCAGTCGAAACCTGGTCGAAAACAGTCCCCAGCCCACAGCCTCCACTCGAAGAGCATACCCCTCAATCCACAGATCAGAATCATCCCCAAAGTTCAGGCACAAAAAAAGGCACCCAAGCTCTGTTTTACGAACGGCACCGTGATGACTTCTCACAGATCCTGCCCCGAGATTGCCACCAGTCGAAACTTATCCCTGTGTCCCGGTAGCACCCTCTGGCACCAGGACAGAGGACAAGGAAACCCGGTGGACGGAGAGGCGTGTATGGCGGTGGAAATAAAGAAAAGACGGAGGCGGCACGGAGGAAAAAGAAAATACAGATCGCAGGGGCAGCGAGGAGGCTGAAAGGATCTCCGCTAATGGGCATTATATTTCTCGCTGGCAGAGGGCCAAGGATTATGGGCCTGTCAGGGGCCTAATAACTGGTCCCCGAGATATATACATACACGGGAAACCGGGGGCCCTTCCCTTTATACAATGTGCGCATTAAATACTAATCGCAATGCGCACGAGCAGGATCGCGTATTGTGCCAGAGCCATGGGATCATCAAAGGCCGCCGACAGGGGTAAAAGTGCTTTGCACACGGACCACTCGCGCCGACCTCGTGAGACTTCTTCAGAGAAAGACCCAGGGAAGAGTTTATATCGCCGCGATACCCTCTCCCCCCACACACTTTTGTCCGGCGCTTCTTTCGCCCCCGGGATTGTGCAGATTAATTTCTTTTTTCTTCGGCTCCTCGAAGAGGTATTACCTCTTCTCTTTAAGAACACGTCGAATGGAAATGTAAGATACTTTCGGCTTCGACGAGGAAACATTCAGAGCTTGAAGATCAGCATAAAATAAGAAGAAAAGTTCACGAAAACATGTGCTCGCAATCGTTTAGTTTCCAAGATACAGCGACGCGAAGTTGCGGTTCGATATTTTCTCTTCGCAAGCCGCCATTATGGCATGTCAGTTCTTGCGTTTTTTTTTTGTTTTTTTTTAAAGAATATTGCCAATCATCATGTCCAAACACAGTAGTTGTGGTGTAATTTTTGAACGAAATACATATTGCAGAAATAAAACATGGATCCTGATCACTCCCACCCACTGTGACCACCACATTTTAACTCCACCAGCGCGCACCAGATTCATCGCCGCATATCTCGAAAACTAAGCGTCCGCGAACTAAGTTCTTTAGAACTTTTTCCCTCATTTCTGATGCCTCTACGCGTTCCACCAGGTTTCACTAGGAAAGGAGATAGTAAATCCCGTCTGAAGACCTCGACTAATGAATTCGCACGAAGTGCATCGGCCATTTTCCGTCACCGAGGCGACCCTTGGTCGCGGGAACGTCCCTGCGATTTCCTCCGCCGATTCGGGAAGGGGTTGCGAGTTCTCGGCGAAAGAAGGGTTCTCGTCTGTGACGCGAGGAGGGTCGGTGGCACGGAATTCCAAGCCCGTGGGGACGGCCAGCGAGATATCCGAGGATATTATCCCTCGGGAAGCCGTGTAATGAAACCGTTCCGGCACCCCCGTGGTATTATCCCCCCTGGCAATATAAGCCGGGGCGAGCCGGACAAGGATATAGGTGGCTGATACGTGGCACAGCTGCAACCCCCTGCGCGCCGCGCCGCGCCACGCCCCGTCCCTCTTATATCTCTCCCTTACGACCGGGAGAGTTAAGTGGAGGCGCAAGATAGGCCGCGTCAGCGAAACCCGACGTCATCGTCATTAACAGAGCCGCGTAATTGCCCGAGCCCTCCGAGAATCGAGCAGCCGCCATCTCGCAACCCTTTCACCGGCGGGGGACGCAGCGGATCGGAGGCGGGGGTGGAGTCGATCCGGGGGAAATGTCCGACGATTACTGCTCGGTCAATCAAGCCTGCTTCTCACTATTTCTCTTTACCGATTTCTGCTCTGCTCCCGACTGTTGCGGAAGCCTCTACTACGGGGTGATTACAGTAGAGGGGTGGGGCTTCCGCGAACAGTAGAATCACTCGAATCAATCGCAGTGATGTCATCGGTACACCACCCCCGAAAAAAAAAATTTCCGAATGTTTCAGCTCTGAAATTTTGCGAAATTCGGGGGATCGAACCGCGGTTCGACGAACAAAGCGCAAACGGTGGATGCAACGTACGCTTGAGGCCGCGAGATGAGAGACGGAAGGTCGAAGGAAGGAGGTAAAAAAAAAGAAAGAAAGGGCGAGGGGGAGGAAGGGAGGTAGACGAGGAAGAAAACGAGAACGATATTCCGCCGGCACGTGCACGCGGTTAAAAAGGTTCGCCGCAGAGAAGTTTCGACGTGCCGGCGCGCGGGCTTTCTAAAAGCGGAACCGGCTGTCGTGATACGGATCTGACCAATCATAAAAGCCGCATAATGGCCACTTATTCATCCATCCCCGAGCCGTGGAACGAACAAAGGCGGAAATTAGTCAGGTTCGGTATGCTTATTAATTGACTGACATTTCCGTCATATTATTGCACAATGAATCGAAAGCGGCCCGTGAAGCCCTCTCGAAACCCCCGCGGCCGCCCCCTTCCTCCCCCCCCCCCCCACGCCCCTCATCGGCCGTGTCGTTGCAGGAGGGGTTGCCATCGGCTCCTGGGTTGCTTGGAACGCAACCGCTACGTTTCTGATCGCCATCAATGCCATTTATGATTAATATTCGACCATTTCAACCCTTTTCTTTAAGCATCTTTTTTTTAAGCAATATTTGGGATTCCTAAATGCGGAAACTCTTTGAGGAAAACGAAGGGAATTTAAGGCGAAACGGACCGCACCGTGGTCTTTAAACGCTCGCTGTGAAGTCAATTTGTATTAAAATGCCAAACCCAAGTAATGCCTGTATTTTTCAAACAAATTCAAAAATTCAGGATCGAAGTACTACATTGAAAAGTTTGCTAGCTAGTTGTACCAACATCACCTTCCACGTTCCTCTTCGTTGTTATTGCAGCTTCATCGTCGATTCTGTTATTACTGTTTTCGTATCAGAGTCCCGCTATCGACTCCTCGCAACTGAAAAGGCAAGAGAGATAAACTCCAGCTGTGGTCAAACGAATATTTTCGTATGCAATCGCCAGTACAACTTACTGTCCACGTATAAAACTAGGGGGATAGCAGAAAATAGACCAGTGGTGCCAACATTAATCGCCACCGAACGTATTGATGTCCATAAAATGGTGCCGACTTCGCGTCGGTTCCTTGAAATCTCTACTGTCGAGTAAGAATCACCGATCCCAACAAACGCTGCGGAGTAATGAGAACGGAGGGGAACCAGGCGGGACGCGAAGTCTTCCTAAATGACGAAGTAACGTTCGACTAAATGGAGGCTCGCGTGCTCGAAAAAGCGATGACAGTCGAAAAACGCGATCGCTTTTGAAACGAACGACGAATGGGGAATGCGCGGGCGAGACAGGGTGGGTGGAAGCGAGAGGGAAGGAAACAGCTCATGTCTCAAGGGTGCTCGGTGCAATTCCATCGCGAAGGACTCATCCTCGGCAGCCTGAATACTATGGGCATTCAAAGCCCTTTTTTCCACGATAATTACACGCGAAGCCACTAATTACGGCTTTGCATGGCGCGCATCCACCGACAGGAGGAAATGGAAGAAAGAAGGAGGAGCGGTTGGAGGGGGGGGGGGATGGGAGGGGAGAAAAATCGCGGAGGAAGAGTTGACGTCGGTGGTTGGAAATCGTCGAAGGAGGAAAAATACAGCGGAAATTAAAACGCTCGCCCCGCGGTTTCTTCGATTTTGTTCAACATGAATCCCCCCCGCCGGTTCTCCTTTATCTATTTCTCCATCGGTTTCTTTTTTGCGGGCGGATTTTAAGGGACGGCCATAAAGGGGGTTTTTCTGGAGATCCTGAAAGAGGTCGGATTCTGATTGGCAATTTTCCTGATAATACCGAAGGATTCGGTTGATGGGAATCGCTATTGCAAAAAGTTAGGTTAGGTCGATATTTCCCTAGATTAAAATCCCCAGATAAACTGAAGAGGAATTTTGAAATACCGTTCACTCGGGTAATTTGTTACCTTCCTCCTCGAAGTGCGCGAGTGATAAACGTATAGAAATATGGAGCCGCGTTGCGGATAAATAGGAGCGTTGCTTGTTTACGTTCGGATTCTGTTCGAATTAAACGGAGCAAACGAGCAAAACTCTCAGTAATGAATGCGCTGGCGATGGTCAGAGTTTTTGTTTCAATCTATTGTTGAAACACATACAACTTTATGCTCGAGCATATTATAGAAAGCGTAGGGGCTAAAAAAATAACTGATAATCTGAGATTGAAAGAGGTTGATGTTTCTTTTTTAGCTTGCGCTGCACTTAATTCAGCTAAATCGAGGATGAAGCGTACTGCAGTTTTAAGAAGCCAGATCTGCGGCCAACAATTCAGTAGTCGCATTGGGATAATTCTAAAAGCGCAACGTTTCCGGGGAATAGAATTCACAGCGGAATTTTCTCAATTAACCTTTAAGCTTTCATTATTTCATCAAAGAGCCCGCCACGAGAACTTTCAAGCTTTTTTAAATGGGAATGCAACGCTGTAGCCTCGAGGAAGACGCGGGAATCGGTAGGGCGGTGGGGAGCATCCCCCCAGTGATACCTTCATTCTGATCCCCATAATTAGAATATTAATCGCCAGGATCCGCTGGATATCTCGGCTCCCTTCATCCTCTCAATAATGCATTCCGCTTCGATCGTGCACCCCTGTCCGCGCAGCAGCGGCCCTCCGCCGCGTATTTCGTTTCCCTCGTGCGCGCGCGTGCCTCCCTGGAATAATGTCGCGAGAAGGGTTGAAAACTTCTGCGAAGATCGCCCCGGCGCTTTAAACGTTTTCATTTCGCGACCGCTGTCTTCCCCCATTCCTCACTTCGTCCCTGCTCCTCCCTTTCGGCGCACGGAAGAAGAGGGTTGCGTGGAAAATAAAGAAGATGAAGGGGGGGAAAGGAAGGAAAGCAAAAGGGGAGAGAAGGGTCGCCATGGCGTCCACGGATCCGTTGCTGATTGGACGATGGCTAGGGTACGCATTTTTAGCCTCCCTTCGGATCTGCCCTCATTGTCATTTTAATTTCAATCCCCTCGGGGCCGCAGGGAGGGTGGGGCGAGCCAGGGGTGAGTGGCTGCAGGACGCACGCACCCTTCGAAAGATTGCTTCGACGACTTCGTAACAGCGTTAATGCTGGGGCCCTTATAACGGGTGTCCCGCGAGAAATTTTGAAAATTCAAGAGGGATTCCCTGGGGGGGGGGGGGGGGGGTGGCGTGGATTTTGAGCCGTCTGCGTAATAAATTCGGGTCTTCGTAGCTTACTGGAACAACCAAGGAACCAGCTGAATGCACTTCGCAATGAGAGAAGGCGGCACAATTACCTATTAGCCGCATTTAGCAATTGCCGCATATTCCCTTGCACGTACCGCACGCACAAGGGAATCTCATAAAACCTTGCTTCATCCCCCAGCGGAAGTAGAAGTCACCGAGTCCCACCCCCTGCCCGCGAGCTGAAGCACCAGCGAGAGAACACTTGGTACCCACTTCCGCGGAGTTCTCGAGGCAATAAAAAAAAAAAGGGAAGCCTAATACTCTGCTACTTCTGCTAAACGGCTGGCTACGTCTGGCGAGATAGATTGGGCCAGGAACATTCAGGGCGAAAGTCGCGAAGTGCCATCGAGAGATCGCTTAGATCCGGTGGCCCCCCCCCCGGAGTGGGCGAGAAAAAAGCCCAGGCAGCCTCGGCTTGTTCTTCCCCGAAATTAAACGGGCGCGGTTCATCCCTCAGCCGGCAGCTTTTATTCGATTCGCGATGCGACAGCCGAGATAGCCAACACACCGCGGCGTTCATCCGCTCTCCCTCATCCCCCTAGAGTCGCCTCTGAAAGCTTTTCCCCCCCACGGAGAAAGGGGATGGGAGAAAGACACAGCCAGAGGGAGGCGAACGACGGATGAGAGAGAGAGAGGGGGGGGGATGACAGAGAACCGGGAGAGTAAGAAAGAGATCAGCGATGGAGGCAAAAGAAGCGACAGCAGGCGAGAAAGAGGGAGAGAGAGAGGGAGATCGGGTGAGACAGGGTGAGGCAAGGAGGATGGCTGATGTTCCATCATGGGGAATGAAAATCAGGCACCCCCCTAGGGGCTCGGAATTAAAATGGCTGTCACACGCAACCGGGGGTTGTGCTCTTCCTGCGGAAAACCTCGGCGACAGGAGGCGGCATGAAAAGAACCCCTTCCTTCCCTCCGTTTCCACCCTCTTCCCTATGTTCTGCCACATTTTTTCCCCTCATTACCTTATCTGCCTCCTCCTTCCTTCTCATTCCTTTTGTTCCCTGCGTCATCTATCCTCTTTTTTTCGTGCCTCGTTTTTCGAGATGGGCTCGGTGGGCTGAGATATTGGAGGTTATGCTGATGGCTTTATGCAGACGTTGCTCTCCACGCTGGGGGGTGGGGGTAAACCAGATCAAAACGTAGGTGGGGTTGTCTAAGATTCTTTTTGTGTTCCACGAGCTAGCTCGACGCCTCCCTTTTTTTTTTTTAGTAGTTTTATAACACTCGCGGGAAGACTGGAAAATATTTTCTGCGTAGGGTACGACGAGCCACCGAATGGAAACAATCAGGGCGACCCGGAGCCGTGATATTAATGGAGCGCGGTCGTTCAAACGCGATGCATTAAAATGCAGCGCCAAATGCACGGATGAGGAACCCATTTTTTTCTTGGAAATGCGTTCGTTGACGGGGAAGGAATATTTGCACTCGTCGGTTTCGGTTGCAATATCTCCCCCCGATTTTCCAACGGATGATGAGTTTCAAAAGTTTGAGAATCTTTTAACGTCGTTCGTTAAAAAGACAAGTAAACGCGAACAACAAAAAGCGAAATCGCTTTTTCCACCAGGACCGTCGTTGGATTCGGAATCGTATGAAACTTCTGGTGAGCGTTTGAACGAAGAAAATGGCCATTACAGTCACGAATTCGCAACAGCTTCGCTCGGTATAGTGTATCACGAAACCAAACCGAGCACTGTTCGGTTAACAGTTAATTGGTAATCAACAGTTATGGCAATTGACGTGCTTAAAACGGTATCAAAGAGGGGAGACCGTTGGCTACAATGCCAAACGGCGCCAAATAATTTCGGCCGTTAATAATCGATCCCTAAACTCATGGTACGTGAACTGTGAAAAGGGAAAAGCAGTACTACAGTTTTATTCCAGCCGCGATTTTGGTTTTAAGGGGTTACCGCAGTCAGTAAGGACAGAAAAAGAACGATTCATTGAGAATTTATTTCAGAAAGTACACGCATATTTTTATGCAAAGGTTTTTGCATTCAGATGAGGGACACTTTAACAGGTTATTATATTATGTTTCGGTGTAAAAGTATTTATTTCTTGCAAAATTACAACTGATTTCCCGGAAGCTGTTTTTAGAAATACGTTTCGCGGTGACCAACATTATTCGGAACTGGGTTATCTAAAATAAAAAAAAAACGAAGAAGATTTAGGTAGTACAGTAGTTTATCTAGTCTGCAATCGTTCCGTTTTATAAAATATTAATCTTAAAGTGGAATGATCGATTTTCGTAGAAAAAAAACACTCACTTTTCATCCATAAAATAAAAACTATGCATTGGAAAAACAAATGCTTCGATTAAAGACTAAATTTGAATGTCTGGAAGAAACCTACAATGTTTCAGAAGGTTCAAAAACCCATTTCGGGAAATCTCAGTTGCAATTTACCAGTAAATAAATACTTTTACGCCAAAACATAATATAACAACCTGTTAAAGTGTTCCTCTGAATACAAAAACCTTTGCATAAAAATATGCATGTACTTTCTGAAATAAATTCCCAAAGAATCGTTTTTTCTTTCTGACCTAACTGACTGCGGTAACCCCTTAATGCACTTTTCAGCTACTCAAGACACGATTTAAATAGTGTCTACTTGAACTGTACACGACGAATGAAAGCTTCAAAAAGCACGGACCTAAAGTGAGGTTAGGTAGCGGAAGAAGATGAGCCTGAGTCAATCAAGTTGGTACCGTAAACTGGGGGAACACTGGCAGTGCGGGGTAACATTGGCATCTACTTAACATCTATTAAAGAGGAAAAGGAAAACAATTTTATGCATTTTCACATTTGTAGTACAATCGCAAACGATGCAATGTTATAATAGGATACCTAAACCAAATTTAAAAATATTAATTAAAAAAATGAAAAAATAAAAAAAAATAAAAAAATAAAATAGAGTGCATTGAACATGAAAAGAAACAAATTTAAGTGTAAGTTCAGATGTGGTAAAACTTTAGCTGTTAATGCTATTCATATGACCTGCTAATGTTACCCGGTTACGGGGTAACATTGGCAGATATTTAACCCTTCGTGGTCACACCTTCTTATAATCACAAGTTGGTCACACGGGGTTCACTGTACCCCAGCGTCATTTTTTGAGTTACCATTTTAGTATTTTTGAATCTTTTAACTTTTCAGTGATAATTGTACATTCGTAATACTTATACAATCATGGTCTAATAGTCTTTTTCTAGAAATGTAAATTTTGATATGATAAAATTCATAGTCGAAAATAGCGATTTTCCACGGTTGTGGGAAAAAAGCGATTTTTTAATTTTTTTTTTATTTTTTTTCTTGCGATAAACCCCCTTTTGAAGTCCTAAAGGCGCGACATTTTAACTCGAAAATTATTCTTGGGGTACAATACACCCCGTGTGACCACGAAGGGTTAACATGTATTAAAGAAGGATAAGGACAAAAATTTTATGCATTTTGACACTTGTAGTGCATTCACAAAGGATGCAATATGTTATGATAGGATACTTAAAGCAAATTTAAAAATGTTAATTTTTATATTATATAGCAAAATATTCCGAAAGCATGCCAATGCTCCCCCAGTTTACGGTGCGGCTGCTTTCTTGCAGTGAATTCTTCCTCTATGGGTGAAGACTAACGCATCTGTCTGACAACGAAGCGGGCCAACGAGGACTTTGAGGTCACCATTCCGAATTAGTCCCTAAATCCCTTATTACCGCAACACCTTTAGCCCGCGAAAGTTCGGGACAAAAGCTGGAGGAGAGAAAGAAGCGGCAAGGAAGAGGGGAGTATCTCTAAAGAACGAGCCGATTCGAGCCTCCCCCCGACGTTCTTTCTTAGCCCGCGAGGCTAGACGAGGGGTTAATCCCCCGCGTTGCGACGGGGTGGGTGGACGACGCATGCGAAAATTGCGCCTTTTTTGCGCGAGGCTGCCTTTTTCCCGGGCGTATTTCTGGGCGCGCGATATCATCTCGCTTGCGCGCCGTCTTTTCTTCTCATTACCCGTCCTCGCCATTCACTCGCCCACCCTCCCGCGCCCACCCACGCCCGAGCCGGTAGCCGCCGAGCGTCGCCCGTGCAGCGTCGTCATCCACCCCTGGCCTCACTGACTCATCGGGGGCGTCTAATAATGTCGCCAGTCAGGCGTTCCGCGTTCCACCCCCGTGCCAGCCACCCTCCCATCTAGCCCGCGGGCGGGGGAGTGGGATGGGGTGAGTCGGGAGGAGGGCGAGATAAAGCGAGGCAGACGAGGAGAAAAACAGACGGGGGAGGCGAGGAGACGGCGGCGGGGCGCGGGGGGGGGGGCGCAGGTGAAAATGTGAACGGAGAGAATATATACGGGGGTGAGAGGGTGAAAGGACCGCCGAGGGACAGAAAGGGTGCGACCGCGGGTGGAAGGGAGAAAGAGGAGAGACTGCACCATCTCTGCCGCCGACAAAATGAGCCTCGCCAGCCACCGTCCTCCACCCAGCAGCCATGCGGCCCCTTCTTACCCCGTCCCCGCAACCCCCGCGATGCAGCCGCGGGAAAAGCAGCGAGAAAACGATTCGCGCCACCCGTCCAGGATCTCCTCTCCGTCCAGCGGGAAACTTTTCCATCGGGCTTGTAACTTGTCCTCCGATTGTTTCGCCCCTTTCTTCCACCCCTCCCCTCCGCCCTCCCACCCCCCACAACCCCCTTCGCCGCCGCTCTCAGGGTTTCTCCATTGTTCGCAGCTTCTCCCGTGTTTCTCGTAGGCGGCTGCTGCGTTGTCGGCGGGATTTTTCGATGGACGAAATTCGGACAGTTTTTCGACGCTCGGCTCGACGCTTGTTTGACAACTAACAGCAGGCTGGAGCTGCTGCAGGTGCACGCTAATTGAGTTACACTTCGTTAGTTTGCTTTTCGCTGCGCCGCGTATGTTCGGGCGTCGGGCGAATGTTTCGGCGGGCAGCGATGAAATTTGGACATGAATAAATTGGAAACTAACCGCCGCAGAACGTAAGACGACAGCAATTTTGTTCCATAATTTTTTATACTTTGCATGCAGAGAGAATATCTGAGTAGAAGGGAGGAAGCTACATGAACGGCGGGCTTACCACCCCATCGCGGGGGTTTCTTTTGCCCTTATACTGGCGGTGACACGTTGCACAGATAGGTGTGGTGCGCGCCTCTGTATAACCACCACCACCCCCCCGCCCCGCCACTCTCGTGAACACCCGCGGCCGCCAGAGAGCGTACGCGTGTGCGTGAAACGGCGAAAGAGCGGCCTGGATCCGCGACGAGCGGTAATAATTAATGAGAAACTAAATAAAGTAACCTTGCCGTGCAATTTGCCGCGCGTTACCGAGCTCTGCACCCGCGTACTTTGCGCGTGAACCTCGCAAACTTTGCACTTACTCCTTCTCCTTTTTTTTTCACTTCTTTTTCCATAATACAAATAACATGTAAAAATTTGCACCAGAATTTAGGGACATTTACCGATAAAGGGAATTCCGAGACAATCGTTCGTTAAGATCTCAGTAATTGAACAAACACTTCTGTGTAAATAGAAAAATTTAATTCAAAAGTCTATTTCAAAACTCCAGTCCCAAACGACTGAAGTAGGAAAAGAATGGAAGTGTAATGTGTTGTTGGAATTAGCTCGCCGCGGAGCTCCAAGAACCGTGGAATAATTGCAATTTAAACGGTCCACACTGCATCGCGTTAATTTTTATCGCCGCGGGTGCATCTGCCGTTTCATGGACGTTTTATTCAATAGGATGAAATGTGGGGAATTATAATGGGGAACCTGTTGTATGGTTTTACCTTGCGGTATGAAGAGTAAGAAGGGAAAGCCCTCAATTTTTAGAAAAAATTTTTTTTAGGAAAAGAAGATGAACCGAATGAGCTGAAAAGTAATGTGTTAACTGAGAAGGGATTTAATTAAATTGATGGGAATCTATAGTTCCGTAGAGGTACAGGGGCTTTGAATTAAAAACAGGTATTACAAGTGGAGTGATATTTAATGAGAATAAAAGTTTGTTAATTTATGGTATGGGATACCATAAAGTCGGGGTGAAATTTTGATGCGAATTTTGAGATGCTTTTAATCATCGTTAATTACATTTCACTTTTACGTAATCAATTTCGGTTGTTATCTATATCGCGTTAAAAACACGATCGAGGCACCGTAATGCTCAAAAACAACTGCGGGGTAATTGATTTCTGCGCTACCCCACGATAATGAATATAACTAGATACATTATGAAATAATGAACTCTTTCGCGTGGCTGAGATTTTTAAGGGTATATTTATTCGGAGCGGCGTAAAGCAAGCGAGGATAATTAAAGCGTAAATAAATGAAGTCTGTGCTCGTTAAGACGTGGTTATTTACGCTATCATTCAGCTTAATAAGGTGTAAAATGTAAATAATTCTGCTCCGTAACAGATATCGCGATACTCGAATTCCGATTCAGCAATGAAGTTAGCCGATACGTAATAATAGTAATTGTGCCAAAGTGAAGGCAATGAATTGTAAAGGTATCAGAGAGACAAAGAGAGAGAGAGAGAGAGAGAGAGAGAGAGAGAGAGAGAGAGAGAGAGCAAAAGGTGGTAATGAAAAAATGAAAATATCAGATCGTTCACAAATTTTTCACCCCACAATTCCCATCATTTCTGAATCCTGAGAAACTTAAAAATATTTTACCTTTTTCCTCCAAAACGGACAAATTTCCGCCACTTAAAAACAGGTTACATCCCCGGCGTACCTACCTTTGAATATTCTCTATCGAATATTCTCAATTACCTACATGGAAAAAGAACGCCTGGATGGACATGTCCGAAAATAAATATGACCCGAGGGTGGCGTTCGCGCTGCCACCAACCCGCAGCACACGCGGGGCGGGGGGGGGGGGGGGGGTGGTGGTGCACGTCGACGACTGTATTTCGACTTCTACATCGTTCGTTCTCACCCCGCGAAATATAATCTCGTCGATCGCGCACGGCCATCAAGTACCAATATCCTGGAGTAGACACGTGCAATGGCGGACAAAGCGCGTCGATTTCGGTGATAGCGATCAAAGTAACTTTGTTCGTGGTTCGCCGAGCTCCCTGTGTATCCTCGTCGACGAAATTGTTTCTCGTTCACGAGCTCTCGGGTCCCGGTTGGTGTATCCCTTCAAAATATCCCGAAGATTTATCTCCAATACAGAACTGGGGATGGCGAGGTTATGTTTAGCCCCACTACCATTATTCCTGATGAGTAAAGAATTTTTTACGAGTACAAAATTAAGAACGAAGAAGTCAAATTTGCGACAGACATTAAGGGAGACGATGGGAAATTGAAAATGGAGTGAAAATCGTTGGCTTAGGGCAGAAATAAAATGTCCACCTTTAGCGTTTCCGAGAATAATGGCACATAAGGTTCAGGAGCATAGAATGAAGAAAAATATTATTTTTGACAAATTTATGAAGTAGATATAAATGTGATTTTCATCTATATACATATAGAAAAGAAGAAGTCCTGACTGACTGACTGACTCATCAACGCCCAGCTGAAACCGTTTAACCTAGGAACGTGAAATTTGGAAGGATTTTTGGAAATTCCATCCCCAAGGGGGTGAAAAGGGATGAAATGTTTCTTCTCGGAGTCCCTAATATCTCTTAGGCCCGATTAGATATCAACTTGGTTTTTACTTCAAAAGGTTACCCACACAAATGCCTAAAACCCAATTTCAGGATTTTTCCCTAACCAACCCCTAAGGGGCGAAAAGGGGAGAAACGTATTTTCACGGATTCCTCAAAATCTCTTAGGCCCGATTAGATATCAACTTAGTTTTTACTTCGATAGGTAACCCACATAAATGCCTAAAAACCAATTTCAGGATTTTTCCCTAACCAACCCCGAAGGGGGTGGTGAAAATGGTTGGAATGTGTTTTCACGGAGTCCTTAATATCTCTCAGGCCCGAAGCGAAGCGCGGTGGTATTTTGCTAGTACATTATAAAGAAACAGTCAAGAACTATTTTTTGCCTATAAAAACTCAAATTCCCCAAAAAGCGGACATGCAATATGCACTGAGCCATCGATACAATAATTCAGCGCCAGCTAACACGGATCCTTATCGAAGCCTACCCCCTCTTGTGCGGAGAACTGCTTCACATGGAAGAGTCCTCGCGGAAAAAGGAAGAAAGTCCCGAAGGCGTGGGGAGGGGGGAGGGGGGGGGGGCGAGCCTCGTCGGTGGCAGGCTAGGACGGAATTTCGTAAATCGAGTTGGCCTTCCCGTGGAGGGTGTCGGTGCGTCTGTCCACCATATTGATCGCGCAGGCACCCCGACTGCCTGCACACCAACCTTTCGCGAGCCTGTGTCGGCACACGCACACCCTGTCCGGTTCCCTTGCACGTACGTTAATCGATGGCACCCACACGCGGGGCCGGGCCCACCCCCAACGGTGCACATAACGTATAATATACGTGTGTACATGCGCGTGCATGTGCCGAGGGAGGCAGGAGTACATAGAGATCCGTTACAGGACCGGGGTTTAGGGGTGGCTTTCACCCTACGGTCCAGAGGGGGTTCCGCTGGTGTGCGCCGGAAGGAGAGGGCGAACGAGAGGGCTGTCGGCTGCTGCAGGCTCGGGCGGGGGGTGGCTCCAGGCGGGGGCGGCTAGAAAAGGAGGGAGGCGAGGGACTCGGGTGGCGTTGGAGCCGACACTCACGGGTGCCGGCGTTTCCATGGCTACCACCACCCTCGCTGTGAACAAGCCCTCCACGTCATATTGGCATAGTATATTCCCCGCACCATAAAGCCAAATAATCTACCGAGTGATCCAATCTGAGGGACCGCGATGATGGTCGCGCAGCTGCGACCTAGGTGGACGGCGTATAGTGAGGTCCGTTGCGAGGATCACGGGGGAGGGGGGGGGGGGGGGAGGGAAATTGTAGCACGCTTGGGTGCCGGTGCTCAATAACCCAGAGATGGATTCTGCAGAGTTTTTAGCCGCTACACTTGGCGCAAAGTCCACCACCGTTCTTATTTTAGTCTGGCTAGCTGGGTGTCTTTGATGTTCCGGGGATACCCCCGTCACTGTGAGGGAGACATTCCTCTCGTTGGTCGCAAGATGTAACAAAAGAGTTGGTATGACTAAGTGATCTAGGGGATTCTAACCTCCATATGATAGCGTGCAAAGGCAGGATCGTAAATAGATGACGAAATCTGAGGAAGCAACCCAATTTTACCAATTTCTTCGCTGGTTAAAGCAAAGACTTTTATCAACCAGAACAGCGAGGCAATCTAACTGCTCCTCTGTGCCCTCTATTACAGTTGCGTTTTTTTTTTTTCAATTTCAACCGAGTAAGCATCGTGGCTAAAGATACACGGTTGGTTAAAAATTAGACGCGGCTCCGCCATACGCTTGGATCCAGGTAATAAACCGACCGCCCCCGGGAGTTTTGCGCGAATCGTTTAGTTACATTTCTTCCTTCCGCTCTTTTTTTTGCTGCGCTCGCCATAACTACTCGAAAATATTGCACGATGGCTGCGGACGGTGGCGATCCAACGCCATCGCGCGGACCGAATTACGAATTAACTCGCGGCACGGGGCCAAAGAATCTGCCATGTGGGCGAACGAGGATTCTCGTCTTTTTTTCTGTCCCATTTGGCGAGAGGAAGATTCACGCCGGGTGGAAAATTTGTCCTCGGGGCCGCGAGGAAGTCGAGGACGATTCGTCGGGAGTCGATCGTCGCGAATTTGTTTAACAAATCTTCCAATAAGCAAACAGCTTTTCGCCCGCAGCCACTGCTCGGACGCTACTAAAATTCAGCACGGGAAATGAAGAGGAAATCGTCCATCGTGCGGTTTTCCGGAGGATCCGTCAATTTGTTCGACGAATTTGAAAATTCATTTATGACGAGAAGCCATGAAGCGTTATGCTGTTAGGAATAAAAGTAATTTGTTGAATATATTTCAGAAGTAAAATAAGATAATGCAAGGAAAGGAACCGAAATGGTTTTTGACAATTATTCGACACAGTACATTAAGGGGATATTTCTTTCAAGAATAAAATGTAGGTTTTCCATCCACCAGTTCGCTTTTGTTCCAAACATGCCATCGAACACCTGTGAAAAATTTGAGCCTAATCGGACAATATTTTGAGGTCGATAGGATTAATCATTTTTAGAGCCATGGGGAAAGAGATTCTGTCTTTTTTCCAATTAACGACTCTCCTAGTTTCCTACGATTTCTCCTAGAAATTCCCGAAATCAGCGATTTTCGACCTTATTCTGCGATCTTTAAGCGGTTATAACTCACAGCAACGTTAACCGATTTTGATGAAATTTTAGGCATGTATACTTGGGCAACTTACTTCAATCTACAAACGGGTTTTTTGAATTTACATTACAGGCTCACAAAAAAAGTTTAAAAAACGACCTTTACTATTTTTTTTTGCTATTCCGATCAATTGCATTTTTTTTCAAAACGTCGAAACATGTCACTTAGCAAACTATTCCTTCTAGCATCTTAAAAAAAAGACTCATGTCGTTTGGACCAATTGTATAAAAGTTATGCGATTTTAAAAGTTGTAAACTTTCTATCGTCCGCCACCGTTAAGGAACAAAATTCGTTTAAAACAGCCTCGTGGAGACAAACAAAGAATACAAAAAAAAATTCCCATGAAGCCGTGGAACACCCTTACAGAACTTACTGCAACTTTACCAATTGTCCATGATCAAATCGATGGAAATCGGCCCATCATTCCGCGCCTGATAATTACCATCCAACAGCTTTACAATTTCATTTCACGCGCCGCTGTTATATCCTTAACTGGCGCAGTAATCTCCACCGCGCCAAGAATTTCCAGAATCCCGTCCCCTTTTTCCAGCAAATTTGATCGCGCGCATACACGTGACGTCGTGAATTAAATTACGGCAGCTGCAGGATTAATTATATCGAATTAACTGGCGCTAATCAGTGGAACGGGGGCTCGATTAATCGAAACTCTTGCGACAAACTCGGCGCTGACGCGTTCACGCGGCCTGTTACGAGAAACACGTCGCGCAAATGCGTACCAATTTTCCGTACAGCAAGTTCCTCCACCCATCCTACGCGATAAGGGGGAAATAAATCTGGCTTGAATTGCAAGTCACGATAAATCCCTATTCTACTAAAAAAACCCGAATAGCGCGGTGAAAAATGTCGAATCGATTGAACATTAACACGGGAACGGATTGAAAAGCCCATCACTGGTGTGTCCCCCTTCATTTTGCCAGCGAAATATCCACCCCCGCTTCTTCCCGCCCCGCCGCTGACCCCGCGAATCCACGAAAGGAAGCCGTCCAAGATTTATTTTACATTCACTCTTTCTTTTTCTTCCTTTTCCCGTGTGTTTTATTGTCGCGCCGGTGTTCACACAGGCCGAAGTGTGCTGAAAGCGGTTAGACGGTTGAAACCGGAGAAGCCGACGAAACGCTTGCTCACTCGCCGCTGGCGAACAATTCAAATTTCAAAGGGCCAACTGTCGCTTGCCTGACTTTGCCATGCAAAGGAAATCCGCCCGGGAGCACCGGATACCCGCTATCGCCATTTTTTTCGTTTCGCTCGCCGCCGTTTCCCGATCGAGCCACTCGAATCGCGCCGATTTTTGACTCGAGACTCTATTGGTCAGCCCTACTCATTCTACTTCCTGTTCCAACGCTGCCTCTGCTGAACGGTCACATCGCTGGGCCGAAGTTGGAAACAGCCTGTACAATTTTGGAAGATAAAAATGGCAATGGAAGTGGGGTGTTTTTTTGTTTTTAAATGGAAAAATGAGAGACCGACGAGAATCCAATTTTCTCGCCGGGAAACACAAAATTTCCCAGCGTTTTCCCTCCTTGCTTTTTGGCGCACGGATTTTTCGGAGGGATTAGCCGTGTCGCCGTCGGCGACAAGGTGTGCACTGGGAGAGAACGAAAGCAATCGGCCGTAGGCGAGAGATTAAATCCCGGTGCAACCGAGAGTTTTCGGTAATTTCGGCCGCGGGCTTGTTTGCACACCTGAGCCCCGGCCGAGCCGTCGATATAATTCCGTCGGAGCATTATTAATTGCTCTTCCGCGCGGCACGCCGCCCTGCAGGGGTTTATTAAACCGTGACGAATTTTTTATGAAAACCGAAGCCTCTCTGAACGCGATTCAGCCGCCCTCCATTTCGGGGCAAACAATCCTGTATCCTTCCAGCGAAATACTATTTCTTGGCCCTTGAAGCCTCTCCGCTCCCGCAGCATCTGCCACGATCGGCAATAGACTCGTGGAAACTTGCATCGATTCCCTTGTCTTTCGAGGAATGCCATTGTGAGCGAAACTGATCGGCGCTGAAGATTTCACGGGGGGGATCTATTCGAGCCGGAGACCTATTACTTTGCTCCTCCTCTGCTATGCAAGAGTAGCGGATTCAATGAAATACGATTGCGTGGCTAGATTCCATCGACGATTGCGAACGAAACTCAATACTTTCTGAGGAACAGCCCGGAAGCTTGGGGGCATTGTGTTTAGATGCGGTCTGGGCTACTGTATCATCCTAATTTCGGGATATCCGATCGATAGAGTAACAAGAAGGGGGAAAAACAAGGCTACCCAGCAGCATGAAACCTTGACGAAGGTACGGTAGGTTCCGGGTCTACAACTTAAACCAACAATTTCGAGTATCATCCTCCGCAAAGTGTTCTTCCTGGCAGTGACGGGCAAGGAGCAGAGCCGCGAAAGGTGTAACCAAGATATCCTAACAGGCTCGTGACTTAATGATGAAACGGGACTACCCCCGGGTTGTGCCAGCGGGCACCAAGCAAGAAGTGGGCGAGAGCAAGCGAGGAACAAAGGGGGATGCAGGATCTCTTAAAAGCCTCGTGACTCGGCGAACCAAAACATCCCGCATCGCGTGTATCGAGCCTCTCCTGCCGGCAAACAAAGTTACACGTCCGGTATTGCAGGCGCGTGCGGCCGCGTCCATCTAGCTTTAAACCGTCCACGGTGCGTGCAATTAATTCCACACATGGAAATTCAATCGAGGGTGGAAAAGGACAGGCGGGTTAACAGGGCTTGGCTGCAGCTACTTCTGCGCGCACGTGTACACCAGAGGGGAGGCATTGGAAGCTACGGTGGAACACATAAGGGATCTGATAGGCTTCATAGAGTGGCCGGGAGGCTTTGATTGGTCAGCCGGCGCGTGCACACGCGCGCACACGTTTGTACATGGCCGGTCGCATTACTAATTCCCAGCTTCGGGCTTACCTAGCGGGGGCTGATGCATGCGCCTCCGGTCCATCTGGCCACACGTTCAATCGTGTCCTTATCGCATTAAGTCCCATTACGCATGCAGCATGAGGCACAAACATCCAGGCACTATACATTCGTTGGACGCGGAGCTTGCGCGCCATGGCCGTGTTTATGGAAATGTCGAATGCGGTACGCATTGCTGGCAACTCCTGCCGGGCACATGTCTGACCTATGCTAAGGCGCAAACTGAGGAAGCGCGCGGGACAGTTGCCAGTGTCAATCTTTGCTATATTCGTATGAAAGTTTCTTGAAAATTAGCTGATGATCCTCGTTGAGGAGCTGCCAGGTACAGCTGTCCCACTCGGAGTCCCAATTATACCAAGGTCCCCAGCGCGAGGGACACCCCGAGCTAGCGAGTGAAGAATCTGGGTCTCCATATTTACCGTGGAAACGCGAAAAGTATCGCCCTGTCGTGGAAACGAGGCCCTGTAAGCACTCGAGCCTCGTTGTTCCTTCGCGAACACGCCCGTTCTTCGTCGTTTGCCTGGGGGTTTGTTTGCCCCGGCCATCCTCGCGTAGATACCACAGCCTATTATCGCGATGGCCGCTTGTTTCCTTGGCGGCAGTCTCGGGGAGCGAAAGTAGCCAAGAAAAAAAGGGTCGAGGAAGAGAAAAGAGTCGGTGGGAGCTGGTTGCTTGTTAGCCAGTAACTTGTTAGTCGAGCCACTCCACTAGAAACTAGAGGAACAGGGAGCGGAAGACTCTTCTTCGCCTCTTACTCCGGCTTCCTGGAACCCGCTAGCGCGGAACTCGCGGGAAGTAGGAGATCCCCCAAGTTCCTCGTGGACTCTTTTCTTTCTGCGAGATTGGAGGAAGAGGCTCGATCGACTGGAGAACCGACAAGTCCAATGCTCTCTAGATAGAGGGGTCCAGCTTTTGTTTAAATGACCTCTACCCCCTTCTTCCTTTCATTGTTGTCCTCCGATCGCCTCCTTCATCGAGCTCCCTTAAGCTTTTCCTGACCGCGATTGCCCAGGTCGATGCAAGGACGTGAAAGCTCCGCGGATCGTCGTGAAGTTTGTACACTATGGTGGGCTTGCCATGGTGATCAGAAGCTGGATCGCGGAGTTTGCGCTCGATTGTCCCCCGTGGGTCGATTATCCTTTGCTTTATCGACTTTTTCATGGGTTATTTGAGACAAAATTTTGTGATAAAAAGTTCGATAGCAGGTTCCTTTACTTTGGGAAAGATTATAGTCACTGTGATTTTAATGGAAGCGAATTAAATATTGGAGAGTAACGGATTTTAATCGAGAATTATAAAATATTATTATTTCTTTCGTGTAAATGTTTGTTATGTATTGCGTGGAGGAGAAACGCGCGAGGCGTACTTTTGACGGCAACTGTACACCACTTATGCTGGCGAATATGGGCACCATGAGTGTAGAAGCCCCCAGAGGGTTGACGATCAGGGTAAATATGGCCACCGTAATGGCGTCCACGCGACATTTTACTCTTTGACGCGCCGCACGCTTTTACCAAAGGGATACCCTCACCTGTCTACTTTGCGAAACTGAGCCAGTGTATTAAATTTTTCGCTTGGGGAACCCATCAGCGGAGCGGACACGATTGAGATAGAACGTAGAGTTTTTTTACTCAATTTTATCGAGCTACCACCCGAGGGCATATTAAATTACTCGAGCCTTAATTTGAAAGACTTATTTCACTCACCTCACTAACACCAAACATTCCGTGGCGGCACTAATATCCTTTCCAAAAACACTGTTCCAAGAAATAACTACTTGTTATGTTCCCCTACCAGCGCGGTCACTATTAAACCGAATTTGCAACAGAAAGCCACAGGAGAGCTCCGTCTGCAATTTCCAATACAATTTTCCCGATTCACTCAGACTTGAGCCACCCAGCAAGACTACCCAAGACCTTCCAGCGGCCGGATGATCGTCATCTCACAAATTCAAATGAGCCCTCTCCGCCGATCACCAGCCCAAGAACGCCGTTGCATCTCCTGCTACCCCTAACCAGAAGCACGAGCAAGAAGAAGCCCTTGATCCCGTTTTAAAAAACACAACCGCTTCCATCCCTTTATTACCGGATAAACGGCCGAGGAGAACTCTCGTCTCAGGGATCGCGTTCTATCCAATTAGAAAAAAGACGAGTCCTCGCATCGGCCAGGGCCTCTCCAGGATCGATCCTTCCGACCAACCCTCCGTGGTCGGAGGGTACACAGGGGGAGAGAGCAAAAGAGAGAAACGCTGGCAACCTGTCTCTGGTAAGGGTGCACTGATCGAAAGGAGCCTCCGGAGAGAGAGAAGAAAGGAACGAGGAGAGAGAAAGAGAGAGAGAGAGAGAGGCGAGGTCCTGCAGGATCCTCTGCCGCCCACCCCGCCCCACCCCTTCGTGACCCCTCGCGGAAACGAAAACCTCGGACAAAGAACAAAAGGGGGACGAGGCTCTGCTTCCTTCATAAAGGCACAAAAGTACATCTTTCTCGAATGAGAGGCGGGGAGGGAGCTTCTCTTCTCGCGCACACAGTGGGAGAAAAAGACAAGTGCCCTGAGCGACGGATATCTATTCGGTAAACAGACAGACAGACAGATGGACAGACAATAATGCTCATCGTCCGATGGACAAAAGCGTCTATTGCGTAAACACTCGAGGAGGACCTGACCTGGGGCCAGCACAATGCCGGGGGCCGGGGAAAGAGGTCCTGGAGCAACTTTTCATTCCGTAGATTAGCAAGATAACCGAAGAATCGTGGCACGGAGCTGTTTCCGCGGCCGGCGATCGATCAGGCCCTCGATAGGATTCACCGGTAGATCCTCGAGGAAACAGAGAAACGGGGATCACATCCGTCGCGGGGTCTGATTACCATCGATTCGGTGATCTCTGGTTAACAGTGATTTTGGGACAGCACGCCGTTTCGAGTGAACACGATGGTCTTATTTGTTGAAGAATGCAAAGCTGGTTTGTGAATCTCGCAAATTTTGCAGCGAAGTACTTGTATAATTAGTTATACGGCATTATGTGTTTTTTTTTTATGTAAGTTAAGGTTAGGAAGCTTGTAGGGATTACCGGGATCGTTGAAAGCGAAAGAAGTGAAGAATATTCTCGTCAGAATTTGAGGATTCTTATCGGAAACATGAAATGCAGACCAATCTCGAGGAAATAGTAAAACACGAGTTACGATAAGTTTCCAGGGAAGCGCTGCTTGTTTTCGCCAATGTAATTTCGATCGATCCGAGGAATCCCGCTAGATGGAGACACTCGAAGACGACTATCGAAACAAGGTTTCCCAGAGTCGTGGCTTCAATATTTTGATCATAATTCTATTTATTCTGGCCACTAAAAGATGAAGGCACGTGGCACAGGAATTATGGGCGATCGACAGCAGGCCCCTCATATTTAATTAAAGGAATTAGATCCGATACAGCGACGGATTAAGAGTATATACTTAACGGAGAAGAGGGATAGCCCAACTTGAATGCCTCATGGGACGCTTCACTCGTTGGGATTTCCCACCAACCAGCTTGCTTCCCTCTCGGGGGAGTGTAAGTCGACGAAATTAATTTCGCAACCCTCCCATGGGGGTAAATTAGAAGCTGCAACACGCAGATCAAGTTTGACCCAGCATTTTCCAAAGCTTTGGATCCTTCTGTGATCCCTGAGCGACGGTTCACGTTTTCTTCTTCTGTAGGCAATCTATTCTGAAGAGAAACTTCATCAAAATGTGTATCATAGTCTTCTTGAACGAAGCGAAAGCTGCGATTGTGGGAAGAAATGTGAAGATTTAATTGTGTAACTAAAATAATGGGAGGATTTCCTGCAGGGCTCCAATTAAGTTATCAAATTTTATTTGGATTAATTAATTACATCATTAGCACTCCTTCCGAGAACACTGGCCTCCATTCGTTATTTCATTCTTATCTGTCGAGTACGCCTCTTGAAAGCTCCGTTTCTGGACTCTCTCCGCCATTTAGTTTTCCCAGCCGATCCACCACTTCTAACTTTTCCCCTTCACCTAATAGTTCGTTTACTGATCATTTCTCTACAATTGCGACCCACGCTTCGTTTTCCTTTTTTCCTTTCAAAACTTCCTTTCGAATAAAAAAACATGACAGAAAAAGTAAACTTTCAAGGTTCGAATTAGGTGAAAAGGAGACTGTAGCAGTCTGGGAAGAGTCGAATTTATAACTCCCCTAAAAAAAGATACGAAAAGTTGGCAAAAATTGAGAAACAAATGGCAAGATGTCGCAGTAGAATAGGCGGAGTCAAGTCTCAGGCGTGACGAGGTGGATCGCGAATAAAGGGCTCGAATCAAAATAGAAAGTGATAAAAACGTTACAGACAGTTCGACTGAAGTAGAAGACAAACACTTCCTGGATCGCGAGTCTCGTTTCGCACAACACCCGTTATACCGTGCGTCAAGAGTGGCGTCTAATGTCTGCGCTCTCATCTAACTTCTCTCGGCCCTCTCTCACTCGACTTATAGGGACACACAGCGGGGGTTGGGGGTGAAAAACGGAAGGGCGCGGAAGGGAAACTCGGAGGATGAAGAACAGACGCGCTTTTCTCCGGAAGATGGAGTAATGAGTACGGTCAGCTAGACGGAAGTCTAAAGGGCGAAGTACCTTCGTACTCCTTCACATGTGTTCAACACAACAAACAGCTTGGCTGCCACTCGAAAAACTCATCAGTGTTCCTAGATGTGCCTTGTCCCTCATAGGAGACCAACTCAGCGAAAGCTTCGACCCAACCGCGTTTAGAAACAAGTGCATGATCAAGAGAGGATGACGCGATGAACATTGGTACCTTAGTGTGGTGTGCTGTACTCCATGACGGAGTCTGGGATATTGATTGTAATGATCGATCTAGGTCAAGCTAGTTGAGAATTGATAATACCAGGGGATACTCACTTAATTGCCCCGAAATTTCAAGAGAAAATTCGTATGCTGTCAAAATCGAGGGGGCTAAAGATAGTAGGTGGTCAGAAAGGTACTCAAAACGAAGAATTAAAGGTTCCAGCCATTAATTTCAGACCTACCACAACAGTTTCTTAAAAAAGGACGATAGAATCTCAAACTGTCACCAACCCCAAGAAGACCCTCCCACCTCTAGGTGTCCAATTCATCTCTCCACTATCAGCGCCGTTGCCACACTAATTGTAAGAGACTATTCTCATTTCCACTTGTACCAATGAATTCCATTCTGCAATAATAATATTCCCCAAGTCCCAACAACACACCCCCAAACCTAATTCTGAAGTCCAGAACCAACTCCATCGTCGAGGTCTTCAGAGAATACGCGAGCCTCAAAGTATCGCCCTCAAAAAAGCCTTCCCACGTCTGGTACCCATGCCGCAGAGTGTCCCACCGCCACTCCAATCACCAATCGCTTAATTACCATCGCTCCAGCCTGGGTATGTTCGGTATCATCAGACCAACGCAAATGAACCGCCCAACCAGCGCAATATATTCAAATGTAATCGTTCAATCGTCCTCCAATCGCGAATATTCGTCTCGTTAAGTCGAGGAGTCTGCTGGCTGGCTCGTACGACAAAGGAATAAATTCTTCCCAAGGCGGATCATCGTCGCTGGCGGATCGGAGCCCTCGCTAATAGCGCGAGGGTAGCCTGAATATCCCCGGTTACACTTTTCATCCTACGCTCTCTCGGTCCCTCCGGCTGGAAACGGAACCGAATAAGAGACCAGGAGCGGTGTGGCGTGGCAAGAGAGAGCCGGAGAGGCGCAAGCAGAAAAGAAGGGTAGGCGGCTGAGACCTAGGGGGTGTAGAGGGCAAGCGGACCGGTGCATGTGCAAGGAACGCGTGCACGCGCATCTACACGCGCGCGCGCATACACACACACAAACACCTGGACGTACTCGAGAGAACCCCTTCTTCGCGGGGGGAGAGAGAGTGAACAGGAGGAGAGAGAGAAAGAGTCTCTCTCTCCGAAGGTATAGGTGAACCTTCTATAGAAGGCCAGATGGGCGTGGTGGCTGTGACGGTTTTCGTCCAATGGGAATTCAGGATCCTCCTGGGCTAGAAGGACAATGTACATGGGCATTTCGCGTGTGGATGGAGACCATCCGCGGCTCTGCTCGACAAAGAGCACCAAGTCGAATGCCATCCGCCGCGGGGAGATCCCCAAGTGCCTCTTCCTGAGGTCCAGCATCCGGTTAGCCGTCGCAGAGGACCGTTCCAGGGAGTTATGTCGATTCTCGGATCGATCTATTCTATTTTGAAACTGGCTCGTCCCCGTGCTCGCTCCTAGACGCATGACATGGACCAGAATCTCGTGGAAATTTTAGTTGTCGTCGAAATAGCGCTGTGTCCGATAAAGAAATAAGAATTTGCGGATACGGAGCTAAGTAGGTTCCTGGGCTAGGCCTGGTCCTTGCTAAATTGATTTTCAGTATGTAGAAGATTATTTTGTGGCTTCTTTAGAATTGCTTCTACCGCCAATTACGGAGTTGACGAATTCACTATGAAGGTATCAGCGCTAATCCTCTTCGGATTTAGTAAATTTAATTCCCCATTAATCATGTACCTACTGTCTGGATCGGGCGTCAATTAAAATTACCCATGAGTAGTTCACTAAATAAATTGGCAATACTTTGTGGCATATCGAGTTTCGCAAATATTAACTTGATAGCTCTCAACACCTGTGCGAGCAAACATTTCATGCACACCCACGGTGATTAATTGGAGTCAACGATGCCGCATAAAATATTCAGAAAATTCGTAAAAATTTTCCCATCATTTGGTGAACGTCAAATACTTTCCATTTCTAGCGACTGAACTAATTGGTGTCAAATTAAATGTGAGAAAATGGAAACATCCCTATTTCTTAACTCCAACTGCTAACTTTCCTATAATTTATATCCCTAGTCTTCCAATAAAAGCTTCTTTACTCAGCTATCAAAATCCAATTCTAACCTTAAATAGTGGCACGCAAAATATTCCCAAAATTACACCTCTGAATGTCTACTTCAGGAAGCGATGAATTCATGAAGTTAACCACCACGGAGCTCCCAATCTACACCTAATTCCGGCCAATTATCGCCTCACGCGTGCAAAATGAAAAGAAAACAGGGGATTCCCCTCTCCTTCATCGGGCGGGGAACGAAAATGGAGGAGGGACGAAGAAGAATCACGGCCGAGTCTCGTTAGACTGTCGCGAATGAAACTGGTCGTGTCCCCCGGGCACAGGCCGATCGATATTATCATAACAAATTCCCATCGAGCTCGAATGCCTTTCTCGATGAAGCCTGCAACGTACCACCGGTGGTCTCATTAAACGCAGCGCTCGTATAGCGCGCCGGCTACGTAATGAGAATCAGTTAATTAGTGCCGTAGCACGGGGCGGTTTCACTCGGTACATGAAGTGCATCACGTGTAGGCACGCCTTACACGTGGAACCGCGGAGAACAGATACGTAAGTGATGCGAGAGGAATGAAGAGGTTACGACAAAGAGGAATAGGCAGCAACGTAGCGAGATGAACGACGAACTGGATAAAAAATTTATCGCAACCTGGAATTATCCTCGTTGACAACGGGTGGCCGTCCTAGTCACTCAAGAAATTTTAAGGTTATGGTCGTTTCCAGCAGAATGCTTTCGATTCCCCGCTTGGACGGTTAAATGGATTTGATAGTGCTGTGAGTTGTTTTAGCGTGAAATTCGTTAGTCTAATTTCACGGTTGAAGTGCAGACAGTTCCCAAATGAAGGGACGTTGACTTGGGCTCGTGGTAACTCCGATGGTAACCAATCCCAATCGAGAAATTGTCCACTCAGAACCACAACCAGTAAAACAAAAAGTCACCAAAAAGGGCCGCGGCAGCCAGAGGGTTAAACAGATTCGAAATCAGTTCAGCATTCCCGTAAAGTTTCCCGATACGCCCCCAGACATCGGGACCAGAAACCGGAGTCACAATAGAGCGAGGACGGGTAGTGGGGGGCGAAGGAACGGGGATAAATATTCGAACGTAGTTTTCATGGAAGTTCATCGGCACGCTGGAGGGCTCATTGACGCGAAGGCGGCATTGTTTTCCAGGCTTGGAAATATCCTGAAATCCGCTGGAGGAAACCTGCTGCCACTCGTTCCACCTCCTTTCCTGCCCGTTTCCAGTCACATTTTTAATTTCCATTGTCGTCGTCGTGCCTCGTACTGGATGCACCATGAACGCCCACGACGAGCAGCTTCCCTACCCTCCACACTTGTCCTCTTCAGCCCCTTTGGTTGCATAGGCGACGGAGACGAGTCATACTTTGCGATCCCCGGGGAAATAATTTTTGAATATTGGAGAAGATCAGTGCAGAGTCCAGAGAAAGGAATGAAATTGGAAAAATTTAAATACTCCAGCAGTAAAAAAACGTGAAACGAAGGAACAGACACTTTTATGCATCTAAGAGGCGCGCGAGCTCTTCGAACGGAGTCGCTCTGCAAATTTAATGCACGTTTTCTCTTTGTGCGGCTCATTTAAAGTTCTCCATACACGACGCGCGGTATAAATCCTGGCCGATTTTAATAAAACCTCGTTTTGCGACCGGTGCGCAGCCTTTCTTCGAAATTTATATTAGATTCGAGCTTTTTGCGCCTACTTCGAGGCATACCCCTGGCTCAGCAGTTATAACAGTTTTTAATCATTGTAAACTACTGTAATTAATGTCCTGAGACTCCAAATTTAACGTAGAACCAAGCCACAACCGTTTTCCACCATCAATTTCAAAAAATTTAAAATCACCATTGTCACCCACCCTAAAAATGCCTCGACATCAATAAAACACGATCAAAATCCTCGCACGCTCAGTCACTAGCTTGCCCTACATTCCTGACGCCTGGTACAAGTGGTTCTGTTCTCGACTAACCCGGGGAGCAGCTTCGGCGCGGCACCGCGAAGCGGCGCCACGAACACGATGGCCGTTACGGGCTGCATGGCGATCGAGGAAACTTATGACCTTGAAAGTTTAATCACGGGGCCCAGGAGGGATCGATCCATGTGATTCAAGGCGCGGACAGTGTGGGAAAGCGAGGAGGGCCCCGAAAGCGGCACTCTGGAGAGGTACGGGCGCGCAAGTACTTGCAGATCGCCGTGATCGTCAGTGACCAATTAAAAGAGAATTAAGGGTCATTAATTAGCATTCGCTTCCGTGCCGCGATGCAGGAGGAGGATTCTTTCGCGCTGTGGGCACATTATCCGCTGAACGCCGGCTGCTCTTCCGTTTCACAGACACTTGGGCGAATCCCAACAGTTTCTTTTCGAGCCGGTAAGAATGTTCTCACCTCGTTTAATGCGCGCCGTTTCCCGCTTCGATTGCACCGGTGGTCTAGTACAAAGTCGATGAGGAATGGTGATGGTCGAAGGGGTACGAGGATCATGAGTGGAATCGTTCTGCTGCGAAGAACAGTATCGTAGATCCTGGTCGTGGGAAACTAAATAGCTTGCGAATGGAAACTTCTGGTTTTGTTTTTTTGCTAGGGTATTGATGAGCCCTTACGAGTTACGACTTTGAGAATTGCATTTTGGTAGGCGGCTCGGCTAAGCTTGGCATAACACTAAGCTTGAGTTCAATAACTGCCTTATGAATACATGTCGAAGTTTAAATAAAGCTTCTCCTAAAATTGGGTCCTTCCAGTCGTGCCGTCCCCAAAAATCATCCCCTCCGAAAAAGAATAAACGCATCGTGTCCCATTTCCTTCATAAATGGCATACCCATCGGTTCGTCAAAGTGGCGAAACCGCGCGCCGGTCGCCGCGCAAAGTCCCCGATTACTTATTCAGCCGGTTTCCGCAAGGGAGGACCGCGATTATGGCGGCGGCCGCCGATAAATTTCGCCGTGGAGCGCGGCGGCAGAAAATCACGTGCTCCGTCGGCAGAAAAAGCAAAAAAGGAACGGAAGAAAAGACCGATGAAGAAAGAGGGGAGGAGAGAGGAGAGCTGGAAAGGAGGATACGCTCGCGTAATGTACACTCGCGCGAATAAAGTGCGATGGGAGGGATGAGGGGGGGGGGGGGTAGGCGAAACCGCGGAGGACGAGGGGAAAAAATACGCGGCGCGCGAGAGCGACGGAGACGAAATTTCAGCGAGGGCAGAGCCGCGGAGTGAGAAGAAGAGCGGCGAGGGGGGGAGCCGATTAGCCGGCTGAAAGAAAAGGAGAAGGAGAGGATGGCGAGGCGTGTGGAGGGGGGCGATGGGGGCATAAAGAAGGTGGGCGGCATCCTTTGATCTTACGCGCGCGCACACACGCACGCCGCTTGGAAAAAGGACACGCGCATATCTTCCGCAAAGACCCAATACATATTCATGATCCGGTGTGCACGCACGCGCAAAAAGCCGTGCGCGCGAGCGCGCTCAGCCAGCGGCTTTTGTTTAACGTCGTGTGCACGCATATTGTGCGTATGCACGCTATAAATTTGTATAGTCGCACGAGCGTGCGCGCGCGCGTACGGGAGGCGAAGTGCACGCGGCGCAGAATGCGCGGGAGAAGTTTCTGCACTTAAGTAAGGGCTCGAGAGGGTGTCGCCCCTCTCCCCCCTCGTTCCCAGTTCTGTTCCTTTCTGGTGTTCTTCCGCCAGTCGCTCCTCTGCGAGCGCGGAGGGGAGGGGTTCTGATAATGAAAGGCTGCCGAGGATTCTAGGTAATATTCCAGAATGGAATGGAGCTTGGCAGGTTTTTAGGAGGACTAGAGCTGAAATTGTGCTTTGGTAAGTGGGTTGATCTTAATTTTTAACGTATTCCGAAACTTTACCACGTTTATGGTGATCATTTCGTGGGGTTCACTCTGTACAAAGGTCGAGCTTTCAACAAATTCACACCCCTATCACAAAACTCGCCTCTAAATAAAGCACAATAGGGCAACTTTTTGCATTACTATGCAGCTCTATTGGTCGCGCATGTTGTAAAAATTGCAAAAATTCCCGAAAAAGATTTGCCACGATATCCCATAGTTCACTCTCCCTTTCCTACAGACATTGAATGAACGAAAAAACCATTTTTATGCCGTTGAACACAGTAAAAAGCGCGAGAAGGGTTGCAGCGATTGCCGGAATCAAGAGGCGACCGCTCGATAGGATCGAACTTTTGCTGCGGAACAATCGAAATTTCAATTCCGTTAATCCTGCAGGCGGAACGGGGATTCCCTGTCTGCGGTTGGAAACCCTTCGCGCAGCGAAACGGGTGTATTCGGGCGTTATAGTGACGATGAAAAAGCCGATTGATTGACGCCGGCCGATCGAACGTCGCGAGAGCATCCAAAATTTATTTATTTGAAGAATCGTCCGCAGTAATTCGGCAAACTGAGTTCCCAAATATCGATACTGTGAGTGGTAGGGGATTTCGAACGTCGAATAGGAACGACCAGAGAAACAATTTCGCGGTGTGGCATCACTATTTTACTCCGCTCTTTTTGTTCCAAGTTAAAAAATGTACAGCGTTCTCATCTCCAGATGGAATAGCACACATGAAGGTTTATGTAATAAGATGACTACTACTGTAAGACTTACACTCTATATACTTTAATTCTAATTCGAGTTAGTTACACACAGGTAGGAAAACTTTAAGCCCGAATCCGACTGCAGATTATAAAAGCTTGATTGCAATTATTTTTCCTACACGTCATTAAAAGCACGACGGCTACGCAACCGTTAGGCACGGAAAACGCACCAGTGCGCCACGCGCGACGCACGCAACCGTGTCACGTGACACATATGGCGCACGCGAGCATATCACGTGACAGCGGTCACGCGCCTCACGTGAGTATAGGTTAATGGTGAATCTCACACGTTCACTATTGTCCGGACTACTTTCTCTTAATGCCGTCGATTCTTTAATATCAGCACCGAGCTATTTGCAGTGCGATAAAGTCTACACAGCATTTGGTCCACTAATGACCGCTTAAAAAACGTTTCTCTCGTTCGTAACGAACGACGCGAGAATGCGAATCGAGCGAAATAGAAGCGACGGCAAAAATTGGGAAGTATGGGGCGTCAATCGACGAATCGGCCGTCAGCACGACATGCCTGGGGCGCCTGGCGCCCGTAATTCACCTGCGAAACATTTCCGGTCGAACGAAAAATACCCGGCCACGGCAACGTGCAAGGGGCCCTACACGATCGATTCCACGTGAATTACATCGGGGAATGCGCGGTCGAATTCGTCGAGCCGACCGAATTCACTGTGGCCTGCGGATTATTCAAGGCCAAGAGTCAATTTATCTCCCCGCGCGGTTCATACGCGTCATTTTTCATTAACTCGAACGCGCGCTATGTTGAAGAAATTGGGAAATCGGTGTGATGGGTCCCTACAGCGCAGAGGATGCTGGTTTTATGCAAGCGAGATATGCGGTCGGTGGTGTACCTGGATTGTGACTTTTTGATGTTATTTTGTAATACTACTTGCGACAGTCACAATGAGGATAACGATGCCTATGCACCGGCAAGGGGAGGTCACGCTGTGGACGAGCGTTTTAAAGCTGGAGTAGAGCTTAAAGATGAACAAAGAAATATCTTCGACAAGAAGTGAACGAATTTCTGGAACGGCGGATCCCAGCGAGATCCTAGATGAGGAGCTGGGGACCAGGCTATCTGGAATCGTTAGCCCTGCCTTGGAAATCCTGGAATGGGCGATTCCAGGACATCCCGGCAGGGCCTGCGGATCGTCCAGGGCATGTGAAATTATGTAAGATCGCGCGGGTTGTCTGGAATTCGCAAGGGGCGGCGCTTTTTGAATCGCGAATCCCTTCTCGGAAGGAGAGAGAGATCCTGGCGTGTCCTGCCGCGGCCGAGGCAACCGAGCGTGCAAGCGCGGCTGGTCGATCGAGTTCCTTGCCCGGCAGGTCCAATGATATATCAAATCGATGGTCGAGACAGTAAAAAGAATGGCCAAAACGCGATTGCTCATCGTTTGCAGCTTCCACAAGGGATAGGGGTAGCTGAGATAACGCTGATAGTGGTGATTTCAAATTATTTGCAAAAGCTTGGGGATTCCTGTATCGCTGACCATCTCAGAGAGCTACTTGTGGACACCTATCCGTAGAAAAAGGACACTCTATTGCATACGTCCCACAATTACATAGGCCCAGGGAAAGTGTGAAAGCAAAAGTTCCTGGAGGAGGAATTGAAAGCGAGACAGAAAGAGCAGAAAACAAAGTGTGGAAATCGGCAACGAATAGTTGATCGAAGGACGAGCAGCGAGAGGGAAGAGGACCGCGGAAACAGCGAGACGGCGAGAGGGCCGTAGAAAGGGGGAGGGGCATGGAGGGGCCCGAGAACGTTGGGGACCACCCGAGAGAGGAGTTCAGGACTGGTTGGGAACCGGCGGCGCACGCCATACCTTTGGGGGGTCCCTTATCTTCCGCGTCTACTTGGGACCATCCGGGACTGGCAAGACCTGTCCGCGAACCTTTTGCTCCCGCTCGAGGATTCTGCATCCTATTATCGATCAATAGGTACATACACTCTTACATAACGCTCGAACGTTGCTACGTGAGTCTACCTTCTGCAACGGCAGGAATCGAGGCCGTTGGAAATCGAGAAGATTCCTTTACACCCTCGAGAGCTTTCCTTCTTCCGATGGGACACGCATATATTTGTCGGGACGAATGTTTTGGTCTAATTGGGGTCTACTTGTTAATTGATAAGGCGTCGGATCGGTGCATACTATGTAGTAAACTGAATGACGATTAGCTAAGAGTAATTGGCCTCGTTAACCGCTGCCAACTAGTCAGTCCACTACCAGGGCTACTGTTTAGTGAGAACTCGATGCATCAAGATATCTGAAGCAAAATTCAAACCATCGTTCACGATGCCCCAGAACAGAAGACACGACTGGACGAAAGATGCTACGGAACGGTGAGAGCGAGAGAGAGGCAACAGATAGAGCGGGATAAAAAAAGAATCGCGCAGGCACGAAAAGGAAAAGAAGACACACAAAGCGGAGGGAAAAAGCGAAAGAGAGCAAAAAGAGGGCAAGAGGCAGAAAAGAGAGATCGAACGATAGAAAGACAAGAAGAGAGAAGGAAAGGGGGGGGGGAGGATGTGTAGAAGAGCAGGGGGAGTCGAGGGAGAAAGAGAGAGATTCTCATTGTGAAGAAAGCCGTATGCGTACGTAGAAGACGTGAGATCCGTTGGACCCGCATGCGGACCTTATTGTGTCCCAAAAGGGCGTATACGGTAGGTACCTTAATGTCGGCACGGATGAAAGCGTGGGCCCTCCTTTGTCTTTCCTTCGTGAAGCTGCCACAGCAAGTAGCGTGCTCTGCGGGTAGCCCTGCACCATTCCTCAACTACCGTTCCACGCTTCTCTCTCCCTCTCCCCCCGTTCGCCCAGTCTCTCTTGTCCTTTCGCAAATCGCACGAGGTAACGTTAGATCGAAACCGATTTCTCGTTTGGGGCTCGCCTGTCGCTAGAGATAGGCAGGGCATTATTCTGGAGGCTGAGAAGCCAAGTGGCGAAAGTGGCTCGATAAATGTGCGAGTGACCTTAAACCGACGATGAAATGGACAGTAAGAGGTTAGGACCGGGGGTTATTTGTCCCAAAATTGGGTGATCAATGTATTTCAATGTTGCCGAGTTTTATGTGGGCTTCAGTTGAGAACGAAATGTGATCAGGATAGCACCAGATTCAAAAATTGGGGCAATCAATTTTTTCCCTTTGCACTGCACACACTTCCGAGAAAAATTCTCTCAAACGTTCGGACAGGCTATATCATGAAACGCAATCTCACAGACATGTTATGTAACATCAAACCCAACCGGAGGAAAAATTTTCACTGACGGTGAAATATTCTGTTTCAGAGAGAACGGACTTCATTTTTAGCTTCATTTCAACATCAAAGTTTCCACCGCGCTCCCATAACCAAATCTAACAACTTTCATGCGCGAACTGTCTGAATTTTAATTAACACAAATGTAATAAAAAAAAAATGGGATAAAAATGACTGGTATGATTAGTTTGAACAAAAGTAGGGTTTTAAAGATCCTCCCGCTCAAAATCAGATACCTACTTATAAAAATCACCTGATAGGAGATAAGAAATCCAAATTCGATCCCAAAGAACTGAACGAATTAGATTAAAAAAAAATGACTCAGTTCCTCGAGGATACCTGAGGTGTTATTACTATCACCAAGTGGCATTGAGTGGGCAATTGATTTTGTTGCAACTAACTATAATCCCTTCTGGAACAATACGAAGAGTGATTAGACTGTTTCTGGGGGCCGTGCTCGACGATGGTACCACGGTTGGTACCTCTGTCGCGCAAAACCCGGGACCAGGTCGCGTTATTAATGTCGAAACGTCACAGAAGGGCCTGCATATTCAGCGCGGAATCGTTGCATGCTGAGGCGCAAAGACGATTCACGGCGACGACGACGTCGACGATGCCCGGTACACAATATATAATTCCTCGTTCGCCGATAATTATTGCGACTCGCCAAGTTTCCAGGCGCACACAATGGGTCCCCCCAGTACCGCTTAAACCGCCGGTTATTTCCAACTCGTCGACGTCGTCTTTCGCTGTCGGTGTAATAAAGTGACATTAGCCGGCATGCGATCCAGCGATAAACTTTCGAAATTTATATTCCCCACGGACGACTCTCGATTTCCCTAACTCCGCGCCGCTAGCTCGCAACACGTCACGATCCTTCTCCTCCCATAGAACAATTCCGTCCTGCGGATTCCTTGGTAATTGCGCGGGACACGTCTCCGGCTTTTTAGCGATCGCTGATTAATGCTCTTTGCTGGGGACTTTAGACACTTGTAAGTCGTTTCCTAGTTGGAAAGCCGCGGAGCTGGGGGTTCCAGTTCGACAGTGGGGCTACTTTCTGAACTTGGTCGCAAAATTTAAGCTGCTCTTTGTGGGGATTTTGGTCGATTTATGGTCAGGGTTTTGACAGTAAGTCACTTTGTGTGGTTTCTACGACGGTAAACGTGTTCCGATGGGATATAAAGCCATTGCTAGAAGCCTGCCAATCTCCAATCTAAATTTCCTACGGCAATTACTAGAGTACGTAAATCAGCAAAGTAAATTGTTTTCAGCCGCGCGCTTTCTCTGTCAAGAATAGTTGCTAACCTCTAATTACAGACAAAATTGTTCCCAAACCGACAGACCTTTCAATCGAGCGGAAGTTTGATTGCGTTTCCAAGGTGCTTCAGAATAATGCACCTTTCTGCGGGTAGGGAAACAGGTTTTGAGGCTAGCCAAAGTAACAAGACAAACATAATTACAAAAGAATCACCTCGATCCATCAAAACTTGAATCGCGCTTCAAGGTTCTCCGCCGAGTCACGACTTAAGTCATCTTTGAATAGTTGATAGGGATGAACGACACGCGAGCAAGCCAATTGAGGAGAAAATTTCGGTCAACGAGAGAGGACTAATCGATTAGACCCGGCGACACGTAAAATTTTCTGTACCTCCTTGAGGATATAATTTATTCGACCTACCAACAAGTTTAGAGTCTCGGTGGCTAGCAGTACCACTCGATTATTTCGAACGGAGCGTGACAGTGCCAAGTTTAAAGCATAAAAATGAATTATAACTGAGGAAAAAGGAAGGGGTGGCTGTCATGACTAACGTTAATCGAGGCGCCTGGTATATACACACGTACTATTTCTCGTTCCTCTAATTACGAGTGCGTATCAGTGCCATCTAGTGTCGCGCGACATAAGTAGAGAAATAAAACTAGGTCGCCACTCGTTAAATCTGTACGCATCAACTTACTAAATGTCCCTTTTTTTCTATCACATTCAACCAAGACTTAAAAAACGAATTGCCAGATTATTAAATTAATATTAACAAAGGAATCCGTCCAGGGAGAAAGAAAGCAACTAGGAAGGAAAACTGTGGCCAGCAATGACACGCTACTGTCATGAAAGCTACCAATTAATCCCAGGATTTCCTTCCACGGGACAATGTTCGAGTCCTCGGAGCGGAAAAGGGTTTCGCGTGCTCGATAATTCCAGATCAGCGAGGACGATGTCACTGGGGAAAAGGAAGAGGAGGAAACTGGGGAGGGTACCGTGATTCCGGAAGCGGAACGACGCGGTGGTTGGTTTGTTCCAGCTGGTTCCTACGACCTCGCGTTCGCCAAGCCACGTAGGGAAGAAATAATGTCGTTGTAAACGCCTCGAATTCAACATTAACAACAATGAACGTGATTAACTTGAGCAGGAGACTAAAAGCTATTTTCTCAGGATAAAGGTAGGTAAAGAAGACACCAACATCCGTACTATAACCATTTTTTGCAAAACACCTAAGTGTAGCGGTGAGAACGCTGCCAAAGTTCAGCCAAGGATACTTGCCAGTTGCAGTCAGAGGAATTATCATTCCTCGATTGCGCAATCACTGCGACAAAAGAGGCAAAAGTATTATGCAAACGCGAAATAATAACGCAAACCCGCTATCAAGGCTGCCCAATCCCCGTGAAATTACGTTTCTCATCGGGCGTTCGCCAAAAAGGCGTACGGTCGCCTACCACCCAGGGCGGTGTTCGCGAACTGGTACCGCCAAGGACGGGCAATATCTACCGTCGAACCTAATTGTTTAGAAATTGCGCGAATCGCAACCAATTAACGGCATGCACACGACCATGGGACATAGAAACGGAGGCGCGGCCAAGGGGAAAGCGAGACGGTTGAATAATTTAAATTAATATGGCGGTCGAGAATGACTGAGTTGGAGGACAACGGAGAACTTTCTTAATGTCTTTCCCTCAGCATTCTTGTCCGCGGCTAAAAGTCCCTGATTATACGCTTGATACCTTCTACATAGGCATCCAAGCGCACGCTACACGTTTACCGCACGAAAGATTCCCTATTTTGTAGAATTAAGCTTATTGCTATCGAGTTAACGTTCTGGTAGCAAGTTACAACGAAAATGACAGTGTGGCAGAGACTGATACGTGTACTGTACTACAGTGTAAATTGAATAAATAAATAATGGTAAAGAAAGTTGAGACTTTACTCACCCCTTCCTTATACTCATGTCCTGTTGGACATCCCGATGCTACGACTAAACCGGGCTACGAAAATCCGTAGGTGCCCAAGAGTTTAAGAAGCCATCAGACTATGCAAACTCTTGCACCACTATTGTTCTAACTTTTTCAAGCGTATTCCGTGCCAATATTAAAAAATACATTCTCCCCGGTATTTACAGGGACGACGGCCATTGGGGGCGAAATAAGTTCCGTGAAACTTTCGAATGGCGTGCAACTTTCCGAGTGGGAGCGGAGGCAGCGGCCCAATTTAGACGCAAGAATTACTCGACACGATCGTTTTGCATCTTCCAGCGAGCGGTGGACGTTGTCGTCGTCGTCCTGACACGCGTTAAGAAGTTGTCCGGATGAGTTTTTAAACTTCTGACGAGCGAACATCGGGAAGACAGAATGAAACTTTGACAAAGCCGACGGGCTGGGGCTCCCCGTGTACAGAGAAACACGTTCTAATGTCGAAAATGTCTAGAACACTCGAGAACCTCACGTACGAAGAATGCTAAGATTTGGTAAGCGATTCACGACTAACAACCGGACACGTGGGAAGTTCCAAGATAACTGACGAAAGGGCCCCGTGGCCACGCGGTTAGGTAAACAGACCGAGGGTGCTTGTTTTTGTAAATCCCCTCCCCGATACGTTAATGTTGTTGATATGCTCGGCTCGCCCAACGTCAGGTATACCACGGGGGGTGATCCCTCGAGCATCAGCGATATCCCCACCCCCCCCTCTTTTCTTGACTTGTAGAAAGGTGTACGTACTTTCTTATACAGAGGTGATTTTTTAGAAAATAACTAATGCGATTCCCTTCAAACTTTAAGGGTGAAACGATTGCTCTTTACGTGGAGGCGGCGTCAGAGAAATCTCAAAGGCAAATTAGTCCCTAGGAGACACGTTACATTTTGTATTACAGAAGCTAAACCAGGGCATTATTTTAAAAACTGAGGTTGACCTGACCCTGGCGACTCTAAAATAATTTAGGGGCACCTAAAATAACTTAAAAATATACGTATCTATAACTATCATAACCTCAATAACGCACTTCACAGGGCAGATACGATCAATACGATCGATATTTCACCTATCAGGTTAATTATAATCCGAGACTACAACCATAACTATTAAGTCGAATGTACTTTTAATTGATAATTCCTTTTCAATCGAATTTTCCAATTGGCTAATTCCGAACGTTTAGTAATCTAATTACAGTTTACATGGTGCAATAAACAGTACTCACCACAATAGTGATCATGCCATGCTAGTACACCACAAAGCAGGGCCAGTGTTTTTCCACTTCCTGTTGGGCTCTCCAGGAGACAATTCTCTTTTTTCACACAACCTTGTATAAGCTGAAAATGATATTGTTATTGTCTGCTAATAAAAAATGATGAATAATAATTACTTTACGAATAATGTAGATCCAAAAGTTCATACAAAATTCCTTACCTTATTCATTACAGCGATCTGACAAGAGTAAGGTTTAACAGGAAGTTTCACTCTGATCCCTGATATGAGTTGCTCATGTTGTATCCCTACTTCAGGTAGCGCGTCTTCTGTAAATTCACATTTACTTGGTGTACAAGCTTCCGGAGACATTTTGGCCTTCTTCTTTTGGTTGCGATGAAATAATCCTAACTCCAAATATAAATCAGGTGTCGAATTAGAAGAGTCAGAATCATCCCACACCTCGACAACGTGCCTTTTATCATTTTTATTAGGGAAATGCCAGGTAAACAGCGATCGGTTGCACTTTGTACTCGACGCGGGGTAAGTCGTAGGGTCTCCAATATCTTCGTCGGATTCTAGGCTGTCTGTGGATTTTTGAAACAGACGCACAAATTCTTCTTGTGATACATGAATGCTTCCGGACGACACTATTGATTCCGCATCGCTGCTTATTATGTCACGAGCTCGTGAACCGTCAGATTCATCATCTGATATTTCTATAATGTCATTCGGATTCATCTGCGGAACGCTTTCACAAGGCGGTGGTCTATCTGGACTATGACGTTTCTTCAGGCTTAATCTGCTCATCCTGCGAAGGCAACGTTCAATAATAAATTGGAATCTTCCATCAAGGAGGGGAGGTTACATGCGAGGGAACGCTTCTTGACAATATAAATACACTTAACCTAAAACAGAAATGATTGCCACATATATGATTACACACCTGGATCTCTCGAACCAGTCTTCAATCTTTACCACTCTATAAATGATAAATCCAATTACTATAGTAATTGCACAAATCAAAAGCATCAATCAGCGATAACTAAAACGTCACACTGAATGAATGTACTGTACACGACATGCGTTTCCCGCCTTTTTTGACACTTCGATGGAGAATTTAATAATGCTCTTTGGGACACAATCCTGCTAAGTTTATCTAATTGAGCATGTGGAAATATATTTTTTATCCACTTTTGTACCTATAAGACTGTTAAGTTAAGTAAATAGGTGTCATATACGAGAAACAATTCTACGTTTTATTAAATGTCAACTGTCGAAGGACCACGTGACTACGGTGTTACGTGCGTGTGGTTGAGGATTTCTCGCGGTAACACGTATCTTACAATTTATTAAAGTTGCAACCAGGGACGAAACTAGGTTGTAAGCGCCAGGAGCAAGCATTCTGTTTGGCGCCCTCCCACCCCCCTCTCCTCAACGTTTTACCAACATTTGATCACCTTAGGAGGTTGAGTCCACACTTTATATATAAAAGGCATAATAAACGTGTTTATTATGGGGGGAACCCCATTTCGGACGCTAGGAATAAGGTGATTCTTGAGATTTTTTTTCTAAGAAACTGTTAAGCGGATCTTTTTCAAACTTTCAGGGTATTTTAGTTCACATTCAAACAATAAAAATTAATTTTTACGTTACAAAGTGTTCGGTAGAAACGGAGATATATGAACACGTTTGTTACGACTCGCGCGCCGGAGTTGCAAATTGGCGATTGTAATGGTGGCCCCATTTCTTCCCTGAAATAAAAAAACCAAGGATTTTCTTATTTCTAGTATAATTACATTGTCGATAAACCCAAGACACTGATAAATAAATTGAATTGAACAACTCTTTTTTCATAAATAGTACGAAATATCTTGGGGCAGAATCGTAACTTTTTCTTTGTAGTCCCACCAATTTGCCAACTGTTAACTTTTTTTTCCGTTTGTTAGGTTCATCGACAATGTAATTATACTAGAAATAAGAAAATCCTTGGTTTTTTTATTTCAGGGACGAAATGGAGCCACCATTACAATCGCCAATTTGCAACTCCGGCGCGCGAGTCGTAACAAACGTGTTCATATATCTCCATTTCTACCAAACACTTTGTAACGTAAAAATTAATTTTCATTGTTTGAATATGAACTAAAGTACCCTGAAACTTTGGAAAAGATCCGCTTAACAGTTTCTTAGAAAAAAAATTCACAAGAATCACCTTATTCCTAGCGTCCTAAATAGGGCTCCCCCCTTAACTGGTTTCAAACATATTGCAGGTACCCTAATTTGTTTGCTGTTTGATAACAAATCAATAAATTTTAATTACTGTTCCATCAAATGTGTATCTCCTTTATTCCCAATGGAATAATGTAGTATATAAATTTGAATAAAGCCATTGATGTAGCTTTTCCAAAACTATGTATTTTCTCTATAAAGATTTCTCATTTAGCGCCCCCCGCAAATCGGCGCCCAAGACAGAAACACCCCCCCCCCCAGTTTCGTCACTGGTTGTAACATAAAAATAAATGCTCAGAAGATTGTATATATTATCCTGCTTCATAATTATGCAAATTCTGGACGAAGAAATCGCTCAAATATTAAAAAATAATTTAGAAAAAATTCCTCTGCTCCACTTTTGGATTTTTAATAGGTACCGTCCTGGTGGAATCGTGCTCTAAATCTTATTTCAATGCTATTCTTCAAACACCTTGCCATCGTATTGCGTGAAAATGGTGAAGATTCTCTCTAGATGTAAGAAGAAAATTCTGTGATAGAATTTCTGATGATTTATCACATTTTCTCGAGTCCATCTTGTCCTGCACAAGTGACTATGTATAAAAAAAAAAACGATATTCCGAACAGATCCCGTGGCGGAAACATTCGTTTTAAAACGAACAGGATTGGACAGGTGGAATGGACGAGTCCCTCGATCTTAACTCCAAAGTTGTTCGATGACCTTCGCAGAGGAGACACGTCTCCTCTCGGGGAATATCATTTCTGGCGGTGATTTATGCTTCTCGGTCGGTCCAACGTATCAAACTTCTGATTTACGTGGATGTTGTGCCGGAGTTTCGAAAGCGGGCCCCGTCAAAGGTGGGTCACGGAATTTAAAAGCCATCCGGGCACGCGTGCGACTGGAATAAGGAATTTCACTGGTACCGCTGGAGCATCTCGCACTGGCATGAATCCTTATCAAATTATCCGAAATTCCCACGCGCTCGAAACGCTTTCTCGTGTGTGCCAGCGCGTTTCCATATCGCCAGCAACGTAGGATGTCCGAGGAGCAGCTCGTCACGTATATGCAATGAAATTACTCAGCCCGGTGAGCAGTTTCAGCTCACGTACCCTCGCTGAACAATCCTGCCGAGGAGTCCTTTGCGTTTTCACACGGTTATGATGTGTATCTTAATGATAACACGCTCCGCGGTAGGAATAATCCCTTCAACAGGTCTGTACCCCTCTCCACTTGGACGCCGATTAATGTTTATAATCTTTTAGGTCCTACTTTTGGGCCGCATGCTTCCCAGGGGACATCGTTGTTGAAGGGGCCAGAGAAAAGGGGAAAGATTTTGCGAATCCAAGGAAGATCTTGACGGTGGGAAGAGTGGATACACCTGAGGTTACAGTTGTTTTGGGGTATTGGTAGTTCCAACTTGGTCGTAACGACGGCACTAATGGAGTTGATTCAATTATTTGTTATCCCACCGTTTAATTCTCAAGTAAACGTAATATCCTGAATATATAGATGGCGCGAGAAGTACTCCAAGGATTGCTCTAATGTAACTGAATCGAATGAATGTATCCTCGGTCATGGGTGTTTCACAGTTTTACGATCACAGGATGTGATTTACTTCCTCCTTCCCACTGTCTAGCCGTTTTACACTCGACGAGAGATCACGTTGGCCGTAAGTTCAGGCACTGGGCTGTAAGTTATGCACACCCCAGTATGATACTCATAAAATATGTCGAAGGGTCCGACGGAGTCATTACTGGCAAAGTGTGGCAAATTGCGTGTAACACCCTCCCTGGAAGGACACAAAGCACCGGATAGGCTTTACGCGTCGCTAACTGTGCGACATTTTCGGTGAGATTCAACTCTTTCCTCGCGCTGGACTTCCCCCCCCCCCCCTCTCCTCCCTCCCGTCTCAGTAAAAAGAGAACTACAGGCCAATATTTACCACAAACGGCAGAGAGTAATAGTAATCAAAATGAATGAATTAAGCGGACCGTGTATTTACCTTAAATTTCCACACGAATCCGGAGTTTGTTGCGCTATTTTTAAACAATCTGCCCCCCCCTTCCCCCAAACAGCCGCGAGAAACAGATAAATAACACAGCGGTCGCAATAACAACAACGATTGGCACTTCAATAAATGAACACGGGTAGAATGCGCGGCGTCCAATTAATCAGATGAAGCCGCGCGGGTGTGCAGGGGGTGGTTGTCACGTGATCCCATCGAATGATTTGGGTCAACCGCGCTCTCCCTTGACCGTGTCAGCGCGAAATACTTTCGACAAAAGCCTGGACGAAAATATTCCCGGGGCTGGGGAAAGGGGAACGCCGTGGAAAAATGGGGATGGCGAAATTACAGGGCACGGGCGGTGGGACGGGGAGGGGGTGAGGGGGGGGGGGGTTGAGGGAAAAGAATATAAAAGATCTCCCCGGTATCCCGTGGTCACCCTGTGCGAATCCGGGGAATCAAGCTTTCTCGTGGTCACGGGAGAGCCGAGCAACGGCGAAAGAGAAATATGAAATATAAATAAAACATATTCTTACCGGCGGCAAGTGCAATAAAAATGCGGGGAGATCAAGAGGGATGCCGGAGGAATACGTAATGGGGTCTCTTCGTCTCTTCTCCGCCGCCCTTCGCCGCGACTGCTCTCTATCTCCTATCTCTTTCGCCGGGTCGCCTATGCCCTTTTCTTTCCTCCTGCCTCGTCTTCTTTTTATCTCTTGTTTCCCCCCTCGCCCCGTCTGTTGATCCTTGGACGGAAGTCGAGACAGCTAGCGACTGTTTGGACCGCAAATATTGGGCCTGACATTTTTGGCAGTGACGATCGCTTTTATTAATTGCGCCCCCGAGAGCGTAATTAGCTCCGCGTTTCTTCTTTTTTTTTTACGTTCGGGTACCTACCTGCTTGTTCATCCCGCGCGTGTTCGACGCGAGCGATATGACGTCCCGCCATAATGCGCACGATTCGTCATTATGCCTGCACGCAGCGCGTGCCCCCACCTCTCGGCGAATATTCCTCGAGCGGCAAGGTCTCCGTGAACCGAGCTGAAACGGGGGACGGAACAGGGCGAGCGGGCGAGGAGGTGGAGGGCGAAGGAAACAATTCCATAAACGGCGGATCGTTCCGGCAGCGGAGTATCCCTCGGCGGCATGTTCGTCACCAGGGGAAAGTACGCGGCAAACAAGCCAATAAACCGAATAAACGGTCGTCGGGACTTAATTAAGGAATGGCGACTGCATCCACGCCGGCCCTGCCTTCATTTCGCCCAGCAGCTTTATCGCCGGTGCTTATCTATCGGCCGTGAGATAAGATAAAAGGGTCAGAGGTACGGCGGTGGATAGGGGGAGGGCAGGCGAGATAGCCACCCCCGTCGTGGACATACGGCGAAACTTTCGGGGGTTGGCGGCACCATATGCGACCTTCCTCGTCCTCGAACCCTTGGATGGGGTCCACCTTCGTCTCTTCACGCTCCTACTCCTTCACAAGACTTTTCCTCTTTGTTTCCTCGGGACGAAGTAGCGGCGGGGCGAGGAGGACGGAGGGGGAGGGGGAGGGGGTAAAATCGAGTACGTCGTGTCCAGGAGCACGGCTGAAAGTAAAATAAAAGAATCATGCTGGCTGGGGACCCGAGGAAACTGTTCGTGCGCTCCAGTGCCAGCTCCTGCGGGATGCATATGTTTTGTCCCGGATTGCACGGCTCCTCTTTAAAGTCGACGGCACGGAAGGCTCCGGGATGCGTTCCGCGTTGGCGCTATGTGCCGCCACCGAAGTACAGAATTGGGAGATGGGGTGATTGTTGTACGCTGATTTTAAACCCGAACTTCATAAAGTCAATGCTGTCGGACGTAAAATTTTTGAGGTATATGTATCAAATCCTGGAACGAACAATCGTAAAGCGTTGCAGTAGTAGAATTTCAAAATGAACCAGTTGAAACACGAAATTCAGAGAACTGAACAATGATAAATGTGGTACCTCGATGTCCAGAGCTCCAATAGTAGAATTTAGTCTGTGTGTGAGGTGGATTAGTTTTAGAGCAGGCTTTGTGTAATCAATAGTTCATTGTTTTCTCAGATGCGAGAGAGAAACATCGATTTCAGCTGGTGGTTCTATTGCGGAAGACTAAGGTAGGCTCGAAGGAATACAAAGGACAATAACTTTCCTACGGGGGCAGTCGAGGGACATCGATCAGATGCGATCACGGTGGAATTAGCCGTCCCTTGCAGGACTCCAGAACTCCTTCACCTCCCCCCCCCGCCGTTCCAACCTTCCGTCAGGAACCACCCTTGTCTCTGTTTCCTCGACCTCGACCGAAGGCCCGACGACGATAAACGATTCTAACAGTGTACACTGCAGAAATGACACAATAAACAATCAAACAGTACATATCTCTGTTCAGAGAACAAATTCACAATAAAAATCAAAGTAGGATGATTCCCCCTTCAAAAATGAATAAAAAATGTTGAACACACTTTTTTCCTACAACGCTTCGTTTTCGAGAAAAGCGCTGCTAAAGATGTTAGCTCTACTGTACCTACGTCACATTCCGAGTCGCTTTTCTCGAAAACGGAGCCCTGTACGAAAAAACTTTATTCCACATTTTCGACTCGTTTTTGAGCCGAGAATCGTTCTGCATCGATGTCGATCACAAATTTCGATGCTCCGTCTGAAAAAAATTCTCTAGACGCAGACACCAAGTGGAGATAGGAATTAACAGTCATGATGTTCTTGGGCCCCATCAAATATTACCAACGTTTCAGCCGTCGTTCCGCCAGAAGAGGCGCCTGCCCGTCTGAGATTCTTCATACGCGTCGCGAAAGTGAAAACAGAAGATGGGGGTGTACGGCGGTGGAAAGCACGGTCCGGGGGGGGGGGGGGGGGCATGAAATATGGATAGGTTTGGCCTGACGCCACAGAAGAATGCGTCACGGCAAATTAATCGGCCGCCGAGGAGCACGCGAGACGTGTGATTTAATAAAAAGCTTCCCTCTCGCGGGGGCGAAAGGGATGGAAACTAGGCGCACCCCCGCTGTGTAATAAGTTTAGTTTCCACGGCGAAACGGCCATAAAACGGGACGCGTATTCACAGCGTGGTGCCTTGTTCAACGACGTCCGGATTTCGCGGGGACATTAAAGGGACATTTTTTCCTTTACGACTGTTGCCAACGTTCAGACATTGTTTCGCGGGATGGTCCACGAAATATGATTAAACGAATTATCGTGTTATAATTTACTTCGTTCCGTGCAACAAAGTGACGTAATATGTCTGCTCTGGTTTTTCTTGTATAATTAGGATTCTGGTGACTTTGGGGGATTTCTGGGGAATTCGCAGTTACTGAGAGCTAATGCAAGAATTATGCTTCAGCTGCTGCTCGACTGTACGATATCAAGTGTTGATTCGAGATACGATCAACAACGGTGCTGCTTCATTCCGAATCGCCGAGGATGCAATTAATTTTACGCAAACGCGAGGTGCTAGTTTGATTTAGTAACGGTGGAACAATTCCTTGCACGTTTCTTAACATAGTATTTAATTCAGTCACGCCGCTTATCTTATTGCTCATGCAATCTTCAAGCCGCTGCTTTGATAATTGCATAGCCAGTAATGATTACAGTGAGTTATTAAGGAAGTTACAATTTTATGTCCATATTTTATTCGATTCGCCCATAGGATGATAAATATTCATGTACGCGCATGCATGAATTGAACAGAATATCATTAATCACAGTGATTCTTACAGTCCTAGCTGCCTCATTACGTAGCCGCCAGGAATTCCAGGACCACAATTAACAATCACTAGTAGATATCTTAGAGTACAGAGGGTGAAACTGAAATAAATAAATAAATTGTGAAATAAATCTCCAGAGTCAATAAAGTAAAGCGTCGCAGGATTTTTCGTAGGTACCTCTTACACTTTCCTCGTCGATCACACACAATTCATTCTCCCCCACTCCACCGTCATGGTGTCCGCGTTTCTGACACTACGCAGCTGTCACGCTTACGCCTATGGGTGTACGCGAAAGAGCGAAGAAAACAACGGAGTTTCACGTTAACCTCGTATCAACACGCGATCGCCACTCGTCACGCGCTGGACATTGTTAATTTTTCATATTTTATCACTTCCTCCCGCTTTTTATAATTGTCCACGGGGCTATTATTAATTCATTATCGCGACGGCGGGTGGTCGTACACGTAGGCCTCGCGCGCGCGGCCGCCTTTAAGGTTATATTAAAACGTTGTTAGTAACTTTTTCAGGCGTTTCTTGCCAGCGCCGAGCTTGGAACGATATACTTTCCCTGGTTATGCGTTCTATCTCTGTACCGTTTGCAAGAAACTATTATATAATTAACCTTTACCGATCTAACCTATATTTACTCCCTCTTGTCACACTTTCGTTTTAAGTTCCAGCGAAGAAAACGACAAGCGTTAGGCAAAAGGTGGCAGGATCGTGTTCCCACAACAACAGCCCACCCCCTTCCCGCGGAAAAAAAAACTGGAAGCTATTAGGGTGTGATTTCATTTCCGAATTTCTCGCCAGGATACCGTGGCTCCCCATAGCAACCCCCTTGCCCCCTCCCGTCGGACGATAGGTTAAATGGCCGGTGCAAAAAAGTCATAAAATAAGTTATAATTTGGCGCATTCGGCGTCGCGATGCTCAATGTCCTGTATGATCACCGCCCTCTCACTCGACTGAACTTTACCCACCGCTTTCTTCAGCGGAACTGGGATGAGTTGGTGCTCCCCCCCCCCCCCCGCCCCACCCCTGACTCGCCACCTCCGCACAGTCAAGTTTCGTCGTTCTCCCTCTCTTTCTCATCCACGTGCCCCCCCCGCCGTTTTTTTCACAGTTCCCCGATATTTTCGTGGCGCGTTTCTGCGCCACGGAAGACAGTCCTATCCAATTCCAGATTAATTGCTGGATCCAGCAGGGAGGTCAGGGGTCAGCGAGAAGCAGAGACGCGGGTGAAGGAGGCGAGGGGCGACGAACATGGGGTGACTCGTGTCACTGCGGGGAAAACCTTGACGCGTGTCGCTTGGGAGACTATGTAGGCACTTGGATCGTATCTGTTCTTGCTGATAATAAGTCGGGTTCTTGGTCTTTTATTGGCCCTCGAAGTAAATTGGGGATGGAATTTCGCGACGAAGGCCATTCCTATTGCGCCTTTGGATAGGGGGTGACCAACTGTTTTATTAATACGGACGCGGAAATGTATTTCAAATGAGGTATACTGTGGCTATTAATACTACTCCCAAGTCGTGATATGAATATTTTCACTGCGGGGTGCTCTGGTTATTATAAAAATTTTGGGTGAGCTTAACATATATGAAAGATATTTAGAGAAGTTGCCTCGAAATTTTTAATACACGGCTACGTCAGAAACACGACTCTTGTCTCGTCCCGGTCCGAAATTACCCTGTCGCCGCGTCAAAGGCGTCCATCCCCATCCGCGCGAGCGTAAAACTTTTTATAGCTTTTCCCCGGCTGATGGTCGGCAGATAATAAAGTTTTCGCGTTAAGTGAGGTTCCTGGTAGCCCCGATCGATTACGCCAGCAATAAACTAGATAAGGGTAATTACCGTGATCGATAATTTTTCCGTTGAACGGCATTCCGTGAGCCCGAGCGGGGCCCGAATGACGCTACATATGGTGATTAGGATGAGTGCCTGGGGGGGGGGGTAGAAAATGTCGCATCGTCTGCTCCCTTGAGCGTGAGTCAACTTGACTTAGGGAACCGGCGGGTTAAAGGTCAGCAAAGGTAAGGAGGGACTTCTGGGACGAAGTACACCTGTTTTCCTCGATAAACGTCTTCAGTGGCGTCTATGATGGTTCCAGGACGCCGGAGAGAAATATTTTACCGATTCTGCTGACGTTGATGACGCGTTCTTGCTCTCCGGCACTACTAGGACCCAGGAAAAATGAGAAACTCGATCGATCTGCGGACACCATGGCCAGATTGCATATTTTTGGATAGGGAGGTTTAACATAATTATATTTGTGCAAGGGAGAGGCCGCCAAAGATTTATTACGTCTACTCCCAAACAATTCGACTTTTCCCCGTCACGCGATACGATTAGCTTTAAGTACCACTATCCCATTGAGACGATCCGCCGATACCCGTTTCACTTCTTGGGCGCACGACAAGCGATCTGGGCTTATCTGCTGAAAATAATCTGTTCATCCACACCGGGGGCTAATCCCTGGGGGTTGATCCCCTTAAGCCCACCATCCGCAAACCGACGGGCTGATCTTTGAGTGTCCGCACGAATGATCGTCCCTAAGACAGAAGGAAAAAAGGGGCCAGCGACTTTGGGAAAGTTTAAAGGATGAAATCAAGCCGGACACGCCTAACTATCTGGTCGAGGGGAAAATTCTTTTGGAAAGGGGCTCGTTATCCGCCCAAGGGGGAATGTTAATTTGTGTGGTCCGTTGTGTTGCCTATTAATTGCTTATTAAACGCACTTGTATTTGTAAATATTATCTGTACATTCTGATGGATATGAAAAACCATAGAAATAAACATTCTCTGCGGAACAAATGCTTCAACCAGTTCGATACCCAGGAAGCCCTTTGCGCGTCCATCCGTCGGACGGATCTTTTCCCGCTTCCGGCCGCGCCGCTGACAAATGGATCGGCCACTTCCTCGAAGGGGTGGGCCCCGCGATTTAACGAACGTCGACAGAAAATTAAATGACGCTAATAACCATTACAATATACGCTCGCGCATTAACATCGAACCCCGTTCCCACGTAGCCCTCCACGATAATTGCTGAAATCGCACAAAGAACTGCGAGCCTAGCGCTCCGGTGGAAGAGGGATCGATGAATCGTGAAGGCGATAATAAGGGGTACGAGGGAAACGAGACCGACGAGATTTCAGGGAAATCAGCTGGTGTATTCCCTGATCGTTCGTTATCCCTATTGCGGACCTTGCGATGGCTAGATGCGCATCTGTAAATTGTCCAAATAGAATAGAGCACGATGTATCTTAAGTTTAGAGTGCAGTTTTACTGAAAATAGTGGCTGTTTTACATCAAGGCTCACACCATTACGTGCAACAAGATATTCATCACTAGATCCTTTATCCCCGACCATTTCTCTGTTCACACACAACCCTAAAGATTGTCCCTAGAATCTTCCAGATCTCTGCAGCCAAGCAGCCTTCGAGGTAGCTTCCCACGCTGCCCCTGGACTACCTCCATTTTGCATAGGAGTCACGAAATTCGTTCTCCTTAATCTTCACCCTAGGCCCCAGCTTCCTTCCGCGCCAGCGGCCACGGAACGGGACAACGGCGGCGCTGAGTTCAACAAATGACCACCGGGCGCGCTGGCGACGGCGCGATAAATCACCGAAAAACGGCAATTTCCGCGAAAGGGGAAAACAGTCGTTATGCCAGTGACGAGAACATATTACAGACGGCATGGAGGTGTGCTGTGTGTTTGACCAGCGGTCCCGCAGCCTCGTTTGTCCCTGCGAGCGCGCAAAGACACGCGCAGCGGACCGTACACGCGTGCACCGGCGGCCTGCGCCATGGCGAGGGTGGCCGGGGGTGGTCAGCGGGCCTTTATAGATTTGTAGACGAGACCACGGTCATTCGACACTGCGTTTGACCACACCCTCGATTGCACCAAGATTTATGGCCACCCCCTTCGCCACCCCAGCGAGCTGCTATCGGTCCCCTCGGCCCCCGAGTCAACGTTGTTACCAATTCCGATCGGCAGTTTGGATTGTAACTACCGTATTGCTCTATGCGTAGCATGTACGGGTCTTCCTCGTTGCTGTTGACCAGATAGGGGGTGACTTCTTGGCTTTTGGGGTGAGAGGTTAAGCTTGAGGATGGTACTGGAGGGACGTAATTGAGATGATCAGACGTAACATTGAAAGTTGAGCTTCATAGTTTCAGCTTCAACCGCCACTGCGTAATTGGGAAGAGTGACGTATTTGGGTCTTGATTTCGCGGTGTAGGGTTGCGGTGAGCGAAGTACATGTCATTTCAGTCTCTCAAAGAACGTCAACGTTTAGCCCACTTGCCACGCAACAGAAGGAAAATAATTGACGCCCACGTTACCCACCTGTTCAGAGCCCTTGAAACTACACACAAATCCCGCGTTCCGCCATTTAATTTCCACGTCCGGCGGGCAAGCGTGACGCTTATTGTACCGCGCGTGCACTCCAAGACGCGGGATAATGATGGTGTATCGACGATAGGAAGTATCCCATATGTCAAATCGTTGCTGAACGACTGCGGCACGCTGATCGTTTCGCTCCTGGTGTTACGAAACGTTGGGAAGATCACATAGGAAGGCGGGGCAGAGACCTACCGAATTTTCGGTGGGCTGTCGCACCCGGTCCTGTATGCCTTATGGAACACAAAAATGGGTCGCATGTCATACGCAATCTTGTTGAGAACATTAGACACCTTAACGGAAGATTTTGGACACTTCTAGGACGCATTGCTCTCAATCGCTTGAAACAGGGTGGTACAAACCCTTCCAGTATCTTCATAGCGCACCTCAGAAGTCCCCTGTGCATATTCGAAGGGGAGTGGATCTAGGGATAATAATAGGCGAAATATCTACTGGTGACGATTCGCAGGAAGTGACTTCCGGCGTGGCGTCGAAGCGGCAACTTCACGGATTCACCTGTGCTCCCTGTTCTTCAGGTGCCCCTTCCTGTCTTGCTGTGAGAAAGTCATAGACTTTGAAGAAACATCTTTTGCAAACGGCAAGTAGGTGCCCACCACGAATTGAAGATTCCATTTCTTCCTGCAGTCTCCTTAAGTAGGCTTGCCATCGCTTATCACTGATCCTTACCTATCATATATCGTACTGTCCCATGTCTCAGGCAAGGAGGTGGCCCAACACAGGGTTAAACAGTCGCGGAATCACACGAAATTCTAAAGTCGACTCGGCCGACCCCTAATTCCCTGTGTATCCGGTGTGGTGGTTCAGCGTGGTTCAAGGCGGACGCGTAATTCGTATCTCGCGCGGCCGATACGGCGTATTAAAGTGACAGAAATTGGCCGCGCCCGAGGTGTGCTGTCCAAGGGACGGCCGTTGGGTCCCCGTCATTTCCATATTGTAATGCCCCGTATCCTGTCGGTCGGCCGGCTGATATTATGCGCTAACAAACCATTTAGGCCAGGTGTTAAATTGTCTGTGACGGGTGAACGGTCGATTCCCGGTTGTCGCCGGGGACGGTCCTCCAGAAGGACTCCGCGTGTGTAGCGAAAGGTCGGCACCGGGACGAGCCGTTAATGGCTGCAAATTGGTCAGAAAAACGGGCCGCGGCTCCTCGGACTTCGGGCGGCTGAAAAAAGGCCCCCGGTTGTTTCCTGTTTACGATCCCCGGCGACGTAGGGCCGACGCGACGGGAGGATCTCCCGATCTCCCCGAACGGACGAAACCGTTCGGTGTCGGCTTTTTGCTTTGTTTCGCCGCTGACTGGTTATAATCGATTCGATCAACCAATTCGTCGGACGGAGTCATTAGTAGATGGTCGTCATGAAATTTAATCCTTCGCTGCATCACACGCTCGGCCCCGCTCGCCTCCCGTTGCTCCTTTTCTCGCCCCGATGGTCGTGCCTGATAACTGGCCGGTCGCCGATCAAACTGTCCACCTAATTCCAACTAATAAGCCGCGGGTGAAATAAAAGTTTGGCTTCCATTGATATTAACACTTCGGGGACTAGGTGGTACGCGTGTCCAGGGAGTTACCATTCTTATGGACGTCGTCGACCGCTCAATACGCGTTTCTTGGGCGATATCCATACATTATAACCCGCAGCAGAAATCGAAAGTAGTATTGCGTGATTCTACGTGAAAAAATGAAGGGGAAAGGTGGAATAAAGTTTTCCCGTACGAAGTTTCGTTTTCGAGAAAATCGAGTTTGAAAATTTGTGGGCGCAGGCGCCAATTAGCGGCGCCCTAGCTGCCGAATTTTTATGCGCGATTTAATCGAAAACGGAGCCTCGTATGAAAAAATACTATACCACACATTCGGTTTGTTTTTTAACGAGGAATCAGATTGAAAAGTTTTACCACCCCTTTACTGGGCATCCCTTATAAACTCTTCACTTATCTTTCAGCGTATGTAATTATTCTGAGTGGAACACTTAAAAAAGCGTGCGGCGGGGGTGGTGGGTCGAGCGACGACACGTAATCGGTCTAAATTGGCCGGAAAACAGGCGAACCCTATGTTCGACGCACCGAAACGCGATCTTAATCCACGGAGCAACCGATCCTTGAACGATTTTAATGCCATTCCTCGCGTCCCCTAAGCACTTCGACTGCCATTAAACGCATCGAGGCATTAGGTGTTTAAAAACATGGAGTTTAGTCGCCGTGAACCATGAGAGGGTGGAATAATAAGACTACACATTGCGTTCAAATCAAAGGTTAATTCAGTCGAATCACAGATGCAAAGTTAAGTGTTTCGAATATTAAAGATAACCTCGGACAAAAGGAGCGCGCGAGACGACGATACAGGAAATGGCCCGGGAATTAATTTCGAATACTCAGCAGCCTGTTCAGGAATGGAACTTTTTTTCGAATAGCACCTGGTGGGCTCACGGAATAATCCTCATGCCCAGTGCGTCTGTAAAATTAGTCTTTATAAAATTCGATGAACCGGGCGATTAGCATCTACAAAGTAGGAAACATAATTTATGCGAAGGAGATAAATGGCTCCGGGGTTAGCAGGGTGAGTTTCTTTAAATTCGCCTGACGCCGATCACTTACAGGCCAGCTGGTACTGAAATTCGCTTCAACGTTGAACTGCATGGATGGTTTTGAGTGACTTAAGTGACGTAGATGATACACATATGTATATAGATGGCATCTTGAATTAGAAGCTTTTAGAGGTTGCAACACTTTAAAACGGAGTTCGATAACCCCGAAAACCCCAGAAGAGACCGAAAATTCCAGCTTGAGAGCGGCTCGAGGCCGTCGCTGGTCGCGCGGTTGGTCACAGTAAGCGAGCATACCTCGTAGCGATAATTTCTCCGCGGAGAACGTGAAACACCATCAAATAAATGCGTGGCCCCACACACTCGGTCGGACGTCGGGAGGGAAGGGAGACAGAGCCTTGGGGCGCTTGAGTTGCGCGACAGAGAACGCCAACGGGGCCTGTGGTGGGGAGTTGGATGGCGGTGGCTTCTGTGTGGGCCCTAAGCAGGGCCCCAAAGGGCCTTAAGTACGGTGGGGCGCCTTATCTCGCCTCGTTACTTCGCCTTAACGGCGGCGAATGCTTGAAATATCGGCGCGGCGGCTTCCGTAATTCCGTATAGAAACGCCGCTTAATTTGGCCATTAGTGGGACGACGGTAATTCAGACGGGGCCGCGATTACGCCTGGAAAGCTCGGTCCGCCGATTTTCACCTGGCACGCCCCGTGTTATCGGGATTCCGAGGCGTACCGACGCCGGCTCCTCCATGGCGGTTACGATTTTTGCTGCCGTGCAGAGTAGGGGAACAAGTGGAAATGAAAACTTGAGGCGGTCATGTAGGACATTTGCTCCAATATTCAAAACTCGGGACATTACAATCTCATGAAACCCGTCATCATCCTCATCATTTTCCTATACCATGTTCCGCCATCTTGCCCCACCAATTTGTCCCCCCATCAATGGGCATGACAAACAGGCAATACGCGTGCATCTCATTTAAGTATACATCGTTGGTCATTATGCAGATAAATGACGTGTCATCGATAATCCAGGAGCCGGTATCCGTTATCGACGGATCTGAAATCGTCGATTCGTCCTCGATTCGGGCGAGAGGCGATGTTCGATCCTTCACAGACGTCCAAAAGACACCCTGTGGGGGTCGAATAGGTGCCTTTGGAACCGGTTCCGCCCGTCTCAGCCGCGTTCCTTCGTCTTTCGCGATATCGGGAGATTGCATGAGACACGCCACGTTCGGGAGGTACCATTACGAATCAATAAGGGAAGCGAGGACGAGGACAGAGTTTCCGTGGGACATTTAATTTGCCTGGGAGATCGCGGCCCTTTTCACGACTGAAAACTGCGCTGAGGATGCCTTGGTACCAGCTGTCACGGGACACAGGAGCAGGACGACAGGCTAACGAGACGATGACGGTCCAATTAGGTGCTAGACGCGGCTCCTAAATTGCGTCGCAACACCTAACCTCGAATATGACGCGTTCATGAATATTGAACCAACCACGATGCCATCTATCGGCTGCAATTTCGTATCTGATTAGACATGCCCAATTGGATCGTCCCGATGACCAGTCTACCTTCCTTCAGGTCCTCATTTCCAGAATGAGCTTTCATGCGACCGTCAATCACGATCCACGCGCAAAGATCGCAGTACCAGCTGTCACGGTATCTCAAACGAAAAAGAGGAACCGTCGTCAGCGGACGGAGGCGCAGGACACGAAGACAAGATAACGAGACGTTGACGAGCCAATTAGATTCCAAAACGTAGCAATAATTCCCTTAGGGATGATGCATTTCGGTGCACCGGTTTCCGGGACTCCCATAATTGGTCAGGGATCCCCTAATTTCTTTCCTAATCGATAGCGCCTTCTGTCGCTGAGTGTAAAAAGAAGAAAACACTAGCTCCATTACAGGGCTGACTACCTGACTATCATTTCGGGCTTTTAGGTTATAGAAGCTTTCTTCTCGATTCCATATTGTACCAAACATGCCTATCAGTTTGCCCAGGCTACTTACCTTTAACGCTGAGTATCTTGGGGATCGTCGGAGCCAAGTGGTTAAAACTTTTCCGTGGGCTTGCCACAAGGGGTACGCGATGGTGTCGAATCTCCCACAGTTTGACGTAGAATTGCTCGCATACCAGGACGACAACGACTTTATGGCCGGGGGCTTTAGAGACCGAGATTCTCGGTGAATTCTTTCAATCGGCGGGAACGGGGCACGGGGGGAGTACCGTCGGATTTCTCGATGGCATGTCGCCGGTTTCACACCCTAAGTGGCGCGGTGCCTCTGTTCTCGCCACTCACACAGCCCGCTGGACCGCGTCGCACTGAACGCACACTAGCGCCACCTGGCTGAATAAAAGATGAGATTCACACCGAGTCTTGTTCGCGGCTCTCTTTCGCTTTTTCTGCCGTTTCGCCGGCCTGCCACTTCTGCCGCCACCCCTTCCGCGGCTATGCTTAATAAAGTGACTTCGGGAGCGGCTCGCAAAAGCTTCGAATGCTGGGACCGGTCTCCCAGCGAAGACACTTTCTGCTACCGAAGCAGGGGGCTCGCAGAGCAGGTCCTCGAAGAGGCGGCGAGATCCACTCCCCATGGAAGTATTGATAAATCGGTTGGTAGTGTTAAAATATAACAAATACCCGGTTGTTGTTCCTCCATATTCTCATGCTGAGACTAGACAAGTCTAACTAGGCTACCCGGTACCCGTGTTGGGATGATCTCTTGGTCAAAGCTTCCTCTAGGTATATTTTCAGAAGTCTTTTATGTTTTATCTGTTACTGGTGGATGTGTTCTTCTCGGGCAATATCTGCACCGCTATTCAGTTCCATATTTGAGTGATGGTATATAATGGGGTAGCTGCAGAAATGGCCCCTCCAATGTTAAAAAAGAAAATTGTTTTACAAACGTTTTAAAAGGAGAAGAATAATTGGTCCTTCGACAGTTCGTCTCGTTTCTCCTCGTCGCCACGGATCGTTCTTGCCGATCGCGTGCATTCTCGCGACGAAGAATACACGGCACGCCAGCTACGTAGCTGTGAAATGCACAGCTGTTAACCCGCAGCTAAAAAGCATACTAAATGACTACCATAAAAGCCGCGTAATGACTACCACGGGACACGCAGGGTGTCGTTTGCTCGAACTTTGTCTGCCGGTCGCGCCCATGCTCTCGAATGATTGACGATGACTATGACTGGCATTGTAATTCCAGCAAAAATTGTTCGACTGTAGTGATTCTGGAGCCTTTAGACCTCCTTTGAAAGCACCTTTAATCACTCCTCAGGCGTACACTGGAATTTCTGTCCCTTGGAAATCGGCACTGACGCGGTTTCCGATGGCACAAAAAATATAAGAAATGTCTCGGGGCCGTTTCAATTTACCTCCGTCACTCTTATTTTCGTAGAAATATTTTGCACGAAAGCAAACGATCCGTGTTCAACACAAGCTTCTCGTTAGACGCCCATTTGCAATGCAATTGCGTTCCTCGTTAGATGTACCAAAGTGGCTTCCTTTTTCCTGTACGAGAGTTTCATGCCGCTAGTTTGGCCAACCTGAAGACATACGCAAGGCGGTCGTTCGACCGGGAAGCCCCTTAAAACTGTTTGCGTGTCAACGTTGACTGAGAAACGGAAAGGAGGGGTGGAGGATACGAAGGAACGTCGTCCCCACTTCGAGATTTCGTTTTTCAGTTACTTGGTTATAGGAACGCGGCTGTCAAAGTAAAAAAACACATTTGCCCCACTAAGTGGCACAATATCCCCTATGCTATTTTATTCGAGTAGGGTTAACCTAACCACTCTAACCTCAGAAAATGTGCTCATGCTCTCATTTAGGTTATGCGCATTAAATTCGAGATCTGAATTACAAAGATAGCTCCTAAATAATTCACAGTTGATACAATCTTCTCAATATATTATCTACCAGCCAATTCGCAGCCTCGTAGGTGTGATCATACACAAATTAAAGCTTTCCCAGCGGGCTGTAAACCGATACGATTAGAGCGCCACTTTAAAGGGTTGTAAAAGCCAATTAACATGAAACGTGAGAGAGGGATTATAAGTCACTCAGGTTGTTACGACTGTCGCTGCAAACTATACGTTTTAAGTTCTCCATTTTTGGTGTTCTAAGTGTTTGTCTTCCAAAAAGGGACTTCACATATTCTTCCAACTATGAAGCGATTAGCTGAACCATTTCTTCAAAATCATCGAACCGATTCGTCATTAGTGGATAATTTAATCCGCCTCTGAGGGTGAGAAAGAACATCAGATCATATGTTGCAAATTTTAACGACCTCGGAGTACATCGCATTAAATCAGAGCGGGTGAACGATTCCAGGCGGACGCGAAAGCAATAAAAATTATCCTTGCCGCGATAAAGACTACTCTGAGCGCATATAATAATATAAAATGATCAGTATGTCGAGTACGCATTATGTATTCAATTTCTTTTGGCGCGACGCGAATTCAGACCTAATGAATTGCGTTAATAATTTCATTAATAAGTTCCATTAGCATCGTACGCGAGATCGAGTACGATATCAATGGTGGAACCGTGATTGCCCTTTGTCCGTGGCGTTTTATCTTTTTAATTAAAACATGAGGGGCAAATGAACTTAGTCGGATTATGCTGCTGGGTATAAAATATCCCATAATTGCACGGGCGTCCGCTGTTTCTTTCCATTTCAATTCATAGCGCGCGATTAATTCAACGACTGTGCATCTTCTTCGACAAGTCTGATTGTTCTCGGATTACGTAGGAAGGCTGAATTTTATGCTGCAGATTGAAAAATGATAAAAAGTTGCAATTATACTTCCACGATTCCATTGCCAATGGCGATCAATGCTAAAAGATTCTAAACGTATACGATTTTTGCACACCATTATTTATCCCCAGCAATAAAAAGGTGATTTACAATCGCCAGGTATCAGTAATAAATTAACCACAATAAATTACGCGCGCTCGCGCAATTAATTGCAGAATTCATTTAACCGATGGAAAAAAGGAACGAACAACGGCGTGGACTCTGTCGAACAGAATGCAGGAAAAATCTCGACGCGTGTGGTGACTTTCTGTGTCTACGCGTGTGCGGTTACAAGCGCATTATTTTCCATGGAAAACTGCAGGCTGATCGCTGGCAATTTGATCGTACTTAATTTAATAACAACGTGCGAATTTCAACGCTTAGGAGGTTGCATGTGAACATGATGCAAGAGGGAATAATGAGGGATCGTTTTGTTCCCTTTTGTTTTTCATACATTTATGCCACTAATTCTTGGTTAGGCCTAGCATTAACGTTCTTTCTTCTGTTCTATTCGAACTGTAATTACTTTCAGGCGCAATTAACTTCTTTTCCTTTTAATTAAAATCACTACGGCGTTGTTGTAAATTTCAATGCGTGATGTAACAGAAGGTGCCCTATTCCCAATGCCTACTTAAAACATTCTATTTTACTGGACGAGCCTTTCAAGCAGCCAAGAGCCAGCCCTTATCTCAGAATCATCACGACCAACCCTACACCTCGATCCACCTAGATCCTATCAGCTTTGCCCGAAGAATCCAGACGCTTCCTGCTGGATAAACCGTGCCCGGTGCAATTTAAAATTTCCCCGCGCATCGAGTGTCACGTGCCCGCGTTAAACACGGTGTCATTATAATTCCCTAGCCGTGGCAAAGCAGTGATCGCCCGAGGAACCCCTTAAATAACGAAGACCAGCTTATCTAGGCGCATCAGCGCCACCCTTTCTCCCGGCGAAGCGCGTCCTCGAGGACCCGTGCCTCTTTAGAAATGTGCGCACGCGCGTTTCTGGGGATTTCTTGAGGCATTTGGAAAAGGCTGACGTGTCGACCTTGCTCGGGGGGTGGATCTGAATGGGCTTCCCGACGCGTTACGTGAGGCGACGAGCAGATGTTTGCATTCCTCTCCATTTAATTAACCTGTACCCTCTGCTGGTGCCCTTTCCGTCCCACGCGGTCGCGGGGTCAGTGTCGTGGCCCCGAGTGTCCGGCCGTCGAGTCCACAGCGAATTGGGAAAAAGCCTGGAAGAAAATCCAACAGGACGGATAAAAACGCGGGGCAGGACGTAACGGGGAATTCACCGCTGGAATTAAGGATGGTGGACGGGGAATGAGGACAGGAATGGTCCAACGACGCCAAGGGGTGCGGGGGGCATCGGCTGAAGATGCCAGAAGACGAGCGTTCACCGCTGATGGATGGAGCTCACTGTCCCCATTGGCGTCGAATCCTGCGATCTTCATGCTGGCTGGAGTTTGACGCGGCAGGCGCCATGATGAGGAGTAATAAGGGTTAATTTGATTAGAAACAATTGTTGATACATTGTCAGTCGTATTTTTAGGTATTATTGTAGTTTTGTGGATGCTTTCGTGGTAATAGTTGTCGTCTATGCCACCTGTATGAATATTTTTAAGAGGCTACTAGGTTAGAGGGAAGAGGTTAGGTGCTGTTTATAAGTGGTATTAATCTGCAGCTATTAAATAGCTAATTGCACAGTTGGTACTAAAATATAGTTGTTTCACTATAATATTACGCTACTTTTCTTCATCGCTCCATCAAAAGTACCACCAAATGTAGTCCAGATCACAGAGCCATCTACGCTGACGCCAATGGCCGCCGACCAGGAACGTCCAGTTTTTCACGAAGAGACAAGTGTCGCCCGACACCATTGCCCCCTCGCGAAAACCACGTTCACGTGTGCTACCTGCTCCAGAGGGATCCTCTGACTGCTGACGTGCTTCCACCGGCCGGTTGGACAGGTAATAACGACTCGGAGGTCGTTTTCTCGGCTTCGCCTCACCTGACATCCTCTTCATCCGTTTGATTCCGCTGCCGGCATGTCTCTGGAGAGAGAGGAATTAATTAAATTGTTGCTGGGTAGGTTTGTTTGAAGGATCCTTGTAGATTTGGGTTCTTCATGTGGAGGCTGAGTGGTGCGCCTGGTTAATTGGGGCCTCTGGTGGCGTATTCCTGAATTTGCAAATGTCTTTTGATGAGCCTGGACTTGGACCCACTTTTGTGCCAATTTTATGTACTTCCTCTCAAGAAGAATATCAAATTGACTTTAAAAATTGTGTTCAGCAATAAAAAGGAGTTATTACTAAAGTAGTGTCCGTTTTCAATGCACCAAAGCGATATTCCCGAATAAACAAAAAGCTGACAAGTTGCTTCCGGAACGTATCGTCTTTATCGGCGATCTAATTGATTGCGAAGAGATCGAGGGAGCCTCGTATAAGGTCACAGCAGCCTCCGGTGAAATTCCGGTTCCCGATGCGCTCGATCCTCCTCTTCAGCTTCCTCCCGTTCGCATAAACGGCCGCTTAAGGTCTCGCTGGCCGACCAAATCACCGGATCGTATCGGCAGGCATGCAACAAGGCGAAGGAAAGCGGCCAGGGGCCAACGGTTATCTCTAGAAGGAAGAAGGAACTGTACGAGTGCTTTTAGATTCGCTCGATGGCAGTGCTGAGATCCTCGGAGGCTAACGTCAAAACGTACTGCTCGATCACTGTTCAGAAAAAATTCAGCGACGCATTCACAGTGGGTCCCCGGTGGGACCTTGCTTAGACCCAGCTTGCACTTAGCTTAGACCTTAGTTGAAATCCATACTAGATTCTATATACCCTACAGACCCCACGGAAGTTACATCAATGTCTTACAGGTGCCACTGACTGACAGACCCCAGTGTGCCCGAAATCGTGGACGCCATTTTCGACAGTGATCATATAAACTCGTAGCTACATTAAGATGCCAAGCCATGAGGACTCCCAGAACTTTGATTATGCCACGATTGTCGGTTATTAGTTATTAAAGTACACGCTGCCCATTACACCGCCTCCTCGAGGAACCTTAGTGTACTGGGCGCCTTCTTCCGAGCTTAATAGACTTTATTGTTTTACGAGCCAATTATAGATTACTTTTACGAGGCGACTGACCCAGGCCACCAGTGCGGGGCTAATCGTACGTTTCTAATGAATCTAACAAAAAACCCTCACAAATTTCCTGCCCCTCCACGCCCCGCTCCCTTTGTTAGCCCGTCGTTCTTTCGCCGCCATTAACTTCCTCCTCGATCCGGCCGCGCCACAAATTTTATCTGCTTCTTTCGGGAGGCCGTTATCAATCCCCTCTCCTGACGATCTTCCTAATCCCGAATTGCTGGAATTGTTACCTCCTTGGTGGTGGTAGAGGCGAAACTGCCGACCGCGGTGAGTGCTCTGAGCACTTTTTGAGGTTAGGATTGCGGGAGATGAGGAGGAACGGCTTAAGAACCGTCATAGCAAATGTATTTGATGGCAGCGTCTTGATATTGTAGCTGAAGATGATATTAAAGGCATCGCGGAGAATATGGAGGCTTCATGCGATAGATTAGGTTATCTAAAACGCGTTACACATGGCATAAAATAGATCTGAAGGAACTGATGTGTCGAAAGATGAAAAATCTTCTGGCAATAATAACAAACGAAGAGATCAGCTGGATGATTTTCGTCCACATCGCAGGAATTAGCTTTTCCAAGGCGGTCTAGCCGGTCATTTCGCCTTGGGACAGCCGCTGCACCGCTCCCAGTGCAATACTCATCTCGAGGATGCACGACAGGATCCACAGCAGTCGATCTTATCGGCACGAGAAAAGAGTTGAGAGGATATTTCGTAGTTTCACCACGTTTTCGGGTTTCAGGCGGTTGAAAGCAAAAGGAAAGGGGATCCGCCCCCCTCGCAGAGGGAGTACGTGCACCGGAAACCGTGCACGGACCGCGCTCTTTTATCTCGAATGCATCTGACACCCGCGTCTCATCCTTTGGAGACGCATCCCCACTGATATGCACATCTTGCACGCCCGTATACGCGTTTTCTGCCTCCCTATGGCTGACTTCGGGTTGGGCGTTCGGGCAGAAAGAGGTTATGACTCACCGGAAGACGAGATTTCACCTGCACGTCAAACAATTCTGGTGTATGACTTGGAGGACAATCTTCACCCTCGATATAGGATCAAAGATGGCAGTGAACTTGATGGTACATTTTTTGCACAGTTATTTTTTAGCTTGGGAAAAGGAAACTAGAAACAGGTTTACCAAGGATCTCTGAGGTATCAGAATTCAAGAGCCTTTTACCAACAATCTTCCTGATTTCACTGAGGAATAAATCAACAGATATCAGTTCCTGAACCCCCAGATTCATACATATTAATCAGTATTCCTGAACGTGCCCCCACTGCAAGCTGCGCATTAATCACTGATTAAGTACCTCAGCGATGAAAGTCCAAGAACTTCCAGTTGTCAACCACAGGGGGACCATCTGTATGGTACTCTTTTTGCGAAAACAGTGGTCGCATGGGTAATTACAAGCTACCAACACTGTTAAGATTAATCCTGTCGACGTCTTTTTGTCAACGTTTACCGCTGTAATCAAGATATTCACATGGGGCGAGCCTAGCGGCCCCCTTACGGCCAATTACACATATCATGTATTCCGCTACCCTCCTACTTCTCTTCCAACTAATAAATCCAACGACAGGTTACGTACCCCGATCGTTCAGGGTTTCTGATATTCTTCGTCCATTTCTCGGAGGGCAAAATACAAATCCTCTAGCCCCTCTAAGAGTGAAACTGGAATAATGGAGATCCCGACACTCGACCCTTCCTCGGCAATTATTTAAAATAAGGATTACGAAGGAAGCCATAGGAAACCGCTAACGTTAGCTGCACTGTTAAACACATCCACTTTGACTACACCCCCTCATAAAAACTAAGTTCGCACTACGTTGCAACTAATCCTCTCTCCCCGAGAGGATTAGAAACATAAATCCCACATAATTTTCTTTTACTCGTCATTCCTTCGAACACACCCTCACACCCTTACGAAAGATCTCCCCGTCGGCGGAGTAGCAGTTCAAGCAAATTAATCGTCTGCTTTCGGCGTCATAACGATCGTAACCAGGCGCCTCTCGCAGTGTCAACGGCTCCCCGTATCGTACCATCTCTTAAACCCCTTCTCCACCCCGCGAGCGCCCCTTAAATCACCTGAACGGTCGGGGAATGAGAGTGCAGGGAGGCTCGATTTATTCCTCGTACACAGAGGGCCTTGGTGTGGTCGGGTGTCGAAACACCTCAACCAATTATCGAGAAACTGGAATCCGTGGCCACCCAGGGGCCACCCAGAGGGCCCCGTCCGTTCTCGGGCCCCGCAAATGAGCTGGCCCCCTCGTCCACTCCCTGAGTTAATTAAGGTCGGCTAAAGACTTTCGGGCTTACGTCGCGCAGAGTCCAAAGAGACGCGATATGATTGCTGGGGTGGAGGAGGGGGACAAATTGGGTTTGGGTACAAATATAGGATTACTTTACTACGTCTCCTAACTATTTCGATATTCGTCGTTGTGACACTTATTCGTAGGTTAGGTTGAGGACTATCATTACACCGCCACCTGCACTAGGTTAATGCACTGCATTATCGACGGAAGTCGATAGGATATCCCTACAGTCGAGTCCCTGGAGGACTCGCAAGACAGGGAATCGAGTCACCGTCTCTACTCATGGGATGCGACGGCACGAATAGAGAGATCGGCCGGTTTCGGCCGCGCTGGACGCCGGTTTTATCGGTAAGGGTGTCGAAAAGATAGACATCGCCGGGGAGCACGGCGACCAAAGCGAGATCTCACCGCCACCGGTCGAGATAAGATCACGCCGGCCCCGCCAATACAGATCGTTTACTGAGACCGATCGGAGATCGGCTTTATGGTGTGTCCCTGCGGGATCGTTTCGAACCAATGCAATTAGATCCGGCCAGCCGACATGGACAGAGAGAATGGAAGCGTTTTAGACCGTAAAACGGCCAACAATCTCCCAGCTTCCCTCATTCGAGCTGCATTTTTGGCTGATCCTCGTGTCGGTCTTGGGGATTCGAGCCTATCGCGCGTATCCAGATTGTCGTTGCTTTGGGACTTGCCGTTCGTGTGGAGATTTGAATCAGTTCTGGTAGCCTTCGACGGTGGTATTTTACAGAGCAGTTCTTAGTCGTCGCCTTCCAAAAACACTATTCAAGATTAATCAGAAAAATTCGTTCGATTCAAGATCCTCTTCGCGAATCCCACAAATCCTTCCACAACTAACCTCAATATCCAAATGGAATTCCGCGTCCGCGGAAACGATCCAGGGATGGCCGAATTCGTCACGAGGATCCACGATGATCGATCGCCCACTGTGACGAGATCGCGGCCGGGCCAAGTTCAATCGCACCCCACTGTCAGGGGGTGAATTCTTCGCGAGGGTGAGTCCGATTCTGTCGGCGCAGCTGACTCATCTCCATCAGACGGGTGTATCGGTATCACCCCATGCGTTATCACGTTCCATCCACCACCCCTAGCTTGGTCTCTCGGCCGCCTTTCGCAGAACTTCCTACCCTCCGTCGTCGTTTTCCACGCTCCAACCGTTTCTGACCACCCCAGGATCGCGTTTATTCGTTTGTGAAATTAGTGCTGGTTTTGTCGTGTCTCGACCACTCGACGGGGGAGGGGAGGGAGGGTGGGGGTCGCGTTATACTGCTTGTCCGTGATCTACTATGCCCCACGAACTGCGATATTGGTGTAACTGAGGGTGTTCAAGTCGCGCCACCATGTCCAACACGCTAGAGTTAGCCGTTATTAGGCTTTTTAGATGATTTCAGGCAGATTTATAGGGTTTGCGTCGATGATAGTGGCGCTTTGCGATGGGGAGTCTCAGCAATTTTCATGTGAATATCTCCAGTCTCACTTGCTCGGGGTCTCTTTGATTATTGAGTTTTGTGGTGCGAGAGTCTGCTAGAGCAAGATTCATCAGTGGAAAAGTCGATTCTGCATTTTAGGAGGCAGTGAAATCCACTCCCATCCCGACTTCTTCGGGAGCCACAAACTTTATAAAATCGCCGCCGCGAATTCTGCAGAGCAATCTCGTTCCCGATGAGATTGAGGTTAACGCTGATGACGTGAGTCAATTGTCACGCGAACTGGCTGAATCCAATCGACCGGCGACGCCCTTAATTTCGGATTTTAACAAGCGGCTTAATCCTTTCCCCCTGTTCTCACTGACTTCCCCTATTTTCTCTCCTTCCCTGGCTTCCTGTCCCTTTCACCTCTTGCCTATACCGTATTCCTCAACTTTCCTCCTTTCGACCCACGTAACAAACTAATCACTTCCATCCTCATCGCCTATACTATTCCTACTTCTTCTTCTATTCATCTACTTCTTCAATTCATACTATTCCTACTTCTTCTATTCATCTACTTCCTCCTCCTCTGCCATTCCTCCGCTTCTCACACCCCCAAATCCTCCTTCACCCGCCCACATCACCCCAATCACCCTTCCCATCAAAAAGTGCGAAAGCTTAATTGGAGGAATTGGATCTTCCGCTCGGCTGCACGCAATCAGATGATCCCTGCAGTTCAACTCGCAGAAAATCCGACCAGCCAGGGGAACACGGCGGCAAGGAGGGAGGGTCGGGGCTGAGGAGAGGAAAAGTAGATGTAACAAACGACGGCCAAGTGTGTCTGCTCGCCATAAGGGGCTTTCCAGCTTCTGGATTATATAGAGAAGGCCTATGGACAACTTTATACCCGACCAGGTCCGGCCAGCTTACCCTGACGGTCCTCTAGCCGCTCGCTATCGATCCCTCGATCGCGATCCTCCGTCTTTGCGTGTCGATGATCTTCCGTCGATCCTGGTAATTCAGCGCCATCTCCAGGGCCTCTTAATCTCTCCAGTTACGTAAAACGGTTTCCCACGTGTGTCCCTGCTCCTTCATTTCGCTTCTCAGTTGCATTCGAGCCACTCGATGGCGAATTTTTTGCATCGGTTACCTAAACGGCACTTGCTTTAGATCACTGTACTCCTACTCGTTGATCAGGTTAGGATGCTGGCTGCGCTGAGCCTCCTTGGAGATCACTATCACTCATTTCCTCTTGGCTTCGGTACTTCCCAATGGATTTATCTTGTGCTCCTCGTCGCCAATATTATAATTTAGGCCCAGAGTAGGTTAGGATAAGGCGTAGATTAAGTTTATAACGCTGCAATGGCGACACCTGCCGGTCGGATTTAGCGACTAACTGCTGTAGTCCCTTTCATAGCAGAATCGTGCAAATTACGTCCAACCGGAGTTTTATGCAATATCCACTCGTTTTTATGCAATATCCTATTTTTCGCAAAACAACTCCAAGAAAAATGCGGCCGGGATCCCAAATTCGATTAATATGAGCAATTACGAGCCGCGGCGACTTAAAATATCCCCGTAAACGTTGTCACCGGTCGTAAAACCGGCGCTCCGTTATTCTTGAACCGCTGATAGCTCCTCAAGAACAGATCTTATCAGGTGAGACACCACTCGGAGCGGCCGTGAAGAGTGAAGCTTTACAGCGACGAAACGTCGCCTTCTAATATTAGCGCGCGCTAATTAACACGAATGCGTTGCTTTCGAATTGATTTATCCCCGGCCGCACAGCAATTGAAGCTCACTTCTCGGATGGAACTGTAACATATAATCGTCTGACTTAGTCAGAAATTGATTTAAATGTTAGATAAAGGCGCCGAAGGCACCTGTTAATGGAGTCGGATTTGTGGAATCGATTACTAAGTCGACAGGTTGGCGCAAAGCTGCCACGGGCGAATTGTAAGACGCTGTTTTACTGTCGGCTTAAGGCCAAGCCGATTACTGAGCGGTTTTAAATTCGGCCGGCTGAAAACCGTGCCTTGAACCTCTGCGATGATAGATTTTATCAGATTACTCGGCACTTGATCCTGGCTGCTCCCTTTATTCTAACCAATTAGCATTAAGTGTACAATAAATAACAGGGCGATAATAAATCTTCTCAGTATGTTCGACGGCCTTTCTCACTGGCGCACTTGCTGGAAAAACCTCACCACTAGAACCCTTTAGTAATCTTGTATCCCACCTCGCACCTCTAATACCCGCCCACGCCAACACCCACCCTATCTTTCCTACTCTTGGGTTGCCAGGGCCCAGCATCATACGCAATAGCGATTGTCCCGACTATTAATTCAAACAGACTTTTCCTAGGCCAGCTTCACAGATGGGCCGCAGATAGCCCGCTCTGACGAGGGCAGAAGAAGTTTTCCCCGCTCCCGGCCGATTCATCTCGGTCGATCCTTCAGGCAGATAAGGTCTAGCCGAATGTCAGGGCAGAAAGAAGAAGCCGGCAGCTGTGTCAGGCTCACCTGTTGTCTCTCGGCCTAATTACGCGGCCCGATATAAAGCGGCGTGTATACAGACACGAGCACGCCGTTATGCGGCCGTGCATGCACCGAACGCTGGACAAGATTTATCGACTCGTTTAACCCCTCTGCCGGGGGACCACACAAGAAATTAGCCAGGAGTAAGGAAACGTTCGCTTAATTCCGTTAGCACCTTCCGGCCAGCGACCGATTATCGCATTTTTTTTACCGACATTCTTTGCCGTTTCTGTTAGTCTGGTCGGGTGGTTTCGTGGCTGAGCGAGCAGGTCCATTCTTTGCCCTTTGGTTACGTTTCGTCGAACGTTAGATAGAAGCAATATACACTGTCATTGATTGTAGAAAGCCTGTGTCCTTTGCCCTACTAACAGCGGAAGACATGTGACAGTGGCAGTAAATGTTAGGTTAGGTCGCGTATGCCGCACTTCGCACACATATCTTTCAAACTCTTCTAACTCAATAAATAGGTACCGTACAATCTTGCCCGATATAACACTTTCTGCTCAGTTCATGCTCCAGATTTACCCCTCGATGTTCAAAATGCATATGAGCTCGATCGTTTTTTCGAATCGGTCGTAGCTTGGTGTACATAACCTATGTAACCCGCAAGATCGTATATCATCCCTTTTTCTCCACTGCTCCAGATTTATCCCTTGAAATATCGACGCAGGGATTAAGAAGCGTCCTGTGTGCTGTACGTACCGGCGAGTACAGGGTCTCTTGCGGAGATATTAATCGCGAACGTCGCCGCTTTGCATAATTTTGTAATGCATCCCGTCAGCGGCCGATAGCATCTTTCGCACGGCAAGAAAACGCACGTGGGTGTTTTGCGCCGCGAAACGACCAACTCCTACCGCGCTTACGTAAGCCTGATAGATTGGAATTATTCGTGAAATTTATGTAGCTCGCCGCCATCGCAGCCGCACAAGAAAATCCCCCAGCGTTCTGCATCGGCGCGCGTTTATTAAGTGTTGCCCGCTGTCGCCGCCAACGAAATCGTTATGAAGTCGTACGGCGAGCTCCGCCTCGCCGTTTCATGCTGAATCTTTAACAAGGAGCGGGGTTCCCGATCGCCGCGCGATGTCTGGGGGACGTTTTGTTGCGAATCGGGAATTAGGTTCATCGCAAGACAAGATGCAGACCCGTTGTCCCTCCGCTGATGGTGCATTTGCAACTACGGGCAGCAAATTGGTAAATTTGGGGTAAAGAAGGGACATTTCCCGGTGTTCTTTACAGTAGCTTCGTCTTGGTCCTGTGGACGGGTTTGTGCAAGGAAAAAAGTGCTCAACGATGCTTCACGATCCTTCGTCTCTTCAAGGCACCACTTCTAAAAGCGAGCACGACTCGTTTCACTCGGCCTATTTGTCGCGGCAAATCATGGTGTCCTGTAAAAAAAAACAAACAGGCGGCTTGACAAATATCCCACGGAGGATGACGCTCGTGTAACGAGCCGTCTAAAAAGCAAATGGCCGACCGCTGCAAGGAAAACACGCGCCGCGGACATTGTCATCCTTTTGCGCGATAATTTAACGGATCGTCTGTCGCCTATAACGCGAGTGTACCCTTTCGTGTTTCATTTCACATTTTCGATTAGCCGAAACACAGCACCCCCCTCCCCCGCGCCTTTGTCCACTCTCTTATTAAAGCCTCTCTATTTCCTGTCAGGGGGAGCCTGTAATCTTCTCTTCCTCCTCTTGTCGTTATCCGGACGCTCTCTTCCTTTGGTGTTTTTCTTTTCCCTCCTGGTTGTTTTGTCGGGCAGTTTCTCGTTTCCTCCGTGCAATCCTTTTCTATTCTCGATTTATTCTTCCTGTCGTTTAAGTCTTCTGAAGCTTCTTCATTGCTACCAATGGACTGATAGTGTACACCTTTCCATCAGTGATCTTCTCCAGTATGGCCATTTTCTCCCATCTTCGTGGTCTTCTGTCCCTTCATTTTTGTAACAACTTCACTTCCTCAATTCCTCTTATCTCACCCTCAAATTTCCCACCTTGCCCCTCATCTCACTATTACACCTCTGCTCTCTCTCTCTCTCTCTCTCTCTCTCTCTACCTTTGTCTCTCGTCTATTCTTTTAATCCTTCGTTCCTCAGTCTCCCTCAGTCGTCCCCTCCTCCCTCCAAACTTCCCCCACTCCAACGCCCCTCTTTCCTGCCCCTCCCGTGGTCCCAGGCTCTCGACGGCAGGCGCGGCAATAAATTTTCGCGCGCCGACACCGAGCAATATTTCCTTGCCGTTTGTACGCGCCAGTTCCTCTTTTTGCCGGGGCCCCCGTACACACGGATAAACGCGTTGCGTATTACGGTTAAACGCCGAGAAAAAAAAAGGGAGGAACGAACGAACGTTCCATTTCAATTTGCGAAATGGCGCTGCGGCTACCGGCAACAGCAGCCCGCTCGTTACTGCTGTTGTCGCTGCTGTCGCTAGCCACCGCGGCTCCCTTTGCCGTCTGATCCAGCCATGGAAAGCAGATTTCATATCTCGCGTTCCCGGAATACCGGCGATGATTCCGCTGAACGCTGTCTGCGATTTCGCGAACTCGCGTCGAATTGGCCGTCTCCGCTTCCCCTACCCTTCACCTCCGATCTTTGGCGCTTCGAAGCTTTTTCCCTAGAGGGGTGTTCGTGTGGGTGTACTTATTTTCGTATTCATCGACCGTGATACCATAGTTCAGAAGAATCTCTAGTTTCAGGACCGAGTTATGTGGAACCTAACCTCAATTTCACAAATCCACAATGGGCAAAATAAATATGGAGATCCATCCCTTCACCGTATTTGACAATTTGCGGTCCTTCACTTGTTCCCTTTGGGTTTTCGGAGGTGTCTCGGAAAAAGATCAGGTCATGATGATTATCAGGCCGTGACAATGAGCATCGAGAGGCCAGAAAAAGGGCACGAGCACACGCTGCCTTTCCCCTGCGGTTTCCGCTGATGGTTCCCGCGCTCTTCCTCGACAATGGCACATAAAGTGCCACGGCAACGTAGAGGCCACGTTATTAAATTATGCTCGTTAAAGAAGTTTCCAGTTTGAAACGGCACGTTTAACATTCTGCCCATACCTCAGCTTTGTCCCTGAATCGCGATGATCGCGGGGAATCGAGCTGGGGATAAGTTTCCTGTGCATCAACGGGGAATTCCCTTCGCCCTTTTCTTACTTTAATGAGAAGTTACGGTTTACCATTGCTGAATCATTTTTAAAATGTGTTTAAAGGTAGGCTCATCGTTCCGAATCCTATCATTAAATTGCCAAAGAAATCCAAGTGTACGACGGTGCACTCGTCGATTAGTGAATCATTGATCTCCTCCATTTCGATTCTCAGATAATTTCCTCGCTGTAAAGTTCACTAGCCGCTCGATAAACGTCGATCGCTTGCAGGAACAGAAAAGCGAATACTCGAAGCTTCGTTAGCGTGATTGACCGAGAGGTTCCTATAGCGTAGAACAATCTGGGTGTCTTTCACTTCGCAATATGTTTTTAATTTCTAGTGAATTTTATCATAGTTGTCCAAACATAACCTAATTAATTTTAGCTCCGCATTCATCTTGAGTTTTTATGGCACTCTGAGATAAGTAGCTGCCATCTAGTGACATCGTTATGCACTTGTCATAAATTTTCGATCTTTTGCAAGTACTTGAAGGAGAGGACTTTATTTCCCATTCTTTCAGGCTGATCCAAAGTCTATTGTGAAGGCGCAGGCATAAATCACGATGATCGAAAGCATTTTCCATGGCACCCAAGTTTTCCCCGATAATTCTCATGATAATTATTATTTATGACATCCATGCTTGACGCTAACGTTAATCTCTCATCACTTTTTCGTTCGTTTCTTTATGTGTCCTCTTTATTGGCGCCTTCTTCTCATCGAGGTTTCCTGTTTCGCAGCGAGATGTTCCCAGTTTTGCTAATACGCCCTTTGTTATTACCTTTCCCATAATTGTTGCTCTTCATTGTACTCTTTTAATAACGATCCTTGCCCACTATCAACTTTGGCGATCGTTATTACGATTTCTGTTTGTAGAATATCCCCCCATCTGGTTGATTTAGTCACGGGTTATTTACGCCATAACCCTAACCTTAAAATCTAACTAAACCGAAGAAAAATAATTGTATTATAATAAATATTGGAAAATGGACTCCAACACGAGGTGTCAAGAAATTGCTGGGTCTGTCTCAAGAAACGAAACAGCTGGGTTCACGAAATTAACCGGATTAATTGTACACGCGATATAATCTTCATTAACTCCACTCTTTATCGTCATCTTCCTTGATGAAGTCTCATAACCGTCTTATCTGTCCCATATTAAAATTAATAAAGAGAGATCGCGAGCTGTGCAGCTGCGTTCACTGGTGGATCCTCGTTCGAACACTGAGAGTGCTTGAATGGCGTCTCCTCATCTATAAATTGCAGCGTTATACTCTTTATCGAATCACAATCATGGCAAAGCTCAATGTACCAGACGAAACTCTAATACAAAGTCAAATTATACAGTGACCTGTAAAAGAACTAAGAAGTATCAACGAAAACCACTCCAGGTTAGGTTAGGTCTATGATGGATCTGGGTTAAATCTCATAATCCCATTACCCCTTTACCTCAATAGTCTATATCCCATAAAAGTGGGTGTCCCAAACTTGTGTCGCGTTGTTGCACACTGGTGTACTGCACCGAGCAAGTCCCTCCCAAGCTGTAGCGAAGGTCAAAGCCATTGAGGCCTGTGGGACTTCGCAGCTCCCAAAATCGCGCCGGTGAAACTCATCGCCAAAGAGATAGGGACGGCGGAAGAGAGGGAAAGAATCGGCGCGACGCGGCGCCTTGCGCCGTAAATCCTGTTACTCGGTGCCGGCGAGGAGAGCGCGCGCAGGTGTTGCCGAGGTATCCTCGTTATTTATTGATTTACTTAATTCGGCCAACGGAGGACCGCGGGCCCCTCGGCGTTTGAAGAGAGCCGGCTCATTTCGTGATTAAAAGACGTTACGGACGCCTCGGCGCAGCATGTGTGTGGCGGCGGGGTCCCTTCTCCGCTGCCTCACCCGTTGCACGTCGTTTGCACCCCTCCGCGAGCCGATGTCCATATTTTTGTGCTTAACGGCTCTCGCCTTTCTCGGTTTATTGCGATTAGACGGAGCGCGAGAGATAAGTGCGAGAAGGAGACAGCGGCCGGCCGAGTTATTTAATAGCGAATGGCGCTCCCTAGAGGGAACGGTCCTGGGGATTTCTAGAGACACTTGTGTGGCCACCAGCATGTAATGGGTACTAGATAGAATTTAGTGTAATAAGGTAGAATACAGTTCACCAATCGACCACGGCGTTCCAAAAACTAGCAAGCAGCAACATCTAACTGCGTATCCTAAAGACTGATACCCAAGCAATATAACCCGAAAAGAAGTCCTAAAATAAAGAAGCAGCGGACCCAAATCCTCGATCGTCGAAAGTCATCAGATCCGATGAGCCACCGGAAACCATGCCCCGTAATCCAAGCACCAAGGGGTCCCTATTAATGCCCATTTCTCGTTTAATCGTGCCGCTGATCTCTCAGGACGCGAATGCTTGCAGGGGCCTTAGCGACCAGCTTGCAGATAGAGCGCGAAAAGTGATGAGAAGTGCGGAGATAAGGGTGAAGAGAAACGGGACGGGAAGGAAGAAGATGACGCCTCGATGGACGAGCGAGAAGGACCAAGGAAAACTGTGAAGGGACGGGGGAGAGGAACCAGGGGGTCCGTCGCTGCGGGGGGGCCTCACATGTACGAGCCAACACACCGGCTCAAAAACCAACATCGGCGCCGACAAATAACTACCCATATTATCCGATCTTGTAGGCTACCATCTCACCACGAGTCCTTTGTGAGGGGCCCAGCGTTATGTATGGCGGGTTCCGTGGAACCGAGACGGTGAAATACAGCCGTCCCCACCACGGATTTCCTCCTGGTCACCCTCGTGGCCCTGTGTATTCCCCTCCTGTTTTGTGGAGAAAATTTTGATGCAACTAGTAATTCATGATACCCAAATTTGGGGCCTTAGTGGTCCTATGCTCACAGTATTGTTCTCCCTTTGTGATTCGGTGGAAATCATAGTACTGTTCTTAATTGTAGCTTTACTAACGTCTTGTGCTTTAAAGTTTTTGCCAGCCAAATAATGAAGTAATTAAAACAGAGTAGATACTGAATCGCCGCTCGAAAACCAGTCTCTCTCACTTATCTCGCAATCACCGTTCAGCAAAATTTATGTTTCCTGTCATTATTTTTGCCACGATTCCAGCAGACCTGAAAGCGTATAAAACTCCTAAAAGGTAGAAACGAAACCGTTAGTCGTAAATCCGTCGTCTGCCGTCTGTAATAAAGCGGGCGTCTCGTTTGAGGTGTGAAAAACGTCTTGAGACTCTTTGAATCCGCTGATAGAACGATAAAATGAGAATTAATCAAAGCGATAGAAATATTCTGGCTACTCAATCGAGGCCTCAAGAACAGCTTCAGCTGAGCTTCTTTCCAGAACGAGCATTCAGGCTGAATTGGCAAAGGAGATTTCACGGTTTAATTGAATCTCGCGCTCTCAGACGTGGCTTATTTGCTTGTCAACTGTTTTTTTTGTTCTCTAAAAGTGTATTCTTACTGAATGTCCCTATAAAAAATGGATTCACTGAATGGCACTTAGTAATATTAAGTGCATATTTCAGATATTTGAGGTTACGTGCTGATTAACACTATGTTAGATTGGGGCCAGGTCAAGCAGGTCCGTTGTCTTACATTTTGGGCCCAATCAATTTTCCAGCAGAGCCAGTAAAGACCCAGCAAGGTTTACATGCCATTCGATTAATTTCTCGTCGGCTGGGATGAATCTTTAGGTCCCCGAAGGAACATGAGGCCCACTCGGCGTGCCTTTCATGGGCCGGCGACGCTGGAGGCACCGCAGCCAAGGGCACCGATTGTAAATTAGGGCAAATTGATCGCAAATCAGCCGCGGCGGAGAGTCACTCCCACACGATTCGTCTGTGAAAGGGGAGAGAAACACTGAGGCGTACTTTGTTCGCGAGGGCCTCGGACGACGATGAAAAGTAATGCCTGGAGACTTGCCGTTTTATTGGCCACCTTCCTTTCGAGTTGCTCGAGGGTCGATAAATCCTGGGCGTGATAAATTCGTTTGCAACAGGCGCTGGTATTTTAGGGAACATTGCTTGGACTCTTTGCTGGGTTATTGTTTTCACAGGTAGTTGCGGCTTTTGTGGGCATTTCAGAATCTTTTAAGGAAAGTAAAGATGGATCCCGCTGCCATCTATTCCCACTACACTGTTTCCCCATGCCTTCTGTTCACATTCGTCTAACAATTATTCTTTACAGACACATCGCGTTATCAGCGTCCCTAAAATCCCATATTTTAAGAAGACCTAACAAGGGTACCGCAAGGTAAGGCCCTCAGCCGGTTCTCCATGTGCACCTGGTCTCGAAAACGGTCCTCTGGTCCCAACCGATCTCAGTTTCACAGGAGAACGAGGCGAGGCTGACTGCGTGTATACCGCAGCTTGGGAAAGGGTTGGCGGAAGGAGGGGTTTCTAGCGGGACAACGTTTGTCGGCGCGTTTGAGGGCACCGATGCCGCCGCCTGCGACCGCTTAAAGGGCCCGAGCTGTTACATCGCGTTTTGGGCCCTGTGCCGCGTTGGTACAGTTCTCTCACCCTGAAATGGAAGGTGACTTGGGTGTCCAGGTGAGAATAGGTGGTTGGACTCTGGGAGATGCTTTAAGAGAGGGATTGCTGAGGCCCAGATTCTGGGCCAGTCAGATGTGCAAGGCCCGAAACACGTTTAGGATCTAGGATTCTTGATCCAGTCTGGGGACTATTGCTTTTCAGACAATTCTCAAGTTGGTGGGATGAACTTAGCTCCTTGTTAAAGGCCTTTAAAACGTTTCTGAAGTCTTCAAACGCCACTGGTTCAAGCCCGATGGTGTCAACTAACATTCCCAACGGGGGTCAATTAATTACCCCGGCCAGACTCCCCTGTTCATAACCTAAAAGAGACGGGCAGGGGGCAGCGACAAGCATCAATCTCGCGTCGGTTGGCGTCGTAAATCCGCTCGAAATACAGCGGCCGACACTCTCCGCTCCCATTATTCCTCTTTCCATCGGCGACGACGAAGACACCGGCCAAGCGGATATCTATAGCCACGGCGAAGAGGTACACGACTAGAGGATGGCTCCCGGTCTCGCTGGATGGACACGGACAGGTCCGCATTGTATTCTGCGGCCAGTAAATCCTGCTGCTCGTAGTGTAAATGAGAGCCAGCCGTGGCGGGGTGCAGGGGGGCAGGCTACCCTGGACCAGAAAGGGGCTTCGACGGTGGCTCCAACTAAGCGAGAAAGGTGGAAGAGAGACGGAAAGATTTATCTGCGCGCGGCGCTGGTCTCCAGCAGCCCTTTGTCGCCCGCCGCGGTGAGAAGTTCGCATTTTTCGCCATTTTTTTCCAGGCCGCCGTTGTTTCGCGTCTCCGTCGTTTCGTCGGATTTTTTTCGTCGTCCCTTCTTTCCGCTTCCTCTCCTTCGTGGCCCTCCGGGGAGCGCTGCCTGGAATCGGGGGAATCCCGACGGTTCATAGGCCCGGTTGCAGTCAATTGCAGTTGTATTAAATGATCTTTAAAACCTTCCAGGGATATATACGTTGCATTCCTTCCCCATCCCAGCTGCCCCACGTATCCCAGAAATGCAAATAGAAGACCATCCTCCTACCCCCAAATCCATTCAACCTCGACTGCCAGTTTCAGACGACGTCGACGACAGATCGATCGATCAGCCCGAAAACACGTCTCCACGGACGCGTAACCTTAATTTCTGGCTTGATCGCCGTCCACGCCGGGCCATCGCGTTCCGGAGCGGTCTTCTGAGCGGCTGGAATCGCTTCACAGAGCAAAAGCCGACCGTCAAGTCGGCCACTTTGCATAGTTTAGTGCTGCGACACCTCCCGGTGTCAATTAAATCCTCGTCGCTATCGGGCTGTCGAGTGGCCCTCGGGCCCCTTCAACTTCACCAGACCCCCCTACCCCCTCTCGGTCCCCTCGGCGGGATACCACGGACGCGTTTCGATGCCGATCAAAGGCCACCGGGCATTCCGACTGCTTCCTAATCTTCGTTCCACGCGAATCGTCCGCGAAGCTTCTCAAGCTTCTTCCACCTGCTTCCTCGTTTCACAGTTATTCATTGAGCATTTGAGGTTAGGACGTTGGTAACTACTTGCAGTCGGCGGGGTGACACTTCTCCGTGTCAGGTGTCTAGTAGTATCTAGATTCCTGGTTTTGCAACGATCCCTTTGTTCCAAAACTGAAGGTTCGTCAAAGAATTCTATCCTTCTAGAATGGAAGTGTATAGCGTTACACTTTTGTGGTAACGTCGCCACACATTTCAAGCTTGCAAATCGTCTTCCACTAGCGGTTGCTCTCCATTGATTCGTCCCCCTCAATCGAAATGGACTCACGATTTAATAGTCCCAGAAGTCGTATTCTAGTCGCTGATACACGATGACAGATTGCATTCCCGACGATAAATTCACGTCCACCCCATTCCATGGGGCCGGGCAGAGGGCGGCCCGGTACCAAGCGTGTAGCGTGCCCCGGCCAAAGAGCACGGTTTAATATCGTTTATAAATTATTCCGCGGAGATAGCCATCAGCATACAAATTGGTTCGGCGAGGACCTCGGGCGGGCCGCGTGTTTCCTTCGATTCCCTTCGAACACGTATCCTTTTTCCACTGAAACGTCGGCTCTGTCGAATGCCACTCCACAGGAAAATGGGCAGATTCACGAGCCTGGTTAACGTTAACAGATTTCTGTAGTGGAAACGCCAATCTCATACACATTTATTGCATAAATTAGCCAGCATTTCTTATGCATAGCAGGATTTTTGGTTACAAAGTCCTGGAATTATACAATCCCACAGCGGGTTTCTTAAACGTAGCCCATCGCAATAAAGAAATATTGGGGATACGTTGAGAACGTTCGTTTTGCGAATTACTTTTTAGGAAACCGCTAATGCACCCTCGAGGAGGAAGTCATGCTAATATCGCCGGAACTGCCGTAGGTCTATCGCGTTTAAAGACAACAAAAAGACGAGCAGCTTTCGTGATCGAATCGATTACCACGATACTGGCTGGCTGCTCGCGGAACGCGGAATAAAATCGAAAAACGAGCCGCATAAAAGTCAACCGATACGTATCTTACTTCAGACGGAGCCCATTAATTTTCTCGAGTCCTGTTTCCTCTATTCATAGCTTTTACAACCGAACGCTTTCGACGGGGATTTCCAAGGATGACTAAAGAGAACTCGCATGCACTGGGGGTAATTTCACTTGGCTGGAAAAGACATACTCAGCTGCCCCCTCGTACTAGGTAATCCCTTCCGCCACTAATTAATTTCATTTAGCTGGAAGCGCGCGCCGACAACTCGGACGAGCAATTATCGCCAATTGATGGTGGAAAAAATCGCAGCAGATACGAGTGAAAGGATCGGAACGGTGTCAGCGGCGTCAGATCGATTGCGTTGCATTAATTGACCATGAAAATGGAATGTCACGGCTCGTAGATTTTCCAGATTAGGCGCTGCCGTGACTGCCGCCCGTTTTAGTCCAGGTCTGTGACGCCATATTTTCCACACCGCGTATGGTCATCGACGCATTTTTTAGTCACAGCATACGTTTAAAGAGGAAAACTTTTCAGATTGCGACTACGAATTACAGGTATCTAATAGGTCCCAGATATGTAAACGATATTAGGGGCGCCGTATGTAAGTCCACGGTTCTGTAATTTCTAAGAGCATTAATTTAAGCCCAATTACGAGGGACCAAAGATCTTTTCAGAAGTGGTATCGAAGGGAACTTTCCCCACGTCATAATTGGGACTTGCCCCCCACGTCATTCGTATTACGCATGTTTGTTTGTGGTATATTTTTTATGAATCCACAAACGACTCACGCGTGCACATGAATTATTTATGCTTAAATGCGAAGCTTGTTTGCGGCAACGCGATATTTTAGGTTATGTAGAAAAGAAAGAACCACGGAATTCCTCGTTTCCGATAAATGTACCGGCTCATAGGGATCTGATCGAGTGGGTTTAATTATACAATCATGTAATTTGTGCGTTCACGTGCGATTAAGTCGTTAGCGTTTATGGCGGGCGGGGCGGAAAAATTGAGAGACTCGCCTTGAGGTGGTCGTGGCATATTTTTAACGGGCAAAGTTTGTTTATTTAACTATCGAGTGGAGCCTGAATGGGCATGTTCTCGGTTGGACGACGATTACTATGGTAATTCGTCCAGAGATCGATCACGTGATTAACAGTGATTACTAGATTTGACACCAGGTGGCGAAGTTTTGTTTGCGCTACCGTACACCTTTTACGGGTTCGTTTCTTTTGCCGTAGCCAGCTACTATGAATATTAATGACGATTTGTATTCGAAAAGTTCGCCAAACGTTGCTTCCTCGTTACCAAACACTAGGAATTGCTCACTTACCTCGAAACCTTGATGATGAAAGCAGGAAATTAGTCGAGCTGCGTGCAATCTCATTATCGGGAAAGTTGCAGTTAAACAGAAATTCCTATTAACATCCGTGGATCTAAAAGCACTGGTAATCACAGAACGTGAGTGAGGGTGACAAGAAACAGAGAGAAAAAGACAGTTTCGTATTTTTAAATTAATATATATATAATTCTTAGTCACGTGGATCTCGGAGGGCGTTTCTGGGAGGTAGGGGTGAAGGAGGGGAGGGCTGGGAGGGTGTACAATATACAATACAAGCCACGGATATCACGGATTCTCGTGTTTGTTTAAAACATTTCGATTTTCGCTGCGTTACATTCTTGTCTTTTTCATTTTATTGCTTTTCTCTCGACAACGTGTTCTCCTCCCTTGGTGCAGGACCGTGTGCAGCGCGCTTCGGAAAGTAATCGTAATGAGAGTGAAATGAAGGAAACAAATGAATCGAGGATTGAGCAAGATTCTTTGTACGTCGAGGGACAATTGTGTTAGTCTGCACTGTGCTTGGGTAGGGCCCCGTTACTAGACGATACGGCCCTGAACTGCGCACCAGCCTGTGCGCGCTGCAGTCACGTTGCTTTCCGAGCATCATCTTATTTGAAATACGAACATTCTGCCGTCGCATTTTTCAATTATCGCTCCGCGTCTCTCCTACATCCCATTTTCGGACCTTCCCCGAGGACCGAGCCAAAAGGAAGCGGTATTCTCGTTTATAAAATCTTCGGCGTGACTTCGTTTCCGCTCGGGTCGAGGAAGGTGCACGGCTTTTAGTTTCAATCCCCTGCGGATATTAAAACTTTTTGTGTATTTTCACGATAGGTGGAGAAATTGTGTGTGATCGTTAAAAATAACAGGATGACTTAAGTGAGCGATTTCGTTCCGTGAAAATAATCAATGTCATGGCTGAAAATAAAATTACTTATTAAAATTGTTCAAGTGCGACTTAGGCTCGCAGGTTTCTCACTAAGACAGACGGACGAGAAAATGAGGAGAACAAAAAAATAACAACAAATAATACCGACGAACGTTTAACAGACATCGCATTTATTAAAAATTTTAAATAGGAAAGAAATATTTAAAATAATCAATATAATGACAGTTTGTAACTGGCAAAGTGGCATTAATTAATAAAAAAAAAGTAGGAACAGGTGTAGGCGTATATATTCACATTTTTATACAATAAACGTGATAGTGTCTTAGGTATCACGAGTTTCTCCACAATTGAAATAAGGAAATGTTCGAGGAATAATTGTGGCGGCACTTTGAGACTGCCGAGGTGTTACAATTCCGTATTCTGTACAATTAGAACGATTACACTGCGTAGTAAATATTATAAAACACGGTATTCCAACATTTACACAGGAGAATTGTAAAAAAGTTCATCGCTAATGACAGTTTACAACTGAAAGTAATTGACACTAATCACTAAAAGGAAACTGAACAAATGTAGTTACAATTTGTACACAATAAGAACGATAAACTTATATAGCAGGCCCTACAGTTCGTTTCATTGCAACATTTCGGTGAAAAAGAATAAAGCATAAAAATAGGAATTTACCAAGGGAAAGTTGATGACAAGCTATGCGAACAGAAGTCGCACTCCAACATTCTAATCACCCGTTAAATTAAGTTTCCCAGAACTGCAATTCTTTCTAATACCATACTTGCTGTAGAATTAGTACCAAAATTCAAAATTACCGGCAATCTGAGGGTTAATCAGGAGAGCACACTGGACTCATGCGTCGGCCAGAACGAGGGGGTGACCACCCTTGGCTTTTAGGAACAACAGGGTGCTGCACATTCGCCAAGCACTGCATTCCTGAAAAGTTCACTGCTCGACGCTCCGCCGCTTTTTTTTCCGCAGTTATCTACATCGATCGCTAACGTTTATACAAATAGAGGAACGAGGGGCGCGGGGTGTTAAAGCAAAAGGGTGTTCATTCTCCGAAGCAACAGTGTCGAGAGGGTGTGGACGAACGTCTTCACAGAGATCGTTCGTGATTTTGGTCCGATTCGGTCTGATAAGGTTACAGAAATGATGTGTTGCGAAAGTGGCGCCCTCTACGTTCCGGTAACTCCGAGGACGACGCTTAAGTCCCAATTTTTCATCTATAAAACACGCGTAGACGCGATTTTGATTCCGAGGGGCAGACAAGAGCGGAAAGGAGACCGAATCGGATTGAAATTGTCATTTGTGGCATAGCTTTTATATCTTCTTTCACCTTCTTCTCCTTTCGCGTTCGGGGGCGTCGTGGCGTTATCGGGCAGCGTGCGTTTATGCGTCATTTACGTCTCTCTAATAATTAATGTAATATTATATTCAATAATTAATACAGAGAGTAGTTATTTATATATATAATATATATATATATATAATATAATATAATATCACTAGGATACATATGTACAGGGGCTGCAAATAGTAGGAGGTGCTTTTGTATTGCAATGTCTCCCTCTCTTACACCTAAAACGCACGCGGGCAGAACGTAGTCGTGCCATTTATCACTAGCGACGTGCATGTCACTCTGTCCTTACCAAGCTTCTGAACAATTGCAGTGTACAAGTTCGAAACACTTCGAGTACTGGTCAAAACTCGTTGCTGACAGGCTATTAGAAGAACATTGCAAGGATTTTAGATGACTTCTGAGGTGACGAAGACGTGCACATCGTGCAATCCTCTTCAAGATAGTTTGGTCACCGAAGATATTCAATAGTTTCAACGATCCCTGATTTCAAGCAATACTCTAAGTGATTCGAAACGTCTTTCGCGCTTACAAAGTGACTCCCCTGCCCATCACCCTCTCCTAGCCACGCCTGTCCCATCCTACCGTGCCCCGCGTTAATGTACACCACCAACTCTCGCAAACCGTGCAACGTCCGTAGACCCCGGGCCCCGCGCGATCCACCCCGGCCATATTATATACACTCACAGGGAACTAAGCCCAGCGCCGAGTCCCAGATATCAAAGGAGAACACGTCCCCAGTCCGTAGCGTAAAATTGCACTTCGTAGTCTCGGGCGTCCCTCATCCAGGTCGCCGCCTGTCCACCAGAGGGACGCGGAGGGGCCCGGGGCGCCATGAAGCATCCCAGAATGGAGCACAGAGGGTCCCGGGTCGAACCGACGACCCTCTCCCTCGCTACGACAGCTCGGAGGTCGAGTCCGGCTCCCTCTCGTCGCCGTAGAGTTCTTCAGGGTCACAAGGTTCAGCCAACCGCTTGTCTTCGGGGTCGTCGTTCGTGCTGGTCACGGGCTCGTTCTCCTGTCACGGACTCCCTCCCCCAGCATCCGCATCGCCCCTGTGGCCAGGTGTCAGGCTGGGGCTGCGCCTCCTCTTCTCCTGGAGCCCGTTCACCATGTTCTCGATGGACTTGAGCTCGCCGGCGGAGCTGCTGCTGGACGTCAGGCCCGCTGTTGGCGTCGGGGACCCAGTTGGGGGCCTGGGTGGAGGGGATCTAGGACTGAGAGTCCTGCTACCGGGGGTGACAGTCTCGAAAGCGGAGCCGTGGGATGGTGCTGGTAAGGTATAAGGCGCGTATCGATGTCCCTTCAGCTGATGTAATGGGCTGGCCAAGGGGTGGTGGTAGTGTGCAAACAGGGCTGGATGCTGAGACGCAGCAAGAGCCAGTTGCGCGTTAAAGAGCATGCCTGGTGACACTCCACCGTGGATGCCCAGGTGACTGGGGGGTATTAGAGGACCTGGACCAGGATATAGGCCGGGTACTGGTGGGTAGAGGTATGGTAATAGAGGTGGATGAAGCGGTAGGCCCACTGAGACTTCTGGTCTAGGTCCCTCTGAGCTTGTTGGCCCTGGACCACCTCCACTCTCAGAGCCTGATGAATCGCTACCTTCGCCCCTCTCACTGGTCCTGTCGTCCCTTTCACGGGAGTGCTCACGTTCGCGCTGATGGTGTCCGGGGTGGGGAGTGTCAGGACCCACGACGTCCAGGAGCTTGTCATCGTCATCGAGGAGATCATTGACGGAGTTCGAGGAGCGACGCTTCTCGGGGGACGCTGGACCACCTGCTGTCAATCTGGAACCGCCTCCCGACACTGTCAATACCGCCTGCCTTCTGCAACAACGACGCAGAGTTAGCCATCTTCTAGGGCTGGTTACGCGATCTTATTGAGGGTCTTTGTTTGAAAATGATTTGACTGTGTCTAGGGCTTCCAGGTTCAAGTATCTTAAGGGATCACGGTTCGAATTGAAAATACATGTCAGAAGAACAATGGCATTAATATTCCTCTTACAATTACTCCCACTATCCAAAATGGGGTACACAGGAGCTCCATACACAATCCACCATTTAATGAATCTACATACTTCGCACGCGTCTGGTATAACTGTTGCAGTCTCGTAAGTGTGTGTCAACCGTCATCGTTGCGCGGATCGTATCATTAGATCGATTATATTAGGGTGCTTCTATATAATCCACAATGAAGTGATCGGACTCCCGTGCAAATTACAGTGATATACAATGACTTCGCCACTTTGGAATAGGAGACTTACAGAATTGACTTCAAAGATGTTCACATTCCAGTTTCCACACTCACCGCTATTCCACGGAAGCTTGACATCCCAATTTGCAACCCAATTGCCCTCAAAGCCACCGTTTCCAATTCAGAAACCAATTTTCCACGATACCCACCGGGTTGCAATTCCAAAATGGGTTTGCCCCGAAAATCTTCACAGTACTGATTCCACACAGGCGGTTCACTTCAAAAATCTACACAAGTGAGCGACACATATCGCGTTCCCCATGTCCACGTTGAAAGAGCCACCGGGCAAATCAACAAATTCGTCCCGCGGCGAAGCTCATTAACCGAGCAGATACGCATCCCGTCGGGAATGAAGGGGTTAAGGGAGAAACAGAACGATGCAAATCAGCGTATTTCAACGGACACGCCGAACAAACCTAAGTATCGTGTAAGACTCGACTAGGGCTATGAGAGGAGCCGGACGTAACGAGAGGCTTACCGATACCTTAATGCCATGTAATGCGATCAATGCACCGACACAGGGAAAGCAAAACGACGACAAAGTGAAAGAGAGACGTATAGAGGGAGGGGGAGAAGCAGAAAGAAGGGGAGAAACAGAGAGAGATGGTCAGAGTGTGTACATCGTCGGTGTACGGATGAATCCGTGAGGCTCGAAAGGGTGTTACGCTACGGTTCTCCGGTTTCCGACGCGCTTAAGTGCGAGAGCACGTTAAAATCAATAGTTTGCGTAGACTACACGGGATTTTGTAAGTGACTCTCCCTTCCCTCGGCTATCTAACGATATTTTGGTCATGAATTTTTTTTATAGACAGGCTGTTCGATATGGTTGGTTCACCTGACGTTCTAGAGGCTTCGGCTAGTTACTTTAAGAAATATACATTCAGAGCTGCGGGACGAATTGTTAGAGCTGCCTGCATTCTGAACATGTGCTGATAGTTCTCTATTTAAACTAAAGTAGATCGACCAGAAAGTGAGGAGAGGATGCTTCTGATAATGATCGAACGATTGCTAGAGCCTTTGTTCAGGATTGTGTTGGCAAGCCCGCTTATTTTTCGTTGAAAGTAGACCCTTATTCCAACTTTAGTTCCGCCAAACATTAATTTCCACGAATTTCAGATGCATGATGAAATTCAAAACAATGAAATTCAATGACGGAAGGCTGAAGTTTGCGAGATTAGTGTTTCGAAACCTAATTTTAACCTAATCCCAAGTTCTGCAACATTAAAATGCGACATCCCTAAATTCTGTGGTTATCCGTGAAATGCGCGTTTCTTTGATCGATTCCACTATCTGTACTTACAAGTCGGATGAGGTAATTGGATTCCCTAGATGTGCTTCTGTCGCACGCTCGCGCGCAGCTGTTCTAGTTTCGAAACTGTCGAGAGCACTTGCTTGTGAACGGGATTTTCAAAATTATTACACCCGGACCCATCAAACCTTCCACCTTTAACAGCTTGCGAATCCTCATTTCACTCCTCATTAAATGGGCTTAATTACTATTCACTACCAGATAGTTCAATTTCATCAAACTCCCAGACATCGACCGCAGGGACTGATCGATTTGGCGTGGAATGACATTACATGCAGACAATATCCCGTCCATCCCTGGTACGTAGTTAATCGCACAGAAGTCCATAAACGCGATGTCCAATTACTTCTAACACCGCGAAAGCCCATACCGTGGCGCGCCTAACCTCAAACTGGTACGCCTTCTTGTCGCAATTTCACTCAATAATCACGCCGACCGAGGATATATCGATCTCAATCGAAGGATATTTCTTCTATCTGCCCATTTTGGCAAGCCGGGTGGCCGGTACAACTTTCCACGATGAATTATGCATATCCCACGGAAATCCATCGCGGCCGGCGTAATTGAGCTATTTCAAAAGTTGCCGCTGAATTATCGTGCGGTCGGGGAATCTCTTTGATCCGCGATCGGCCACGTGCTCGCCTTTGTTTCCTGTACGGCTCGAAACTTGCCGAGTTTCTATCGTTTTTCCGGGAACTCAGCCGGCTTGCATTTCTCCGCGGCTTTCACCGGCACGCGGTCCGAGGCACTCCGCGTCGTGAGGGTCACGGGTGAATTTCGTTTTTGTAACGCCCTTTACCAAGAAACGGGGAGATCTCGCTATTCTTAATAAGTTCACCCACCACGAGATCAACGACAATGGGGATACCCCGTGATTGGGGTGCCCCAGCTGACCCCGCACCTCACTCCTAAATCTCCACAATTTCTCCTTAAATCGTCGCGAGGGGGCGCTCGCACGCGTCGCAAAAAGAAGAGGTGGAAGGAGTCAAAGGTCCCGTATAATTTCGCCATAATTATGGGACGTCTACTCCGCGTTGCTCATCGAGTGAAGCCGCCGTCTCATCGATGGTTGACGACGTTCAGAGACAGAATGAAAATTCAGCCCCCGGTCGCCTTTGACGTTCGACTATCGGTGTCATCCCACCCCTGTGTCATCGTCGAGGATTTATAATCACCCCTTGAACCCCAGGGCCCTCGTGCCGGCGCAATGAACCCCGGCCACGCTTTTTTTGTGTTTCCACCCCCGTCCAGCATCCCTGAAAGCGCAGCACCAAGTGTGGCGCGTTCAGAGTGATTCTCTATGAAATCCTAGGAGTCGATCATTTGAAGTTGAACTGTATTGACGAATTCTGGATGGTCAGACATATCTGTCATAGAAGAATCTGTGGTGTAACGGGGTGGTTATTCAGTTGCCTTTATGAGATTTAATTTTAATGTTCAATACGTGAGGAAAAGCGGAGGGCGTGACAAATAATAACGGGGATCCGTGACAATCTGCCCGCAGACAGATTCATTCTTCGCGTACACCGATAGGATCGTTCCGACGCGTGCGGTGATAAATGACGTGACAACGAACCGCGCCGGGCCAAATGGTCGCCTTTTTTCTCCCATTTGGCTGAAAATATTTCTTTTTAACCGGCATGACGAATCGACTCGACACACTCGAGTGGCGTTACGCCGTCTCGTGACTGGACGGCCCCGGTCTGCATTGTTAAAAAGTTAACGAAATAATGCGCCCTCGTGCGAAGCCAATACACTGACGGGCGGGCGTAAGCACGTGACTGTTGAGGAAGTGGTGGGGGGCGATATTTTGCATATATGTCACATTAGTTGCCTGAAAGTGTTATCAACGAACTGAATAAGGGTAACAAATTTACACCGATTTTAATTAATGGCTGCATGAAACTTCAGAAATTAGAGAATTTCAACGAAAATGAAGGGAAGAATCTTTTCAAAAAAAGGAGGATATAAGGCCATCGACACCGAGAGTAGACACCACCACCTCTAAAGCGCCCTTTTATACGCCAGTTACTGGCTGGTAGCGGCAATATAAAATTCAAAGCTACAAGCAAGTGGCACCCTCCACGCTAACGACAGCGCCGCCCCTGAGCATCAGTATGCTAATCCGATGATTGGCTATGTTCCAACCCCGCTCTCTCCCACTCCCACGGCTACATCTCCCGTTTCTCTGCGGCTTCCTGATGGGATCCGGCCACCCTTAACCGAAACCATAAGCCAAAACTAACCCTTATTCTAATTAGACGGCGCCACGACGCGCCCCCTGCTTTGCATATTTTCTCGATTAACCTCGCCCTTTCTTTATCCGTGGGCCGTGCCGGGCATCGCTTCAATTTCCGCGGAATTTTCTCGGTCCCAGCTTTTTTCGCACACCCACACGGTGCACGTATCTAAGGAAGAGTTGATGCCCTGAAGCCAGGTTGTTAAGTAAATACTCTGGCCAATGGTGTCGGTTGGTTTAGTAATATGACGTTTGGGAATTTTTTTATTCTGATAGGCCAGTGTTACCAACATGATGAGCCTATTTCTGAGATTACCAGTACCTCTGTAGATAACAGAATAAATTTAGAACTTCAGGCTGTGCAGATTAAGCTCAGATTAATCTACAAAGTTGACCTAATCCACAGCTTCATTAAAAGGATAAGTGGTTCTAACATAACCTAACATACGCTGCAATGTTCACATGGACCATCAAGCTGATTAAAGTGTCAATGGATTCCGGACTTTTGCCTGCTACTGTATACCATAAGACAGCTCATTAAATTCAACCGAAACAGTCACAAGCATCATAAACAATTTTACCCTCCATTACAACCCTTTTTCCCCTACGTCACAGCACCTGAATGCGCCATCGCTAATGCCATTCGCGATACAGACAAATTGGCGGAGCTTACACGGGCTTTGGGCCGGCGATAAGTGCCTAACGAGGATTAGCAACGTTAACGAGGGCGCCACGAGACCTATGCATAGCAACTTAACCTCGTCAGAATCCACTCGAGAGCCTCCATCACCCCCTAGACGCGACCAATGAAATTGAAATGGACCTCCTTGCCGCCAGGAACCCTCGTCCTGACATATAAGCTCATAAACCCGCGATATTGAATACAAATGGACGATACCAGCCGACCGGGGTGCAAATGAGCCCCGCCAAACCATCCCCAGGCCCTAGGGGCTAACCCCGAGGTCAACATGTTGATTCTTAATAGCGCGGATCGAGGGGAGACATCTAAACGCTCCGTGATCAGTTAGGTCTACCTCGAAGACATGGTTTAAAATTGCTTTCTGGTCGAAATTACTTCCCTTGAATTTTCAGATTCCTCAAACGCGCCATGTGGTGAACTTCGTTTTTATAGGATAATGTTTGGTGGTTTTATCTATTTACCATTGTTTTTCTGACAAAGTAGTTGGTAGGACGAAGAACTTGCCGTAAAAATGGAATTTTCATGGAAAGCAATAGTTTTATCAAAATTCCCAGACATCAACCACAAAAAAGGTCAGGTGAATGGTTCTTCTTGGATTCTAGACATTCTGAATTCTTTTACGGCAAGTTCTTAAGTACCTATATCATTACTTAGCTCAGTTTTGAAAGCGATACTCACTTTTTCTCGCGTTTCCCTGCCCCGGTGTCCCGGAACCCTTTCGCGAACGGATTGTTGTCGATCTTTAACTGAGTGATCTGCAACAAAATTAAGTTCTCATGTTATTTTATATCCTTTAAAGATCACATCCCACGAAACAACCGATCCAAGTTACGGTGAAGCAACTGTTCTGCCGATCGAGCTCAATTTAGTGGTTTTCAAGAAACGCAGAAGGCGTTCGCCGTTTGGAGAGATCCACAGAAACGATATCCTTCTTCCGGCCCCAGATACCGGGAAGGGACGACGATAACGAAGGAGGGAGAAGAATCGCACAACGAAAAATCTGGACAAGGGGGCCCTTTTGCGCGCTCGCAACATAAAAAATAATGCGTACCAGGAACTACGGTGGTTCCCCGAACCCTTTCGGCTCGATCGGCAACGGGGGATTTTAATTAACACGCCCAACCCAAAGAAAAAATTTCGTTTGTCCCTGTTTTCGATAAAACGCTGCTTTCCACCCTCTAATTTTTCGAATTGTCGTTTTTCTAACCATTCAGAAGATAAAATATGCTTTCTTCTGGGCATAAAAACAGAATTTCATTGATTCCAGTGATTATTAAAGTTTTTCTATCCCGTCGACAGTTTTAGAAATTTTCTAAAGATTTCTATCAATGTATCATAATTATAACCTCTTATTTCACTTTTCGTTTAATATCATAATTTCGCAATTCTGATCAGTGGACGAAAACAGATTGAAATTGAAAGCAAATGTTCATTTACCTTTTCGTTTTGGTAGGCAGTCACCGCGATAAATTCCGTTTCCTTGAAAACGTAACTCCTGAATGTGGAGTAGGCGAGCTGCGAGATGTGATTGGCTCTCGCCAGGTGAAACCTCGGCTGGTACTTGTGCATCGAGTTCAATATTGTCTGAAACAGAGAGGTGATCGTTCATTGGGACAGATTGTCTCAGTGCAGAGCTTGTGCTCTCGCGATTCAATCTCGGATCCCGAATATTTTCTCTAAAAATCAGTTGACTGCTGCGTTGCGCTCAGCATCGATTCAATCGATTTCGAGTTCCCGCGGTTTTCTAGCTCAACGACGTTGGTAACAATGCCAACTTCATCCTCTCTCTCTCTCTCTCTCTCTCGCTTGCTCTCCGCGGCCGACGTGTTTACGCGAGTGTTTTACGAGGTAAGATTAAAATTATAACTAATCTTCATTAATTATTGAGTTGAAGTTGTGGTAGCATAAAAATTCGATGTTAAAACAATTCTATCTTCATCGTATTACGGGATTTTAATGACAGTTAACTGTTTGTCTACGTTATGTGCTGAATTATCTGTCATCGCGTCAAATCTAACCTAATTCATATTTTATTAATCGCGAAATTGATTGATGCTGCTGTCGTCTAGTGTTTCTGTAGACCCATAATGAATGTACTTAAAGAAGTATATTATTAGATGTCAAAGTGCTTTGTGAGTGAAAGGTACGCACGTAAACATAATCATTAAACGTCAGCGAGACGACATACTAACCTATTATGAATTATGGGTCGCTACTAATAAGCAAAGATTCAGAGTGTTACGAGAAAAAGAAGCAAGAGAGAAAAGACCACGAATTCTAGTAAAAGTTTATCGCGTTCGGCGACATCGCGTTTTTCGACGAGATTATTTCGTGAAGCGTTGTTATAATCATTGCGCCAGTCGCATCGTGCAGCGTCGATCGGCTCGAACCGTAAATTCGTTCTAAAGCTCGCGGTTTCACAGTCGATTTCATATCTCTCCTCGACGATGACGATTTCTCTTTTTTTTTACTTCTCTAATTAAAAGATCAATGCTGTGTAAATGTTCATGAAGCTTTAACCTCAATTTCCTTTCAAATTTGGAACACATCGGTGTAAGACTGAATCTTTAGAAAGGTTTTTAACCTTTCTTTTGTTTTATGTGCAAGCTAAAAAGTATTCAGACTAAGAGACTAAGAGAGACAGGAGATCTACGAAATTATTTGCAAGGAATAAACGAACGAAGGTGGCAGCAATCGTCTTTTTTAGGGGTGACAGTTTTGTGATATATTCATGTCGAATAAAACGAATGATTCACTCTTAGTCGAGTTTCGCTGCTCCTTCAGCGCCATGCAAATGCACTGGTATCGTAAGAGCTAAGAAGATTGCACGGGACATTCCATCGGGGAATGGATGCTCCTGTGCTGGCTACTCGATAAATCCACGTTCCATCGTGGCACCGCGGTAATTACGCGGTGGAATTTTCATAATCGCGAGGGCGAAGTCACTATTTCATTCTTTACATCATCAATTGATAATACAATTCGACAAATTTTGCTGCCAAAAACGTGTCAAGAATACAACTGTTGTGCAAGGGAAACGAAATACTTCTCAACATACATTTTCCATAATCGCTTCAACCAACCCCTGTGGAATTCACCAAAATCGTGCGAAAATAAGTGTGCACTACCTTCTTTTACTATTACAACCAAGGTAGAATAAAGAAAACACGAGGTCGCGAAATAATTTATAGAAGTAGAAGTTTCTACTGTAAGATACGAGCATCCACGGGTGGCAAAGTCCTCGGAAACATGTTCCTCCGCGTTGGCAGCGACCTCCTCCGGCGAACAAGGGGCAGACAGAGGATAAGGGCAAAGGTCTGTACCGCGAGAGCGGTCGCGATAACTACAGGCAGAGAGAGAAACGGTGTCCAATCCGTGTCCCTGTGCGGTGGATCCCTCCCGATCCAGCAATAAATAAAACGCAGACCAGCGCTGCCTGCCGTCGTGTGTGGAAATCGCGATCATACGGGGAGAAGCTGTTGGCCCGCGGCAGTCGCCATTATGCGCGGCTCCGTACAAAGGAGAAATAATTAGCGCTGCTCGGCTGATAAGCCAGCCAATCTAGGCGTTTGTCATTAGCCTATCAAAGCCGAATGCCTCTTTCCCTTTCTCTCTCTCTCCAGCTGCGCGCAAGCTATCTCCTTTCTCCTGGACCTTCGGCCTCGACACGCCTCCGGCGCCGTGGAAAATATGTGCGAACGCTGATCGGAGCAATTAGTATTTCTCCGCAGCCTAATCGGGGCTTGCTCGACCGCGACAAATGCGCGTCTTTTCGCCATGAATTTCAGTGACTGAGGGGAAGGGGCTTTTACCACTTCTGATGACATTTCTGGTCCTTTAGCTGGAAAAGCCTATCCCCTCCTCGTTCTAGATTCCGAATCATGAAATATACCTGTAATTTCGGATGGAGGCTATCGAAGGAGAGGGACTACCGTAGAGCCAGAGTTAAGGAGTCAAAAGAGTCGGTGGAAATCGAGAGAGGCAGGCATCGAAAGGACTCGAGCCGTGTGTATATCGTGCCGCGTGAATTGACCAGCCCGATAAAGGGGGAGGGGATGGTGGAGTTAGAGAAGAGGGAGGTCGAGGAAAGTGAGAGAATATCCTGACCGACACAGAAGCCGACGCTGCTAATGACTCTGTCCGCGGTAATCTCCGGGTGTTATCTGTCCTGGCTACCTGGGGCCCACCTACTTCGAATCACGAAGCTGCACACGCTTCTACCTCGTTTCTTGGCGATCAGCCGACGTTCCGACGCGCGTCTCCGCTTCGTCGAGGTTGCTTGAGAATGGGACCGTAGATGTTGAAACGAACACACATATAGGAACACGAATGGTATAGGTTTTCAAGTTTATCGACCACGCTCTTAAATCCTGCTTGTCTTTTTTGTTTATCCCTCTTCTGGTGGAATTCCTCAGCGCGATACCACGGTGAAAGGTTTTCGAATTCGCGGGGAATCAGTCTGCGAAGAATTCGCGAGGGTCGAAGGGATTTCAATTCGAGAAATTGAAAATCGGGGGTTTGAGAAGGTTTGATCTGAGTTTTTAATTTTAATTTATGGATTCGTCGCGACGCAAGTTCGCCAAGAAGAGTCCTCGGTGCCACGGGTTAAACGCAAAGCCCTACACCCTTGTTAAAGCAACCTCGACGAAAGGAAACTGGGAGGTGCGCGCGCGCGCGCGCGCGCGCGGAACTCGCGTGAAAAACGAAAAAGAAGAAGAAAGGAGGAAGCTCTCTGCTGGTTTCAGAGCCTGTGTGCACCGCAAACTAACCGCGCACAGTTGCCTTATGTACGGAGTCTAAGTAATCCTCGAACCATCAGCTAACTTCTTAACCCTCAAAGTGAAAAGGGCCGCCTTGAGGCGGGGGATTGGGGAGAGCTCCTCTTTGTCTCCTCGTTTGTTCGCCGGCTTGCTTCTTTCGCCGCGTGAGTTTCCGCGCGGAAAGGAGTCGTCGATGACGTCGCCAGAGCCAGCAAACCCTTTCGAAGCCAAGAGAGACTTGTTTGCCCTTCTGTACGATCAGTTGGTCAAACAACTCGGTTAAGACTTCGCTCTTCTGACGTGGTGCACGCGTGCACGGAGGAATAACTTGCGGCACCTCAAATTACTTTCCTGCCCCCCTAAATAGGAGATCACCAATCAAAAGCAGACTACGCCTGACATAATAAAGTCAATGACTTGAGACCAATCGATCTTGGAGATGGCAAGTAAAGAATTTCCTGGAAATATGGATGTTCGGGGTCTGCCGGTTCTTAAATTTCAAACTAAGGAACATCAGTTGAAGATGAATGGATCCAAGTACATAGTACGATAAACAATTCAAATTTTCCAATTCTCAAAAACATCCCCGTTAATGTCTTAATTCCTTAAACCCAAAGGCTCTTTTTGACAATCTCCACCTTGAAAGGATTAGCAAGCACAATTTTCCCCTCCGAAACTTCTGCCTCCTTCCGAGCCAAAAACAACGACCCAAAGAAGCTAAGAAACGCAAAAAAAAGGAGTCGCCAGAAGAAGGAGGAAAGACGTCGAGCCGTACGCGTCAGACACGATGGGCGGGTAGGGCGAAAGGGTGGCGAGAACAGTGGTGCCAACTCGGCAGGAAGCGGCAGAGGAGCGAAAGCAAGCAAGCAGAGGGTCCTCCGTACGTCGGGGGTGCGAGAAAGAAAAGGCGAGGCACACCGGCGACGGGGATGGAACGCGGAAGAGGAGAAGGAAGGAGGTGGTCGTCCTGGTATCGACCGGCTGAAAAAGGGGTGGATTTTTCTACCCCTGGGCGGAGGACCGACGTTGGGGGACGTGTTCTGGACTCGATTGCGACTAGCCCACCTCTGATCTCTGCGTCGAAGGAAACCGACCCAGTTGCTCTCTTAAGTTTCACTCTAGTTTCTTGGAGTTATCTGGATTGAAACGATTCTTTACGTCATCTCATTCTTCTCTCATCTTCATTTATTTACTATGAACAGTGTTGGTGTGTGAACATTCTCTGCGTATAAGTGAGATTTTCTTTCTTCCGTGACTGAAGATACCCAAGAAAGAGCATCAACTGTATAACACTTAAATAAACAAATGTACAATAAAACAGCCGACTAGTTTGAACCTGGGGTGTTTGAAATCGAACGGGTTCAAAGAAAAACACCTATTCTTCGGCGTCAACGTTCTCGACGGTTAAAATCACAGCTGAAGGCTCTCCCACGCGAATCTTGCTCCCATCTTCGCTGAATGGAAACATCATAACTGCTCGGAAGCGGCCGTTTATTGGCACTAACAAACTTTGACACCGTGCTAAACAAGCTGATTCCACGGAATTCAATTAATCCCCGGATTGGATCTAAGTTCGGGGAAGAGGCGCGTGGGAGCGCGGCCGCGCTTCTTCGCGCATCTTCCCGGAACGAATTAGGCGCCGTTGCTCGTTCCACGGCCTCGATTTTCCGCCGGCTAGAATTGCGAATGTCGACGGTGGCCCAGGATTTCGTGGCCGTGGAAGAGGCGGAGAAGAGAGGGAAAGAAATGGTTCCTCCGGGGGTTTCTCTGCCACTTACTCGGCCGGAAACTAATTGGCCCGGATCGAGGGTGGCTTTTCCATCATCCGGTTCACGGCATTATGGCTGACTCGCACGTGAGCCGGCCGACCAATGGTAACGGGAGTCGATGCCCGAACGACCGGGAGGAACTGCTTCCAACGATGTTCTTCGCCTTCCTTCCTCCGGCCTAATTCCTGATGGCCTTCCCTGGGATGGTTGGCGATAAAACGCGATGGGAGCTTGATAAAGGTGTCGGGGGTTGCACGGAGTAGACTATACGCCACGGAACATTGGCATTGTTCTTCTTTTCTTGAGAAATTTCGGGTGTGTACCTTTGGCCTGGGAGGATTAATTGGCTTGATGGGGTTCGCGTGTGTGCTGGGTAGGCGATCTTTGAACCAGCAGTTCCCTGTGCCAAGGCTACCAACTAATAAACAAGCGAGACGGAAGGAGTACAGCTATTAATGGCCAAATAATCGGTCCTTTACTATCGAAGCAGACGCATTTCAATGAACCCATTATAGTGTTTACTGTATAATGAATAGAATAGGGTCACTAGCTCCGTGAATAGCGATAGGGTCAGTCGGAGGTTGTGTCAATCAACTCTCGATCCGCGAGAGTCAGATGGAATATTTTAAAATGGAATATGCCACGATCAGTGTCCTCAAGGCCCGGCAGGATATCGATGCCCGGTTTAATCGTAAATTACCAGGCCGGTGTCAAGTTAACGGACGACGATAGTACCTATTTACTTTCATTCAATGATCAAAGAACCGCGTTAAACCGATAACGCTTATCTACCCTTGCACAGTGGTTCCATTCAACTGGGATTCACTCTGATCGAGAATTTCTGCGCAATTCCGTCGTTAATTTGAAGACGCCCCGGAATCAGGACCGCGTCGCATAATGGCCATCGATGCCTCGTGGCGGGCTTGTTAAGTTCGCGCCAAGTTTGGGTGCCATTCGAACGAAAGGGCCCATTTATTCGAGTGACAATTCACTTTAATCACGCGAACATTTCCGCGCGGTCACATTTCGTTCCTCGGCGCTGTAATTAATAATGATTGTTTAAAATAAAATTTGTTTTACTGAGGGGCCGAGTTTAAACACTTGAATTAACTCGATTTGCCTCAACTGGTCGGAGACAAAAATTGCTGAATAAGTTGATTAGCAAATTGCTTGCGGAAATTGTTAATAATGAGGTTGTCGGGATTTGGTGTAATCCCTTTTCAATACATGAAAATTAATATGATTTAAGTGCTCCTTTGTGACTCTTCCACGTGTCCGTAAAAGAGAAAGGGACAGATAGAACGGGCATGTAAACCACCCCCTTCAATTAATCGGCATATCATTCCAAATAACCAACCACTACGAAAACACCCAATCCTGAAGGGGTTAACGCTTCCACGTTCCCTCCATGTTATTAACGGTTTCTCGTCGCGAAAAAGGGGGAAACAGAGGACAGAAAGCGATCTCCAAAGAAAGCTAAAAGCAGAGGCACTGATCGGCGAGCATCCCCAGCGACATCTTTTGAAAAACCACCCCCTCGTGATCGTGGTGATGTTGCTCGATTTCCACGGGAGTCGGGACGACGAGAAAAAAATCCGGCATAGGAAAACGTTAAACGGAAATCAGCCGGCCGCTTACAAAGAGCCGTCGGCCCCGCGGGGGTGGTGGAGGAGAAAAAAATCTCTTTGATGGCTCAGCCCGGTCTCTCTGCCGTTGAAATACGCTCAGAAAGATGGAAAATGCCGTGGGGAGCTGTACAGGGGTGGGGTTAAGTGTGAAATTGCGGCCAATGCACCGCGGGAACCAGAATTTTCCTCTTCTGTGCGAAACCGTTTCGGAATATTTGATGGGGGTGGCGTTTGAGACACCGATAGACGCGCGAAGCGTCGAAGGGGGTGAAATTTACCTTCCCGATGGTTATATCGACCATATTTTAGCACTGACCAACATTTTCAGAATTTATGGAGTTATTTTACAATTTCCAAATATTAAGATTGTAATCCCTAAATTTAAATTCACGACTTAGCGTGGCTGCTCGAACTAAAATAGAAGATCGACGCGCAAACAAGTGAAATGCGACGCAGAATCATAATCAACTTTCCTGGAGCAATTACTACTCGCGGAGCATTAAAAGAGCGGCGTATCAAAGTTATCTGACTGCACTTCGCATTGTGTACGCGGCGGTTCGTTTCTTTTCAAACTTTCCTCATTAGCTAATCAATTACAAATTTGTTCGATACTGAAGCAAATAACACCATAAAATGTCGCAAAGAAGTCTTTATCACCAGTGGTGACAAACAAGATAAACGACCGCGCGGACTCGTTTGCCAATGTGCGTTGCACAATGAGCAGTGGCCATTTTACATATACACTTTTATGAACTTGATACAAATCTTGCTCTCAAACAGAAGCAATTGGTGAGAACAAGCGCATTTGAACTTAAAGAATCCTTCATATAGCTGCGTAGAACAGAGTGGGCGTTCTCGGTTCTTCCTTCTGCTCGGTTGAAAAGCATGAGGATTTAATTTCCGCGGGCGAGCCGTTAAAAAAAAACGACAGCAGCATCGCATTATTCTGCAGCGTAGCTTCCCTAATCGGTGCTCAATCTCCATAACAATTTCCCGCCTAGTTTCCGCCCGAAATACTGGCCACCCTCACCCCCGACAGTCCGACGATCGCAGTGACCAACAATGGTGCTGATTGAAACCAATTATCGGACCTTTCTTTCGCGTACTTTTTACCATGCCGCGGCGGTGGTGACACCCTTAGCAGCGGCTTCCGCCTGAGATGCCGCAACCCTGTGATTTCCACGGGGTGACGGGGTCAAACGTAAAAAAAGGACAGGGAAGGAAGATGGGAGAAGCTGGAAAAAGGGGGAAAACAAGTAAGGAAAAGAGAGAGAGAGAGCAAAGATCTGAATGCTACGAACGAGCGAGATCCACCCCCTTCGTTTCCAGACCGGCTTTGTCCACCCTCACCCCCTCCCGGCCAACCCTGGTGGTTGGTAATCGACCGGCGTTTTTTGGAATACAAATGAACCCTCGGAAAAATTTTCTCCTTGGTAGTTGGCGAGGCACTGACCACCGACTAACTTGGTGCATTGATTTTCAGTTATAGTTTTAAGTTCCCTTGGTTTGTAAAGTACTCGAGTTAATAAAAATACGTCAGTCACTGAGAAACGTGGCCACTCTATGACCCCACTTCAGCCTTACCGCATGCAATAAAATAAGAAATGAAAGTTGCGGCCACTAATGGGTTAAGCCGAATCCAAACAGCACCAGAAGACCGAAAAAGAACATTGCTTTATCACCGTGCTCGACAATCTATAAAAATAACCTCGCAACTTTCCCTTCAAACAACGAAGAAACGAAAACCGTGTCCAGCGGACGAAATTAACGCAAGCGCTATTTACAATTTCGAGGAGGGAAGAGAGGAGCCACAACCTCTGTCCAGAAAAGGAAAGGATCAGTGCTTCCGCACTCGAATGCAAAAAGTGCCATCATCACTTGGCTCGTTTATCTTAAAAAAAAAGGGAGAGCAAAAAAAAAGAAGCAAGAGGCAAGCTCGTTAACAATTAAAGCGTTGACAGAGAGTTACAAGGCGTCCGTTTCGTGAGGGCCACGGGTTTCCAGAAGGATCGTCCGAAAAATCGTAAATATGAATAGTCGCCGCTCGTAAAGAAGATAAATAGGAGGGGCAAATATCGAGAATTGACGCGTGCATTAAGTGTCCCCGGTGCCTCGAGAGCCCGTCGACACGTCTTCCACGGCTTTTTTCTCTATTCCCCCCCTCTTCTTTTCCTGTCCGTCGGATTTCGTGGCACGAATTTATCGTTCCCCGAGTATCCGTGACCCCGGGGGACACGCTGGATAACCTCAAAGTTCACAACACTCTATCACAATCTATCTCAATAACTCGAAGTAACGATGCGCCCGCTCGGGCGCCCGTAATTGACGTGTCGACCAGTTTTTTCGTAAGAGACTGTGCCCAATGTTCGGTAATCGTATGAATGAAAGAGCGCCCGAGTATCTGGAACTCAGCTTTCGACGCTACGAACGGAGATGAGGGATGGGACGCTAAGTACCGCTGGCTCTTGGAACCTCCAGGTTCTAGTAGTTAGTTGAGGGAGGAGACGACACAGAACACTGACAACTAATCTATCCAGCACTCCTACAACCAACATTTCCAACGAACGAGTCACCAAGCAATTCCAATCAGAAGCCGTTCAGCAGAAACTTCTAATAACACTCAATTATCGAGAACAGCTAACAACACTCAATACCTAGATATCAGGGAACCTAAATCCGCGGTGGTCCCATTATCAACTGCTCATAAAGCTTGAATGCTTTCTGTACTCCAAAGTACCTGTACCCAAACCAAACGCTTCTAGCAGACCCACTGTCGACCGGGCGGCTGAACTAATCCCTGTACCGTGCCCCACGGTAGACAGCCAGAAGTCCATAAAGGATGACACGAACCAGGAAACCGACGTGTGTAATTAAACGTGTTTGCAGAGGCGTCCGCGGAGTGGCACAAAAGGTGTCCGCGGGTCCCAGTAAGCGCCAGAGGACCCGGTAGGAGGAAAGAGACGTATCGTGCAAACACTGCCGTCTCCCACGGAGGCAGTAAGTGAGTGGGATCGGGTGGAGGTTCTAAAACATTCAAACGACAAACAGCAAGGAGTCGTCTTTCCTCCGACTGTCGTTCGACCGTCCGTTAATGGAGTTTGCGCGTCGGCCTCTCTGATGTCCGATCAACGAATCCGTGTCCCCACGGTCCTCCGGTAAACGGGGGCCACGGGTGTTCCACAAAGGGGGTGCACAAGCGGGACAATTAAGGGGGGCGTTGTGCCATGCCGTTCATATTGTAAGTTCGTGAATGTTTGCATGATATTCCTGATATTGAAATTCTTTGACGATTTTTTTATGGCTATTTGAGGGACTTAAGAATGTAGGTCTGCGATACAGAGAACTGTGTTTGGGATAAGAAAGTGGTCAGCATGGAATCTTGATAATTTGAACTCGTGGTTGGAAAAAGTTGAATTTGCAGCTTGAAGCTAGGGAGCTACAGTTTTAAATTACTCATACTAGCAGGTCCAATCAGCTCTGGATATCAATCCCAAATGCCCCGCTCGTGCTCACATATTCCTAAAATACCGGCAGCACCGGCGACTGGTGGATCATTAATTGAAAAGTCGCGCGGCTTAATGAACCCCCCGGCTGTTCGTCGTGCTGCGGAACTTCAAACAGCTGGTTCGACGAATCGACGAAACGGCGGTTCGCGAAATCTAATTATCACCCTCGACCGAGGTGATAAGGTTCTTAAAGGCCACTCGACACGCCGCGCTTGTCGATTCGCCGCTTTCGACGGGAACCGGCCTCCTTTTTATAGGAGCCACTAATTCGGAACAGCTGCACCGCCAACGATGTCGTTGATTTTAGGATCGGCCGAGCAGCCGAGATTTTTGGCGTTCCAGCGTTCCTCGGGACCTCGAGCAATCGATCATTCACCGAAACTGGTTCCCTTAGGATGTTCCTGCTCTATTATGAAGCTGATGCTCGATGCAAGTTCGCTATTCAAGGCGTAAGCGAAGACAGCAGTCGTTGTAATTGAATTTAAAAAATCACCGTTCCACTATTGCGTCGACTAATGGCCGACAAAGGTAACCGTGAGCGCGGAATGAAGACCACGTATGGAATCCGAAGGATCCTAAAGAAAATCCCTTTCCGAACAATCGACGCCTGGACTTCTTGGAAAGTCTCGAAGGCCAATGGTCGGAGACTGCATGTTAGCAGCGGCGATTCTTGGGCCGTATCATCGGCCTCGATTTTATTAAAAATATCTAATCTTCGTGAGAAAACATGAGCTATGTTAAAAAATAGAACTTGCACTATTATGTATCCGAAAAAGTGTCCCTAGCAGCGAGAAATTTCGGTTCAAGCTCCTGCAATGCACACTGTATGCAAGTGCCCGCTGGCGGCGTGCAGCAGATGCTCAGAATCTTCAGAAGTCGACTTTCGCGAAGCCAGAAATCCACGAACTACCGAGTTCTTCGTAGTCGGGTGGCGCCAAACCGGGGCCCGTAGAAATTCCCGGGCCAGACGTCTATATCGCGCGGGAAAACAGAAGGACAGAAGGGGCCTCATTATGTTTCGGTAATTGGCCGAATCCAACGATGTTCTCAATTTGCTCAAAGGCGCCGCTTATGCGTGTTCGGAGCTGGCGTAGGTGGTCGAAAAGAGAGTAGCAGGAGGCGATAGAAAGAGAGAAATGGAGCGCGCGCGTCCGAGGCCAGACGAACGCAGTGTGCCGTCTGCTGGTCAATTTTGCGAAAAACAACGCTGGAGAACTAGCCAAGATTATACCGATCAAAGTTTATAAGAGCGATGTTTGCTTTCAGTAGGTGTGCAATAAACAGCGGTAGCTCTGCTTTCCTGTTTGGTGGACGATACATTCTATAAATAAGAATACTTTATAGACGCCTACACTAAAACACAGGCATTATACAAAGCAGGCAATAAACTTGTTTTACTGTAATTCTGGAAACCATTTTCCCCTTCATTGGTGGTGATTTGCTTTAAAGAGGGAAATGAGCAATAGCTACCTTTAATCTGCGGTAGAATGCGCAAACACGTAACTGACAGACATCATACCAAGCACGGGAGACATCCTCGGCTGAATGTCGTCAATGTAGGCGAACACCGAAGTGGAAGTGGTCACTGGAACGCGTGGCAAGATTGGCCGAGTGACGAGAGCAGCGGAGACAAAAGGCGTCCGGGCAATCTCGTGATTGTTGGCTATCGTCACCCGGAGGTGGCTCTGATAGAAATTATGATTGGCGGGTTGATCAAGAGTGAGAGAGAGAGAGAGAGAGAGAGAGAGAGAGAGAGAGAGAGAGAGAGAGAGAGAGAGAGAGAGAGAGAGAGAGAGAGAGAGAGAGAGAGAGAGAGAGAGGAGAGAGAGAGAGAAAGGGAAAGAACGAATTGGGGAACGAGCGGACGTGGCCGAGTGGCTCGGCGTTAAGCAGGAAGCCGTCCCGACGAAGCGGACCCATTAACCGCCCCTCTTCTTCAGCCGCGAGATTGCATTTTATCATTTCAACTCATTTTTCAATATGGCCGCCCCGACACGTCAGTCCATCCACCGGCTAGACACACTGATTCCCGACTGTTATTAAATTTTGCGGAACCCAATTGGATGCTTTCTGTTTGCTTCATGGGTTGGCCACTTTTGGGAGATATTTGTGGGATTTAAGTGGCGCTAATACTATTTGAAACACCGAAACTTCTCATCTCCAGACCGTTCCAGAGTTATGTAGGTATACCGTTCCTTAAGTTCCACCTTCCAACAGGTCCTCCTGTCCCTTTACCCGTCATCCGCATCTTCTGTCTTTCTATCCGTCTTACTGTGACTCTGATGAAAGAAATTTTCTAAGAATCCTTTTCCTCGTAGCAGAAGCCAAAGAATTTCCCTGAAGAGTCTCTCTTCCCTTTTTACCAGAGATCTTCCTTTCAGAGAACAAGAAATTCGTTAAAGAGTTCTTGTCAAGCTTCTCCCTTTTGACGGATATAGGATTCACCCAAGACCCCTTTATTTTAAATTGGAACAATGAAAATATTCAACAAATGCTTTCAATCATCTTTCGCGTCCCAGTTCTACTATGTGCACTGAGGCATCCACGTTTAGAGGAGGAAGATAATGTTTTGAAGCTGGAAGAAATTTTTTGGAAAAGCCGTTCGGTCGGATCGAGACAGAGGGTCGGTGATTTGCCGGTACATTCAACCCTCTAGCCGATTTACTCGCCCGACCACGAAAGAGGCAGCCAGTGACGTCAGTTTTCGCCGGCTTTCAGCTGAAATCGCGGCCAACTTGCCATTCAACGCGTTTCAGACGCGCGTCACGGAAAACCGCGCGCTGTTCCTCGAGAGCGGCAACGGGGTAGGGGTGGGAAAGGGTCGGGAAAGCTTGGTCAGAGAGAGCTTTCCGGAAGAGCGAGGTGAGCGCGTCAAAGAAGCTGCCACGTCGCGCACACCTTTCCCAGCCGCGATTGTGCGAGGAATCCGCGTAATTAAGCCGCTGTTGCTCGGCTCGCAGCCACTCCCTGAAACTCGCGCAAGAAACGGCAAGAAGAAGTGCCAGGTATGGGTTAGACGCGCTCGAGGATTCACCGAGCTTGCCACCAGCTACTTGTTTTGATGTGTCGGCGGCCGGAGGTTCGTTCTCTGGGAACGGAACTTGAAGTTCGGCGATCCACCGTGAACGAACGCATATGAGCCTAGCGTCTGCGATACCTGATGCTCCATTAGGCTATCCGCAGTGAATCAACTTTCAACTAGGATACAATGAATCAATCCCTAAACAGACGTGAACCCGGAAGCTTGGCGGATCGACAGGAACACAATGAAGGCCCGAAAACCATCAGAAGGGCCCTAAGCTTCGGACAACAAAACAGCCACGGGTCGAAGGTGGTCCAATAGGCTCACTCGGCTACTCGAAAAACCAGAAACCCTCTCTGCGTCCTTCTCCTGCAGCTTCTTCGTCTTCCAGAGAAGATGATGGCGTGCTACGTGGCCTGCAGCAGGCCACGGTTCGCTGCCTCGTCGATTTCTCTCTTTTTTAGCCCGCGCGCGCGCGCTCGCTCGCAACTGAGCGAGGGCAACAGGAGATGATGGATTCAGAAGGAGAGGAGGGATAGATGGTTACCTTGGTAGGCAGATATAATGTAGCCAGCTGTAGGCAGTCGGTAATCATATGTTTGTTTAACCTCCAAAACCCCTCATCTACGGGGTCGTCCCCTCGAGCACCCCGGACCCGGGCCACCATGAGCTTCGCCAAACAAAGATGTCGTTTCTTCTTTCTCCTTTTACTACGTCGATCTTCTTCCTGCGCGGATCAGTGTCCTCGTTTCTCCTACAGGTCACCCGTTCTCGGAGCCCTCGGCCGCAGGTCGATCTACGGGCGCCAGATGAGAATGATGAATGACCTCGGTCCACGGCGCGTATTAATGGACCAGAGATTTCACGCGTCTCAGGCACTCGTGAACCATGGATTAGACGGGGTTTGCACGCACTAATCCGGCGTCCATTTCAATGTCTAGACGAAGGCGTTTATAGATGGGATCACTGTACGTATAGTAGAATTCACTAAATTTCGCAATAAAGCCTAGAATTCCTTACGAGAAATCCAAAAGCTCACAGGCATGCGTGTCACTGCAATTATGCGCGATGATAAGGCAACTTCCGTCGGGAATAAGCCGGATCATCCTGGCGCTCGATAACGGCCCTTGTAATTCTTGTTGCATGGCCGATTCCGAGCATAATGTAGTCATAAGTACCCGCAACGAATTTGCAAATGCATGTGGAATGAGCCCGGTGTTACCGTTGATCCGGTACTAACAGTGTTCTAAAGGGATCGTCTTCTGCTGAGACATCATAATGGAAATTATTCTAGTGCGTGTGGTACCCAATCAGCAGCTCCTCGCATCAACAAGAGGAATCCAATTTTCAAATCCCCTGACGAAAGTCCAAGACCTTGGTCCAAAGCACGACTTTCACCGTAACCCCAAAACGCTCCATCAAATTCCGATCGACACGGTGCAGCGGCCAAGATTCGAGGTGGTCGCACGACGTTGTTCCACGCCGGGCAGAAGGGGACTCCTGAAGGCGGAGCACCCTGGCGCCATGTCGCGGGGGGTCCACGGCACCCACACACCGACAGGGTGAGCCTGTGAGCGTGTCGATGCCGTGGAACACGAGTCGAGGACGCTCACCAACACTCCTCAAACCTTTGGGGGAGGCGCTCACTGACGACGGCACGGTTATTAACCGTGGACTCTATCGCTGGAGGTGTGCTGATGGAGGCTGAGATTTGTGATTTAGATGAGCTCACCTCCGGACAACGCTCGCTCCCCTCGTCTCCGCGCCCCCGCAGGCCCCCAGGGCTTTGTTTTAACTGTTCAAAGTTTCAGCTGCGGCGGCGGCAGGCCCTTAACTAGTCGCGGCCAGGTATACATCGACCCCGGGACCCCCCTCCGTGGATTGGGGGAAGGGGTGGGTTGATAGAGGCTCGCGTTGGGGGTTCCAGGATCTTGGAGGAACGTCCTCGAGACTGGTCCACTGCGAGAATTTGAATATGGGGCGGAGGATTCCTTTTTGTTCCTGGATGGCTAGCTACTCGGACCCTTTGCTGAGCGAGCTCTGTTCCTGGCGCACGTGGTGTGTGGAATATTTTAGCGGTTCGTGGTACTGCGCGTGTGGAAGAAGTTTGAGATATGGACATTCCAACAATTAAGAGTCCTCCTATCAGAGTAATTGGAAGGCACTCTGGAAAGGCGGTGAGGCGAGCGCAGATCGAAGGTGCCTAGCGATTCAATGCAACCGCGGAGCAGCGAATAACAGAAAAATGAAAATATCACCACGTTTCGTTGTATGCGGCTGAACGTCCATGTGAACAATTTATTCCCAGTGGTTTACACGAATCAACGCGCTTTTATTTAACCGACACCGAGCGTTTAAAACTGCCCCTGATAAATGCAACCCATGACAAGCGTCTGCTGCGCGCTATAATTCACTCAGCGCTCACGATCAATTATAAATTTTCATGATCCAATGACGTCAACGCTCGAATGACGGACAATGAATGCTGCATATCGCGGGGACCATGGATCAACAGCACAAACTAAAAGTGATTACGTGTTTTTGAAAAGTTTTTCTTGTGTTTAAAAGAAATTGTTTCTAGAAGGCGGAAATGGAGAAACGGAATGGTAATGATAATGATACCTCCGTCAGATACGTGTCTTTTTGCTTTTAGTTTCTAGTACTTTCTGATGCCGTTTCAGGTTTTACCAACTTGGCGGCACCAACTACTTCGACTTGCAAAATTCATGAAAATGGCGTGTCATCGCGTCAAGTGTTATCCACCTCCCTCCATTTTTAATGCGTTCTATAGCGCGATAATGCGCTACCTGCTAGGAACGGTGCTAAAGGCGATGAAAAAATAATGATAAGCAGGTACTGTACTATTGGTGAAGAATTTATACACGAGTATCGACGAATCAATGCGTCACATTCCCAGGCGGCAGACGTACGAATGAACAGAACTCACTAGGAAGGGCAGGATTACCTGTCATTTAAGCAGTTTCTTCGCAAAGAACAATTTTCTTGTCAGAAAGTGATTGGCGGAAGTATAACGTCGTCATTGGAACAGATAATGTTCCTAGAAAGTCTACGGACTAAATTGTCCGCTATACCGACTGCATTCGCATAAATCGCTGATGCAATAGAGAAAGAAGTGAATCGAGCGTGGTGTTAAACTGAACAGCACGATGCAGGGACAGAGTCTTCAGAAGGCTGCTTTCCTGGAGGCTAGAATGTTCCCAAAAAATTTTCTTGCGAATATCAAATCCGCCAAGCAAATTTGCCCAGTAGTGGTGTTGCGGGGAACCTGAGTCCTCCTATCTATTTCAGGATTCCGGAGGTACGGGTTTCTCCCGTCCTTCCAGGAAGATGGAAACGGGATCCTGTGAGCGGGGACGCGCGCGTCGATTTAATCGGTAGCCGGGAAAGGGGTCGCATAAATAAGATCTATCTTGCGTGGAACACGGGAATCCTTTACCGCGTAGATAAAAGCCCGGGACACCCCGTAGATAAGGCGCCGCCTTTCATCGCGCCGCCGCGCCGACCCGATAAAGTGTCCCCGCGGTTGACGTTCCTTAAATCCCACCGGGCACCACGGGCTACCGCCGCTCTCCTCGGCGTTTCTCGCCTCGACTGTTACCTGCAGATCTAATCTCGATACTTTGCTCCGAGTGGCGAGTGTGATATTGAATTTTAATGCGGGCTACTTTGTGCCCGAACGCTGCCGGCGTTCGATTAACTCTTTGAACTCGCGGTTTCCTCGGGACGGGGGGTGGCACTCCATAAAGACAATCTGATGGAGGTGGTTGGCCTCCATTTCGAGTCGCACAAGATTAATCTATGTGTGTGGTATTTGACCACCTGTTCTCATCGGATTCTGAGGCGGCAGATCACCAGATGGAACTTTGAGGTCTATCTAGCTCATATCCAAGGCATTATCCAAGCGCGTGAACGACATTGCACGAATGCAGATAAGGGCCCAGTTTTGAAGCGCTAGGTTGTGGCAATAACCCCAGCAACACTCTTTACCTTTTACTAATTAAACGCTGCACGCAACAATTCACTTCGTGCAACTGAACAGCGCCACCGCAGAGCGCATGTCTCTCGTGTGGCGCCATCTGCAACCCTTGTTTCCATTGCTAATGGGTTCTGCGTTGTAAAGATGGGCCGAAAGGAGGTCGTACTACTTTAAGTGCTGGAGTGTAAACGGGGTGTTCTTCCAACAGTACGGCAGTCCGTAGGCGAGAGTGTACGAGTGAAACACGTGGTGTCCGTTTATCGAAGGAAACAGGACTCAAGTAACAAGTCTTACCAGTGGAAGTACTGCCCGTCAGATATCAGTATGCTTCTCAGCAATGCTATCTAACGCAATCGCATGCCTTTATTGGCAACGAACCCGCCAATTGAAGTAGTAAACATTAACATTAATGCCAGTATCCATTGTGATCGGTGTCCTCGGGCTGAAGGTGAAATCGTAAGTTGGAGGCAGAAGTAGATGCTCAAGCGAATGCTCAAAGAATGCCTGCATCTATTCAGCACTCACAAAATCCAAAATATATGCATCCACCAGAAAAATTATTGGGCATCATCCAGCAGATTGCTCGAGCGAACATGACGCAGCGTCGCGCCAAAGAAGCGGATCATCACCGAATCGCCCATAATAATCCCTGGATTCCACGTCTTCATTAACAAAATCCGTAACGAGGCGATGAAGCACGGCCGAAGAGGTCCGCGCGTTCCCAATTAAACCCGCTCTATACCGCGTAATCCTTAACTCTGCTGATCTTATGGCCAGTCGTGGCGGAAAGCAAGGAAACGACCGACAGACACCAGCGGTAAAAAAGAAACGCGGGGATCGGTTTCCCACGGGGGCGCCACCCACGGTGGGGAACTCGTTCAGGTAGGTACGCGGCTCTATACATACGCGCACACCTTCAGGAGCTTGTCGTGGCTAACGAGTCGTTATGGAAATACGTCGGAGCATAATGACCCAGTGTAATGGGGATGATGCCCACCTACCGACCAGAAAATTCCGGATGGAAAGGAGAACGAGCCCCTATATTGGCTGGCCAGTAAACCGTCCACATCGGTAGGCCCTAGGTATCGGTATTTAGCCGATCGACACGCTACATGCCACGCTGTTAGCTGGCAGCGGTGCCTAGGCGCGATACTGGCCGGCGGAATGGCCGAGCTCTGTGACTCATCGGCTTTCTATCGTGGAATATCTTTCCCAGCGTCTGAGTTCCATCGGTAGAAATGTCGATAAATGAATGGGCAGACGGTTTTTAATGTTTGCTTTGCAACGATGCTGGGGCGATTATCCTTGGATGCCTCCGGTAGCCCCACTGAGGTGTAAGTATATTAGGAAACTCTGCAGTGGGCTGCAGGCACCTCTGACAGAGATCACTTCTAGGAGCCATTGAATAATTTAGCAAACTGGTTGGCGACATGCTTCGATCAAGTATAATGAATAGTAAGGAAGACATGTGAAGCTTCGCTATGCATCAGGCATCAAGGATCCGGTGGACATAAATGTCGCGATCCCAATAGAAGAACCAAGCCAGGTGAAATGAGCGGGGTAGAAAAAGGAAATCCATCTAAGCGTACGGCGTGACGATCAGCGCAAGCCGCGCTAGCAAAGACAACACAACGGTGAAAAAAACGCGGGGTTTCCTGGCGCAACAGCGTGCCCTAGATGGGAATAATATGTGGCGCGGACACTTTTATGGTCGCGAAGGCGACTAGGCCTCGATGCACAGCCTCTGACTGCAGACAGGTAATTTACAGGGACCTTCCTTGCCGATTGAGACGTCTAGCAGATCGCGTGGAGGCATGCAACGCTGGCTGCCGCGTCTCCACCGCACCTCCTTCGCCCCTCGTGCTCGATTATGGTGTTTCGCGGTAACAATTAGATTGGTGTGCCGTGCCGCGGCTCGTTCCCCGGTGCTCCACGGCTTCCTAGGAAAGTCCTACACGACCGTTCTACTTCCCTAAACGGTCCCGCAGCTGCGGAACCCATCTGCATACAGCTGACTTACGTGAGTGCATTTGCAAGTCGCCGATATCACGCTATATTGAGGCAGCGAGCGAGAGGAATGCGGCGCGAGGAGACTTTTCCCCTTCATCGGTGCTCTGAAGCGATTCCATGGTGCATTTTTCCTTTTGCATCATCCTTTCATGGTCTGGGAAGGCAGGATAACCTTGAGATTGGAGCTTCGAGTTCTCTTACGAGTCTGCGTGATGTCTAGATCTAGGTTAGGTCTAGAATCTCCATGTCCGTATCCAACCAGCCCGCAGTCGCACCTTATAATTTGATGGAATTAAGTCTACACCGGATATAACGGTTCTTCTGTCGCGACATGTTCGTGACGCAACGTTGCAACAGCACAGGACAATTTTCGTCCAAAGGGCCCCTCGTCGCCCCAGTTTCGACGCTTTCCACCATGGTGTGGCTAGGTGCGTGCCCCGCTTGGGGGCCGGTTGACGAAAATTGGAGGCAATTTTCGGCAATTCCGGATAATTCATGGGGCGTAGCGGGATTTCTCGGCGATGGGGATCCGCCTTGCGGATAAATAATACGAGAGCAGGAAGAGACGATGGAACGACATATGGCTCGTGTGCCGATCGGTGAACGTGATAAGGGGCCCAGTGAGTTCTATCGTATTACGAGGAACTATCTTTTACGGTGGCTTTATATGGGGTTCCGGGATTACGGTCCACCGCAGGGACCTCAAGGGATCATAGATTCTCGATACGATACATCAGGAGGGTATAACTGTCGTACTTCTGGCCTGTGATTTGACCGCTTTATCCTGCAGAAAAATCGGCGTCTTTTTCGGATTTCCCTCCCTGCCCCTCTGGCCCGGCATCCGATCGGAATTTCCTCTATGTGTTACGTTTTATGCGATCAACGTGACTTGTCTAGTCGAATGTTTGGGGGTTTCGATGATAGCGATCTGTCCGGCATGCATTAAGGTTAGAACAATGGTGTAGGACACCTAGCGCCACCTAGTCGGAGTTGCCAAAGCTTCCCTTTTTGCGCACTGTATTTCTGTATCTTACTGGGTCTTCTACGCTTCAAGTTCTCATCAAACTCGAGGCAAAAATAGGCTGACAAAGTTTCTGGAGTCCCGTCTGCTAAAGGGCCCAGAAGCAGAAAGAGTTTCGCCTGTGGAAGGCCTGGTCGCTGGGCCATACCCATGTCAGAATCCAAAATTGACAGCCGATTTCCCATAAAATTGATGAGCACTGTGGCCGGCGCCACGAAGTCACACGATTAGCCCCGGGCGTCCGTGGGTTATGAATGGGCCAGTTTCCCCGATTGTTTCGCGCAGGTACACGAAAGGTGGGCCATGACGAGACGTAGCAAACGACAACCTTCAGCGTTTTGGGCCCGTCTCACGAGGAAATTATACGGTGCCGCGTGGGATTCGTTAAGAAAAATTAGTGCCCCCGGGGCCCTGAACGACTTCTCCCCGAAACGATCGATTCGAATACCAATTTACCCCAGGCCAGGTCGGAACGGAGAACTTCGGATGTCAAGTGATAAATAGGAAGCGGAGAGGCTTCGCCCTGAAGGGTCCAGGTCTCAGTTTTGACAGTAGGAGATGTGTGACTGATTTGGGGTCGAGACTTGATCAGCGAAATTAGACAGGAAACGAAAGCCGCGAGACACGCAGGACTACACCCACATGCCCATTGTTCCTTTTTATCTTGGCAACGCCGAAGGAGGGAGAAATCAGAAGAACGTGCAAAGTAATCAAAGCTCCACTAACGTAAGCCAGGATTCGATAACATGAAACGCCGTGTAATCGTTCGGACTGCCAGCAACCCCAGACAAGCCACCCCAGATGAGCGAAAGTCCCGCGAAAGACACGCTTCCGACGGGAACTTCAAAGTTAAACACAAACGGGGAAGAATCATCCAAGGCTCTTTGTGCACCGATCCTTTGCTTTTTCATCTGCGGCTTACTATGGGCAGAAAGGGATTGGAAGGGGCGAAGTAAGCTGATAATTGAACCGTTTGCGTGAATTTTAAATTCGATGAGCCCCCTATTTGCGCGTTGCTCACCGTCCTACACTTCCGCGACCATTCAGAAGTTTTAGCCTCGATATTTGGAAGGATATCTTACCCTCGTGGTACGACGATTTTAAGTGGACAGTCAATTGAACCATGCCAAAGAGCGCGGAGGCTCAAAGAGTTTCTATTTTTCCGAATAAATTATGTAACAAACTGGATCAAGGCTTCTCGCATGATGATAGAACGTTTTAACATTAATTCTTCGTGGAAAAGGAACAGTCCGATTGAAGAGGACAATGGAATCGACCTAATATCTGGAGATAATAAAAAAGCAAGGCCCTACGAGTCGGGTCTCCATTAAACCATTGAACTTTCTCCTTTGTCATTACACTGGTCTTAACCAAAAGGGAAATGTAAGACACCTAAATTGCGTGACTCATCTACTGCGGGAGTTGTTCCATTTGTGGGGTAAACCATACTATTTTTGCATACTTATGTCCTGGAGGCGTTATACGATATGCAATTTTTTCTGCATCATTCCCTATCGACCTGGATAACAGTACTTTCTCTAACTGATGGTTATCTCCAAAGCCCCCTCGTTTATTTATCTCTGACAATTATTATACCAGCTACCGTCGGGGAAAAATAGTCCTTTGACTCTACTGGTAGCTACCAAGAAGTATTGGTCGCTGGGCAAATCATCCCTCAGAATTTTCTCAGACCAAAAAAGGAAGAAGAAGACCGAGCAAACCGCGGTGTTTTCTCGAGAGATCAGGCGCCCATCGTCGTGAAATTCCCTAGTAGGATTGCGTAACGTGACGCGGTGAAGGATGCAACGTGGCAGGGCGAGGAGAGGCCTAAAGGACGTGTCGTGGTTTTCGAGATGTCGCGCCGGCTTAGCCGAGACAAACGAGGACGAAGAGCCGCGGACTTGTCCGCCTCACGCTTCGATGGTGAGCGACAGAAAACTGCTCCTTCTCGCCAACCCTCCTGCCCTGCTGCTTTTCATCGTCACCGACTCTGTTGCGTCTCCTTTTTTCCCTGGACACGTTATACTTCACAATTCGTTTGTTTGTCATCGAGCCGGGCGACGTTCGAGGTATCGGACTATCTACCGTCTTTGGTTAACCCTCGGCCGTGACAGGAGGGCGGGAGAGCTGGATTGAACGTAAGTTTTTCTGATTATAGGTTAGGGTTATAGTTTAGGATTTACGCAAAGAAGTTTAACTTCGCTAAAACCTTAAGCTCTTATAAGGACGCGGTCTTTGTGATTTTCATGAAATGGCCCCTGCTAAATTCACTTTTCGGAACTAACAAAGATTTGCGCAGAATTCTGCATGCCCGACAGAGCGCGTGTGGAGGGACAACGCGGGTAATTTTGTCGATGCACGGGAAATTCGGCGGCCGGAAGTGGCGCGTTCGGGCTCGTTTAATTACTCGGGAAAGCCAAAATCCCGGAAGGTGTGACTGGCGCCGGGCGAAAATGTGTTTATTCGGGTTAACGCCGCGTTCGGAGGAACGGCGCCTGTGTAAACGAGGCCGAAAGCACCAGGCCGGCGTGCAACGAAATGAACACACAGAGGCACGCTAATTAATATTTACCCTCCGACAACATCGCGCCGCCATCACGAACGGTACATGAGGTCTGCTGGAGAACCTCGGCAGTAACCCGAAAAACAACTCCGACACCGGAAAATAAAAGAGCTTCTGGCTCAAGCGACCCAGTAATTGCATCGACCAGTTTGTCCGCCCCCCTCCCCCTATTTTTCCACTTCTTTCTAAACGACCTCTTTTCTGGACGTACTTCGAAGTAGGGGGAGGAAAAGTTTTAGCGTCAATTGCAGTTGGGTGAAGAGTTTGTAGACGCTGATATTTTTTTATAGTCTGCTGCATTTTGGTAATTGACCTTGAGCTGCTATATATAGTAAAAGGCTTATTGATGCGTTCAAACTTCTGTTTTTAGTGGAAGTGCCTCTCTGCCGGCACATTTGCAAGCAGCAGTATATCTCGTCTAACGGAAAACAGGAAAAGTGAAATTTACGTAAGAACGCAACAACATTCCTACACTATTCCATTTTCGTGGCGCCATCCACAAACTGCCGAGGCCGCGAAGGGGCGCCCGTTGAAAGAACTCCAAGAATTCTCGTACCTCTAACCGGGAATTCTTGACGCGGCGCGGACCACTTTGTCCCGCGACCTTTTATTTTCCTTTCCGGCTGCTTTTTTTCTGCGGGTGAGCCGGCGGCACGCGCGGAATCATCGCGGAAACCCCTGCCGCGAGGGAATGCATGAAAATTTTCCCCAACCTTCGACCCTCCAACACGAGGGGGAGCCGTCCGTCCGAAATTTCGGCATTCCCGACTTCGGGGTATGCGAGATTGAGTTATGACACGTGCGAGAAGTGAAGCTTTTCTAATACATCCCCCGGAAAGCGAATGAGAAAGTCCTATTTCGCATCTTCGACCTCTGTTCTCCACGAAAAATGGCCCCACACCTTCCACGCGGAATTATGACAGCTGCCGTACCGAAATTCCTTGGCAAAACAAGGAAAGCGGATCGCCGGATTCCCCAGGCGAGCTTAATTCAACAAACCAGCCCCACCCGGCCGCCCGTCCCACCCCTCCCAGAAACCCTCGCGCCGTCACCATTCCCGGAGCGTGACGTATAGTCCGCGCGAGCAAAGGAGCACGGACACTTTCACGGTGGAAGGGACGCTGCCCTTGCCCAGGATACGCTCTACATTTCCTGTCTCGCTCACCCACCCCCCGCCGCCCGGCCCTTCGGTAGACGCTGGCCACGTGGTGGGGACGACGACCGCCTCCAGAAACGCCCTTCATGCTTCCCCGACGTGTATTCCCGCGACCGTACGTGCAATATGTGCATGCGCGTGTATGTACTTCTTCACGCGCGCGGGCACACGCACCTGTCCGTGTGTGCGCGGCGTTCACACGCGCGCGATGTGGGACAGGGGGGTGGGGAGAGGGGCGGCGGCTCCCTCCTCGGTATTGTCGTCCCCCAGCTCTTTGTTAACGTGCTTTGCAAATCGCTTCGTCGGGAATTCAAGCTGCTTCTTGTCGGTTTCCTTGGACTTTTCGTGTGTTTCTTCTGGAGACGGAGGGAAGGGGGATTTGGGCCGAGGGGGGAGTCTGTTCCAAGAGATTTTCGGGTGTGTTTTGAGGGAAGACTTTGAGCCGATTTCTTTGCTAGTTAGTTGAAGAAGCGGGATGATTTGTGGAGGGCGTTTTGGTAGAACTCAGGGATGTTTTCGATTTCTGGTCGTCTAGGCGCGATATGTCTGGTGGGAGGGTATTTCGGATCGTGCAGTCGAATTCTCTTGGAGTTACCGTTTAGAGAAAAAACATTGCGGTTCGAGTTTCCTTGCTTCTCTGTCGGAAGTGGGCGCAGACAGTCCAACGACATTCTCACTCCCAGAAACTTCGCCCCACGTACACCCTGTCTACACGAAAAACATCAGAAAGAAAAGCACGACCATCGGCATCCGTCTCCCCCCCCCCCCCCCCCGGGGTCGCCATTACAGATCAGAAGAAGATCCAGCCAAGTAGGAATCCATCAGTCTCGGCTTGTCCTCGAACCGGAACGTCCGTTAACGGGCGAGGGGTTGGGGTGCACGGGGGTTGTTTGTCGACTTCGAAAAGGGGGAGGAATGTCGCGACGCGCCAGCACGGTCTCGATTGGGCCGCTCAACGGTAAAAGACAGATCGTCTGGGATCGCCTTACAGCCTGTTTGATTCTATTAAGCCGACCTACTACCCTTCCCAGGCCCGTTACACGGGGTCGCGACAGCCCTGTCGACGAAAATCCGTCCACCCCTGGCAAGATCCACCCGGGTAATTTTGTTCCTTGCTGTTGTGGAATCAATCTACGGCTTTTTCCTCGGGAATATCGTCGACGAGTGTCGCTGTGGGGGGTGGATCGGCGGTCGGATTTACTTAGTCGGTATTATTAATGGATTTGCAGCGAGGGAGGTCGAGTGTTTGGTTTGGGAGGAGTTTCCACGTTCGAGGGACGTGCACGAGGGTTTAAAATTTTAGATTGCGTAGTTGACGGTTCGCATCCCCTTGGCTCGTAGTACTAGGTTGTAAAACGATACGTCAGAACTGCCCACAAAATGACGTAGTAGACAGGCCTAATGTACACCCAAGCGTAGCCAACAGCTCAGCTACTTTTCTGTCCCAAATTATACACAAACACGAGCGCTTCTTAAAAAGTGGGCACACGAAGAAGGCATATTCTCTCTCGACGTCTTCCAAGTCTGCGGCACGGAAGTCCAGAAAACCTCAATGCACGCGACCAAATTATAGTGGAAACGCGAACCGTCAGGCTGACCTCATGGCGCGATCTTGAGGCGGGTGCACAATAATGAAGCAAGTAACTGTCGTTTGCGGTCGAATGCGAAACGAAACGCGAGGCGAAGACGTAACTGACAGCTGTCACAAGGCATCGTTGCTGTAGTGAATAAACTCGAAACGCAGGGATATCTGGAACATGGTGGAGAACGCGAAACCGCGACAGCTGTTAAGCTGGTCGATCATCCTGAGCGGTCCTCCTTTCAGGTTCTAACGCGACAGGTGTCACGCGCCGCTATAAATCGTGAATTAGAATGTCAGCTGGCGTTATCAGGCCACTGTTGGACTGCCTTCCGTGAATATTGTATCACCGGTGAAGGGGAACAGGAGGGAAACGTTAGAAGAGGTGTTTCGTAGGGAGGATCGATGGTGGTTTACACCTTTGTTGCTTCTAGACATACAGGTTAACTTGGCACTTTGAAAGTTAGTGTTCCTCAAAGTTAGACTGTCAACGTTACATTACTGATGCATTGGAGAGATTCCTACGAAACCCATGTCTACCATTCGCCTCCACCAGAATGATGACACCTATCCTTCATCGAGCCTTTAGTGGCACCATCTAGGCTTCAGAATCCCCGGCAATTAGCTTGGATTAGATTTGCACAGACCTCTAGACCTGGCAATGTGATTTCCTTGATCACTGCCTCCCTGTATGCCTGCACCAACAGCGCAAACAGCATGGACACCCAATTGAAGACACGTTGAAGCAGACGAGAGAGTGATAGCCTAGCTTGCTTCTAACGCAAAGCCTCAATTTCTGGAAACTGTACCCGCCGAGCGAATTGCACGTGTCGAATGCTAATGCGTGGTGGCACCTGCGCGCCCAGCAATAAGAACGGAACAAGGCGAACGGCAGTTATTCATGAACTGCAGGCGCGCGCGATCAAGAGGGACAGAGGGATAGAAGGAAAAAGAGGGACGGCGGTATATGCGGGCGCTGATTAACGGCGACGGAGAAGAAGAGGGCAGTTGCAGCCTAGGCGACGTAGAGCTCGCGTTAAAAGGGAGATAGCGAAGCCGCTTCACAGGCTGTGGTAATTTTATCGTGAACAATGTATGTGCCAGCACGATAGCTTCGCGCCTAGCAAACAGGCCGCAATGCTACATTCTGACGTTGGGAATAGTGTATAGTTCTTACATTCTTTTTCAATCTTGACTTTCGCGTAAAGTAACGCTGGTGGGCGGTACCTGTGGGGTGAGACCTGTACAGTCAGACCCAGTTAGCCTATTGGGTATACTAATGGTATGTCTAGGTCTACTGAAGTCTAATTCCTAGGAAAAGTACACTAATGGCTCTTATTTAATCAGAAGAATCCCTTTTCCTTGACACCCACAAGGGGACCGTCGGATGGCGTCCTATGAAGAAACAGGTGGGTTTGTTCTTAACGTCAGCACCAAATCACAGAGACATTCACAAGCTGAAATAAACGTCAGATATAATCTTCCCGACGTAAACAGACCGTCTAAATCTACCACTCTTGGATTCGCCCGCAAGTTAATTTCATTAGGCGGCTCACAAAAGCCTCGACTCGTAACGCTAATAACCACAGTGCGTCGAAAATGCCGATTGCAATCGTAGTTAACCGGTATCAGCGGGGATAATTGCACGATACCGCTTTATATCGCGGCCGGCGACGCTATAACGAACTCCGCGCCGCGACGAGCAACGTACACACGCCACTATAAAGATTGTAATCAGTCACCGAGCGATGGACGGGCAAGGGTTGTTAAAGCCGGAGGAGTAGGCGCTAAACAGGAGATAATGAAACGAGTCGACATAGCAATTTTATCGTGAAATTAACACGGTTCAATCTACCTACACGCACGTCTCCCCGGGAAAACTGATAGAGGCCTATAAATAGTGCCCGTGGCTCTCCGGTTGTTGTAATTTCGCTGGCCGGTCTCCCGCAACGCCCACCTAACGTTCTCCCGATGCCGCGGTAATGAGACAACGATAGTTTCGAGATTTTTCCGACGGAAGTTGACGAGTTGATGAAATTCGCTGAGGATGATTGACTATGTTGCACGCGCGGGACATTTACGGGCGTTGTTTAGAACTATTAGGGTCACGTGACACTGGCCCACGCGATCACCTTAATAGCAGTGCATCTTTTGCATCATAACTGCAACAAAGATGGATGTATGGTTCCAAATAAAATGGAAATTTGGATTAATCCATAACAGACACAAAGGGACAACTGCGTCTTACATTTTTCCAAACAAGGGAGTCCAAGAAGAACAGAGTTCACTTTTAACCTGTCCAAAGAAGAGTGTACAGCGATTATTCACTGGCTAGGCGATCAGACGATAGTCAAGAGCTCGAAAACGATGAGATCCACGAGGAAACGAGCACGTAGGGAACCGCGACGCCAGCGAAACGCAATAATTACGTGGATCTGAGGCCCCCTCTAGCCCGTCGTGGTGCCCGTTATGTCATTATCCCATTTATTATAACGATCAGGAGCTACCACGGACCGGATTCCACGCCTGTTTCGCGCTCGACGAACGCAAATTGCCCGGCACTGAATCGGCCGCCGCGATGATGTCTTGATACGGAATGCGCAATCGTTAATCGAGTATAGAACCTAACGCTTCGCTGCCAGTCGAGACGTAGTACTACGCTCTGCCCAGCGGGATAACACTGGCCGTCGTTCATGTGGTGGTATGGGTTTCACTTCAAAGAAGTTGATAAACCCTGATAAAACGACTGAAAACGGGATTGTTCGATCATTTACAGCAGCAGTAATCCTACATTTTTCGAACTAATCCCCCTTCCCTCAGGGAAAGGAGAAGAAGCAACGAGAAAATTCCTTATTCCAGTATAATTAGACGCCAGTGACGGACATGCAAATTCACTCGAGGAAAAAGGAACGTGTGAACGATCTCTCGTGAAATCTACCACCCTCTCGTCCTCTTGCCCCCTTGCCGCCTAGAATCCGCCCAGAATTTGCGCACGATCGTTACCGGAGAGGCATCCCCGAGGGAAATTTGCAGGAGTGCGTGCCGAATGTGGTCATGGCAAACGATTCAGTAATGTCTGCACGAGAGGGCGAGCCCTTTTCCGCAGCGGGGCTGAAGACCATATTGCTGCGTGTTATTTAAATACGCTTAATGACACTTTGAAAGATATCCTTCCCTCGATTTTCATTGGATTACATCTAGGAGGCAATGAGCTTCGTTAAGTCCCACCGAGCAAAGGAGCTTTCGAGAAATTAAAATTTTATTGTGAAACTTTAGTGCTCCCTACCACTAGAAATCATTTTCCACAATGGAATCAAGTGTCCTCACATTTCCAACTTCTGTAGGGCTCAACCCCCTTTTGTCTAGAAAGAATATAAGATCCTCTTGATTTTTCAAATTGCCTGGATTAATTCCCGCTAAAGGAATCGCGGCGAAACAAGAGGCCTTGATGGCGCGTGTAACGCGCTCGCGAGTGCACGACACGTTCGTGCGCAGAACACGAATCGGATCGGTGTTCGTTGCTCGGTGAACAGCAAAATGGCCCCCGACCCCGGTCGAAGCTCACACGCACGACGCCTTGGCGCGCACGCGATTCAGCAATGAGGGCCCGTCTGTGTGAGTGCGTGGGTGTTCGTGCACGCAACACGCCGCGACGGAGGCGTAGGACGAAAGCCGAAAAAGTGCGAAGACAGACTGCGAAAAAACGCTGACTTCGATTCTCCTTTGCGAAAAAAGGTTGTTTTGCTGTGTCTATGGCCATTCATATTGTTGCAGCGAATAAGGGCATGTTCGAGCAAAGATGGACCAGCGCCTCTAGCGGCCAAACAACGCGTTACTGAGATCCAGCTGCACAAAGAATGTTAGGGATCCGTTGTTCTTTCAGATTATTTTAGTATTTTAAACTGTTCTAAATAGTATGCAATTCTCCCGACTTACCATCGTGTTCATCTTTTTACAACTGTCGTGAGTTGTTCACGTTTAAATCAATTTCCATCGCGAGGCATGGTGGATAAAAAGACCCGATCGATAGAGCGAGAAAGCTCGGTAATAGAATACTAAGCGACATGTCGGAGGTGATGCGTCTAGCAGCGAATGCAAACTGCGTAACTACAGGTGTGTAGCTACACGCTAAACAAATCACGACGAGTCGAGAGAGAAAACGAACGCGACCGTGCAATTTCACCGTGCACACAGGCGCGCGCGCGACAGACACGCACGTGTGTCGGACACTGGATAATTAAAGCTACGAGGCACGTTTGATCGAGTTTCGCTCGAATCGTTCGCCCACGCTGATTGTTTCCCGTTTTAATTCCCGGGCAATTGGAAAAAAGGATCTCGCTCGCTGAACGGTTGTGTCCATGGAGTGGACATTAAACTGATTTCCTTGGGAATTGAAGACGAAAAACTATGATAACGTTCTGCTTCTGCATGGCTGTAAATAACAGTTGCGGACTCTTACACATCACCTAAATGAATCAGCACTTGGACTCAGCAGCTCTCGAGGCTTTCCCCATGCCCTCCCAGTCCACCTGAAAGTTATAAAATTCGACATATATCACGAAAGTGTTCGCGATAAATTGAAATATCTCCCAGCTCTGAAAAAGCCAGAAGAAACCGCCTCGGACCCCCCAACATGCAGCGATGAAGGAGGTCGCGCGACTTGATTCCAGTATTTCCAGTATTTCAGGTATCCATCGATGTCCTGCCGCAAGAATATCGGCTGGACCGCTTCATTAGCGACAGACCATGATCAGCACAATGCGATCGGATCGAAAAATCCAAGGACAATTAACAAGGAAGCTGCCTGGGATCGATCCGCCTCGAACGATGATATCGACGGGCGAAGTTGAGAGGTTGGGCTGGGCTGTGCTTTTGTTGAACCACTCGAAACGAGGAGTCGTCGGATCGTTTTTATGCAACGGACTGGTCGATTTGGGTGAAAGGACGAATGCCTGTTCGCTTTCGGGCGGCGCGGATTAAACGGTGGGATCAAGTGTTCTTGACAAAGGCGGGTCGAGAGCCGCGAAGAACGACTAAATTGAGGGAAAACCTCGCGGCACGACATCCGTTGCACGATGGATTTCCTTTTTCTGTGTTGCCCTCTGCTTCAGCCTCCTTGAATTTAAACTTCCCCCTAATTGAGTCCTCGGCTTACCAAAACGAAGCACAGCCAAGAAATGGGATAGACTTGCTAGCGTTTCCAACGATGAATTGACTAAATCCAGATCCATTAACTCCCGAGTCACCCTTAGACGACCGAAGTGTCACGCTGCCAGCGTGATTCCCACGAAGAGACAAAGTTTAGTTAAGTGTATGGGGCGCTGCCTTTAAACGGGAGCAACAGGACCGATGGATCCCCGTTTTCCCGCTGTTTGCTGACCTCGTAGTCCTTTAGCCGGTGTTTGCTCGTGTGCTGTGGGGCTCGAGACGCACTCGAGGAAGCCGTCTCGAAGGACTCGAGGTCGTCGAGTGTCTCATTTTTGTTTGCCGCCTTGGGATTTTCCCGACAAAGGGCCCGGTGCGACCGACCCCGAGCGAGGATTAGAGATCTATCCGCTCTCTCGAGCGGATTCCGAGTGCTGTTTGCGCTAATTTCCCTGCTTTCCTCTGACCTGCCTTCCCAGGAGGGTTCCAGGCAAGTGTAATTAGGGTGAGACGAGAAGTCAAGTCAAGATTTCAGTCTCTGGGAAGCAGGGGCTGTTTTCTTTGGACATCCCTCTTTGTTGAACGGAACTAGGTAGTTTTGCCGAATGTTCTTGAAAGATAGTAAATACTGATGTTGCAAATGACGATTTGAAGTTCAAAGAATGGCCACTTGACTGTAGAAGTCAAACCGAAGACATAATGTACATACAAACCCCAACCCCCACTGGTGTCCTAAGACAACCGCCCATTTTACAAAGAGGCAATAACCGAGATATCGATATAAAGTTCAGAGGCGGCATCAGTTAAGCTCCACAAAAAGCCATCCGTGGTCTCAGATACCTAGGATCATGACCCCCTAAACACCCCTGTCGAAGAGGAAGAGACGACCCAGCTGACGAACGCATTAATCCTAGCCACCTCATCTTCCGCTCCACATCCCCCCAACTATAGCGTCCCATAGAGCAGCCTGAAAAGCCCCATCAAGCATCTTCCATGAATCCGGAAAGGGTTGTGCCGGCTGGACGCCGCGTATTAACCCCGTCGATAGGGTGGCGACGTCTCGGAGGGGTATTTTCTGGGCTCATGCACAAACTAGATCTCCTGAGAAGAGCTGAACGTAGGTGAACCGTGGCGAACCTTTCGACGACTGTTCGCGAGGCCCCCTTCAACCCCATCATCCGGGGCCCGACCAGCAGAGAGAAAGGGGGGGGGGGGGACAGAGCGGTGGCGCACCGCGCGGCCAATAAGACGAACAAGACGATGAAGAAGAAAAAGAAGAAGAAGACGAAGAAAAAAGCTGGTCGTAACAAAGGTCGGGCTGTGCCAGCGCCATTGACATCGCTCTGGGCCCCGGCTGCTCAGCAGAGGACTAGATTTCACGAGCCAGCGATGCAGGATCCTTCAAAGGACGCCGACACCGGACTGCCGCAAAAAGGATTCGCAAAAAAGGGGAACGGGAGGGGGCCGGGGTCGGGGGAAGGGGAGGCTGTTGAAAGAGCCAGGCTTCTTTGCTCGATGCTGGCTTCCGCAGGCCCTTCTTCTTTTCAGAGAAAAGGTGAGACGACCACGGGGGCTAATAGAGAAGCGGCCATGGAGATGGAGGGGGCTCCTGGGGAGCGGCAACTACTTGACGGCGAAATCCATCGCGATAACTTAATTCCGGGATTACGGCGTGGCTAGGAATCCGCGCGGAAATCCGATCGCGTGGGCCGCTTGTGTCTCTCCGCTACAATCCCTCTGTTTCTGCGCGCCACCAAAAAGGAAACGCGGGAACGTTGCCCCATTTCCGGCTTTTTGGCCTGAGCTTCTGATGCTGGTGCCCCGCAACTGGCTGTGCGGGATTTGCGGGACAAGTGTACAGGCAGGGACGCTTGAGACTGTCGGCTTGATAATTTAATGGTGCTAGTGTGTGTGGTGAAAGATGGGCCAGAAGGGTGTCGAGTGGCATGCAAAGCGCAGATTGTTGCTGGGATGGTGACTACTGTTTTCTGAGCTGGGGACGTACCTAATTTCCATGGTGGCATTAAATTAGATGGTATGCTCGATAAAAAATTTGTGGAGTTTACGAACTTTTTAACTCTCTCTCACATATCCCAAGCCCCAACTATAGGTATGCCCACTCGGGGTACCATAAAAAGTCCCTAATCCCTGTGTTCCAAAGTGAAACACATCGCCCCCCCCCCCCCACATCATGGTCCGAAAGATTGCGGCGAAATGGCTAGGAATTCGCGAAATTATCATCGTCATCGTCGCGGAGGCGCAGAAGGTGCCTAACGAGCTTTTAATCGGCCGATCGTTAGGTCGTTAGCCGCGACTTAAAGTTAGCGATTAATTGCGAGACTCGGAGCGCCGCTTAGTGTCTAGAGTAAGTAAGTAATTGTTTGGTTGGCGGTACGTACAATACTTACAAAGTCGTGCTTGTCGCTGATGTTGTTGGTGAGTTTGAGTTTGTGGAAGCTCACGACCTTCTGCATCCATTGCTCACCGGTGCTAGGTGAATCCGGATGGATATACATCCTCTTCGGCATCTCTGGGTCGGCCTTCCCCGCCACCATCCACCTGCTGCTCGACAAACACATTAAGGATAGTCAGAAACTGGTAGAAGTCTCAAGTTGCAACAAGGAAACAAGCAAATCTACTTCAAGAGGTTAGGACGCCTATAATGGTGAGGGTATGAACCATCCCATGTGAGCTATATAAAAATGGGCGGATGTAGATGAAAAAGACTATTCCTAAATCCTCAATATTCCACGGGAAACCTTCTTACAATTCTCAATCAGTCCACTCAGCGAAATATTGCCTATGTGAACAAAGCCACCTGGGTAGCTGGTGAAAGAGAAATCGCTATCAACGGTGGACACGATCACGGAATCCGCGGGGGCCGGTTCGAGCTATCACGAGGAGGAAGTGGAGGAAAGGCGTCGAGGCTGAAGTTTCTCGCTGGTTTCATGACCGCCTGACTCCTCTAAGCACCGACTACCGCGATTGTTGTCGTTTAAGGGAGGCGTGTCTAACCGTTCGCAGTGTCTGATCGTCGCAGGTGGGTCAAACAACCGAAGGAAGAAGAACTCGTTCGACGAGTTCCAAAGTGGCTGCGGTCGCCGACGTGATGTAATCGTTCACTGTGGTCTCCGTCTTTCGATTAGCCATGTCGGTGGTACCGAGCTGGCTTTTAGCGAGCATTTTCTCAAGAAAAATCGCTTCAAATCTTTTTACTTCAAGCGGGAGGTGTCATGGTTGTCAAAGGAAATAAAAAGTGAGGTTATGTGACCCATGTATCCCATATAAGGCTGAGGATAACCTTCCAAATTAGATCGATTAATTACTCAGTGATATTTGCTGACAATAGTATAATCATATCTCCAATGGACATTCTGGGTCTATAGAATTCTGATGATTGCAACCAATTTCTATAGAAACTGGACATAAAATGAAGCTGCACAAGTCATAGAACATATTATTACTCATTATTCCACTACAAAGTTCCTAATATTCTCCTCTATTAATAGTACAACGCAGAATGGAATATAACCAAAAGTTAGGTTAAGTCAAACGCGCAGCTGCGCGCGCAGCATTTAAGTTCCTTTAACTGGTCATAACTCTAGAACGAACGAATCTACATCATATGTTCACATAACATTTTCTTTTCGTTTCAATCTCTACATTCATTTCTCCAAATATGAATGTGAAATTTAAACATGGATACTGACATGAACACAGTCGCTTGAAACGCGGGAAATAGGCGTCTTTGAGTGATTTTGCGGTTGCAAAAAGCAAACAGGAGGTGAATCGTTTAAAGTGGGATCCCGTTTCATTTGTTCACGTGGGAATTCGCGAGTGGATTCGACCGAGGATCGCCATTTACGCGGCGAACTCGCGGAGGATGCTGATATCGCGCTGACACGTTTTCTCGAATTCCGCCGCTTTGTTTCGCAGTCGACCGGTGAATTTCCTCCCGACAGCTTTCCCGGGAGAGCAATTATGTTCCATTTAACACCCTCGCGACACGCCAGAATGCGGACGTTCCGCTGGAAAAACGTTAAACGAACCTGATTGTCGGCTGATGCGCCGTGAGACCGCGCATCTGAATCGGCGACCGCGGCGGAATCTCGCGGATTCTTCCGAGAAAAGTTAATAGCGAGCTAATGACCGACAGAAGTCTGAATGTAGAGAGTGAGACGCATAATTAGGAGACACCGAATTCCAAATAAATTATCCAGCGTTTGAAGAAATCTGTTTAAAAAGAGCCACGTCGAGCGGTACACAATAAGATCGAACCATCGATTCTCCTCCTACCAGCCTCCTTTATGGAAAATTTGTTTAAAAATGTGAATCAGATATGTCATCGAAAGCTTGAATTATATATTACAAGTCCGGGTACAAATTTCTCGCGGAGAAAGCAGCGAAGTTAAGTTATAAAGCGAAACGCGACAGGTAATGGCGGACAGAAATTTTAAAACGTGTAATTTCGAAGCGCGCAATTTTGCCGGCGAGAGGACGTGCTTATTTGAACGAAAGTGTCGCTGTAATAAGACTTTTGAACGTGATAATTTCGAAATATAAATCCTTTCTGGGGAAAGCCATAACTTAAATTATAGGCTGAAGCGTGGCGATAAGCAGCATCGGTGGTCATAACGCGTAATTTTGGAGTATAAACTTATTTTACCCGGAGGAACTTAAATGATAGAAAGTTCAATGCACAAATGATCAAGAAGGAAAAAGGAATCCTTTCCGAACTCATCGCGAGAAAGACCTATAACTCGGCGCAGCGTGCAAGAGTATTAAATAATCAGGTAATTGTATTACTTTCCATGTCCCAAGAGTTTCGGAATTTCCGCAGGACGCAACAGTTTGCCGGATTCGTGACCACTATTCGAGGAACCGTCAGGATCGTTAACACTGCGACCAGCCCGTGACAATTAGAGTTTAATGAGTTTCATGAACGCCTTACCTGTTGTGGAACTTGTATCTGTAGTCGTCCGCGGCTACGATGTCCAGCAGGAGCATGTACTTGGCCTTCGCGTCCAGCCCAGAAACTCGGAACTTCATTTGAGGGAACATCTGCCTAGACCCCCAATCAACAGATACATTTTGATTAGATAATAGTAACAATAACTGCAGTCCGAATGTACATAATACAATAAAGAATTACCCCTAGTAAATTATTCAGCAAACACAGCACTATCAGGGAAAATTTCATTCATCACGTGCGTGAGACGCCCATAGGCGTTCAACAAGCACGCTAAAGGTACACGCTCTCAGACGTTCCGCACGGACTGTGCGCAGTGTCTCAGTATCGACAGGTTCGGGGCATAAGAATCGCCTCAGAGGCGTCATCGATCGACCGCGACGGGAGGAGCGGGGATATATCGCATGGACCGAGGGCTGGTCGGCCGGGGCCACGACACTCCATGGAATCCTGAGAGGTCGGAATAGAAACGTGCACGAGTCAATCGGCGATGCTGTCAGACGACGACGGTGCGTTCCCCGGAATAAAAAGCAGATCTTGCCGGTGCGCGCGAGTGGCCATCAGCGCGAGGGAACCTGGCGAGCAGTTAGGGAGGAACTTGGTGCACGTCGGGGAATTATAATCCCCGGGGCACGAAGAAAAGGCGCCTTCTGCCCAGGACCAAGCCGATCGGAGAAGATGCCTGCGCCCTGGCATTTCGTGGACCATGCGTGTTTTCACTTTTTTCCCCCGTGGGCTTCTGTAAGACACTGGCAGCGACAGGAATGCTGCGGCTTCGTGAAAATACCGCGGCTACCTTGGTGACGCGGAATAGGAGCGGTTTTTGGAAGGAGGTTGTTCTTGCGAATCGTACACTGCTGGCCATGTGAAGTAGCTTCAGAGAGAAGTGGTGCGAATTAATGACCACTCGGAGGTTTCAATGGCCAGAAGGGACAGTTTGGACTTGCACCTGTTCTTGCAGGCCAAGAATTTTCTTGAAATATTGAGAAAATGGGTATTTAAATGGTTCTGGGGTTTGGTTAATGGCTAACAGGGCAGAACACCTTTATGTAATTACAGTACTATCTAAAATATATAGGTATTCTTCGATACCTCAAGTGCTTTCTTTATTATATAATACAACAGAAAGGTTTTTCAACCCCTTAAAACATATTTACTGTCGTTCGATTTTCTATAAAAATATGTCACTCCCCCAGCTTTCATTCCATCTGCTGGGTTTGCGTAACGAGCTTTAACGAACCGAGAACCTCAACATTCACGCCAAATCCCCTTTGAATAGAGCGCGCAATGAGGCGCTGAAAACCGAAGGAAGAAAGTCTTCTTCTGAATGAGATTAGCCGAGTCTTGCGAGAACTTCGTTATTTTCCTTTCCTCCGTGCAATTACGAATTTTCGCGTGGTTGCACCGCTCCTTGCGGCCTCTGAATAAAAATGAACGGTGGTGGTGCCATCTACTGGGAGGAACTCCGCTGAACTTCAGCGTGCAGCCGTTCTGGGACTCTGTGATGCCAAAAATTGGCCAATTATTCGCAAGGATTGCACCGTAAAGCCGATTCCAAAAAGGAAGTACTCCGCGATTCATTAACGTGCGTTTTTACTCCGCTTTTCAGGTTATGGTCTCTTGCAAACTTCGGTACCGAGTTACTTACCTCGCACATATTGAAACTCCCATATAAAAGTGACTTCCAACAGGAAATCTTGAAAATCTCAAGGTACTTTTAAACTCTACAGCCTTCATGTTACTAGATTTTCCCCAAGAACGTCTAACCTATAGCCCTTCTTTCTGCAAAATACTCTGTCCTACACAAGACGACCATCAGTCTTGACATATTCCTTCGGAAAGGCTTAATGCCTCGCGCAAAGGGCGAATTAAAATTCCAGTGCAGTGTTGCCAACGTTCCAATTTACACGGGGGCCCTGCCGCGAGCCTGTTTACTCTCCTTCCCTCAAAAGTTGCGCCTGGGATCGAGCCTAACGCGAAAAGATCGCAAAAAGAGGAGAGCGTGCGGTACGTTCGAGAAACGTTTCGCCATTATGGAAGCTGCGATTGCCTTAAGAGAAATCGCCGGTGCGCGCCCCTCGAATTATTGTACTTTTGTATGCTAACGGCGCGAGTGGCCTTAAACGTCGTCGTTATAACGACGGGACCAATTACGGTAATTAGCCGCCATAAACGAGTAGTGTCTGAGAAAGCACCTCGTGGCTGCCCCTCGAACAATACGTTGTTGCCGCGCCGAGTTGCCGATAAATATAAGTCAGGATGTCTCCGTGGACATCCACGGCGGTGGATATCCACCGGCTGGATCCATTGTTCCCACTTTGCAGGGTGGCTGTGCGTTGGATCGGCCTGATAATCAATTAGAGACCTTAACTACCTCCACTTCGATTCTCTTTTAGGCGATATTTCCATTAAAGTCTGATTTAGGGGAGTCTAGTGTAAATTAGTAAGTTGGCAGCAATGTATTCCAACTTTTTTATAGAAAGCAGTTTGCAGCATCAGCGGAGGACATGGTTCTCTCGATTGTCGACTAGTTCATAGACTAATGGATTGACGATTTGGGGAAAGAGAGCCTATGAAGAGAGGTTATGGAGAAATACCCCTGGCCCCAGAATAGAGGGATGAAAGATCGGTCGATCACACATCGCGGCTGATTTTAAAGGTTAGTCAGGGATCTCTGGTAGCATCTGCCCACTGTCCCAAATTTCGTGATGAGGGGAGGATCGATCTTTATTCACGTCGAGCATGCTGAAGGATACTAAGCCGGATTATCCCTGCTATGTGAGCCAAAACATCCCGCGGGAGGATATTGCGATACTGACGGGCAACTCGAATCGAGAGATCAGCTCTGAGAGGCACGAAAACTGGGAATCTAGTCCCCTCTTATGGAGATGAGTTACCTCTCCTGAGACTTCCCTCGATTTTTAACAAATCCTCCGATATTTATAACCAGACAGAGCATCCAGCTGCTTGCCGGTCCATCGCTAAAAAATTGATACATCGTCTTCGGAACGGATATACTCCCACAGTTTCGTAACGAGTATCGCTACCGCCGATAAACTGGCGTTCTTGGCTCCTCAGCAGCCGCAACGTTGCACCAATTTCCTGTCACATAACTCTCCGCGAGCTTGTACCGGGCGGCAATAAGCAAATTATCTGGCCGAACGACATCGTACGAGGCTGCTGAAAGCTGTAAATCGTCTGATAAAGCTCTCTGAGCAGCCGAAACTGTAACTTTTAAAAGGGGCCCGATAAGACCGACCGTGGAAGCATGGCTTGCGGGCATCATCGAGCAGACGAACGGATGCCTTGGACATTAACGAGCAGCCAACCGGGGGCCGTTTTGGTCGATGAGAAAGGGCGTAACCCCGTGACATTCCTTTCAAGAGCAGCCGTTCTCCGGTTTAATGGCCCCTCGTACAGATTACAGGAAAATAAATTTCGGGACTAGGACACGTGTTCGGCCGCACGGTCTTATAAGGACCCCGGGTACATTTTCCCGGCGACAAGTCGCCTAAGCAAAAGCTGACGCGCACCAGAACTTCCAGGACACCCAGTGCACCCAGCCTTCCGCGGGTTTCCGCAGTGTGTGGCAGGTGGAAGCGAGCTCTCGCTTCCAGGAAACCTCGGGAGCCCGCGGTGATGTGCGAGAACGACGGAGAGGAGGGCGAAGGGCCCAGGATATAAGCGCGCGGTGAGCAGCCACGTCCCTAAATTCTTCTCTCCCTTTCCCTTTGTCTCCGCGCGTCTCCTCCTTCCTCCCCATCGTACGGCCGCGCTTCGTCCTTCTCCACTGGACTTGCCCCGGCCGCTCCTCTCCTCGTCTTCCTTTTTTTATTCGATAGTCTCCGGCCGCCTCTCGCCTACTCGCTTCCCCCCACGGCCCCATATTTGTTTCTCAGACGGCGCTAATTTTCGGCGTTACGGCTCTATCGGCCGAGGCCGATCTGGAGACCGCCTCGGGCCTGCACTGTCGGTATTTTCGTGTCTGCCCGCGGGCTCCCGGCTCGTTAACGAGAATCGAAGAAACGATTCGGGGTGGGTTGTGGGGAGGTGCAGGCAGAATCGATGGCGCAAGGCGACGACGTCTTCTAGCTACGGAACACCTGTAGATCGACGACAACTGCGTGGCTTGCGTGCCTAGACGCCGCGTCTATATCGAGGGAGATCGGTGACGAAGATTGCGGCGTCAGTTGCTAGCGGACATCTATAGCAGAGGCAAATCTAACAGGCCGCTCAGGGCCGTCCGGGGATAAACGCGGCGCACATTGCGACTTACAAAAAGGCAGGCGTGCTTTTTTAATCTCGCCATAAAACGCAGCGGGTCTTTCATCTTTATTGTCGCGAGGCGCGCAGAATCGCTCGCCGGGGGCGGCGGCAAATCATCGGCCGGCGAAGCTCGGTGATAAAATAAATTAAGTGGAAAGCTACCGGGTTGCTGAATGCTTTCGTCGCGTGTAATGACGACCCGTAAATAACGACGCAGCGTTCGATTTCGCGACTGCAACGAGCCACCGCATAAAGGACGGTCTTCCTTCGCGCGATGAGGGTCACGGGGACTGGACCCGATAGGGAAGCCACGATTCATACGGGATGGAGAAGAATGGTGGATTCAAAGGCAATTTAATTGTTTTCCACGCTTATCGGAGCACGGGTGTGCAAGATGGGACGCTTAATCGAAAGAGCAATCCCTGTTGTTTGCCTCCTCGACGCGAAACAGGATCGTAACTGATAGAAGCGGGGGATTGCGGCAAATTTCACGTTGGATCGTGCAGAATGATCGAACGATCCAGGGATCGCCGTAAATCCGCGGCAGGTTTCATCGAAACGGCGGGTGTATCTCGATCTGCGGCTCTGCGCGACGATGCGCGCACACCTGTAGGCTAGCGGCCTTTGCTTTCCTCCCCTATTTGTCGTTATTATTCATCCAGTATCTCATAAAAAGGTCCTCCGTAGAAGGATAATCCTTCCCCCGTGTCCCCGTCTTATTTACGATTGCGATTCCCACGGCTTGACTTAAATACCTCGATTAAACGTATAACGATTCAACAGTATACAACTTACATGCCCTGGAGCTTAATATTTTACCAACGCATCGCGCACGGAAACCCTGAAATTCCCGCAAATCGTAATCGGTGCATGTGCTTCTATTCTCGTAGGACGAAAACTCATGCTCCGATGGGGGAGTACCGTCCTAATTGCACCCTGCCGTCGTGTCGTTGACTTAACGTAATGGAAACATCACGAGAGCCGTGATCGTGAGGGCAAATAATGCGACGCGCGCCTCGTTTCCACGCGTAGCGCCGGTTGTGAGGGAAAAGCGCATTGTCGCGGGGTGGAAGTCGCGCACGAGTATCCCCCAGAAGCTCTCATCAAGTGCGAACGCGGGCGCGGGATCACCCGGAAACAAAAACTGGCGAAGTCCGCGCATCGTGGATTCTGCTGGGGTTCTTAAACTATGCTCCGTTTGAAACGATGCTGCTCCGCGATATTTGTGCAACACCCATGAATTTTATTACTGAATATGGAATCATTGATACAAGCGAGAAGTTGTCTCTAATCGTGAAGTCTGTTCAGAAGCCTTCTGTTTTGAGGTTATGGTCGTAGTTGCTTTTTATATAAAACGGTCAGCCGAAAAGCAAAAGGCATCCGTTTTTGGGCGGGGAACAACGTGAAAAGTGAAATTAATTTGTCCAGGAGACGATCTATCGACGTCCCCGTCCCTTGAGGCCAGGAACTAGGAACCTGTCAACGTAAAACGTAAATTGCGTGGACGAGCTGCGTCGAGACGCGACTTTGAGACACTCCGCTAGACCTTCTCTGTCTCTCTGGATCGAGTTAAAAAAGTTCCTCGCTGCGGGGGACCTCGAGCACGGCCTCGAGGATAAAAGAAGCCCTCGAAAGCCCGACCAGCGACTATCGGTTTCCCTATCGGGGCTGGTCATCTCCGTTCGGCCGCCTCCACGGGCCCCTGCGAACGAAAGGCGTATATAAACTCGCCTTAACTGCTTTACGACGATCGTTTGTACCGATTTGTTCGACAAGACTCTCGTGGACTCGTGAAGGAACCGGCAGGAGCCCCCCACTGCTCCCCTTTTCCACAATACCATTCCCAGCCGCGAGCTGAGTGTCGTCCTATCGTCTTACGAGAGCTTTCTTGAATTTTAATTCCGTTCTCTGTGCGTTAATTCATAAAAGGGACAGTTTTGGGGGGTTAGCGAGGAGGTTAGGAATAATAGTTAGAATTGGCGGAAAATTTGAATTGTCTATAACCTCAAATACATTACGCGTGTTGCTGGCGAACAGAGACTTGAAATTATTAATCAATTAGGGGTAGAATGATTCTTTAGAAGTGCTCCAGCTGCTCCAAACGAAATTAGTAAATTAATATTCCGGTAATACTACAATTGTCGGACGACACTTGCGTCCAGGTAGACGGAATACTAATTCGACCGACGGGAGGCGTCGAATTAACATTTCGTTAACGTAGGAGGAACGCAGTGAAATAAATTTCCCCCGACACGTAGCCTTCTGAAAAATGATTCACGGCCTCCGCTCTGTATGCGTCACCTCTACAAAGAACCGAGCAGCGTATCCACTTGAGTGGTTGAAAGGGGATCTCCGAGGTCCACCTTTCACGCCCGAGGACAATAATTACCCGCGTCTCATTTATACGGGGCTACACCAGCGGCACGGAAAAAAATCTCCAGCTCTTCAATAAAATAACAGTCGGAGGATCTTACTGTCCGCCGGAATGATTGGGGCCCCAACTATGATCGACGGACCGTGATTCCATATTCATGGGGTAGAGGCTCGTAAAAAGGGCTCGTAAACGCTTCGACAAGAAGCTCTTGGACATTTATCTCCTAGGGCACAATCGTTGGAAACATCGACTTTAAATTTCCCTACTTCCCGGCACACAACCCGGTGCAACGACCTAGTCTATAAAAAAAAATCACCTTTTTCAAATAGTATCGAGCAATCTTCGCCGCTGACGGATCGCCCGACTGTGTGCTGGGTCTGCCTCTCAGGATTCATCAGACACCTCTTGTCTGAAGACCACCGAGAGGGTTCACGAATGGCCAGCGAAAGATTGGCGCCGCACGAAACGCGTAACCGTTCAATTTTCGCAGATTCCCCGGCTGGAAGCCGTGGTTTCCTTGTGCTGCCAAGGTCAGTAGGCGAAATTCCCGCGGCCGGACCCGAACGGCATAATTTCGGCCGTTTATGACTCGCCAAGAACAAATAATAATTTAGTGGGCGTCTACCGCCTTCATCCCCCTCGAGAGCCAGAGAGAGATGGATGCCCAGCGCACGGCTCCCTTCACGGGACGGGCAGCACTGTATAAATAACGAGTGGCGCCAGCCAAACTTCCACTGTTACATTATCTCTTATGGTTTACACACGCCACGGCCACCATTATATCCGTCCTGGCCGATTCACGCACACGCGAGGGGACGTCGGTGTGAAAAGGTGAAGCACTAGCGTCCTGATCTCAGCCTTATACGATTTCTTATTAGTCCTCGGGGCTGCTCGAGGTGTGAGAAACCTGGAGAGATCGTTGATCGTTATACCGGGTGTCCCTTTAATGATAACAGGTGATGCTGATTGCATTAAGCTTTTGAGGATAGGCTCATCCCGTGTTCTGATGAGAAAGGGGGACTCCTCCTGGCTAGGGGAAGAACACTTTGAATGCCCGGAGATCTCTATCGGGGTCTTCTAGGATTCTCATTTTGTAGTTGGTTCTAGCTGATTATTTTAATTAGAGCTCTATAAAGAGTTTGGAGATGAATGGAAAAGGAGAGGGAATGCCCCGCATAACACGCCTGCTAGGGGTGCAATTAACAACATCAATTGCCCTGTTCCGAGTATTCACGTCTCAGGTTTAAGTAGGTTAGTCTGAGAAACAAACGGTGAGTTTATCGATCCTCGTTTCTTGGTAGTGGTCGTTCATCGAAGGTGCGAAAAATGCAGAGACCTCTTCTGAATTATAATGACGCGATCAATATGTACCGGGTGCTCCGAAAGAAACGAAGAAAAATCAATTCCATCGCAGTCAGTTGTCTGAATACGAATTACAACTAAAATTCCCTAGAACTCCAGAATACTAATGAATAGCTTCAGAATACTTCGGCCCTATAACCTGGCCATTTTTAAGTACCACGTCCAGGCGATTTCGTAAACGTTCCCGAATTGAAACGAGTCAATTAATGCATCGGTGGTCCGCGTATATCGATTTAAAATCCATTCGCTACGAAGGAGTAGCGTAATCCCGCGATTAGTATCGTAATACGTGCTCGGTTGAATCGGCGTTTGCCCAACCCGACATTATATTTCAGCCTTCCGTGTTATTAAGATCTACGATAAAACGGGCCAGACACGAAACCCACGAACAATCGTTCCGAGCTAGACGGACGAGGAGAGGATACGCGAGCAGAGGAGCGCTTAGAGAGCACGCTCCTTCCGACAATCATCTACGCTGCGCTACCGTGCAATTATGTCTTTGCGTTAAATTTCCCGCGCGTCACGCTCGCCACACGCACCCGATGAAAAGTGCAAATCGTTGTTGCCACCGGTCCGTTCCGTTTATCATCACTTCTGCCCCCGTGTAACTGAATTACAAAGCGCGGGATCGCTGTTTCAATGAGCGTAATTGGACACCGATAGGCCAACGATATACACGGATCGTTAATCCGGTGTTTATGTATCTCTGCGCGCGCGGATTCGAATGCACAATTTGCGAATAAAGATGTCTTTACCGGCAAGCTTGTTGCCGTAGCATTCTGATCATTGTAATAAGAGGACAACTTGCTCGCCGAGTGGATGATACATCTGCCTCGATCATTGGGGGCAAGACTGTGCGGTGCCTATCGCGAGCAGCAGGGTTGCTAATTATATGTCTGGATAATTGAGAGTCGGCGAAGCAACTTTCGTGTAATTATAGTGTTTTGCTGTGGCGGAGGAAGTGGCAACTTTGTTTTATTGGCAACTCCTTCGTTGGCTTAGGCTGACGAGAGGAGCACGAGTATCCGAGGGGTTAATGGGGAAACTGTGGCACTTCTGTTCCCAGTTTTTGCGTTTGCGCGATAAATCGGGACATAGGAATACGTCTATTAGAGTGGATTAAATTGGAGGTTAGGGCTGAGTTGGGTTAAGGTGAGGTTGGTTAATGTTGAGTTAAGTGCGGGATCTAGTTGAGCCAGCCAGTCAGGTGCGAACGTTGAGAGGACGCTAACGCCGAGGAATTCAACCGACGTTCCTTATATCGCGAGGGTGGCGCGGGGATGACGCCAGATACGACTCGGCATCAGGAAGGAAGGAAGGAAAGAGGTCGCCGCGGTGGTTGCCGGCCAATTTCTGAATGCAAATAACGCCGGTGTCGAAAGGGAGCTGGCGAATGAAAAGGGAGAGAGCAGTATGCAAATAGAAAGCTGTTACGGCCGCCTTCTTCGCCCTCTTACGACCTACACCCCTCGGATACGACTCGCCTACCCCTTTCTTTTTCACCGAGTGTACACGCGAGACGTGTGAATTCCATGTGAAATGCAACCAGATAGATGGAAACCGTGGGGCGAAAAGGAACGAGCATTGAAGGGGCGCCCGGGGGAGAGAAAGGAAGAGGGATTCTAGACGCGCGAATTCATTTCGCTCGCCTCCGCCCGCGACATTCTTCCTTTTGTGGTCTATTCTTCTAGACCAGCTCCGTCTTCGCGACACCCTTTTCGCCTTTCACCCTGGAAACGTCGTCTTTTCGCCCTCGCGAATTAATTGATACCGTCGGTCCCCCCGCTTTCTTCCTCAGCCGCGATTCTCCCTAGACCACCGCTGAATTCTATACACCCATTGCGATTCGCACGCCTGTGCTACACTGTTGCTGATAGCTTCACTTAAAACTTAGGCGCAGTAGATTCCTTCTAGACTCTTATGTCCCCTGGATGAAGAACGGGCATGTCGATGTGTATCGCTGTATAATTGATCGCGATATGGGCTAACCTAAAATTTCCCTCGCTCAGTAACATTCCCCACAACAGCAGCAATGTTCGGTGGGAAAAATGTATTTCGATCGGAAGATCGTTTTACCTCGCGCAGCCTACGTGCATCGCTGGCCAAGTACTGAACTGGATCTGATCAATTACACATTGCATGCGGGCAATTAATCTCGCGCTTTATCTAGAGGACTTTAATAGGTACCCCGCTATTCACCAGCTGCCACTGCAGCCTGCACGGGATGTGGCCGGCACACTTTTAACCGGCCGTATAGTAAATCGAAGGGCAGGCAGGGATCATTCGCGCCGCCAACTTTGGACAAAATTTACGCACTCGAATTTCGTCGTTAAACCGTTGACGAAGACGATACTAAATTAGTTGAAATTAAAAAGACTGAATGAAAGAGTACACGCACTGGGGCCTATTTCTATCAGGATATCTTCTGAAGTAAGCTCTATACAAACCTAGTAATTAATTTGTGGGCCCGTCCAGATGTCGCTGTCTGCTCATTCTTAATACACTTCAGAGTGCTGCAACGGTAATTCGTCAAATAAATATAATTCGGGTTTTCTCTCTAATCCAAATGGAAATCGAAACGCAACCTACTTTACCATCCATCCCCTTCCCCCCTAAAAGATCGAGTTCATCGGGTTCGATCATCCAATGCTCATCGACGTATCGTAGATCGTCTCACGAGACCCCGCAATGGGGCGCGGCTGCCATTAAAATCCCGTCTACCACAATCTGTCAGCGGGTCTCGAGCAACGCGGGGCTGGCTACAACCGCGTTACATATTCGCAGATATGCTGATAGGCGTAACCAGCCCGAGACAAAGCGAGAAAAAAAGTGAGAGACGGTCTTGTCCCCGTAAACGGTCGTTATCTATTCACACCGCTCGGACACCAATATAAATGGTAAGCGGGACACACGGGCGTGAGCTCGCGCGCGCATACCTACACGTGCTCCCAGCGCGCGCCCCCGGTGTTCCAACCCTCGCGATTCCTTTTTCGGTCCTAAACAACTTTGCAATGTAACCTGGCCCGGCAACGTCGATTTCCGTGAGTCTTTGTTCTTATGGTTTTAAGAATGAGGGATGATTTTTTTTTTTGCCCTGAACGTGGAAGGGAAAGAGCGATTGGTAAGTGGCAATTTAAGATTAATATATTCGAGAAGAATTGGATACGATATCGCGACTCAAGCATCGACATTCTCCACCCCTTCTCGACTCGATCACGACTAGGTGGATCGGTTGGAACACATGCCCGTGGTTACACGGCCGATCGATCGGCAGACCGTAACCGTCGATCGAGATGCATCGGCTCGAATTCGACATGTGCTGTTACAGATTATTATGTGCAACGGGTACACGTGCGTGCAGCGAGAGCATCCTCGGCGGTGAACAGCGCTGGTATCGATTTATGCACACTTCGACGTTTCGTACCACGGGGGCGAGATGCTGCGCATTAAAGTTCTCCAGTCGAATGGAAAAGTGTAAGAAAGCAGTCGTGGGCTACGAAAACTTTGTTGAGGAAATTAAAAAAAATATTACTATTAATGTTTATGGCCCAAAATGTGAAGAGAGGGGGTGGGGGGTTTGAAGATACATTTCAGCAAAGAATACATATTTGAATCCTCTATATTGATGACGACAATTCTAGAAAACGAAGGTGGAATCAACGAACTCATATAATAAAAAGAACATAAATTTTTTACGTCAAAATAGCGAATGTTTACGTTACACTGGCGTAAAGACCGCGAAACCGTGATACTTTCTCTTCCCAACGGATTCCTTTTTCTTGAACCGAGGATTTACTATGTACTCCCTGACGAATTGCATTCCAACGATGGCATTATTTCCGCCTGTGATGCTCCGCGAATCAAGCCTTTTTGCATTATTCGAGCGTCCATCAAGTGTCGCGCAGCTCGGGCTTGGCCTTAGACGCTATGTTGATGATACGTTATTTTACGTTATGTTAACAACTATCTCTGAAGAATGCAGACGCAGTGTACTGACTGACAGTAGTTTATAAAGAACTATTCCTTGGATTACTAGCGAGCTAATTCGACTACTATGGGTCTAGCCAGATTTCTAACCGCACTTATTGGTAGGGTCGACTTCCCTTGGAGGTCTATAGGTTTTTATTCGACACTTTGGTACTTTCTACGCCATTTTCGCCACTCTGGTGCCCGTGAGAAATTCGTCCAGTAGCCTCGCTCCTAATTGTCAGATAAAGGTGGACGTTCTGCCCGGTCTTATCGGTATAACGTGCCAGTTACATGCTCGTAAGCCCGCATTACGCATGCCAGATAATGGGACGCTAATTATTTCTAGCGGCGGCAAATTTATTATACCAATGGGTGGATTTCGTTTACTCGTACGTTCACGTCATGCATCATCATTGCGCGTTTCCGCACGGGCGGTGCGCCAATTCCGCTTGAAACGAGTAGGCTTGATTGAGAAAAGAATTCCTGATACCAGTTTTCAGGGGACATTGATACCTGAGCAAGAGAAATGCGTAGCAAACGATTTGGAGTGGAATGCAATCTGCACTTCTAACTACCACTTTTGAATCGCCCTGTAGAACCGATCTTCACTAGAGACAGTAGCTTACAAATTGCCCTGCAGCACCAGTAGCTGGTTTATAAGTACGTCGTGTCGTTAACATTCATCTGAGATAAGTTCTGACTCCTAACACCGAACTTTGAATCACCCTGTATACACGGGGATCATTTTTAAAGAAGCCCATATCCATAGCAAACACTTAGCAGCGCCTTGTCCTTTACCCATTCATTCCAAGTCCTTCTGCACCTGTGGGAACTTAGCAACTTCAACCCGCACCCTCTCGAATCGTTTCTAAATCACCCTGTATATACATCTAACTGCCCAACAGCTTATCCTTCGACGTCTCGAAACGACGCCCTTTCACATCATTCACGCCGATCCTTCCACGTTTCTTGCTCGCTCCGTTTGGCTTTAGCGGCTCGAGGAGGAGAGCATGCTCGCGTGCTGAGCGACGCGACGCGATGCGCTATCTCGTAATCGCGTGTACAGGCTTTCGTAGCCTTGAAACACGCTGCAAAGTGCCGTCGCAGATAAGGACATTCGTGTCGGAATAAAATGAAAAAGCAGCGGGAACATCGGCGCAGCGGGCCTGTCCAAGCAACCAGTAAACACGGCGGGATGAGGCGGCCCACGGAGGGGGAAGAAAAGCCGCGGAGTGGTGGCAAAAGAGGGGCGGAAGGGGCCTGCGGGCGAGCGATGGACGCGTGTCTGCGAGCACCCTGTTGTTACTCCGTCGCGGAGGAAATTATGCCTTTGCGGTTTCCTTTTTTCCCGTGGTCCCTGATATGCTCGTGTCAGGGAACAATTTACCCGACGAAAAAGAAATACTTTAGAATAATAAGCCTAGCAACAAACTGACGAATCCTGGTCAATGCTTCTAACAGACTGGACACGTGATTTCTGTAATTATCCCCTTCTTTTTGTGGCATTCCTCAGCTTTCTTCGAGAATAATACTTTTCCAGAAAGGAAGTCCTGATAAATTGTAGTATAGTGCAAACTAAATTGGTGGTCGAATGAGTTCGATTTTCTCTGAAAGATCGAGTAGGTCGACGGTGGCGCCGTGGGCGGGAGATTTGAATCCTAATTGAGAAAGACAAACTTTTCAAGCTTCTTTATTGATAAACGCAGGAGAAAACGATTCAGTAGGGGCCTGAATACAAATGCACAAGAAGCATGGCGAAATTGCATTCGCAATTTGCTCAATCACGCGTAATGGAAGGAACACAACAAGCGTTGCGTATAGATACATTGCAACGAAGAAATTAATTACACCGCTACCGTGCGCACGATGAAACGTTTCAATAAACAGTAAATAATTTCAGCCCCGTATTCAGTAGCTAGTGTTGCAACCGAGTTTCCTTGGAAAAATGTCTGTATTTACAGCCCGTAACGTAACGCGTACAAATCGTACCACTTCTTGGGAGAGAGAAAAAACCGCGCAGAATTAATATCGCGCCGGCGTATCGACTAAGATTTTCGCGAAACGCAGATGGTCGGAGCCAATTAACGGCCAGATTTATTTATCATTCGCTGAATATCTTACTTTATTTTAGGTGAGCTCAGCTCACGGTAGTATGGAATTTACAATAATGTTCGAGCGAAAGATTGTGGCCGTTTGATACTGATTTCGTCATTGTTTGAGGTTATGCGTCATGGTGGTGGTCGTGGTGGTAATACCAACAGATAGAAGTTAAAGTATGATTAAAAAGCGATGGTCCTAACGAAGCAACAAAGTCGACCAATCAACCAATAAATATTTTAGACAAAAAGAACTTACGGGATCATTTCAGAATCATTTCACATCGCTACCTAAAGCTCTCTAGTTAGAATAGGCACTCAACTATCACTTCAGTTAATGCACTCTGCACACCGAAAAAGAATAGTCCAACGCTTACCAGAAACCGTTGCTGTCCATCCCCGATTCACGTGACAGGGGGCATCTCGATGTTGCCGGGTCGCTACCACGTGGGAATCGCCGCCGTGAGGCGAAGGGGTGCGCGTGTGGGTAGCACAAAAACCCGGTGAAAAACGAAAGGACGCTTTGCCGGCGCGGCGGGGTCGGGGATTTCGGACGGGCGAGGGGGGAGGCTCGCTTTGAATGGCTCCCACCCCGTACCACGGCGCAAGGAAACGTCGATACACGGCCGCCTACGATCCTGACACTTTCCCACCACAATCGCAGAGCGCATTTTCAGGCGCGCTCAGGCCACTACGGCTAATTACCAGAGCCGGGGCAGAAGACGGGGCACGACGACGCGCGACCCTGACGAGAAAGCGTTCCCTACGCGGCCGACAGAGTGACTGAGAGGCCCGCACATGCGCTCGCGGCCGAGATAAAGACGGGGCGAATGCTCCCTGGTGGGGCAGAGTGTGGAAGAGCGAGGGAGAGAGAGAGACGCGATGAGCTCGGAGAAGGGATAGGCAGCGATTGCGGGCTGACGCCACAGGTACAGGGTTGCTGGAGGGCGAAGGGCGAACGGACGTGATGCTAGACCCTTCGAGAGGGCAGAAGGGTCGCAGAGAGTGGGGGCGGTTGGGAGCCGTTGCGCGCGGTATTTGGATGCTTTCGAGGGTGGTGGGTGTTGGAGTGAGTGGAAAATGAATTTTTGGGCGACAAGGGAAGTTTTCGAGCAGCTTCGATGAATGTTTAGGAACTTTCTTTTGTTGACCAGGTTTTGGGTTTGGGGTTTTCGAAGGGGGGTAGATCTTGTTTTTGACGTAACGAGGATAGGAGTTTGACGCCAATTAGGTTATTCCAGTGACAGACACAACAGGCACCCCTCCCCCTGATGAAAAGGGGCATCGATCGAGATACGCACGCAAACGCATGACGGAAATCGTTCTTGTTTTTTGGGGGGCTATTGCTCCAAACCGATTCAATAAGGTATGAGTGATTACTTTAATTTCTTTGTTAGCGCTGTAGAAATTCTTGGATTTCGAATGAGGTTTGATAATTTATGGCAATGAGTAGTCATTAAAAATATTTTAACCACAAAGATATTCGTATGTAATGAAAGATAGGATGCGAGCAGTATGGTCAGCCGAGGACGTAGGCCGGTTACTTGAGACGGTGTGCACTGCGGTCTTTAACAGTGAGCTGTGCAGTCAATTTGAAATGGCCCCCTGAGAAGAAGTCTTATTTTACAGAGAGGGCTTCGAAGAATCTGAAAATATTTTTGACGCGTGATGTGTGACGAAAAATTCCCCAAAATGTTAGAAACACGTCAGTTTTTTTTTCTCAGTAATTATATATAATGAATTACTTCGCGTTAATCGCTCGCAGAATATCACATTTACACTCCCATGATCATTTTCCGCCTTTTTTAGTTTACTTTTTTCTGGAGAATACTCATTTGCCGCAAAGTGGAAGTGAAAATTAACATTCGCCAAAGATAACAGTGACGAACAACATTAACGATAAATGCGAATTTAGACGTCAAAAGACACTTGCATATTTCACCATGTGATTGCACGTAACGTGTCGTAGCTGGGTTCATGATCTCTACATGAAAGGCAATGTCGCTTATCGTTGCGTAACTGCAAAATTACCGCCTAAGCAGCTGTTAAGTATGTCCATGTTCGTTAGGGAAAGAAGGTTAAAAGAAGTTTAGGGCAAGCGTCTTCAAAAAGAGAAATATTGAAGGAACATAAGAAAACGAGACAGGCGACGTTTCTTAAGTCAATTACGTAAAATTTCATTGGCAGTGACGGTCGGTTTACGGTTTGTTGGTCCCGCGCTTCTCCAGCCTTTATTTGATTTAAAAATCAGAGAAATCAAGGCCCATAAAGCAGGCGCTAAACGGCCTCAACAGACAGCACAAACAGCGCGCCGCCTAACCACATCAAATCGTCAGAAACTTCTCCTTTATTTACGGCGTGAACAGTTCCCTCGTGTGTTCAGTCGCTGTCTAATTGACTCGTTTAAGCATTCGTTGTTCCTCTCCCGGTGAATTGTTTTGAAATTTAACACACGAAACTCGTTTGCGCGCAAATAGCCGATCAAAACCAAGCAATTAGAAGGCACTCTTTATAGCCTGAATGGCAAAGAAGGCGTGTATTGACTAGGAGTTACGCGCTGCTAGTTGCACATGTAGGATAGGCCGTGCTTTCATTATTAATCTTCAATTTTTCCTACATGAGATCTACTCGAATTTTAATCCCCCCTCTCTACTCCGATTCTACCAAATTACTAAGCCAATTATTTATTATCTTACGTTTGAGAAGAAACATGGGACCATGGACTGCAACACAAAAATCTCATCACCCTAAATGCGGTAACTGCGATGCCAGATGTCGCTACTGTCTCCTGTCCTAACTCTCAGCGCGGCCTGCTCCTTCCTGTACGTCGATCCTCGCGCAATCAATCAGAATCTACCATTAATTTTTCTTGACGACGATTGTCAAAGTATTCCACAGAAAACTCTCGAAAAAGAATCGTAACTAAATCCCGAATGCATCACCAAGAGAAGTCAGACTCGCGCTGCAACGATCCTTCTCGTTCGCCTCGCTCGCAGTATTTCGCTCACGAACACGTACGTGGAACTGGTGAATGGCCACCAATTTGTGGCTCCAGTGGGGCAATTTCGGGGCCCAGATACCCCTCCACGGGGCCACGAGTGCGAAATCCCTGTCCCCCGGGCCGCACACCCACCAGCTTCGAGAGTTCGTTTCGCGATGGGGCCCGGGTAATATCTCGTTTAGAAAGATTACAGGTTCGAGAAGAGGCTGCCAATGTATAAAACAAACATCGTTAAGCCAGCCCTATACTTAGCCCCCCCTCCCCCCCAAAACCCCTTTCTGCTTTGGGCTCGAGCACCGGAGGCATTATGCGAGTCGTCGACGGACACAAGCCTGGATCTTGGGCTGGCTGGGCCGCTGGTAGGTCAGGAACACGCACAATCGGAGAGGACGCGCGTACCGTGTATTGAGACGTAGACCACCGGACGCAGATTGGGCCAGGCAGACAATTTCCGCGTGTGTAATTATCCGTGATCGTCGTCTGGAGGGGTGCTCCTCGCTGGGACAGCCCTAACTCGACGGTTGTTATTTATCGATGGAGATTGATTTAGAGCGGAGTCATGCCTCAGCCAGGTGATTTTGACCGATTATCTGTTGCATGGAACACCAGGTCCGCATTTCAACGTTTGGGGAATACCTAGACTGGGACCTCTGAGATGGTGGGGCAGGGCCAGATGCCTCTAGTATAGGTATATTATCGAAATGTAGTTCTATCTATCTAGGATTCAGTGATTTTAAGTTTTTATAATTTTTTAAATGCCCTAGTTGCGAGAATATGTCGATCTTTTATAACGGATAACAAAGTTTCATAGAACTTGGCTTTGCCATTTCTTATTCCACTCAACTTGCGCTAAACTACTGCTAATTACTGGAACACATGAAGAAATGGCCTGAATTATTCAAACTGAAAAGAGTTACGCACATGAAGGAGACCCAACTAAATCCAAGCGGTATAGTCTCTCGTCAGCTGGAACCGCAATCCGGATACATACGCGCGTAAGTTTTCACGCACAGCTGTGTGTGTCACATATGAAATATGTAAATATGCATGCTCACCCTTTCACTCGGCGTATGCGCTGTCCCAAGCTATTATAGTTCTTCCGACATATTCGCCGCTGAGAAATAACGTTTCGACTGTTCATTCGATGAAACTACCCCTTCTGACTGTCTCGGCCTATACCCCTTTAGTCTTTTTTCTCCTCTGCTTCGAAGCTGTCGTCGAGTTTGCTGTGCGCTTACAATTGAGAGCATTCTCGATTACCCTCGGTGCCGAGGAAAAAGCGTAGCAGAGGCGAAACAGACTTCCAGTGACGGTAGAGGCTTTGAATCTTTAAGTAGACGAAATGAATTTGGAAAGGGAATAGTGCTGAAGGGAGCTCCATCGGGGAGCAACTGAGGATTCATAAAAAGTAAGGTAGAAGAAGGAAGATCTGAGGGAGAGATACATCCCAACTATAGAACAAGTAAGGAGTAGCCAGTTAATGAACTTTAATAGTAATATGAATCACTTCCGAGCACTTCAGTTAATGTTCTGCCCACCCTAAGCCCGGTTTCTCTTCTAAGCGACCAAAATCCTATCCTGTCCCGCGAATTCGCGAACGAGTTTAACCGGGGACCAGCGCAATTTTCTGCGGTTTCGCGAGCCGCGCCGACTTCTCGTGTTTCGCTTGCAGCCCGTCATTTTTCTCACGGCTCTTGCCTTACGCCGTTGCCTTCTATCACGGGCAACACTGCTCGCCACGATTGGTCCACAGAAATCGCAACACATTACCATACGTCACGTTCGGCCGAGCACCGCGCTTAACTAGAGAACCGCAGAGTCCATCGTTTAGCCAGGCCAGGCACAGTGCAAACCACAGCAGCAATTTCCACTTCCGTTTCACTTGATCAGCACGGGGTATCGAAGTTCTGAGCGAATTGACCCCCCGGAATTAATTTTTCAACGAGAAACTACCTGCCTACCACCTCCCTCTCCATGGAAAAAAGCTACTAGAGCTCATCCAAGTAGTGATAATTTGCTGTTAAACGCAGAAACGTAATGCTTGTGACCTGGACGCTCGACGAATACAGTATTCGAAGCAATAGGGAAGAGTTGAACCATCAGCAAGGGACCACCATTCTCTGGTAACCGTCAGCGTTAGGAACGCTGTTGATTGCGCTAATGATATTCATTGAACAGCGTTGACACTTACCGGCCACTTTTCGTGATCACCATCTCCGTGCCAAGCTTGTGGAATTTCTCCCAGAGCTCTTTGCCCTCCAGAGTCACCTTGGGATCGTCCACGACACCGTCGTCTTCTGGGGGAGGCATGAGGGCAGGGTGAGGGCCCGCGAGCGGGTGATGGGGTGCCAGGGGGTGTGGCGATGCGTGAAGCATCCCCGGTGGTAGGTGAGGCCTGAGTGGCCTCATCCCTGGCCCACCAGGGCCCTGATGATGGTGGTGCAATGCTGCCGCCGCGGCCGCCAGGACGGCTGCTTCCTCGGGGGTATGTGGGCCCAGGCCTAAACCTGAAACAATGATTACAGTTGTTCTTTACTTCACCCCGTGTTTTCACTGTTACACGAGCTGCAATAAACCCCTAGGCTAGACAAGTGTCATCCCTATTTGGGCCTATTCACCTTATGAACCAAATTTATTACTAATACCTTAATAGTAATGTAAAATTGAACATAAAGTCGCAATAGATTGAAATACTGCCAAGGGAAATGAAAATTATGATTGCAGGACGGGCAAAGTGTTGAATAATTTGATACCCAAATTACAAACATCATCTCTCGCACTCGCTGCCAATCGAACGCGAATTGGTGATATTCGATTACAGTTCCCAGGCTATTTAAGTAAAATATTATTAACGCGTAGTTTCGAATTGGTTAAAATCGACGCCGCAAAAACAACGGCACGGTATCAATTTTCACAATAATCATGGTTGGGAAACAATGGGAGGGAATGGAACTACTTAATCAATTACAGAATCGTCGCATTCGGTACCAGAATAGAAACCACAGTTGCGAGCAACGTTCCACCAACGAGACAGAAGGCACAGAGCTGATAAACAAGTAGAAGAAGACACCACTAGCGCAGCCATTTTATGGAAGACCACCGCGCTAGTCAGAGCTCGCGTCGCGTCCGCCCAATTCACGAAAAAGTTTTACTTCCAACGTAAAAATGAAGTATCCCTGACATTATCACGAGGCAAACGTTGAAAGAACTCTGTCCTTGCCTAGGATCGTATCGATCATCGTACGAGAACAATTGGACAGCACAGATTGCTCTATTGACCCCTGGAACGCGTCAGCTCTATTTTTAAGGTGCTGGGTCTGTTTGAACCAAGAATAGTAAAGGCATCCGCGAGCAAACTCGCTACTTTTCAATGCGACCGCCGAGAAAAAGAGCAAGCAGAAAGGAACGAACTACCTTGAACGAAGTTTCAAACTTCTTTGAGTGCAGTCAGTGGGAGAGGGGCTAGGCGGATGGAAGAAGTAACGAGAAGTTTCCTCCAGGTTCGCCAACTGTCGGTCGTTCTACCCTCGGGAACTTTAAGCGGCTGTCTCTCACTCGTTATCCTTTAATCCCGTTGATCCTCGCGGTTCCAAATCTCCCGTCCACATATCGAAGTCACCATTGATCGGATTTTAAGCGGGAGAAATGATTTTTTTGGTGCATTGCTTTTTATTCCAGTGGTCTAAATTACGATCAAGATCCCTTGAATCTTCAAATAGATTTGGGTAGATCCTTGGTACATTCTGAGGAGACTTCGTGGGCATCTTCGGTAGATATTGAGCCGATCTCGGCGATCACTCTTTCAAGGTTTAAATTCCTATCCCATTAGCGTAATCACCAACTTTCCAATTGCTAAAGTAATTACCGAAACGGTTTTCGTTACTCCGCTATTTGTATAAGTACGATAATAGTCCGCCTAGACAGGAGCTTTATTTATTATTTCTGAGTATGAATGCCACGGGTAGCGGCGTGATATCCTCATAAATTTGTCGGCGTTCCTTTCAACTAAATCGACAATCAATAACAACCAACGATTAAGATAACGAAAGAAGATTCGATCAACATCCCGAAATCCTGATCGCTGAGCGTCCACCTTTCACTCCCTCGGTGATCAAAATTAATTAATTTTTCTTGCTTGCTGTTGTCGAGCAGTGGAATAAAATTACTGTTTCAATTAACAAAATTGCCGTTTAATATCCGATTAGAGGACAGGAAGTCGCCGGTAGTCCTAGAAAATTTTAATTCTTTATAGCGGTACATCCTCCACTGCTGCGCTTCTTTCTCTCAAAATTATGTTTCTTTATCAAATCAGTTAAAAATCCGTTTCTGTTTTCACCAACCAATTAATCTTTCGCCGCTTTGAATCTTCCGTTCCCACGTCCCTTGTCGGTAGTGCATTTCTTTTCGAAGTGAGTGACATTTTTATTCGCAACTGTGGACGTGCGCTTGGTGGCAGCGCGAAATTATCATTCATAGCCGATGCAAATCGTAATTATATGTTTATGACTAATGACGCGGTTAATAGTTAGCGGCACGGACACGGCTCCCTGTATTTTCTTTCCGTTTCAATCAATTGCCCGGGCAAAGCGGGAAAAATCGCGGAACCTGTTGCCACGTTAATGACTTCATGATTGTTATCATACAAAGCCCGCGCGAGCCGATCATTAAACCGATACCGTTCATCTGTCTCGTATTTCTCCGTATCTCGCGTTCCACGAACCGCCGCGCCGTTTCACCACGATTTTAATTCCCCCGCCTTTTCGTACACGGTTTTTCACTCGCTCTTTTTCTGTTTAATTTTCGATTGATACACGATCGGCATTCCGCGAGCGTTATTGCCACGAAGGAGGAGTTGTCAGTAACTGGAAATATGAATGCAAATCTATGCATCTGTTTGAAAATACAGGCTGAAATTTATGGGGCTCGCTGCGCGCGTTAAATATATTTACAACTTATTTCGAAGGCAATTGAATATGAAACGTGGCTCTGATACGTTAACGTCGTCCTCGAATTTCTAATTTTTTAACGATTTGACAAATGTGAAAGAGTCGTGGAAGCGAAAGATGGCGAAACTGTTGTGGAAATGGTTTCAACCTGCGAATTGTGCCGGCGTGGAAATATATGTGAGCTGCGCACGCAGTCATGGCCCAACCTAATCTGCGTTTCAGCATTTTCCTTTAACTATCGGCGAGGGAGAATGTTGAACACTCGATAACATAATGCTGTCTGTTGCTTTTGTCCGAAGTGATAAAAAGGTGGAATAATTAGGTACACTTATGCTGAACTAATGGATATACACCTAATTTCATACACGATGCAGCGACCACTTCCTTCACGTTGTTGCATTTAACTTGGAAAATAAGGCCCGGATGACTTATGTTCCTATTATATTTCCTCCTCTTTTCATGGCCTATACTTTTGTATTACACGAACAGAATTAAACACTGCAAAATGTAAAATCCTCCCCCCTCCCCTAACAGAATCATCTCAAATTCCTTGCATTATCAGCCAAAATGCAGCGTAGATAATAATTGCATCAAAGTGTGCGTATAATCCTCGACAAACCGAGCAAATATTGTTATTAGTAGCGTCGATAATAATATTATAATGCAAATGATCAGACATGGCGCGGTTTAATTGAATTTCATCGTTTTGCTACATTATTACTGTATCGTGATTGAATTAATTGTGCTCCCAAAAGTCGATCAAAATGTTCGCTGAATTTTGGGGAAATAGGCCACTTCTGTTTGGAAATTCGACGCAATTTCATGCAGTTATTCAAGCACATTATCCTAGCTTTCGTATTTTATTTCTCACGCACGTCTGGCGCACGCATTAACGAGGACGATACTCTGTATACACTCAGCCCCAATTTTCTAAGCATTTGTTAGTTCGAAAATTGTAGTGCCATCGATTCGAAGGTGTTTAAAATTAACGGAGACAAGTAGAGCAGGATAAAAATACTTTGCGAAAGAGGTTGTATTTCGCAATTTAAAATAATTGAAGGAGAATGAGCACTCAAAAGCCAGGAATACTGGTATTAGATATAAGTTTCTGAAACTATTTCCTACCGCACTTCCAACTGGACAATCAAAGGCTAAAACCCCGGTTGAATTGCCAGCGATTTCCCGACTAAATCGTGGAAAAAGCAAGAAAAACTGCCGCACCCAAACCCGATAACCGATCGCTCCATTTTTCAGCCAGATGAATTTCACCTGGAAACGCGGACAACAATGCTAGCCGCCATTAATTGCGCCGCTTTCTATCGGTCCCTTGTTTTTATTTTTCTTCGGCTCTCACTGCACGGTGCCTTGAAACGCAGCACTCAACCAGAAAGTGATTCTACTTTAAAAAATACATCGAAAATGTAGAATAGCGTTTTCACGCGCGAGCTTCCATTTTCGAGGAAATCGGACCGGAATGTGCGCGCAGCGCGCGCCCTAGACCGCGCGATAAATGCGCCTCATTTTCAATATCGATTTTCTCGAAAGCTGAGGCTCGTGTGAAAAATCGTTGCAAAACGTTTTCGACGTATTTTATCGAGAGAAATCGTTCCGCGGTATTTTGAACGCGCCCTTTTCTCCGATTTTTTTTTCGCGCTTTTTTCCCCGATGCCGCGCGTCAAGTGCCCAGCGACACGCAGCGAATTTCGAATACGGTGATCGTCGGTCATGCCCCTGGCAAGATTAATCGCCGCGAAGCTGCGGTCAGTTGGCTGGCAGCCCGACTAGAAAAGGGGGAGAATACGAAAAATGACCCGGGAAAGACGTGCAATAACAATGACGGATTGCACGTTGTTGCTGATGCATTGGGGAAAACCGCTACTGTTCGAGTTTCACGCATAGTTTTCTGAATAAATACTTGATCCCGTTAGTGCTTACTATCTGCCACTAATACAGAATATCACTTCCGAAACAACACTAATCGCAAATATAGGTTATGCCTGACCTACTCTAATTAATGCAGGTATTGTACTAGAACAAGAGTCAACCTTCAAGCGCCAAGTTCTTCGAACAGAAACTGCCCATCCACCTGCCCACCGATTCAAGCTCGCAGTGAAATTTCTACCGAAACGAACGAAGCGAGCGGCCACAAGAGTCCAGCTGTTCCTTCGGATTTCCATTGGTGGCGCGGCGTGCTGAAAGACAACGCGTGTCAACGGGCGAGGCGGATTAATTCATCATTGAAGTTAACGAAGGGAATAACTAGTTGTAGCGGATGAGGTGGACGCGTGCAATAATGAGATGTCAGATAAGGGGCCGCGCAGCGAGCCGGCTGAAAATCGTTTCTCCGCAGTCCAATTCACTTTTTCACGCGGCTAGCGTGACACGTACGGCCGCGTGCGCGCGCGATACTCGCCGGCGATCTCGGGGCATACCCTTCCGCTCGCTCGAAAACGCGGGGAAACCGTAATTGTCGATCGTGAGAAACGATTTCGACGAGCCGACGACAGGATCTATGGACATTTCTGACACGGAAAGGGGGCATTTTTGATGGATGCTCCAGACCCGACTAATTATAAGTGCTGAGGTAAATCTTGGAGATACGAGGCTCCTCCACGGGATATATTAAGCTTTAACTGGGATGGTGTAATTACGCGGATGTTCGTGTGGCTTGTAATTCTTACCGGGGTTTGAAAATGCCCCCAGAAGCTGGAAAGCCAGGAGAAACTCAAGAAATTCGTCCCGACCGATGGATCCCAAAGATTCGAAAGTCTCGAAGGACTGATTCCACTGCAGTTTCTACGCCGTTTCGGATACAAAGGAATTATGCATGGACGCAAAACGCAAATGCGAGCAAAACGATTGGCTACACGTCGAGATATAAGCTATGATAATAAGAATAATTAGACTGTTTTTGGAACAGATTCATTACTATAATTATTAGTAATTATGAATAATATATTCATCGAGAATGAATAATTATGATTTCTACCGTCATTTAGAAGATTGTAACGTCTCGGGGCCTTCGAGATTTATTAGAACGATCAGATTGGGAATGATCTTCGGAATACTCCAGACTTCCTGCTTTCGAGTAATCAAAACCCCCATTGTTCTTGCAAAGGTTTCGAGAATAACCCACAAACACGAATTTCGAACATTGAATTTTCCTCTATTTTTATAAGAAACGATGAGTATCCTTTGATAAAGCAGAGATTCAAGTCTCAGAACACCTTCCCTCACAAAATGGAAGGATTTTGAGGTTATTCCAAAATAGACCCTTTCAAAACACGGATCCCCATCAAACGCCAACGCAACTGTCAGTTTCCAACGTCAGCGACCGTCGACACCTCGTTTGAACCCGCAAATAAGATGTCCAGGTGAGTCCCAGCCGCGTCACGCACATTTTCCAGAGCTTGTTGCTTCAGGGTAGGCCAGCGCTCGCCGCTTTTCCTCTCGACAGCCGCGTCCGTCTTTCCAGGCGAACGCTCGCCGATAGAACGAAGACAATGCGTTCTGGAAAACGATATCGGTGCTCCTTGGCGTTGCTCGTTTAACGGGAGAGAGATATGCCAGATCGATTGCATTATCGCCGCCCGAGCGGTAACGTATTGCCGACGTGCGGCCAGGATTTTTCATCGCGGCAGCGTTCTCGCCGCATTCCCGATCTTATCATCTTTCCTGCGTTATTGCAGCCATTGCCCAATAGGATCCGGACATAACGTTCCCCCTTGGGTCTCAGGTGCTCGACATACGTGGGTGGCTGGATCGCCCGAGAACATCGATGCGCGGTAGTTTCCAACATATTTGGGTCCAACGCTCTGCGGGCGTTTTATTTTAACAATAACAGCCCGGGGTGGTTCCCAAGTCCCAAGAAAGGCAAAGGGATCGTTATATCCCACTAGAACCTGCAGCCGATCTATTAATTTCTGCACAAAGGCCAGCAGACAATTCTGGGAAGACCAAAGAACTTGCTAATTAATCCTCGCGCTTGCAACCCACTCTACCTCAACCAAGTGCAACGATTTTGTAACCGAAACTCCATAAACGAACAACACAGCGTTAGTACCTAGCGATCAAGGGGATTGTTACAATTTTTTCCCGTTAGACCTGCACAAATTGAGGATCTGTAAAGTATGACCAGCTAATGCTCACTTTCCCACCGCAGTTCTTTGTCACAATTTGAATTTTAAGTTACAGAATCTTCGTAATCGTGATCGAAAGAGGCTAAGTTTCGGTGGACCGTCAATAGGAAGCTTCGCCAGGTGGCCGTCCTTCGGCGAGCGCCACTGCTCGTCCTCCGATAGATGGCCGGACGAAATATTATCAAAAAACAATTAGTTTTGCGGTCGCCGCTAGTGTCGCGGCGCTCCAAGTCCCGCGAACCCGGCGAACAGGGTAATTAAGCGGCCCTAATTAGCGGCGTTTTATTAACAATGTCCGTTTCAGGCAATCAGGGGATGCGCGAGACGCATCGGTGAACGTGCTCGCGTGCTCCCGAACAAAAGCCGCGCTTTTTCCAGAATTTCCCCGTCGGATGTGTTGCGTCAGGCGGACGCGAGCAGATGAAACGCGTGCTACCTGCGGAAAACGGCCGCGTTTCCGGTTTGACAACGACAGAGGGCCAGGATAACGAGCAGGATACGTGGCCCGTGAGGTTTTCGGCATGGGGGGAATCCTAATAACGCCTCGCGAGCTTAGAATTCACGTAATCTTGCGCAATTTGTGGCGAGCTGTTAATGGTCAAACGGGAAAATAAAGGTTTCGAGAGTTTCATTTCTGCACTTCAGCGTAGCCGTCGATTGGTCGGAGAGATTTTAAGGGCGACGGTCAGTGGAATAAGTGAATTGTTTTAATAATTTCGATAAAATTTATTTCAACGAACTGTCGACGGACGCAGCTGTTGGTGATGCCAGAATTTGTGGTTTTTAGCGTAATTCTCGGTTGCTCCGCTGATTATTGCAAGTGAAAGCCTCCGTTTCGGTTTCATTTTAATTGAAAGGTGATCGGCGGGAACGCGAGCCCGCGGATTGTTGAATTAATGAATTTTCCTTCAATTTGCATTTAGTAATCCATCGATCTGGCTGGGAGCGGGGGCTTTTGTTTTAATTTCGTTTCAATCAACAGTTCATGAGATGAAACACGTGCCGACGATAGTGGGATTAATGAATTATACCTTAACTTTAATTCAGCCCGTTAATACGCGCGAGGAAGTGCGGGCTTCCGCTCTGATTTCATTTTAATTGCCACTTGGCGCGAAGAAGCGCGAACTTTTGATTGCGGGAATTAACGAATTAACATAGAATATCGTCGACGTAAAGCAACGCGCGCCGCTGTTTTAATTTCCTTTAAATTGCGAGCTGATGAGATTTCGAATCGGAAACATTAACACGCTCCCCATCAATCTGATGCTCTCCGGCGGTTACTTCAATCAACAACGTTCTCCCATCTTCAATCGCCATTCAGCATAAAAACACACCCTCCAAACAGCAGATAACCAAGACTCCCAGCAACATCCGCTTCAGTTTCAGGCAAAATGGTCCTATCGACGAAGATCGTCAGAAAAGGGCCTTTTCTGGCCACGTTAGAAGCAAGGGCCCCAGCAAAATTCTACTCCAGAGCCAACGTCATCGGCACAGTCGTTAAATGGCCAAAAGATAAATCATTCCCATCCTCCGTGAACCCGATCGACACGCGAGGCGAGCAAGGCCCGGCAAACGGAGCGTCTAACAACGTCGTTGGAAGAGATTGACAGGCGAGAGGGCCGGCCAAGTGAAAACACAGCTCGCCACGTTAACAAACCGATCTCGAAACGGTAACGGTCGATCCGTGGAAATAAATGTATCTTGCCATCGGGGCCGATGAATAAACGATGAAACGGTCCTCTCACGTGCCCGGGCGTAGATCTTCCCTTCTGGATACGTTCGCGAGCCATCGTCGCTGCTTTCTACCATCGTTTCCTCCGTTTCGCGTGAAAAGCAGCGGGGAAAGTGAACGAGGCACGCGAAACGATTCCCCGGCAGCCAGGATCCCGGCCTGCCGCCGAAATAAGCATTAGAACACGGATGTCGGTTTGCGCAAACACGCAACAAGTTCGCCGCTGTCGCTCGTAAAACAGGCCGCGGGATACGGTAATTAAATTCCAGACGATTTTTCTCGCTCGGGAAAACGGTGCTCCAGCGGCCAGAAGCAAGGAATTCTGGGTAATCGGCGAGCCTGGCGGAACGATGCTCGGCGCTGGCTGCGGATAAAGACACTGTGTCAATGATTTTTCCGGACCGGCGATGACTTTTACGCGTTCGTAGATTGCTACTAGGCAGACATTCGCGGTTCGAAAGGGGGTTGCTGAGGATTTTTAGAGATTCCGATGAACTGACGAAGACCTGCTCCTGGGATTGTAGGTGAAACACACCTGGAGATGTGTTTTAAACGTTTCTGTGGGCAAGGGAATTTCTCATTCTGAATCTGCCGATTTTGCTGACGCAATGGAGTGTCTTTTTGTATTCTTAAGAAATTTCGGTTTAATTCTTCAATTTGGGGGAATTTGTTTACTTAAATTTGGCAAGCAACGTGAGAGTGCTGTTAAAGACACTTGTTTTAACGAGGTGTCTGTTTGAAACCGAGGTACTAGTTTCTCTACAACTTATATCCTGAACTAGACATTTGTGGACGTGAGTTTACATTCTAAACCACAGCTTGTAATGCTGCTTTTGGGGTTCCGTTTGTTTTAACACTTAATATGGCTGGTTATGCATCTTGTTCAGAGACGAACAGGATGTTTATCAGGCCTGTGATCACTGTGCGAATAATAATTCATATTCTGTGACGGATTTGAATTCACTTAGGAACCTCAAACCTGTTTTAACGTTTCTGAATCGTAGTACGTTCCAAAACATTATTTACTTTGCGAGTTTACACCTCATTCCTAATAACAATTCATGTTGTAGTTTGTTCTCTACATCGTAGCATGTGTTCCTTTGATAAAAGTATCTGAGGGAATTGTTTCTCTAATTTGGACGCTACATACTTCAATCCAGAAGCTAGAACACTGAAATACACCTAAGTTGGGACTCATTTAAAGAGTTCTAAGACTACGGTGGCATCATGAGGCAAGATTTAGCATTTGTGTTTTGATACACTTTGGTAAAACTAGGTTTACTGGGAACCAAACAAGACATTTATCACAATCCCACTCATATTTCCTCAGTACAAGCCGTTACGAAGACGCATTACTTGAAAGGGAGATTTGTAAAGAAACTAATCGCCAGTACCACTGCATTTTCAACTCTAGCTGTTCAAGAACTACAACTTTCAACTCTGTAGATCTCCTAATGCAAGTCTACCTGCACATTTCGCACGGATCTACCACCCTGACACCCTTTTCCTACAAAATTCATTCACAACTCTACTGATAACCCTACTGAACCTGCCACAACACACTTTTAGCTGTTCTTATCCCTCCTCGAGGAAGATTTTTCCACGAAATCTCTACCTTCACATGAAACCAACAGTTTCCAACTTCTACTAGCCTTTATCACCTCAAAACAGGACCTCCTCCCTAAAATTCAACCATTGCACACCAGTTGGAGCCGTGAGGAATCCAGAACATTCGTATCTTGCCCTCTTGACTCGAAACTCTGCCCACTGACAGATTAACAATCTTAATCACTGTCCCCCAGACGCCTCCAGACAGAACAAGACGAAATGGGGGTGATCGGTTTGGCAAAGGAGGAACAGAAGACGAGATTCGCTCACCTGGTGGCGTGATGCCGTGCGGGTTAAGATGAGGATGATGATGCGCGCTGTTAAGGATGCCTTTCCCTGACAGATGATGGGCCGTCGGGCCTGGTGAGCTGGTCAGCGGCAAATGGGCCGCCGGATTGTAGAAACCGGCCGCTGCCAGGGTGGCAGCGCTGAAGTAGCTAGCCACGACCACCGCCGAGGACGGATGCGACAAATCCCTCTGGCTGGGCAACGGCGGCGGTGTTTCGGGCGCCGCGGCAGGGCTACCGGGCCCTCCGGGCGGCGGGGACGCGCTACCTTGCGACGACGAGCCGCCCAAAATCGGCGGATGAGTGCTGGCGGCTGTCAGCAACGAGGATACGCTGAAGTCCGTCGGTCTTGGGGCAGCCGGGGCCGGCAGATGGCCCCCGGATATATGTCCGTTAGGGTTGCTGGACGGTGTGCCAGCTATCGAGGTTGTGAAGGGCGAGTGCTGATTCAGAGCCGTCGCTGACGCGGGGTACGCCATCCCAGGCCCCCCCGCCTCGGCCCTCGGCCCCGTGTTCGCACCCTCGACCACGTTAGCCTCCAATTCTCGTCTACGTCGTTGACCTTCGATGTCCTTCGCGGAGGAGTCCACCTCCTCCTCCACCACCTCCTCGACCCGTGATCGCTGCTGCAGCGCGGAGGGTTGCGGAGTGCTGGCGCAGTGGGTACCCCTGCACGCCGTGTCTTGTTCGAATCTCATCGAGACGGGCGGGTGTGCCGAGTCGCGCGAGATTCCTCTTCGAGTGACTCAAACCGAGATACTCTATACCTAACTGACCACACTGTCCGTTCACTGATCGCGGCACTGATCGGCCTCTTTGGTCACACGTCTGTCGAGTTCGTTCCTATATCACTGGCGCGCACGCTGATCGTCCGGCTATTAACTGTTCGGTTGGTTCTCAGACATGTTTGGGAAACGACAAACCAGGCCACTCAGGAGCGAAGACCACGATCCTCGCCGCGTTCTCGTCGCTCCCACTGCGATCTCTCGATCACCTCCAGCCCCGTCGCGAGCCGGCCAGACGACATCGTACGTCGCGACGGTCCGGCTCCGTTCACAGTGAACCTCCGCCTCGGAACAGCACTCTGTAGCTACGGACAACTAGCAAACGGAACACCCCGGCTGAAGCACCGTAAAACACCCACTATCATTCAACTGAGACACACTTGGCAGACGTCGGTTGTTTCGTGCTAGTGTCCACTGGCCACCTCGGAATAAAAATCACTGCGCGTCGTTTCGGAGATAGTATCCTGCGTTCCACTGTTCACTGACGTGTGCACTGTGTTCACCGGGAAGTGTTCCTTCCTGTACAATCAGATTATCACTACACTTCTGAAATCCGTTCCGTGGCGCGGCGCGAGCAAACGCGACGACACGACAGGGAGGAAAAACGGGGGCGCACGGCCGTGATGCGGCGTCCGACGGCCGGACGGCGCCGAGGACAGTTCAGACGCGCGTAGATCCGCACGCGAGTAGCAGGCGACAAAAAGGTAACAGAGAGAGGGCTCTACAGCTAGGCTCCGCTGCGATACTCTGCCGTGGCTGGAGAGCGGACGAAAGGTGTTACTTGGGTGGCGCCGCGATGGTCACTGAGCAGCGCTAGGATTGACACCTCCTCTGGGGGCTCACCCCCACACCTCCCGCGGAGGTGTTGGTGTGCTAAAGTCCGCGTCCGGATTCAGGGCGTGTGTACGCGCGTCTACGTGTACGGGGACGGCCGCGTGTGCGTGTATACAGACGAGCGGAGTGTGCCTGCGCCGCCGAACGGACGCGGGAGGCGTGAATGCTGGAGGGCAGCGACGCGAAGACTGAGACGGTGCAGGGGCTCCTCCTCCCTTCCCCTACGACCGTGGCTGGCTAGCTTGGTGGGGGAATCCCGCTCGGCAACTCGACACACGGAGCGTTGGTGTGCACGACAAGGACGGAACTACCATAAGCCGTGAGTCAGACGAGCAGAGGGAATCCAGTCTACTGGCGCCCTTCCCTAGCGTCCAGCGGGCGATAATGAGCGCTCGTAGTCCGGATTGGCGTTCCGGCGCCAATCCGAGCGGCGTTGCTCTCGACGCCTTTTCCGACGTTTCGCGTCCCACTCTCTCTCTCTCTCATCACGCTGTTCCCCCCTGTCTCTCTTTCCCCCTCCCGCGACCGTACTCGACACGAAGCTCCGGATGTTCTTCCCTGGTTCTCTCTCCCTGCCTGTGCACATCCCACCAGACCGCGTGTAAGGGTGTTAACCGCGAGTACGCCCATTAACACCACCCTCCTCGCGGTTCTATGCAGCCAGGGCGGGGGTGACGACAAGGAAGGGGAATGCCGATCGACGTTGCTCGAACCTTCGCTGCGAGAACGTTAACGATTGTCACGCTGAAATTTTACCGGTGATGAAACGACAACTGATGCCGATTTTCTGGCCATCAACTACGTGCCATCAAGGTGTTTGGTAAATAAACCGTCCCCATTGTCATTCTAATACGAGTCCTTGAACACTTTTTTTTATTTATCGCTTGTCTATATAAATTCTGCGCGGTAAATATTCTCAGTAGAGCTGTAGGCTTAGAAACTGAGATGGATTTGTATTTAACAGGATAGATGACAAATGGAACAAATATGTAATTGATATGTACAAAGGAACTATCTTTTTCTTAATGAAAATTCAGTTATACAACCTGGAGATAACTTTTATTCTTTAATTCGAATGTCTTATCATCGAAATGAGAATTGCCTTCTTGCAATTAGTACCTCGCGAACAAGTGTGAAATCCCGTTGAACTTGAGACGCGTTGAAAAATTTATTGCAACAGCAAAAATTCACTTATTTCTACCCATTCATTGTCTACAATACGTGCAACTGACCAGATACGAAACCCGCGACCCTCGTTCAACACGATTGTCCTGCAATGCCAATATTTCGGTCTGTTCCGGCAGCCTGTTTTCTCCATTAATCCGGAACGGCACTTCATTAATCATAATTCAAGCCGATTGGCCGTGTCGAGAGCCCGTCCGGGTTTTCCGCGAAAAGCCGAGTGAGAAATTTTCGCGGCCTGTGCCAAAATTCGCGCTAGCCAGCGTCACGAGCATCACCATTCCCCCTCACGAATGCCTCACCTCCCACCCCCTCAGTTAGTCGCTGGAATTGACTTGCGCTGTGCATGTTGAAACCACCAACAGAGGAGAAACCACTGGACCCGCCCATTCCAACCCCACTCGGGACGTGATTCCCCACCAGGCGCTGTCATGTGACCTCCCCCTCCCGCTCCACCGCGTAAGTCTCGCGCGTCCCTTCGTCACCTTCCCCTACTGACTCGCGGTTCCGCCCCCCCACCTCAAGCGGAGAAACTTCACGGTTTTTCGCTTGGTCGTCGTGTGGCCCCCTCGTCCTTCGCGCCGTCGAGTGTCAGCGAGACGCCCAACGCGTCACAGTGTTGCCAAATCCGCGAGAGCTTTTCCACCGCCACGGGGCCACCGTGATTTCCAGAAACACTTTCTGCGAGTGCCGGCGACATTCTTTTGCGATGGTCAGCATTGCGTTTGTTGTTTTTGTTTTGGGAATCCATTTTTTAAGAGGAAAAGGGCTATCTGGCTTTCAAAGTCTTTTACTTGGGGAAAGTCTGAGTAGTCTTTCGATGAAGGGTTTATTCGGAATAGATATATAGGGCGTTATTGCTCCATTTAGCAGAAAAAGAGGGAAAGCCGTATCTACGGAGTTTTAAGGGGCAATTAGATGCATAGAAAACAATCTATCAAACAACATCCTTATTCGCTAGTAATTAGAGATTGGCCCACAGCTTTTCAGTGAGAATATTTGAAAATATGTATTCGAATTCCTTATCGAAGTACTATAGCAGTGTTCCATTATATCCAGGTGCACTAAATTAATCTGATCGACTGTATATTCTGCCTCGCACGTTAGATCACAACGATCTCATCACTGAGCAAGATAATCCTGCGACGTGAACTTACGCGATCAGGCAGGATTAACAAGCCTTTGCGTCTGACTACATATCAGGCCCCTCAAAGACGTGCTCCAGTGTAATACAGTTTCGATACTTGATCCGGCAACAGGGAATTTCGTTGAGGGCACATCAAACCCTGTATGCGCATTGTGATCGTGCGCTAGTGTAAATAGAGACTACAACCACAGTCACGATCAATCCAACTGGCTTTATCCGTTTCGAGGGTGGACGGTATTTATTGTCACAGAGGCTCCAGTATTTGCCCTGCAATTCTTTCATCCTTTGACAACATGATACATTCGAATCAGGGTATGATGCTGCACTCTTGCAGTTGGGTGAGAGAAATTGTCTTAGAAAACTGGTTAAAACAATGTTTCTCTGATAATATCCTTCTTAATTGAATGAAGGGGGATATTACCTGATAAATGAGATCAATTATTGAAGAACTGTATAATATTTTCAAATAAAGTGGATTCAGGTAGTTACACAGGTAGTTTTGCTGTAAAGAATCGACTTATCCCATTACTCTACAAACTTCATTCACGAATACCTATGTATATCTGATGGAAAAAGTCATAACGAAAAGAATACAACGTAGGCCTACCCTAGATCTAATCTAAACGTAACCCAGACCTAGTCTAGACATATATTCCCCAGCAGAATTTACCTCAAATGTCAATGATTTGTCAACAAACTATGAAAACCCTCAACACATATTACGCATGCAAGAACCTTCCGAGTTTGCCCAAACCACATCAGACAATCAGAAGATTCGTAAAGCGGCATGTCAGGCGATCAATGACTTTGATTAACCGCACGCAGTGGGTACACTCGATAAGAGGAATCGCGATATCGGTTGAATCGCGAGCTGTCCAGGCGGCGAGCAATGCCAAAGAGTGTATATGACCGATTGGCCGCGTTCCTCTCCCTCGTCTCGCAGCTTGTCTCATTGTGCCGGCGTCCTCGGGTCCGGTGAATCGACGGCTCTCTATTCTCTGCTCGAACGATCCACGGAGAGAGCGACGATCGATGCCGGTGAGACAGGACGAAAGGATGCGAGCACGAATCGCCTCAAGCTGGAACGAGACGAGGCGAGCGTGGCTGGTTGAACGCGAGTCCGACGGGCTGGGGCAAGAGCAAACTTCGTCCTGGAAGGAGCACAGAGTCCCTGAGGAAACAGAAAGAGAAGGAAAAAATCCAGCGTCGAGGAGGAAAACGCTTAAAGATAGGGAGAGAAAAAAGGAGGAACAGGGATAAGAGGACAAAGAGCGTGCATCGGGGCAGTGTAGGCGAGGGAGACACGGGGAGAAGGAGAGAGGTGGTCATAATCGCGCAGACCGCGTCATAATCCGCGACGAAAAACATTTGACGAGCGCGCCTGGCTGGTAAACGGGCAACGCGATGAGGCGTGGCCCAAACATGGTGCCGCCCATCGTGACCGAACGCCCCCCACCATAACACGGCGTCGCGGTAGGGGGTTCCCTGTATCCGCGGAACGTGTGGAGTCGCCGGTACCGAGGGTGGGGGGGTCCGCGAGACGAGGACGGAGACTCGCGCGGCATTCGTCTCTCGACCACGATCCGACCAGGACGGAGAAACTGGCTGCCGCTTCCTGCCCTCTCTTTCACGCGATTTTTTTCTAGGGTACGTCGACGTGTTTGTGGCCGCACCACCGGCTGTGGACACCTACGGTGGACAGTATACCACTATTCGAGCACCGTGATTGCGACGTACTCTAGCACGAAAGGCACTGGATAGTGGTAGTAGCTGTTTTAGGAAATTTACTGAAAATCATTTTTGGAAGGGGTGTAATAATTTACTCTTTGCCTGAATGAGCCTTCTATTTTTATTTCTTTTAATACATAGTCACAGCTTATTATTTAGGTATGTTTGATATTGTTCCTACCACACAGTAGGCATAAAATAAAAAGAATCAACCCTGCATCCGTTTAAGATTTACTTATAGGTACTATTTATCTTTGTACCTCCATAAAAATACCTATAAACCTCATCATCCACAGATTTTTCACATTCCGTACACTCTTAAGCTCAGCTTGCGATGAAAATTGACTCACGGAGCCAAGACCATCCGACTGCCAGCATCGATCCTGCAACCGGACAGGTGATAGGAGATTAAAGCAGACGCTGTTGAAAGGCGGTGGAGCGGATAAGAGATCAGCAGCGTTCGACGATAGCTACTTGCTTTTATTAGGACGCTTGGCCAGCGGCCGCTCGGCCAGCAGAGATAGTCCGCACCAGATATTCCGTATTTTCTTGTATAATACCGTCCGCTAAAGAAGGAGTTTCCAGGTGACCGGATCCCAGGGCTACGCTCCAGCAGCCAATCAGCGAGTTCCGATCCGATCAGGAATTTAATGCCAGTAATGATCATGAGCATGCCTCACTCGGCTAACTGGAGTACGACCTAATGCGTAATTGTAAGTGTGAGAGCGAGCACAGTTGTTAACACTTTGCAGAGCGGACTATGCGGCGCAGAATGAGGATAAACGTTTGGAATCTTGTTCTACCTCCGATGGAACTATCTACCAATTATACATATGCTATAATCCTTATTGGAAGTTAATCCTACTGCATGATTCATCTGCAGTTGGTCATATAAGATGATAGCAATCAGAAAATACCTAAAATCAGACGGATCGGCAAGACTTTATCATCCCCTTACATCTTCAGACGATGTGCATTCTCTTCAAAAGTGTTTCCGTCGCTTACAGCACTCGCCACTTGCACTTGTATTCATTTATCGCAATGCATCTGGAGAATTCTTCATCTGCTCTGACAAAAACATGGGAATGTTGCACCCATTTTATCGCGGAACAACGGTTAATGAACAACCCGATGGCGCTCTGATACGTCCATTGAATATTTACGAGTCCTTTGTGCCTGCTGATATCAGGATCCGAACGATCGATTGCTTCGGCGTTGGGGTGGAGGAGCAGGTTGGGTTTGCATGAACTGAGAAATCTTTGCGATAGCAGTTCAAATGATTTCGCCAGCTCCTCACAGACGCATCTACTCCCAGCTCCCTACTAGTGAACCACTACGCCAAGATGACATCCGACTTTATCCAGAACGCAGTAGCACTTCAACTCAAATTACTCAAGGAGGTGTACACGAAAAGTGTTACAATTAGCACAACACTAATCCAACACCCATGCCCAAAGAAAAGGGACCATCTTCTAGCCCCTATTCTGTCATCAGGAGGACACTCGATCAGCCCAAAGTTACACGATCAGCAAAACTATCGATTCGAGGAACCCCGGGCCTGGCGGCAGCCGGTAAGTCCCCGTAGTCCACCGTCACGGTTTTTCCGTGCGCGCACAGTCAGTTCTGTCTACCTGTCGCTGACCAAAGAAACGAACTCCTCCCCTCGTCATCGTATTTCGACCGGAGATCTAACCGCCATGGTGCATACCGGGGCCGCTGTATGCATATCGTCGTGCAGCCTATAAATCTCCTCGGCCCATAAACAAAGCTTTTGATGCAAAAGGTCGCTGCAGCATGTGCGTGACGAGCTCTCTGCTAGCGACTCGCGATATAGAAAGGGGGTGGGGGGGTAGGGGGGGGGAGGGCGAGTGAGCGCGAATGGAGTCGAGAACACGGACGCTGGAGGTGGAGGATGCGGCATGGAGGAGGAGGAGTATAGGGGGGAAAGAGTTGCTGACGCTGTTGCTGAACCCTGCTGAAAGCTCTGACGGCTGAATTTAACGCCAGGACCATCAAGGCAGCGTGTAACAGGCAGCCTCTACCCGCTGGAGAAACGTGGCCAGTTTTCCGCCGCGCTCTTTCGCTCCTCGATTTCCTCCCGCTCGCAATTCCCGCAGAAATAGGGTCTCGCGGTCTTGAAGCAGAAACGACGACAGGAGTGCTTCCGTTCCGTGAACCTGCCCCGGGTTCTCGATGATGATGACTGAGAGTACGCTGGGGTAGCGTTTTTGATGTCATCGCCGTGCGCCTGATGCTTTTAGGCTCGCGAGTTACGTGCCGGGTAGAGGAATGTCAACGTATCGATGCCCATTAGAGCCACCGACTGGTAGCCTCTGTTCAGCTGCTCGCAGAAGCCATGGGTTTCGAGGTAACACCAGTGAGTGACTCGTTCCCGGCGTAGAATCGTCGGCGACACTAATGAGCATCGCGTGATACAACTCGTCGCAGGTGAGTGCACCGGGATTCCCCTGCACACCGCAGCCTCTTTCCGGATGCGGGTACTGTTTCCATCGGTTTCGTGCTATACGCGACGCGTTAGGCCCTCCTTCTTCCATTTGGGAGACGCTGACGGGATCTTGAGACACTTACAGGTACACACATTTACACGAGTGTAAGTTAACTCTCTTCTAGAGAACTTAACTCTCCACCTAGCTAATTGAAATTCTTCAGTTACCTAGTGAATAGTATGGAGTAGTCGGAACTACGATAGCAGACACTACTATAGGTCATTCGTATCCCCTGCCCCTCATCCTATCCCACCCCGTCACCTTAGCCACCCAAAACCAACCCCAAATCCCCGGCCGCTTAGAGGTACCAGCTCCGCCAGGAATGGAAAACCGAAAAAACCTCGTTAATCACGGCCGCAGACGAGCGATGGCCGGATTTCGCGGGTACGTCCGCCGTGACAAAGAGCGTAATCGTACACCGACGGAGGCCGAGTATTACTTGCGGCAAAACTGAGGTAACATGAACTGTGGAGCAGCCGTGGTGATTCCCACATTCCCGGAATAGCGTCACGTCGACGGCGAGCGAGTTTCATCCACGTCCACAGGCGCTGCCTGCCCCTCAGAAGTCTGACAAACAGATGTCACGGGAATAACGAGGTGGAAGAGGGTAGGCGGGGGGGGGGGGGGGAGGCGAGGCTCGATAAAACGCATCGACGGAGGCGAAAACCGCGAGAGCAACGACAAACCAATTAGCCGCTCCAACAGGGAGGGGTTGTAACAATCTGATGAAACAATCGGGACGACATTCTACGGCGCCATGGGGTGATCGTCGCACAACGGACGGGGTATGGAGGAGTGTCAGGGGGAAGACAGACAAAATTCTCCACGTCACTCTCGTTGCGCTTCGGGCGTGTAAATTTGCGTGGATCGATTCCAGGAGCGGGGGGCTGGATAGGGAAACGTGGATGGAAACGTGAAAAAGCGGTTGGAGGGGATGAGCCGGGTACCTAACCGACGAAACGCCCGGAACAAACAAACAAGCAGGCGAACAAAAAGCAGTATACGTCGTCTACGCGGCGCCTTGCCTCGCGATTTTCGAATTCTTCGCTCTGCTCGATGATCCGCGCCCCTGGCGGGGTCGCTTCATGTCAGCCGCGCTTAGCAGTCCTCGTGATGCAGGATCTTGGTTGATCGATCTTGGGCGTCGTTCAGACTTTCGCGGGGATTCTTTCAACGCGACTCCGCAGTTTCGTCCAGAGTTTGTTGGAGCAGGGCATGTCTACACTACTCACGTGGTATCCCAAGTTGATGGTGGGAGGTTGTAGACGTGATACAAACACTTGTGCTCTAAACGGATTTGGAGCATCGAGTCAGGCAGCTATTAGTCCGATTTGAATACCATCTTCCACCCAATTTCTTGATCCCCGCTACTTTTTACCATACATCACGAGTCCCACTCTCATTTTCGAGACCCGAGAATGCAAAGAAAATGCGAGTGGTTGAACTGCAGCTCCTATTCAACGTGGGCTTTCAACAACGAAGACATCGAACCACCCCCATTCAGATCAACTCGCTCTCCGTCTTCCTCACCCCCGTTCACGAACTATCAATTGATGTCGGGGCACAAACAGCGTGGCACAGTTTACACACACGCAGCTGCACCCCCGAAACAGCGAAATCCAAACAGAGCGGATATATCTGCTAGTCCATCTGTCGTTGTGTAACGGAACACCGGCTAATAGTATTAGAAATATATATATATCTCCGGCTAAACTACCCCACTGTCAAACCACTCAATCGAGGCAGTCCTGTCCCCTCATCCTAGCCGCTGCAGATTACGTCTGTAAACGCCTACCGTGGCGGGTTTCGATCGCTGCCTAAGTGTTACCCCGAAAATCCGTTAAAGTGGTGCATTGTTCTCGTGCGAGTGGATGTTGAGTCACCGTGTTACTCGATTAGTAATTCTCTTACGAATTTCCGATAGATTCTGGGTCAGTGGAGTAGCCAGCGGTGACGCCCAGAAAAAATCACCCCAATTTACCTGGGTCATCGATAAGTTATTTCACCGCGATTTTTAAGATCCCTGTAAGTAGGAGCTGGGCTGTACACATCGATAGGAATGATTTGCATCTATTACCGTCGATGCTACAATGAGAATCTGATTACCAATAACGCAGAGAAACTAGAGGTGCACTCGCGTCTTTATAGACCTTAGAAAGGAACTCAGAAAGATACCTGCGATTATCTGCAAATAGTGGATAAATTGAAATAATGCTCCCACAGCAGGAAGACACTTTGAATATAGGTATATCTAGAGGCAGGCTACACGAGGCTAATTGAATTATCGTGTACATGTGCAGCCTGCCACCCACTAAACGCAGAATATTGCATTAGAATCTGAGTGGTGACGCTGGGACCAACGTATCCCCAGCTCGTGAAAGTTGCAGGGCTTGAAACAGTGCTACAGGCAGGAAAGAGGCGACTCGCCGTGAAAGGACTTTTAAGTGTAACAATTTTTGATACGAGTACATCAATGCGATAGAGGTTATGTCTACCTATCTACGATAGAGGTTATGTCCAGTCCCCTCGAATCATCCGAATGAATAATGTTCTGTAGCTTCCGCGATTATATATCTATTTTCGTTCCTTCACTGCGTGACGGTGGCTCTCTGTTTATAAACATAAGCACAGTTAGGGTTACCGACGGTCATATGATGCCTCGTGTATCTGAACGACCTCAGTTGTCTTCGCGTTGCGGTGTCGAACGTTGGGCCCCACCGTGCATCTCACGATGGCCGACATTAAGGCGTAATAAGTGAGTGCGAAAATTACTGCAGTATTGGAAATCAACTTATAGCAAAGGTACGTGTGCTTTAGGTGCTTTAGGCTACATTGTTAAGCCCAATTAAGCTTGGGTTAGGTGTCAGTCACATATACAGTTACATATATATTTAGGGCCAGATTTGCAGATACATACAGTGGCGGACGAAAGAAAGTTTACAACTTTTAAAATCGCATAATTTTTTTAGAATTGGTCCAAACGACATGAGTTTTTTTTTAGAAGCTAGAAGGATTAGTTTGCTGAGTGGCGTGTTTCTTCGTTTTGAAAAAAAAATGCAATTGGTCGGAATAGCAAAAAAATAGTAAATATCGGTTTTTAAAATTTTTTATGAGCCTGTAATGAAAATTCAAAAAACGACATTTACTATTTTCTTTTCTATTCCGACCAATTGCATTTTTTTCAAAACGACGAAACACGTCACTTAGCAAACTAATCTTTCCAACTTCACAAAAAACTCATGTGGTTTGGATCAATTCTAAAAAAATTATGCGATTTTAAAAGTTGTAAACTTTTTCCTCCACCACTGTGTTTCAACTAAGAATTGCAAAAATGTGAAACTCAGTTTCTTCTAAATGCGACGTATCGATTACATTTCAACGTTTTAGATTACGGGACTATGTTTAGTGGAAGTGAAATTGATCGCGAGCATTAACCGAATAGAGGAGGTTTCATTGTTCGCATTTGACTCGGTTGTTTAAATATCGTCTTTGATATCATTTTCAATCCAAGGTGGTGATATTTCTACTAAATTTTTTAGGGAGAACCAAGCAACTTCGTAATGCATCCCCGTTGATTGCCCGTGTTTCGTAATAAAAAACGCAGCAAACACGCAGCAAAGGTCATTGCCTTGAAGGAAAACGCAATAGAGACGGTACGATCGACTCGACTTTTATTTTCGAATCTAATCACCAATGCAACAAAACTATAGTATAACTTGAGAGAACTTCGCTGTCTCCCCTTGCTTTCTGTCATCGCGTTTGCCTTCTGCGTTACACGAGCTTCTTTGCCCCCTCGGCGACAAAGGAATAATATTGTCCCTACGAAGATAACCTAGACGCAAACAGTTAATAATTGAAGAGAATAATAACGCTGTGCTCGCTGTTTACGTCAGCGGAAATGTCGTCGGCATATAACCGTCTTCGAATCCGCTTATGATACCTATTGCCAAGATCTATCCTCCAACTCACATGTACAGTATTTACGGCATAGAAACTTTATTTAACTTCGTATAACCTGAAAATATCCACCTCCATAGTTACCGAAATTGCTCGACTCAGTTTCCAATCGTCTCAATTTTTGGGAGTCCGGGGTCCTCAAGCGAAGTGAACGTGTCTTTCGGGAGGGTAAGAAATGACGACGGTTAATTAATGGATCGGCACGCGAGGGAGGCCCAATGGGCAGGCAGCCGTGTCTCGGCTTCAGCTCCCGGTGACGTGAAAACGCGCCTCTTCCCTACCTCTGTCACTCTGCCGTGCATGCGGCTCTTCTCGCATCCTCCTCCCATCGGGCCGAATATCGCGGAGAAGACCGAAACCCCCTCTCTATTGTCGGACTGTTTTGTCCCGTCAGTCCCGACCGCGCAATGCGATATCTATGGGTTTCTTTTGGGGGCCTGTGCCGAAGCCGCCATTATACCGGCGGCCCCAATTCCCCCACCCATCAGTCCCCGGCCCCCGTGAACCCCATTTAGCGATGGGCATTCAATACTCTCTCTCGCGCGAGTTTTCGAGCAATTTAATCACACGCAGTGTTCTGAGAGAAAAGAACCTATCTAAGAGAGAGAGAAACTATCCATATCTAAAAAGTCCTGGTCGCTATGGAATTCTTATCACGACACTCGCCTCCAAGCTGGGAGACTCGCAAGACTATAGATCCTACACTTTAAGGATCCACCTCAAGAGGACACGTTACCCCTCAACTTTAGAGACTATTCATCCGGCCATAATATGTCAATTCATGACTCCAGTCAGTAAGATTGTTCAAGGATCATCTAACCCCCAATCGCTTCGTACATCTCGCATAATCCTTGAAACAGTCCGCGGCACGTTCAAGCCCATTGCTACCCCAAGCTCCCAGCCGCGGGCACCGACGTAAAGTGCAGTTCACAGGGGACGTCAGGCTGCCGGGACAAGTCGACGCTGATCGTCTCCTCTCTTTCCACCCTTTCACTGGGAAACGTGTGTGCCTCGTGCCCCGCGGAGGACCGGTGCCCTCTCGGTACCTCTAGTTTTGCCTATTCACGGGCGGCGCGCACGTCGAAAGGGATGAAAGGCCACGGGAACCGACACAACTACCGACGAGTCCACCTCCGGGCCCTCTTCGAGGCGACAGAAAGAGCCGGCGGGGCCCTCTGTGCCTCCGCCTGGCCCCTCCTCTCCCACCCCTTCCGCGCCACCATCCAGCTCTTTAAGCAGCCTAATTATTGCCCTATCGACATAGATGTCTCGGATCGGATTACGCCGGCAGAACGCGCAGCCAGCCGACGGAGGATGGAGGACTGGGATCACACGGGCAACGATCCGAATTTTCGGGCCTCGTCTGAGGCGGGAGGACAGGCGGGATGGTGACGTTCCGATGATTAATCTTTGTGGGGTGGACGCCGTGCCGCGCCTGAGATTTTCTTTGTCTTCTTGAGTTGTTCGGTGGGAGCTCGATCTTGACTGGATCTTTGATTAGCTTCAACTATTGTTATATCAATTCCAATTTACTAGTATCTCTGAAAAATCGAAAGTTCTGGATACTGTGGAGAATAGCGTCTCAGAATGTAGCATCCCAGAATTGCAAACAGCAGAAGGGTTCAACGACTCTGGATGGCTTTTCCGGAAAATCTCTTTCTCCGCCGGACGAAGAACTCCCTTCAGCTAGGGATGGTCCGTTCATCGGACGTACAGTAGAGCGCAGAGGTATAGCGCACTCGTGAAATCAATGTTTACATGTTTCGAGCGTCGGAACGGGAGAATTGACAGACGTATGAGCAGATAAGGGGCTCGGGCTTCTCTCAGGGCCGCTTCAAGTAGAAATGTGATCTGAGACTTAATTCTTACTTACAGTACAATGACTATTCAGACCCACGTAGAAGCTCCAAATATTTCAAATGCTAAGTTTATAGCCTTTCCAATACCATAAATAGAATACCATCGTTCACTCTATAACAATAATTAGTATAGTTTCCTTGCGCCGAATCTTACAATACCACTCGCGCTCGATCCTGGGTGCCGCTCCTCCAAAGAGCGCCGCCGCTAGAGTGTTTAATTTACGAGCGCGCTGTACCTCTGCAATCTACTATAATGTCCTCAATGTCGCTAACACATGAATATCCAAACACGCGGCGACCATCGATAATTCAGCATCGCACGTACAAGAGGCCCCCTTTGTCGTGGCATGTCACGCCATAATGACGCGTTTCATTCCTCGTGAAATTTTTATCGGCCTTGCAAGACCTTGCCAGCCAGGCGGGTGACGTTGTATTTAGCAATGGATATCTGCGGGACGACAATGCCGTTCACGCGCGCCCTGTCATTCGTGCTCAATAATTGCCAGATCCTCGGTGTGTAACTAGGTTGAGTCGTGTTGGTGCGCTATCATTGCGTTTACATCAGAAGCATCGGCTCGCGAGGAGAAGACGGGGTGTAAGTCTCGAAAGTGCCATAGCGCAAACATTGTTGAGGAACACATCGGTGGGAACAGCTGGACCAACTTGGCCCACTCGAGGAATCGGGGAAACAGAAGGAAAACGAAGTATCGCGACTCCTCGAGAGCACTTCGCTGCGCTTCTATCTATAGATATGCTCCAGTTTGTGGGGAGGAATTCGCGGCGGAGGGAACGAGGACATGTCCAGGAACTCCAGTTCCGCTTGCTTAGGCCGCTGAAACTTCGTCGGGGGATCGATGAAAAGTTTTGGTCTCGCTTCTCCTGCTTCCTCCGAACACCTGCAATCCACAGGGGTTTTTACGTATTCAGTCCTAGACGATCGAAGCTCTGTAGCCAGCCATAGATGCACATGGGTTGGTGCGTGGGTGGAGAAGGTGTAAGCGGGTGGACACCAATCACGAGTTCAGGATCGTTCCGAGACTTAGGCTTGACCCGTTGATCACATTCACGTGGCCTCACCCTTTCCTGGCCAGTCTTTTGCGGCTGCGTTGCCTGTCCGTACATGCGGGTGGTGCATGGATAACTTCTAATGTGGTCACGGTCAAAATTCTGACACTCGCGTCTGCGCTTCTTGATTCTACGTATTAAACAAATTAGGACACGTTTGCTTTGCAAAAGTTTGATTACGCAAAGCTTGGTGAAACCGACAGCTGTCTTGTTTATCTATTTGGAATAAGAATAAGACCATGGTTAGTACCGCGTAGCCTGGAAAGGGAACTATGTAAAGACGAATAATATTTACGTTATTACTTTCTATCTTTGTAGCATTTGATTGTAGAGGCCGGATCATGACAAACTGCCACTTTTATGCTCGATCCGACAAGATATTGACAAGTCGGGGTTTACTATAGCTGTGTTAGGCCTAAGGTAGAAAATAGTAATCATTTTGTTTCAGAACACAGGTGAGCCAGTAGTAAATACCTGTTTTCTGAGTATCGTTTACTATTGCAAGGTAAAGCAGCCGAATTTCTACCTACCACAGCCCAAATATAAAAGCAGAGACATCTTCGATCAAATGTCCACCAATACCCCGCTGCTACATTGCCTGCAGGACAAACATTTCACCGAGACGTGTCCACAGATCTCGTCCCTTCTGCTACACACGCTACTACAACATCAGGAGCAAACAAGCACGCTACAAACCTAGAAAACAACCCCACCAAGAGTCCACCCACGAGTCACGAAAACACCCTGTCCAATCTGTCTGCCGGAGAAACGCACACCCGACGAAAAGCGGGGAATTCACAAAAACAAATTCCGAGCGTCTCAGTGAAAAACAAACCGAGAAATCCGCCGAAAGCCTGCTCAGGGGTGGCCGCCAACCCGAGGGCACCGAAACACGATCCACCCCCGTTTGGCCGTGAAAATGGTAGGACAAGATGGAGAAAACTACGAAAATTCCGGCCATTCTTCGCTCAACAATAGGCGCGCATATATATTTCAGAAATTCCCGATGGTACACGCGTCGTCCGGCGGGGGGGGGGGGGGAGCGTAGGGGAGGTGTACACGTGGGGCAAAAGAGGGGGGGGGGGGGTCGTTTCCATTATGAGAGACGCTTTTTTCCTACGCTCTATCCGAGGGTGTGCTCGTGCATCAACGCGAAACATTTCGTACCGGCGTGCACAAGGGTTCCTTTCTTCTGGGCAGCTCGGCTAAAAACCACCCCTGAGGTGAGGGCCAATAGAAAAGCGGCCGGCCGCCTCCCCATGGAACCCCCTGGCCTCTGCGTTATGCGTCCTACCGCCATCGTAACGCGTCCCCCTTGCAACAGAACTCGAAATACTTGCTCATAGAGCAGGATCTCTTCGGGCGCTAGGTGGCACCACGGGAGGTTGTCGCTTTTGTGTTGTTAGTTTACGGAAATACACTAAACGCGGTGGTTGGCATCAATTGTTATATTGATCGCGCTGTTGTTTCGCGACAGAAGCTGCTCTATCGAGACAGAAGCGGTTTGTGTGGATGCGGGGGGGGGGATCATTTTCATCGTTTTCGTGGTAAACTTTACTCGTACTGGGCTCCATTACAGGGACCCTTGTAACCCCACTAAATTAGGGTACAGATTATGTTGGGCAGAAGACTTGAAGGGTTTGAATCATATATATGATTTGTCGTTTATTAACTTTCTCGAAAGTCTACATCCAATGAGGTTTAATGAATCCTGAAACCCTGGCGTTAATTGATCCGCTTCCCGCTGGCCAGAACCGAAGATTCACGAGGCTCCGACGCCTCGGCGACAGCAGTCATCTGGGTACACGTGGATATTTCATCGAAATTATAAATCGCCCAGCTCGCGCGGAATGCCGGGGGTCACATAATACACGCGGGTTGGCGCGAATTGCAGCCACTGAATGTCTGATGCGCAATCAATGTCAGCTGACATTCGCCGCCCGTAAAGCGAGCCGGTGGACGCATTGTGTCCCACCCGTTGAATATTCTCCGTTGATACGGGGCCCAATTGATGCACGCGGCTTTAGCGTTTCGTCTGGTTAATTAAAAAAAATGTTTCGTAATTGCGAGCAAACCTGCCGCCCTCAGAGTACCGCGTTGTCAATTGTTGCCGGCCTGCATCAAGCTTTTCATGACTTTTCGTCATTCAACTTGGGAAGCTGATGGGATTGTACATTCCTGATTTACTACGTACAACTTCAGAAATAGGGACAAAGGGTTCCTGAAGGTGGATGGTGAAAACATCTTTTGAGGCAGAGGATTCTAGCCTCTTGCTAGTTCACACTTGGACTAATAAAACCAAAAATCAAGGCCGTCCTACACGCTTAACAGTTACTCAATCATTTATTTAGAGTTATCAAATCCAAAGCTGCACCCAGATCTCCAAAGTTCTTGAGCCATATACAAGCGATGAACGGCAGCCGATATCGACGCTTCGAACAAAACGAATAATTCCCGCAACCGTGCGTGCGCTCCACTTAATAACTCCTTCCCCTGGCGAAAAAAATCGAGACAGAAGCGGTTCGTGTGGGTGCAGGGGGAAAAATAAAGATAAATCGCGGCTCGTATCGGCATTCTTCGTCGGGTGCAACATCATGCGAGGCCGGGAATCATGCAAATTCGCGGGGAGCGGATCATAACGAAGCTCGTGAGCCGGATCCATGTGGATCCTGGTGTTCGATAAAGAAAGCACGGTTAACGAGTTATGATCGAATAATGATAAATTCCGCGAACTCCCAGCCAGCTGCTGGCGATCGTTAGCTGGCTATCGTCCCACCTCGGGCTCAGGATCAAGCTTTTTCTCAACGCGAGCATCCCGATTAATGTCTTCATGAGCGCCGTGAGCCACCACAGCGGCGGACGACAGACATTTTCGTTTTGGTTGCCGACTGTACAGAAGCGACGATACACTATTTCTGAAACTGGACGATGCAAAGATTTCAACACCGTATACCGGATCGATGCGATACTCTGTGGAACAGGTGGGGAGGGATTAGTACTAGTAAAGAGGTTCTGGAAGCCTTAAGGGCTACTGTTCTTTTTCGAGAACTACGTGCTAAGAAACTTTGGAAAAAGAGAAGACTCGTGTAGGAGGTTTCTAGACGCGCGATTTCACGTGGTACGACTCGCGTAACGTGGTGACATATAACCCCCGGGGCTCCCCCGCCGCTCGGGCCACGGCTACTGGAAATAACCCCTTATTATCCCAGGCACTCCTACCGACGATACACACAACTGGTATTCGCGTTGTAACCTGCAGCTCGCAGCCATTGTGAAACCGCGGCCTCCGTTTCCACGGCTGCCTCTTCGACGTCTGTCATTAATTCTGCTTTGGCCCGGTAACGTGCCTTTATTATGAACGCGTACGCGAGAAAAAAAAACGGCGAGGGGTCGGCCATCGGCGTGGGAGATGCAGTGAAATCGTCGCGACCTTAACCCGAATTCAACTCGTCAATTCACTGGGATCCGATTTTGTGCTGATAAAACTAATGAAAGTTGAGATTCTTCTTCTATGTGCACCGTGTTTGAATAGAATTGATTGCGTTAGAGTTACATGATCAAAGCTAATTTTGATTTTTAAGCTCCACCTTATGCAAGCCTGTTCATCAGCTGAAGACAAATAATTATTCCTAGTAACGACGATTCCAACAATAATTTCACGACTGCTCTAAGGATAATCAGATTGTCGTCGTCTATACAAAAGGATCTACGGAACAAAGAGACAGCGCATACCCGAATTTCACGACACCGCGAAACGTGACGCAGCAAAGGGACATCGGTTTGCGCTTTCCGGCCAGCAAGCCGGGAGAAGATTTAAGCAGAAGCTTGTGCGTGGACAAGCCAGAAAATTAGCGACATCCGCTTTCAGCGCTAAATCGTTCCCGTGTTCTCCTCTTCCTATTGTCGCTAGCTCCTCAACTGTGAAACTTTTGTTAAGGCCTCGAGGGTTTTCCGCGGAAGCTTGCTCGCCTGGTCCAGGCTAAATTCCCCATCGACGACTACGAGAATCGATACCGACGAACAGTCAGGATAACCGTAAGATTTACTACTTACTTTCTGTCTAACCACGATATCCATTCTATTTCTCAGAATCAAATTGTTCTATCGGCAGCATATGATCCCTTTCGATAAAATACATCGAAAATGTGGAATAAAATTTTGTTATAGGAGGCTTCGTTCTCGAATAAATAATTATTGCAAATGCGTGAGAACCAGCGCGCGCATACTTACCAGATTTTTAAAGTCTTTTACCAAAAAACCGAGGGTTGTATGAAAAAATTTCATTACACATTTTCGACGTGATTTGTCGAGAAGAATCCATTTATATGGACACCTTCTGGATTAGGCAAATAAATATTTTTGAAACCGCGCGGATTACATAAGATAATAATCGCGGCTGCTTTTCCTCTTGTGCGCTTTTTCGACGAAGAAATGGGTAGTAAGGGTAGATCTTGAGGGCTGGTTTTTACGCACGAGCTACACTCCCCGATGAAGAAGGAAACATCGATCCCAGGGTGAGCCATACGCGCTGCTACACGAACGTACACACACAGTAGTGCGCGCTTTTTGGGGGCGAGAACGTTCCACATAAAGGGGGATGAAGTCTTATGGGGTTGCGTCTTTATGTGAAAGCATTCCGCGGGTTCTCATGCCGGTTTACGTATTCTGGAAGGCCGCGCACCCTCCCCTGCCCGATCCTACTCCACCCTGTTATGTGGAATTCTTTGCCGCGCTACCGTCCCTTCGATTTTAAGTTCGGCACCAAACGAGTATACTAAAATAAAAGGATCGCCCTTTTTCGGGTGTGCAATCTTCTGCGCCGCCTGCTCCAGCCACCCTTCTAATAATAATAGAAAAGTATCAGAACCAGGCAAAACGGGTGGCTCACAAAGTTGAAGTTTCTGGTACGTGGGGCTTCTGACATTGAAGATGTTGGTTTGGAGATTCATGATCACAGTTTTATATCCATTTTACTATCTTTGTAAATAAAAGTATCTCCCTTTTGCGCTAAAAGATAACCCAAACAAGGGTTTCTATTGACCAAGTCTCCAATCTTCGCCTGGACCAATTAGTGTTCATTTCGACCTGGTGCGCTGGTGGCGCCACTAGTAGGGAGTAACTTTTAAGAGAAGCCTAACCCTAAGCTGCTACCTTGGAGAAGCTAAGTAAATAAATTTTTAATACAGACGTCCTTCTAGGTTCATAGAACAAGCGAGGTAATGTTAAATAATGTTTTGCAAAATAATCACTTAACATTTGTCACTCCACTTGCGCCAACCTTTTCACATAAAAATGGTTCTACCCAACAAAAGATGGGGACTACTCGAAACTCCTGGTAACTGGATTCAGAGGAACCGTGCTCGCTGTGAAACTTCATTTCCTCTATCCGCCGCTGGCTAGCGGTGAAGGAGAAGCCGATTAATCGGGAGGGATCAGCAAAGAGGAGCCAACGAGCTAAGTTTTCCCGGCGTCCGAGTGGTCCAGATAGCCACGGGGATGGCTCCCAACTCTTTCTATCCTGGACTCCATTCTTTTTTATTCCCTCGTGGCTGTCAGGAGCGCTGACCATGGCGCCACCATACGCGGCTCAGCAACACGGGAAAGGAAAAGAGAGTCCCCCCCGTATACAGGAACGAACGAACGAACGAAAGTGCGCGCTTGCTGGTCGTTTTTTAAAAATAAAATGGCGGCCGGCGAGCAGCGACGTTGCAGGGGACGAAGAAAAGGGTGAAGAAGGGGGCTGCCGTCGGCGGGGGGAAGGGGGCGGAGAAGGAGGGAAAAGAGCCGAGAGAGGACCACCGGAGAGCCGTTCTGCGATTAGACTTACAAAACAAACGGCTCGCCGGTCCAGGCCGCGCAGACCAATGGCGTAGCACACTGATCCCGACAAGGGACATGAGATAATTGGATCAAGACCCACCGAGAGCGCGTCGCGGACCAGCGCCTCGTAATTTTCGATCGGACCAAGGTCGACGACCTTGACTCCCGGCGTACACCACTTCAATACTGTTTCCTCTCGAACGTACGACTGGCGTAAGACGTTTGGTATCGATTCCAATCGCAATACCAGAAGCTTTTCACATTACTGAAGACGAGGGAAGAGTTCTATCCCTCGATGCTGCGAGGTGGACGTTCGGGAGGTGGTGTAGCGGCCACTGAAAGCTTCCCTTGTAGCCAAAAATCCACACCCCCACATTCGCATCGAACAAAAACTTCTTCAAGGAGGAAGCAAACTACCCCAAGGGGCAGAACCGGGGTCCCCCTTGACAGCGGCACATATTCCACCCCCCTGGTGGCCCAAATCGCCGTAGCTTGGACGATTAAACCACGGAAAAAGAAGGTCTACGTCCGTGGTCCAGGAATTTTACGGAAGGTAGCTCTCCACGGCGCTACTCGACGTGGTCGTGGTGTACACTGAAGAGGAGGGGGTAGCAGAGCAGGGTGTCCACCTCCTAGAAACGTGTAGTAGCCTCTACCCTCTATTGATCGAACCGCCCTGGGCTCCACTGGAGTGGACTGGACACACCACTAGCAACCCCCTAACCATCTTGTAGGGTGGTTTGGCGCGTTGGTGTGTACACGTACGCGGTCCACGTCGGCCAAAAGACGGCCAAAACGGCTCGAGGGTGGTCATCCTCTGGGAGTGAGAGGGGGGAGGCTAGTTGGACGTGTGGCCGGAGTGCTTGGGCTTCCCGTGAATCCGTGCACACGTCGGGGTGTGCTCGTGTGCGGGGTAACACGTACACGTACGTTTATTGGACACCGGGTATTGAACGAAGGTGATCGCCTAGAAGGCCAACGACTAGCTGGACGTGAGATATGAAATTCCACTGCAGAAGGACGCCTTTGGGGAGGGAGTATTTTCTTTTGATTATCGAGCTTGCAGTTCAGCGAATCGCTGAAACTCTGGATCCTCTGACCGGTCTGACTTTGGCCCGCCACGTTACTGAAGTTCCCGTGGCGAATGCGAAACGACCGTGGTGTGTCGAAACGCTGCGCACACACACTACGCGGGCGAGTTGAAGAAAGCGGCTTCGAAGCACGACTTCCGAGAATCCCCTCGTTTCCTACCGTCCCCTGACAACGGAGGGCGAACGGGAGGAGAAAATTCGTGGTCACGCGACAAGAAGGGAATTTTCGTCGCGTTCAGCAACTACGTCGCCCGATTAATCGGCCGATCTATTTCCCGGGGGTTGAAAATCTGGGCTTCGTGCGCCGCGCTCGCGTGACAATTCCAGTTATAATGCGAAATCGTTGACAGTTCCATTAACTATCGGCCTCGGCCGCGTTATTACCAGCTTGTTTGTCTTTTTCGTGCTCGATCGAGCGGCGCGTGCAATTCAAATTCACCGGGATAACCACGGACGTCGAGCCAGTAAATCGACAACGATCATAATTTGTCAACGGTTCGACACGAACGATCGGTATCTTTTTATTCAGATGGTATTGTATTGTCCTGGAGAGCTGGTATGCCATTCCAACTGCTCCGTAATAGTGTCTAAAATTTATATTAAAAAGGGGCAACTAATTGGAGCTAAACGAAACTTGGTCACAGATTCTTCATTAAATCCAGGCAAACCAAATCATGCCACTAAATTTCAAGTCGAAACTAATGCCCATATCCTCTCCACTTTAAAACACAAGTGACAGAATCGCGTCAGTGTCAGCAAATTTCTTTGCGAGCACAAACTTGGATAAACATCTTGCCCGCGATCAAGCGCCCGTGTTTATGCTCGGAATGCCTGCGCATAAGATAATGCTCGGTGCAAGCCCATTACACAATGTAAGATATCTGCTCCGCCAGTTTTTTCGCGTCTACACTCCGCCGGGAGGAACTCGAGCGTGAGCAGGCGAGCGGATGAAAGTCGTGCCGGATAAAGATATTTAGATTGTCGATCGGGACACGGTCGTAATGGAGCTACTTAACTTACGAACGATTTTCTAAAGTCGATTTTCCTAAGTACTGCTGCCTTCCCCTAGTCGACAAGTGCATTGAGAAAGAATCGCCTCGTATGGACGTACCTCTCAGTTGAAAATCAATTGTGATAATTTCGCTCCGTGAGGCAGTGAAATGCTTAGACCTAGGTTACAGATAAACTGGAGTAACTCAACTTGTGCATGAGTTAGGTCAAATAAATTTGGGTAAAGTCTGGGTTAGACGAAGTCCTGCTTTCCGGGTAGAAGTTGGCAACCGCTGCTGGGAGTTCCAGCTTCCCCAGGTCCCGTATTAAACAATAACAAGAACAACGACAGAGAACACCCCGTTAATCTGCACGGACACGTTTGCAATCCCGAGCGATTATCCGTGTCGTAAGGTATCGTGGAACCGGTATGCGGGGGTAAATATATCGCCTCTGCGCAGTCATGGCTACCATACATCTGTCCATAATGAACTATTTGAGTGGTCGTGACTTAAGCCGATAGTATTTATACAAGCAAGTCACCGGAACTCCTGCCACTTATTCTGGAGCCCATGCAGCAATTTCTGTACTTGAACGTGGATTTATCGTTCGTTATACGAGCTAGGCCAATCTTCCTTCTTTGTCTATAGAATTTCGGCTTTCGTTCCCTCTGTTTCGCGTGTACTTCTGATGACACGTATCACAGGAGCGTTCCGTACAATAGTGAAATGGCGAAAGCGTCATGATCAACGACCATTGAAACATTCTGGCCCTTCCCAGACGACGTAATTTGCACTCGCGTCTCGCGCGTAATTTCGCGCATAATTAAACGAACCGCGGAATTTCACGAACCCGCGCTTCGGCTTGCGGCCAATCCTCGTCGCTCGAGCACACACGGACGGTGTTTATTTCCGACCTGGACAGTAAAATCCATTGAGATGCCGCTGGTGAGCTGTATTTTCGCCGGGCGTGCGACTTAATGGTGGCTCGAATCGCATCGTCACGTGACACGTTGCGACGCTGCTACGCTCGAATGCAGGTTAGCTCAGTGCCTGCTGGACACTCTCTTACTTTTTACACCCACCTTATTCTCTCCTGATTTTTAAGAATTATGAAAATAAAATTCGCACAAATTCCACCCAAACACAGGCAAATTTATGAGAAGATTAGTCTTCGAAAGTTTCTACGGGAGATATCTATATCGAGGGTTTAAAAACCTTGGCATTCACTCTAGTGGGGCGCCGTAATCGAGTTCGCTCAAACGATCAATTCGCAAAATGGTTATTGAATTTGCGTGGCACGGACATGGTACAGAGTGTGTCCACAGCACGGAATCAACAAGGTTGCAACCGAGTTACGTCTACAGGTATCTACCCTGGAAATTCAGGATAGTCGACCTTCCAAAACGATACTGTCCTGTGGCCGACGTTGACTTTATTGAATCGAGTTACGACAAGAGACTGATGCCAATTCTGGGGAACATTTTGTGACCCTATCTAAAGTGATTTTCAATAGAGAATACAAGTGAGCAACAGCATACCAGCTGTTATTTAAAAAAAAATTAAACCATCAGTTCCCACAGATTACTGGAAATATTTTAATAAAAATATTAGGTATACCGTAAGACGCCTTCTATTAACGTGTCCCTCTCTAATAGTTCTGACAAGGGAACATCCCGAACCCGGAAATTCAAAAAATTCTGAAACTTTGTAAATATGTAGGGAATTTCATCCTGATTACAACGCAATTTACTCTAAGGGGGTGGAATTGACCCCCGAAAATCCGGTTATTTTCCAATTTTGTGTTATAACTCGTGAACTGTAAAATAATAGTTTTACCAAATAATAGATCTAATTAAAAGAAGTAATTTTTGTCTTGAAACTTTTTTCAATCTCTTAAAGTTCGCGAGTTATAACACAAAATCGGAAAATAGCCGAATTTTCAGGGGTTAATTTCACCCTCTTCGAGTGAATTTGGGCAGCAAACAAAAATTGCCTTAAATAAAGTGTTAGGTGACACTTTATCACGTATAACGGGGGTATGTCTGACTTAGTTCTGGATAAAGATGGTACAATGGATTTTAATTCAAAATATATACTAATAAGTTTTAAAATATATCAATTTGAATAGAAAATGAAAAATTTGTATATTTTATAATTTGAATGATTTATTCAAAATATTTCGATTAATTGAATTATTGGAGGATAATTGAATTTGTGAAAATGTATTTAATATTAAACTTGTGATTTAATGGTTTATTAAAAATATTTAATAAAATAAAGTAAACAATAAAATACCCGTAATTATGGGCGTATACGATTTAGTTACGAGTGTGTAGTGTCTCTTCCCCCAATATTGTACAGAATATTGTAAGGATTGTAAGGCGCGAAGTACGCCAACGCATGTACGTCACATTCCCATAGTGATTTCTACAGAGATCTTCTCCTGTATTAATTCCTTCTACGAAAAGTGACGTTAGTCAGCGACCCCAAGGCCGCATGAAATACGCAAGGGGGTGCGGCACGCGCGTCTACATTGCCGCGAAAGTGTATCCGGGGGATAGTTTGCTCGTGTACGTGCGTGTCGCGGCACTCGGATCCTTCCAAAGGAATGGAAGATGCTAGGCGTCCCTTCGAGGCGCCTTTCCCGTCATCTATCACTCTCTACTGCCCACCCCCTTTAATGTCGCGAGCAAGAGGGACGCAGACGGAGATAGGAGGACAGACCTTCGAGTCACGGGGTCGTAAGTCAAGGGTAGCGGGGAGGGGGGGGGGGAGTTATCAGAGCGTGGAGGGCAGTCCGAGGATAAGGAGACATCCCTGCAGAAGCTGTAAGCCGAGGCTGGGAACGGTGGTTGTCTTAGTGAGCCGTGAAAGTCGAGGACGGAATTAGGGGTCTCGTTTTATGCGCTGTTGATATGTCGACAATGCTAATTTCTCCATGACTATAACTCGAAGGAAACCCAGTAAGACTTCGAGCTGGGTGAATACAGAGATCAACGAATTCTTGTTTGCGCACTGTTTTTAATAGTTTTTAATAATTCAATTCTCTATAATTGTTAAACACTGTATGAAACGGTTGTGACTGTGGCGGGTATATGGGAACAAAGTTTCCTGATGTGCTTCTTTCCCGCACCCAACGTCCACATACGCACGTAAATATGTATGGGACGAAACCACTAGGGGTGACAGAAACATTCACGGGGGTTGTTTACGTCGGTTAGATACGAAGTCGGATAGTTGGTTTTTGTGGTCCGTTTTGTAGATGACAGTGGAGTTGCAGTACCAGCAAACAGTTTGTAAACCCCAGTACATACCGCATTTTTTTATTAACGCTCCGTACCAGGCTATCCTAATACCTCCCTCACGACCTTTGTTTTAATTTGGGAACATAATTTTGTAATTCGGTAGGATCATCAGTGTCCAGGAACCACCCCACATTGATATATAAAAGTTCTCATCGATTGCTACAAGTGGCAAGCGAATCAGGGGGGAGACAAACACGAAAAAAGGACCATGAAGAATGGTCGTACGCGCGCGCGCGTCGGGCCCCGCCAAAAAGGAAGCAAAAAGCTGTTTGGGCGTTCTCGGCCGGTCGGTCAAATGTTTAAACAAACGAGCAATTATCTTAACTCGATCTCGGATCTCCAGGATGTTCCTGGTCCCGAACTATCGGTCTCTTTCTTCCACGGGTTAACTCGGGCCCCACCTCTGTCCTCGTCGCCCCCCTCCAGACCCCTTCTTTCGTTGGGCCTCTGGCTCGTTCGTTTCAGGGCCCCGAAGATGTCGTCAAACCACGTAAAACGCACGGGACATGCATTTCATTTGCTGCTCGTGTTAAGCTCCGTTCTCCTTTCTATCGTGCCGTTTCGACTGCAACCCCTCCACAAATTATTGGGCCTGTGCTGTATGGGGTTGCCGCACCATTTGCGGAGCGTCTATGGAGGCAAAGAAGAAGAGAATTTGGGTACACTGATATCCGCAGCCACGGTTTCTAGGAAATTGTTAGTTACTGTGGCAATCATGAAACCTTGAATACACCGGGCCCAATACCAACTACCCCAAAAGATGCACCATTTTCATCCAGCCCCAAACTTGTCAAGATCGCTCTATAAAAATCACTGCTGGCAAACTCTATAAATCCCGCTGGAAGGAACAGTTGATGATTCCGAAGAATCGAATGGCATTCTCGGAGAATTTTTTGCCCCAGGCATAGAGGGACACGAGTTAGAAGATCGCGCGACGAGACGAATCCTTTCGACGGCGCCTTGGGTCAGGTCGGCTGGCCGGCGCACGGCTGGTTGCGCATAGACGCGCACAATGGCTGAACAGAAAGAAGATGCACCGAGCCAGACAGTCGTAGAAACCATTTTGCGGACGGTTGATATCAACAATAAAGGGAAACAGGGAGAATGAACGGGACAGAAGTAGCAGAAGGTATAAGAAGTGGGATCTGTTTAACGGGATGATCCCGGGTGGAAAAGAAAGGGCCGCGGCTACACGCGCACCGTCGATCATTTTCCCGGCCATTTCAGGCCTAATTTCCCACTGACAATGCGGCCCCGTGGTCCCAGGGCTTAAGGCCGCTTTTCGCATCTCTATTCCAGCCTGGCGACGCTTTTTGTCTAGCCGTGCAAGTCCTCCGTTAAAATATCGCTAACTCAACCTGCCCTCCGCAGCGGACTCGCTCTTCTGTCTTCCTATTTCCCTCCTGGAGGACTCTCTGTTCGGGGACCGGCTTTCCTTTGATGTCCCCAGCCTTCCCACTCTCTCCTACCCTGTCTCTCTGTTCGTCCCGGGATATGTGCCCCCCTCCTCCACCTTTTCGTCTCTCGTGTGCACTCAGCGGGTTCGTTTTTCTGTCTCGCGCCCGTTCCCGATGATTATGCTGATGCCGCGTCCTCATGCGTGCGCTTCTTTATGGCTGATTGGCCTGACGGCGGACGTATATTGCGCGAACGGCCACGGGAGCGCCACGATAAAGCGCGCGCCCTCGGTGGCCACTCGAGGAGAACACGCTCCGGGGAATGATGCTCGGTCTGATTAGCGGGATTCTCGAACCTGGGACGGTGAATTTTTGGGACTTGGGTGGCTCGTTCTAGCGTTGCTCGGTACACGTCCCGCACTTCCTTTGAAGTATAAGATAATGCAGTTGTCTTGTGCCGCTAGGTGGACAGGCTGATCAAAACAATTGGGGGATCATGTTTCTAGATAATGTTTTACCAGGACGTCCCCTACTTATGGGGTATATCGTTGACAAAGGTAAACTTTTAGTTGACTGGTTTTAAGCTGATCCTTTGGTTTTGAAGTACTCGCTATCTTAGGCCTCGGTTAAGGTACAGTTTTCCAGTAGCATTCGAAACATTCGGGGACATTAGATTTGAAACATACGGATGGTAGAATTTCGAGCTGATCACTACCAACAGAGTTCCATCGGCCCGGAATCCAGAAAAACACAGGGGAAGAAAGGATCTTCCTTCCGAAGATTTGTGTAATTCCTCCCCTTGGAAGTGACACGGATGATCCCTCCGGATAGGGAGGCATTGTCCGCCGCGAGGATTTGCGAAATTTGAATAACGAGCGCCGGTCAAGAGTTGTGGGGGACCCATTTTTGAACGACAATGGTAATGGATACATTTAATCCAATTTTTACAGAGTGGTCCCAGGCCCAATGTCGACAATGACGAAGCAGTACCTGAGACGGAGCGTGACAATGTCGAGAAATATTGGATAAGCGTGTTCATGCCCGGACCTGGGGCCAGGTAGAAAGGTGACACGCTTAACCAATTTTCGGGAGAATGAGGCCTAAATTTGCTTAAAATTAGGTATCCTTGGAAGCCAGATTTGCTCAAGTGCTTGGCTCGTTGATCGCCGCCTCCATCGCGGTAACCCATGGAACTCGTAAGCTCCTTTTCTGATAACAGGCCAAAGTAACGACGGTAAATCGGTGATCGAGTTTGAAAAAGTGATCGGCGAACTTCCTTGGAGTTGTAGATTCATTTGGCTCATTTCCCCAGATATGGAACAGTCCCCGAAAATCATGGATCCAAAGCTCCATCCAAGTCCCACTTGAACCTCACCCCCAAAAACCGCCACACCCTGACTCCCAATGAGCAGGAGGCCGGATCCCGATTACCGATCGCGCCGATTTATTCCGTCAGAACGACGAGCAGGCTGCCCTTTGTTCTCGGTGACTTACATCGATAATCCCGCTCGGTCCCGACACGGTGGCCCCTCCCGTGGCCCTCTGTCTCGTGGCGCAATATCTCGACGGCGAGGCTCGCACGCATAAAGGCAGCAACGGCCCTGCTGGGCCCAGGCTCCGTGAAACCGGCGCTTGCCCTCCCCTCTCCGCCCTGTCTCACTCTCTACGTTCGCCGTTCCCCTCCGCGCCCGTACGTGGCTAACAAGAGGATTCACCATTCACCTGTCACCGGGTCCGAGGGCGGTTAGTTATAGTTTATTTATCGTTTCCACGTAGACTGGTGTTTGAAATACGTTTATACCGCTCGTATGTTCACCCTTTCTTTCAGTGTGGGTATGGCGCCGGCGTGTGTGGTCTGGCGCATACCACGCACGCGGATGGACAACTATTGTCCGTCTATGGCGCAGCGCACTCTGGTGCATCGCGCGGACAGTTACAAGCCGCGTGGACCGAGATGTCTTAAGCAGATTGGCCGGGACCTACGTGCACCGGCCGCCGAATCGCGGCAGGGGTATGTATGCCAGTTTTTCAGGAAGGTTTCTCTTCTCGCCCACTTGATTTGCTTTCTATGTTCTAACGTGGTGTTTCCTAGATGTTTCTAGAACAGTCTTTCTTCTGCCGCTAGTTATCAGCTAACAGCCAACCCTACAACATCACCGCCGTGCTCCTTCCATCTTTAAAAGTCAGCTTGTATCGATGCACGCAACAAGATCTAGCTCCCCAACGGGACTCGGTACATATTACGCGGCGAGGACAAGAGAGCCCCTCACCCTCGTTTACAGAAATAATTAACGTTCGGAGAAAGGGGCGCAGGCCTGCAAAGGGGTGGACCCAACCGCTCGAGGTATTAACGGGACGCGAACATTAAGGTTATCTGATCAGGAGATCTCGGCGAGGACGACAGACGGCTTGGTGTTTGGTATTTCCAGCGTGTCCAGGCTGAATCTACGAAGGAAAGGGTAGTTTTCTAGGGCCAGGGGGTGGCCCTTATACCTGGATATCATAAGCTAACGTTTGACACGTGCTGACAGCTCGTGGCGCCACCTACCCCCTGGAGTTCCTAAACTCCACAGGGGTCCTACTTCGGGTCGAAAGACTCTTTTGTTTCATGCTCATTAACGTGTTGCCAAACCCTCGTCGTTCTACCTCCGGAAACATCATTGTCCGTCAACGACTTGGTAGAGAGCCATGTGCCGCGTCCACACTCTGCTGAATGTTTCTAACGGTTAGCAGAATTGAATGACGGAATGTCATCCACCGAATTCACCAAAGTTTTTGCCTCGGATGAGATACAAACCAGATCATATAAAAAGGGTTATGTACTCAAAAACCTCCAAGGGTTGTGTCTGGGTCATGTGCGGCTTAGGCTCCAGGCTTAACACAAATGAATCACACTGTACTTTCGAGAATCTTGCATTGTACGATTCACGAGATGCCGTTTCAGCCCGTGGTGTTGTTCCTTTCTCTACAGAAGGAGCCGGCGCCGTCTCATCAGCTCCCCGGTTCGGCTCATCAGCGTAACTTCGACTGTCAGGCCGGACATCCCGCCAGTTGAAGTGTTTATCGGCGCTGGTCCTGAACGGCCGAACACGCCGCCGTTACAAGGGCCTGGCCGTGTCCGCCGTGTCGTACCGGCAAATCACCGAATCTATCGCGGGACGCCGTGGAATCCGTAGCATTCGGCAGCGCGACTCTGGCATCTGGGATTCGCCGCGACTACGAGTCCCGAAAAGGATGGAATTGCGATCGTGGCGTGCCCCAGACCGAGCCTCCAGGTTGGCATTGAGTTCATCTTGGCTATTTCACGTGGAATCGGACTTGCACTATGTCCGCTACGTAATAGGACACCGCTGTGGTGGAGCGATATAGGCGACGTCTTTTGCTCATGATTCATGAGCTGCTGCTTTATTCAATACGATTTACAAAAAATCCACCAGGTCATTACAGCTTGTGCAGGGCTGAAGGTTCTGTTGAGCAAGTTCATCAAATTAGTGGACACAGTTGGTCAGGGCTATCAGCTGCTGAAGAATCTCATGTGGGCTAGCGGGTAAATCTGATGGTCTTTAATTCCTGTATTTCTTTTAAGTTCCACAACTTACTAAACGGCTACGTAGGCCCCCTTGCAACGACAATCTACAAAGGTGCATTCATGGCACTCGGTATTGAACGTCGTGCCCAAAAACCATTCCACGGATCGTTTCAGCCGCGAAACAGCGTCAATCACGATCCCGCTATGGAAAAGTAGCCCGATTCTCTAGGTGGTCCAATAATAAGACAATAAGTTAGGCGCACCGGGACGAGACCCAGTTGATATCAGTGTGGGATCGAAATGCAGGATGGAAGAGACGTATATACGCGAGGTGGCCAGGCTGAGGGGGCGAAGGGGGAGGGACTGATCGGAGCCCATGCCGGACGAAAGCAAGTGGTATGCCCGGAGTGGCGCCAGAAGTCTTTCCTCGTCCTTCGTGCTCCCTTGGCCGGCTCTTGGCCCTCTCCGTCTCTCCCTGGGCCATTATCCTCCCAGCCAGAGGACTGCTATCTCCCTTGGCGTCCCTCTCGAAACGCCGTCGATCCAATTCTCTCCGCAGCCTGTCGGGAGAGCCGGGTTTCGACCACGGGGAACAGAAATTAATAATCTCGCCGAAGAGGCGCGCTTCTCTCTCTAACTGGCTGCATTCCTCTCGTTAAGGACGGGAATCCGCGTGAACGGCGTCGTGGATTCCGATTCTTATGTAGCCGGCGTCAGTTCCCTTCAAGACTGACTAATTAAAGAGGAATCGTCGTAAAGGGGTCTCAACGATTTGACTTTTAACTGTATTAATGGAATACCGATGATATTATCGGGGTCTTTATGCCCTGGCCGATCTATCGAACACTCTTCATGCATAGTAATATCGTCGCTTTATTTATTCATGCGTCGCCTAACCCCCGTCACCTCCACCCCGTGCATTTTTCACACGGTTCATATTACGGTGGAGCGAGGGTACAATTGGGCTTTGATTTTTGTGGCACTGCCTATAGGTTTCATGATCTCTTAATTGTAGACTTATTCCATGGACGGCCTTTTATTCTAGTTTCTTATGATCGGGGTTTCTAGTGTTCTGGAAAGCTTGCCTGTAAGTGACATTTCCATTCGCCACAATTGAAAATGTCACGAATCCATACGACCGTCCGCTTTATTCCCTAATTTACCGTGCTACCAGCTTTAGTTGTGATCGCAGCTGTCATCATTCTATACAATTTACTACTTACTATACCCATAAGTGGTCGTACTGGCGTTCTACCTAGGGCGTTGCTCTATAGAACCTGCTGCTTATTTCACGCTCAAGTGGCACCAATATTGCCTACCGCGTATGTAACGTTGACTCACAGAATAATCTACTTTATTGTCTTACCTGTAGCGGTACCCGTTTCACTTATTACCATAGGCAACACTTTCATAAGTTTTGCAACTTTCCTCCATTCAGCCGATGCCCGCGTAGACGCTGAACATACTGCCTCCTCCCGCCTCAAGCGTCACCCAAACACTCAGACACCCATCCCGGCAGGGAGAGTGACAGACCCTCGGAGACTTCCTTGCCAGGGAATCCTCCTCCGCCATAAAGCAATTAACAGTTATGGTAATAATCGCTAACGATCCCTGGGACAGACCGTCTCCCCGTCGGGAAACAGAAAAAAAGGAGGAACAAGGGGCGACTGTGAGGAAGGAGGCCGAAAAAGGAGTGGTCTGGTCGAAGCTGAGAGGGCCGTGAAGGGGGGGAGGGGCGGCGGTGGTGAGCAAGATGGAAGGGAAGAGCGATCGAGCGAGGATTATACGACTGGACATTTCGGGCATTTTTACGAAAGGGACGCGCAGGAACGCGTGTTCTATTAGCTAAGACAAAAGAGCGGCGCCTAGACGGGGGCGCCCGACTCCGGGACCCCCGAAACTGTCCGACAGCGTTTATTTATGCGGCGAACCGCGGAAAAAGATGTAAGTCCCCGGGCCCCGTTGCATTCCTGCGCCAGGTCCAGCACGCCCGACAGGGATATTATCTCCCAGGATATAATCGACGTGTCCTTCCAAGTCGTAAGGACACATTTTTACCACACGGGGCACTAAAGGAGCGGCGCGCACGCGCGTCATCGGCTGTCGCGTTTGATCGTCATGCTAGCCTTGCGTTTCTGCCCCCGGCGGCGTGGTCTCTGGAACAAGTACTCGGCGCGGATTTACTCCTCTTCCTTTTCCGTTACCACGAGGCCCATCACGTTACTCGCGCTGAGTGGGGGAACGTGTCTTAAGATTAGGTTGGTTCAGTTGGTTAGGTCCACTGAGTCTGTGCATGACGTATGTTGGAAATGAGTAGGCGGTGTATACAAATCCGGCAAAAATGAGTTGCTATCGGGACAGTAACGATTTTGTACAACGTCGCAAATGGCTTCCGTATTCTTGCACCATACTTCCTTACTTTTCCTCGATTTATTTTGCACAATGTCGCAAAGAAGAGCCGGTTGGGCGCAATAAGCGATGCATTCTCGCGCAACTTTATCGTAATCTATGCAAATTTATTCCGTTCATCTCAAAGGACTTTGTTCCGAACGATCTCCGATACTCCTTCGGCCTTCCTTCGCCCCCTTTAAGGAAAGTAGATCTCCCATTCGAGTTTTTAATGAATAAAACAAGGCGGATCCATCGTGTAAATTCACTATTTCATGCCTGACTGGGAAAAGAATTAATAATCGTCCGTGTCTACGACAGTATAATCAATTTAAGTGAATCAAATCGGTGGACTTCATCGAAGGACAGCGGGTGTAAGACTCGTTCGTCTCTGTAGATCTGTTTTGTCAAGTTCTTATCGGGGATCTATCCTGGTAACGAATGTAAACCGTTCCCCAGGTCATCGTCCGGTGAAAACGCGATGCTCGGATGTCTTCTTCTCACGGGGGACTGATCATCTAGGTCCACGAGCGTCACCGTTTTGCATGTCGCGAGCAGATATCGCGCGAAGAACAACGAACCCGTCCTGTTCAACTCGTCCTCGCTTGATAAATTAATCGGCATTAAGGGACATAACGCCGGCACCGTTCGTCGGGCCCAAATCAGGTCGACACATCAGACCCCGAATGTGCTGGGTTCGGGACCGTTTCACGATAGATCATCTAGGAGCTGTGAGATCATCAATAACTTATCTAGTGGTACATCTAGGCATACCAGGAACGCGTGCAGTGTTCCTGATGTAGTCTAGCGTGCCTTTTTAACTTGGTCCTGTCGAAGTGGCTGATAAAGATGGAGTCAAGTGAGAAATAGATACAAGATACAGCAAAAATACACGCAGCAAAATATGGACGATTAATACTATAACCCCTCCATTATTGCTAGAAAGTGGAAACAGGAATATCGAAGTGGGAGTAACACTTTAACCGTGCCATAAACGCGGCCGCCAAACTCGCAGGCGCATATACAGAGGGTATAGCGCGCCGCTAGTAAAGACGCGCTCCTTAAAAAACTTTTACGTCTCCATAACGTAAGTCGGACGCGCATAAACGCTGGCCCGCCGGCTCTCGACTTTATAACGCAAAATTAATAGAGCTTATCCCTGGCCTTTTGGCAATTTATCATGGGATTACGGTGCAAATACGTCAACCGAGGGACCAGCCCTCCTCCCTTTCTCACCCCACCCGGCCGGCGCGGTCTACGTCTTCCGTGGACCGTTCCCCCTCTGCCCATGGGCGCAGCAATCACTTCCTGTGTCAATAAACACAGTTCACCCCGCTGCCGCGGCCCTAATTCAAGCCGGCACCCGGGGTGATCAACGAACCGGTGCCACCCCTTCACCCTAATGTTCCTTCCTAGATTTTACAGTCTTTCCTGTGTCTGGTACCGCGTCATCGATACTGGGACTTCGCTGATTGATAGAGTGCGAGACCCTCCGTCTTGTAACGGAGGGGACAGTTCTTTTAGGTAGCAGAGGCATTCATTTTTTGGCGTGACAGAAGGGGTGGGTGAATGAAACCTTTTGATGACGAAATTTTGTAAGAAATTCTTACCAGTATCTATAACTGATCATCCCCAAAAGTAACGGGCTATGAGTCAATTTCCAGTTTCATTTTGTCTCCAGCAGACTTTCAATTTTGCTCACGTTAGACTGGATCCCAACTCTGCTGACAATCGGACGATTCTTTCCAACGGGGTATTGCGCCCAAAAAAGGGTGTTTCACGGGCGATTATGCGCGAAAGGATGCACACCGGTTTGATTTTGGCCATGGGGTCCGCCGAAGACGACACCCCATATCGTTGTCTCCCCAGCCGGGGGGTTGCATTATTTGTTAGCAATTTTCCGAGCCGTCGGCCGGCCCCCGACCCCTACGCGTCTCTTCCGATCTGGCCGATCGTTATTGCGGTCATTGTCATTGTAATGCAGCCGGGAATAATGCATAATGCGAGTGTGCGTGTGCAACGCATCGAGTCACGGCTGGCGGCGGTGCAGCATCACGTCCGCGTGCATTTTGCGAATTGATTGTGTCACGGATCATGGCTAACGTTCGATTAATCATAAGCTCGTGGAATCTTGAATTTCCAGTTCGCCGTGTGCGAAATTATACTGATTGTAAGTAACACTATCATTGGAAATGCCCATACAGTACGCAGGCATATAACTAGGCGCATCTCAAATGGGGTTCATGCCCAAGTTGGGCCTACTGGGGTCTTGAGTCTAAATGTAACCCACACTTGGCGCAGACCTAACCCAAATCGGCGAAATGGGTTGTTACCAAGTTACAGGTTCTTACGTCCATCAGTGACGGCCGGCCACGTGAACGGCTGATATCGAAATCCGATTACGCAATAAAGATTCGCGAGGGAGCCCCGCGAAACCGCAGCTCGTCAGAACGTGTTCTGCGGGCCGTTTATCCCGCCGCGAATCGTAATTTGTAATATACCGACATGCAGAATGAAAAATAATGCTCTCAAATGGTGAATATCGCGTCGGCGATACGGCCTGTCGAAAGTGCGCCGGTGATGAGGCTTGAAATGGCAGATATCGGGTGAGAAAATTGACATCGATAACTGATCTATTACAATTTTTAAATACTTGCGCTGCTTCGACTTTCCATAGTCATTGAATAATCTAGAAGGCTCATCAGACCATGATCAATACTTTTTACCGGTAGTACTGATACAAGATGGGCATACGACCATCGGTAGCATGCAGAATGATATGTTAAACACTGCGCTTGGACATTAATCACCGGTTCCTCAGTTAACCATACCTTTTACTAGATCAAACAGGTGACTATGTCCCACCCGTTATATTGCAGGTATCAGCTCTGAGCGTAAAACAGTGTTTAAAAAATGACACGGACTGTCTCCTGGCCTTTTGAACCGACAGGTACATAAAGATACGCAAGTGCAGGCGTCGCGAGCTGCAATTCGGCTGGACCGCGACGTGTAATCACGTATGCAAATGGGCCGCGGTGTGTGCGTGCCTCGAACGGGACGTCCGAGTAATGCGTAACTGTCGATATCGCGGCCGTTTCGCACGCTGACAGAACAATGTGCACACGCGACCGCCCGCGTGCTGGTAATTTGTATCGGGGATAACGTCCGGTTATGGTCACTGGAACGAGCTGTAGGTGTTTGGACCTTTGATACGTTTTCAACCAGGTTCTGTCCATTGGAGAAAGTCTGCTGAGCTCATACACGCTGACTATCAATTGCTAGCTAAGCAACATCAGAACTTTGGGATAACTAGATCGCCTTAACTCCAGAAGGACTTCCAATGCCCTAAATAGGTGGAGGATCCCTTACAGCTGTTCTATCTCACTCACATGTCAGTGTATCTGATTCACTCTCCTTAGTGAATGGATCAACTGGAGATGATCGAATTCTTCGGCGGGCATACAGAGAGGACAAGCGGGCGTACAGAGAGGCAGTGATGTAATACCCAGCTACAACATACCTCCAAGGTGCGAGACATCTCCCACATCAACCGCGCCAGAGTGAAATATCCATCCATTTCTCATTTACAAATATTTCTTTAATTCTCCGTGCATCGCAGCAATCGGGACTGCAAGATCACAGCAGGCTGCGCCTGGTGAAGCTCACGACTCGTTTGATCACGAGGATTCAGCGATCCCGCACCACCCCTGGCCTCTTAACGCAACCCCCCGAGCGGTAACAGAAAGGGGGTTGGTCTGGCGGACCGCGATCGCTGGAGATCTGCCGGGAGAACATAAATCAATGGCTGCTAGGCCTGGGAGAGAGCTGTTACGTTTCCACGGACAGATAGAGCTGATGCTTTATTATGCCGGACACAATTGCGTGTTGCCTAAGCCACGTGACCGGCAACTTCCGGCCGTAGTTTGGGTTCCGCTCCGTGACGTCCCCTTCCTCTGCCCCTTTTTCCAGAACGGGATGGGCGACGATGATCGCGTGTCAGGTCCACGAGTGATGCTGAATGGGTCGCATGCGCGCTCTTCCTGCACACGGGGACTTTGTTCTTCCGTCACCGAGCGGATTGTCACAACACGGACTGGGAAACCGGGACTCATAGGCCTTTCGTAGGGTCCGAGACATGGAATAGCAGTTACTATGTAGGAACAGCGATTGTAATGATTTGTCGTTAGTCATATTCGAGGCAGCAAGAGTGCCTAGGTCTGTTAGGCCCAGTTTCCAGAGTAAATAACGGACCTCTCAATCTCTCTGCTGGGAATGATCACAAATTTCCCGCGTTATTCGCATTTCGAACACGTGCTAAAAAAAATACATACGGACGAGGGAGAAAAATCACTGTAATAGAGAGATCAGAGGGAGAGTAGTGTGTCGAACGAATCGGTCACGGTGTTCTTATGTTAATACCGCGACGGTTCTGTCTTGGTTTTCTATTGGACCACCCTCTGGCCTCCACCAGCGTGGCGAATCCCCGAGTTTATCGTGGGGGTGTGTAGCCACTGTAACCACTAAAACCATCGTCTGACTCGGGGAAGGTGCTGGGAAGGGGATAGGGACGACAACGATAGAGAAATTTAGTGTTACGTTGTGGGAATCATAAAATCGATACCATAGATGGGTCGTTGTCCGAACAGAGTAGTAAAACGAATGAGCAGGACTTGTTGAGGTATCTCTGTGTAATCTGCAGGAAGTATGTGCATTAATTAATTGGTAATACGTAAAAAAAAATCACTATACTAAATTCAATACTTCATCTATCACCAGAACTAGCCATTAACCCAGGTAGGACAGAGCTAACGCAACCCGTCGATCAGAAACCTCGCTCACGAATTATTAATTGCGTTTCAGAGCTAAATCAATCAAAACACCGGCGGGGCAGCCGTTGAATGAGCGAACCCCGATAAGAACAGGGGACCACCCTCGAAGTCATTGACGAGCCAGAAACCGAAGGCTTAGTCGATGCCAGTAGTTTCCGCGATTGTGAGAAACCATCTCTACCTGGACCTCGATGCAACCAGAGAAGAGAGTACACGTTTCTCCTTGACCTGGGAGGGGGGCTCTGTACCCTGCGGTGGTTGACTCCGGCACGGTGGTCCAGGTCAACAAATCATAATCGTGCCCGCGACCGAGTAACGAGGAAAGGTTGAATATGCCTACTCGAGGTTCCTGCATACAGGGTGATCATACTGAACTTCGTTCATCCCAGGATGTGTTACTCCTTTTATACTTAAACCTAATCAAAACAGACATATTTCATAAAAAATTGATACTATCTTCGTCTCCATAGTCTTCCGAGTCAAGTTCTGAAAATAGTGTTACACTTTTTTGGACGCTGTTACTTGTTTATGTTCTCCTAATGCGCCTGAAAGTGTTACGCTCTTAAAAGAGTCCTACCGAAGCCCACGTAAGGATGCCCTTATCAGCGACACTGGTCACGTGAACCTGTCATCATCCCGTTTAACGTGTCAAGGTGGCCAACAAAAAAAAGCCACCCAGTACACGCGGGAAAAGAGGAGGAACCTGGTCAAAAGGGGGGTGCGGCGGGTCATGAGCGAGAACAAGAGCAAGAACAAGAGAAGCAGGTAGGTCGTAACGTGGCGCACGGAGCGTCTGGGGCCCACGCTCTGCCGCGCCACGACAAGGTGGTCCCGGGGCCCAATGGGCCCCAACTTGCGGACATGGGGCCCGCACGAATGCCCTCGATTTATGAAGCACGAATTAAATACTATCATCCTAGTTGTCGGGGCTTGTGGATCGGGCCCCCGCTCGGCCGCAGCCGCATGGAAATTGAATTTTGCTATGACATGTTAGCTACCGTCGGAGCAGGGGGCCTTATGTCGCTGCTGTGGTATAATCGTTAGATTATACGCGGCAACTTCCGGTCGTAGTCACGGCCGATCCCCGACAATGCCACCACAACCAATTAACAGAAGCTCCGTGATCAGTTCCTACGCTCTGTTCCTCGGGCTCAGGTTGCGCAGCAGTTGAAGAAACAAGGCGATCTCCTCATTATCCATGCACGTTCTTAAAACCAATTCTAGTTCTCCGCCGATGCGCGAGGGCTAACAAGACGTCTATATTATTATACCATCGGAAGAGCGGCGCAACGTGGGCCCCGAAATGGGGAGGGTTGCGTCGGATATTAGCCGCGGGGGCCCCCCTCTCGCGAGGGGCCACCAGATAGAGACGAAGAGAGCCATTCGGAGCCACAGACCACCGTGAAGGAAGGGAGTACTCTTTGGACCAGCAGCTCCTCCTCGTTCCACCTCCCTCCCTACCCCTTTCCCCCCTTGCCCCTTGTACCCCTCTTTTTCGCCGTTTTTGCCTCTCCGCTCACCGTCTACTCCGATCGACTCGTTCTCGAGCAATGTGAGTTTCCTCGGCTTTACAGCCTGCCTGCCAATAACCGCGAACACGTAATTTCCTACAGCGCCTACCATACGCATTACCGTTCATTTTTTGCCCCCTAACCAGGTGGAATTTATTGCAAGGAAATGTCAGTTCCTGGCGCGGCCGTTCGCCACCCTGCGCGAGCCCAGCGTCGATCTTTAGATTGTTGCTCCGCGCGGAACATGGTTGATGGGGGCCCCCCATACAGTAAGACGGAAGCTGAGAAGCATTACAGGAGGTACTTCATGCTTGCAGAACTTACTGTATGAATGTTAGGCTATCGATCTTTGCGAATCAAAGATAGCCTCTATTGAGATTCTGCCAGAGGAGAACAGGTTTGATAGAACGGCCTGGCCCATGTCCCCTATTGCACCTGCCAAGCAGGTGCGCAACCGATTCAAGCTACTGTCCATGATACCCAACCGTCTAATTGTCCCTCCAATCAGTTCCCCCTTAATATCTCAAATTCCAAGATAAAATCATAATTTTTGACTACGCGTTCAATTTTTAACAGTGCACTATATTCCCAGCAATCTGTACACATTTGAACAACGAAACAAAGAGTAATGCCGGATTGATCCCGAATCCCTCCAACAGCTACAATGTCACCCCCTCCTAGCTTGAGCATCCTCGCGAAAAATTAAAACGTCCGAGGCTATCTTGGCTCCACGGGTAAAAAAGTCGGCGGCCAGCCGGCCGGGACATAAATTTTCTCCGGCGGCGGAGGATCACACAGGCAGAAAATTCGACGAGCGTCATCCCTGAAAACCCACTGATTAACGGGGATCGCCCGGGTGCGGTGAACAAAAACCCCGGGGAGAAGGTTTATGTCCCCTGTGGAGGGACGTGTCGTGGCGCACCGGTTCCCGCCACGGTAATTAAAAGACGCAATTGTCACGTTGCGAAATTAATGCTATCCGCGGTGCTCGGCGACGTATTTATTAGCCAGCTCCGCGGATCGATGCGTCTCAGGTGGCGCCACCGGTACGCGCGCGGAGACGCGGCGCGATCAAAAATCAAATTCCTGCAGCCGGTGTTCGGCAACTCGTATACGAAGGGTCAACCATGGGACCAGGCGGGACAGTGATTCCTCCCTAAGGCGATCGTACTCGTGTGCGAACGTGTCTTATGTTTTAATTGTTCTCCGCCGCCGCGTAAATCCTAATTAAGACTGAATTATTTGGCCACGGGGCGCACCGCGGTAAGAAAGCCGATACGAGGGCCGTTCGATCGCGAGAATTCCGGCCGCGTCCAAGGACGATCTGTTCGATCGGGCCCAGCCGGAGCGCTGGCTGGGCCCCCTCCGTCCTCGAGCTGGTCTCGCTGCTTCGTGTTCGACTTCCTTTTTGCCTCGGCCTCGGCGCGCGCGTCTTTGTCGCGGACCGACTGCTGGGATCGGTGGGAATCGACGACGGACGGGGTGTCGATTTTCTTCGAAACCCCCCCTCCCACAGAAAAAAAGTCCGTGAGTTACGGTTTCGCCGCAATTGGGGACATGTGGAACTGAGCGGAGTGCTACATTGTGCAATTTCATTGGGCTAACAGTGACATCGCTAAGGGCTTTGGCAAGTTCCCTTCATACCCTAATTTGCTATTCTGACAGCTATTTTTAGATGATTGTACATCCTTCTCCTTTAATCAGTTATTATGGGAGAGTAATATTCTGAATGTTTCAACATGTTGAAATGAAATTTTCTTCGTAGAACTCTCGGTATTTCTTGCACGCCAAAACGTGATCTATCAACCTTTGGCCAAGAGGGAAAAGAAACGAGGTGAATTTCCCGGGCGCAGCCCGCGAGGGTGAAATTTCACGCTGCACACACGCGCAGCCATTTAATGCCGTCTGCATTTGCGGGAATTTCGTCGTGCAGCGATGCAGCAGCGAGGAATTCCGCTGCATTTGCGGGAGATACTGTGGCCATGGCTGCATGTACGAGACAGAAAATTGAGAAGGGCGGTTTAAGAAGAAGAACGGGCACTAAAAGTCCCGAGGGAATTACCTGAAGCCGTCTAGTACTAATTTGTCAAATGGACTTCTCCTTTTTCGCGTTTATCTATGGATTCGTGCGGAGTATCCCTGCTATGTGCTCTCTTCATGCTCTTGTTTAAACTTACGGCATGCGGGGAATGCAGGGGAACAGAAACACTGACAATTATTTAAATATATCAGCAAATGAAAAATTAAACAGCAACTCGATAATTAAATATACGCTGTTCAGGACACCGGAAATTCGATCCAAACCACGAAGTATCATCCTACCAGCGAATCTGAATGGAGGAAAGTCGATTCGATGCAGGCACCTTTAACAAGGATACCGTTTAAGCTCGGCCAGGATCAGGATGACTCTGCATTATCGCTGATTCTGCAGCCAGCCACGGGATTTCCATGTCCGGGCACAGAACCCACCGCCGTCATCAGCATCGCAGACCCCACAGCTCGACTTAGCATAGATTAAACTGGCGCACACGCGGGCAATCTGGTTGATGTGTGTGAGCTCAACGAGGGATCAGGTGGGAGGAGGTTTAGATAAAAATCGGGACGATAGCTTCTCCACCTTTACGAGGTAAACGGCTGCCCCATGTATTCAGTAAGAAAATCGAAAATTCTGCTGAGCGTATCGCTCCGTAGGCTACGTGGTATATCAGCAGGTGATAAAATTGGGGAAACTGCAATGAAAATGAGGCGCCGGATAGAATGACTGCACTTTATCAGGTCACTTCTTTCTTTCACATTTGTATCCCAGATGTCATTTAAGCGTTGATTCCACACGCTATGCTCTTCTAGTCAGTGCAGCAATCGTTAAATGGACGAATGCACTCTTCTTTTTGAGAGTGCCACATTCCGCACAGTCACCGGTGGGTGCAGGTAGGTGGTATGTTTATTAAGCCAGAATTGAGGACGGTGTTTAAAAATTCACAGCCAATTCCGTGTCCCCTTTCGCATTGTTCACGGTTGGAGTGGCGTCGCCGAGGATGTTGGCAGTGAATTTTGGCGCAGGGCCAGCATCCTTGAGAGGATTTACGTTTGTTTAATTCTATGGTATTTCACGGTCCAGCCGAGGATGAAGTTGGACCAGTGTTTCTCAAAATTTACGAAATTCTGCGTACATTTGACTCCTGCGAGCAGAATCTTCTCTTGTCTGAGAGGTTTTGTGATGTCAAGCTGCTACCAGGGTACCGTAATACGTAGTAATCAGTTGTCACAGTTCCATGGTGACGTGAGCGCAACACCTTCCTCTCACTGAGACCGGCGGCCAATATCAGCGGCGTGCATCTATCCGAGCGCAGCGTGCGCTCGCGCACTCATTAATCAAGGGGAGCCGTTTTCCATAAATTTTCAAGGCAATGACCGCGGGAAGGCCGCCAGGTGTTACGCCAACGCGCAGCGCAGACGACTTCCTCGAAGCAGCCGTGCCAGAGACATCCTGGCTAATTGCAGCATCGCTCACGGGCCACTTCCATTATGTCCTTTTTGCTTTCCGCTGCGCTTATCGCGTCGCCAGGATCCGAATGTCCTTTCGAGGCGACAACCACCTCTGCAGAGGCCGCGGTATGCGCTACCAACCGTTGAGTCGTTCATTCAGGATGATCAGGCTCCAGGGAAGTGGACCATAAGTCAGGGCATGGATCTTTCAAAGATTCTCGACCGAAATCCTTAATAAATACTAAGCGTTGTGTTTTATAATGAACCACCCTTGGCCACTGATTAGTGAAACAGAAGTGTAATTTTAAAACTGGTAGGCATTGAAATGAACGTCCACTGGTGTATGCAGCTATGCCACCCAACCCTAAATGATTCCGTCATCTATTGCCCCCTAACGGATGCCCCTCCGTAGGTCTGGCCGCTAATAAAATACCCACAGTTGTACCCCATCTAGCAATCCGAAAACTACCCCTATCACGCCACTGAATGAAACACTTCCATCAAACAGCCTCTAATACTCAATGCAAACTGTCGAATCCACTTATACATACAAGGCGCAAAAATACCGACGTCCGCGGGCATATAAACTCCCAAGATCACTGAACCAACCCCCCCTCCCCCCGGGGACAAGTAGCGAAATTAAATTCAAATATAATCAAATAAAATTTAAATTTTAAATCCGTCTTGGCTCCGCGCTGTATATATATCTCTCGAGCACGCGAAATTTAGTAGCCCGCCACCACCGTCTCCTTCTTCTTTCTCTACCCTACCCCTTCTGTCGCACTCCACCCCCTGAATCCGAGCCGAGATTTAACGGGTCAAACTGGGGCCAGGATCGACCCATGGTGGGGCGGCGGCGTAGGGGGGAGGGGGTTTAGCTAAAACGAGAGAGGGTGCCTGATTGAGAACACTGTTTTGTTTGTTCCCTCGAACACCGAGCTTTCAGCTGAAGTCTGGGAGTGGAAGCAGTGCAGAAGTGTTACAAAATCAGTCTAATCTACACAAGTTTTACTCATAAACAATTTTAACTAGTCTTGCAAGTCGGACTAAAGAGTCCATCCCGATAATTTCAAACCAGAACGGCCACCCCCAATTTGCAAAAACCCACTTGCAATTTCTGCGGATCAGCCAATGAAAAACAATGTTTCCTCGCCAAAAAATTGATATCCCTCCTCCGGTAGACGGTCCAATGAACCACTCGACCTCAAAGAACTGTCCCCCTCCACTTTGAAAGTGTCACTTCACCCTCATTACCATCCAAGGCTAATCAACCCCCACAAAACTAGGGGCTGATTCTCCGTGCATGTTTGGTCCTGCCGGTGACGACTATTTCGCTGGCGCGGTTGGTCGGGGGTGGGTGTCATTCTGTGTCAACCACAGTGCCCTCTGACGATGACACCGCGGAACGCGAAAGGGGATGAAACTGGCTCCGCGTGGAACTCTCGGCCTGGCCCCAGCAACCGAGCTGGTTTGCAGGGTTTACTTTGCCCGGCACATCCCTCCGCCACCCTTTATGTAAGTACGCCTACGCACACCACCGCCGCCGCCACTACCACTGCCACGGAACGCCGTTTCACACGGACGCACGGGGGTGGCGACGTAAACGCGAACATAGGTAAAGCCTCCGGCAGCAGTCGTCGGTTTAAAGCGAGGGGGTTGGCTGGTCTTATTTGGAGACAAAGTGGATCGGATTAGAGATACAGATTTCAATTTGTTTGCCCCCCCCCCCCCCTCGACCACCCCACCCAGACTATCGGACACACCGATACTGATACTCGTGGGGTGAATATGTTCGATTTCTTTATTTGGGGGAGGATTTTGGCGGCTGATTGGTTTCCTTCTAGGGTTGATACCCCTTTTCGATATCTTTCTTTACACATCTAGTTGCGTGCAAAATTTAGTCGCACGTTTCGTAATTAGCTTCGGGGATGATAAGGATGATTAGGTTCCATAAGGTTGTGGTTGTGGGTGGACGGATCGTGGTGGAAAAATCATCAACGCATTTGTAGCGTGTCTCAATACTCCTACTACAGGTAGGAGATTAAACTTATAACATATTTTCCATAAATTCTTAGAAACACTGTTTTCTGCTGACGCCTTAACGCCATATTATGAATTGCTTGATGTTCTTAAATTAGAAATCGATGACTTAGAATATCTTAACACCTTCGTATAATACGAACCCTATCCAGTAGTTTCCTCTCCCTCAGGAAAGGAAGAACAGTTAATTCAACACGCACCCCTCGCCTAGCACCCATATTTATCGCAATAAAATAAGAATTTTCCAAAAATGTCTCCACGAAAATATAATCCAACAGTAGGAAAGCTGCTCGATATGGTTTCACTCGAACAATGGCGCTCGGTGTGTCGAATAATGACCGAAACGAAGGGGGTTGCTTTTCTTAAAAAGGGCCTAGCTCGATTCACAAAGGAACACCGTCGTTCTCGCCATTTTCAACCGGTCGCACGTATATATCGGGGGGAGGAGGGAATTACATACACCGTCGTCAAGTCGGAAGTTGCGGCTCGGTAGTCTGCGCCACTTCCTTTGAACTCTCTCTTTTTCGGGAACGCAAAAGAGCTAATTAATTTCTCTCCTTCCTTCTCGCTGTCCTCCGTCGCACACCCACCCGCAGCCACCCCTAAGTCGACGCGTCCCCGCCGTTTATTTTCACTGGCAGCTCCAAAGGGGATGGAAATCAGGAGACAAAGGGTGGAAGAAGGGGTGTTTCGAATTTTGAAAATTTTTGTCTGGTAAACAGAACTTTCTGCAGGCATCTAAAAATGGTGAATTCCTGGGGTTGAACATGCCACATGCAAATCAGGAACATTCACAGCAATTCACTCTGAATTATCAACTAATTTTTCATCGACTTTTTGAACAATTTCTTGCAAACTTCGTATGAAGTCCTCCCATTTTTATCTTCTTCTGCGAAGCCTCCAATAATCTAGAGATGCAAAATTCCAAATGGGATTGTTTGTCGAAAGGCAGTCAGTGTTGGTGAATGGAAAACGGTGGCTCGCCTTTAATTAAGTCGCGAGCGAGACTAATGAAGTCACTCTATAATTACTAATTAATATGAAAAAATTGCAAGATAACGACGACGCTGGAACGAGTTTTTAGTCAGTTTGAAGCACTTCGCAAGCCGCCGGCTGACTGTAGACGCACTCTCGCATATTCAACACGCTTTTAGTCGGAGACACGCACACTGCGCTCGCGTTTTTTGCCTCCGTGATATACTACGTACATCAACGCGTGCCTCCTCTGGCGATCTGACACCAGACCTGCAAATACGTTTAAATTACACACACCTAATGGTCATTAAGGCAGCCCACTCAGACCTAACACGAGCCAAACACATATCTAACATACTGCCACCACTTTCTTATTACTCTTACGCTCACAGTATCTCATGATCGCCTCGCATATGGCTCTGTATCCCCTTTTACTATAGAACAACCCAAAAGGTTGATAAGCTCCAAGAAACATTGCGCATACATCTGAATTTATCTGGCAAGGAAAACCAAAACGACGCCTAACGAAATCGTTAGTGACAAAAGCGACGCCGACAAATAGCCGAGGCACTTATTAGTTGCTGGTAACCGACCTGGGGCGACATTATCGTACTTCCGGCGTGGGTACGTTTGATCCCAGAGACAATCCTGTCGCGCGCAATCGCGGAATACGGAGATTTACAGCGCGACGCGGTGGCGTGGTTCGTAATTATCAATGCGAAACGCGAGGCGGATAATTGGAACGTTTGCTAATTAGAATATTGCGCGACCACCTGGGCTGCGAGACCGCCTTTGATACGGAACGGCATTCCATCGTGACAAAACTGGGGTTTTGAACCCACTTCAGCCAACTGCCTCTGGCTGTGATCTTGGGTGTCTTTTCAGTAGTGGAGCGTTGCAACAGGATCTCAGCGACAAGACTTTGACATTTAGACATGGAAACAAAAGTATTTGTTCGCTTAGTGCAGAAGGTTTGATGTATGTTGACTACATAGTGTAGAAACAGGGTGTACGCTGAAGTTGTTTTGTTTGTGGTTGTGTTTAAGAATCAAGGGTGTCCATTTTAGGAAAACCTAGTTCTATTACCCGGATACAATGTTGAGTATTCATTGAATACATCGGAGTTGCGAAAAAGGCCTACGATTGATACTGAATAGTACACTCCTCAGTTCTTTGCAAACCACATTGCCAAAGGATTGTACAATCGCAGCGATTTGCATAATTCTACAGGATCGGGTTGAAATTTCCTAATTCCCACCCCGCGATCTAGTCTGTAATTGAATTAACGATACCAGGCAATAATTGCACCCAGCTCAAGTGCAGTTGCGATTCTCAGTCCTGTCTAATCTGATCCGCTAGTCACGAAAATACAAGTTGCTCTGGAGGAGATTCTAGGGACCCCAGGAAACTTTCGAAATTTCTTCGTGTCCCCAACTATCACAGAATACCACAAAATTCTTGATTCCTTCAAAATATCAACTAAACACCTTTGCGATCCAACCGCAAAATGAAGATTCCGCAAGACAAACGTTCAACCTTTTCAAACTACGTACCTTCCCTCGAAGGAGGCTGCCAAACTCCACAAATCTCACAATAAAATACGAGAAACACCAAAAAAATAATGGAAAACTTCACGAATCGAGAAGCAATCAACGCAAAGACACAACGTACCCCCAGGAGATCCCTTCTCCTTAGCGCGGTGCCGCGAGAACCCGAAGCTTCCCCTCTCCCATCGAGTGGAGGAGCCGGGGAGAGAGCCGTCGCGTCAGGAGGCGACTCGACGATCCTCCAGAGGGCTCCAGCTCTCGTCGCAGGGGCACCAAAAAATGCCAAGGGGGCCGGGAACAGGCCGCACTGGAAGGTGGGAACGCGAGGGAGAAAAGAGGAATCGAGGCAGCCCGTGGAAGGTGTGGCTAGCAGAGTGTTCCAGAGTGGTTCTTCTGGTTTCTGGTTGGCTCCACGGCCAACGGGAGGCCTAACCAGCGAGAACCGGACCTGGGGCTTCCCTTCTTTCATGACTTTTTGCCCGACCGTGTCTCATGGCCAGTCGTAGGTGTCAGAATGTGCCTTGGTCGGCCGAGGCTGGGCCAGGCCAGGGGCCAGAGGGAGCCGCGGAGCGGAATTACTCAGCTATTGAGATCGGCAGATAGCCCCGAAGAAATCATAGTGGCCACCCACGAGATCGGGTATGGTCGGCCTCTCCGTTCGTGAGGACCGCGTATGTTACGCTACACCTCGATTACCGTGATTACCGAGACCCCTAGGGACACCATCTTGTCCCTATATCGTGCGTCTGGTGTTTTTTAATTGGTGACCCACTCCACCAACTGTGGAACCTCTACTGAACTTGTGGAGAACTTCTAGTTCGGGTAGTCAGGTTCTTCCAGAAGGACTGAGACCACTCCCTAGGTTAAGGCTACTCTAGGGTTCATGTAGTTGCCACTGCAGTAGATACTTTTTTGTGGATACCATCGGGTACTTGAAATTTCATTCAGAAAACATAATCTGGAGGTAGTAGCTCAAATGCATGGAGTGCTTTTCTTAATTTCTCGTCCCCACACAATTCTGTCGGCTCGCAAACTACACCAATGACTCCACGAATCATCGTAAGCATCACCCAGCTCGTTTAATGAGCAGGTAAATGGCGGAAGCGTCGCCGCGCATATATTATACTCATCTCGCGTCGCCAGGATGCGCCGTCCCCCCTCGCGAATCGACGTTATTTATTATCCGGTGGTGCTGACAGCAAATAACACCGTGCACCAACGTTGTAAAACCGTCGGAACACATTTGTCCACGCTGTCTGCTGCTTAACAATCAAGACAATATGCTCTTCACGCGTTACGTCCTAGCAGTTCCTTTACTCCCCGAATGGTAACAATAGTGTCATCAGCTATCGAACGTTTGCCCATCCGTTTATTTAGAGTAGATGAATATAGCTGCCGCCATATGACTACTACTCTCCCAATCGTCATACTCCGTCATATTTTGCCCCAATTCCTCGGAATTAGGACTGGCAATAAGGGGAACGTTGTAAACTTCGAGGCACGCCTCTAAAACAGAAGCGCCGTATCCCTGCAGCGTCGAAGTAGAAGAGAAAATCAGACACAGACATACTGGAAAACCCAGCGACGCCATGTTGGGAGTCGCCTTGCCTAGTGGCGCGTCCATTTAAACAATCGCCGATGCATTATTCACCACCGCGTGCATGCATTTCACCAGTATCGAGACAACTCTGTCGCCATGGTCGTTGAAAAATCGATCTCAGCGTGTGCACAGATGTGCAGAAACGCGAAACAGGCCCACAATGGTGTCCGCGAACGGCACGGCCGCTCGTTAACCGCCGCGATCGACTCGTTACACACGGGATGCAACTCCTTTCGCGACTTTTCCGCGACGTAACGGCGCGTGATATACGATTTTTCGCGGATTAATGCGCGCTGTCGTTGGGAAATAAGCACCGACGAAATTAGAAGTCGGACCTTGCCTTCGCCGGTGGAACCGTAAATCGCCATTACCCTCGCTTCTACCGAACTGATCGCTTTTCGATGCTGATGTGTGATGCGAATGCCATCTGGGACAGAGTAAAATAACGAGGCGTGCAGGGTGCGTTTAAAACGCTCCCGTCGAGAGTTATACTCTTCCCGTCAGGATGAAGAAATCCCGACTTCCAAAAATATACGGAAGCTATTGAAAATTACCGATTTCATACCAGCCTCCATTGTCAAGGCAATCGAATTTAAGAAGTGCGTCAAGGAAAGCTAATCCCTCCCAGCGCGAGGTTTCGACTAGAAATAATCATCTCCCAGGGGCAATTAACCCGTTCGATGGATCTAACTAGAGCATAAATTTCTGACATCACTGTTATAACGATTGCCGTGGCAGGTGATTGAATCACATTGTTTAATCCAGCAGTGCAGGAACGAAGAGAAGATAAATTCCATCGGCAGAGTTCCATAAGTTTGATTAATTCATTCCGTGGAACGCGAGAAATGAATTGATGGAGTACGCTTGAACGGCACAAAATTATTTCACGGCCGATAATACACGAGGTGCGATCGTTTGTAAATTTGCTGAAAGCGAAGGCGTCGGGCCACGCGAACATCTTCGCGGGTTAATATTAGCATAATGCGTGGAATTAGCATATTTCGGCCTCTGTTCCGACGTCGATTTATTTGCGCGCTATTAACTACTTGAAATCCGATTAAATTCTCGAGATATCTTCCCCAGTATTCTCGTCGCTTAAAATTTATTTAAATATTCCAAATATTCCAACCTTCGCGTCAATCGTGCAGAATTCCTCTATATGCCGCATTGCTGTGGCAGTTTCTATGCACTGACGGAGTGACGATGTTTTTATTTAACTATTGACACGACGTTGGCGCATGATCTTTCCACACATTCTTGAGTTACACCCAATAGTTCGCTTCGTCACCCAGTTTCAACGACTGCAGATTAATATCCACCTACCACCAGTCGAATTAATGTCGTTTATCAATCACACGAGTGAAAAACGAACGCAACGACTTGCTCTGTGCGTTCACTATGAATAATATAGCGTATCATTATTTAAATCGGCGTTAGTTCGCGCCCAGAATAAGAAATGGAGGTGCCCCTCGTTACTAGCGCGTTGTCGGGAGCTAGTTTCGCGGCGGCCGTGTAAATTTCAGATTCCTGCGTGCGTTCATGCGTGCAACAGCGAGATTGATAGCCGATGATGAGGGGAATGCGAAAGATTAGAATAAATTAAGCTTGTTGGAACTAAACGATTATCCCAACGTCTTTTGCGTCTCGTTTACCCCCGCGCCATTTCAACGGGATTGAGGGAACACGATCATCGGGGAATTGAATCGATCGCCACGAATATCTCAGAACCCTGCGTTTCGGTTTGCTTTCTGAAATCAGGTATTATTTATTGGCCACCAGTAGTAGACGGTCACGAGGTGCGCGACGAATAACACCGAGCAACCCTAACCACCACTTTAATGTCGATAACTCTGAGATTTCTGCCATCGATTTGTAACTCGGCTACTTTACGAAATCGTTCAGTAGGAAAACGTGTGTCTACGTTAACGGAGCACCATTTCGGGAAAGGCAAAAACTCAAGGGTACCCTGAGCTTTAAAACTTTCGAATTAAAAAAGAGTGATTCTTTCAGTATAATGTAACACTTGATGAATGTAGTAAGTAATCGTAAAACTTTAACCAAGAAAACGATGCGCAATAGCTAGGGATGTAGGGATTGCAGCTAGGTCCAAGTAGTCGAGGATCATACTGTCAACGCAGGTGGCGCCACCTACTTTGACGCCGAAGAAGTACGGCGTAACTCTCGATAATTTCGAAACTCGTACGAGAAAAAAGGAATAATGGAAAGAAACGCTGTTGAGCGTCACGACGCCGGGTCTCCTCAGCGGCCAGTCGCACGCTCGCGAAGCGAGTCGTGCACAGCCGTGACAAGCGGTCACGCGAGTTCCTCTGGGCGCGCGGGTCTCGCGCGGCTGCCCCCAAATTGCCCGAAATTATTGGCTTCTTTTGTTTTCCCGTCATACGCCGCATGCTTCGTCGTTCCATGTCATTTCTACCTGTCCCCGTGACGCGGCTCCCACCGCCCTCGCGCGCTTTCCTACTCCTCTGGCTTTGTGACGGTTCTCGCGTCGCCCTCCTCATGTGCGCACCCGGTTCCCGCGCGATTTTTCCTCGTTCGCGCTTTGAGGATGCGACGGGTTCACTGAACTTCGAAGGCTTTTGGATCTAGACACTGACTTCGGCCATCTGGCGATGAAAGTGTGACTGCTTGTGCGCATACGTGACGTAGTTTGGCTAGCGAGCTTGTACACTTCATTACTGATTCACTTTTAGGTGTATTCACAACGAACTTGCTCAACACAAGTAGAGCAAGCACCACACTTCACTTAACCAGCCTCTGTGCTTCATAATTAGTTGGTTTGTAGATGAGGCCTTGTCAACGTGTACTTTCCCTTCCTTCTATATCAATGGGAGGCTTCTAGGGTTGGCTGTGTCCCCTAATTCAGTAGAATAGGCCACCCTACACTCTTCCTTATTCCTTGAGTACCCACTAATTTAGCCTAGTCTAACGAAGAGTTGAACATGAACATTGTCCATGGGACTAGTTTTCATTCTCAAAGTAGTTAAACCCTACAGTTGGGCCAGCCAACCCGTCCACTTCGTCACAACTACCTTCCACTTGAATAGCCAGTGTAGACTTCCAGGGAAGCCCTAATTCGTGCATGTACATTACACGTTTCCTGATAACCCGAATTTTCGAGGGGCAATCGAAACAGCCCCCGAGAAAAGAAACCGCGACAACGCAGGTAGAAGTTTCTTGGCCCGAGCCGCTCATTACAGCTTCCATTGTCGTCGTTAACGTGGCGGCATTGTGACGCAAATGGCCTGTGAATATTACGGTGTCCTTTCCTGCAGTCTAAAACAGGGACTCCTCGGTGCCAGTCTCACTGGCAGCTTTACGGCGACCGTCGAAATTCCACGCGAGTATCGAGAGTTTCAGAGATTTACGCGTTTCCGTCTTCCGGTGCTAGCGACGGGTCTACGAACGCGCGGAGTTAACATTTCAAGGTCGACAAACTACCAAACTGCGGCATTTCTTACTTCTGCCACGTGATTCAAGACACACCACTAGCTGGCGTCTGGAATAGAGCTATCTTACACTTGACATATTCATTTCATTTTGCTACATCTATTCAATCTGCGTTCCCCCAAACCAAAATATAATCGCAAAATTAATTCACGTTACTAATACCATGTAGAGCACTGTTTAGTCGCGCGATCGAAACACCTTTCTCCCGCCATTACACCGCTCGTTCGGGAGCCATTACACGAATGAAATTAGGCGATGGGCCGAGCGGAGCGATGTGTTCCGATGCGGCTCGAAAAAACCGCGGGATAAATCTTCGGGGGACGTAAGAAGCCCAGGGCGAGTGCGTTCCTCATTCTCCGCGGGGCGGATCCCGATCAACAGCTGATTCCACAGCGCCCTGGCGCGGATGGGCAAAAAAATTGATTCTCCGATTCTGAGTACCGGATCCAGCGTTGCATCCCCGTTTCAGATCGGCCGCTTCGCGGAACGGAGAATCGAGCAAATTTACGATCAACCCTCGCCGACGATTCGTCAGGCAGGAGGAGGGGGGGGGGAAATCGGTCACTTGCCCCTCTCTCTTCCTCCTCCGTGTCTCCGCAGCTACCCTTATGCTTAATACATAGGGCATTCGCCGCGAGCTCGCGTTTTTACCGTCCCGTCGAGACCGCATGAGATTTCGTCTCCTGGAAAGGTGATGTCGCCGTTCGAGGCTCGATATCTCGATCGACTTGGCAATTAATAACGTTAATCCACGAGCGAAGAAGAGACGGAAGTGGTGCTCGTTGGAAGAGACCAACAGAGAGAGCGAGTGCAGAGGGAATCTTGGGTGGAAGAGGGAAGGAGAGAGATGGAGGCATGGATCTTGATACATCGGACAGAGATGCAAGCGCAGAGTGACCCCAGAGTAGGAGAAAGATGCCAGGCGGAGGCCAAACGAGAAGACAGGAGGGAAGAAAGGAGGCGGCAAAACGTCTGAACGAAGGAAGATTGACTCGGTGCGTGTGGGCCGCTCTCTCAGCATCAATTAGACGGCTGGAGAAGAGTGTGCACACGTTGCACGTTGCATTCATGTGCAGAGAGCACCGCTGCACCGCCGTGGACCGTCCATTGTGTTCCATCGGGCCGGTGGGCTCGCAAAGATGGCCGTCACCGTGGCGAGGCGAGGCTGGAAAACGGCAAAAACGAGGGTCGATCAAGCCGCCAAGTGTTCGGGACAGCGACAATTAATGACCGCCCGGGCGAAAATTATTTTATGTTTTCATCTTGACCAGTGGCGGCCAGATCACCTGTTCTTTTGGGCACCTCAGCCGATGAAGCCTGCGAATGGGGTACTTGGTCACTTTATCGCGCTAAGGAGTACCCGAGGCGGATTGCATCAGGGTAGTGAAGGGTGGTCTTGGGAAACCCTGCCATGTTTCTAGATTTGGAAGCTTTTGAAGGCAGGCCAAAAAACGGGGAAAATAGACATGTATAATATAATATAGTCCTCTAACGATTCCAGAAACGTCTCAAATGTATCAGAATAGTTATGCATGTTCTTCGGAAACATGGTTAATAATGCTAGCATTAATGAGTCCTCAACTGACTAACAATAAGTAATTAAAGCGTGGTATGACTGGGCACAGCATCCTCCTTAATTACGAGTAAATTGTTGCACGGTCGCATTTATAAGTACGCCGAACCGGGTGTCACTATTAAAAATTCCCGGCACGAGAAATCGACAAAAAGCGAACCGATCGGTTCCACGGGGTATCAATGGTGATGCACGCGACAATTAATGGCCGCCAGACGGAAGTCGCTTTATGTTTTCATCTGGGCCCGTCCGCCGCAGTGTTAATTACTTGTCGTCTTTCTTGGAACCAGAGAATGGACGGCGTGCAATTAACTCGCGCTCCAAAAATATTTTTGGAACTCTTTTTCAACGAGGGTTACATCCGTGTGAACTCCAACTTAGAGTGATGGCTATTACGACTCAATTTACTGGATTTATTCATATCATCCCCTCGTTTTTCACCAACAGCTCGCGCATGATGATTCGTTATTGGGAATGCGATTTTCCAATCATTGCAATCTCATTCGATATCGAATTTCCCCTTTTCGTTGAACTTTATTTCAAAACACCCCGTTTTTCACGCCGCGGCAAAATGAATAAAGTAAAACAAGCGGACGACGTTGCGGAAGGAACTTGAGCAACCCTCTGGATATATGTATTTGCGTTCATCTAATATGAAAACGCATGCGCACTGCGATATGCGTGTATCCGACACTAGAGGCGTTTTCCCTATCTTATTTTCATGGATTTGCACTTGTGGAGGGCGCTGGCATTATTATTATTATTATATGGAACTGCACCGCTCGCCTGAAAATATTATCAAATGCACAGAGTGGGCACACCCTCCCAAGTAGCTTCGTCGCGTTTTTCGTGCAGGCAAATTGATTTATAGCTAGCAGAAATCAGCAGATCATAATAAAACGACCAAGTGATTGCAATTTCTGAATATTTGCTAATATTATTATTATTATTATTATTATTTCGACTTTATTACTCGTTAACAGAAAATATAGTACATAAGGAGAAAGAATGGGCTCTGGTTTTCGTTGCATTCTGGCGTTTGAATAATTTTCAATTACATGCTGCAAGTAACAGCTTTAATTAAAACCAGCGTTATCTCATTAATCTTCTTTGTTCTATTGACTCGCGTTCAACGAGAGTGGTGGAATTATCCATAAATGGTGTCTCTCATCTTCAGCACTAATTAACTCCATCAGGTCCATCTTTGTGACTTATTTTTGGGATGCTTCTATTAACCTTTCCATTCGGTGTCCAATAATATCGTTCTCATCACAGAAGGGTTGTATATCACTCCTAAAAGTCCACTATTACCTAACACTGAGCCCGATGACATCAGGCGACACTAGCACAGGAGTGACTGCCGTCACTCTACCCACACTAAACCCGCCAAATAAAGGAAAAAAAACATTCACTACGACGTTCTCCAGAAACAGCCACCCACCCTTATTCTCAAACAAAGAAACAAAACGCGCCCTCCCCACCACGACCTTTCTCCCCACCCCCAAATTATCCATCGCGGATGAATAATCCTTCATCGACGAGCCTTCAAAGGCAACGACAGCCGGCTCTGTCGGAAGCAATCAAAAAAGATTCAACACTTGGCCAGGCCGACTAGGGCCAGGCTCGCCCAGTCGTCGTCCCCTCTGTCACCGATAAATCTCGTCGTTTTGGATTTCGCCGTATTAAGGGAGGAGAGAGCGCTCTGAAGGGAGCCTTTCCTCTCACGGCCGAAAATAATACCGGGAACGCACTGGGGCCTTTGGCGGTGTCCTCGCCTGTGTATAGCGCCGGCGCCTGCGTTTTTGCAACGCGTCCCGTCGCCGAAACGCCTCCGTGTGTCCGTGGCCGACGCATGCACCGCGAGAAAATAAATCCTCCGGAGCGCGAGGATTACTTCGTTTCCTGTGGAGGAAGCCGCTGGAACCGTCGCCACCGAGCCCCGCTTCGCGTAAATTCACGACCCCGGTTCTTACCCGGCTCTCGCACCGGATCGCGGAGAGGTGGGTGGGGTACTTGGTGCGCTTGGTCCAGCTTCCAACTGGATTTCGGGAATACTTGAGACGAGGAACTGTAGCCAGCTCTGCGGTACTCGTTCTGAACCAGTCCACCTGTGTTCCGATGCATCAGCATACCCCGTTAGGGTATACTGCAAATGGGGTTATCGCCCTCTGAGATTATTGGGACTTCGGCTGCACCAGTTTCGTTTTTTTTGCCACGAAAGTGCACTTAGTCGGGGTTGAATATCACGGAGTAAGCAATCTAGCGGTGATTGGAAAATGGGAGGAGCCATAAACTTAATATGTCCTTGGTACAATCGAACCACGTGACGGCACAATTTTCCCAGGATACCGGAAAGCGCCGAGCTGTGAAATTAAAAATTCATCTGCCCCGAAGCATGGCAGTGGGGGCGTGGTCCTGTCGTTGGTGAAAAATTGGCGGGCATTTATTATCTCGTTAACCAGGGAACGGCGTGTCCTGGACGGCGTCCCCCTGAACCGATACTATTAATTTTGTCCTGGTTTTCCTTGGACCGGCGGAGAACCGGGCGAAGGGGAGATGATAATGAAAAGTTTGAGGCGGAACGTTTTTCGCTGGTCGATTTCACGCAGGGACCGTCCGCGGAGCTGAATTCCCCAGGTTGTGGAATTGTATAATTGTTTCTTCTGTGAAATTCCTCCGCCGCCATTGAAAATGTTTTTAATTACTCCGGTTGACCACTGGCGCTGGCTGTCACAGAAACTTGGGGTCTCATTTTTTATGAGCAATCCCTTGGGTAGCAATGGGTCGCACAGTTTTTAAAAGGCACGCGCTACCCTATAATTTCGATGGTTCCTCCTACAAGGAAAGAGACCCTGTTTCTTTTTGCCTGGCGAACTACTGATTATCGTAACTACTGAACTTCTTCCGAGAGCAGCTTCCTGCAGTTTCTTTTCATTGTGGCCCATGCACTTTAGGTGTTTCATTAACTCTGTTCCTTCGCTCGCGTTTCAGCGCCACAAACTGTCCCCACTTTTCTCGAGCTGAGTTGAGTGACCCAGTGGATCAAATACTACCGTGTGTCCACCGTTCGCTTTATTCCATAAACAGAAGCAACGAACACGTGGGGAACCACAGAGGTCAGTTCCCTTGCAATTCCGCTTACCACCAATTCCTCGATGGCAAGTCGTGGCAGTTCCGCCCGTGGTCGCAGCTCAGACATTTCAAGGCAAAATATCCGGAAATGGGCTGATTGTGCGTTCAGAGTCGTCGAACGTGTGAAACGTAACAAAAACCAGTACGCATTCGCAGAAACAGACCTTCTATAGGAATCATGGGCGAGGAGGAAACACCGCAATATCCTTCCGGTCCCGGAAGTGTCTTCATTCATCCCCGAGACGTTGATCGCAGGTGCAAAGGAACGAAGATGAGTGACGGGGAAGGGGTAGTAAATTGCACATACTATCGTGATTTCAGGTGGATAGAACAGGTCCACCGGAAGTGAGCAGACTTAGTAAGCTGTTTTGTGGGAATCAGTGTGGAGATCGCTGTAATGGAATTATACGTGATCTAAAATGGCATAACGAAGTATTAACCGAAGAAGGTATAATCAACGCCATGAATTAAAGAAGTTCGACATTGTTCCAATTCCGGTTTCTTTCCACGGGTAAAGGGGCTTCGAGCCATGACTATCTGAGATCGCGCTGGTCGCGTGGTACCATTTACCCGAATGACGTACGATATAACGGCAACATTAGAGTAATTTAACCATTCAATTAACGCTCGAGGTGTATCATTATGCTGTCTCTTGGTGTTAACAGATCCACGCTTTTTTAAGCGTTATTTCTCATAGCCGCATGCAGAGCCTAGTGTCCCCGTGGTCCCTTTAGACATTCCACTATCATTTTCATTGTCAAACGGAATTTGATGATGTATAAGTGAACAGGAATAGTTTCCTCGTCCCTTGAATTGCAGCCCCAGTTCCTTCGACAGTCGGGAACGGTGCGAAAGGAGTCCTAAATGGTTTTGGGGACCCTGTCCCCAAAAATTCGGGGCCTTAGGGAGGTAGCGACGGTTCGCCGTCCGCAAAACCGCAGAAACGTCATGCCGGTCTTTTGTCCTAAGCACGTCTGCCGTCTGTCCAACGAAACTAGGACCATTATTATTACGTCACGCGAGCCGCGAAGCTGCGGTGACCGTTTCGTATCGACGAGGAAGCGCAGATGGCACCCCAGTTGCGTGTATGCACATTGAACCGCGCATCCCGGGAACGAGGAAATCGGCCAAAGCTTCCGTTCTTTGGGAAGTCGACAGCACTTTTAGAGGCATTCCCCAATCCCTAATCACTTTAGGGGATTTTTGGTGTATTTCAGTAGTTCCGACTTAAAGCCATTACAAAGGACTCAACTGCCACAGAAGTATCGAAGAAATTATTTCATTGCACAGTAATGCGGATAATTCATTATTAGTAATAATGATCATTTCTAATGTAAGTAGTAATGACCATTTTCATCCGATCTTTTTTCAATACGGACCAAATGGAACGTATTTTCCTGAGAAAAGTAATAGACCCCTTAAACCACCTCACGCCATCAACCAAAACCAGAGAAAAACAGAAAAAGGGGCAGAAAATACGCGTGGACAGTGGAGTGAATACGAGCGTTATAGGTACCAACTGCCCGCGGCTTGTTTAATTCAATATTCGAAGGGGTGGGCCATCCAAAAAAGCCGGCGACCAGAAGAGAGCTTTTTCCTCAGCTCTGCTAATGAATCAACAATTTACGAGAGAGTTTCATGGGTCGCTGGAGCGCCGTGCGTTTTGGCATGATACGAGCTGCTCCTCCATTCATTCCCTTTCTTTTCAACCATGGACCGGCCAACGATTTTTTCCTTACTAACGGAAACGGCCAAAGATCCTCGAAGGGGTTTGTCAGTGATAGATGACTCCACTCGGCGGAAAGGGTGAGTTTTCGTATGGAAAACGACGAGGGGAAAAAGCAGTCGCCTTCGCGTGGTGGACGTGAGTCGAAGGAAAATGTTGCTCGTGTTCCTGAAGGTTCCCTTTTTCTGGGGACACGGGGTGACTAGTTGGAAACTGTGGGATTAGAGCTCATCTAAAGGACTGTGGCTTGTAAAAAAGACATTTTCTTATTTTTAAATGTGGTGTCATGACTGCTCGTCACAAGGATATAATGAAGTGACCAATAACTGCCAGAAAAGTTTGCATGCACACTCGTTCATTCAAAATTGATTGAGTCTAGGCAATCTGAAGTGCCATTAACAGGATGTAGCAACAATCCAATAAGCAACTTCGTTACACCCACGTTTGAAGTTGAAGATTACTGCGGACAGACGGGTCGAAGCGACCACGAAAAAATCCTCCCAGCGATTATAATGTCATTTGTAGACACGGTATCGTGGCCGTCACGCCCCTATTTCCGGTTTTCCGCTGGTAAACGATTCAACGGTGTTCCTGGCGTGACACAATTGTTGGCGAAATGTATCGAGAGTAGGTAAAGAGAGACTTCACTTTCACTGTAAATAATCTGTGCTTGATTGGGCGACAAACATTACACTCGAGCTTGCCTCTAACTGATCACTTTCGAATTGTAGATGGCGCCACAGAGGAACCCATCACCTCATAAGAAATACATGGGAGGAAAAGTAACAGGAAGAGCGTCTAAGTACAAGGAGCCCACATACGGGTTAGGAGGCAGGAAGAAACAGAAAAGGAGAGTGTTCATTAAGAATAGTACAGTCAGAATTTCACAGTGAGTAGCCGACAATGGGATGGCAACCAGCGACACACCATCGAGCAGCTCTCGTATCGGCCACGCATAGTTATTTTCACGACATCCGCGCGGCAGAAGAAGCGACTATTCGACACGGTTCGGTGAAACTGCGATGATAGTGGTTTCAGAGTGAAATTGGTCACTGTGCTCCGGGCAACGGCGAAGGCCGTTGAATCGACCGCAGTTTACGGTCAAGCAACCCCGCGTAATTTCTATGGGGCACACTGTTTCCTTCCTCCTCGTACCGTGGAAGCATCCAAGGTACACCCAGGTTGCTTCTCTGCGAGAAATTTCTATTCTTCTAAACTTTGTTCCTCTCCTTATGAAACTAACATTCTTCTGAATAGTTGAGATACAGCAAATTTATAAGGTTTCATTGAGAGTACACAGCATATCAATGTTCCCTTGTTGACACTTTAAATTCAATAGAGCAAGATGATATTACTTTTTTTCATGGTGATGCGTATATAGTATACAGGGCAGAGGGTGGGAGTAGCGAAAGGCAGGCTAGCCGAAAAAGCGATTCCCTTTGACCTCCAGATGGAGAACAATACAATATCGCGTCAGCCATTATGATTCAAATTTTTCGACCACAACCGCTTTTTCCACCCCGGTGTTCACCCCTCCAGTGACACCGACGGACGCGTACAGCGTTTCCGCGGCGTTTACAAAACACCGCTTGCCCGGAACACCCGTTAATCGTCCCGGAAACGCGCGTTCCCTCTCGAAATTGTTTATCGCCCGTTTACCCGGTGTGATTTCATTCGAGGGAAACATGAAAATATTTTTGCCCATTGTTGCAATTTACGTTGCCGCGTTAAATGAAAATAGAAATGGACGGGAACACAAGCTGACAAGGATGGAATAATGTATCGGGTGGATTCCCTTCCACGTCGAACGTGTCAGTCTCTTTGCAAAACGAACACAGTTAATTACGATACCCCGTTCGCTGGGCCTCGTAGCAAGGAATATTTGTAAATAATTACCCGGCGATAATTAACACTGGCGCGGTGGCTTTGCCACGGCGCGTTAATTAACGCGAGACCTCTACCACCGGTGAAAAATTTACGGTTTAATTGTTACTGTTGTTGGCGTGGTTGTGTTTCGCGTCGGCCAGCGAGGAAAGATTTGAATTTGATTGCGGCTATCGCGTGGCAAGAATAATAGTTAAATTCTTCTTCTCGCCAGTGTTCATCGTGCTCAAGTGGCTACGATCAGCTCTAAACAGACGATGCTCGAGCACACCCCCAAAATGCTGTAGCCCCAGCAGCAGGATAAGGCCCGGGTGGCAGCTGAAGGGGGATGTGGGGTGCTTTAAAATGAAAAGGTAATGACTTGTGACCGGAGATCATTTCGAGTAGACGCGTATCGGTTGGACAATGGTCATTGTTGGACAACACGGACGCTGGGGGATGATTGCGCGCACCTCCGCCGCCAACGCCAAGGGGATGATTTATTTTTCCTCGCTTTTAGTACGCTACCCGTGCGCGCACACGGCCTTTCTGTGACCGGTAACAATGAAGGTATGCTTCTGTGTTGACGATCCGACCATCTCGCTGTCAAAATAGGGCATTATATTGTTACCGTCGTTCGTGGGAGGCAACAATGAGCGCCCTTTGCGTTAACAGCTGTATTATGTCGCGTGGACGCGTTTTCGTGAACAGAGAAGGAGGGATCCGTTGTTTTCTGGAGTTATTTACTACTATTAGTGAAGCAGTGGACGTTTCCCATAAGAACCTTTCTTTTGGGGGGTTAGAAATAGCGTTGGGGGATATACATGGTAAATTAGCCTGTAAGAGCAGACTATATTTAAGAGTACATAGTCCATTAATGTCAATATGATGTCAAACCAATAGCGCCACCTAGGGTATTAATTCCAGCATTTTTAAAAGCCATGATACAAAATCATACGGAATTTCCTAAATCTGACTTCTCACAAAAAATTTTTCACCAATCGGTATGCCAATTCCACTAACACCCACCACCACCAACTGCCTGACTCGCTAGGCCCACCGATTTTCTCGTCATCTTGCTAACAAGACTCCCCGTCGGGCATGAGAAGTGATCCGCACGCGAAATCGCTTAATTTCCATTTCGCAGGGAACACCCAGGAGTCTGACCAAGGATTCTCACCGGGATCATTAAAACTAGAGAGCCATTTGCAACTAGACGGAGAGCAGGAGAAAGAGGGGCATGGAGCCTGGCCCAAAACCGAGGAAAGAGGTGCGCGGCAACCTAGGGATTGCTGGATCGTCTGTCGAATAATTTACGAGCGGCAGGGGTTGGACGCAAGGGCGAGGATGAGAACCCCTGACGCAGCAGAGACAAAAGGACCCCCGATACCCAAGTAGGGACGGACTGTCTGTCGTCGGGCTGTCAGTGAGCGTCTGCATCGGCGTTTCGTATAATCCGCGTGCAGAAAGAGGGGGGACGGGAATAGCCCGGGGACCGAGGCAGTCGGAGGCGCCATCTTAGTCTGCATTCCATTGTTTTAGATGATTCATACGCGGCCCCGGCCAGGGAGGGCCTCCTAATTTATTAGTTTGAATATCGAGCAAAGAGGAGCAACAGGGCCCGCGACGAGGAGAAAGAGGACGAACGAGACGGGCCAAAGAATGGCGAAGGGCGAGAGGAACCGACTAGCTGGGTGGCCGGGGACCATCTCTTGTTTATACTCTCGCCCCCCGCCCCGGAGGCTATAGGACTGTTCGCCGTCTTCTTTCTTCCACTTCACCGTTCGACTTCCTCAGCTTCATTTTCATCTACTTCCCCCTTCGCTGCTTCGACTTTGGTCAAACAGCCCCTTCTGTACGGATTCTAATCAATAGTTGGGGTAGAAGGAAATTTTTTAAAGTGTGAATTTTCTAGTTTCCCTTTTCTTGCCTTCCATTTCCTACAACTGTAGTGTTATACAGTGAACGTTGGGGATTGTTAAGTGAAGAATTTTCAGTTTTTTTAATCATCGACCCAAGTAACTTGATATCATCTAAAAGTCACACCGTAGGTTTCATCACTATGCTAATACCTTCCCAATAATACACGCCGCGTTTTTCTTTCAATCGGCTCCATTCTCGGGAGTCGGCGGCTTTTTCCCGTGGATTTGAACGTTAGACAGGCGGATCACGTACGGCAGGTGTGCCATGGATCCGGGGAATAATATTTTATTCCCGGAATTCCGCGAGGGAATCGCGTGTGGACGAACGAGTCAAAAAGAATCCCGGGAAGCGAATTTACATAGCCCGGCGAAATGCATTCCGAAAATGCGACCCGGGCCCCGCTTTCGATGAATAATTTCACTTTCGGGATTATTGATAGAGGGCGGTCTAGCCGATCAGGAGGAGTAGATCTTAATCCTCGTGTGATAGGATCTCGGCCACAAGCCAACAGACACTGAATCCGTCTTAACACAGTTTTGCCTTTCCACGCAAACTACTCCGATAGATCATCATTCGCATGTGTATTCTTGACCTAGGAGCACTTCTTTTTTACCGTCGTCTACCTGGATGATCTAATAGCATCCAAAAGAACGCGGCCTAACCGATACCCTTTCGGTACCCTTGACTCGCTACCATTGACCAACTACCTTCATTGTCGCTGAATTAGCCGCATCGTTCTCTCCTTCCCTTTCCGCGGGACCTTACGCAGCCGTTTACGACCGCCGGTCCCCATTACCCTCCGCCATGGGGCCCCATTCAGCTCCTCTTCTGCCACTATTCCCTCTCGTGGCGTGTTGTGGGCCTAGTTTTCATTCATCTCCAGTCCACTGATGGCCCTGCTGACCTCGACCAGGACCTGGGATGAATATTACGTCGACCATGCCGCTCGTAATACGCCCCCCTCACCCTCCCTTCACTGCCTCATCTCTCCGTTCCTCCTTTCTCTTCCTTCGCCCGTTGCTTCTCCCGCGACGTTTGCCTCGTCGCCCCTCTTCCACTTTTGGCGGCTCGCGGCCACCTTGCTCTGGCCTTTTTTCCCTAAGCGCGACCCCGGCTGAAACGTTCCCATAAGATGCGTATCTCGATACGTGCCGCGGGGCCAAATCGTTTGACAGAAACGCGGCTCCTCGGCTCTTACCAATTCCGCAGCCAGAGGCGTTCTCCAAATCATCTATGTCGGACGTGACGACCTGGTCTCAGGAGTTAGCTCTTTGACTAAGCTTCGATTCGGATAAGGGAGTATTTAGGGTCATTAGAACTTGATAGCTTTTGGGATGCAGGTATCCATATTTAAGTTACCCTATAACTGTATACATCTAGTATAGGAGGGGCTTATCCTACGGTGTGAACTTCGATTAAAGACTCCAATTAATGATCTTTGAAGTCAACGCCTCTAAAGTCTTGTCCGTATTTCAAGACAGAGTGCCCTCAAGGAGGCTAACTCCTGAGGCATGTAAGAAAAGGTAATGAAAATCATTTTCTATTCGGATACCTTTAAATTCTTCAGAGGCATAGCGAGTAGACACGAAACCGGAGATACGTAAAATGATACTATAGTGACTCAGAGCACGCGAAACTCTTGAATGGAGCACGTATGCTTCCAAAGTGTGGGAATCTTTCTTTTTCCTAACGTATTTCAACGAGATGTGCTCTGAATTCAAACAAACGCGGGGATACGTTCTCGCGAATACAGTCCTATCTTCTTCTTGCTAGCAAAAAGGATTCCACAGATCGCGGGACACGTACGAACGCCGTCCTTCCTTGTCCCGCGAAAAGGGGGCGCGCGAAACACAAGAATTTTATAATTCTTGCCACTGACCAGGGGTTCTTCACCTGGACCTCGAGGTTAAGCTTCAAAAGACCTTTTTCGGAAGGGATTTTGTTTCTATTAACATGTCATATAACGCCTAAAGCACCTCTATTTCGATCAACCTGAGGTGACAATTTTTCCGCACACACCTACATTTTTCGACATAAACCGCGATCAGGGTGTTTTTGGTCGTTACTGCCGTGAATCCACAGAACCTTTTGTTCAAAAAAGAAACTTTATTCTGCACATTACTTGCTAGAATTTCACAGCGTCTCAACAGCAACACAAGCTATGCACTTGAGCAATCACATTTTAACCATCGTAGTATGCAGATTTGCAGCCATCGACTTAGAAACACCCTTCACAGCAGAAACTAGCTACCTGTCTGGGACATCGCTGACATGAAAGGGTGCCGATCGCGTGCTAATTAAAGGAGAATAAAAAGAACTATCAGCGGCAAGAGTTTCGCTTGGCCATGCCAAAATCACAAAGAAAAAAGGGGTTGCAAGAGGAGGATTGCACTCCTGCGGCCGGGAGGGTTCCGCGAAAAAAGCTAGAGTCATGGGACGGCCGAGGAGCGAGGGAGGATGGAGAACAACCCCCTTCGTTAGGAGACGAGGCAAGTCCTGAGAGGCTCGCCGAGGAGTGATGCACTCGAGGCTTGCATCCCCTAAGTCGAAGGGATGAAAAAACATGGCCGACGACTCCAAAGGTCTGCCATCGAATTCATTATCGATTCTCCGCCCCCACACCGAAAGCAATCGTGATCCTCTGGCGGAGAGGCCAGTCAGTCGTGGAAATATATCCGTTTACTTTTTTTAATTTCAATTGCAAATTGAAAAATCCTACGACGAGTGGCGCTTACCGATAAGGGACTAGTGTTTTGCATTGCGGAACAGGCGATCCTTTCTCTAAATGTGTTAAGGGCAGGTTAACTGTTCCAGTTTATGTACTGAGTAAATTTGTACAGCTTTCGTTTTATTAGGGCATGCAAAGAAAGATTACACTAAACTAAGTAGGAGACTTAAGAAATTGAGAGCAACTGTACAATCTCGTTCGCCACGAACAGTTTCCTCGAAATAAAAACGAGGCATTCAAGATGGTTCCAGACGACGACCGGCATCGGCCATTATTTTCGCCGGTAGCTGATTAAACGATCTCCACTTGACCGCGTCGCATTTTCCTAATAAGTCCTGACTATAAATCCATCGAATTACTTTTGTCCAGCCCAACGATTCATAATGCTTCTTTCGAAACCTCCTGCGAATCAGGCCGTCGAAACGTGCAATGAATCTTTGCGATACCGATGGAGTCCTCCACCAGCGAAGGGCTGCGCGTCTTTACGCTTAATTCCAGCTGCCTTTCTGGCACACGTGATCGTTTATGGTCAATCGGGGAGCAAGCATTACCAATTGCTAGTACTATGGGTACCCATGGTACCCTGGAACACGGTGGAGCAGCCGAGCATCTCCTCTGCTCTTGATTTCTGCTTTTCTAGTACAGGCAATGGTAGTAGAATTGTATTTTATTCAAAACTCAATGACGATAGCGGACACCTTGCCTTAATTGAAGGCAGATTTCTGTCCATTTGTAAGTTTTTTTACATGAGAGTTAAGACATGCGCAGAGGATCAAAATATGGGAAATACTACAGCCCTGTACCACTTTTGGAGTCCAATCGCGCAAAACTTGAACTCAAGCTCCGGAAGTAGCCGTATAATATCAAAATTCCTATCAAAGCACCCGGGTAAAGCGATTGACGGAAATGCAGACTCAACCCTCAAACTCTCTGCGTTTCCTCGCGTAACAAGAATAACAGGCAGAGGTCTGGGTTGGGCAGGTGCATTTCACGTACACCACACGAGTCGTCAAAGGCTCAATATCAATGCCGATCATAAATCCATCAGGCCTTTCCGCCTCCCGTGCCAGCATTCCCTATCGAAACAGATCCTGGAAACGTTGGAGGACTCTCTGGTAAAGAGCCGCGCGTCTTTGCGCTTAATTCCCTCTGGCTGGTCAACTTGCTCGTTTATGGCCATTCAATGGTCAAGTATTGCCAATTAGTCAAGTCGTACCATCGAAGACGCTTTCGCCCGATGGTCTCTGCGAGCCTGGTTGCGCATGAATATCGTATGGAACCCTTTCATGGTCTGCCATGAGAGGCAAATCAAGATTGGTGAACCTTGGTAATTGCGACCGAATAAAATAGTGGAGACAAATGTACATTTATTCGATTACGAAATTTGTACGTAACTTTCTATTACTCCTCTGTCGTAGCTTGATCCCAACTCTAAATTGATAGGTACCGTCAAGCAACAGCCCAGTGAAATCCTCGGAATATTCAAGAGAATCACAACCACCTAAACGAATTTCAAGCATAATCCTCATCCTCCTAATCCCAAGTTTACCAATAGCCGAAAGAGGTAGAGCCTTAGAAATACCAAAAATCCTAAGGATTTTCACCAAAGCCACTTAAAGAGCCAAACAGATTGGTTAGTGGAGCAAGCAAACATGAAAACGAAGTCCTGGACAGCAAGTCACGAACCCGTTCCACCGAGTACGCCGTACGAATCCCCTTCATCGGTGATCCTTCCACCCATCTCTGTCCCCAGTTTCGCAATCAAGCGGCGTAGGCCGGTCAGTTTGTTCTAATCAGTGCTGACCGCGAGCTGGCTAACTCAATCAGCTAACGAACCTAATTTTGCGCCGTCGAACCGGCCAATCCTCGCCCGCCTAGCTCACCTACCCAGCGATCCTGGCCACGGCAAACACTTAACCCATCGCTCCCACGGGGGTGCGGGCTGAAATCGGTACCACGGTCACGTGGCACTCGAAGACGAAAGAATATGGCCCGCGGGTAAACTATCCGCGACCCGGCTGATTCGAACAAATATGTACTACCAATAGCGTGAACGAGTGTAGCCCTGGGTCGTCCTGTTTTCGTGATAGCTTCCCGCTCGAGTTCAGAAGATGTGCTCTATGATCAGAAGATTGAGATAGGGGAAGCTGTGAATGCGTTCGATCCCAGGTACGCGCCGTGTTTGTGGAACGATATAAAATGTTGAGGGTGTTTGATAAGAAAGAAGAACAAAGCAGCATCTTCTTGATTTCAGAATTGGTATGAGCATCAGGAGTCAGAGACAGTCCCCAGCAGAGCACCAGGATCTGAATCGAAGATCGCTGTGTTATGTAAGACCGATAGTTTCTGCAGTACAAGAACAGCGACGGTAGCGGCACACTTGAGCCGATTTGCATGCGTGGCAAACGAGCGCGAGCCTGGTCCTGCATAAATCCAAATTTGAGTACGCCGGGGGACAAGTCCTGCTGGTCGGCGGCATCCTTTCATGTTAAATCATACTTCTGTTTGTCCCCTAGGGTCCTGCTGCTCGCGTCCTTATGGACTTTGGCTGATCGCGAAACCTAGCAACGACCGGGACACGAAAGGAGGGAAGGGGATGTGCGGGCAGGGGACGGGTGCCGGTAACCGAGGGAAGCAGGAGTAAAAAATGAGTAAAAAGAGCCGCATTGTCCTGGCGGATCCGCAAGGATCTCCGGCCGCCGGATGTGCGGCTCGAGTACAAACGCGAAACCGTCGTCTATGGGGCCGTGGGGCCTTTCTTCACCTGCACCCCCTTCGATCAGCCACCCCGTCGATCATCCTTCATGAATAGTTATGATACCGTTCACGGGGAACGGTGATGGTATCGTCGGGGACCACACATGAAGGCCGCGCGTTGATTGCGAAGTGCGGTTGTTGTAATTAGTCGGCAGATGGGTTCAGTAGCGTATCGCAGCATCCAGAACGGTAGTACCGCGCTTTTTGTGACTAGATCGTGGGTATATCTTTGTCCGGACGAAGTATGACGAGATACCGCTCTGGTTTCGCAACTCTGGATGCTTCGCTTCGCTATTCCGATGTGTAACCAATTCATCTTCATCCGTTTAGAGTTTCCATGGTCTGGGATTAAAGGGGAATGCGATTCAACCAATTCCCATTCAGACTTTAATGACAGCCGGTTACAATATGTGCAATTCTCCCCAAGTTCCTTGCTGATTCGTTCTTGAATATACATAAGTGGCTTCTCAATTTAGTAGAAACTTTCACCGCCTGGTAACTTCTCACGCAACGTGTTCTTTAGCCGAGGATCGACTTTTTCGAGCGGCTTTCCAATTTCGTGTAAAATTCCTGCGTTTCGCAGGTGCACGCCGCGCGCTACAAGAAACTCGCAATTCCTGATGCTGTCCATCGGTTTTTCTTCTCCTGTTCGTTCCTGATCCGTCGTACCCATAAATCAGTCTCGTTTTCGTGATACGTGCGTGCGCGCCTCGTGAGAAACTAGAGCAGAACAACGCGTTTCGGCAGTTATCGATACATTCGGTTCGTGTTGTCACTCGATCGCGTGATTTTCATGAATTATTTACATGTACATTATGGTTCCAGTAGGCGAAGCGTCATCAGATTAATACGCCGAATAGAACTATGCAAATCCCAATGATGCAGCCTCGTCTATGATAGGGAAATCTGACCCCCACTATCCCCTGGGCGGTTGCAGTCTCCAAATCCGAACAATAATCGCATAATAAGTCTACCTAATGGACACAGACACCTACTCTGCCAGTATAGTGTTCCTCGTGATACAGATATCTGGTGTAAACCATCAAACAACAACTATGCCCCATGAATCTCGATAGGTTCAGCAAGCGACATCTATCCTCTTAGTATGGACACCTGGACTCAACAATCAGTCATCGATTATAGCCCACGCACGGTCCTACACGATTGTCTAGTGTGTCGAAAGGATCACCGCACGCCTAAAACAAGGGGCCTCATCCAACCACCGTTTTCCAGGACTTTAAGGTATTCAACAAGCGTCACCGGGATCGTTTACTATCGGTATCGACGTCAACTATCGCATTAAAACAAGGCGAGATTCATCGTGTCCGTTTCGTCATCAACGCTGGGCCCGCGTTAAAATGATAGTCACGATCGCGTGACATATTGCATCGAGCTAGTTCTCTCGTCACCTGGTCCCCTTCGTCGATCGGGCCTCGTCCCTCCCGTGTGTCTCGTATTCCCGCAGCGCTCCTACGCCGGCGACCTTTCACCGAATTTCGCTGCGTGTATAGCCGAAAACGAGCGCGTTTAATAGTGGTCCGTGGACGCACGTAGCTGCCGGCGCAGGATCAAAGGATCACGTCGCTCCTACGCAAGCCGCATCGTCCGGCAGCGGGACTGCGGCACGCTGATTCGTGATGGGCATGGGACTGATTGCATTATGGCCACCGGCTGGCTCGATCTTCGGACAAATACGATGACGAGACTATTTGGATGCCCATAGAGTCTAAAAGAGCTGGTCCTGCTCTGCTGCCTTGGTTGTGTTCGACGACAGGCAGTGTATTAGTTTGTATTAGCCTATAACACATGTAGCTCGTACGTGTTCATGACTTAATAATCGCTATGTGAGTCACTTGATATTAGAATGTTCGATTCCTTGAGAATTCAAGCTATCATTAGAGCACTGCAACTGATAGCGAGAAACGCACACCGCCAATTGGGCTACTTTTTAGATGCTCATCTTGGGAGGTATAATAGAACCAGAATAAGCATGTACATGTCTTGTTGTAGTATTGCTGAAGAGTCTTAATCTAAACCTTCCCTATTAAGCGAAGCTCCGAATCTAACTCAGCATTCAAAGGTACCATCAATATCCGCCGTTTATACTCTACCCTCCACGCTAGTCATGGTATTCCTCTGAGTGGAAACTGTCGCAGCAACTTTCCAACTCGCACAAAAGATCCTCGCGTCGAGGATACCGACGAGGACAACGACGCTCGTTCGAGATTAGTGTTAATATCGAAAATGGGCCGTCGAGCGAAACCTCCAAGGACGAGGGGGGCAATCGAAGGGACGAAAACCAATCGGGATATATATCTATCGGGCAGGCAAGGGGGTCTTGCTGCCGTGACCGCTAAGAGATTACTTGCTTGACCTAATACCTCTCAACCGGTTGCATCGTGAGGCCTCGGTCGGTTACACAACCGCGCTAATCCATTTTACCATCGATCCACGGCGAAAGGCTCCGTGGAGTGACGACACCTTGTGAATGTCGTGGAAAGTGGGAGGAGAAAGGAGATCGGATGAAGGATTGAAGTGTGTTCCTTCAGGGAGAACAAGGTGTTAAGGAGTGACGAAGAGCGAGTCTCTTCGTGGAGATGCATTGGTGGAAAGTTTCCTACCTGGTGGATAAAGTATACGCCGAATCTGTCGCACCTGAAGTAGTCGGCAAGCACGTCTGACTACTCACGATTCCATTTTTTTTCGAAGAATCTTCTGCGTGGCATTACGAAGAGTCTCCTGCGAAAAACACTTGCCATCTGTAATCAGACACGGCTTCGGTGCTCTATGTCCGTTGGCAAAAGCGTCGAGCAAGCCGCGCAACATAGATCATTGTATCTTCCGAGGCGATCGCGATGACGGCGTCGACGACGACGCAAAGAGGCTACGTCGTGACGCGCTTGTAACTCGATAACTCGCTGGACCAGGATGAAACGTTCCCAAGGAGGGATGGAGAAAGAAGGGTGACGTTTTGCCTTATCAGATCGAGGGCGGCTTCCGAGGCAAGCTCAAAGTGCTAGGCCAAGCCAGGCCGACACGACTTCAGGATTCTAGAACTAGTGATAGCTACCGTTTCGAGCGAGTTCAGTGCAAGAATCAACAGTGTACCTATATAAATACAAGACAGAGAGGTATAAAAGTCTGTCTTTTTCCTGTAAGCTCTATTTCCACAAAGGACCAATACGTGCGAGCATGAACAATGCAATTATGGCAGGTTCTATACTGAAGACAATTCATGCAGGGTTGCCTTGCAGCCATCGCTACCTTCTAGCCTGCCTCATTACCGTAATTAGAACCCCGACGATGATCTCGAAGCAGCATCTCGCTGGGCAAACGAGTAGCTGCAGAAAATCCGAGTAGGAAGTCGCGTGTCCAGATGCAGAAAGGTTGCAGCAATGTCTGCAGTTGTTCCTTCTAAACATCCATAACGCCAAGTATGGTATTTTATGGTAGACTTATAATATATCATTTTGGTTTGCAAATAACCACGATGGTTGGTCCTAATGGCCCCCATCCAATGTAAGAGCACCATTACAAAGCTTTAAAGGGAGCAGCTATGGTCTTATCGGTAGGATGTCACGTTCGACTGTAGCTGGAGCAATTTGGTATCCGAATGCCGATCTATAATATCGTTTAATTAATAAATGACGCGTCCATTCTGACATCGCAAGTGCTTCGCGATCAGTTGGAACCGCAGTGGCCAGGTCCACTCGTGCGGACATCTTGATCGAGAGCAATCAGCCGTATCTGCTTACACAAGACAGTACTGAACAAAATGCATTCCCAATACTTCAATCAAGCTTGATTCTCATTAACGTTGAATGGTGATTTATATGTATATCAATTTTCTCCTTTACAGAAGTGAACTTGTGCTGAGCCTATGGTGAACACGAATAGAAAAGCAATCCCAAAGATATCCTAGTAGCCCATCCTGTTTGATGACCGTAGGGCAACTTTAGTACTAGGAGTGCAATTCCACAGGATCTTGATGACATCTGCATCGAAACTCGAGGCATCGCGAGGCCGATTCGTCGCAGTTGATGCTCCTCGAATAGACACTCTCCGGTCATCTCTATTTCTGGCCCCGGCAGCGGTCCTCGACGTTACATCACGCACAGGACGCGCGCATACGTGCACGCGTATCGGCAGATGCAAATAACGAGGATGACGATTAGCGTCCGGCGACCCTGTGACCCCTTAGTCGGTGGTCCAATTTGCGGCTGCTTTGTCCAATTACAAGCTATTAGCCATTACCAATGCTGGCGCAAGACTCCTACGCTACTTCCCCGTCGCTCGAGCAAAGCGCCTAGCATCTTCCTCCCCCGTCCAGGAGCAGTTCGCCTGAGAAGATCGTCTTCTATTGGCTATGTAATGAGTACTATCAGTGGACGGAATATTGACGCCCAATACTCTCGCCAAAGCACATAGAATGAACGCATTTCTATGACCGTTCAATTGAGGGGTGATTCTACATAGAAAAATGAGTCAAAAATGTGGAGTACAGCAGCTCTCCAGGTGGAAGTCTACTCCAAATTCGTGGGGCAGTAGTAGGTGACGTATTTGGCCCTCTGGGTTTATCAGAGTATTCGCTGTACAGTCGGACAAATCTAGCGGAAGTGCAAAGTAGGACTATCAATGAGTCTCCGAAATAATGCTGCCACAAACGAAACGTAAATTTCGTTCTGCTCTGTTCTAGAATCCAGGATTGCAAGGGGAAACGATCCCCGCGATGCCAGCTCGTCGATTTGTCGCGGCCATTCTTACGGCCGCTTTCGAATCGACGCCGGTGGGGGACGCAAGTTGGCACGATAGCCGGGAGTCGATTTGCATGCAGAAACACGACTCGATCCCCGTAAATTGGGTAAATCGGATAATCGGACCGGATACGCGTTTTGGCTCGCGTTTATTGTCGCGTTTTGACAAAGTGGATGGCGAATAGAAATGATTCTTCAGGGTGGAAATTGGACTGGCGCGTCCACGTTCACGAGGAAAGTATTATAATTGCCAATTATTTCAGAGTAAAATACTTACACTTCAAAGACCCATCCACCCAGCATTCTAACCTATAGTGATTCCATTCACAGACACAAGGAATGTTCCATTAAACAGGAAACAAAAGGAGGAAGACTGATGCCAGGTTACCGTGGAAGAATTATCAATGAATATCACCCTGGAAAAAAGGAAGCCCTGAAAACACAACCTCGTAACGTGCACTTCCACGAGGAAGACGGGTGAGGGAGAAGAAGGCCTCCAAGAGATGAACGGAGCCAGCGATTGCGGATACGTTGGAGGCAGGAATTCCCCGAATTTCGAGCAATTTTAACGGCGCAGGCGCCAGCACTCCTACGAGAGGGGCGCTGAATGAGCGGCTGAATATGGTCAGCGGGGCCCACCGGGCTAACAAGGTGGGCCCGCCTCGCGTAATGACGGGTTTCGCGCGGGGCCCCGCACTTATTGCCTTTTATTTATTTGGAATCTTCCGCCACACAGACAGACAACGGACGGACGTGCCGCGGGGGGCTACATCCGGGCCCCAGGGGCCACCGCGATCGCGGCAGGCGCGGGCCCCTCGCGATTCATTAGTTTCATTGGGCCGGGCGACCGATTAACGGCTGAACATCGCGATGCGGCCCGATTTATGGGCCCCCCTTTTGTCGGTACCGCTCCGTTCGATGCTTCGTTCCTTTCTCTCGTGGGCTTATTAATTTGTTTGGACGGCTGATGCGTCGGAGCTAATTACAATCTGTCACGGGAACCTGGAGCTTCACTGTCGCGAGCACGCTTCGGGACCGTTACTTCCGGAAGCTGCGTGGCAATTGAAGTTAGTATTATTTCCCCAAAGTGTGCTGCTCCTTTCTAATGTTTCAGTTGAAAGTTCTAACAGCAACTGGACAAGGTGTTCCCTTTGTCCAACACCTCCGCCACCTACAGTACACGCCCAACAGACCTGATTCCAGCTCCAACAACAAAGCATCTGTTAAACGAAACCCCTTCAGCGTCATTACCACCGTCGTTATTCTCATAATCGTCATCCTGCACAGTCACCGGCATCATCCGGCTAATGGCAGAGTCCCGAACATCTCACCGTTTAACGACTCCGTGGATCAGCAGGTCGTGTGTTTTCTTAACGACACCATGGGCTCGAGGATTCGCGGCAACATATAATCAACACATTTTTATGTCCCGCAGCCAAACTCCTCTACTGAATGGCGTGTCCACCGTCCCCTTCAACCCTGGCCCAGGTCCTGGCCACCTCGTTTTTCGACCTCTCTCTTTCTACCGGCTTTTTTCTTCGTCTTCTCCGTTCAGGAGGAGGCATGGGGTGAGGCAGAGGACGCGAAATTACTCGACCACCTTGGGCGCCGTCGCGCGCGCGGCCGGAGCTGCCTTCTCTCGCAATTTGCCAATCGGGCTTGGTCCCGGCGATCGTTCATTTGCATTTTACGATTTTTCGAAGTGAAATTAACGCGGCGCCTTCCGCTTCGCACACCGCATATGGCCTTTCTCTTTCTATGCCCCTGACGAGTCCGTCTGCTGGACGCGGCCCACCAACCCAGAAAACCGTTTACGGAATTCAGAGCTCAATGAATTGCCAATACTGTGCGACTAAAACAAGTTCTATGGTACACAGATCTATGACAATGGGAAGTGAAGAAGTTCCCCAGAAATTATTTCCACTAAGTGATTCATAAACGCCGCAAGTTAGGCGCAGAAGGACAGCAGCTGTAAAAAATGGTAAGCTTTTCAGTAGCCGTTCCACGAACGCTTCCGGAAAGTGTTTTACGAGAATCGATCGCCGTTGGGTCGTGGCAACACTCCGATTATCTCGTTTCCGCGGAGAAGGCCGTGAAATGCTACCTTAGGAAAGGAGGAGCAGCATAAATATCACGTTGAATTGCCATTTACCGATGCGACCACGAAGATCATCACTCATGGTGCTCTGATTACTCGTCATTGCATGTCGCGTTATCAACTACCCACCCGATGGTAGTTATAAGAACGGTAGTAGTTTCAGGACTTAACATCTCCAAAAAGTAGCCAACTACCTACGAATACTAAGTCAATCAGGGCCCTACTAACGTGTTCGGAGTGGAGGCGCCTTGATCCCATCGCTAACAGCATCAATGTAACAAGGTGGACGTTTTTTCCACAATGTGAGGTCCAGTATTCGTGATCAGATGAGCGTACCAGGACTCAGGACGAGGAACAAACCTCGGAGCTCGTTACACGATACTTACGCCGGCTCATTGGCGTAATCACTCCGTGGTGAATTACTAGAAGCCCAAGAAATGTTGCAAACAACACCGAGTTGCATATGGGTTTCATCCCTATACTGGTTTCCAATACTAATTGCTAGAGCATTACGATGACTCGTGGATTCAGGGAAACAGTAAACCAATGTCCAAAAGAGGAAATGTAGAGCTGAGGCAGAACACTAAACAGTAGCGACCTGTCCCTCGAAATGTGGAAGACTTTTAGGATACATCTACGATGTTCGCGAAAGGAAATACGTGATCGAGAAAGATATAACCGCGGGAACCTCGATTCCCTGAATAATTGCCACCACGAAGCTTACTGCCCCTCGGACTTACGGATGCCAGAAGCTAGAATCATTCCGTGCATCGAGAGGATACATCACGTCGCCTAGCAGAGATCTCAATCTCCACGCTCGCGTCCAACCGTGATTGCTCACCGACCGTAGATCACGGATAAGGTATTAATAACCGCGAATACGGCCTAAATGCCTAATTGACCGTAATGCTGTCCATTAAACTGTCCTTTCGGGCATTTCCTCGAGTCTTCCCGCGGCTTTCCGACGTGATTCACCTGTCCGTTCCACACTGGAACACTGAGACCTCGCCAGTGTCTCCCCAGGAGTCCCCCAGTGTTTGACGTTTAAACGTGGCTTCAAAGCAGATCCTAGCTCCAACGTGAGCAGCGTGTTCCTGAGACGACGCGAGCCAGGAGCATGTCCCAGAAATCGTAAAAGGTAATTTCTCGATGGCGATCGCGGAACGAGCCACCGGGATGGTTTTTATTTCGCGTAATTAAGGGTTGGCGAAAGGGAACGGTTCTCTAGTGCTGGAACTGGTTAGCGGATGAAGACTATCGAAACATCGAATCTAAGTTGGAGTCTCTTCCTATAGATTATAGTGGAACTGGAGTATAAACCAATACTGAGAGTTATTGAACCTGTAATGATTTGTTCATAACACTGGCTAACAACAGGGACTCTTGGACACTATGTGGTCACCATCCTGAAGGGGTTACAATTTCAAAGGACGATGAAGGGAACATTAGTTAATAAACAACTTTCTTCAATACTGAATGTGATACTTTAGCTTCGTAGTAAAAAACCTACGAAATAGTACACAGAGCAACCCAATGTTTTAGTGTATTTTCAACGACGATCCTCGAGACGTTGCTCAACACCCACCCAGCAAGAGGGGCAGCCGTTCCCCAGGGGCTTTCACGAGGAGCCTACGCAGGAATCGGGCTCCACGCCAGTGACGGACCACCAGGAAGCCGCCACGCCCCCGGCAGGCCACGTTTACCCACACGTTACCCGCTCGCGTGTACGCTCCTGTCTGCCCTGCACACCTTTATCCCCGTGCGCGCGCGGCCGCCCGAATGATTTTAACGCAACCAGGAGGAAAAGGTGGTGGCCCTGGCGGGTTAACTAACGCGCGCGAACGAGCCCCGAGGGTGGGAGACGGTGAACAAAAAAGGGGGAATCAAAGGGATAAAGGGAGAGACAGAGGGAACGCGAAAGGAGTGCAAAGGGAGAGACGGAATGGCGGATCGCGCGAACGGCGGCTCGTGGTTTCTGTGCCTCCTCGGCTTGGACGAAGAGGCGTGTCAGGGGGTGAAGAAGCAGTGTCGACAGGATAATCGCCGGGTCAGCGGCAGATTTGCCCTGTGCAAACATCCAACACTGGGGAGAGACGAGGGACCATCCAACAGCCCCCGAGCTACCGGTGAGCTTCGCCGTTGGGAGCATCCTGTTTTGGGGTGTCGATTGGAGGCAGGACTATTTACAAGTCTGCTTTTATTCTTCTCTTCCCTGTATAGAGAGGAGGACTTGGAGATTTCAGTGGAATCTGTGGGTCATGCCTTAGAATCTTGACAGCCACCATTAGAGATGTTTAACACAGTGCTACTGAATTGCTATTGATGAGAATTTGTAACTCAAGATTAATGCTGAAAATAGATAGCTTTGTTACTCTTTGACCTTGGTTGAAACGTTGATCCACGAACACTGATTGTAAAATCGATGTTCTCCTGTCTGCAACTCATACATCATATCTCACACAAGCATCGCGTGGGCTGATGGCAGGTGGGAAGATCGAGGGGTGTGGACCAGGAAATATTCTTCTCGCGGACTTGCAATTAGAACGGACGCAACGTGGGTGAGTAAAGCTGAGCGGTAAATGAGTTCGTATTCAAGCTGTGATTGCCTCAGGAGGGAAGCGAAAATAAAGCGGGCAGAGACAAGATTGTTACATCAGGTGCCACGTTAGATAAAATGCAACGAAAGGTTCATTTGTCTGACGGATCTCCTTAACAGAGCGATCCATTGTTATCCAAGTAACTATCGAGATACCTGGTGGAGTGGGCCTACCAAACACTACCTATCGTAAAATCCAACCCTACAAAACTGATGTGCAAAGAGTGCAAAGAATACCTAGTAGAATTCAATCAACGTTCCAGCAACCACCTAAACGACCCATTTCCAAGATCCACAAATACAGGACCCACGCTCCGAGCTACAAATGTCGAAAAATTAATCACACGGAGCAACCCCAAATCCCGGACAGTCCCAATAAAACCGAGAGGGCTGGATAACAAGAACCATGGCACGGATACCGCGATAAAACCACACGAGACAGATCAACCAGGGATTCGTCACGGTGCCGATAACCAGAAGGAGCCCCCGTGACGGACATTCCCTGACAAATAGACGAAGCCACCATACGGGGGAGGGGTCGCTGGAGTTCTAGCAAATTCATAGACGGCCAGGAATGCGCAATATTGTCGGCAGTCTGTCACACATTCGATCCGGTTGGATCCTGGGGAGGAGAGACAACGCATCGCGGCCCCCGGATCTCCTCGTTTTATTACGCGCATCCTGCGGTGGCCCGCAGATGTATCAGACAATAAACTACGGCCTGTTTGGGATTTGTGGGCCGCGTATTAATCTTCCCATATTTATGTCGGCCGCCAAGAAAAAGCGGACCCGACGTCGCCGCGCGAGAGACGGTCACGGGGTGGACGAAGCGCGCGCGCGGGCGCTCGCGCGACGAAAGCATCGATTTCAGATAAAATCGGCTCTACCCTTGAAAAAAAAGGGGTTCGCTGGTAAATGGCCAGACCCTGGGATCGTTAAAGGAGAGGTTATTGGATTCCAGGTTGTGTCCCGCTCGTCGTAGCCGCGTCCTGTTTTTCGTACCTCATAGTGGCCGCTAGTCCTCCTTGGGGGCGAGGGTGGAGGGATACAGGCGCGGGAGTGGCGAGGGTGGCTGCATCAGGTGGTCAATTCAAAAGGGTGACGTTTAATTAACGCATTTGTTTGAAATATGCTTGGTTACAGAGACTGTAAGCTTGCTGTATCTACTGATGGTGGCCAGGCGTGATTCATGGGTGGGTGGGTGGGGTGAATATTGTGGATGCACGTTCGTAGACGATTTTATCACTGCCCCTGTGATTTCTCTTTTACTGTTCGCGTTCTTCTTGGATAAAAGCTTGCAGTTGTAAGTGCACAAAGAAATGACGCAAGACAAATCATAGGTGAGATATTACAGTTTGTCTGCGTGTGTTCATTTCATATTGGCGGTTTGAGTTAGGTACAGTTCGATCCCGATGCAAGTAGCCCAAGGTTAATCAATTACGATATCTCGCAAAACCACTTATAATTGAAGAAAACGAGACCATTATGATAATTGTGTCACTAATCCTTGAAAGCGAGATCTTCGCATCCTATAATAGAATATTAATTGAGGTATGGACCATTTAGTCAGCTTTTAATTTCAGAAAATTTATTAGCATAGGTGTATTTCACCGACCGTGCGAGTATTACTATTTATTAATACGGATAGCAGTTAATAGAATTTCAAAGTATTTACGGCTAATTAAGCCCCTTCATTGTGGCAACTGTAATTTATTTCTTCCTCTGTGGAAGAATTCAAATGGATATCTCATCTATAGAGATCGCTTAAGCTATCTAGCATGTCAGCAGTACGCCAAGCTTTTGACATGTGTACATTAGTGATTCCACGCTTTCAATAACGTATCGCGAGAATTATAGGCAATCATTCAGCCGCCATCTGAACATAAGCGACACAAGAAGCATGATTCTCAATGTCCTTCCATGGTTAAACCCCTGAAGAAGATCAGGGGACCGGAAGACTTGAAAAAAGTGTCGGATACAGCGACAGCGCAAAGAAGTTGCAGGAGTTGCAGGCTGTCAGGTCGTACCTTTCGCGTTTTTCATAGAGCAGGTGCGGATCGACGTTATGTTAATGGGCTTTCAGGAGATTTCAGCTAACCATATGTTATCCGTGCGGAGGAGGGTGATGTGGAGGCATAAGTACTAATACAAGTCGTTCGCAGAAGCAGCCTCGCAGTAAACGGGGCCTCATCCAGCAAGGTCTAATCATTTCTGGGGCTTAAGAAACTATCCGGCTGCTGGAACAGAAGCCAGTTTGTAAATTGCCTCGATAAACCACCAAACCGATGCTGAATTTGTGGTCGAGCATTTTTCTGCCCCTTGGCTAACGGATGCTCCGTAGATTTTGTGTGGTATCCGGCGTTGTAATTAGGGGAGGCTTCTGCATTTTATTTAATGGGGGTGGCCTGTATTGGTATTTTAATTATTCGGGGCTGTTTTCTTAATAAGCAGAACGTATATCCTTCTTTTATTGGGAAACCTTCCGAAATTTTCAAAGCAGTACAGAATTTCTGTTCCTAATTGTGTTTCACTATTGCCAGGGTGATAGATGGCTACTCTTCGAATTAATTCCTCCTGTCTTGAAAGCTTTACATAGCATAGAAATCTAGTTCCATTATCCCCGAAACGATAAAGAAACCCTTTTCTCAGGTTTCGTTTTCTGTATTCATTAACCACCATCTTCCAGTAACATATCTTCCCTTAAAATTGCTCATATTCTTCAAAAGGTTACTTATGCCCTCATAAATTCAACTGTATCCACCCCAATTGCCTCCTACATCGCCCCCCCCCCCCCGCCCCAAGAAATAATCTTGCTCTATGCGCCTACAATTCTTGCGCAAATACGTATACTATGACACCTCAGCCACGACAAGTAGTTTACTTTTTGCACGCTAATCCCGGGTGGACAGGGAAGAAAGGGTTGGTCGGTGGTTAAGGGCGCGTTCTGCGAATGCCAGCACGGATCGCCGATAAAAATCAAGTTATCTCGCCGTTTTGCGACGAGCAGCCGCGTAATGCAACCGCTGACGCCATTAGAATATCGTGGTCGCATACCAGGGCCCCCCAAAAGTGAATGCCATACCATGGAAAAGGGGTGACAGGGGCGGTTGAAAATGGAAGGGGTTAGCAGGATCGCCGGCGCCTTTGACCAGAAACCCCGTGGCGCGCGACATGCCTCGTCTGACCGCCATTTAGCGTGAACCTGTCTTTGAATCGAGCCACTCCGCTCGGAACTGGCTGCCATGTTTTCGAAAATGGAATGGTCCTTGGCTGACAAACATTTTTTCGGCGTCAAAGAAAGAAAAAGAGACCTACCATTAGCGAAAAGAGAGTAGGGGAGTGGATCGTTAAACATTTTTGACGATGTTTCAAGTCCTTTGAGTTAGGCACTAAGCTACCTTATATATGGTATAGACGTCGGTAAAGTAAATTCCGATACTAATTTCCTCGAGTTTGATGCATTTGGATTAAGATACTTAATACCGCTTCAGTCTAACCTAGCTTCCCCAAAAATTAACCGCCTCGAGTACAACAATTACCCGCGACTCTAACAAGCAAACCGACAGTGTCCTTCGCCGAAGCAGTGTTCCCAGGACGCTACTCCATTCCGCCCACGCAAAGTTGTCTCATCCCGCGGTTCGTTGGTCGAAATTTCTGTCTGCGGAACAGCGGCGGTGGTCGGTAGTGGGTCTCGGAGTTATGTTACGGCCGGCCATAAACGAAATGAGAAAACTGTCCGACGGCCGGCTGAAAAATCTCCGTGGAATACAAATGCTCGATTTTTTCGGGCGGCGCACGCTTTTTGTTGGGAGCGCTTACGACGCTTCCACGGCCCCCGGGGAAACACTTCTGCGTCCAACAAATGATATGGTAATCGTAACGGAGAGGACAGTAGTGATCGGGGAATCTGTCGCGCGTCCTTCGGTTCCAGAGCCGGTTTGACATCTACGGATCGCGATGTCAGTTTCATCAGACTGGTTACAGCGATTGATCACCCATTTAGGTATGAATTTTGGTACATTTTCTTAGCATTCGTTAGATGTTTGGGAATTGTATCGACCAGCCCATAACGGGACATAAATAAAAATCCCTTGCCGAAGCCTACACTTATCTTGTTCGATTTCTAACACCAAACTCTATCATTTTAAACTGTAAACGTGTTTCCAAATTAACTAATAAATTAGCTCAGCGCCAGGGAGAATCGGTGTACACAGACTCAGTCAATCCGAATTTTCTTTCGATTTGTGGCTCGCAATTAATCTCGATCTCATCCCTGTAGCATGCTGCGGTCGTTAATTCGGCGCTGACGAAGGAGAAACGCGGGAGGGGGTGGGTGAAAGGGTGGTGGGGTACAGGCCGAAAGCGGGCCCCGTTCCGCTTGTAAGAAGCGAACACGATGACATTCGTACGGGCACTAGAGAACGAGTCGGGCTACATGGAAGCCTACACGAGCGAACGGACGATTCGGAATCAGATGTTATCTTTGACGAGGGCTGCCGTTGGTGGGGGACGACCGTGGGCCCTTTCTCGGTGCCCCGCGCCAAGATACGGATCTTCTTGGCGCCACCGTCTCCTGCAGCCCTTCCACAGGGCCACGCAAATAGCGATGGGCATTCATTTCTTCTCTTTTTTCGAGCAATTCATATATTTGTATGAGAGAAAGTAAAAATCACTTAGCAATGTCATTATAGGTACAATAATCCTTAACAAATTTCACATAAATCACCGAGTAGGGAGAGTAATCTTGTCACTTGTCATAAAAGTATAACTTAACCATTAACGTCACAAGGTGCCATCCCTAACTTTAAGATTGCATATTGCGGCTTAAACCGAAACCTCGTATCATGTGCTCCCAATTATTTCCTACCTACAGCCCTACTCATGAACGAATAAATCACGTCCAAGTACTCGGAGCGGCTGGAAGTCTCTCAAGTCCATCACTCCGAGAACAAGGCTTCTGTCGGGCCCCAGGAAAGCCGACTTTCGAGGGCCCTAAACGCGGTTTAAGCGTAACCGATACCCCAGCGGGGGGGCCAGCCCGGTCTGCTTTGCCTCCGCCATCGAAAATTCGTTTCGCCCTGGCGACGATTGACAACGGGACTTCGCGATGAGGGACGACAAACCGATTCCACCAACGGGGCACCGGTTTTCGTTTCCTGGCCCCGTGCGTTCATTATCGAGCGCACGTGTCGCCTGCCCCGAATACCTGGATGATCCTCCTCCGTATCGGGGAGATCGATCGAAGTTGGACGCGTCCGGTTGAATTTACCGACGGGACACGGCTCGAAGCATGTTCTGGAGACATTAATCCGCCTGGACCCGTGAGTTATCATTATCCGGGGCGAGGGAAATGCGGTTAATTTGGCGCTAAGAAACCATGTATTTTCCCGATGAGCACGGTGATACCGTAGATGATAGATATTGGGGTGCAGTGGTTGAAAGAAAATTGGAAGAATTCTACTTGATTCCGGTTCTGCTAATTAGAAAAACAGGCTCTAGAGAGGTAAAGTTTACTCTTCCAGTAAAATTACGCGATATTGGGGCTACTAGAAGGTAGTGAAAGGAATGTTCAATTTTTTAATTTACTTCGATGAAAACGTATTTGTCTGCGCAAAGGGAAACTCCATACAGACATTCCATGTCTAAACAAACGAAGTACGATTTACAACGAGCGAGGTTCCATGCAAATATCGAGAACAATGACACGACGAGACTCACATTAATTAAATCGTAAGCAGAATAGGAGAGAGAGGCATTCTTCAATTTGTTGATCAAGCGTCTCGCAAGAAGCCGAGCTAATTGGCTCTCTAACCAAATAATTGACAGTAAGTAGGAAATGAGAAGTTATTCCTCGTAGGAGTTGTTTGTCCTCTCCCACTTTTCTTTATCCGCTATGTCGACTATCGCAATTCGACGGCGGGAATTAACGAGCGAACAGTGTAATTAACGACTGTCGCGGATACAAGACCTTCTTCGTTGGAATTCATCTTCGGTGACGCCATTCTGACAACTGTCGCGAATACTAAGCAATTCCTACGTTTGCTAGTTGCGCACTTGAACCTTCACGTTTGAATTACACGCAAAGTTTTGGCAATAGAAGACTTAGTCACCCTGGAAATAAGATTTCGTGGGACCAATACTAGATGTATAATCTTTTCAAACGTGTCCCACCCGAATAAAGTACCACTGTCTCCGACAGGAATTGCCGCAATAGGCTTAACGTGTTCTCAAAGGATTTTCCTAGTTTCCGGTGAATGGGGATCCATTTGGCGCCGCATAGAATCATTCTTCGGCATAATCCTAACTAACCCTGCGGTAAACGGTCCAAAGACCCCCGTCAGTTAAATCGCGTGTACCTATGATAATGCTGTTTCGACTTGCGTATGTTGCATCTGTTGGCAAAAACATGATTTACAAGTCAAACATGAGCCTCTTTGGATAAAGCCTGATTTAGCCTGATTTGGTAATTATAAGTTTATAAAGGAAATACACAGAGACAAAAGAGTGGGCATAATGGAAGACAGAAAAAACAACGTCCCTAGTAATGGCTGTGGAGAATCGTCCCTGGCGCCGTCAAAGATGGCCCAGGAAAACGCCCAGTCTGGGAAAGATGACGTTGTAAATATTTTCTGTCATCGGCGGGTCCCTGTCACAGGGGCCGTCTTGTCTCCGCTTTAATAAAGGTACAGCCAGCATAGGTACCTCTTTGGAAAGCGTGTCACCTGAGCCTGGTATCGGACACTGATGGTGCGGATAGCGGCGCTTTGTGTCTTTCGTGTACCCCTCTCGGTCGAAAAGATCGCCGCACTCAAAAGACCTGCCCTCGCCATTCATCACTTCCGCTCTCTTTTGGCCCCGAGGCAGCGAAAAAGTCAATCCGTAGATTCTGTGTGGATGTTCAGCCACTGTTCGCGGTGAAGACCGCAGAAGGAAACGAAAGAAAATGTAGCACTTTGAAGAGGACTATAACAATTCTCAGTGATAAAACTCGAAACCGTAAACTTGGATTGGGAAAGTACAACCACGCATTGCGAAGCAAGTTATACGTCTGCTGGTTTGGTTTAACATGCACGGTATGCAATGCGTCAACGATTTTCCACACAGCCTTTGAACGTGAGGACATTCATTTGCACATGCAACACTTGGTGTAAGATCGTCGCGTAAAAGGCACACTCTCGCCATTCCGTGCGTCCGGTGTCCTTTATATCAAATCCAGCAGAAAAGGTAATTCGCAGATTCCAGCGAACAGGTTTTACTGAACACAGTCGGGGTGCTAATTTGTCCCAACGTGGAGATAAGGATCTGGCGAAATGGTTTGACACAAAACGAAGTAATTAAAATGATAATAAGATGGGGGATGGGTTTTATAGCTTTTCAGCTAAATCCTATGAAGGCTGACACCACCAGCATCGAGAGAGTCCATTCCACTGTTCAGTCTGCCGTTGTTAGAGTTATAAAGGAATTTCATCAAGACTGTAGTTTTCGCCCAAATGATCTTCCTAAGTGGGAATCCTTTATCCCACAGTCCCAATAAACTATCCTCCAAGATACAAACCCTATCAAAAGTTCGTCATAACATCGTTTTCCTTAAATTCCTACGTGCTTTCAACGAAGACGCCATAAAGTTAGCCCGCGTCATATATAACGAAGCATATACCACGTCAATTCATGTTTCCCAGTGTTCCACCCTCCCGAAAACAATTCGGAAAGTCATTTACATATTCAATCGGCTTATTCCCAGGATTCCTCGTTTCCTTAGGACCGATACGTCACATCCCAGCGAGCATCCAACGGTTCTGTCAGCCTCCACGATCCTCCTCTTACGGAGGAGCTAGGGTAGCGACATTTACCTGGCTGACGATGTCGGATGCCTTTGTCTCTGGCACCGGGGATAATTAAAAACCGGGTAAAACTGGCTGCACAGAAAACGCGCAGCAGTCGGTAAATCCGGCTCGGAAAGGGACACGAGATCGTATCACGAATTTACACCCATCAGCCGCCACCTTGTTCGAGCCACCTTCATCCATCTACTTGCATGTAACCAGCCGCTGGATCGTGGATCTCGATGATGACCGCGATACGGCCATGCTGGCCGCTGTAAAACCCACTGTTCGACAGCAGTTCGGCCATCAGGGTACACGTAAATATCCCCCGTTGAAGAAACGTGGATTCAACGCGGCGCGGCGTGTCCCTTGGCCGGCGTACATCATTGCGTCTTTTCTTCCTGCGGATCGCTGGAATTTCGGGGCCGAAACGATGCTGTTTTTAGTCGGAGATCTTACACAGCGATTGGGCCATTCTTCCCGGCGTTCCTGCCGATAGTTTACGGTGTCGTGTGAAAATTGAAGTCCGAGGTGGAAAGAGGGAATCCCGCCTTTGACCGAGCCGGGCGTGACGAGTTTATTAAACTGGTCACTCGTTAGGGAACAGCTAAAGATCTTCGAAGCAGTTTTTCATTTGGGGATTGTCTGATATGCGCCTCCACTGGAGGAGTTTTCCCTTTGTTCGGGGAAGGATTACGGAGATATGAAGATTTGAAGATTTTTTTAAACAAAATTGTGTAAGTGCTAGGGAAACTGAGAGGATCGAATATTTGGATCAACTTTTTTAGAAGAAAAAACAGGAAAAGGTTGGCAGAGTTGCAAATTTGTGGATAAGTATAGAGATATCACGATGAATCCCACTGAGACTGATTACTCCACTCCATAACGTACAGCTAGTCGAGCGCCCGTCTGCTCGAAACTTTCAAAACAAAAAGGACGCGGGGTCGCTAGCCGCGTTATCGCACCATTAGTCGTTCGACCTTTGAGGTGTTAACACGAAAATGAAGCTTGTGAAAGTGAAAGAAGACACACTGGAGATTCTACGGGAGATTGCGTGAAACTGTGATGAATTTAACATTATTTATACACCAAACACCGGTACAATGGTACCATGGTACAAGGGTGGCATATTTTAAGTAACAAATTACAATATTTAGAAGGCAATTCGCGTTTGCATTGATTACGCGTATAATTCTTTGCAAGATAAAATTGACTCGTTCGTGGATATTGTATAATATAGCACATAATATAGAAAATATTCTTTAATACATTAAATTGTTCAAATACTATTTCAAATATGCCATACTATATTATTAAATTTTTTGTTGTGATAAGTTAATTTGATGGTCATTAAATAATATTATATTGCGTTTAATCTGTAATCCTCAATCTAGTAATCCCGTATTGCACAAAGCTGCTGTTACACTGGGTTCACTGAATACCACTACCACTTCTGCTTTAAAAAAATCTCAATTCGAATGCTAATGAAGTTTAAAAAGGGGGGAAGAAAGATAAAATACGTAAAAATCAGTAAAGTAGCAAAGAGTAGATGCAGGATCTCGGTGTCACACGTCGCCCAGAACTTCCGACATGTTCTCGCGGTGGCACAATGTTGCACAGAGTGTCTTATAGTTGATACCAATATTATTTGTCATTAGAGGAGGACGGCGAGCCTCATTATCCGAATAATTAAACCTTATTATATGATGTAGCGCCGCTCGTTATCTAACCGGTTTGGTCGATGCGCGTCGCAGATAAACTTATCTGTCGTGTAGGAGCGCTTGTAACGAATCAATTATATTACTTATGTAAGCGTGCCTGTTTCGCGCAGTCCGCCACCTTATCGCGGCGAAACTGCCGCTGAGAACGTTTTATATCGCCCACGATAAAGAGCCATGTTCTCATTAAAGTACTCGAAAAACGCCATCCACACGCCCGTGGTTCCTCTTGAGGCCCCTGCACTGATAGTGTCTCGTTCTCGTTAAGGTTTCACTCCCATTCGCTCTACTAAAATCTTCGACTGCCATTTTAAAGCAGATTTACTAAAAATACTAGATGATGGGCTTTGCAGGCAATTAGTGTCTTTAACAGAATGTTTCCTTTCCCATTTGGGCGCTAGACGACACAATTACCTTTCATTTTACAAATCTTCCTACTCCTTGGACACTTCAAATCAAGCAGCATCAAAGAGCTAATTCCTCTCCGTATTCACTCAGTATCGTGAAATCTCCCCCAGTGAATTCCTGAATTCGTGTTTCAAACGTTCTTCCTATCACGGATCATCCTCCGAATTCAGTCAATTCACGTTTTGGAGTCGTATGCATTTATGTCTGAATACGAAGTGCGAGAGTCACCCTCCGCCCCTTCACTCCCTCCACGAAAGAAAGGGAAAGAGCGGAAAAAGGAGGAAAAGAAAAGGGAAACGCGTAGACTCTCCGTAAATCTTCCATGCGTGTAACTCTTCTGACGAGGAAGCCATGGGCGCGCTCTCGTTGCGAGAGCCTGGGAGTTGTTTATGCTTTCCTGTGCAGCGCGCTTTCTGAAATATGCAAATCGCGAATTCGCATAATGGCGTTATCGCGGTGGGATGCCGCCGCCGCCGTCGGCGACGACGACGTCGAGATCGCTGGATCCAGCGGGTCGAGCTCTTTCTCGACATCAAACAGCGACCGCCGCTGGCCATCCCCATTGATTTGTCCCTGAGAACAAACATCCCGGGCGCGTTTCGTCCCCGTGATAAATATATGATCTGCGAATCTGATCGGGGATCGCCTATGACTCACGAATTCGCCACGGAATTTCTGCCTCTTCGAGACCAGAGCTGGTCACTCTGATCGATTGGTGATATTAGTTTTGACCCTAGCAAATGGCTTTGGTAGTGAGTAAAGTGAAATTCCTAGTAGTTTGAAATACACTTCAATTGCACTTGGGTTACACTTGTTAGATTTCGAATAGACTTAAATTATTGCAGATACAGATTAATTCAGACTATGTTTGAGTTTGATGTAAGTTAGCGTTTGCATATAGCAGTCATTCGGCACTTAATAGCTTAAGATTAATCATGAATTAACCTCAAGAGTTAGGAGGTGGGCATATTAACACATTTCGAAGGAAATTTCCTTTTATTTTATTTGTAAGGGGAAAGTCAAGTATTTGATTAATCAGTACATGATCCATACATCGCGAATTAGTCCGCTGGGTAGAAGCTCCCCTTATTGTGTCCTCTTCGGATTGCTGGTTCTCCATATTTTACTGTCTAATCCATCCGCCAATTGTTCGATGGGAGTCAGATCAGGTGACTTTAAAGTCAACTACTTAATTGTACATTCACATTTTTATTGTAAGTGTATTAAGCCTTTACTTAATCCAGACTTGGATTAGAAAGAATTAAACAACTTTTACAAACATTTCGTTACAAAATACTTAAATGCTCTTCTTATCGAAGAACTATGTATTTTTAGCCCAACATCTTCCTTACACCAACACTACACTATCGCAGAACATCCTGCATGTTTCATTTGAGGGGTATGTCACTTGAGAAGTAATACCTCAGTGATATCTTACGAATGAAAACATGCTTTCATCATCACTCATTTCATCCTGGAACTTAGTAACCACTCACATGTTTATTCACTCAAACATTGTCCACTCTATGTGTTTCTTTGCTCACAGAAGTCATATCTCACACTATCCAAAGATTCCTGCATCACAACATGCATTGACAAAGTAGCATGTAAAATCCGCTTGTTTACCACTGCTACTCCAATAGGATTTTATCTAACTGGATTAATTTCTGCTTGGGTTACTAGTGCAGCCTTGATGTTATTACGTTTACTTAATATTTCGACGTAATGATATGCCGCATTCGTATTTCTAAATTTTGTCACACTGTCACAGAGTATATCCAAAAATTTTATTCACTGTAACCATAGTTTAATTTCTGACTAAAAATTCTCTTCTCAACCACTGACGCTCCAGCAAACATTGACAAACACCGAATCAAATCACAAGTACGCATTCGCATGATTCTGTCACATGCACAATAAGCAGACTTGAGGTAAACACGATTATTCCACCCCCACTAAGCGTTACCGGTATCCAAACATCAATGTTATTACTTATGAAACCAATAGTAACTTCTTATATTTGATTAAAACACAAGGAAATGACACGATTACTATATAAGACACTATTTGCAAACCCAATTCACACATCTTTTGTCATTCGAGGGAACTCCGTTTTTCATTGGGTTGTAACGTTCCATTGAAATCACGACTTATGGAAACGCCATTAACGTCTCATGTCAACATTACGTTTCTACTACGAAACAGCGATAAAGTCACGTTTTATTACAACGACGCGAACCATGTAAAATTATATCGATCCGCGACACGCGAGGCTTAAAACGTCGCGTTTCACCAGCCTGCATACGCTGCACCGCCGGCAACTTCGATGTCCTGCCATGTCACGTTCATTTGCATTCGCGGAGTCGACAAGTAGATGAATAAATTATCCACTTTCGTGTCAATCACGCGGCCAGCTCAAAACCGAAAGTGAAAATACGCTTTCCCGATAAATCGCAACTCAAATTACAGACACGAGGCGGCATCTGTCCGAGGCTCCCCATTTTACGGGTACAAAGGCCCTAAAATTTGGTTTACTTTATCTAAGTGAGCATTGCAATTGGCAGAGAACAGAAACCGTGGCGAATAGGGGTAGCGCGAGTTCGTCGGATTTCAATGCGAGCACGCATAATTATCCAATTGCGGTAACGCCGCGCAGAAAATAAGACCCGTGCCCGTTACACCCGTTCGATTCAGGCGGTTAGACCCATTCATTTCAAAGGGAAAGAGAGCCGAAAGAATCAGGAAGGAAGAGAGAGCGATGCGCGCGCTGAAACGTATCCGCGGTTTATTATTATTTTATTCGGATGTTCCTCGCCGCGTTATACCCCATAACCCACCCTCTTTCCTACACCTTTTCCTGCAACACCGTCTACATGACCCACCTCCCGATCTACCACCATCGTTCCGGCTCTCCCCCATTCACGAGAGAGAGAGAGAGAGAGAGAGACCACCCCTCTCAGTGGTTCCATGCTCGCTCGTCGCAGTCAAGTCGTAATCCCCCTTTGCCAGGCCCTTAACAGGCAGGGCAGGGCACGGCGGAGACCAAGGCAGGAACGTTAAAATTTAAGGTTTCCGTCGACACGTTGCGACCCATAAATTTCATCGCTCGAAACCGCCGCGCATTTCCTCGGGTCGCGCTTGACAAATCGCCAACGTACCCGCGAAAAATCCGCGGACACGAACGCGATCGAACGAGTTCTTTATGTTGAGACACGGTAGAAGTGGTATTAGAAGGAATACGTAGGCAGAAGTGTTCAGATAAGGGGATTTCGTGGTAGAACTCATATTTTTCTGATATAGATTGTTTAAATTTTGCATCTAAATTTTTACACAATAATGAAACAATAAATAAAAATTCATTATACAACATATCACACAATATAAAATGCAAATGGACAACAAACCATCATTCGAATACTTTTCCAATTAAATTCTCCCCACCTCAATGATTACAATTATCGAAATTAATCAAGGAATTCATAGATTTCTGGCTCAAAATGGCTCATTACTGAGTTTAAATTCTTCAAAATTCGGCGCCAAATATTCGCCACAATGCAATTCACATGCTTAGGTTATGTAATTACTAAATTACAAATCTTCAATATTATGTCATGATAGATTCTTGATACTATCACAGCATTATAAAAATTACAATATCGTAGAGATTATTTTAGGTAGTAAATGCGTAAATAAATTTCATGTTTTCGCATTCAGCCCATTCTCAAGTCGACGACGCGACTTTTCGTACTTACCGTGCAAGAATATACGCGAGACGAATTCTCGTCAAATATTCTCTTATTGAGATATGTAACATTTTGGGCTATCATTTCAGAAATTTGGTACATTGTTTTCTGCTTTATATGCATATTACTCTATACTCCCGTAATTGACATGACTGCCTACGCGAACTTGGCGTATTTCTATGCGTTGCATTCGCGATCAGAGAAATAGCTAAAGTCACTGAAAATTTAGCAGCTGACTATTATTCTCTTCTAAATATTTTTAATACCATTCACAATCATCGTGCTCATTCAATATAAAATGTATTCTTTCTTTTAATCCAAAATTCAGTCGCTATCCTTTGTACGATAGAGGTGAGATTGCGCCCGTACGTATCGATTTTTCATTGATTCACTTCTCTAATGTATCTTTCGTATCATTACAGTTTTACTTGCTGTATGACATGTGTCAAGCTTAATGATATCTTTCTGGTTAAAGTAAAATGTAAAAGCTCGTGATAATCTAACCTCGTGGATAGTCCGGTCGGAAATACTAAGGTTTTCACATTAATTATGTAATGTCAAGCGTCAAATTTATCATTCTCGTGTTCAGCATGACTGTTTCTTTGAATAGTTAGTCAAACATGTTACACAGCATGTGTAAATAATTAAATTTTCTACAAAGTAAATGTTAATTTGCTGGAATACCTGTTGACATCGGAGAGGCCGGTTTAGCAAGGACCGTAACACAGTATGCCTAGACCCTAGTTACTCTTTTAAAGAAATTTTGATTCTGCGTGTCTGAAACAAAAACTGAAGCTGAATTCTCTCGAAAATGTTTCTTTAAAAGTGAGCTTGCAGAATCTTTTAAGAATTTCTCTTATTATTTCACTTTCGCTTTCATAAATACGGCTCCTAAAGGGAACATTGATGACACGGCCCTGATCATAAGGCGACTTCTAATTATCGATCAATTTTGATTAATAAGAACTTCCACGGGACGCTGAATAATCAATTTAAACTTAGTAGTGGCACAAAAGGGCTATTCTAAATTTTCGTTTATACAACATGGTTATAATAACTTACTGTCCGTTTTCAATAACCCGCTCGGCGCGCTATATTCGTCAAACTTCAAAAGTAAAATTATAAGATATGATAATTAACGATGAGTAATTAATTTGGAATTCAGTGAAAAACGTTTTATTCGATCAAGTGAATGTCATTGGGGAAAAGTAATCTGTGAAAGGGTCTTAGGCCGGTATTCATAGTCGCTACTTATTCTTAAGCAAATGCTTAAGCATTCGGCATCCTTTACTAGCTACTAGGTAAGAATAAGTAGCGACTATGAATACCGGCCATAAATATTCAATAATAAGTTTAGCTATGGACACGGTAGAGGATAGATGGAGCTAGTGTCAAGAAAGCTGGTCTATTAACCGCCAGAACTTTAGTTCAGGTTGCAACTGAAAGCAAGTGCAGTTCGTCGCGTTTCGTCGTCGACAGAACGATTTTCACTGCTTTAATAATTAAATCTACTGTTAATTGGGTGTCAAGCATTAACAAGTAAACATTCACATTCACAAGAATATAAAAAGTACGGAATTGATCAGTTATTCTTTATTTAGTACAGTAGTTTCTAAGTGTTTCAAAATCGAATCAATAAAATGTAAGTCTTAGTGAATTGCATTTTTATTACACGTTTTAACTTGAATTTGCGATGTTTCTCCTGATTCGACGTGCTTTCGCAGTACGAACGCACTTGTATCATACGCGTACAGAATTTGAAATTAACTGCGAATTCATACTTTGTGGTTTTCCTCGAAGACGATTTCTGTGGTTTTACGAAATTTGAATTCTGCATAAATTTAGTTTTTCATTTAGCAATACGACAGTCTGATAGCTGCTGCCATCTGCAGCTCTGTTCCTCAGCTCCCACAGCTATCTCATGGACCACTATTTGCTGTCAGTTGATAAACGTGTTCGTCTTAAAAAATCGAACGCATTTCATAGTTTCAAACTAGTTGAACACTACCAAATACAATAAGATTTGGCAAATCATTTATTAGCCAAAGTATAGTATCCAAGGAATAATTGAAAAAATACAGTTCGTACTCTCAACCATTTATTCTTCTTTTTTCTCTCTCTGTATTACTAAACAGTTAAACAGAAATATGTGTTCCCTAATCGCAAAACTTTCGCAACCAAAAACGTTACAAGTAATAAGTACAAAAGATTTACAATTTCTGTCGTTGAAATTTTGAGCAATCCTGAGGAAGTATCGTGTTGGTGTCGCCAAGAATATAAATAATTGTTTATCTGCCAACAAATGTGCATTGTAAAGAACAACGTGCTTCATTGCCCAGTCTCTGCTTCGACGGTCCGTATCGGCACACATATTGCTTACCGTTACGGATACACCAAGGTCCATTTTCTCAGCCGAAGAAAAAACTTTGTAAGAAAAATTTACATACTTCATTGTACTTTTGGGACTCGTAAAATGAGGCTTCGTAACATTTTGCTGATCAGTTAAGTTACAGACAAACTTCTATATTTCAAATAGACAGATTAGGCCATCATTTAAAGGCCAACTGTTCCATGGTTAACCTCAAAGTTGCAGCCAGTGCCTAAGCGCGCGAAATCTTGAATTCAACAAGTGCAGTACATATGTATATGGTGACGCGATTCAGTGTAAGAACATAAAAGATAATATACAGTTTATTTGTAAAATAATGACAATACAGTCATTTGTCAGTTTAGTTTGGAACATCTTTAACAATAATATGATCAGCAGTATGTTGTTATTTAAAGAAGTCATCAAATCGCATTCCTAAGTTCTCTACGAAAATACGATTAAAAAGGTACTTGCAAATGTCCCTTACAAAATCTTTTCTCGTAAAAATATCCACCATGTGCTCTTCTACAATTTGTTTCTGTTTTTTTCTTCTTTTTTTTTAACAAAGTGTTACATTAAATGTCGCATGCTCTGATCGTGTTTCTTCTGCTTTCTCGTCGCTACATCGTCGGAATGAAGAAAAATAATTTTTAATAATTTAATGACGAGCGCACGCTCCTCGTGCTGTCCCATTTGAAAGGTAGAGCAGAAGGAGCGTGACAATTTATAGAGACTATAAAAATAATGTGTCCACTATCGTTCAGGAGGTCTTCTTCCTTTTTACAGAAGTTCACAGAGTTCTTTCCTTTTGTGCCCGTCTCGTTTCTATAGGGTTCCCCTACTTTGTGTATACTATGTTATTTATGAGTAAGCAACGATAACGGGATTAATACTGTTCGTTGAAAACGTTTCACGAGTTCTCTCTGCTCGCTTTACGTACGCACACACTATCGCGTATACAATTATTCCATTATGATTTCCATTCTGCTTCCATGATCTTAAAATGTTATTCGCGCATGCCCGCCCTTTACGCTATGATTATTCCTTCCTCGAGTACAAGTGTTAGTTTCAATATCATTCATTGCGCATATTGTCGATTCAAATAATATTGAAAAAATTGCTTGTAATTGCTTCTCTTCACACACACACCGAAGAATTAGAATTGGGGTTCGTTTCTTAGCAACAGTCCCTTAAGTTTACTCCGCAATAGATTTTGCTTCGATTACAGACAGCTTCAAAACACTTTTTATCACAGATAATAAACGTTTATTTGGTGTGATGAATTAAGATGCTTTGATAACGACGGGGTAGCGATCAATAAAATTTCTCGTAAAATAAGGAAAACAGATTTTAATGCTTCCAATCACATAACTTAAAAAACATCGAATAGCAAAGAAACACGAGTAACAATGTAAACAATTCTTTTTAACGCATGCAAGAAAAATTGTAACCCTTTATCAATTGTTTACATAAAAAAATCTATCAATGCTTCCTTTAATAAGTCATAATCATGCTGTTCATTCTGTCGCGATAAAATTAGGGAACGTTTCGCTTACGATTAGAATGTAATAGAATAGAAATACAACTTTTTAATAGTATCAAAAGAACTTTCGTCTCTACATTATCAATATAAAGCTTCTTCACTGTTAAATATATACGTTTTGTGAACAGTGTTTTGAACATGACAAATGTTGGAATATATATACAAAACTATATGTACAATCTTCGTATTATACACATCATACTACTTCATATCGTCATTTATATCTTTGCCACAATAAGCGCAAGCATTAGTTACAGAACGAATAAAATAAATAAAGACAAAGCAGTCTTGATTTTGTAACTTTCGTATTAGAGGGAAGTAAGGGATATAAGTAACTTACAAGATCAAGAGCATTAAAGATAATATCAGATTGGTGTCATTCCATCCTCGAAACAAGTAACAAAGATATAATTGACAACTCTGAATTTATACATGTCAATGGTCTGTACATGCACACCACCATCATATATGCGGATAATATTTTACAGTACGATGTACATATATATCCAGTCAAAGTATAGTTTTTTTTTTATACACTCTATTCTACAAACTGACTCTACATAACGTTTACATTCTTCGAAATATGATCCTGTATTTCCAAAGAGAAACGAAATAATGGAGATTACGTTTCAATTACCACACATTGACTTGACCGGCGCGGTTCACACACCATCTATCGAAGCTCGCGTTAGTTCCAACTGCTTGTGAACTCACCAAGATATATTCTGGATGGAATGCTTTCGTTAGTCTTATAAATACTTGAACTCCCACTTTAAAAACTCACGAGGCAAGATTCTGCAGGAATGCGAACTCTTTCGTGTGAGCTACTTCGACATACCGCTCACTACCATAGTATCCGAATGCTTGAGAACCACATGAAACCGATAACAATGAGATTCATTAATACTGGACGTCAAACTGTTAATACTTTTCCTACGCGTTGTTATGTAATACTATAACACATTCAAGGAGAAACTAATACTTGATGTGATCGTACGGTTTATGCGATTATAGAAGTTAAAAAACGAAGAAACTAAAGGAGTTAAATTGCCCAGATCTTAAAGGTTAGCCATACACAGAGATCAAATTAGTAGGGTGAGATTCGTTTCGTTATAAACATAGTACGTTACTTCGGCGCTTCGTTCACGCAGACCCTTCACAAAGCTGTGCTCTCTATCGGAGAGGCTGCGCGGTTAGGTGTGCAACACCGTTCAGGAGTATGGCACAAATCCGGCGTGTGCCTACCATCTCTCAACCGAACGAAGTCCAAGTCTGCGAAAAAGTCACTCTTCATAGTACCTACTGCGCTGTCCGAACCAAAGCTGTCTTGCCTGCATAGATCCACATTTTTGTAACAGCCGCTGTACTCCGCCAAGGAGATGGGCAACTTGTTATCGTACGCCGACTTGGTATTGATTACTGTCTTCTTAGGATCATTAGACTCTAGCTTCATGCAATCTTGGATGGATGTGGTGCAGTCTTTTTTGTTCTCGACGTTAGTCTCATTTTGTGTATTGTATATAAGGAAATCGTCGTTCTTGGAGAGACTTGAATTTGAATAAACACTATCCGTGTAACAAAGTGCAGAATTTTTCCTACAACAGCTGTCTTTGCGGAGGTCGTCCTTTCGCAGCGTATTATAAGGCGAATAATCTTTGTACCCTTTATCTTTGTATTTCGCTGTACAGTCTAATACTGTCAGACTTCCTTGCCTGGATAGGATACTACCAATGTCCGACACGTTGCTCTCCTGCCTCGATACTCTGTCGTTGGTAGGTTTACTTTCCTCCATTTCTCCTGAACTTATAGTTACTTTTGATTGCAACGAAGTACCAGCTTCGGTGGATAGGCTCTTTTCCTGCGAGGAGAATGCATTCTTTGGCGTCTCTTTTGTGGGAGAAATCTTTGTCCTCCTTAAGTAAGAACCCGTAGACGATTTTGAGTTGTCGTTGCAAGGCTTCTTGGACTCGTTCTCATTTTGGTCACCCATCTTATTTTCCTTCTCCATGGCATTCGCAGATTTTCCGATTTGCCTTAAGTAGGAGTTAACCGAGCTGGGATCAGATATTTTGAATTTGCTCTCCAGCTTCGTTCTCGAATGACCGCTTCCAACCGAATTATGATCATTGGATTTCTCCACTGACTTAGAGTTCAGACTATTATTAACCTTGTACGAACACTTGTTATCGATTATATATTCAGGAGTGTCCGACAAAGAGCATGGATTCGATCTGCCCACGTATCTTATCTTTTCGACAGTGGATATTCGTTTCAGGTTGCATTCAGTTAGATCGTTTTGCCTCACACAAGCGTCTTTATCATTGGAAATGTGGGAGGACGATTCGTTTGATTTCATATTTTGCCTGGCAAAGTATCCAGTAAATCCACTGGACTCTGGGGAGATAATTATATCCGGTTTCTCCCTTTCGATCGTAGTCTCTTTAGACCTCGAGTTCTGCCTCAAATATCGCCCTGCATTTCTAGGCGATTCGTTTGTTTTGCTGTTCTGCCTCGTATACCTTCCCCTGGAACTTATCACTTCGGGCACTTGGAGCGTGTTACCACTCTGGACAGATTCCTCGCGTTCCAGCGTGCTATCGTCGCAACCGCTACACCGTTTCTTTTCCTGGTGTACCTGACCCTCCTTAATGGGCTTCAATAGCGGTGCAAGCGTCTCTGGAGTCGTCGACTCGCTGGTGCTCGTGCTAGGTCCAGTGTAGTTTCTGATGTCGAATTCCAAATCCGACGGCAACTCGGCGCCCACCGATAAATGCATCGCTAAACCCTCCAGCCAGATCTGCATCACCTCGAAGGGCGGTCTTTTGTCGGGGTTTAAATCGCAACAGAGAAAGGCGATCATGTAAAACGCTTCTGGACAATTGGAGCAGAATTTCTCTTTAAACACGTTCTGGTTTAGGCCGAAGTCTGAGGATCGCGGCAAGTAATCTGGATCAGCTTGAACGCGTCCTATGATCTCACACACGACGATACCAAAGCTGAATATATCAACCTTCTCGTCGTACTTGTTACCCTTCATCATCTCAGGGGCCATCCAATATGGGTTCCCCACTACGGTGTATCTCTTCTTCCTCTCCTTCTTCGACGTTTTCGCCTCCCCATCGGAATGTCTGTTGCATTTTCGGCTGTCCGGCGAATTGCCATTCTGTATTATTCGAGCTAGACCGAAGTCGGCAACGACCACAGTCTTGTCCTCGCGCACGAGGCAATTGTGCGAGTTCAAGTCCCGATGAATGATGTTCATGGAATGTAGATAAGCCATACCGGCGGCGATATCTTTGGCGAACGACGTTCGCTGTTCCCATGGCAAGGTTTCGTTCGCGTCGTGCAGCAAGGCTCTCAGAGTCCCACCTGCTATGTGCTCAGTGACCAAGTGGAGCTTCTTGTCCTTGTAGAGGACCCCGATGAATCGGAGAACATTATTGTGATGCAACGAACGTAACACTGCGACCTATTGAATCCGTGCAGAAATAGAAGAAAATAGGGTGACAAGTACAAATATGTGCATACTTGGAATATGAGCCGATCCGTGATGCCCGAGCTTTGTTATTTCCAACCGTAGGACTTACCTCCTTTAAGAAGTTCTTCTGGGCTTCCTCATCCACCCTATACAACTCCTTTAGCACCATAACTTCATTAGTATCCCTGTGCGTGACTTTAAACACTTGCCCGAAGAATCCTGTACCTAAGAGTTCCCCTTTCACTAGATCACTGGCACGGAATATTCTTTGATTCTTTGGCTCCACACGAAACGATCTCGTCCTGCTCAGGTCGCACGTAGGATTTGCAGGTGTAGATCTACAGGGATAGTAAAGTAACATGATATACTTGAGCGTTCGCTGTGAAAGCAGTTTAATGTGTACTGGATCGCGCACCCGTCAAGCAGCCGCGACATGGAGCTGCTACGCTCTTTGTGCATAGGATCTCTCGTTCTTCTCAATTGCCTGCTTCGCGTCCCACTGATGTAACCTTCGTCCCGACGCTTAAATAATCGCTCTTTATTCTCCGGGCTCGTTCTCGGACTGCCAATGGACGTCAACATCGCCGCGGACGGCGATGGGAATGTCGGTCGCCGCGATACTGCATCGGGATCGTGCTCGATGGTCAGCTGAAATATTAAGTACACTTGTTTCTATATTCAGTCCATAGTTAACAATTATGCGATGACAGTATGTAGCTGAAATTTCGGTTGAATTTGCATTATAGCTGGTTCTAGAGAGAAGAATCACCTGCAGAACTGTATCTGAATGTTGTATGAGATTTTCGATGCTCTCTATAGCCTGATCCTTGACTGGAGTGCCATTCACTTCGAGTATTCGGTCACCAATGTGTAATGATATGAGATCACTGGACATGTTCAGTCTGTAACACGTTCCATGTGACATCTTCAAAGTTCATAAACACTCTTTTTAACAGGACATGCAAAAATTTTGCGTGCACTTGATTTATATCCGAGTATCGTACTGTATTAAATATTACATACATAGTAGTGTCATGATAAGGAAGAGAATAGAGACTAGATAGTGAAGCCGATGTCGCATGTTCGTTTGCGATCTCGTACATCTTCTGAACTATTCGATGCGCATATGATGTGAAGCACAATAGGTACAAAATACAAAATGCAAGACTCTGCTTAGTAAACGAGAACAAGGGGGGGAAATTCACTGATTACCTAAAAACAAGTATATGGAACAAACATATAACATAGAAGTTTGAAATAGAATCAAGAATTGTATTCTTCAAACGGCTTTTAGGATGATGAAAGTTAATGCAATGTGGTGTTATGTGTTGATAATATATTACTGTTCTTAGGTATATGAACCGTCGCTTCGTCCTGAACGTTACATGCTTACGGATCTGCGGCACATACTAAATGAACAAATAATATTACACAAGACGAGACTATTCGCACAACATATGTATTCTGCGTGCAGTTACGTAGCGAGTACTAAAAACACACAGCTAATTCGTAAAAGAAAATACAGTATCTAGTGCGTATTATTTGTTATGCTGTACCTATGATTAGAGAAGTGGCAGCATAGCCTAAATAGAACCTCCATCACAGAGGCCAGCAGCTTACTGATCTTTCCACGAACATTTCTCATTAACCTGCATTTTAGTTCAAAGTTATTAGAGGCTGCGCATCTGTACTGGTTCTTAAGTAACCATAGAATTATTCATGCACGGTTAAATATTTTAGAAAAGCTTTATTCAGTATAATTTCGTAAGGTACACAAACAGGATACTCCCGGCCAATATAGGCTGATAGACGAATTTTGGAACGCCCGTTTTTAAACTATCGTACATGTTATTTTCTCGACAACTGAAATTCACTCTATCTATTGGAGAATTAGAAGTATGTGATCCATGTAAATGACATTATTCTTCTGAAGCGAGCGAATCGTTTTAACAAACTTTTGTAAACAGGAGCAAATGTAAAGCCAAAAAGTATAGTACAAGGATATAGAAATATATTGTGTATAGTTTATATACATACTCAGATATACGGAGCAAAGCACCACAATTTCGAGGACTAGGAGTTGTGTCTAATGTCAGTTTGATTCCCCGCTGTTTTTCAGGATCCGATGCATTAGGGGGTATTTCCACCAGTCTGATGCTGTGCGGCTTTCGGGCGAACGGGCAATTGGACGTCCTGTTGATCGGCTGCAGCTGCCTCTTGTAACAACAACCGCAATAGAGCTTGGATCGTTCGACCAGCGCGTAACTCTCTCCGTCCCCGATGAAGGCTCCGCAAGAGTTGCAGGCGAAGCATTCTGGGTGAAATTTGTGATCTCCTGCCAGCATAACGGGGCCTGTGATGATTTGGCCGCAACCTTGGCAGGCTTCCCCATAAGCGGCCCAATAATCATCCTTACAAAAAAGCAGGCCATCCTTCTCGAAATACCACGAGGAAAGACCGATATCACACGCTGAACACCTGAGAAATTTTTGACCATCAAGATTACCCGATCTTCGCACCACTGCCCATCAAATAGTCCCTTCTTACCGGAAACAATCGATATGCCATTCTTGATTTAGTGCCTGTATGAATTCATCCTCGTCGATCGCGTTAAGGCATCCAGCGCAAGTCAGTGTCCCTCCACATTCCCCACTTCCTGGGTCTAGAAAACATTCAGAAGCAAACATCTAATTTGATAACAGTGGACAGGAAGACATTGATGATCAGTAGCAAGCGGAGAACTCTATGTTCTTCTAAGTTCATGCTTGCTCTGCCTGCTCCCATGTTTATATATTTTTTTCCTTGTGTATTTACATACACGTACGAGCGTTTTTGCACGGCCTCGGGTGAAACGTTAGACGTACCGATGGGCGCATCATCCAGCATCGAATGTCGAATAATGGTACCCCGTCGGCGCTAAGAAAGCAAATGCGACGCGGTACCATGGAAAACTGAGGGCGTCAGGGACGTGTGGTAGGAAGGAAACGTGATTCACGGTTGACGTTAGGTAAGCATCATCGGCGGGGCATTTATCAGCCAGCTGACAAGGAACCGTGAAATTCCGAGACGATCGGGACTTGTCAATTGAGAAAACGTGCGGTCGAGATCAGGGGGGATCTCCCGACACGTTGGTGTGTTTAGGAACACATAATTGGGAAAGTGCAACGGGAAGGAACGCGTAAATAAAGTGACGTGAGGAGCGTGGGCCAGGGAACTTGGACGCCTGGACGCCCACGCGCACCACGGAGCGTCGAGCGTACACGCGAAATTGCCGATCAATCGATGCGCCGTACGAGACGTTCGAAACTTAACGCGTTCTACTTGGCGATTCGCGCCAATTGATCCACAACTAAGCTTCTACTTTGCCGAAAAAGACGTACCGTTCGACGAAACTTCATCCATCACAGCATCTAGAACTGACACACTCCCACTCCACGCTTTGACCACTGAATATAGAGCGAACAGAGTTGAGATCCATTGTCAGCGCAGCGCGCTCTGCACCGTGGCGGAAGGCTTGAATTTGGTACGCGTGTTTCAGCGCTTCGGGGAGTGTCGGAGATTTTCAGGATCTAACCTCCATAGGATATCGTCCGAGTTAAGGTTGATGGGGAAAAAAAGAGAAGCTTGTCAGGAGGTAGTCATTTATTCTAACGATATTTGGTCTTCATTTTGAATCTGTTTTACAACTTAGATGTAATGCAACTTCTTGATGTTGCTTTAAAGATAATATTACTGTACTTGCATCGACGCACAAGCGTGCACGTGTTATAATAGTAACCATACGAGCTTATGAGCAAATTACAGGTAAATATGTTTATTGATAGCGCGGTGTAAACTTGGTATATTTGATTACTCGCGCTGCGTTAGCATCGAAGTTTAATTGTCTATCGATATGGTTAACCGTAATTGTAACATTCGTAGCATAAATATTCTCTGACGAAAGCTAACACGGAGTATAGTGTGTATAAATAATGGAATAGAAGCAGTCGTGTTACGTGCAAATGTTAAAAGCTACTCTAATATCGTACACAGTAGTTAGAAAATTAATCGGATATGCTTATAAATATTATTCATTCGCGTTTGTTCTTACAGTGAAATCTCCTTAATTCTTAACTTAAAATCAGAATTTAGAAAGAAGTTTGGATGCCAAAACGTTTCCTTAACAAGTGCCCACTAACATCTCTGACGGTTGTTTCAATTTAAGTCGAATTAAGAAGATTTTACTGTAGGATCGAAAACCAATCGAAGGTCGTTAGGAGACAATATTTGTCACCGAAAGACAGAAATCGATTGCACTCTTCCCCGGCCGACCTCCACGAGGTATTTAAAAATCCCGCCTTTATTCTCGATCATCTCGTGGAATCTCGTTTCTTTCTCTGGTCGCATCGATTATTTGGACCCGAGGGTCCCAAATAACGGACGGTTGCTTGTGTTTCTATGTGTAAAACCATATAGGTACCTATGCCAAGCTTCTACGCTGAGTAAAATCTTAATCACAGTAAAAATTGTGCTGGATCGCCGTCGTCGATTCTTCACATGTGTAAGGTTTCTGATATTCGCCACTAGTGGTAACCAATCTTTCAATCATTTCGAGCAGTGTTACTACGAACTTTATAGGCTAAACTAGTTTGATGAGTAGAATTCGAAGACAAGTACCTGTCCAAAAATGTAAGCTATCAAAGAGGATAGAAAATTGTAAATCTCGAGGAATTCGTTGGTACTCTGTTTCTATACGGTCGATGCAAAAGAAATCCCATTTTGTTATTCTGAAAAACGAATGTTAATCGTGCTCATTTTCGTATTGATCTTCACACAGAGGTTAAGACTCTTCCCTTCCGTATTCTGCCAAGAGAAGTGTCCGATTTCTGACTAGAATTGGCATTTCTTTTGCATCGACCCAGTAAAAAATCTTAATCTAAAGAGTATCGTAGCGATGCTACGACTCGTCATGCATCTGCGCGCGCATCCTGCGCGACAGCAGTGACAACGAATGATATGCAAGAAACGCGAACCTTGTTGCAGCGATATAGTTGCAGTAAAACCTTCCTTCATTACGCCTGAACAGCAATCACCCGCCAATATTCAAATTTTCTGTTATCATTCTTTACGTTATTTTCAATAGCCGAAATATTATATAATTTTTCCCGCATAATGTCAGAAGGTGGTCTGCAACTATACCATTTAAAAGTGCGTACACGTTAAAGAGTATTATTGAGCAGTAATTGTAAAATCGTTTCACCGATGGCACGCATTTACACCGATCTCCAAAAATGAGTGTCCTTTTCTCGGATATCGCTTGAATGTTTCAATGTCCCGTCCTTTGCTACGGCGTCTTTTCCCGTGCTCTAATTTAGGGCTGCGGAAGAAAGGGTGGAATAGCACGTTGGCCCCGTGCATTTGCATCGTAATTGCAAGGACGACAGGTGTTGCATTTACATAGCCGTTTTTCGCATTCTACCGCCTCTTTCTGACCATCGGGCTCTTTCCTTGCCCTCGAATCCGCCGGTTCGCGTTCAATGGCAACCTTCTCACGAGGAAGATGCGCGTTCTCCAGCTAAATATTGAAATAAAGCAAGAGGCACATAGAGAATATGTAATCCACTCTGAAGGTTACTTCGGGGATCCTATGTTGCCAGCAAAGATCCTTAGATCCTGCCCCGTCCAGAACTGATCGAAAGGAAAGAAACACGTTCACTCCCATTGGCGCGAGCCTCCGCCGAGTGAAAGACACAGGTAGCATACGAGGAACGTGGCCATCGTTAACGCGCGTGTGCAATTAGCTTGCTCATTGGAACCCTGTTAACTGGCGCCGCTTCAAAGACTGTCGGGTCCGTTCTTCTTGCGCTTTCGTAGTAGCTAGTTCACGTTCAGGGGCATCAGCGGCACGTACTTATCGCTGGGACGGAATTTGTACTGGGAGCACAATCGATTCGACACGGTCTCCGAGTAGCCGTTTCTGCAACAGATCGGTACAGGCCACGATTATCGGTCACACCGTCAAAAACCGCCGCACAGAAGACAGCAATTCAAGGAAGCCCCGCGAGCCCATAAAAACCGTCACCGATTACATCGCCACCGACACCCTGCAAGACATCGAAGCTAATCGTGCAAAATTACGTTCACGGAACCGGATCCCGTCATGCGCCGCCGAGAAGGTATTGCTGCTTCCGTTTGAGGACCCTGCGCATCGCCTGCAGCAGCGTCTTGAGGAACAGCACCTTGTGGGCGTAGTGGTCCTTCCGCGGCTCCGTGATCTCGAACTTTGGCGAACTATCCCAGTATATTGGGCAACTGAAGGGACATTCGACGAGGCAATTGTTAAAAGTATCATTCATCCAGAGGACTGTGCTCGAACGAAGCTGTTTTTGCTCCAGTTCTCCGCAATAGGTTCCTGGACGGTGGAAGAACTCGGTATTGAGAGATTATTTGGGAAATTGGTCGTTTTAGGATTTCGGAATGATGTTCATAATAGTCCTCTTTGAAATCCAGTAGAGAACACTAAAATTGTGCGACAAGTATAGAAACGGGAGGATATATCCTTCACAGAGAACCACCCACTGTAGCCAGCGATTTTAAATTAACGATCGTAAAGTGTACTACGTCGCAGGACTTTACCTCTGCCACTGGGAGCACGGCCGTCTCTCTTTGAAGCAGATCACTTGTATGACGTTGAAGAAAAGCGCGCCCAGAGTGTTCGCCACTTCCGTGTTGAGAGTCTGCAGGCATCTGCGGAACTTGGCGTCGCAGTCACAATGGGACCGTGTGAATGGGGAATGGTTGCATATACCGTGGATGCACTCCTGCGGCGATATCGTGATGGGACAATGGTCGTGTTCCCTGCAGCAGGCATCCTCGGCAGCGTGTTGACCCAGGTCGTCGTACGAATTTGCTAGAGTGCCAGGCCCGCACCATTTTGTCCCTGGGTAGATTATACCACCGCCTGGAGGCTGGTTCTGACGAGGCAGAAACGTTATTCGAGAAAGAATTGTGAACCATGGCGAACGTAGCTCCCCCAGGGTTCTTGATAATGAAATCCTCCATGAGGAGCTGCGTTCGTCAAGTGGGATGGATTTGTAGAACTGGTGGAAAAATCTAGATGGATTATGTTAGGGAGGCCCCTACCTTTCCCTTATCACGAGAAGCTTTGCACGTTTCCTCGAGGTCCGCCACAAGATTGCTAGACATTTGTCTGACTTTCTTGGGGTCAGCGCCGAGAACCATCCTCTGTATTACCCCGCGATCGTGGTAAAGGGCACAAAATGGGGCGTCTGCGTTTAATTCCACCATTCTAGACAAGGTGGGATCCGCCACCAGGACGCTGGCCCCGGTTTCATCCCCCCAAAGGGTTGATATGATCAATAAGAACACAGCAAACATCTAGAAATGATATCCCAGTGGAGAAAATGGAGGTCAGTTGCCTAATACGAGGCAAGGTTTCTCCTAATACGAGACGGAAGGAATAGGAACGCCTGGGGATAAAAATTGCAGTAGAATTTTACTTCAAAGCGTTAAGTCAATTCAATGTTGAATAGAATTTGCATCGATATGAATATTGAACAGAACTCGAAAATCGTCAGTAGTATTTCTTCCACATACTTGAATGAAAGCATTGCATAACGGTCGGCACATAATAAAATAGACGTGCAAAAAAATATTCTTATTTAACGCGCCCATGGAATGCCACGAAGGTCATGGATGACATCATTCATTGCGAGTGAAACGCGTCCTCTTAATAGACATTTAAATCTGCAGAAGACTAGTCTCAGGTTTATTTATCTTTCGACTGCTCAAAATTGCACCTGTTAACAGGAACGCCAACGAAGGCAACGAGGATAGCGTGTCAATGATTTGCAGAGATGTTTCTCAACTTTTTACTAACTCTGGCGTACAAATATCAACGTTGTTGGTACTTTAGCCGCAATTTCACTTGAACACACAGCGCTATCGGCATAGTGAGGCTAGGTTGGCTAATTACCTCGAGCAACAAGTGAATGCTCTCGTAATTGAATTAAGTCAGTAAAGGCCACTCTACTGGGATAACAAACTCGGTGTCAATATCTCATTTGTGTGGCATTTCAACCAGGCAGACCACAACCCCCCCCCCCCCAGATGTTCTTTTTTGTACCTTCCTTCTCAACACCCTCCTGATTCGTTACGAAAGTTAAAGCTTGCGTTTCACAATGGTATACTTCGAATTGCTATTTAAACGAGATCTCCCCCGCCCCATGACAACCCAATCAGTGCTGCCATGATCCCAGGAGAACGGATCTAATGGGAATTGATTGCGTTACGTGACAGAACAGCGTGACGTTTTCTTTCTTAATCCGGGCATTAATCGTCGCTTGTTGAAACGCAACGGTTCAAATAGATTGGCCTGCCAGGAATTCCGGTCGCTTTAACGAACAAGTCAGAGGGGTAGATTAATTAAAACGTCGTGGAACTGATGCGTTCCTTGGTCGAACTGCCCAACTCGTCGCATCCGCGACGTGGGCTTTTTACTTTCCTTGGTAGATCGATGTATTTCCTTGTTTTCTACCTTAGCATATTGAACCTTGAATCTATACGCGTCGAAGACAAGTTCTGATCTCATGAATTTTTTTTTCATAGGCCATCACCAGAGATATACATATGTAGATGTGGGTTTAGCATATGTAAATTGGGGAATTGAATGGACGATTAATTCCCCCTTATTTCTATTAAACTTTTTTTCGGTACACAGTTGGACGGAAAGCAAGTGGGAGGGTTGCGTTTTTATACTGGCAGAGTTGGGGCGCCCGCAAACTTGTTTCCATGGGCGGGGGCCATTTTGGGGTGACGATAAAGAAAAATATAGTAGTGGGAGAATATATGGAAAATATTGTAGTGTCAATTTTATTAAAAATTTAAAAATATTCACTTCTTTTAGTACAAACTTAACAAAGCTGCAAAATGAGCAATTTTTTCTCGAAACACAGGTAGGGGCGACCGCCCCTTTTGCCCCTCCCCATCCCTCTCCCCGGACGCCCATGCTGGCAGAGCTTAAACTTGTTTGCGAATAGATTCATGGCCGCAATGTCTAACGTTCCTACACGAACCAGTTCATTCTATTATTAACATAATTTGCAACTTTTGTACCTATCAATGTTGAATATTTTTCTAATCCTGCAAGGCGAGCGTCAAGGTGTTCGTGCGTCTTTCTATATATTCTATTACGTCGCGACGTTCCTGCTACAAGATCGGTATTGCGCTTCATGTCACCCATGCGTGTTATCCTACTTCGCAACACCCATGCGTGCTATACCACTTGCCCCATTTTACCGCCATTATTAACCCAACCGAATAACATTCATCTCGCGAGGAGGGGTGGGGTGGGGGTGGGGGAGGAGGCACGAAAGAACTTACTGGTGTATTATGGAAATGAGTCCGTTGCAAAATTACGTCCGCGGCGAAAGATAAGATCTGCACTCCTCTCTTTCTTCTTTCCCGAGGATCTCACTCTTCACATTCCGTCGGACTTATCCCCCACCGGTCGAAGCGAGAAAACTCTCGAGGCTAATTTACCGTCGAGGATTCTGGAGACATTTTTCAATCGTGCACTCCGCGAGAGAACGGGAAGAAATCTCGGCAAGGCTCGGCGATTCGAGTGCGTTTAATGGAGGAGACGAAATGTGACGCGAATATTCGAAGCGGTGGCGGCGAGGGACGCCAAGCGACTGATGGGGGGCTTCAACTTTCCCGAGAACCGTTCCCAAAGATTCCTTCAAGGCCTGTTCCCGGGTAAGGTCGACGCGGAGATAAGGAACAAAGACCGAAACGAAGGCTTCGCACCGGCTGTCCTTCCTCCGACGGTGTCGCGAAGAACGATTTCGATCCAGCCCAGTACCATAGGGGAAAAACGAGGAGATTGTCTGGGAGACGATGAACGACCTTGCGAATCACCTATAAGAGTCTCGAGGCGGTCCCATTCCGAATGCCACTTTAAATGGCACTCGAGCGGCCGTCGGAGATTGCTATCAGATTTCATGTAACAAATTAAAAATGAGGTGCTTGTAATCCGGAGGATATCTATGTCGACGATTTTCACAATGTTGCGCAAGAGATGCTGGGTACTAAGGAAATTATAAATATTTTGTGAAAGAATGATTCTGGGTAGCCACCGAATATTAAACATCTACGAAGGGGACATTATCTATTAAAGTGGCGATAGATTAAATTGGGGTATCAGAATCGAAGCTAGCTCTGCCCGATCGATCGGAGCTCCATTCAATTAGCACGATTAGATCGTCCCAGTTTGGGGGCGGGCGATCCCGAAAGCGTCACGCGAAGCAGCCCGCGCTATGCTCGGAAAATTGAAGCAGATATCGAGAATCTGGGTCAGCGGGGCTCGTTGACGAACTTGTCTCTTGAACCTGTGCCGAGTCACGTCACTGGGCAACCCTATAATCGACTGTGACTCAATCGACTGTGACCCACCTTCGACGCCCCGAGGGTCACTCGTCGTAAATCATCGCCGTCTATCCTCCACTGGGCTCTGATCGCGTGGAAAATATCGGTTCAAACACACTCTGCCTGCTTTTCCCCCCCACAATACCCATCGACAGAATGAACTCTGTGGTAATCAAGCTAATACTCGAGCCATTGATGAGTGGAATGCCAATTAGGATGACTCCCTGCTCGTCATTACCAAATTACGTTTTAATGGCCACTGTTCTTCCCCTTTAAAAGAGATATGCGCCAGAAGCGTAACGAGATACGAATTCATAGTTCCGAAAGCGACTCGCCCGGGACCATTTACTTAGTTAAGATTTTTCGTCGAGAAAATTCACAAAGTATACGGCACTCGGGACGGGGCTGAACAAGAATCATACAGCAGATTTTTCCGTCGCGAAATGTTGCATGGAAGAAGCAACCGTCCCAAGGGACGCGGGAAACTCTTAAACGAGAAGAACGGCGAGCACCCAAGGAGCACCCAACCGCCGTTGCCGCGACGAAGAATTATAGAATTAGCGGGGCGATCTGACGTCAAGAACAATTCCCGAACGAATCGCCGCTCGTTACGATACCATACGTCGTGCACGAGCCCGCTTAAATCGATGAAATTACCCTGCGGCGAACCCGTGCACGTGCAGTGGCGTGCGTGTGCGTCCGCGACGCACCGACCGCGAGCCCAAGGGACGGCCAGGGAGACTGTCGAAGAGATTGGATCGATCGACGAGATCTTCGAGGCACCGGGCCGACGGTCGGCGTAATCGACGGCTTTAACGGAGGAGGCACTCGAGCCGGGGGAATAACGCGAAACTCACTGAAAGAAGAGGCAAGCCGCGCGCGGGGTACGCTATAGCGCCGCCGCCACCCCCATCTGCGCACCCCCGGAACCGCAACGCGACTCGGGGCTGCTGCAGTGCGCAACAGCCCCTCGAGCAGCCGCCCGACTCGGGACCCGCCGTCCTGTGAAATCTGTCGAGTGGGTGTTTGTGATACTGTGCTCGAAATAATTTGACGACCGGCTATTCGGTATTTCGAAGGCCACTGTGGGGTTGGGAACAGTAGCTACTGTCTGGCAGCCCTTTGGAATTCATTACGGAAGTGTCAACGTCGCGGTCGCTAAGTGAATGGGTCTCTATTTTGGTAGAGACAGTAGCGCCGGTTTTGGTACTTCAGGCGAATTCGAGGACCACGTACTTGGCTTTTCGAATGCTACTTTGTTCCACAGATGGCTATGCATTCTCCCTGTAGATGTTGACATTCTGTGGGAACTGGTGGAACTGTGGCTACGAAACGAGAAGTGTTTTTGTGGGCATTATGAGTCGCTGCTTTTAGTAAAATGATTGGAGGGTTGGCTATTGTTGGAATTGAGGAAGTTTCTAGACTATTGCCCTCTAATATTTGCGGTGTTCTTCCTGATACTATTGCTTACCGAGTCCCATCACGTACACTCGTTAAAGGATATATATTTTGAATAATGTATGCGTAAGTGGGTACGTGAATGGCATGTGACTTCGTGTTTCGTCGTTTCGGGATAAATTATCGAGGCGATTGAGACAGGTTTTGGAGATTCTGCTGTGCATCTATTTTTGACGTCAGGAAAGTAACGGAAACGAGGAATAGAACCCTTTTTCCCGCCATATAAATATCTACTCAACCGTAAACTTTTCTTCATCTTAATCCCCCGAACAGTCTGGCAGTAAAGAACTAAGCAAATCGTAATTAATATACGTACGTTTGAAAAGCTTTGCTCTTGGAACTGTTTTAATTCCTGTTTGGCAATGACGAGAGACCAGACGTCTCGTTGGTCCCTTAGGTGGCTCTGTGGATCAGCGACAGTGTAAGAAGGGTTGCCGTCGTAGGATGCCTTCCCTTGTCTGTGCAAGATTGGCTTATTCTCCTCAACGGTTGCTATCAGACTGATCGTTAAAACCGGTCGTCAGGATACTGATATTCAGGGGCATAGATATATGGACCCGTGGTCCAGATGAGTTACACCGGGGGAGATTCCATATCACGTGATATGCCGCATGTTTATAACTCTATAACATATAGAACTGTCTGTTGTAAATAGATGGGATGCTCGAGAGGGTCCCTTCTCTCAGAGGCGTTAAACTCGTTTGACATCATTTATATCTATTATGGGCTGGAAATGATACCTACTTAGCTTTTTGTGTCAACAATGTTTTTAAGAGAAATTGCAGGTTTGTTTATAAGGTCGTATAGGATGGATCTGAATTTCCTTCGCTCCAAAGTGTATAATTCTTTCGTACCATCCTAAAACCTCAGAATCAGCAAATTTAAGCATATTTCTGAATTGACAGAAAAACACAGAGGAACAAAAACTTTCTCCAAACACTGGAACAAAGGAAATCGTAATTTCCAATTTCCGTACTAGAGTAATCTTGTAGGTTACAATCATTTGCCAGGTGCAGAAGAAGTACACTGTATTCATACTCCTCAAGAAGACTTTATTTCGTCATGACAACCGTCAATGCTAACAATCTCCGTTTATTTATAATTAATAAAGCCGTTATACGTAAAAATATCATTTTATTGGTCGTGGGTAGTCTTTCGTTCTCGTCCTACTGTCTGTAATCCGCCTATCGGCAACTATCTTATAAAACTAGATCCTTAAAAGTGGAAAGTATTTTCATACTCTCAGTGGTGAGCCTGGTTCTTCAACCTAATAAAACCCATCGAGATCAAAGTGGCTACAAAAGTACTCCCCGGCCCTAACATTTAGGGGATCCATTCGACCTCGTTCGTCTCGTAGTTCTTGGTGATAGCAGCCCTGGTGTTTTCCTCCGGCTTGCTAGTGCTCTTCTCCTCGCTCCCGGCCAGCTTGTGGTAAACCTTGCTGCCTGTACTGGCCACCCACTGTACGCCATCGCCAAGTTTCTCGCCAGCTTTGCGGACCACGTTGCCAAAGTTCTGAGCCGTGAACGTGCTAGGGTCGACGTTGATGTCCAGCGTGTTGTTTCCATGTGGGCATCCGCTCTGAACGATGATGCTCAGGTCGAACGGGTCCACGCCGAAGTTGCTTAACTTCTGGCGTATCTTGTCGACGTAGCTCTTGCCCAATTCTCGATATCTGGCCAAAATCGTGGCGCTCTGACGATGGGCGAACGCCAGCTTCTGGCAGGTGAAGATGCCCGCGTAGTTTTCGTAGTCGGTGGTGAACACCACGTGGGACGCACTTCCGGCTACGCCTTGAAAAAGATCGTATCGATAAGTTTTTTTTAGCGTCGCTGGGCTTAATTGCATGATTATCGTGAGGGGCAACTAGATAGTAAAAGAATTGGGCAATCGAAATAAAATATTCCTAGGAAGGGCGGAATCAGGGTATATTTACGACTGCAGACGTGATCCCCTAGATAGGAATGACCTTTCCTCGACGGGGGGGGACTCCAAAACGAGCTCAATTCATTTGTATCTATCCTGAGCAAGAGTTTATGGTGTAACACTTACTGAGGGGAAAACGAACTTGCATTCGAGCTGGCGTGCTCGGTTCCGGTACGCTCAATTCGCCGGTGTAATGATACTCGTGCTTCAATGGCGTAAGACCTGCGCATACAGAGAGGCATCGACTTTATTACGGATAATTCATCCCACTTGCCAGACAGTTATCCTATTGGCATGCTTTTATGAGTCCCGATGGGGCCCGTGGAACTCTCCTCCTTCATCAATTCAACAGCTTCGACGAGCCACGATCGACGTGACTGTAAAAAAAAAATCCTGGCCTATCGCAATCTCCCGTCCATTGTCTATTAGCCCGTATATAGACGCTATTTTGGATCTTCGTGTATCTTACCTTAGACCCCCAGAGAATACTTTCCGGTTTGTTTCTTGGAATTTTTATTTTCCATTTTTTATTGACCTTTTTTCTTGCTCTTACCTATTACAGGGTGATCAGAATCTTGGGCTATTATATATTCCCCGGGTTCCTCGCCACGAGTGTAGTTGTAACTGATGCACTTGCTGGCAGTTGCAGTTTTCTGGATCACGTACCACACACCCAAGAACTAAAATACCAAAGCAGAAGAATTACGTTAAAAAAGAATCGACAGTATCTTTGTGACGATTTTAAAAGACGATTGAAACTTACTCTGTTCATTTGGAAGCCTGGCATGGGCTCCACAAGGGGGCAAGCGCCCATGTGATACGTGTGAGCGTCGATGAAGACAAAGCATCCCACCAGAAGTAGAAAAGAAAATAGCGGCCTCATCTGAAAAAAAGAATTTTCACTTTTTATGATCATCCTACATTTATAAAGAGCAATAGCCAAAACAGTAAAACTGATCGTGAAATCGTAATACCATCGATCGAATACATCGCAATCTACTCATTAGTTCTTTGTAAAATTCTAAGGAAATCCCGTCAAAACAACGGACAATGTTAAACGTGTATTCCTTTATCTGTATTTACAAATTCTAAGCAGAGATATCAGTTGTAATATAATTAACACTTGAACTGAAAACGTCCACGTCCACCGCTCCCGCAGAAGAAAAACTGGCGTCGACTACCACATGCAAGATTAATATCAACCTTGATGACCTCTCTCCTCGCCTCGCTATGGCGTCCGATTTATCGAGAAAGACTCAGCTTTCTCGTGCTCTCTATAGCTGACGTGGAACGGTACACTGTTTGTCTCCAAAGTATTAATTAACATAGCGGGAGGCACGCTACCTCATGAGGTAGCGTTTATGCATAAATAAGCAATATCCCCAACATTCTGTAATATAACTGATGGGCTAAATACTCTATTTCGTGTAATACTGTCTTTAATCATGCACCAATTTTCCTACTAAAAACAAGAAATTCTTTCACTCCAGTTCTTCTCTGCTTGAAAAAAATTGATCGATAAAAGTTGTTAATTTGGAGTACTTACTTTGAAGTATGTACTTGGAAGCGTACACACTGGTATAATTGAGTATTTATTAATGCCGCAAGCCTTCCAATCAATGTAGAAATTGCAAATCCAAATGGAACGTAAGGTTCTAAATAAAGAACGTATAAAGTCAAGGTGAAGTGATCCTGTCAGTCTCTGAACTGGAACTGTAAACAGTAGACTCAGTGGAAGACTTTATGAAACGTGCCCCACTCTAAAGCCAATTGCGCGTCACGCACACTTTGAATGAACTACTACAGCGCTGATCAAATACGTTGTTCCTACAGAATCTGAGGAAACTGACTCATTTTCTCAGTAGACTTCCACGAAAGTGATGTTCACTTATCATGATTTACGATACAATGTGAAGGAACTTGAGGGGAAAATGAGTCGCATCATTAATACGCATATGTTAATTGTTGAACTTAAGGGGAAGAAAGAAATTAGAAGAACTGCCTTGCTATTTCTACTTCTAATTAAAATATCAAGTATTGTGGATATAGAATACTCTATGATTAGAGAAGAAAGTGAAGCTGCGGGTAACATGTAAGTTTCTTACACCGCTGTTCACGATGAGTCATCAACATCCCATAAACGAATCTAGTTCCAAGAACCGCTAATACCACGTACGGTTTCATTCTATTTTCCCCTGTCGCAATGTAACTTAATTTGCATATTAAGAGATAAAGGGCAACGTCAGTGCGGAAAGCTAACAGCTTAAACGCACGTTGCCTAACGCTACAAGGGGTAACAAAGTTCTAGTGATAACATCGAGGATCATCGGAGCAGACACGGAAAAACACATTCGAATAAAATATCGTCGTTTATTTCAGCATAAAAGTACAAAAGATACATCTTAACAAGCGTGCGAATTTTTCTGTGATATGTACACATGGCAGTAGCGGATTATACGAAACGAATTATCGATAAATATCAAGTTACGCTGCCTTTCTCAAAAAGTGCAGCACTTACAACGTACTGCGAATAGTGGAGTAATTTTCCTAGTTGGTAGAATAATAGCACTTACGACTCCATAATACTTCGATTTAAATTGATAAATGATAGGTAATAGAGAATAAGCTAAAATAAGTTCTAACGAAATAAGTAGTATTGTCATATCGTCTTAGCGACGAGTTCGTGCATTTATGCGCCGAGGATGAACCACTGAGATATCAGGCTGGTACATTAAACTTCGTGCTCAAATACACTGCGATGACGACTTACCATGACACGGATCATTTGGAGCTCCGTCGACGCGTAATATACTCGCAATATGAAATGAAAGAAGTTCTTTGCATGAATTTCTCATTTAGAATGAGCAAAGTCATAAAGGAGAAACTTAAATGCGTTCTTACACTCGAATAAATTAACTTTTCGAGATACCCTGAGACGTATTCTCTATATAGTCACACGATTAAAACGTCACAAAATCTGAGCAATATATCTATATCGTTCTTCCGTAGTTCTTTCACTCTTATGCCGGTGGCAGCTTAACTACATCCACGTCGTTAAAATAAGGATGCTTCAGAGCGGCCCGCGCCGATATTCTGTGCACTGGATCATAGACAAGCATCGCTTGCAGAAGATCGAGCCCATCAGCGTCTAACGTTTTCACTTGCATCTCCAAATTGTTAGATATCCAATTTGGAAATGTTGCCTTATAATCTGACAACTGTGTCACGCCGGGCCATATGTCTTCGGTAGGTGTCCTCAGAATCCTGTAAAACACATCCGTTATTATCGTCGATTCGATGAAGTAACATTTAGCGCACCGTGCACATCTTACCGAAATATTCTAAACAGTTGATCGATCTCACTATCTCCCTGAAACAGTGGCTTCTTTGTTGCCATTTCTGCAAATATACAGCCTATGCTCCAGATATCAATGGCGCACGAGTATCTGCTGGCGCCGAGCAGAATCTCCGGAGCTCTATACCACAAAGTGACCACTTCGTGCGTGTACACTCTGACTGGTATACCGAACGCTCTGCCAAGACCGAAGTCTGCTACTTTAATCACCCCCGATTTGTCAATCAATAAATTCTGGGGCTTTAAATCACGATGCAATATTCTGCGCTTATGGCAGAAGAGAATAGCACGTGTGATCTAAAATAAAATAGATGGAACCAACATTAACGATTTTTAGGAAGTCTTAGCTACTTGAAATTGTGTTATATATGAATGAAGCATGGCCATGATTTATGCTCCATATATCGCACATATTACTGTGTCCTCGAACCTGATATAAATACGATTTAACCATCTTCGGTTCCATCAGTTTCCCATTATCTAAACTATCCATGTATTTCTTTAGATCCATAGTAAGATACTCGAAAATGAGGTATAATCTGGTCTCCTCCATTAACACATCCATTAGTCTCACGATGTTGGGATGTGGCAATTCCTTGAGCAACGAAATCTCGCGAATCGCTGTCGATGGCATTCCCTCGTCGTCGCTCTCCAGGCGAATCTTTTTCATAGCTACAATTTCACCTGTTTTCTTGTGCTTTCCCTTGTACACTACCCCATACGTACCTGCGGAAACTTTTAACTGTATCGCCCCTCATATTTCCTTGCAGCGTATAAAGAAACATATATTATCAACAATTTCCAACACCCAAAGAAACACGCGCCTATTTATAAACTATTATTTAACAACTTGTTTCTCAGTGGCTAGGATTTCTGAAATACTAGTCTTCCGATAACCTCGATCAAAGACCCCGAACTGAATGAAATTTTTAAGCCCCACCCTCGATTGCGATATATTAACGATCAATAAACCACAGTGGTCAATGCAGTTTGCAAGGATCAGTGAATAGAGCCTCGAGGAACACGGCAGAGGAGATTCAATTAGGGAAGCACAACCTATAGAACAGGCATCGACAAATCACCTTCACCGATCTTCTCGATCTTGACGAAATTCTCCATGGTGAATGTACGCAGCGTGATCCAAGGCTACCTAACGATCGATCTGCGATTGCGAATGCTCAAAACGTATACAGTTAATGATAAAATTTCACAATGTTTCACAAACTTTCCAGTGTGCCGTCACGTAACGATCAAATTCAAACGTCGGTTCGCCATATTGACAAACACGTTTGAAAGTAGCGTTCGGTTTGTTCCGTGGCGACTCGACCATGCCTTGGCCAATAAGGACAGTTGCCGCGGTCACTAGGCGCCTGCGAGTACCGCAGGTGTTCCTTTAAGCCCGCGTTTTTTCTACCCCGGACAATAGAAATTTTCGAACACTATTCGAAGGAATTTTTGTCCAGATGGTGGCTAATAGTCTTCAATTAAATTGTGCAATTTAAATCGTATGGGTAAAGTAGATATGGCACGTCAATGGTGATGAATCTTCAGTTCGGTTTGTTTCGCTTTTGACTCACTTCCGGTGGCTCCCGTTTGTAGGAAACATTGAGTTGGAATTTTTCTATATCTCTCCGTTTCAGTAGCGATGAGGGAGAAATTACAAGAATCATTTCATAACCTTTATTTTAGAAAAAGAAAAGAAACAGCAACCTTTGTCTATGTATCTCACATGTATTTGTACATACAATGTTATAGATAGGAGGAAATAATATAAACGATGCTGCAGAACACTTTCACAGCATAAAAAGATTCATTCCCATTCACATTCCCCGATATTCAGAAACAAATCGGGGATAATCGTCAAGTCGAAAGTGCCGAGCTCCATTCTAGAGTCTTAATAAATTTATTTCCAATGTTTACAATATAATTACATAACCCCTAACAAGATCTTTCGGATCTGCAGTTCGCAAGTTTATCCGTATTACTCTATAATAGTCGCTATACTTTAATGGCTCTGAAATGAAAATTCTGTTCTGCAATCGATCTGGCAAGATTGCAAAACCGAACAGACAAAACGTAACGTTGCGCCTGTGAGTGTGGCGGGCACGTTGTTGATCGTAAACATGAATGTTCAAAAAATCGTATTTTATCGGGGGAATTGGTAGCCACCAGTAGCGTATCCTAGTCCAACACCACGTTGTGTGTGCGTAGTAGCACGTGCTACTTCGTACTGCTGCTCCATGTTATTGAACATTTCCTCTTGCTTCTTCAATATGTCTGGCTTCGTACCTGACGGTGGCGGGGCCGGCACGTCATCTTTGATACCCATTAATCGCTTAAATTTCGCCGTTACTTTCCCATCCTGATCGTGAGTGAATGTCGTGCCCACCCACGTGTTCGTTGTCGAGGCTGCTGTAGAAGTTCTGCCCTCGTCTTGCTTCGACTGCAGGCACCAATTTCACGGAGAATGTAATTGATATAAATTCACGCGGTACAATCTGTAAACTAACGCAGTTATCCTTACCTTGTTCGCCCATAAAAGCTTCCTCTTCTGTATCTGTTCCGCATATTTTCCCTGGCTTGCAGTCGCTAAGGGGTTGTAATAGTTCTGCTCATTCTGGACACCAGGTGGCAGTGTGTCTCCTTCCGGCGCTTTCAGCTCGATTCCCAATTTCTCCAACTGGGCCAGCTTGTTCCTGCCCTTCTCCTCTCTGTAACTCATCGTTCTGAAGGGCGGAGGCGCGCGATCCCTGGACCTCGATCTCGATCTCGCGCGATCCTTCTCCTTGTGGTAATTGGACCGATCGTCCCGGTGTCGATCCTTGGATCTGTCGTCCCTGGAATGTCGACGATCTCGATCCCTGTCCCTGTTGCCGCGCCCCCTGTCTCTGTCCCTGTCGTTTCTATCGCGATTACGATCTCTCCGATCGTCACGATAGTGATGATCCTTGTCGTTCTTCTCCTTGTCATCGGTCTTCTCGTCCCTGCTGGATCCCACAGAGCTCCTCTCCTTCTTTTTGTCGTCATCGCGAGACTTTTTGTCATCGTCGCGACTCCTCTTTGGGTCTCTACTGTCCCTGTGACTATCTCGGTGCCTTCTATCATCGTACGACGACCGCCGACCTTTGTCGCTCATGTGTCTGCTACGATCAGATCGATCTCCTCGTTTGTGATCGTCTTTCGAGTTCGCTGTATGATTTTCATGATCAGATCGCCTGTAAAACGATTACGTTCTGCAGGGTATACCACACAGATTCGTATTATTATTCTGCATGTATGGGAAATATTATGTGGTAAATATGTGTGTCGCAAAGTTTACTCTTATTAATTCTACATGGAAATTGCATAGAAGAGAACGCATTTATTTCATGTTCGGAGGAGAATACGTTGATAAACAAACCAGCTCACCTCTGGTCTGAGGGAGAAGGTAACGTTCGCGATGCCTCTGTCCTCGATTGCGTTGCCGGGCTATTTGTACGCTCCCTACTGGACTCCCTGGACGAATTGTTGTTGTTGCTTTCCTAAAGAAATAAAAATGACGCATGTTACTATAAACTTCACATAATTTTCTAGTAAAAAAAAAACATAAATCTCAATTTGCATTGCAAGAACTATATGTAGTATAAATCGTGGTTTTAGCACCCTCAATTTTGGCAAAAATCAATGATTTAAGCACTATAATTTTGTGGCCCCTGGTAGTAAAGTATAGTACTATGGTGAATGCCATAATCTTCGTCGTGAAAGGAATAAGTATCACAAAATTGCAGTGTACCCAAATATTGAGTTTTGCGACATTCGTAATTACTGTATTAGGATGACCAATCTTAATGTTTCATATACTTAACCCTAATAATTTTCGCAAAAATAAACCGCACAACGTGATTTCGGTTCTCTCACATCCTTGGTTGTACTTGATACAAAAGTTTTCTTTTTTTACGTAGTACATTTGTATTCACTGCAAATTTCATTGTGAAACATGTATCCAGACAATGTCCAGGAGATAAATAGAATGAAACATAGAAATAGGAACATGAGGGCCCTTCATATTTATCTGCTGCAGCAGTTAGTTATATTACCCGAATATGTTTGTACATGTGGTTTCTTTGATGGTTGATTTTTTTTTTTTGTTAGTGTTACCTTCTTCCGGCTTCCTCTACTCACCTCTGTCTTCTGAATAGGACTTGGGGAAGTCTTGAAAGACCCTCACACAGCATAGACCTTGCCGAGGTGCGTAGATATTGTATCATGTATTACCAACAGAGCTACGTGTTAATATTTTCTCACGAAATGGCACTATTCCCATTTACTTATTATTTAAATTTCATATATCTGAGTCTCTACCCCTCATCGTGTCTGCCGCGCGATAATCTAGGCTTTAAGGTCATGTCTCGTACTTCGTAATTATTTCAGCATCACGTGTTGCTGTTCTTTAATAATAATTCATCGAGAAATCTTATCAGAGCGATCAAACAATAATGGTGCATTGCATTGTGATATAATGTAAACAATACCATGACTTAATTACTTCTCGACAAACTTCAAATGGATCAATGAAAACCACAATGTCATCGTATTATGTACATTATGTTGCGACTACTCTGGGTGTTTTTATTAAGTAAACAGAAATGGTGATCGATAATGGAACTTCCACTAATTTCAATGCAAATCGTTTCTCTTCTCAGATAATGCAAAAAGGGTGCGATAAAAGTGATATCGTGAATGCGTATTTTATTCAAATTTCTGGTTTCGAGATGACCCCCTGAGAATCAAATATTAGGCCTTTAGGCATATGACCCTACATGTACATACAGCCCCCATAAAGTCACCACGGTATCTTCCTAGTAATTGTCGTAATGTTTCATACTTAATCCTAAGAACAAGTGTTTGCGAACATTCAGTTTCACTGTACCTCACTCATGTCCATTTGTACCGGGTCGTAGTTGGCGTCACTGGCCCTTTTGCTGACATCGCCGAGCATTTCGTACGGCATCTTTGAAACACAATGTTCAAGGCATAAAATTAAATGGTCTATAAGCCGCAAACAACGCCTATTATACTGACATCCGACACTAATTGCTAACATCGCGCGAATAGCAATTGTAGAACAGATATTTATAGTCCATGTAACTTCCTGTACGTGGAGACTTTAAATTACATTTTAAACACTTTTCTTGATACAATTACAATCATCGGTGTATTTATCTAACAGCTACATGGAATCAATTTATAATTTATCAAGTAATTGTTAGGATTTTAAGTAATTGGTATGATATTTCGCAATAACTTGTAATACTTTTTACCCAGAAAATGAATTCATTTCCGAGCGAAATTCTGCTTAATGATTTCAGAACCTATCCCAGAAGTCACGTCGCGACTGTATACACTAAAAAAATTCTTGGGCGCCATGGATGCCGAGGCAAGGCCATTGCGCCATTGGCAAAACGATTGTGGATATTCCGTGAGTACTTGATATCGCGTATCTCTCACCTTTATATCCTCCGAGTTGTTACTGTTGTCCCCGTCACTGCCGTAATTTGCTAACGAATCCATAATGGCGTGAAAGCGGGGCAAGATCTGTCCGAAATTTGTTACGACAATCGTCGCGCGTCGATCCTAAACTGCGCTGCGCACTAGCGCCACTGGTTGTGAATGTTTAACTCGGTTTCCGCAGCGCCTCCATCGAGGGGGAATTACCGAAGCGGAAGTGGAGCGAGGAGGGAGAGATTATACAGGAAATACAGCGCGGAGCGGCAAAATTGGACTCGAATGCGAAAATTCCGTCGCAATTCCTTTGCCATTGATGGATCTTTAATGAAATCCCATGTTGCTGTTCGTTCTAGTGGATTACTTCCGTGGAACGACTCCTTTTGACGTTACATTGGTACGAAATATTTATTATCACATGCTTAGGACATAACAGCGAAATTCTTTTACAAATCTTTACATAGTTCTCCCATAATGGCTATTCTTCTAACAATTAACATTTTTGAGGTTACTGCAACGGTTCTAATTTTTCGAACCACCCTCTATACTTGAACGCCAGCAGGTGTGAGCGTAAACCCATAGATTAAATGCTAATTAATACAACAACGGTAATAAATAAATGTGACCCTTTCGGTGGCACTTGGGGAGGTGACAATTTAATAATTCCTAAGGCCGTATTTTGAAATTTTGGGAACCTGTAATTGGGATGAGGTTAAAGGCGGTTCGTGGATCGTCTCTATTTACAAACGGAGCCCGCGGGGCCCGGTGGGGGTACCGGAGGTGCACGAAAGGTGTTGCAAAGGTGGCCAGTTACTAGAGAGCCCTCGCATTGACGTTTACGCGCGGGAGAAGCGCGAGCCGGCGTGCAGGGGAGTCGTGACCGAACCGGGACGCAACAGTCGCTCGCCAGGCTTCGTACTGGAGAGTTCACCTGGAAGCATGGTTTTGCGTGTCCTCGACACTTCGTGATTCTCTGCCCTGGTGTACCTGCCACGAACGAACCAGCGGAGGAAGATAATACGGCGAACCGAGCCGCTGGGGTGAGTGATACCACTCGTGCTCCCTTTAATCGGGAGCACCTTGGCCGCCCGGGCAGCAACCCTTTTCGATACACCGATCGAAGTATCTCGGTACACGCGTACGCGCGACCGTTGCGATTCTCTCGTTCCACTCGGATCTACGTGACCCCGTTTTCGTCTTAAATCGTGGTCAATTGTTTTTAACGGACGACATCCTCTGTGCGACGGGTATTCCGCGACGCCAGTGGTTGGAACACATTTCTCACCGCTGTTTTAATTAATCCCGCGACAACCGCCCGGGTTAATTGACAGAAGCGGCATGACGTCCCGTGATTTACGCGTGCCCCTCGCTCCGCACGCGTACCCGAGGGGCTCGATTTCAATCGCCCCCCCGACTGTCCCGCCTCGCAACACAATGGGACGGTGATAGTCGGGTGAGTTTGAGTGTTCGATCGATTCCGGGGATAATTTGGTCGAATCGCGGAAAGATGCCCCGCTTCGAGGGCACTCGGGAGTCCTCGAATTTGCGCGTCTCACGCCGTTCGCAGTGTTTACGACGGCGTCCCGTTCTCGGGCGTCTTGAGCCGCTTACTGAGCGAGATAGATGAGCCGTAAGTGGCGATTGTCATCGATCGAAATGCCTATATGCTATGCTAACGTCTTCGCCTCGCGAAGATCGTAACAATTACGTGTCGGCCGAGTTCGCTTACGCGCGAACGTGTAAGGCATTACGCTGATTGCATTGGTGATTTAATTGCTTGACATTCTCTGTGAAATGTCAGCACGGGGGTGGAGGGGGGTATCAATTTGGAGCATATGTAACGACGGGAATGAAAGTTAGGTGGCGTTATGCGTAATATGTATCAAAATGTCCATGAAAATAAGGATCGTGCGAATATATTATCGCTTCGTGCTTGTTCGTGCTATTTAATTGTGTCGAAGTAATCCGCGCAAAGTAAACACTTTCATCCATTCATGGATTAAGCTTTAAACACTATACCCATGGTTGTTTTGGTGGCACTGTTAATTGCATTAGTGTGATGTATATGAAAAAAAGTGATTACACGAGCGGAACGGATTGTAGTTTTTTTTGGCGTTAGTTGTATTGCCTTGTAGAACAGTACAAGCGTGCAATGTACGGCGTGCTCCTTAATAGAATTCGTCGGAACCGGTTCATTCTGTTTACAAAGATGATATCACGGTCGATATTTGTGGTCGTAAAAGATTCAAAAGTGATCCGTAAAATCACTCTCTTTATAAAATTGACGTGCTTCTCGAGATTTTGTGGTACGAAAAGCTAACTGTACTCGGATATCAACTGCATTATTAGAATGCACGCTGGTATTTGGATTATACGCGAAACCGTGGATAATAGATGTCGCAGATGGATTTAATGTAATTTGTGCTGCCACAGAAGTGGGTCTGTGTAATTATAATTTCAATTCGATATCTATAGCTTCCCCACTAAATCACCAAAATTGTATACAGTGTTTAACCCTCCCTGTATGTACCTGCAGCAAAATGGTTTCCATTAATTGACTCGGAAAATATGCCACAAAAACCCATTGTTCGGATCTTGTTATCAATAGAGTACAAGTTAAGGTCCGAAACGAAGTTAAAAATCTACCATGCCTAATCAGACTCGTCGTAGCGAGAATTGTCTGACCTTTGTGATTTCGTATCGACCGAGACCTACGTGCCATTCGGTACCAACGATAAAAGGTCGCTTTAGGAACGCGATGAAGGGCCATCGAGTTCTTCGCCGCGGAAATTACGAGGAACAGGTAGGAAGAAAACACGGCGCGACGGAAATTAATTTAGAAAATGCAGTTACCCGCGATATTATACTTCCTCTGTGAAGCCGGTAGACTTGGCGGCGGGCACGTTCGATGGTTATTAATTAAATCTACCTCACACCGTTGAACTTTTTGTCAATAGTCTCGCCGTTAATTACGGAACGGTAGACTCGATTCTTGTCGCGAATTGCGAAGACGGGGCTGTTGAATTTCCGGAAACGTAACAGGGCAAAGATCAAAGTCTGTTTCACCAGTGGAATCGTAACTGGTTCAATTTATGGGGATTTTCGCGAACCCCACAGGAAGGCAACGAAATTCCAGTGGTTTTAACTGGAATTAATTATGAATCGGTGGTTGCGCTACGGTTAATGCAACCCGGACTTCGCAACGCATTTGCATTTATTACACCTCGAACATAAAGATTTTAACATGTTCCAACGAACGGAGGAACGGAGGTCATTAAAGTTCCCTCCGATACTTGTGCAGCGACTTATTAAAAAACTCTTCTGAAACTCGCGCAACTCTGAAGACTTGTTTATACAACTACGTACCAAGTTGCACCGAATCCTTAATTCGAAAGCCTTTTATGCCTGCTGAAAGTATGCCTCCCGCTGCTGGACACTTCAAATGTTGCTTTGAGCCGTCTTTGTGCTCGTTTCCTGTTTGCGCGTGTTTCCGGAACGAGGCTGTAAAACTTTAATTGTAAACGCGAAAACTACAGTTCTACGATAACAAGAGTTTTACTCGTCCATAATCTTCATACTATCATTTCCATGTATCGTAGCCAGGGTACTCGTGAAAAGGATTTATACGTTCGCCTTCCCTAGGGATTTTTTAAAATGTCACCGACTTTCGCCGCAGCGCCGCTAATTGCCTCTTATAACCTCGCTAATAGCTCGTGCCAACGGAGCCTTTGATTCGATTTCCTCTTTCAAACGTTGGAGATATCGAATCCGAGCGAGCTGCAGCGCGATGCAATTTCCCAGATAGATCAACTCGTAGCGTACGCCCTGGTATCGACTACCGTTACCCCGTCGAAGACAACCGGCGAACATGGCACGGCGAAATTCATTGTACTCGCGCGAGCGCCCGGCGAGCGTGGTTTTACTTTTACCTACCGCCGTAAGGCGGGCGGGGGTTCACAGTGCGATCTCTGATCTAAGAAATTCTCTGGTTCACCGTTCGCCCGGATGACGATACTGTACATATACACGGGTTCCTTCTCGTTTCTTCGCATCGCCCGTCGTCCCCGTATCTATACACGCGCGTCTGTCCCTTTTTGCTTGCTCGGTTCCTTGCGCGCGCGCCAGTGCAACAAGGAAGACACGGGTTCCGTTATCCGCCGCGCGGTAAATACACGTCGGGCATCCTGTTCGTTTTGCCTCTGGTGAAAATAAACAATATATATTCCCCAGCGTAGTATGTTACCGATACCATGCACACGGTGTGCGCGAAATCATCGTCCCATTCGGTTCCCTTCTCACCTGACCTGGCCGGCTCCGAGCGAGTGATTGACAATCACTGATTGTTACCAAGAATGAGACAGTCTCTCATAGATGGCCCCCTATCCACGGAGTCAAAGAGTTCTCGGGCAATTAACCTTGTTTTTTTTTTTTAGCAGAAATATGCATTCATCGATAAATAGAGGAATTCCGTTATCCACGCGCTATTTACCGACAGTGTTAGTTCATGGTAGTTTAAAGGTTGGTGATGTAAATCTAGTTAAGTAAGATAAGGAGTAGAATTCACTATAACGATGGAACCAACTATTTGGGTCAATTCTCTCAGGGTCCTTTATTTATAGATCATAATAAAAGCGTCTGAGGTAATCCAGCGAAATGGTTATATTGGGAAACATCGCGAAATCAATGGAGTAGCCATTGCCGGGTGTATGTATTGGAAATGGGGGACTGCAGCTTGGCGTAGTTTCGTAACGAACTTCAAAGTTCCGTTAACGACGGAAGTACATAACGTTTTCGAGTATAACTGTACTTACAGTCACACTGTAGTGCATGGTTCAGAGAAGGAAACACTCTTGAATGAAATGACCTCTTGATATATAAAAAAACCATTTGATGTCGTTAATAGAAATAGCAGTTATACCAATATTACAAGCTGTACTATAGATGGTACTATAGTATAGCTATAATATCAAAAATAGTGCGCGTATCAAGTAACAGCATGGCGTCGATAATGCTATAAATATCCTCCGTGACATCCCCATATTAAAAGAAAATGTCGTACATCGGATATCAATCTTTCAAGCAATTTATAATCCGAGTTTCGACGATCACCAACGATGCCATTAAAAAAGTACCCAACTCGACTATGCAAATCGTCGCAAAAAAAAACGGTGTGCCCCTCTGAGAAACCAGCCACGCGACAGCTGCGTCGAAAACTAGGGTCATCAAACGTGTAATCACCGTACGCAGGGAGAGAAACATCGCGTCGCGCTGCCTCGTCTACGCGGCTGCATAATGCGCCCTCGAAAACAGCTCGACGTGCAGCTTCTTGCATCGGTCGGAGGGAGTTGCGAACGGGAGAAAACCGCCCCGCGGGGGGGGGGGGATTGGACGGATATACGCGCGGGGTTGAATTAGGCGCTGAGCCATGCGAACGGGTAATTCGAATCGATCGTTGAAACGCGTCTCGACAGCTCTCCCCGGTGCTCCTTTTCGTACCCATCGTTGCCTCGATTTGAAAAGAAAGCTTGCCTGACCCGACACGTCATCGCCTGGTATAGAATCGACCCTGGCTGCAAACGGATCCGCAGGAACGCGCAACGGCTGCCCGTCTCGGTTTACGAGCCTGGATTCGAGCAGTCTGTTTCAAGGATACGCCAGTTGTCGGCTGGTCCCGGTGTTAGAGGGACGGGTGTCTCATTAGCAATGGGAAGTCTGTGGCTCGCCACGTTTACATAACCTTGAACGTGGACCCACTAACTCCCGAGGGGCGATGGAGTTTCTTGTAGGAGTGCACTGTCATCTTACGATTATCGTATGGTGTTCATCGTATATCACTTAACGGGATGGCTTTCGATGGCCGCAAAGAAATATAATGCCGGCATTTCCGGCTCGAACAGGAAGCCGTCGTTTGCTCGGTGCCGACCATTATCTCTGGAAGGGGGCACGCGATAGATATGCATATTCATCCCCGTCCGTCGGTTGTCCAATCTCGTAATGGCACGTCTTGACGGTGCAAGAAAACCGACCACGAGGACGACTTTTTCGCGTGGAAATTCAACGTCGCTGTGCTGAGGAATCCCAGAGAAATGTGATAGATGTTCGCCTCGTGGCTGCAGTACATCAACGTGCATGTCTCAAGAGGACGAGGCTGAACGTCGACGGAATTGATAGAAATAATGACGACTGGCAAGCGACACTCCGTGAATTCGGGTTGATTGAAACTGTCCGAAGTGACTGGATATAAATTGCGTCCTTTTAAAGAATTATTTTGAGGTTGGGTTAGCGTCACGGACGTCCAAGGACGCGTCGATGCTGTTAATTGAAAATTGTAGAACGAGGGGTCGAAGACACGCACGCAACACAACGGTCTGTGAGTGAGAAGCATCATACGTGTCCTTCCGCCCACGCATCCCCATAACGCGACAGCTACAGCCTCGAGAATTGGGTTAATGAAATCGTGGAAGAGGGAAGGCCCAACTGGTTCTCCGTCGCTGCTTGACCATAGGGACTTTCGTAGTGGATAAATTACCCTAGCCACTGATCGGCCCTGTCAAGGCGATCATCGCTCCCTACAATTACCGACAACAGATAAAAGTGTCATAAATATCTAAAATAATTGCATGGAAACGCCTCAGGCTTCACATCTGCGCGTGGGTCATCAACGTAGAAGAGGCTAAGTGACATTTTCCGTTATTCGAGATCCCGTCGGGGAAGAGTGGCTCCTTTTCAGTCAAGGGAGCCGTAGATCACGCTCAATTAAAAGTATCATCAATCGCCAGGATAGATTTCAAGGTATACAGAGCGAACGTTGACGTAATCGGCAACCTGTTCCCGATGACGTAAGGAACTAGTCGCATGGAGGACACCCAGACGCCGTAACCAGAATAAAATCGTCGTCTCTGTATCCATTTCTAAAAAAAGGTGCCATTTTGTCATTAGCACTTGCCATTTCAGTCAGTTGCCCCTGGGGTCGCTATTTCCCTCAAATATTCGATGAAAGGGGAATTATCGCTCTTCAGAGACATCCAGCTCGAGTTCGCCTCGTTCTTCAACGAAAAGGTGCCCAAGAAACTAAGTTTCGAAGTGGAAAAATGGCGCAAACAGCGATGTATTCCGATCTACATTTGACGCGCACGCGCGTAATCACGATTACGACTTCCGGTCCCCGTGACGATGCGAACCCAGCTAGCCATTAAATGAATCTCGCCGGCTTAAAAGGCAACGTTCGCACGTAACTATTTATAGAACGCGCATTTGCAAGGGAAAAGAAAGCTGCTGCAAATTACAGTGTGAACAATTTACACGCGCGAAGAAGCTTGCTCGTAGAAAACCTCCTACCAGTCTTCTTTACCGAATCTGTACAGGATTCAGCTCAACTTTCGCTCGATTCTAAGAATCTCTCAGACTGCGACTTTCTGATTTCCTCCTATCAGAAAGCTCCTCTCACGAATCGTAACTGCATCACTTCCCACTTTTGGAAAAGTAGTCAGTTAAACCACTGGTTTGCAAAATTTTTCTATTCTTCGCCCCCCCCCCCCCCCCCCGTCCGCCCAAAGCCCGGAATGGAGCAATCGTGGTTACTAAGACGATGCACATGCAGCACGCAGGGATTCATCCTCCCGCCCGCTGACTCTGAGCTGATTACGCGACGAGACGTGACTGTCACGAGGGAATCAGAAGATGACGGCACCGTGCTCGGTCACCTCGCTCCTCCTACACACAGCTGTCCACAATTAAACGTCCGACCGTTTCGTTCAATCGTCCTCCACCCTCGCGGACGTCTCGAGCGGTCAGCAACCGTGTCTTAATGCCGTCGAGAAGGAAACGCGAATTACCGTGCAGCTCCAGCGATTCCGGTTCCCAGCGCTCGAGCAGTGCGCAACCCTCTTCCTACGGCCAGGCGCATGGACACTTCTTGACCCGCAACTTGCGCTATAAGAATCCCAATGGAGGAGGAGAACTTGCCTCGGACGAAACGAGAATACTAATATAAACACAGCATCGAAGAGGCATATCTTTTCCGGATGCAAAATGTAGAATGTCGTGACCATTTTGGAAGCACATATTTAGGGGTGACAGAGGACCAGATTATAGTCCAGCGTGGGCTGATAAGCGGGGCAAAGCTGTTACGGTAATCGAGACCTCCCCCGCTTCGCTGCCCCATTTCGGTCCATCGCGATCCCACGAGCCGCTTTTCGATCGCATCTCGCAATCAGCCTTCCAGTATGGAATAAACGTGCCCAGAGGCCTGTAACGACCAAGTGCGTGCTCTGGAATGGCAACCCTAACTGGGTTAACGACGGGTCACGGAAGCCTCGAATGCTTTCGCCACGAGAATCGCCTGTGGTGTTTTCTGCCGCGAGATCGTTGCCTTCTTAGCAGAATTCGTCCGTGAAATACGATTGCCGTTCCCTGACGATATGGATGATATCATTGGGAAGGTTACGAGACTTGTCGACATCATTTCAATAATACAGAGTGCGAACAGTACAGTCAGCTCAGAGTCTCCAACAGCCCTCTGTGAAGTCTAATTCGAAACCAGCAAACTGATGACTTAAATCCCCCCTAATTTCACACGGACTACATCGTATTTCCGTTTCACAAAAATCCGTGACATCGAGCGCAAAAAGCGATCGACTTGGCAGGGAATGGCCCCAGCCACATAATTTTCAGCGAACATTTATTTGCGAAAGGAGGGTCACTTGTTAGTGGCTTCTATTTCGTGGCCGATACATGCATTCTCCATTCCCTCCACTTTACATCGCAGACGAAACCTGAAATAATGTCCGCATGCTAATTGAGTGGTTCGTTAGTCGCTTGTTTCTCCTTTTCGTCGGTGCTCTTAACGAACGCTGAAAAGCTGCACCGTCGGAGCCGCGGTAAAAAGGATAATATCCTTTAGAAGCGAATAATGGACCCCGTGAATTAAACAGAAATGCGTTAAAGGCCTCGCTCTCCGCGGATCCCGAAATATCCGCGCGATTGTTGAAGAAGTCGCGTTCTGCTCTAAAAATACAAGGGATTTAAAGAGGTCCTCTCCAATCCAGACGCAGACCGCTGTCTGTAAAATACCAAGCGACCTCGTTTCGGAAGTGACATAGCAAGGATGCAGGTCCCGATAAGCAGTAACGCTCTGTCAGATGAGTGACACCGATTCCTATCGATCTGCAAGTCAAGATTCTCATCTGTAATTCTATATTAAGAGCGTTCGTTTTCCAGAAAATCGAATTCCGACGCGCCGATGCCATTCGGGCCGTACACCGGGCACTCCACCCACCCCCTTTGTGCACTGTTATCGCGGCGATTACAATCCGCGATACTACTGCGACATCGCGCGCGATTTATAAGGGACCCTGATCCTCGGAATTGCGCTGTCAGTGGAACGCGTTGCCGCCGATTTCATCTAGGAAATTTAATAAGCCGTAAATGCTGGAATAGTGTTGGTCCCTCCCTCTCCATCTTGTCTGGCTATTTGATATTGCACCCTCGCCCCCCCCCACCCCCACCCCGCAGTAGACTCGGCGCTTGAACCCGAGGGGTTAAGGGCGCATTAAGTGTGTATGAAACACTCAAGTCGCTTGCCTCTACAGATACACGTTCCACCAATCTCCCTCGCGAAATTGAACCAATGCACTCGCTGCAACCAACTGTGGCCAAAATGTCTCGCCTCGAACCACCTTGCAATTACCCACTGGCCCGCTCACCAGATCGCGGTGATCATAAATTTCATGCAAATGGAAAGCTCGACGGGTTCGCGATTCCGTTCCTCATTTGTAATAAGCACATTACCGCTTGTCAGGCTTCAGCAGACTTTTCATCCCGTCGGGGAAACGGGTACACAGATTTTTACGCGTTAACGAGCCGCTCGATGGTAATAACACGCTTCTGCATTTCCGCCGAGCCGCGCGAAAGTCCGGTAACACTTTAGCGTTCTCGTGCTGAGATTAGATCCACAATGGTGATTCATTTTTTTTTTTCCCCCGAAATGTGAATCACGATCTGTTATTGCATTGTTCAGATACACCTACGTAAAAGCGGACCAAAACGATGGCGACGGAAGGAGAACCGTCGGCGTAATAGGCGACCCGGGGTCGTCTGGAATTCTTGAATCATTTGTACCTGCCTTTGAAAGAAGCTTCCCGATATATTCAAGATGACGATAACGGCGTCCACCGAGAGGATGGAGACGACGAAGGATTTGCCGAAGAGGAAGTTTATCAACACCAATCTCCTCTCGCTGAAGCTCCTACTGTTCCTCTTTTTCGGAGGTACGTTCGGGAGCGCGCATTGGTATAGTCCGCTCACGATCGTCGATTGAATATTCTAATCATAATTGCCTGCGCAGGAATGGGATGCCTCTTCCCCTTTCTCCCGCTGCACATGATGGAAATGGGCCTGAGCATCGACCAGATACGAATGATCTCCATGATCTCGCCAGCAGTGGCGATACTAGGGCCCCTCGTAGCGGGGCCCATCGCCGACAAGCTGGCCGGCCACCAGGGCAGGAGCAACAAGTCGTCGACGGGTCGTTACCTCAGGGTAATGATCGCCATCGCCTGCATCCTGTCCGCTATTTTCTACGCTTTCCTCTCGATCATCCCGACCGTGCACCCCGTCGAGCCCTCGAGGGAAAGGAGACCGGACCTGAAGTTCACCTGCGATCAGAGGGGCGCGGCGGTGCTGCAGAAAAGGTGCAAGGACCGCTTCTCTTGTCACAAATGGTCCGACGACACTCGGGAGGGGCCGTTGATCCTGGAGGGATGCAACTACGCTTGCTACCCGGCTAGCTCCAAATACTGGCGGTCGGATGATCCGGACAGTCCCACCGGACCTGGGACCGTTGTGCCAGGCGTCGACGACATCGAGGGTAGTGGCGATACCACGGTGATTCCGCTTGAAAGTGAAATGTACGCGCAGGTGAATATCGAGGGCGGGTGTTGGAGTGCTGTCAGAAATATAATGGAGCGTCGGGGTGGATTTAGAATTTATCGGATGTACGCAGGAGCCAGAGGAATCGAAGAAGACTCGGAGGTACGCCATGACGGACAGCGAGCCGCCGCATTTGTGCCTGAAAGAGGGCGACAACGTGGTGTGCCACGTTTACACTGAGAACTCTGGTAATTTGTCTATAAACGCCACCCTGGGACAGGCTTCGCACAATTATAGCGATCGAGAGTGGTGTGCCTATCCCTTGGCCGAGTACTTCGCTTGCCGGATACCCTCCGAACTGGAGGCTAGGATGCCGGAGGTCTATCAGAGATGTTTCATTGAATGCAGCTTGGTTGATGCGTACACTATGCCAGGTAGCATTATCTTTTTAAACGCCATCGTCGATGTGCTTGCAAGCTACTGCACCATGCAGTTACGCACTACCTCGATTTTACTTTCAGACAGCGCCCTCGTAGAGAGCCAGTGCCAGCAGACGAAGGACTGGTCGCACCTAGTGTTCTGGACCTACCTGGCCATCCGATCAGCTGCTGACATTTTCCCAACGACAGCCGTGGCCCTGATAGACGCCGCGGTGGTGATAGCGACCAGAGAAACGTCCTGCGGACGCGGCGACGTGGGTCGTCAATTAGCCTTCGGCTCCCTCGGCTTCGCCATCTTCGGCCCTCTAACAGGCTACCTCTGTACCCTCGTAGAGAACCTGAACTCGTTTTACTATCTGCCGCTTGGTATGCACGCTGCGATGATGCTCCTGGCAGCCGTGGTCGCAATCTGCGCTAATGGTATGCCTCTCAGCCCACCAGAATGGTGGTGGCACACCAGAAGCGGCATGCTCGCGCTTCCTATGAGCGCCATCAAGAGGTACGGCAGCGAGACTGCCGCTCTGGTGATCGTCCTGATCGTAATGGGAACATTCTGGAGCGCCATGGACAGCTATCTGCCTCTGTACGATATTTCAGTGGATCCTATGCCGACGTAATTCCACATCTAGAAGGATCTCAAGTTCTATTCCTTTGCTTAGACATTTGCAGAAGCTGGGGGGTGACGAGCTACCCATTGGCGTGGCCATGACCGTGGGGGCAGTTCTAGCCTTCCTGTTCCTGTGGAAGTCCGAGCACCTCGTCGACTATTGTGGTCACAGTAATCTTCTCATCACTGCCTTCACTGTGTATATTATTAGGTGGGTAAGTTACCAAATTATTATCAATTATTATCAATAACAATAAAATAACCACATAAAACAAATTAAAAAAAATATGTAACTATTGAATAAATTACTACCTATAATCTATTTACATATTTTAAATTCTAAATTTAACGCACTATTCTGCCAAGGAAGTTCATATTTATTTAAAATCTCAATATAATAAAAAAGAAATAATTTATAAACTAAGTCCTTTCGTACAAAATTTATTAGATAAATATAGATAGAAACCGATCTGGCTCACGCCGATCTGAACTCAAATCATGTAAGATATTAAAAGTCGAACAGACTTAAAACTTAAACTCCTGCATTTAAATTATATCTTAATTCAACATCGAGGTCGCAAACATCTTTATAAATATGATCTCTCCAAAGATATTACGCTGTTATCCCTAAGGTAAGGGTTACTGCAGTATTTCTCGGATTTAAAAACTCCTTTATTCCATTGCAAGGACTCCTACAACTATTGGAATCGAAATTTTTAGGTTTGCTGGACTGAGCCTCGTCCAGGGACCTTGGTGGTCCCTAATCGCAGAGGGCCTTGAGGTATTCACTCTAGGAATCATGTGGGTTACTGCCATTCTCTATCTGAGACACCTTGTCCCACGTCATTTAACCGTGACCGCTCAAGCGCTGCCTGTTATAGCGCATTTCTGCGTCGGTATGCAACTTTACAGTAGTACCATTTCTGCCATCGCTTACTTCGATCGTTAAACATCCTGGGTGTGCTTGATTGGTACAGGTCGATGCATTGGCGCCGTGATCGGTGCTTACATCAACGTCGAAGACACCGACATCGTTGACTCGTTGAGATTCGTTTATCGTTGCATGGCCGTTGCAGCAGCAGCGGTTGCAGTGCTGTATTTCGTCCTGTACCACGGCCTACTGAAACCTCGGTGTCATGCCCACACCATACAAGGCCCTCGACATCCGCCCACAGTTGTGCAGGGTAAGCAGATTTGTAAAAATATATGTACACAGCGTGTTCACAACTAACGAAATTGTAATTAACGCGAAACCCATTTGCCACGCAAGCCGCCATTAAGGAGTACGAACTGAGTGAGTATCCTGAAATCATTCAAATGGTTTAAGTCACGATTATGATTTCCATTGAGCATTACACAGTACACTGGAATGGCTAATGTTTCCGTAATACGTTCTTCATTTATAAGCCCTCATATTAACATATATTTTATGCTTTACAATCAAGGAGGCTATTAACAATAATAGTTTGAATGTATCTCGACTTCTGTTCAGAGAAATCCTATGTTAATTCATGTAACAAATTACAGAACTTCTGGAGTCTTTGGTAAACAGTTCTTTTAATTCTCCAACGTTTCCTCGAGCCTCCATGGTAGAGACGGAATTCGTTCTGCATCAATTCATTTATTTTCTATTATCAATACATTTTATATTACATTCTTGTAGGTTACGGTTCATTTTGTTGCCCGTTTGATCGCCCTCAATTACTTATCCGTTTGCGTTTGCATTGATTATTTTCATCATCCCTTCTCCCTGTTTCTTTCTGTGCACAGCGATGAACGGAAACGGGAATTACACGCCGCTCAGGGTCTACCACAACGGTATGGGCAGAAAAGGTCAATTCCGCTATTGAAGATTAAGAAATGGTAAAAAAAAAACAGAGATGGTCGTTAAACGACACTTAAACTGTCAGAATTAACGGTGCTAGTGATTAGGCTGTCGCTGTTGTTGCGATTATAAAATGAGAGAGAAAAGAGAATATCGTCATTGTTATGCGACACGTATACATGTTAGCGTTTCCCTGCATTCTAACTCGCGTCGGAGGCGTCGCCCTTTTGATACTATCATTGATTTCTTTCGTACAAGCAGTCACTAGGGATTCATTTGCTCAAGCATGCTTTAAATCATCGACACGAGCTTCAGTCATTTACCGATGCCGATATGAGATTACGTATCAAAGAGGTGGGAGTACTCAAATTTCGAGCCACGTATATATGTATATTTTTTTTAATTTTTTATTTTATCGATTATTTTGAGGATGTCGTAATTATAGAAGTTTATTATTAACATATATTGTTAGTGCAATGACTGATCAGGAGCAAGACGTTTTGTTCTAAAAATGTATGACACAAAATTCGAATTATGTTCAGAGTTACAGTTCCGCTGCTCACATTTATTTAGTTTCCTTCTTCTTCTTTTCACCTTTGCAGTACTATATATTTCTTATATTTGCGAATAAAAGCAAGATTGGAAAGGCGACAAGTGGCAAAGGATTAATCTTGGCTCATAATTCCTGAGTACTTCGTGCCTACCATCTCTGATGATAGTAACGAATGTACTACAATCACTACAGCGACTCTAAGCGTAACATATGTATTTGTAATGCTTTCCGATTCTCAAAGTCCCTTTGTATTCTTTGTAAGTATAGTACAAGCATTCCTTCGAGCCTCGAAGGAGTGCTACGAACTTTATTTCGTAAACTACGCTGCGTTCGATTCTTTGTACACTAGGCTGCGACCACGTGCGGATTACGTATTCATAATGTTTTTATGAAAAGATTTCTATGGACCTGTTGTATGTATATCTATACACTGAGATATATCCGTCTCTCTGCATAGGATAAAACTATACCTGACACGTAAGAGAAAGTAATATATTGATTCCTGGGATCGATGTGTGTGTGTGTGTGTGTACACGAAGAAAACAGAGAAATAAATAAAAAAAAAATGTGGACCTCAAATATAATATTACAATTACTAATATTAGAAGGCGACGGAGCAGCAGGAAACCTTCTAATACATCAACCCGAAGAGTGAGTTAAAAAGCTGGACACTTATCTGCAGTCTATCCAAAGGAATAATTGTTGTTGGATAGTTTATAATAAGTTTATTCGAGTAGACTTGGAGTCACCTTGCATTAACAGATGAACGTGCGATCACCGTGGAAATGTTATGGCTAAAAGTGAACTACCTTGGCATAGTACATAGAAAACAGCGACCACCATTTAGGGCACTCGTGCCATTTTACTCAAAATCGTTCATTCATGCCTATTGTACATAGTATTACCTATTCGAGTGTAGGTATAATAGCTCGGTATCCGTATTCAACATATTTATATATAAATTTGAGAAATGTACCGTTCATATATCGGTACATTAACATAACCTAACCGGTGCACACGAATGCACCGCAGAGAATTCATTTTGGGGAATCACTCCCCCAAAATACAGTCTTACGGAGTAACGTTAAGCGCCGAATGGTCTATGAATATACAAACCTACTACTAACAAATCCAGCAAGAGAAATGTTTACTCCTAATGAACAACCACTACCAGATGCCAAATGCATATTAAAAATTAAAATTATCGAAAGGAGTTAGTTGAATTTCTTTACATTATTCTACGTTACACAATGCACTATATGTATATACAGGAGAGTCGTTCTTAGGTTAGCTATAGATTTATTTCCAATAAGCAATATTCAGTAAATTAACAAAACACATTTCGATTCTCGGGAAATGGTACGTAGCGGTCCCAGAATATATGTCAAGTGGTCGATTGGAAAGTTTTGCTGTACGATCGAATGCACGAGAATTACTTCAGTAAATTTGGAACGATGCCTACCGGTATCATGGATATTAAAAGCTACAGTACACCGATTTCTCGATACTTTGTGCAAACAGAGACAAAATAAATGGTTTCCGGATCTACCATTACGTTACAGCTAAATGAAATGTTACAGTTACAAAACGAAATGGAAAAAGTATGCGACGAAGCGTGTAAAAAAGTTACAAATTTGCCCGTAACTATCTCGGTTTCTTTACATCCCCTTAAAGCAATACTCGGACAACTGATTAATTAAATAACGATTGAAGTTTTCGTTTCGAAAGAAGTTTCAGAGCTGCGGCAGAACTTACGGAACTGTTTCATAACTATTCAATTAATTGTTGGTAATAGTACAGTCGTCTCCGTGGCTGTTCGCCGAGTTCCTCGTGATCCGTTTAGATCTGCCCGAATCCTGCTTGGTGTTCTTCGGCGTATTTACCACGTGAATATCGGCACTAGTAGAAAATTGTTTTTCCGGGCCCTTAGTTTTCTTACTATTTATAGCGTCGTTTATGTTGCTAACCATTTCATCGAATTCCTCCACACGCTGGGATTTAACTAAATTCGTTACTTGGCCAACAGGTGACTTCGGATTGCTATCTTCTTTACTAGAGCTGTTTAAATCACTAACATTGTTCGAAACTGATGTATCCATAGTTTCTAACATCTCGGAGATGAACGGTGAATTGGCCTCTATTAAATCCTTAAGAGGTGTCTCGTTTGGGTCGGGCAGATCCTTGGACTCCTCCTCTTGAGAGCCCTCGGGCAATGTACGCATTTGCAAGTAATAAATAAACTGTTCTTCGTATTTCTCAGGATGCTGGCGCTGTTCACCGGCGGAAGATGTCGAGGGATTGCCCTGTGCATTCACGTGATCAGATACCTTCATCGTGGAATGCCTTATGCACTTGTCGTAGTCTCGCAGCTCGACATCGTATATCTGCACAGCTTTATCCACTAGGAAGGCACGATCTTCGCCTACGGATCGAGTTACGGTGCTTCGTTTTCGGAACGACTTCATCCCATCCACCACGTTCGTAGAACCAACGAACTCGGACGGGCTTATAGCAACATTCTCCGATTCACTGTCTGGATCCGAGTCGGAGTCATTGACGCAGATCATGTCTAGTGGTATTTCCACGCTTTTTACTTTATCGGATACATGGTTACTGTCCGAAGATTGAGTAGTACCAGTCTTTATTTGAAGCCTCTTCCACCTGTTGTACTCGCGCACTACTCTGTCGTTGATACACGCCAATTGGGCGACCGTGTCGCGTATGTCGTGATGGAAATGTTTGATCATGACACGGGCCCCGTTCAGCTCGTACTTCTTCGATTCTTCTTGCTTCCACGAGTCGAACACACCTTGCAGCTTGGTCTTCAGGCTCATCAACACGTTATCGATCTCTTGGCCGTGGGGCAGCAACCTCTGGTTAAGCGTTTTGCAACCCCGTTTCTCCAACATTTCCTGCTTCTTTGGAATAATATAGGTATTTTTCGAACTCACGAGGGCGACAGGCACGGCTTTATTGTTACCCACGTGATCTTTGAAGGAACGGGAATTACGGGAGGGACCAATTACCGCCACATCCTCCGAATCACTCTCGATCTCTATTACGCTCGGAGTGGATGTCACGAGCGGTCGCTGAGATTCCAACCGAGAGAAACGCGGCTGATTCAACATGCTTGCGCTCTGGTTAGGTATAGTCACCATGGGTGTCTGAGCACAATGCATCGCCTGATACAAGCTAACTTGGCTCAACCCACCGGGCACATGCCGTAGAGGCATGCCGGTGGACACAGATTGCACGAAGTTAGGCGACGCGACTACGTTCATGATCGTGTTGAATATTGGCTGCTGAACGACCGGTGGCTCAGCTCTAGCTGGCAACGATTTTGGTGGAGGCTGGGTGACGACTACGTCGTCCGTGTCGATAGTGGTATTTTCACATTCGACCATTGTCTGCTCGCACGAGAGCAAGGACGGCAGCAATTCACTGTGGTCTATAGAGCTCTCCTCCGATGCTCCGCTGTGAGACATATTGGACACGGATGAATCGAGGCCATTGTATTTCGGTTTACGGCCCCTCTTCCTGCGTCTCACAACGGTCGGTACTATCTGCTTCGGCGTGTAAGTCTCATCCTCCTCCTCCGAATTAGACCCGGTTCTTCGACGTTTCTGCCTCCTCTTACGCGGGCAACATTTCGTCTCATCCAGGTTCATTTTCTCGTCTATTTTCTGCTGGGAGAGCTTGCAATTGTTCTGCAGAAGTCTGGTGCGATTAAAAAGCATGTATTTCTGTTCGATTAAGGAATAACTAGAAATAGCTTACAATTCTACACCCGCCAATTACCTGTTCATTCTTTGAATGTATTCAAGCAGAGCCCAGCAAGTCGCCCTCGCTGGGTACAAATCTGTGGGGTCGCAGACAAAACACTTCCACTTCTCGTCTGCTTCAATCTTTTTCCTCAATACTGGGTCAATGTTTCTTTTGATGCACTTGTAACAGAAAGTATTGCTGCAGAAGGAACAGCAATACAAATTCCCTCCATTCGCACACCACCTGCAAAACATGTCCGTGGCATCGTCACCTGCAAAGTGAAATTGAAGGTATCATGAAACATAATTATACTCTTTCTAAACCGCCAACATTTCAAGTACCTTGTTCGAAGGTGCCGTCTCCATAGAATTCGCGGCAGGTAGAACACAGCAGTGTATGCAGCACAGGATGCTCGAACATGTTAGACGAATCTACTGGTGCGGATCCAATGTGTGCATCACACGCTGTGCAATGTAATCTTTGAAATCGTACTGCAGAAATGTCTGAAAAGCGAAACTCCTTGATACCGTTACTCATAATTAAGCTCTTGCTGCGCAGAAATATACATTTATGAACTCGTGACATAATTCTATTAAAAAATTCAGTGGCGGCCTATTTAAACGTGTACCCTATCGAAAATGATCAACCGATATATGCCTTCTGAAATCACGAGAAGATTTATGAACTACTCCAAGATAACGCGTCTAATGAGACCAGCAGATGCTCATTCTTCTACAACAGCATTGAAACGAAGGGCTGCCTTAAACATGATCCTTATCTGAACCTCTACCGCATCTGTACATTCTGCTTTACAATCTGGAGAGATATTTTACATGTCAAAGGGATTCTACAGGAGGAGCTCGGCACGCATCATGACAAATAATGTCACAAAGGCATGCACTTGGGAATGGAACGAAGAAGGGTAACAGGGTGCCGAGGAAGTTTCTAGCTCACCATAGCCAAACAGGAGTTTGTAATAATTAGTCTCGTCCTGAGAAATTGATGCCGGGGTGTTGGTTGTGCTTGGCAGCATATCCTTAGGAGTCACTGGAAATTGATGTGAGGTTAAATACATCGCCTTGCGAGAATTTGCACAATCTATTCGGAAGATTCCTAAATCTCACAATTTTCCTTGCTATCCACCTCCTTCACCTCGTTCACCTGCACCTCGAGCATACTCGAGATATCCATTTTCAGCGTGCTCTACCCGAGCCGCGATTGCGTTCGATAAATACGTTTCAAAACACGGGTTATCGCACCGCCATTTTCCTGGGAGCGCATCGGCCTGAAATCCCGGCACGAGTAGTTCGAACGTTCGAAAAAATCTGCGCTCTAGGAAAATTCCCTACCCTGACCGCCAAACGCACCAAAGGCGCCAAGGCCGACTAGACAGTCCGAACGACATAGTAGCAATATTTATTAAATTCTTTGTATCAGAGACGTCTTATATATCACAATCCCCTTATTCCTATCTGGATTGCACTTCTTCTGCAATTGGAGAATAAAAGAGAAGTAAGTAACCTGAAATTAATACGATGAATTGTTTGGTCATCCTCTCGCGGGAGATTAGGGCGCAATTTGAAACTCATTGAGACTTTAATTTCCGCCGGGTCTGGGGAAACGACTTTTGTTTACAAATGGCGTTCGTTTTCAGCCATTTGCGTGCAGGACTTTCTGAGCAGGTTAAGGGTTTTTAAATATTCTCGGGATGGCGGGGAAAACGGAGGATTCGAAGGAAACGTCGTTAAAAAAATCCGCGGAGAGGTTAACGGAGGAAATTCAAAGCATGGCTAATTATAAAAGTCTCTATACTGAAATACAGGTAAATGTAAAATTAAGATTATGACAATCTGACAAATCTATCGCAATAATTAGAGCGTGGACCTTGAAAATGGCCGACTCGTTGTTGTTTCAGAAGTCGAGGATACAGGGTGTTTAAGAAAATTTGATACTTCACTGATATGTTTATTTTCAGAAACTCGTTGCCTCCACCGCGGTGAAGAGAGAAGATTTTAAAACGACGCTGCTGGACGCGATGAAGACCAATGGTTTAGAAACGGAAATTAGAAATACGGTGTTCCACTGGGCACGATCGCAAGTTCGTAATTTGTATCGAAAAATTTCTTGTAACGTGAGGTTTGCTATTAACGAACTATTTCTGTCAAGGGTTCCTTATCTGCGACATCGGTGCAATCCACGGAGGAAGTAGATTTAAGTTACTTGAAGAAGGCTCAGATCCAATGGGAACGTCGTATTCAAAAATCGTTGAATTCCACGTGCAATGAATTAAATGTCCCACTAGCTCGTATACGACCGAGCGTAGATCGCGAAGAGCTTAGCGAAAAGTGGAACGAACTGAGCACTTACGATATCGGTAAATTTTCATCAAACACTTAAAGAAAAAAAAAAGACTAGCAATTTAAATATTCGTACTTTGAAAAATGTTGCAGATTTATCGCAATACCGGCCGCTCTACGCGCCGAAAGACTTCCTGGACGTTTTATTCTCTATAAGGAATCCTTCGTTTAAAAGACAACCGTAAATATCCGTGGTTTTTATTGCGCAATACTTGACCCCGCTATTTTAATAATAATTGAATTAATCGATATTTCAGAGATGAATTAAATTGGGAATTCAGTCACATACAGATTCGCGTGAAGACCCTCGCCCAATTGGTACGAATTTTCAAATTTGCGTCTTATAGAAATCTAGCTTTACTACTCGGCTTCGTCCGAAATTTAAATTCTGATTTTAAAAAAAAAAAATTTTGTGAAAATAGTCACATTCATCTGGATTAGTCAGGTATAATGAGCTGCGGCACATTTCGTGATCCCAGAGTTTATTGTTTGAAAGTTTTTAGGCGGCAAACACACAAACATATACACTGCGTTCCATATAAGAACGGACCAACGCCGCGACCGATTTGCGACCCATCTGCGCAGCTCCCACGGATCTGACACTCGCGATTGGTCGTAGCGCTTTCGCGATTGGTCGTAGCACCGTCGCGATTGGTCGTAGCACTTTCCCTGCCGGTTTACTACCAACCAACAGTGTATCCCGGCGCGAAACGAGTCCGCTCTAAAGTGGAATGCTGTGTAGAAGCTTTCTGCTTTACATATTAAAATAAAAATTCTTTTCGTTTAACAGAGACGCGTGTACGTAGAATTGGCGAACGGAATGCCTCTGCTGGGAGTCAATCCAGATATGCCCAGTTCAAACAATTTTGCGAATCTAGAGGAGGAACGGATGCAGCTCGGTGAAAAAGTGTTGAAATCGAAACACGCCCCGATAGCGCAGGAATTTTTGAAACGTGGGGCTCCCAGATCGCTTCGCGGGCGCCTGTGGTCCCTCCTGCTGGGATCTGTAGTCAAAGAGAATGTAAAAACTTTGTTTTACGCCGCCGTCACTGATAATTTATCATACGCTTCTTTTTTCTAGGACGTAGAATACTACGAGGAACTAAAGAATATGGTGTTACAGTACGATATTGTGATAGACAAATTAATAATAAAGGTATCTAACAGGTATTTCCGAACTGTGTATTCATAAAAGGATTTTTAACCATTTTTCTTGAATTTTTTAGGATGTGCAGCTAACGGCGAGGAACGACGACCAGTATTTCGTATTCGAAGATGTTTTGTACAAGACCATGCTGTGTTTCTCGCGCGATTCGGAGGTATTGGCGCCGGTCACCACCGACACAAGCGCGGGTGGTCAAGTAATACACGCGGTTTTGCAAGGGAAACCAGCCACCTTGGAGAACACTTTAGTATTCCCGCCGAGCGGTGTGATTCCATTTCATGGATTCACGATGTACGGTATGAGTTGAAATCTGTTTAATGGAGAGAAACTCTTTACCCTTCGGCATGAACGTCCGCAGGGTGGGGGGGACAAAAGGGGCAGTTGCCTCCCACCCGGGCTTTTGAGAAAAAATCGCTTATTTTTAAAAAAATGGAATATTTTTAAATTTCGGTTTTAAATTTTTAATTAAATTGTCATTATAAAATGGGTTAAAACAGCAAGAGAGGTATATTTTTCTTTACCATCATTCCAATGTTGCCCCCCCCCCCCCCCTGGAAAAAGTCTCCGGACGCCCCTGCCCTTCGGTAGTCTTTAAAAATCCAATATCTGCATTGTATTACAGCTACTCCATTTTGCTACTTGTACGACGACCCCAGCGCGATGTATTATACATTTAGAGCCTTTTATTTGCGATACTGGTTCCGACTACACACCGTGTCTAGTCACGAGCAAGGTATCGTGGCGCTGTGCCTACTTTTCGAGAGATTACTTCAGTGCCATGAACCCCTCCTCTGGTTCCATTTTAGAAATATCCATATACAACCGTAAGTTCGAGTGGTTTTTCAATTTTTCCGATTTTAGAACTTACAGGATTCCTTTTGGTCTAGGGTGAAAGTAGTTTTCAAATGGATTATGAGAGGTTTCAGTGGTCACCTACCCCCGGAACAACTGCTCTATCTTTGGGACTTAATTCTGGGCTACGATTCCTTGGAAATCATCCCTTTATTAGCGGTCACCATTTTAAGTTTCAGAAAGGAAAATTTAATGCAAGTCAATACCCTACAATGTATCGAGGTAAAAAGATCATTCGGAATATACTGTATTTCGTATATAAATGTTTGCGAAACAATTTCAGGCTGTTTTAGCGGATCTATCTTCTCTGAAGGTGATCCCCCTGTTACAATTAGCTTTGCTAATAGAGTGACCAAAGAAACCAATTTGTATGCTCCGGCTGACACAGGCGACTTCCATTTGGTTTCAAATTCAAAACTTCGGTAGGGGAAATCCTTCCGCGCTTGGGCGAAATTTTGCGAATCTCTATTTTACGATTCACAGGTTGTTAATGCGGAAATTCGGATGAGCAGTCTTCGAACATAACCTGTCTATAAAGTGGCTGGTAACAGCGCGCCAACTATAAAAGCTACGTAAAATTATAAAACGTCGCCTAAACGCTGAAATCATCGATATTTCTTCCACATATGGCTGGGAATGGAGAGAAACCAATCAGCTCATTTCGCAACGTAGCTGCGCATCTAAAGGGTGTCCGAAAGATACGAATGTATGGCTGGTCAAGATAGAGTTTTCAATAAAAACGTTCTACGCCTATGTTAACCACACCTCGACGAGGAGGAGAATTGCCAATCCTTTCTCGAACGAATCTTTCCAGAAATAACTCCTCCAGTAAATCGTTAAAAGGTTACAGATATAGCTACGTTATATTTCCATTTTGTTTCCATTTCTATGTTGTTTCGAGTACAATACACTCTACACTTTTAATGTCTACACGATAATTGGCACTCCCGCTATGATTTCTAAGTGCTGACACATCCTTTGAATGCCTATCAGCTCAGAATTCGTATGTATAATTGGTGACTAAGTTGGTCGCAATGCTGTAGGTAAAACAGAAAGTGCGTGTATTGAATTTTCGAGATTCTAGTCAAGCACATATTTCTTCAGTGTGTTCCTTTTTTTATTGAAAATGATTGATTTCCTATTTGTCTATGTAGAGAATCTTATCTCTCTGGGGACACATTGTATGATGTAGCTCGTGAGATTGACAGAGACAGAAGAGTTCCCTTTGGAGGGGGACTTTCCTGTTTCCGCCTGTCAGCCGTCGAGTTCAGAGACGCCTACCTGCCATCGTCGTTGTGTTTATACTGGCAAGGATCGTCTTTCCTCAGTTGATTCGCTCCGTGATAATATCTCGTGAAAAGCGTGCGAAGCCACGCCGAATAGTGGCACGTGAGTAATCAGAATCGTGCCTCTCAATTTTCTCTGCTTAAGGTTCCCGTTCAATTGTCATTGTTGTGTTACTTACGGCGGCACGGCGATTAAGGGTGGGGTGGTTCTCACCCCCGAAATTATTAGTCATGCACAGCTTTCCGCCAGTGTCGATAGGCTCCCGTAGCGTTATCCGCTACACACGTTAGCGAAACGTTGGCCACCCGTTTATGGTTAATAATTGGAATATAATTGGGATAATGATTTTTAATAAATTCTTTATTTAAATAAAATTATTAGAAACTTCACAGAGCGGGGGGTAGGAAGTGAATCGTTTCTTAAATCTGCTTGTATCTTCGTCAGATTACATGGTTTAAGGGGGAATCTGCCCAGAGACTGTATCGTTGCCAACGTCAAAATGGCTTGGCGTTTCAAAGCGTCTAAGTATAAAAATGCAGCCCCGATTGTACCCAAGCCGGAGGCTTGCATTCGAGATATATCGGTCGGCTCCTACCAGACCTATGGCAATAACATTACTGCGTCTGCCGCATTTATGGCGTTCAATGTAGATCATAATGGTACATTCATAAGCTTTAATATATCCTATAGCTTGCATGCGGATATTTTGTTAAACGTTCCACTTATTTTATCAGGATCTAGCCTCGCTGTATTGCCATTGGAAGATTGTGGTAGGAAAAGTAAGACTATGCCTTTACTTCATGCCCACGCAGACACAGTGACAGACATGGATTTTTCTCCATTTCACGATGGTTTATTAGCCACTGGTTCCCAAGATTGTCTTGTGAGTTGTGGCTGGATTAAATACTACGGTACATACAATTCCATTGGCATTTCTGATTGTCTCGATGTTGGATTACAGGTCAAGCTATGGCACATTCCAGAAACTGGTTTAGAAGAATCTCTATGCAACCCTGAATGTACATTTTCCCATCGTCAAAGGCGAGTGGAAGCAGTGTGTTGGCATCCCGCAGCTGAGCACCTACTCACGACAGTATCATATACAAATTTATCTCTGTGGGACGTGATTTCGCAACAAGAGCTATTCTGTAATTAAAACATTTATGTTCCCTCGTGAATCAAGCGTTCTCTGGCACCACTCGTAATTGACGTAATATTATTTCATTATATCGCAGCAAACGGCGATCACACAGAAGTCATCCAGTCTTTAAGCTGGAAACAAGACGGTGTGCTCTTGGCCACATCTTGCAAAGACAAGCAAGTGAGAATCATAGACCCCCGGGATTCCACTTGTATCGTTAATTCCTGCTCCAGTCATCAGAGCATTAAGGATTCCAGGATCGTCTGGCTAAACAACAGCGACAGGATTCTCACTACGGGATTCGACGCAGCTAGACTCAGACAGGTCTATATAAGGGATTTGAGACACTTGAGCGAACCCGTGAAAACATTAGAATTGGATTGCAGCACTGGGTAAGAATGGATTTGTGCTTTGAAGTTAACTGTATGCAATTGTTAATATTAATTCCATCCCGTAGAATCCTAATGCCTCTGTTTGATCCCGACACGAACATGCTTTTCCTTGCTGGAAAAGGAGATACTACTATCATGTACATGGAAGTTATGGATAAAGACCCATGCTTGGTCGAGGGAATTCGTCACAGCGGAGAACAGACTAAAGGGGTATGCTTGGTGCCGAAACGAGCATTGAATGTCATGCAGGCGGAAGTTAATAGATTGCTGCAACTCACTTCCAACATGGTGATACCTATTATGTATCAAGTTCCGAGGAAAGTAAGTGGATTCGCTCATCTATCCAATTATCCGCTAATCGTATTATATGTTACGTGATTCATTATTTTGTTCGCAGACGTACAGAGACTTCCATGCGGACATATACCCAGATACAACAGGTTGCATTGCTCAGAATAATGCAGCAGCATGGATTAAGGGCCATGACATGCCTGTCCCAAAAATATCCCTAGATCCTGCTAAGAGAAATAAAGGGGAAGAACCCATCATTGTAAGTAGAAGCTCTCGCTACATGTGTCGCACATCGGAGCTTCGAAAATGAAAGTGCATTTTCTCGTAATTGGTCATCCATTATAGATACATGACTTGAAATTGCATGTTTATCATCGTCATTATTACATTTCATTATTTTCGATGTCCATTTGCCAGCCCCGAGACGATTTTTTTTTAGAAACGTTTTTCTCATGTGTTGTGTGATATTTGAAATATTATTTTGCGTAATAATTACTTGTCTGGATTAGGGCTGGGACTATTTGTCGAATTTTTCGGTATTCGAATACTTTAGTTGCTCGATTATTTGGCGAATATAATTCGAATATCCAAGTATTCGAATATTTAAATATTCGAATACTGATGTATTCGAATAGTATGGTGTGAATTATGAATCAAGTATTTTAGGTTCATTTTTTTACAAGCTTTTATTTAGTTTCAGTTGTGAGTTCGTTAGTTTGTCAGGGTGAAATCTTGTAAGCTAATACATCAGTATTCGAGTAGTATTCGAATACTTAAATATTCGAATAATAACATTCGAATACTCAAACATTCGAAGTTTATTCGTAGCATTCGAATACTTGTAAAATATTCGAATATTAAATTATTCGAATAGTCCCAGCCCCAGTCTGGATTAGTTCTGGTATCAATGGAAGCGTGAATCGAAGGTAGCAAAGTATTGGAAGGTATAAGGAACATTCGAATTCAAGAGTACGTCTTGTAACTATGTTATCATTTCCGATACATTGTTATCTGCGTGATAGCGTGTACATTGGAAAGTGATATAGAAGTAGAACATAATTTAAATAGTCGAACACGCTGCGAATGTATTATACAGAACATATACATTTCGCAGAGGAATTCTGTTCTCACTGATTGCGTCCGTTTTATTTTGCATCGTTTGATTTCTGTTCTTTTTTTCATGTTCTGTGTATATTTTTTCACGTTTCAGATACCCAATGTATGTTTTATAGTTTATACGTTAGCACCATTCAAAGTGTTATTCCTGGCACGTGTAATTTAAGTGGCAATTGATGTTCTGTAGCTTATTCTATCAGCGTAAGTAATACCAAGTATGATGTGTGAACTTATGTTTGTAGGCAAGCGCTTAGACACCCTTGTTTTTCTACATACATTCTAGACTTTTGTTTGTAACGTTCAAGCGTAAAATTGGATTTCACGAGTGTTGTGTAATTGTATCATATATCCTTAGATTTTTTAAGACAGACGTGCAAATAGTGTGTATGCGTGCGTGAGAAAGCTTGTAGAAGTTACGCGGCATTAACGCCCCGCTATAAATTGACGCGCGTAGAAGTAAAGTTAAAAGATATTGGAACTCGGACTTCGCTAGTTCAACTTAAACAGTTTGCGTCATTAAGGAATTTACCGTACCTTTAGGTACACAAAGGAAACTTAGCCACGCTTAAAGAGAATGAGCGAGAAATAAAATTGGAACAGAAGCAACCGAAGCCGACGTTCGCCTCTGTACCGAAGGGCTGTGCGAAAGCTGAAGGAGCGAGCGAGAAGGAGCCATCGCCCGAAAACGACGTCGAGAAGATAGAAGAGTCGAAGAAGGTGGAGATCAGCGAAGACAAGAACAAGGTTCAAAACGGGGGGCAGCCAATCCCACCGAAACCTTTGCCACGGGCATCAAGAACTAACAGTATCTCCGAGGATGAACCGAAGCCGGTTGCGAGGCCTCGTGCTTCGCCGAATCCAGGCTCAGTAGTTACATCTGTGAATCCTAACGCGATCGGTGGATACAAGGTTGTAATCTGGCCATAAAAGAAACTAATAGTATTAAGGAAACAAATGTTCTACTTCTGTATGCGTGATGATATTGTGTGCAGTAGTATATATTTATATCCCGTTTCATTTATTCCATTGCAATCGTGATACAACGCCACGAATGATTTATCATCAGCGGGAATTTTGTTCGGCAGGACATAACGTACAATGTTTCTCGTGATTTTAGCCTCGACTCGGGCCAAAACCGTTCCAAGCGAAGTCCGGCAGCCAGGAGTTTTCGTTTGACAAGATCTTCTCAGTTCCTATCGCGCCGAACAGCGATACTAACGGTTATCAGAACGACTTGAACAACCAGATAGAAAATAACATAGAACCCGAGAAGTCGCCGTCGTTCAACAATGATCGCATCAAGGAAGCGGAGAATGGGAAGAGTGATTCCAGCTCTCTGGAAGAAGATGCAAACTCGAGCGATTCTGGGTACAAACCGAAAACCCCGAGCACGGCACAGAGGCGCAAAGTTTTCGAGATAAAAGGGAAGGACGAGTCGCCGGAGAACGAAGATGTTGGGAATTTCGAGCGCGGTAATGCGAATAGAAATTCTATTGCTGAAAGGCGACGACTTTACGAGAGCCGCTCCGTGTCTGTGACTGATGGAAATTTGGCTGAAAAGGCAACGGGCTCGCCAACAATGAGACGCAGAGATTCTTTCAAGACGAAGAGCGAGGTGATCAAAGAAGACGAGGTGAAGAAAGTAGTTTCTATGCTACGCCAACAAAGCATGGATCCGCGCTTGGAAAAAGTGGATAATACAGCACCGACTCCTAAGCGAACATCCACTGTATTCGGTAAGATTCACGAATCCGTTTTTTAATACTTTTCGTTACAGAAGAAGTTGAATTAACAAATGTATATTTTGTTACGCACAGGTAGAGTATCAAAGTTCCGCCACTTGAAAGGTACTCCTGGCCACAAGTCTACCCACATTGAGAATATACGAAACATTAGCAGACAGATATCCGGAGAATGCGATGGCTTTCATGGTGATTAGCACTTGTATTTCTTTGCATCTTGTATTATGCATTTAGATTTCTGTGTATCATAATGCCACTTGGTTGGTACAATTGCAGCAAATCCTGATCGCGTCGCTGTACCGTTAAGTGGACCCGGTGGGAAGATAGCGGTCTTGGAACTGAACAAGACCGGCAGATTGCCGGATGGTGTGATGCCAGCCTTAGTCCACGGTACCACCATAATGGATTTCCAATGGAATCCGTTTGACAACGAGCAATTGGCAGTTGGTAAGGAAATGACTATTTGTATTCTTGTGATCAGTCGTCCGACATTTGCACAGTGAAATAGCCGTTACTATTTTGTAATAGCATGTGACGATGGAATGATTCGATTGTGGGAGATACCAGAGTCTGGACTATCAGAGCCAACGAATGAATCGAAGCACATGATAAAAGCACACTCTGACAAAATATACTTGATCAAGTTTCATCCCTTGGCATCCGACGTTCTGGCATCAGCTTCGTACGATATGACCGTAAAAGTCTGGGATTTGACGCTTCTGTCGTCGAGCGAAGTAGCGGTAGCGAAAATAACATTAATGGGACACACCGATCAGATCTTTAGCCTCGCGTGGTCACCTTGCGGCCAGTATCTGGCAAGTACATGTAAGGACGGAAAACTACGAATTTATAAGCCAAGATCTAGCGATGTGCCAGTGAAATCTGGGAAGGGACCAGTCGGTACCCGAGGTGCGCGAGTTATTTGGGCATTGAAGGGGCAGTTCCTCGTTGTGATAGGTTTCGACAAGTACGTAGACCCCGAAGCGCGTCTGACGCTTTAGTTAAACTTCAGTTGCAGTAACGTCTTCTCGTAGAGTTTCAGAAAGGCAGATATATGTCTTCAAAACGGACAATCTTAATAATCCACTAACCACGGTTGGATTGGACGTGTCGCCTGCAATCTTGATGCCATATTATGACGAAGACAGCTCGACCCTTTTCTTAACAGGACGCGTGAGTAGATTAAAGTTCCTCGTAATTGAAGTAACGAGTAGAAATTGTTTTATCTAAAAAAAAAAAACTGTATTTAGGGTGATTCCACGATATACGCTTTCGAAGTGACGGAGGAAGCTCCCTACTGTTGTCCACTCAGTCATCATCGATGTAGCAGCTTACATCAGGGTCTCTCGTTTCTTCCTAAGAACAAGTGCGACGTTGCTGGCGTAGAATTTGCATCGGCTTTGAGATTAACAAACAACACGATAGAGCCCTTAAGTTTCACTGTCCCGCGTATAAAGGTTCGATCGAGTTGAAGTTACGTTGAAGTTTTTTTTTTTTTTTAAAAAAAGCAGGAAGCTGACGTTCATTGATTATTCCAGAGCGAATTGTTCCAAGATGACTTGTTCCCACCAACAAAAGTTACATGGAAACCGACAATGACTGCTACCGAGTGGTTTAACGGAGCTAACAAGCAGGCATACAGAATAAGCCTAAAGCCACCTGGCATGGATAACTGTAAGTACAACTTTGTATTTCATAAATGCACGTTTATGAAAAATGGCTTAATATACTTTCCATTTACAGTGAGTGATAATCAAGGCCAAGGTGTAGTTACAGTACCAGTCGCAGCAAAGCAACCAACAATCCCATTCTCTGTATCTTCGCAACCCTTTACCAGACTCGGATGGAATCCGGATGTGAAGGCCAAGCAAGATGAGGTACAGTAACGTTTCTTTGTATTCAGTATGCATTACACAAAATATTGCAATACGCAACGTGATATAAAAATTTCGGTCATGGGTTTTCCATTTGGTTTAATTTCTATTGCAAAGCATTCGAAAGAGCACAGCTTCCTCGAAGTGTCCTGTGAAGCTGTATTAAGAAACACCGTGTTCGATCAAACTTGTAAATCTTCTTGATTTGACTTCGGTCTGAAATTGACACTATTCTGTAGCTCTACATCTTATTTCGCCTGTGTTTCGTTTCATGTGTGTGTGGGGTAGCTCCAGAAAACTATGAGCAACTTGGTGGGGGATGTGATAGAGTGCGCATTGGAGCAGGATCACATAGAAGGTGTGGAGGAGCATGAATGGGTAAGTAATTTGAAAATACAGAAATTAATTATATTGGCAATGAATTTGATTCCCTCGGATCGACCACAGACATGGCGTAGGAATCGGCCCTTCCTTGCGCAGGATATTTTTACGCGCATCTCCCTTACGCAGAAGGATATCACGCGCATCTCCCTTGCGCGGTATAATTTCGCGGGCATCGCGCTTAGGAAGTTGTGTCGGTCCGAGAGAATAAAATTCACTGCCCGTGCCATTCGCGTGACTTAATTGTTTCATTCTATATTAAGAAGGTATCTTTATTCGACTAAGAAATCATTTTAATTGCAGGACGAGTGAAGATTGCGTAGCGTTGGTAGGTCATTTAAATAAAGCGGTAAGATAAAAAGAATTTAAACGTAGCTGTTCGAACCGTAATTTATTTTTAAGTTAAAACCACGGCATATGCGAAAGTATTTCGACGTCGGTGTGTACGTGGTAGGAGATATTTATAGTTAGAATAATACTTCCAAAAATTTCCCCTCTCGAACAGAATTAATGGTACGCGTGCGTTTATTTCAGTCGTGGTAATTTATTTACCATAATTATGATTCCTTCGGATTATGCCAAGTTAATTTAAAGAAGTATGAACTTAAGGACTGGACATCAATTTCCAATCTCGCAATGATGATTCTCGTAAGGTTTTATGATCCTTGTAAAAAAGACACGATCGCGGTCCTTGTCGTGAATAACTTTTGTTACCTGCCATTTTAACATTCGTTTTCGGTATTAAGAGTAATTACGTAGGATAATTACCGTAAATCTGTACTAAAGACTTAGAATTACAGATATTCACGAGAACTTATCAGAATTTGACAATAGTTTCGATTACATATTTAAGGGGTGTCATGTGTTTGCGGCGGCTAAGTGTAATCTTGAAATCGGTGGTACTATATTAAAGTACATCTCTAATGCTGAGTGGATGCGAATCCACTGATTAATAATTCACACTTCTTTATTCCTAAGAAATGTTTTGAGACGTATTAAAACGTGCAAACGGTACGTGCCATTTATGATCGAAGAAGACAGGAAACTTTAGCGTATTATTAGCCAGAGATTAGGCATTGCTTGAACTTATACTTCCATAATTCCAATTCAGTATTTTCACTTCATCTGTAACTGTCCATTCGCATTTTAAATGAAATACATAAAAGCATTTGGGTTATTGCTGCTCATTACATTTGTGCAAGAACTGCTCATTTCTATTGCTAAGCAACAGTATTCATAATCCACAAAAATTCGTCTCGATGAATTGATATTATATGATTTCTATATAATATGTATCTGTTAGTGCTACGTATTTCTTTAAATGACAGAACATTATCAATGATAGTCTCAGTGTATACATTATCATAATGTAATCATCATACTGTGTGATATTAGCGAACAATACTTTTTCCACGAATCAAGAATAGACATTTCTACGATATTTCATAATACCCCACACGCACATACTATACGGAATAAAGGGAAGAAATAGACGAAGGTAGCGCGTACTAAATCATAAGTCGATAAATAAGTCGTACGGCGAAGTATGTAAACAATGACTGATAGTACATTCAGCATTTTCCGGGATCTAAAAGGTAATCGTGTAACTCCCTTAAGTGTAGCGAGTAAATCAACCTTTTTATACATTTTAAATTGCCCCGAGGTATTTGTAAAAAAAACAGCAAGTCGAAGGTTCATCGTATGTATGATAAAAGTGAAACTGTTCTTTCAATTGATTGCGCATCTGTGATTGCAGTGCCGAGATGCAAATTCCATGTGTGCAAAGTGGTGAACGAAATCAGCGTTAGTTAGGCACGAACGAAATGTTTTAGATTCCTGCTCAATAACGAGTGTGTTTTTCTACACAGTATACTATAAATTTATACTTTTGGTGCTCTACTAGTGTGACGTAGTAATGATTTACTCTTGAAGCTATTTTGTATGGATACATTGTACCGTTTAGATAGACCATTTTTTAATGCCATAATATGGCCTAATTGTCCGTAACGATAGTTTCTTCTAACTACTAAGGATATACTCGTGTTCCTACTTGTACAATTAAAACGCAATTCTGTATGGATGTGGATCCCTCCATTTGCGCATCCACGAGCAGACATGGAATTTGCGTTTGGGCAGATGAATCGCGCCCAGTTTACTTTTATATTCGAACGTCGTGATTTATTATTCGTGTGTAAAAATTAATCTTATGGTGCTATGCCCTTTTGACAAAGCCCTAGCTGGTAGTTTGCCGATGAAAGTACGACAGACCGCACGAATTTCTCTCTATAAAAGAACTTGATTGATCCGCGCAGTTTGCTCAACTGTCCAGAGTAACATTCTACTTTTGTATCGTACGAGGCTTGGCACAGAGTCGTAAGTTGCGAGGGTTTCACGGAAGTGCCAAAGAATTTCGTAAAAATTGGAACAAAGCGGAAGGCTCATGAATTATGTTTCTTACACAGTGGGCAGAACACCTTAAAGCACTACATAAGTACTCGAGAAGTTGTGCATATATTTCTGTACGCTGGTCATACTTTTTTGTATTAACGTCTTAGAAACGTAAGGTTTCTTCGCATAGGTCGCAAGTAGTAACAAGACTTTCATACCACGAGTAGAAAGACTAAAGGAAAAGAGGAACAAGGTAATACTTCGCTACAAAAAGAAAAGAAAACATATTGTTGCCATTCACATCGTCCGCAGTATAAGTCGCGTTTGTATGTCTAACTAATCATCCGTCGAATACTCTAGAACTGGGAAACATCATTGTTGCATATTTTATTGTTCGTAGCCTTATTTTTTTTATTCATACTGTATTTTCGTGTAGCTTCATACGTGACGCACCGATCGAATGCCATATACATGCAATACGTTTTCACATGCGATCGTTAGTTGCGGGGAGGCGCGAGTTACCTGCAACTTATGATACTTTCCAGAAATGCTATGTCGTAGATAACACTGTAGACTGTGAGTCTCTTCTTTAAATGCAACAGTAGATTTATAATCACCCCTAATTAATTATGTGCGATCTCTCGTAGCACAGAATTCGAAAGGCTCGTTTGCAAGCATTATTTCGATCGCGACAAGAAGTTTCTTACCGTTCAATATTGCGCTATGAGTGATCGCTATGTAATTTTATCATGTAATACCTTTGTATCAACCTTATACCTCTTACATGTATTTCACCTATAAAATCTTTTTACCAAAGACGTATACATGGTCAACTTGTTTCATTCAATCCTTTATTACATACGTTTATTTACAATTCGACAGAAATTTGATACAATCATTAATAATCTAACACCAACGTAAGTGTATGACGTATTTATTACAGATCGTTGAATTGCTCAAGTAGTTAAGTTTCGACGCATCGATAAAATCTTGTAATAAAATTCCGGGAATGTTTCTTATATAAAAGCGATATTAATGAAAACTATGTCTTAGGAAATAATTTATGCACAGATTAACAGTTTAAGGACGCCGCGCACTTAATTTTCTAACAACTTGTGCGAATCATCTACCATACCCAACTCGATCTCGAGGAATTAATCTGAGTTCGGATCCGTGTTTGAGGAAAACGTTTCCTGAAATCAAAATCAATTACACGTGTGTCACATTAAGTTCCCCGCCCTCGAATCCTAAGTAGTTACCTGCTGTTTGCTGTGGGTTGATACCTATCCCATCATCTGTAATTATAGCAGATGTGGCCGGTGATACTTTAAATTCTTCAGCGGCAAATTTCAACACAGCAGTGAAAGGTGTATTATCTGGCACACTGAGTCTGCAATGGTAAGTACATAATATCTAGAGTTACTCTAGATATTTCTCAAGATTCAAAGTTTGCGCAAGACTCTCGTTTCCTCTTTAATGATTATATACAAGGATTATTGCTATTACCATCCGATATCTTTTTCGATTTTATGCCAAACCGTATCATTGTTATGCGTTACAACTAATTGCAGTCTGTTGTGCATTATTTCCGAAGTTCCCCTAGGACCATTTAACAACATTCGAACAATTTTAAGAAGATGTTCGTACTCTAATTCGCAATCCGATATCCAATGACTTTCAATTTGTTTCATGCGACGCGCGAAATAAAAAATAGCGTCAAGGAAATTCGTGTAAAACTCTAAATTACTTTCCATTAATTTCCAAAGCAATTTCTTTTCTACATTCAGGAGAGCTAAACAAACGTACACATTGTTTCCCACCAGCTTATTTGATAGTAGCTGAATTATTAATTGTTTGATTCTATGGTTGTCATTTAACTGAACAGCGAATTGAACGAGTTTTGAATGAAAACCATCGTCAAACATTTTTGCAATGCACTCTGAAACCTCATACTGATCACCATTGCTGATCGACGATTCCCAGGTCATGATTAAAGCTTCATCCTGCATATTACAAGCTGATATGCCTAGTTTTTCTAAAGACTCTATGACAATATTCGCACACACTCCATTAATTAAAGTGTGTCTAAAAAAATCATTCAATCTGTCACTGCCACAGTGTTGTGTGTACAATTTTATAAATTCATCTACAATATCAGTTGAAATAGCAGTGTCTTTCAAATAGAGTTCTAGTAATCTATCGCAGGCATTTCTCAACTCTGAACATTTGTATAAATTTGATCTGCTCTCTTGTAGCCAATGGTTATGCAGATGATTCTCAAGAACATTCTCTTTGCCAACATCACACGCCTTAACAATTGCAGTTTCAATGAAATGTGCGCATTGGAAAGCTTTAACAACATTGTCTGTGTTTGTATCTTCACTGAGAGTTGGATTCTCTAAGATCGCAAGGAATATATCAAACATTCTCAATACTTCACGGAAATCTAATTCTGACATGTCTGCAGTCGCTCTAAGATATCTACGATAAACATTGACTCAACTTTCGAGCATTAAGAATAATGACTGATGTCCCGTCACCTTTTGGCACCAGTCGCTTGCTTACTGTCTGTTTAAAGAAAGAAAGACGAACATGAGATACAATAATGCCAGAAGGCTCAGGGATGTACATAAATCTTTTCCTATAATCCTTGTTTATCTCGGTACAGTTACAACACCTCCATACAGTGATATGGATAAATGGTAGCGAGTCGTCTTGATGATTCAACTTACACTTTAAATGGCAGTTTTGGATCTGAGGTAAGTGTTATTTTGAAAGTTACTTTGGACCTGCAACAAATCAACAATCTTATTACAAATTATTGGAGTTCATCTTTAAGTAAATCACAGAATTATCAAAACATATGTTTCTTCAAATGGGTGCATATATAAAAATTTTGTGTTAAGCACATGTGTTGCCTCTTTGTTAATTTTGGAGAAGCTGTGTCACGTAGAATACCTACGCCATATTTTGTCAGTGTGGTTCTGTTAGAAAATAATTCAATTTGCAATATGGTGAATCCTCAAGTAGAATTGACACACTTGACAAGAGTCTACAGTTCACATCCACACACTCAATATAGTTCCCTTGACGGTGTGAATCGCAGCAGCGAAATGTACGTTGCTCTGTCGGTAATCAAAGACTTATAACCAAGATTTAAATATTTGTGACATCACAAACGAGGTATAGAATAGACTTTACATCTTATGGGACTTCGTGTCACCACAGACGAGGTATAGATAAACCTATCACCTTATGGATGTTTGTGTCGCCACCCAAACTGTGTTACCGACCCATAATTTTAGGACTGAATGTAGTGGCATCTGCTTATGAACAGCGTCCAACTCAGCAACTACTCTAAAATGTGTTGAAATGCTGAAAGGTGCGTGCGTGCTTGTTACGTGTGACTTGTTTAGAGTGAGAGAGTTTGATATAGAAGGCAGGCTTTTGCTACGCTATGCTTTACCTCTGGGTCCCCAGTATTGGTAGATATACGGAAAGTGTAGTTTGCATAGCTGCAGCTGAGAAAAGTGCAAGTCGTGCAATCAGCGTTGCTAGATAAAATTACTTCCGGCCTTGACGAATTTCAAGTCAACTGGGAGTCGTTGGAGCGAGACAGAATGTCAACAACCTTTATCAAAGTCGCACCATCTTCGAACGATGTAACTTGTCAGTTAAACTCTATTCGCGATCGTGATCGGATCTCAGTGAACGCGTGTGCATATTATTTCGTGATATCTCTATTCGTGGATTAATTTCGTCGATTACTGGACCATGTGGGAGGTCACTTAACAAGATTCTAGTATAATTCATCCAGTATGTAGAAGACATCTTGAGGCATCACTTTTCTCGGCTCCTAACATTTTTCTCGGGTTCTATCCTGGGTTCCCAGTATTGGTAGATATACGGAAAGTGTAGTTTGCATAGCTGCAGCTGAGAAAAGTGCAAGTCGTGCAATCAGCGTTGCTAGATAAAATTATTTCAGGCCTTGACGAATTTCAAGTCAACTGGGAGTCGTTGGAGCGAGACAGAACGTCAACAACCTCTACCAAAGTCGCACCATCGTCGAACGATGTAAGTGTAACACGTCAGTTTAACTTTACTTGCGACAGTGATCAGATCTCAGTGAACGCGTGTGCGTATTATTTCGTGATATCTCGATTCGTAGCTTAATTTCTTCGATTACTAGACCAGGTGGGAGGTCGCTTAACAAGATTCTAGTATATATTATCCAGTACGTAGAAGACTTCTTGAGGCAACACTTTTCTCGGCTCTTGTCGCGAGTTCTAACACTTTTCTCGGGTTCTACCATGAGTCCCCAGTATTGGTAGATATACGGAAAGTGTAGTTTGCATAGCTGCAGCTGAGAAAAGTGCAAGTCGTGCAATCAGCGTTGCTAGATAAAATTACTTCCGGCCTTGACGAATTTCAAGTCAACTGGGAGTTGTTGGAGCGAGACAGAATGTCAACAACCTTTATCAAAGTCGCACCATCTTCGAACGATGTAACCTGTCAGTTAAACTCTATTCGCGATCGTGATCGGATCTCAGTGAACGCGTGTGCATATTATTTCGTGATATCTCTATTCGTGGATTAATTTCGTCGATTACTGGACTATGTGGGAGGTGGCTTAACAAGATTCTAGTATAATTCATCCTGTATGTAGAAGACTTCTTGAGGCATCACTTTTCTCGGGTCCTATTACGGGTCACCACTGCTTAGGGACATTTAAAAACGTGCAGTGCTTTGTGTTTAAAAACATAAGATGTCTGTGTGTGTTAGTAGTCTCAACGCGAGTGCAGTGTCAGTGTTTCTATGCCCCTAGAACTATTTAAGAGTAAGCACCGGTGCTCAAATTGCTTTTTGATCGTGAAATTAAGGTGACATATTTGTGTGTGTGATACATTCTATTCGGTACTACTGACCTTGGTCTGTGAACCTGCCGAAGAGGCTGCCTGTCTGCATGGATAGCAGTGAGACTGTGTTCAACGATCGGTGAGTGGTACATTTTAATTTTTTCAATTATTCTGTATGCTATAGAACAAATGATTGCTGTAGCGTGCACAGTGACCACGAATACATACTTGGTACTCGTGAACAGTAACATTAACGCGCATGCTTCCAAATGTTTAATACGGAACAAAGTAATAAATAAATTTCAAATTCGAGTTCAATGTTCTAATAACGCGTTTTAAATATTCCAAATTATTTTTCTTGAATTTTATAATCAAAGCTTGATGCTTTGAATACGAGTTATACATCTCAAGTTTAATTACATTCGAGTCATTAGATTCTCTTAATAAAACGCGATTGGAAAGCATTAATTTATTAAGGATTTTCAACTATATAACTTGAAGCTCTTTCTCATTCAATTAATAACTGAAAATGACAGTTGATATTGGTACCACTTGGTCACAATGCTCGCTACATTTACTTTTCTCTCTCCTTACAATATTAAAATCAGCCTAGCAATAAATCTTAGTTTAAGAACTTTAGTTGTAAGACTTTTTCCAAATTTTTCAAAATGCAGGAAACCTTGGTCGAACATGGACCAGAAATATTTCGTAGAAATGGGTCACTTTCGTAGGTACCTTCATGTTGGTGTGCCCGGACAATTGGTAACGTTTCCCAAGCATTGCGACTTGCGAAACGGAATCAAAGACCGAAGCCTACGATCTAGGTTAAGGGCCCAGATCGAGCCAAAGTTACGTTCAGTGACTTTGGTTCAGTCTCGGCAGCTAATCAGAATTTTATTCTGTTTCAGGTAGGTATTTCTTCGATGGTTTTGTATGACTTGTTGCTCCTGTCATGCATCTCATCGATTTATTTCCATTTTCAGCTCTCCTTTATGTATCTCAACGATGGGTTTGCATGGTTTATTCTATTTCATGCATTTCGTCGGTGGTTTTGCGTAATTTGTTCTTTTTCATCTGCTTGGTCGATGGGTTTGCATGATTTATTTTATTTCATGGTTTTGTTCGATGGCGTTGTATATTGCGTGTCTACTCTGTCATGCATCTCATCGATGGGTCTACATTTTCAGCTCTCTACTTCATGTATCTCTACGATGGTTTTGCATGCTCGTGCGTGCTCTTCTATAGGTCGAAATTTTCTCGATCGGTACCAACTTAATAAGTTTTTTCTTATTTTCCTTCCAGGCAGGTCACGCTATTATTAACATAACATAGTTGACTGTTTCAGCTGTTCAGGTACACCGTTTCGCGGGGAACGGAGTGAATAAAATAATATATATATATATATATATATATATATATATATATAAAAATAAAAGAGTGAAAAGTGATAGTGAAAAAGTGAGTAGTGGAAGAAGACATTTAATGAAGCCTAGGTTAATTTATTATAGCATGAAGTATTTAAGGCTTCATGTAAAATTGCCAAGTAGTCACAGAATTTTATTAGCTTTGTTGCTCGTTTGCTGGCTCCTCATCTGTGATGAGGAGGTCGCCGCTGCTTCCGTTTCCGGAAGCAAGCGACGGAGCATAGAATCGGTATGGGTGGATCAGTTTCGTCCCCTGGTGTTCTTGTCGAAAGTGAATAGTTTCGGGCGTAGGGGGTGTACCTTTTGGTATACTGCCTGCGTAAGTCACCCGGTCCGATTCCCAGTCTCCGTGTTAGACGGCTCGAGTCAGGTCACACATAGTGTTGCTCCTGACGAGTCGCATCGGTGCAGAGGAATCGTTTGGGCGACGCCGAGCGCTTTTCCCTTTCGACTCGGACAGCAGGGTGGTAGGAACTGCGCCGTCCAATACTCCTTTCATACTCACCCGTAGTCTTTCCTTCTTTGCTGAGATTATTTTAATCGAGTGATTGCTTGGCAGTTCCCTAGATTCGACATCTAAACCGGAGGGATCGATGGAACTTTGTTTCCATCCATCTCTTTGGTTTAGTAGGCTAAGGGTTTCATGTACAGGGAGATCGATGGAACTTTGATTCCATCTATCTCTCTACGGGTCTCAAAACGCAGCAACCTCCTCGTGGTGAGACCTGGTAATCGGTGAGAACCGAGCCGATAGCTGCTATTGTCAAATATTCTAATCGGATATAAGAATTTCTCTAACTTGCGATACTATGGTAGAATGTAAGAATAAAATATATAACGTGAACGTACACGTTACACTTCACACTCCATACGTCAAACATCACACGCCACACTTCGTACATCACACTTCACACACTACACACCACACAATTACACTTCACACGTCACATTCTCCATCCATTGCACTTTGCGCTTCACAATAGTCATACACTGCTCTTAACTTAGGAACTAAGTAGTCGTCTTACGATATGGGCACAATGTGGTAAGTATTCAGGTAAGTTATTCAGCTTCCCGCGAAAACGCAACAAAGTTGCAAAGGACAATTTTTTTCAACAATGTTGCAAATGAAATTGGGGTGTTCGAGGCATAAAATTCCGGTTTGCAACTTTGTGCATTTTTCGCAGGAAGCTCAATTTCGGTTTGCAACTTTGTTGAGGCTCGCGAAAACGCAACAAAGTTGCAAAGGACAATTTTTTCAACAATGTTGCAAATGAAATTGGGGTGTTCGAGGCATAAAATTCCGGTTTGCAACTTTGTGCATTTTTCGCAGAAAGCAAAATTTCGGTTTGCAACTTTGTTGAGGCTCGCGAAAACAACAAAGTTGCAAAGGAAAATTTTTCAACAATGTTGCAAATGAAATTGGGGTGTTCGCGGCATAAAATTCCGGTTTGCAACTTTGTGTATTTTTCGCAGGAAGCTCAATTTCGGTTTGCCACTTTGTTGCAGCTGCAAGAGAAGCGAAATTTCGGTTTGCAACTTTGTCGAGGCTCGCGGGAAGGCAACAATGTTGCAAATCGGGCCTTTAATTCGCTAACAGCCAAAATTTATTTGCAACATTGTTGAAAAAAATTTGCCTTTGCAACTTTGTTAGGGTTTCGCGGCAAGCTTAAAATTAGTACGCAAACTTATCAACTATTATGTGTGTTGTGTGTTGTCTGAAATGTAAGAACGGTGTTGAAGCAGTGTGTGAGTAGTGTCAGTATTGTCACACACAAACTGTGTTACCGACCTATAATTTGAGGACTGAATTCAGTGGCCTGTTCCTGAACAGCGTCCAACTCAGGAACTACTCTGAAATCTGGTGAAATGCCGAAGGGTGTGTGTGCACCCGAATCATCCAATATTACATTGTATTGCATTTCACTTGTTTAAATAAAATGCAGCCAAGTGATAAAAAAAAAGTATTATTATTTAATGAGCCTTTCATCCAATACTTACTCCTTTCTATTCCAAATCATATATAAAACACATGCTAAAAAGAACACCTAAAATGATCCTTCTCCTCTGCCTTGCTTTTAAAAATCTTCACATTAATGCACTATTTTAAACGTTGATATTGTGAAAAAATTTCTTATTGTTTATCATACATTTGTTTAACCACATAAAGTAGAGCAATTCACTAATACTAATACTTATCGCATTTTATTTAGATATTTCGGCATAACAAAACTTATTTTCGAGAAGGCTGCAAAATAGAATGTTACATTGGTTGGTCATAGGACTACCGATTTTCCAGTTGAATATTAACTATTAGGGATCGGTCTTCCGTATTTTCTAAACTTTGTCGGAAGAGTTGAGCGTGTTGCCAGGCCAAATCGCCGTTGCCCCCAGAGAGCAGTGCTGTCAGAATCAATTTTATTGCTCCCTTCAGTTGATCTGTATGATAGTTACTGCAGTCGTCAATTGGAAATACTAGAGTTTTACTTGAGTCTGTATCGTCAAAAATTGCTTCTATTTGCCACTGTACAGTAGCCCCATGGAATGTTGTTACGGCAGCCTGTAAATCGAATGCTGCCACACAACAATTTGGATTCGACACTACGAAATTCCACTTCAATTGGCCAGAATTGGTTCCCAGAGAACGAGCCAAGTACACCATTTTCCAATCACTTTCTGCTTTGCGAAATATTCCATTTTGTACATCATTTGCTCCATTTTGCCAACCAGAGATTTCTTCTAGTATACTGCCGTCGTCGTTTACTATTCTATATATGTCTTTAACAATAGAATAATGTACATGGAATGTCGGTCCATACTTCGAAATATCCCAGGAGTAGTTTGCTTTTGAACTTGCCTGAAAAATATGGGAATTTAATATTTCTCTTAAATTCTTAAATTCGTAACGTTCGTATACCTGGGAAACTTCTCCTCGACCTAGTCTCCAGTCGTAAGAGCCGCTGGACCGCTCTTCGTAACTTTCACCGTCGCCAGAATTTAACTTCTCGGGCATGCGTATCAGCTCAACAAGTTCTAACAGCGCCCGTTTGGTCACGTACTGCCTACGAGAGGCGTTGTAACCGCTGGAACACTGGCGTTGCCTATTCAACGATCGAATAAGTTGCAGCAAACTGTTTTCTGAACAGAGATTTCTCCTTTTCATTACGCCTGGCTGATCGCGCGTGTAGCGCCAGGTGACATCCTGTACTTCATCCTTCGAATATGCTATTATATACGTCAGCTGCTTTTTCCAACCCTTTTCGTACATCAGCGGGCGATCCATAACATCTTCGCACGGATCTACGTGAATCCATCTATTTTCAAGCACGGACCATACCTGAAACATCGATGTATATCCATATTATGATGCTACCTGCTTTCAATGAGCTTACAATACCTTCCAATATCTTTGCGTTCATTTCTCATTAATGTAAGGGCAGTCGCCATTACACACCTCTGTCCAAACGTGATCTGTCTGATCATTCACCCATCTGGCATCATATCCCAATGATCTACAGAACAGTGTAAACACGTTAGCCCATTCTCCGCAACGTCCGCGTCTTAATTTCAGCAAAGGTTCCGGGTCCGAGTAGCGGGGGAACTCGACGAATGCTTTGCAATTAGTGCATCTAAAATGATATTTAATTAGTTTCTTATTCGTTAAAATAAAAATCGAAGTATGCCTGATCACCTGTGTATTTCGATTCTGGAGCACCTAGGATCTTTGGATGGAACGACCGTGTGATGTTCACAGCTACTAAAGCACTGTGAACACCTTGGACTGTCAACCCATGTGAAGAATTTGTGTTTGAACCAATGTAAAAGCTCCAAGAGGAACAACTCCTTTGTATCAAAGGCAGTCTCAGTTAATGGTCCCTTGGTATGTTTGTCTAGATTTGCTCCATTCTGTTTAATACGCCTGCAAGAGCATCCAATAAAGAAGCAACATTGGTTTAACAGAAGAACCTAGCTTCATACAATGAATTATTACTTTTGCAATTCTCTAACCCTGGACATGGTTGCAATTTCAAGTTCTACAATGGGTATTAATTTCCTTGCTTTCTCTTGCAATGCTGGAGCCTCGTATCGCATAACACCTTGAAATCCTTTCATAATTTGTACCAAGAAGTTCTTCTTCTGAGGTGCAGAGGTTCCTGGCGATAAATGATAATTCACTGGCTTATCATTGACATTCGCCTTTGGGGAAGAATTTTTGGAGAGTGAGCTGCATAGAGCACGCAGTTTCGAAAGTGATGCATCTTGTGGTAAGACAAGACAGTCGGCAGCCTGTTAAGCACATAAAAAATATATAATATAAATTAATTAAATAAAAATCGGAATTTATTGTTGCTTGGTGTCACTTACCTCAGTAAAACCTATGTCAAATAAGCATTCCATTGCTCCGATAGCAGGAAGCAATTTTTCAGCAACTACTGTGTCATCCAGATACACTTCTCGATATTGCATGTCATCCGGGTGCGATAAGATATTCTGGCATATAGTGATCAAAGCATTTTCTGCATTCTTTCGTACCTCGACCACGTTTTCCTCCAACATATCCAAGCATCGTTGCATATCATCACCCATTACTTGTGTATGGCAAGAATCATCAAGTATGATACGTGTAAACTCACGCAAAAGATGCAACTCGACCAAAAATACAACTTTCACGTGAAGCGTGCGTATCGCCTTTAGCTTCACAGCTTAATATGGGAAATTTACTACTGCGACTTCTATGGTGGATAAATACGACATTATTATAACTTACTGATGGTAATATAGATCTTATCTATCGTATGATAAAGAAGGGTTACCATGTGGTGATAATTTATACAAAGTTAAGAATATATTTGAGAGTTCTTCTTTATCTACAGGTATCTATGCTATCGCATCTTGCTTACCGTCGATAATTCAGTTCTCCACTTTATCTTTAAGCGCTAAGTTACCATCAGAACCTAAGATTATATCCGTGTTTTCCTCGCTGATGGGAAGTAACGCGTGTAACATCTGGTAAACCAGATTTTAGAGTAGCAAAACGCTTTGATATTATATAATTTATTTAAACTGGCAATCCCGTACTTTACACGTTTACAATACATTCTATATTCTTTTAACCTCAGACTGATCAACTTTAATACGAAATAAAATTATCTACAATCCCATAGAACCCGTGTGATACTTTTAAATGAAACCTGCTTTACAGTGTAAAAGTCTTTCCCGTTCGAAATATAATGCGGCGTCAATAAACAATAATGAAAGTTATTGTACGTTGCCGATATCGTGAAAGTGCATCGTATACGATGCTATAGAATGGCGGGGAGATAAGGGAAGTGTAGCTGCTGCAAACTCGGAACTGCTTAGAAATGTGTGTGACGTTTGTATGAAAACGACATCATACGAGTATACCCGCGAGATAAAAACTACATCCACGTAAGTATCTCCATGATGTTTAATCGGATCGGGAAATAGCCTTCCTCCAATCACCGCGCAAGTGGGATTATTACAAGGAGTGTATAGTTTCCTGTGAATTTACTTTTGTATTTTAACCTACTAGAGAAATATATACCCTGCATTTTTCACACGTTGAGTAATTCTATTCTCCTCTCCCAGAAAATCCAATAAACGATTTGGACAAAGTTGTCGAATCTTTGCTCTCGCGTTTCATAATTTGGGACTTCAAGGCAGAAATAAAGTTGCGCATTGGGGGATGCAACATTCGAACAGAAATATGCTCGCGTTTCTGTTTTGGGGATTGTATTACGGCCTGACTTTCTACAACGTCACCTTCTTTCAAACTCCGGACAATTGGTTGGAAGTGGAGCAGCCTCTTTGTTCCATTTTTGATCATGTATGCCTTTTAGAATCGCATCAAGATTGCCAACCCTCGGAAGCTGTCCGATTCTCTCCCTCGTGGAAAACTTACGAATATTGATCTGCTGATAGTGGCTAAGCCGAATTACTTTCTGATTGGTCAATACTTTAGTCTTTCAGAGATTCAGTGCTCCAATACACCAGTGTCTCATTGGCCTAATGCCTCAGTGTACCAATTCCTCAATACCCCGGGACTCCAATATCCAAATACCCATTGGCGTGTTGCCCCAATACCCTATTTCTAGGCGGGAAATATTCAACAGCTTTTGTGTGTTATCGCGCTTTCGTAGAACAGAAATTTCCTGGGCCAGAAATTGCGTAATCGAATATGCGCGGGAATAAATTATTGAGTTCACGCGGAAATAAGCTTGATGGGCGAATACGATGTCCGAGCTTCGAGCGGCACAGCTGTTTGCAGTCGCCCAATATTACTGATTTGCCGCAAGTTTATGCGAAACATTTCCTTTTCGAAGTAACATACCATCTAGGCACTATCGGATGAGCATAAAGTCTATAATTTTTTTCTTTCACTTCCGAACATTTCAATGAGTATTGTTTTAATATGGAAACAGTTAAATGAAACGGTTACCAAATTTACCAACCAATATATAATTCCAAATACTATTGCTGGAAACGTTTCTGAAATATAACTTCGATCTTTCAAGTTCCTCCTTTTTTAAATGCAACAAATGAAATAACGGAAATAAAGTTTCGCCCAGTGTACGTTACAGAAGCGGTATGGCTTTCAGAAAGCAGCATTTCAACAGTTAGAAGCTTCGCGCAGAGGTATATCGTTAATCGGTTTCTGTATCGAGCGAACGTTTTATTGAAAAACTGCGTGAAAACTCAAAACATCGGTCAACAAATAATGCGCAGCCTGCGCTTCAATTTAATATGGGAGATTCTAGTGGAAAAAAAATATCGCAAATTCGTTGAAAGCGCAGGTAAATAATTTAAACATACATAGAATATTCATCTCGTTAACGGAGTATTATAAATCAATTGGGAATAGCAATTGCTGTGAAGTTATTTTTGGTCTCTCTGACGCGTCCTTTTGTTAATTCATTATTTACTGGGGCAGATTTTGTCTTTGTTCCCAAAAATTTCGCAGAGATTATCGTGCACTCGACACTCGCGCCTAGTATGGCCATTTCTCCCATTTAAGGCACTCTCCCCGTTTCCCTTTTGTCTCGTAATAGTTTCCAGCTCTTTCCACAGCTCTTTTTACCTTTCGTTTTATTATCTTTCGCTAAGCTGGCTTCTGCGTCTTTTCATATTTGACTCGAAGGCTATTTAAGGCCAACCATCACTGTTGTCCCTAGATATTCTTCTTCCCAGTTTCGCTTTAGCTATGGGAAAATGGTATTGAAGGGAAACAGGACGGTTTTACGAGAAAATGTCATACGTTGCTTTCTTCTTTCATGTACAATACTTCAATCTACAATACCCTGATACCCCAATATCTCAAACTGCCATAACCTCAATATTCCAATATCGCAATACACCGGGACCCCGATATCTCAAACTGCCATAACCTCAATACCCCAATATCGCAATACCCGGATACTCCAATATCTCAAATTGCCATAACCTCAATATCCCAGCATCCGAATACTTCACCACCCTAGTACTCCTGTATCTAACAATCGGTCTCCTTTAGTACTCCTGCACCCTAATAACCCAGTATTCTAAGGTCGGTATCATATATATTGGCCGGTGAGTTTCGTGAGGGGTATTCTCCCACCACACGGTTTGCCTGCCTCGGTTCTCCTTTTCTCAACGTTTTCTGACTCGCTCTCGTCCCAGCTCGCTCTGACCTTCGCAGAACAAGAGTGAGCCAGAAGTGGTGGGGATGGTGCCAAGCTTCTGGGGTGTAGGCCAAACCGAGCTGTCAGCGTAGAAATGCACACACCAGAATAGGTGTGCGTTAGCTCCGAAAAAATTCTGGAGCTTCATTGGTCAGAACATTGATTCTTTCTCGATAGCTTTATCTCGTATTGGTCTACGCATAGCTTCGTAACGCACACAACTATTACGCTAAGAATAAATAACAGCCACACGGCTACGTTCAGGCGGAGCCGAGCAGCATTCCTGTTACCCACGAAGTGGAGAAATCCACGATCGTCAGATGGTGGTGGCTGATTTCTCTTCGATCGCTGTTCGCGAAAACGAATTCACCGGCCAATATATATTTGATACCGACCTTAGTACGAGTAGTGCCCCAGTACTCCAGTACTCCATAAACGATAGAGGCAGATATTTGACGGCACTTTTTAATAACGCGACAGAATTCATTAAGCCTTCACGCGAATACCAGCTGTATTTACAATTTCATTCCCGATACAGAAAAAAAAAAAAAGGGAGAGACAAGGAACTCCGTTTGATCACAAGAAAAACAGCAAATAGTACTCATCGAGGAATTTCCGCACTAATTAATTACGCTTCTCCTGATCGCAATGCCCTCCGCCAGAGCCAGCTTAACAGGCAGCCTCCGATGGCCGAAGCGAAACGACCAAAAAGAGTCGCGATAGATAAACGGCGATCTGTGTAACAGGGACAGTGGTGAGCTGACGATGCCGTTACAAAGACTCGAATCCGATAACGGATTGCACTCTTGACCTCTATAAAAAAAATGTTACGCCGACGAGCGGAGACTCGACGGTTCTTCCCAGAGTAATTGTGGTGTTTGTACGAGTTACTTCGCCCGTGAACCAACGACTGCCTCCCGTTCCGTGGCTTTATTTCGCTGAAAAGTTACGGCGAAACGCGTCTTACAGTCTCGCCGAGGAGCGGGGGGGGGGGAGGTCGTGCAAGGGGGACACGGGTCGAAAAAAGTGTCGTACGAAAAGAAAACTGCCCCGCGTCGGGGCAATAAATCCTGGGATAATTGTTGAGCGTCCACTGTAGGCTCTGGAGGAGGATTTGTCGATTGTGGAAGCTGCGCTGCAACGAATACAGGTACTGCAATATTTATACATGCACAAATTGTTTCGGAATTAATTAACCGTTTAGTAAGGACGTCCGTATTTGTCATGGACTGCTACCGCTGTGGACGGCTGTTAAAATAACATTACTATTACAGTCCGATATAGTTGAAAAGGGACGTTCCAGAAATGGGAGTCGACGTTCCACGGTTTTCTCTGTGCTGGTGCTTCCTGCTGGCGGCGCTGACGTTTCCGTGGCAGGCACAGCTCGTCATGGGGAAGCCCTTTCGATTTCCGGAGTCCGAGGGCCCAATGAATGTTATCGGTGGAAACACTGTCAATATACATATGAAGTCCGTGGTCATCTTTCCCATTAGATGCCCTGCCAATTACATTCTCGTTAAGGAGAAATGTCGGAAGAAAATCTGATGTGAAACGCTTGCTCCTGGAAAATAAATGTTGCAATCGATGTAGTTTTACCGTGTCTGTTTGGGGGACGGGAATCCCATGACCAGATCAGCAATAGTATCATGGATGTCATTTAGGTTTATCATTCTTATCAACACGTAGCTGGAAATTCCTCATGAGTAACAGCGACTGAGAGATCAATGAATTGTTATGTATCACTTTGCTCCTTCCTTTTTACGCTGATATATAATATGTTCTCATCATACATAATGTCTTGTTTTTAAGAGCATTTGCTCATCAATTTTCTGAAAGATACATACAATACCCCAATATACCAATATCGTAATATTCCAATACTCCAGTACTCCTGCTCAGTTTTCCTATACCTTAGTACTCCTGTTCCCAAATACTCCGGTACCCTAGTACCTAATTACCCCAATAGCTGAATACCCTAATGTCCCTAGCGCGAAGTGTCAGAGTTACTAGAAACTCTATATTTAATTCACACTGAAAAGTTGATGTAGTAAAATTATCAGGAAGATAATTGCCACACGTTCTACCCACCTATGTCTTCTTGAGTCAGGAGTTAAAGTAATCGGGCCCCGCTAAATATTTCTCGCAATAATTTGGGTGTAACTTATCCTAATGACCATTCCTTGGAAGGGCGACTTGGGGCATTTCAGTTCCGTTCGGAGGAATTCTGGGGGTGTGAGGACGGTTTGGCCAGCAGTGACCTAGAATATCTTCTGGTTGAAACGTGGCGAAAGCTAGCAGGGTACCCGCAGAAAGGCGACGCGATAACAAAGCTCTCGCAGGGGGCAGAATTGTCACGAAATCCTTTGAAATACGGCTGCACCGTCTCCGATGTGTTCCTCGGTGGCTGGCTGCCGAGATTTCCGTTGCTTCGGGAATCTTTTCCAATAGCATGGCTACTCGACCTTTCGGAGTTATCGATCTTCATTGTTGAGGCCGCGGATGCGGCGAGATCATTATGCTCGGGAAAGAAGTTTCGTTGGCACCACCATTTTTTTTTTTTTTTTTTAGTACACCAGTCTCTTTTACACGCTGCACAGATATTTTGGGAATGGGCAATTTGTCGAAGATGTTGCGTTGATAAATCCTTCTTGCTTCTTTATCCCCTCCGAATTGCTATAATAATAATAATGTCTTCGGACTTGAATGTTGGTAAAAAAGCTTGCGAAGAGTACTTAAGTACACTCAGCCTAAATTAATTCCCCAGCTCCGGTGTGTTTCTTTAAAGTTGCTAAGTACATCTCGTCCGCCGAAATCTCTCAATGTTTCACGGGTCATTAAATATTAAAGAGGCGCTTAAGCGAATTTCGACGACGCACTTCTCGGTACGTACGTACAAAATTCAATATTTCAATTTCCGCCGGAGGGGCTGGGCCTTCAAGGTTCATCCACTTATTCTGCCTCCGATAAATTTTCAATATTCAAGCCCTATTGTGCGCGCAAGCGGTGTCCATTTATTCGTCCGGGTATTCCCACTCGGTTACACCTGTACACACGGGATTAATGCCAGAACGTTGCTTTGCATTTCAAACGTTGCTTACCACGACTAACCGATCAAGCGGGGGCTAATCGACAAAAAGCTGTTCCCGTGGAACAAGCGGCCGAGAGGCGTAAAGTAAACCATTTCGATTGGACCGATGTACCTCGACAGCAGTGACATTAATACAGTCAAGACTCGTTATAGGCTCCACGCTCGGGGCGAGCTTACAACGCATTCCGTGGCCGCCAATGAGAGTTTTGCGCGAGTGAGAGTCTCTTCTCACTCTCGACCGAAGGATTTCAAGAAATGGTGGGGATAGCGACCGAGCATACAGCGTATAGTGGAAATGAGCTTATAAAGAGAATTTACTGCACCGTTCCCTCGATATTAGATCGGCGTTGAGTAGAAAAATGTACATCTATCCGGGACGTCTTTAAAATTCTTCTATTTACTACAGGGTGAAAGTTTTGGAAATTTTGCATGTCAGTTTTTTTTAGTAATAAATATAAATGGGATGCTTATTAACCTAGAAATCCCTAATGGTCCCAATACCCCACTGTTCAAGCACCCTTTCAAATCGAAACCCTTGAACAAAAATGTCCTAGTTCTCCTCTTCGTTGGTAGGCCCATTGAATCATTAACTTATTATTGAAAGTTACGAAAAGCGAGTTGGTGACGGAACGAAAAAATCCAGGGAAGCGAGGAGAAAAAGTTTCGCAGGCGAAAGTTGGCCGCTGCAGTAATTTCACCCATTTAATGATCCCGCCGCAATGTTGCTGGCTTCGAAGTAGCTCTCGATGTAGAGTTCGTTGGCCCTAATAAACGTCATTCAAAGTCTCGCGGAAAAAAAAGGAAGAGGAGCAGAGGAAGTCAGCGTCACTTCAATTCACCCGAATAAGAAGATTTAATGGGCTTATTATACACGAATTAACTTGCTCTAATAATACGTGCCTGGGGCTCTCAGACACTCTCAGCTCGGGGGAACTTGAAAAATGGGAGGATTCGCATAATAGTGTTCACGGATATCTTACGACATTTAGGCGTCCATTTCGGAGGAATTGAGGGATTTTATGTTTCGTCTAAAGGCACGCAAAAAGTTCACAGACCACCTTCGACATAAATAAATTTGATTTTTTTTGGTATGGAGTCCATGTGATATTTTTCAGTATACACAAATCCTTATCAACACTAGAGCTACCGACAATTAATTTATAAAATTCGCTACGCAAAGAAAATAAACCTTTATTCATATTTTTTTAATTTTTATATTAAAAATTATATACGTAATATTATACAGGTTTATACTTAAAAATGGCAAATTTTCACTGGTTTGATAGTTATAGTGTTAATATTTAAAGCCTTTAACAATAATTCCAGGAGAAGCAACTTGCCTCTCACTTCGCCTGGATTCCTTTATACATTCTCTTCAACTAGAGATTACACAGAAGGGTATTTGCCAGCCAAAAATGAAAATTCCTCCGCGAAGATTCCACTGGTTGTATGAGGGTAAAATCGGATGTCACTTGAAAGTATCTTTTGCCGAATGCCTGCATTCGCAATCGAGTTATTTACAGTTCGAGGGGCAGGGATCTATAGTCACGGATAACCTCTTTTCCCCGTCTTCGTCGTAATAGGGTTTACGTAATCTCTGGTAATAAACGAATCCATTCCCTCGTAAATAGATTTCCCCTAACCCCAGCTGCCCTTCGTCCACGCTGCTTGACGGTCGATCGGCTCGATCAGCCTTTGATCAAGGGATAAAAATCGCTGCTCATTGGTCACCCTTCCCTTTGAACTTTTCGATTCCCCACTATCCGGACCAGAATCCTCTACCCGCGTTCAGAATTAATGAAATTACAGTCCTCCTCGCCGCGACACGTCCAATGTACGTCCGAAAGGAATAATTTAGGGTAAACTGTTAGTTCAACCTCCGAAATAAAACTGTCCGCACTCGAAGCGCTTCGGTCTCGTTTATTGTTACGTTAACGGAGGTAAGCCGGGGTACTTGGCTAAGATGGGTGCCCGTATTTGTCTCGAATAGTATAAATACTTAATAATCTTTGACTCTGGTGGCGAACAATGGACATGTGTATTTGTTGCGAGACGCAGAACGCGACAACGATCAAGAGAAGATGGCGAAAGGGCGGATGAAAAGTTAATGGGGAGAAGGGTTGTGCCTCAGGTGTGCTACGGGGGAAGAAAGAGGAATTATCGGGGCGAAAGGAGTGGAACAGAAGATTTGTCGTGTATGCGAGAAATAAGAAGCTCCAGAGCAACGAGAGGCTACAACGGAATGGAAGATGAAAGTAGAATTGAAAGCAATTCTACGGGGGAAAAGGACGGGACGCCCCCGGATGAGAGTCTGAAGAAGATTGCCCAGACAGGAAAGAAAATCGAACGGGCACACACGTGTTTCGGAGTCCTTGTGAGTTTCAGTGTTGTGAACTGTGAAAAAACATTCGTGTCTGAAACAGTCAGTCATGAATATAAACCGATAGAAAATAGAAACAAAAGGCGAAGGACATTAAAGAGAGAAAATCCCAAGCAAAGAATCGGGTTGGGTTAAATTCAGACTTAAATAAAAAATTCGACTCTTTTGTAAAGCTTGTGAAGATTGCAACAGGAAAATATGGAGAATGTTATTACTTTTATAGCAGAAAGTGCCAATTGTTCACTATATATGTCAATCATAGTTCGAACGTTTAATTTACGCGAGAAAATGTTTAAAAACTCTTACGGAAACGGGCAAGCAAAGTTAATATTGTCGCAGCAAGTAGTACGAGTCAACCATTACGCCACCCAGCCATTTATTTCCTGTATATCCGAATATTTCAAAGCAGAATGTTCCGAAAGTCACGGTTTCACATTCCTATGACCATGTTCCATCGTCGAAACGATACTGTTTACTGTTTTAAAAATTTCTACACGTTTTAAATTACAAACCTCGGGACCAAAGCGTGGGAAGATGGATAGTACTACAAACAAATGTTATGTACCTTGGCTTATAGGGAATATGCGGTGTTGTAATAATGCAGGGATCATCGATCCAACGGAGTTGCAGAAAATTTTTGCAATTCAAATATAATAGACCCAGCGTCTGACCCGAAAATAGTTCGGATCGATTAAATTCGATTGTGAATACGACTCTGAAAGTTTAATGAAACGTCAGTTTCATCAGACGGTCCTCGAGAACTTGTGCAATTAAAAATTTATTCAATTAAATACTTGCCCCCACATTATTGAACGGAGGTTTTGGCAATGGTTAATAATTTATTGCGCCAATACCCTTGGACGTCCTTTAACGTTAATCCCGTATTAGATACTAGTTCCCAAGTTCCATGCAATAATGAACGAGACCGTGTTAATAAGTTGCCAGCTACTTAATTATTAATTCGAAGGGAGGTCGGTGGAACTGAGACGGTTATAAATTTCGTAGCACGTAACGAACCATATTATCACCTTAACATCCAAGTATCATGTCGCAAGCTCGTGGTGCGCGCGTGGTTTATGGAATAAATTCAACTCCGCCCATCCAAACAACTCATAAAATATTCAACGTTGACCTACAATATGCTCGTCATTTGAATACCGTGTCACGGGCATAACAACAGCCACTTCTGCACGGATTTAGTTATGTTAATTTAGATCGCCCACCGCGGCGGGCAACAGATTTGGCGGATCGATCGATCGTTCTATTTATGAGACGGCATTTCTAGCGGAATTATTCGAGAGGCGTCGGTCCAACATTCATCTCGTTAACGGTCCTCCTCCGCGAGGATGTATAAATGTAGCAACGTGGGTCGATCTTGAGACGTCACTATTTATTATTTTAGTAATATACCGTTATGGCGCCATTGTAGAGGATTTTGGGAGTGTCGAAATTTCTCATAATTCGCATATTCACATCTCTATGTTTCACAATTCATAATGTCACTATTCCGCGAACCTTTACAGGTTCCTTTGGAAAGGAATGAGGGGAAACTAATTCTAAAACACAGTAAGAAAATAGTGGAATCTATAGTCTGAACGAAATCAATCGGCAAAACGGACAGACATTATTTTTTAGATCTCCAATTTAGGGTGAAACGAAATACAGGGGCACATTCTTTTTCATGACTTCTAATACTTGGCAAAAATTTCGTTCTATAATGGCATTTAAGCTGTCAAAATCTGAACTTCGTCAATAAATGTTTTAAGGTGCCGCAAGTCGCTTAAGAATTATTATTCTTATCGATCGTAAATTTATTGTTGCCTACACTTGATTCTAACCAAACTGTATACTAAAGGGTTCACCCATAAATAAATAAAAAATACATAAATAAATGTCACATGCCCAGATACCTACAAATTCTGAGATTCGCATAGTCCATACCGAACCACTCACTTCGTATACCTCATTTCCTTCTTACCCCCAAACTTGACACCCCCATTCCTCGAGAAAAATATGCACCGTCCCATTAATAAAGGAATAAACGGAACAGCCGTGTAACTCTCCTCCCCGCAAACTCGCAACTTCCCTAAAAGCCATTTACCTATTATTTAAAACAAAGGCAGCGCTTCCAGCAGACGAGCCGAATTCGCGCATCCCCTAACGCGGTGGGAGTTAATCACGGAAAGTTTAAATTATCCGACGCGAAACTGCCAAAATATTAATAGCCGGCGTTTTACCGTTGCAAGCAGAAATTGGTAACGGCGAATAAACCCGCGTAACCGGAAACTGAATTAGCCGTCCCGTTCCCCTCCAACTATGCGCGACTAATGTCCGCTGGAGGAGGGCGGGTATATCGGTGGCAGAAGTCGCTAGAAATACCCTCGCAACGATAGGAGGAGGGGCAAGGTGGCGGCGGGGGGGGGGGAATTGACCGGGGGAATTTGTAGTTTGGAAGAATACAGGTGATATCTTCGGTATGGATCTGGCCGCGGGCGACAATGGCCGCCGCAGCTATTGGCCCGTTGCACAAGCACGGCCCATATCAATACCCCTTTGTTGCACATGACTGAGTTCGGGATAAAATCCTCTCCTTTCTCCAGCCCCGACGGAAAGCCGAGAAATAATGCGCGAACTTCAACTCGCCGAGAAAATCCTTTGGAAAAATATTTCTTACGCTTCTATGGAACACTTGGAGCGTGGCCGCGCATTTCTGCGCCAAGATATTACAGTTCTCGGTCTGGGTTAAGATCTCGTCGCGATCAAACGATCGGAAATTTTTTTTAAAGTCATTCTCGGATAATTTCGAAGACTATACGGCTGATAATTATTGGTGAATGCTGCGCCTATGTGGGGGATCAAATGCTGGGTGAGTGGGGCTTAGGAAGGGAGCGTGGTGGGGATAGACGAGCAGTGTCGCTGGTAGCAGTCACTCAGGGGCCTCGAGTGGCCGATTGATTTCGTTCAGACTATAGATTCCATTCTTTTCTTAGCGTGTTTTAGAATTCCACTAGAAAGCTTGGTGTTTATGTTTGTAGCTCATTCTGTGGCCAATCATCGTTGCCCCAAAAGGGGATTAGTTTCACTTCATTCCTTTTCGAGAGATTTCCACCGCTCGATTATTATTAACGTCTAATTGGATGTGAATTGGTGGCGCGGGGGCCGCGTGAAAAGGGGCCTTAGAACTCGGACGCATTCAAGCGGCTTTCCTTTCGCGGGAAAAGATTTACCCGCGTTCTTTAAATATGTGCCTGACTGAAAACGTCGCCTCGTAAAGACCGGCTCGCTTCAAGAGCGCGCTCAAGTACTACTTTTCTTCTAATCTGCAAGTAAGTTGTCGCCTTTGTGGCGACACGGTTATTATAACGCGGCCGTGTGGGTGGGCACACGTACACACACGAGCAGCCGCCGCTAATAGCATCCCTGTTGCGTTCTTTGCACGAACGAAGAAACAGGCTCGCTGTTTCGACGAGGGAAAAATTAAAGACCGACGCGGTTTAATGTGAACAGTCGGTGAATGCAAATTTACGGCTCCCTCGCTTTATAATTTTGATTTCCACGCCGATGTCCGATGGAAATGGTCCGGAAGGATGGGTAAATTTTTTAAATCAGCAGCTGCCGCTCGAATTGAAGCTCAAACGGTGATAAATCTTCCGGATGTGGGTTACAGTTCTGGACTCTAAATTTATCAGAGTTGACAGAGTTGTTAATACAGTCTCGAGCTTCCCCTGCCTGTTTTAAACAATTTACCTCTTCAATCAATTCCACCTAGGGTTAAACCACCCTTAACTCAAAAACCAATAATAAACACGTCCCTCAAACCCGAGACGTTGTAAATTATTTCAACGTCGCTGGTGTCTAATCGCAAGTAGTGCAAGTCAGTGTTTAGTCAGACATGTGGACTCACTCGTGCATTACAGTACGGAGGGCCATTTACCACAAGGCGCATTAAGCTGGGGCCTCATTCTTTATGGGTGCCATATTTTAAAACCTTACCCCTCACAAACAACAATATAAAAAACACAAAAATAAAAATACTTCTTTTTAAATATTAAATTCGTAATATACAAACTAGAGGCAGCTGGAAAAATTGTGAGGCCCCCGTCTCCATTTGAAATACATCGTTCTTTCCTTAGAATATAAAACTAACAGGTACCGTCAACGAGGCAAAAAATAATTGGGGTAATAGCTATTTGTTCCCTATATCTATATGTCACACAATCGTAGAAATAGACTTGTTCTTTTGAGGCCTCATAATGATGTTGCGCCTGGGGCCAGGGGCGATTTAAGACGTTTAGAGTCCCTAAGCACTTAAAAGATTCTGAGGCCCTCTTATACAGGGTGATCACTTCAATTTGACTAAAAAGTGTTTCCAGCAAAAGTTAGATTTTTACATTTAGAAAATTTCTAAGCTGCCCCCTTTTCTCCTGATACCCTAAGCACGTGCTTATTTGTTAATCCAACACTGCCTAGGGCCTCCAAGAATATAAACACGGCCCTGCCAGTATACTTTCTAATTCTTCCCACCGATATAAAAGTAAAACAGCACCCCCTTTGTGACTAACAAATCCTTCCGGCGCAAAACTTTCGCGAAAAGTCGAGGAATGTGGCGACGAATAAAATGCAAGAACTGGAAGGGGGGAGGGGGGGGGGGAGAAGTGTTCGAATAAAAAGATTCCGCGGTGGGTAACTTTACGAGGGTCGATGAATCTTGCGTCAAATGAAATGTGAAAAACTTATCGAATAAAGGTTCCGTGTAATTTCGCGGTGCGCCAAGGAATCCCCTGTGAAATGAAATGTGAAATAACGCTGCGAATGAGACCGTCCCGCTTCGGCGAAATTTGATTTACCTACAACCCGATGACTGTCTTCCTAATTAACTTCAAACTGACGTAACAAACCGTGGACTGGCGAATATAAAACTCAGTTCACATCGTGGCACACGCAGAAGACGATTCGCCGTTTAAAACGGCCACCATTTTACCCTGTCGTTAGGTAACCTCGGCTTTCCGGGTTCTCGTGTCATATTTTATCGTTCAAACTAACGTCTGATCGCGATAGCGATCGAGGCCCGTCGTAAATGCGACGTGAAGACCGCGGAGCGGTGGGGATTTAAGGGTCGCGGGGCGACGAGTGAAACGCTGGAACCGCCGCGACATTTATCGTAAACGGTCATTGAGTAAATTCCTGTTCCAGTCAATTAACAATTACGATGGCCGCGAGTTGATTCATGCTCGAGTCGCGTGACACGTGCCCCGGCACGCCACGACTTTGAATTAAAACACGACGATTATATACGCGCGGCTTATACACGGTATCACACGCCCACATACACGCCGGCACACATAGAGGTTGGGTAGAAATGGCTGGCACTGGTGAATGAAAGGAGAGCCGAAATTTGCGTGATCGCTAATTGTGAATGTAGTCGCTTTGTGACGAGTCGTGCTCCTACTCCGGCCGGCTCGCGTATTCGAGTCAGCCAGATTTTGTGCTCATTGTCAGAAGTAAAGACCCCCTCGACACTTGTTGCTCGCCATCGACATTTGTCTGCTCCGCGGTTATATGCCCGTGCGCATTTCGCTTTCGTGGCATGCATTCTTTGTCAAGTTACACGTGCAGACGGGCACGGGCACGTACAAGCGCGAGCGCGCGCGTACGCACACAGTGCTGGGGGACTTCATAATGCCGTGACTGGTATTGCGTTCTCAGTGCTCACTCATCTGCGACGACGACCGTCGAGAAGCGTGGGACACAGGCCTCGCCAGGGCAGGTAAAGGGGCTGGGGAAGCGAGAAATCTGTAGACTGTCTTCTCTTGCCTTTCATTCCGGTGATATCTGCCAGCTAGCTCCCCCCGAAGTGTCAAGAAACGCGTGGAACGGTTGACACATGGGCACTGCACGTGCGAGACGTCACCACGCTCCCCACCACGCGGCTGGGTAGGCTAGGTGGGGCTCTGGGGTCAGAGGCCCTTGGAGGAAGGAGTGGGGCTAGTCAGACCATATGTATATAGACGGAGCATTAGCTGACGGGAGTGGTAAAATTCGCGGTAAGGGGCTATGCGGGTAAATCGGGTAATTTCGGTCCTCTTCGATGCTATTCGGATATACAATCGCATTATACGGCTATGAGAGATAGTCAAAAAGGTTATGCATAAAAAATTCCGCATATCATGTAGGTTATATATATTGAAGAAAATTAGTAAATAGTATGAAGCTTTTTTTAAATAAAATCGTACTTGTAGATATCACGTCTGACTATTCACAAAATCGCAACAGTGGTTATGTTCTGAACACAGCCATTAAGGAGTCAGTTCACTGTGAAGTCATTTTTTAGGATTTATTTTTTAGTAAACGGGATGTCCAGAGTAAATAATATTTTGTCTACTTATTAATACATTTATTGACAGTATAAAAAAATCTATTTTAAATTTTTAGCAGTTTTTTTTAAATATATATCGCATTGATGTGCGATACGAGCCGAATGTATCCGAAGCTAACCGACTTGCCCGTATGGCCTCTGACTTTCCCCTCCAATCCGACGTTTCCTTCGCCAATAGTCCCAGCTCACGTTCCGTTTATAGATCTATGTGTGACCCCACCATAAATAAGGGGTACATAAAAAAATCTTCAAAAAAAAATTATGATTTTATCCAAACCCTATATTTTTTTTTTTTTGATTCCCACAATTTTTATACTACACGCGCGTAAATTGATTTGTAATTCTGTATTGTATACAGGGTGTCCCAGAACGCTTGCCACCTAGGCTTTTTTCCTTAAATCCGCCATTGGTACAAACGCAAATCTATGATCCATGATTTGCAGAATTCTTATAAAACACTGTTTTAATTGCGGTAGACTGTAATCTTAAAGGTGAGGAATAAAGAGGAATGAAAGTGAAAGTACAGTAATTCTTCTCGTCGTGCACGCCACGCTAGCTTGAAATCGAGCCAACGTATACTTGTGGCAGCGTCGAAAACTGCATAAAAATGCCGTCAGCGGCGTAACTTCATCTGCATTTCTAATGCATCGTGGCTGTCAAAACGAATCCTTTCACACGAAGCAGCAAACTTTTTTCCACTTTCCATAAACGCCCTTTGTGAACAAATTTTAAAGTGTTTAGGGTCTCGTTTCCAACGGGTTCAGGGAGCGTTTCTTTTCTACGGAGCCTGTCAACGATGTTTTGTCTCGAGGAGAATGGGAGGATACTTTCATTAGGAAGCTGTAACGCGTTTCGAAAGATGTGACACCGTTCTAATTAGGTGACGCCACGCTGTCGATATTTCGTGATATATTACCCGTAAGATAGTAGCCGAGAAAATATAGGTCCATTTCACTGCGAGTGGCAGAAACACATGACAGGATATTGCCTCTACGGCAATAATCCATTGTCGTTACTTCGTCACAGTTTGCGCCATTGTCTGCTAAAAATAGGAATCCCGAGCTTCAACATTTCATTGACCACCAACGATCCATTACTTTTCATTCCGCCACAAAAGTATAGTCCCCAAACTTGGACGAAAATAATTCCCTGAGCAGTATTCCTGATGGCTTTGTTATATTCCTACTGTTCCAGGTCGCGAAATTTTGCTCCCGGTCGAAAAGGAAAAAAAAAAAAGTAGGTTTCCATCGATCGTTTGCAAAAAGGTCTCGGCTTGCCAGTGGTAGGCGCGAGATATTTTCAACAAATTCCGAAATACCCTTATATAATTCGGCCCCTCCTTCGGATGGAAACGAAGGTAAATGGATGACGAGGAATTATAATTTCATGGAAAGTTCAAAGGTTTAGGAATACTCGAGGAAATCCGATCCCTCTCCAATAACTTTGTGCTACTCCACTTCGTGGACACTCGGGCTCGCAGAAATAGGATCGAGCCAATCTCCCAAATATTTCTGCTTCCCCCGACCGTTTCGATCCCCGTGCTGCGCCGCCGTCGCAGTTTAAACATTTCTCCATTTCGACGGTATCGTTGCGGTGATCCGACAAAAAGGAAACGAGAGTAGAAAAAAAGTCACCGTTGATTCTGAAAGTTCATTTAAAACGTCACCCTCGAAAAAAAAGGAAACGGAACGGAAAAATTACTCGATTCGATTCAACGAACGACTAAATACAACCACAAGCTGATTGGTGGTGGTGGTGGTGGTGGTGGGGGGGGGGGGCGAGGGGGGAGGGGGGTTGCGTGACACGAAAACGAATTCGTCTCTCGCCCACGGCTCGTCAAACACCGAATTTTTCATCCAAGCCAATATCTCGTCGAGGGAGGCTGGGGGTGGACGCCATTTTTGCATATCCATGAGCTGGCCACGTCGAACAGCATCGATAACCCATAATCATTGGTGTCCCGTCGGTTGGCCAGCCTGGGGGCCGTGCAGTCGGCATGAATAAAACAAACATAAGTTTCGCGGCGAATTCAATATCGCGAGATGGTACGCGAGCAATCAGTTGCAGCCGCGTGCACGGACGTGCATTCGGTTGCGCCAGGAGGAAGGGGGAGGGGGCGGGGGAGGGGAGGGGGAGGGGAGGGGGGGATCTGGCGTCCGCGATCGTCCGACAGTGGTGGAAGCTTCCTGTTCCGCGGCGCAATTCCGCCTCTACGAGACACTCATTTGGATACGCTCGTTTCGCGTAGACCGGCGATTGTTATTGGTAAAAGTAACGCGGGACGTTATCGAGGGCCATTTCGCTGGGAATCTAGCGGTGGTCGTTCAAACAAAAATACTCGCGGTACGTTCTAACCCATCGCTACTTCCACCGAACGACGCCCCCCTCGAAGTATCCAGGCTATCGCCCAAGAAGATGAGTGGATGGAGTGCTCCTCTTGTCAGAATGAGTGATGGAAGGTCTCTCGAGTCGATCCCCTCTTCGAGGCCAGGATAACTGCTGGCGATCGCTACCCACGATATATTCGCACAAAAGAGGCAGATCACGTTTTTCCTTGATTCGGAGGCGATGGAAGGTGCGTGGAGCGTACCTGCGATACCAATCGCCGGAGTTCGGAAAGGTTCCATCCCTTCCACAGTGCACGCAGGAATCGCAGGAACGGCGAGGCGTTTCGGGCAATGCCGCTTTGAAAATCGATAAGCGGCTACGCCGTGGTCGACCGGTCGGGGGAGCTTTTCGGTGTATCCGCGCCGGAGATATCCTCGCTGGGTCACGCGAGCGCCACCATCGACGACGTAATTCTCCTCATCGCCGTCCCGTGGATCGACCTTTTCGCGAAAAGATCACGGACAGCCCCGTGGACGGGCAGCCCTACGTGCGTCCGCCCGATCGAACGAGTAACGCCTTCGCCGTGGACTGCACGCGTCGGCGTCGGCGGCGTTGCCTAGGGCCGGGCGAAAGGTCCGATTAAAGGGACGTAATTGCGTCGGCAACGTGGATGACGTGGGGATGATTGATCGATTTAATTAGCGCGGTCAGTTGAATCGAGGGAAAACAGGGTAAAAAAAAAAAACACGGGACGCGATAATAATCGTAGGCTCTTATTGCATGCCTGTTTGGCTGTAGCAATAAGCAGCGAGAAATGTGGATAAGTGGGGTCCGTATAAAGGGAGATATTCGACAATGATAAAAGAACGGATTTGGAAGATGTTTAGGGAGCAGGGTGGGGATTCTCAAAAAAACCCCAATGAAATTAAATTCTGTCAAGTTCGAATCGGCTGAATATTTCAGTGTCTAAGGGATATTGGAAAGTAGCGAACCTTCGATAGCTAATACTCTAGGAACTGTTAATATTCATCGACTTCTTCACTCAATGCCCGATTGCATCCGAAAAAAAAACGTGTCCACCAGTAGCGACCCTCCCTTCCCCCTCAATATGACATATATAGGCGTTTAATACCAGCAAATGGAACGTGACCAATCCTAAACGCGTGGTAACGAATTCAGCTGCCCCGGTGACTCGATAACATCCACTCAGGCCCATTGATTATCCCGGTGGATGTTCCAGGGGGAGGGTCAAACGTCTCGAAAAGGTCGATTCATTAGAGATCGGGAGTCGGTGGAGGGAAGGCTCCGGCGGCCAGGTACAGACGTAATATCCTCTTTCCCGTAAGGAACGGTGCCTTCCATCCTCGCCTCGTCCTGAAACGGCAGAGTGCGCAGACGTCCTTCGCCGACGAGGAACAGAGCGGCGTAGGCGCGAAACGCTCGTCCCCGTTCTCCCCCGGAAGCATCGATGCGGCCGAACGGCGCGGAGGGTCAGAGAAAGAGGAACGAACGGGGGAACAGAGGGGTCGAACGAGGCTGGCCGGTGCGAGAGGAAGCGCCGCGGAGAGCGGCGCGTGCGCGCCACCAGCCTCCAGGAGGGCCGACAGAGATCTAGATGGAGTACGGATCGTAGAGGGGTAGCGCTCGAAAGAGGGAGAAGGAGGAACGTATACGCTCTGGGTTCTCGTAGGGCAGTCGTTCCTCCTTCGTCGTTCCTCCGCGAGGCGCCGATCCGCGCTTTTAACGAAATTATTCCGTGGGAGAAAAAAGCTCTCGGCCCTGGGCCAGCGGGCTGCCCCGTGATCGCGCGTACACTCGCCACAGGAGCGGCGTCCCTCGCGGAATCCTGACGCTGGGACTCGTGCTGGTTGCGTGCGGTGACCGCTGCTCCCTCGTACGAACGGTGCAAGCGCCGGCGGAGGTGGAGGTGGAGGTGGAGGCGGTGGAAGAACGCGACGTCGTCCTTTTCGTCGTCCACGGTCAGTATCGGCCGAAAGAATCCGCTTCGCGCTCGCCGTAACCGCGGCTCCGTGGCTTCCCTCGACAGACGCTCGTGCTCCACGGGAGGAGAGGGGGGGGGGGATCCAGACCCGAAGGATCCTCCGTTTCTAGTGTCCCCCGCGATCGCCGTTTATTGATTTCCGCAGGAGCCATACCCGTTTACCCGTCACGCGAAATTTTGGCCGCACCATCGCGCGTTTCGCCGATCGATTCGCACGCTCGTCCTCCCACCAGTCGCGCGCGGCCGACTCTACGCCTCTGTCTCTCCTCGCGGCGTTCGGTCGCCTTTTTTTTTCTCTCGCGATTTATCCGAATCGACCGCGGCCAGGAAGGAGGAAGGGAGATCGACGTTTCAAGGGTGAACGATACCTCCTTCGGGGGGACCTCCTCGATCGACCGATTTTCCTGCCCTCCCGGCTCGAGAGGACTCCCTTTGGTGCGAAACGTGTGCGCGAGTGTGGTGCACGGGAATGTGTACGGTGCACCTCGGTGGGAGTGTTGTCCTCTGATGCCCGTTCTCGCTGTCGGTGCCCTCTTTCCGTAGAAGGATAACGGTCGAAGTGTCGTTGAACTGGTTCAAGCTAGCTGGACGCCTTCTATGGGACGAGTCGACGCGGGAGGGGAATCAGCGAGAACCGTGAGTCGAGTCATTGCACTATGCCGCGGGTGAGAAGGGTTAATTGTTCCCTTACGTTGCTGTAGGCAAGGGTCCCTGTAGCTTCAACTGCTAAGTTAAACACAGAGGAGAAAGAACGTCGCGTTTGCGCCCGTAAAGCAAAGTTTTCGAGCATTCCTAGCTGCTAGACCTCTGAACCCTAATGCTCGAGTAGTAGTGGTGGACTCGGGCAGCACAGACAGGCGGTAGACTTCTATCAGTGCGCTAGAGACTTCATAAGTCCCACATCAAGGTAGACAAGCGGTTTGGGCCGGCTACATATCCGATTAAACACCCAGTCACTTTACACACCACGGGCGTATATGCCAAGTACCCCACTTTGTGCCTTCCGCGCGCAATACGCGAAACTGATCAGGTTTTCTTAGATGTCCCATTGGTGTACTCAGCGGAGGGACCAGTGGGACGCCAGGAGGCGCGTCGATGGACGGAACAATCGTAATCGATACGCGAAAGCGTGACAGGTCGGCGGAATTCAATGAAGAAACGAAAGAAAAACGAGGGACGGGGCGGTGAGAGCCGAGTCATCGTACTCGCGGAGGGCTCTTATCTCCATCTCGCAAGGCGTACGCTAAAGAACATCCCCGATACACGAGATCGGGATCGATCGATCGGGCACTCGAAGGCAGTCCGCTCTCGAGCTTTCCTGACCTAAGAATACACCGTTGGAGTGCCGTGGAACGGGGTGGAGTGGACTCCAGAACGAACTATAGTGGGGGATCGAGTAGAGGAACCCCGCCCCCTTTTCAAGCATCCTGCCCGACAACGATGCCTGCAGATTTGTCTTTTCTCTCTTGTCCAAGCTGTCCCTCTTATCAGCGACGGCACACGTCGCCCTCGAGGTGGCTGGGCAAGTAGGCTCAGCAGTCCCCGTCTTCTTCATAGACCTGGGGGATCCTCCAAACCGCGATGTCTCGCGTCACGTTGGCTAATTGAATTGGACTTTTCATCTGCACGTCCTGGCGGGCACTTTGACATTCTCGAGCGGCTCGATCTTCGCGTTGGTATCCTTGTTCCTCCCTGCGAGTCTTCTCATCCGTGATCTCTGCGGGGTAGTCGATCGCTGTTGGAGGTTACAGAGTCGAGGGAACACGGTCTGCCGCCACGTGCGAGGAACGCTGTAGACACGTTCACCATCGCGTTTGGATCAAGCTGTAGCGTTTTTTCTTTCTTTGCCCCTGCCGCAGAATCGAGCCGAATGATGTTCAATTGACGAAGACCGCGCAGCGCTAGGAATGGCCCCATTCAATTCCGTCTTCCTGGGCGTCTGGGGAGTGTTCGTGATCGTTTTGATACAAGGTACTAAGACCACCCTGTGCCTATTATCAGTGGTCCTCAACCTGGCCAGTCTCCTTCCTCCAATGCCACTGGAGGCAACTCGTTCTGCCGCCGTTGTTGTCACCCATGAGCACAAGGAAAGTGTCTAATTGAGACGAGTGGCTCGTTATTCGGCGGAGTGTGCCAAAATATCCTTGCCACTTGACCCGTGACTGGTTCTAGGTTAAGGACTGCTGGTGTGCACGTGAAAGGCATTGCACGGATTCTTGATAACGAACTATTTGCAGAATCTAGGCCTGTCAGCTGGGACGATTGGTGGACCTATGACGGTATTTCCGGTAAGGAATTCCGCACTTCTACCCCCGTGGCAATTGTTCGTTGTCTAGCCTACTGTGGATGGCTAAGTTTAAGTAGATACGAAGGAAGCTTTTCTTCGACCAGCTTGCGGCAGCTAAAGTTACGCCCTCTATTTTTCACGAAAATACTTGTATGCCGGTCCGAATAATTTCACACACCTTCACTAATTCTGCAGCTGTGTCGAGAACATCGATCCCCCCTCGTTCCACTCTCTAATCGTTTCGATTTGAAGGTCCTGGCTTCTGGGGTCTCATCAATCCCGAATGGTGGCTTTGTCACAAGGGCAGACGACAATCACCGGTAAACCTGGAGCCATCCAGGCTTCTCTTTGACCCGAACCTGCAGCCCCTTCACTTGGACAAGCACAAGGTTGGAGGTGTTCTGGCCAACACTGGCCACAGCGTGGTGTTCGCGGTGGACAATGACACTCGTCATCCCGTTAACATATCTGGCGGACCTCTCAGCTATCGTTATCAGTTCCACGAGATTCATCTGCACTTTGGACTGGACGATCGGACCGGCAGCGAGCATACCGTCGATGGACACGCGTTTCCAGCGGAGGTATGTAACGGGCCTAGAAGCACAGTACATCTGAACATCCGGTTTTTAGTTTACATTGTATAAATTACTTGTGTTTTATAATATTAGTAGAGTATAATGATAATTCACTAATTTTTGCCGGTTATTCATTTAATTCTGATCTTTTCCATTCCGAAATCCTCGATTGGGCATTATCTGTGTTTGGAATTTTTGTGAAAACACTTGCCGATTAAAGAGGAGTTACTTTTGAGAATTTAAATCCTCTTTGTTTGATTGAAATCCACCATCCCCTGTAGCTTTAAATATCCCTCAATTACGAAAGTTACCTTCATCTTCTTAAGTGGAGGCTTAGCATCTTGAGTATTAGGATTAGGCAGTAAGACTCTGTCGATAGTGTAGAAAGCTGAGCTGGATATAGGAGTCCTAGTTCGAATCCTGGTTCAACAGTCTTCGGAAATGGGATTGGCGTTATCAATTTTACATCTAGCCTTCCAATTATCGTCACTTCTCACAACGATTACATAGATGAAAGCCTTTGGAAGCCATTTTGAATACCAAACCTGGGCAGGAATAGCCTATTGATGAACTAAAGAGGCTTGGTTTCGAATTTGGATCCATTAGCCCCCACCCACCGCAGCTTTTCTTCCCCTGTCACTGTAACCATGCCATTTGCTTCCCATTATCGACCCCTACTATAATTCCGTTTTTCTATACCGTAGCTGCAAATATTCGGTTTCAACTCCCAGCTGTACAACAACTTCTCGGACGCTCTGCACAAAGCGCAGGGTATCGTGGCGGTGTCACTACTCCTCCAGGTACATGCCTAATCTCTCTTTCCGCCGTAGTAAAAAGCGATAGATTGGATCGATGGCGACAGGAAAGATCGCAACAAGCGATACGTCATAGACACCCTCTCTTCGTTGGCTTTCAGGTGGGAGATCTCTCGAACCCGGAGCTGCGAATATTCACCGAACAGCTGGATAAGATCAGATACGGAGGTGAGAGCCAGAGTAATTTAATACCTTAGGAGAGTCTTCACGTTCTAGAGAGTCTCGGATTTCTTGAGTGGCACGTGTTCTTCGCGACGACATTGCAGTATCGCGTGCTTTCGAAGGAAAAAAAGGGGGGTTGCAGAAAGGTTAGGGCAGTTTAACCCTGAAATGTTGGGGTGGGAGGTCCGTTTGACCACAACCAACAAAATAGCTGAATACCTAAACGACACGAATTTGCCCGACTGCGTGTATAGGGTTTTTCATATAACGTGGACAAGCTGTTTTCTCAAAGATTGTTAAAGGTGGAGGAATTTTTTTTACACATTTTTGGGCTCATTGGGTTTCATGATGGGGTGGGTTATGTAAAATAGTGCACGGTGGACCAAATTCGTCTTTGATGGCTTATGACCCACTTAAGTCCTCTGGGCGACATCTGTGATGAGCTCGTTGAGATGATGCCTAAGTAGATGGCAGTACTGGGTGGTTCCCAAAATTCTCATATGCAATGTCGTATTAGAATTCTCATTTATTCATATTTCATTTGTGATTCCGAAGGCACAGAAGGGCCTCAAGAAAAGGGACAAGTGGGGATCAGATATTAACTCCCACTTTGAAGCTAGATTCCTTGGAAAATAACGTCGGTGTTGAAACAGGTCCTGGAAAGGCGAAAGGAATTGCAAATAATTGGTTGCTGTTCCCCGTTCCTTCGATTCTTGATAAAAACAAAGCATGCGAAAGTAGTCGTGGTGATACTAAAGCCTTGAATGAGCAAACTTCCTAGCTGAAGTAGATAAACTTGCTCCTTCACCTAATGATAAGGTAAAGACCCCATTAAGCTGTCATTAAGGGTTGGCAAGTCAAAGCTTACGATCGGTATCCTTCATAAATATGGCAGTTGATAGTAAAAGCACCATCAGCCGAGCGATCTATTTAACAAACCAGCTTCCCCCGCACACGTATCCCAATATCGTGGGGGGGGGGGGGGGCATAAACCCAAAATGTCCCTGGGAAGTTGTTGAAAGGGACCATCGCCTTGAAACTCGAACGCAAATCGCTGTCACCTGCAGAGTGTTGCCCGTTTCCCGGCTGCTCTCGATACACGGCGGAAACTTGCCAACTTTTCGATAGAAATTGCGGCTGGTTCGTGAGGACACGCGAACTTTTCGCTCCGCCATTAGCCCTAAGTGACTCTCGGGACGTGTCGCGACGACGTGATCCCCGAAAATTATGTTAGCCGTGGTAGCGGCGCGGGTGCAGGAGCGCGGATGCTAATTGGGGTACGTATGCGGCTGGTAGTGCTGAGCTAGATCTCGGCGTTTATCGATCCTGACCGATTGCACACAGGCCAGGCGATGGAGATCAAGCGTTTCGTGGTGAGGGAACTCCTGCCAGACACGAAATATTACATGACCTACGACGGCTCCACCACGATACCCGCCTGCCACGAGACCACCACGTGGATCATCCTGAACAAGCCGATATACATCACCAAACAGCAGGTGAGAACTACCATGTCCCTTGATCTAGGCCACCGGTATATCGCCCCAATAGATCTCGCGGCTTGGTCTCTATTAGCTTCCATCCCACGCGACTTCTTTCGTCCCCACGTTTGCAGTGGGTGAGACCTCACCTAGGCTGAGTCTCACCTAACCCTCTGCGGGAGGTGTTCCATGGGTTAAGTTCAACCTGACTTAGAACTTGGACCTATTGTAGAGGACAGTTCAAGTTACCCATAGTGCGGCTTGTATGGGTGCATTCCTGCACCCCAGACATATCGGGTACCCAGAGAACTTCAGCAGAGCGACTCTATACCTATCCCAGGAGAAATGTTGTAGAAGTATCCCGCCTCGGATGTTAAGAAGCAGTTTGTGGGGCTAAAGATTAACCCATCGACCCTAAACTGGTCGATACCAGCACAGATGCGAAAGCCACGTTACTGAACTTTGCAACTCGTCGACCATCGAAGGACTTTCCACAGCGCCCACCTTGTAACCTAGAACCGTGTGGCTCCCAACACACGAACACCCATCCCTATTAGCTCCATGTTTCTGATCTCGTGTCAGAGAAGGCGCGACACCACGCTTTTTGTTCTCCGTACCGCACCTCCAAGGTCCCTCTTTTCTTTCCGGAGCAATCGAAAAACCACCTCAGGCTCTAGAACTTCATTTCGTTTCCTTCAACGCGGGGCGGGGCGGGGCGCGGGGGTGGGGGTGGGGGGAGGGGGTGAGGGGAGGAGGATCGTATCTGCCTTAGACTACTTGAAGAATCGCGGTAGCTCACGCACGAAAGTAGTTTCTGATGTTCTTTTAACGATTTCGCGCGGCACGCACGCCCCCCGAACAAAGAAAATTGGTTCGCGGTGGGTTCTTTATCATCCAGAGATTACGTTCTGATGTCTTAATGTGTTTTTTTCGTTCTAGATTTAACGATTCGGTTCGGTGAATTGTATTGCCGGGTAATAAAATAAAAGGTGGGTCTCGCGCCCGTCAGACAATCGCATCAAATGAATATTAATTAACGGGTGGCATTGTGGCAGCATCTTTGATCCTCCATTTCTCTTCCTCCTTACCTTATGTCCAGGATGGTCGCGTTCTTTTAGGTTAGAACGCGCGTCTGATCTTTTCAGAATAATTAGTAGAATTAGAGAATGAAGGCTTCTGTTTATATCCGTTTACCAACTTTTCTTTACTCGCCTGAAATATTAATCAGTGAACGAAACAGTCCTATGCTTTCGATCAATACATCGCACCAAATTGAAAACTGAAAATAATTCCATCGCGGAATATTAAACATTCAGAGTGACGTTTAAAACACTGAAGGGCCTCCTCGGATTCTCTTTCGCGCACAATTTTCGTCCCTCGTTCTCCGCAATAATAGTGAAAATTATACGACGGGAATGGCGTTTTCATCGCGTATAAAAAGCTCCAGCGAAGGGAAGCAACGTTTCCAGCTACAGCATAATGAAAATCCGCCGGCAGATCAATCAGCTAAATGGGACGACCGTGCGCGCCGTGTACATTTGCACTTTTGGAAAACAAAAAAAAAAAATAAGCAAACCCGCGATGGCGTTCCGCCGCCTATGCCATATTTGCGTGCACGTTTCATATATTTAATATCGCGCGATCGGCGGATCGACAGCGTGCATTATCGGGCAGAAAAAAATTCCAGCTCTGTCGGGCGGCACGCATAAAACACGGCAAGTATTGCATCCTTTGGGGGAGAAAAAAAAACGGGGCAAACAATATCTGAAACTCAATAACGGACGAAATCTATTGACTTCCGGCGGATGCGTCGCGCGCCCTTTGTCGTGATTGGACGTTCGAACGGCTCCCATCCCGCCGTGCTTTCGACTGATAAATTAATCCTCGGGACGGGTTTTAATTCGCCGGAATAAATCAGAATCTCCCCGGGGGCACGAAATATCACTCTGACGTGGAAAAATAGAGGAAACGTAGCCGCAGACGTGGAATCCATTTTCGCCAAAGGGGAAATGGTTGGATAAGCCTAGAAAACGAAAACAAGTCGCCTTTGGGCAGTCGTGATTCGGTAACTGAAAATGCTTACAAACAAATGGCCCCTGAAATTACGAAATGAAAGCAAATTTTACGGATTAAACCTAAAAAAAACGCGATACGTGCTAGGGGGTGCAAAATACCTGGCAAGGGGATTACGCCGTTAATTTGCAAATGAGGGCCGGGCTCAGAGGCCGACTCGTCCACCATAAATTGAATTTCCCTGTTGGCCGGCTGCTCAGAAAATTAAGCACCAACGTCCATGCAACTTGCATTTTATGTTTGGACAATCGTGGCGATGGACGTGGGAAGTTTCGCGTCGCAGCGAACGTGTTACGCTCAATTGTGCTTGTTGAAAATGTTTTCCGTTTCCGCCGGGGGAGGTAATTGTTTAACGCGTTCTGAAATTATTTCCTTTTTGTGGGATATGCGCTCCCACGGCTATGATCAAAGATTCAATGGCCACTTTCCGCGGACGATATACCGAACATACATAAATTTACAACGGATTTTAATAAATTTATCGAAGACACCGCGGTTGGCGCGCGAAGCATTATACTTGCTAACGGCGGGGTTCCGCGAATGGCGTTTTTCGGGGCAGGTTACACCGGGGCCATCAAAGGGATGCAAAATAACCGAACACTGTGTCGTTCGTTGCTCCGAAAAAGATTAAAACGGCCACACATCGAATATTCCGAGGCTCGGTGACGCGTCGGGAGGTCAATTACAGCGATTGGTGACTAGCACTCATTTTCCAAATGAATTCTCTCGAAAACCAGGGCTCGCGTGAGGAAACGTCATCCGACATTTTTTATGAATTTTGCGATGGTGAATCATTTTCCCCGTCTAAATGAGGAAAAGGGGGGAAATTTCATTGTTCTTAGTAGTGCGCGTCAACGGCTGAATGTGTCGAAGGCTATCATTTATGAGCTGTCTACAATTTTTGCAGTATTGAGCCTCGGTAATGGAACAAACAGAAACGTTCATATGGATGTTGATCTTTTTGTCATTGCAGCTTCTCGCCCTGCGGCAGTTGATGAAAGGAAACAAAGAGAACCCGAATGCTCCGCTTGGGAATAACTTTAGACCGCCACAGCCGCTGCACCATCGCCCCGTGCGAACGAACATCGATTTTAACATTCAGGTACAAAAAGGGAAAGATAACCGCGATTATATTCCCGTACAATCGCCGACAATTATCTAAACTCTTTGCTCCTCAGGGGCCGAACAGTGCGAAAAACTGTCCGACGATGAATAGGCAGATATATTACAGAGGTATGAAATGTAGCGCGCACGATGGCCGAATAATGGTAAAATGGTAAAAGTTCATTGAATATTCACTGGAAGTAGGTTACGATGCTGCTGAATTTCCCTCCGAGCATTTCTATTTTCGTGCGAACGACGGAGCGCCACAGCAGGAAGGGGGCAAATGTGCGAACGAAGACTGGAATTGGGGGTATTCCGATTAAATTATCGACAAAGGATGTTCATGCGAGCAACGTGTTGGTGTTTCAGATATTACGTTATTAAATGTATTTACTGAAAGCACTCGCACATATATAGAGCGATATGATTGACCCGTACCACTGGAGTACGGGTGGGGAGTACATAGATAGCGCGCGGGCAAGTGGAATAGGGCGTGCGTAGTCAGACACGCTCTCCGTACCAATGTGACGAGGCTTTAGTCTTCCTGCAGCTCCTCAGACGTGCGTCATTTTAATAATTGTTTCGGGCAAAAGTTGTTCGTATTGATGAGTACTTTGGATTAGCAATTTCTTTGAAGATTTTTAAATTTTACCCTTTCAGGAGAAAAAACCCTGATGTCTACGTACTACTTAGCGGAAAGAAGTAGCAGTAAATGATACACGAAAATGATTTTTTAACTAAAATTACCGTAGGCGGTGGCGCTCCCCTTCATCGCATGATAGCAAATTTTCATGAACTTGACCCAATACATCAAATACCGATATACCAAATACCACAGACCAAAATTGGTTGTTGCAGCAAACAGCTGGAAATAACCCCATGGAATGTCGAATGGACGGTGACCGGTGTTCGCAGTTTAACTACGCTTTCCCTGGGACGAGATGGAACTTCGCTGTTAAGAGAGATAAACCCACTGACATATCAATTATAAAATCGCGCGACCGGCGGTCGTCGATCGGATCGAGCCGGATCGAGGTGGCGCGTATTGAGACGGAACGAGGAAGAGAGAGAGATGGGAAAAGAAAAAAGAAAATGCTTCGTTGTAATATTAGACGTGAATTGCCAAGTATGTTTCCAGTAATGAGAAAAAAAATGAAGATATACCTATATATATATACATATATATATATAGAGATTAAAATTTAGAGGAGATAAGGTAACCGTAAGATTACACGCAAGATATATTATTATACGTATATCGATCAACTATCGAAAGCTATTGACTATCGTGGCCTGCGTTTTTTTTTTGAGGGTGGGTGGGGGGTGGGGAATCGACAGGGAGAGAAGACGCGACTCTATGTATAATAAAGATTCATGCGTGAGCACACACACATACACGGACACACGTACACGCGTATACACCGACACACTATCGAAACGAAAGTTTATACTATATTCTTGTAATAAAATGCTGAAAACGTAGACGAAAGTGCGAGACCATCGAAACCTTATAGTTCAATGTGAAAGCATCGTGAGTAACCCCCTCCAACCACATCCTCCTATTCTCCCGCCTCTTTACCGACAGTGCTCAATAGGACAAAATTCTAACCGAGGCTCTCCTGCCGGTAAGAGCGATTTCAATAATATCAACCAGCCTCGCTCGGTCGATAAAGTAGAGCCATCCAAGGGGTTATGAACCACGCTGAGATGTCTTTTTGATCGATCCAATCGTCTATACCGCCTCTGCGAAGCCAATTAATTCTCTCCACGTCTTGCTACCCCGAAGTTAGGGTGCCAATGGGAGGGCCGCGAACTTTCAGCCTCATCCCCAACGCTTCATCCGCCTCGTGCACCCTAGAACACGTTTCAGGACGGGATTCTGTGTCCGAGCAAGCGGCTACAGGAGTTGCTGTCGCGTGTAACCGGAATCTCGACGAGGGAAAGGACGTAACTGGGGTCGAAAGGTTGTTTCTGATGGCGGGAGGGCGGTGGGGCGGTTTTGGTAGAGGATTTCATTGAACCAGAATTCGACGGTGCTGCCCACGGATGGCTATGCGGCAAGGGCGTCAAAAAGGGATAGCGATGGGCGACGAGCGAGAGGGCGGTGGAATAACGAAGGGGAGCAGGGGGGGGTGGTTTCGCCAGGAGAGGGGTGGAAGAGTTCCGGTGAGGGAGGGGGAAGCGAGAGGAACAGACACGGGAACACGGAGGCATCGTGTCGGTGGCCTCTGCGGCAAATCTGCAGGCTTTCCCTGTAGTACGCACGACGATACTCGGAATAACAACAGCCGGGGTGTCCCTTTTGGACGGGAAAGTGCGCCTCGGATTCGGTGTGTCGGTCGAGCCGTGGTCTATTCGAGGTGTTCGGTAGTGGTTCTCTTAGTGGTGGCACAGGGAGGACGGATCTCGGGGGATGAAAATCTTCGATGGAGCGCCGAGGTCGCAGCATCCACCGTCCCTGTCCTCGTCGCGTTTCAAGGCAGACGGTCGTTTCGCCAACACGGAAGCTTCTTATCGTCGGGCATCACGCGACCAGATTGATTGATCGGCCGAGAGGATAATAGAAAAGAAGCAGTCGATGCCAGTCGACGACCCCGCGGCCCAGGTGGGGGGTGTCCTCTCGTGAGAACGGGCGAGCACACGCGTGGAGAGGAAGCTGACAAGTGCATCGTCGTCGTTTCTGTGGGCTTCCGTTCGCGGAACCTCCTCATCCGTTCTTGATCGCGATCGTTGGCTGCCAGCTCGCTGGAGGGCTTGCCTTTCTCGCGTCCACGGGGAGGATAAACAAAGGGACAGGGATCGGGAAAAGGGAGAGCGTATCTCCTCGGTTGAGTGGTACAGTGTACTCTCGCCTTTAATCCCTCGACCGCCGCGATTGGCAAAGCGTGCCGGGATTTTTCATGGCAAGTACACCTGCAAGCGAATCGTCTACCCCTCAGTGCTTCAATTTCCACGCACGGAACACACAGGTCTCCAATGTATCGAGAGTCGAATCGGGACCCCCTCCCCCCACCACCTTAAAGTTCTTTGACGAGACTCTCGTTAAATTCAATTATCTAGATTCGGTCGTTGCCACGATGTATCGATGCCACAACTTCGGCTGGACTTGCCATAGTGTCGTTGGATTGAAAATTACAACTGGCTCGGCTTCCCGACTAATTTATGATCGATATAAATTTCCCGGCGCATTACACGGGCATGCCATTAGCCGAGTCAGCGATTAATATGCCTTAGAGGCAGGAAACGGTCCACCAGGCGGGCAAACGTGGCCTGGAATCCTATAGAGGCGTTCGAAATTCTCGTAACCCCGATCAGAAGCGTTCCCATTGTCCCCCACGAGTCATTGTAGCCTCTCGCGGATGGGAAACACGCCGAACGGAGATAGTCGCAGCACGGGTCGTCGAAAAACGTTACATAATCGAGTGGTGGTTGTTTTTGTTGCAGGTTGATCATTCGCCCGGGAGGAGGTGCGAATGGAAGAGTAGACTGGCTGGCGGCGATTGTGCCGGTGCTCGTGGAGAAACCGGGCTCCGGATCAGGATGAAAACTGAGACGTCGCCGACAGTAGGTTCGTGTTGACCAGGGAGAACCAGTCGGCGAAATGAAAGCACCTGAGAAACAATGGAAGCGTCCACGCAAGCATGACGGCCCCATTCAGATTCGCAGACGGCATGCCTAGTGGTGGCCAGAGGAGACGCTCAGGTAAAAACTAGCTGAGCACCCTTCGGTACCTTGCTTTTTCATGCACTAGATCGGGTGATGATATTTCCTGACGGTTCATCCTCGAGTGTGCTATTTAGGCGTCCTCTTTTCCAACGGAGATATGATTAATTTGGCCTGGGTTAGGTTGTATCAGTGAGCAACTGTAGATTCAACTATAATCTTCAGACACGAAATTTTTAAAAGACTGCTTGAATTATAGCCATTTCTGGGTTCTACTAGTGCATAAAAAATGCTCGAAGTGATCGTATAAATTTAGACACTTTGTTTTCGATACCTTACTCACAACGTTTCCTTTCCAAAATCGGAATGGAAAGATTAAGTCACCACGCCAGAAACTTTTGCACGATACTGTATCTTGATCCCTACGCAGGATGCAATTAAAAGTGAGCTTTCTGCCGTCGTTATCGCTGCTCGTTGTGTAACTGACAACAAAAGAGGATTTAAATTAAATTTGTCATTCTCCACTAACGACCATTCAATGTTCCACGTCCTTTGAGTAGTTGAGAATCCAACGATTCTACATCATCTTTTATATGGTTATTGATCCCTTTAATCTTAAGTTCATTCGCTTTTGTGGCCTTTTCTAAAGATATCAAAGAGGAAATATCGGTCAGAATAACTTGGTCAAGTATTTGTGTGGATTTCCATTCAAATCGATTGTATTAATATTCATAATCGCATGGACAAATTGTTGAGCCGTTGCAGGCGCCGGGTACTAAGATTTGTTACAAATCAGCAGAGTTACATCAATTACAATGACGGAAATTATATTTCATCTTTATCCACCCCGCGTTCCATTAATCATTCTGAACGGTGTCATATTTTTGCCATTTATCACTAAAAACGAAGTCCTTTTTACAGACTTTTTTAAAGTTATAATACTGTATTTTCATTCGTTCTGCTTCATTAATCCTGCTAATGTCCTCGGCCCGTTTTCATCCATCCCTGTACTCGTTCTTATAAAGGCGAACATCAGTTGCTTTTTCCACAATAAAGGATCCCTTCTGATAAATAATTGTTCTCCATATGAATGGACGTGTTTCTTCAACGGTTCAGAAATATGTCACAACGACCTCCACTTATGGTAGAATTCTTTACACTTTTCCAACCGTATGGAATCCAAATTTTAAAGGTATGACAAATGTAAAAGTATTTTAAGACACAAGCGATTCACTTTTGCGCTCGAAGCCCCTTCAAGTCCCTCAGTTTTATAAATTCTATAGACCATTGGCCGTGGTTCCCGTGCCAACAGGAGAATCTGAGCACACAAAAGAGTGTAAGCCCTTAGTCTATTGTAAAGGAAAGCATATGCTGACCATAGTACGAGCAAATACTATTTCCCTTCGCGTATGCAAACATTATACGTCCATTGAGCAGCGAGCACGTTACAGACCAGCCGGGTACATTTACAATACCACATGCTTGAACAGTTTTAAACGATAAATTTTCAAGGCTGAATACCATGATCCACGTTGCATCACTAACTTCCGCCACGTGGTCCACGTTTCAAAAAGTTTCTCTTTTTCACCACCATTGCTCCAATGGAACGCGAGAAATATCGGATTTACGTTTGCGTTTAGGCTGACCTTCGCCGAAAAACTACGAATTTCATGCTACGGAACTTTCGCTCGTAGTAAAAAAGTCATTCTATCCTTTTATTGGCCGATAGCAGCGATGAAATATTCGCGAACCGAGGCACTGCTAAAAAATGCTGCACTTTGGAATTCTTCAACGACTGCGCTACCGCATTCCATGCTTTTATTCCCCGTTTTTTGTTCTCCCATTCTTTTTTAATTGTTACCAGAACTGGGGCATTTTAGCCGATGAGCACGTGTCACGTTTAATCAACATGGTGTACAATGGCGCGTTAAGTAGCTTGTGTCGGTGGCGAGAGCGTGTTAATCCGGAAATTATCGCGCGTAATTTTACATGCTAACGCGAATGGGTTAAATGACGGCACCGTTGCCGGGGCGATACAGAAGGTTCCAAAACATTTGCCTGGGAAATAGTTCCAATTAGCCGTTCATGTGTGTCAGGTTTCGCGCGAAACTTTCTCTTCTATTTCGATGGTACTCGCCATGCTAGTCTACTACAATTCAAAATCCTTCCATTTCGCAGGTTTCTAATCGGTGTAGGAGGGGTCCACAGGAACGAATAGAAGCTGCAGAAGAGAAACGGACAGTGGCATGTTAGGGACAAAGCATCACCCTCTAGGAGGGCACATACTGCTTGCCCTATTCTTCCTGCTGGGTATGTTCGCCCTGCTGTCCCGAGCGGCCGCGTTCCCAGATTGGACAGACTGCCCAGAGGTGTGTCGGTGCAAATGGACATCGGGGAAAAAGTCGGCCCTGTGCCCTGACGCTGGGCTAACGTCGCTACCCGCGTACCTGGACCCCGACATGCAAGTGCTGGACCTGTCTGGTAACAAGATACCGGCGCTGCAGTCGGAGGTGTTCAAGCGGTCCGGCCTGCTCAACCTGCAGAGGGTGTTCCTGAGGAACGCGGGCATCCACCAGATTCACGCGGACTCGTTCAGGGACATGAGGGGCCTGGTCGAGATCGACATGTCGGACAACCATGTGAAGAGCCTCGAGTCGGGCACGTTCCTGGGCAACGAAAGACTGAGGATCCTAATTTTAAGCGGCAACCCATTGGGCACATTGAGGAGCCACCAGTTCCCTGTCCTGCAGCACCTGCGGAATCTCGAGCTGCAGAGGTGCTCGTTGACGGAGATACATGGGGAGGCATTAGTGCATCTCGCTGGGCTGGAGTCGCTGAGGCTCGATCAGAACGAGCTGCAGTACTTGGAAGTGTCGGTGATATCCAGCCTACCGCACCTCAAGACGCTAACTATGGACGGTAATAGGTGGAGCTGCGACTGCAGGCTTCGAGAATTCCGAACCTGGCTCATACCCGACGTGCCCAACAAACTGTATTCCGTGCCGCAAGTGTGTTCATCGCCGTCGCGGTTAGAGAACCGCAAATGGGAGGACGTGAAGGGGGCAGAGTTCGCCTGCGAGCCAGAGGTGTTCGTACTGGCCAACAGCATTCAGGAGGAAGTGAACGGGAACGTCAGTTTAGCCTGCCATGCAACGGGAGATCCGGAGCCTGAGGTGTGGTGGCAGCTGAACGGAGGTCCAGTGAACGCGAGCAAGCTAACCGACCAGACTTATCCGGGGACGTACATTGTCTACGCGACGTCCGACGTCGGGGTCACCTACAACGAGCGATCCACGTCAGGGAGTATGACCGACAGGTGGAACAACCTCACCGTCTACAATGCCAGCGACGGTGATGCGGGGGAGTACGCATGTTTCGCGAGGAACATAGCTGGTTTAGCGAGGGACACTGTCAGTATAGCCATTCCGCGCGTGTACACGGCCCCAACGCTCTCTCAGAGCGACAACTGGCTGCTCTGGGTCAGCCTGGCTGGTGGCGGTGCAGCTGCCCTGTGCGCCTCCATTTCCGCGGTTTTATTGGCCCTGTGTGTGTGTGGTGGATCCCGTAGACAGAGTGCTCGAGAGAAGGTGAAACTCCAAGGCAGTACGAGCTTCGGGGATCAGGAGAAGAAGCTTCTCGATCTGTCCGTGACGACCACGACCCCGGGGAACAGCAACGATCAGGGCAGCGGCCACGGTAGCATAGTGGAGGCCTACAGTGCTGGTGATCTCGAACTAGCTGAAAGGGGCTCGATCTGCGACCCCATGAACGCAGCCACAGTCACCGTCGAGAGACTGAGACCAGAGATCAGCAGTGGCTCTATGAACGCAGTCAGAGCGGTCCCCTGCACCGCCATGTTCCCCCCGCCGCCACCGGAATTCACGAGCGGCGTTCTTCCAGCTGGGATCTTCGGGAACATCTTCATCTCAGTGTCTATGCCGCAAGATGCTTCAGATCGCTGTTACCCAGACCTTCTAGACATTCCTGTTCACGGCGCTAGTAGCGTGGTGAACAAAACTAGCGTAGAGCTACCATCGGCCAGTAGCGTCTCGAGCTTCGCGACGCTACCGCGACGAGCGCTGCGCTCCAGCGACCTTTGTTCACCGTACGACAATATGGGGCCCCGTGTAACGGCCAACGGAAGCTCCGCGTTCTCCCTGACGGATGGGGACTTGCGGCTATCGCCTCCTCCGCCGCCGCGAATCATTCAGCCACCGCACGAGTTCGTCTCTTTGTAAAAGAACGCGTCCTTTTTCTCGAGCAAACTGTTGGTATACTTTATCCCGGAGCTGATCTGTCGCTTTCTTCCCACCGTTCAGTCACGTCGTCCTTTCGTTGTGTTCGTCGTCGACGGTGTTACGTGTGTACTCGCGGATTTTATACGGTGAGACATCGGCCTACCAGGTGAGACAGGCTAGACTGACACAGTGGAACCTCTGGTTATCCAAACGAATGACCTAGTTATTATATTTCGTCGCGACGAGTAACGTGTGGTCGAAGCGGATGGGATGCCTGTGAATTTGATAGTTTTCTTCGTGCTTATGTCCCGTTTTATAATCCTGTTTGAAAGGTTACTTGCGCTTTTCACAGTGGTTAAATGTAGAATCTTCATTGTAGCGCCGAAGTCTGTTATTCGTTGTTTCACGTGATGTAACAGGACTGTTGCAATGACCGACTGATTTGGAAGACTGCCTGACAGGAGAATACACTTTTATAATTTCAAATGGCCCTCCAGGAACAGGACACTTGATTGTCTTTACAATTCGATATATGAAAATAGTGTTCAGAATAAAGTTCGAACAATTGTATGAATTATCACCACTGGATGTGTCATTAATATTACCTGGTTGAACAGTATTTGGGTATTCGGGGTTCTGCTGTAGGTGCAATTCGAGGAATTTTGGAATCAAAGATAGTTTCATCCCCAAACTCGTTTTACTTATTCCCTGTTAATACTATCCCTACAGTATTTTTGTATTTCTTATATCGAGTGCTCAGTATTTTGGTAAAACGTTGAAACTAAGCTTGCCAGTTACAAAATGAAGTTCAACACTTTCAAAATTCGACTGACCTTAACGGATAAAATACACTAAGACCAAGATACTAATAATTGTGCCACGCCCGAATCAAAATATCATTTTTATATCACACCGACCATACATTGATAATTTCACTATTCGAAAGAAATGTTTATTCTCGCCACTTGGTAAGCGAATGGCTCACATTTTTAACCATCAGAAACTACTCCTCAAGCGTACATTGAGTAAGGAGGTTGTATGCATACAGGGACCTAGAAAGATTGTATCTCGTGCGTATATTAAAGACGTCCGGCAGATTATCGAAAGTAGTATACAGAATATTTGATCGAATCGAATCCAACTATGTCTGTCCAAACCTACTCGATTACGTAAGACATCGAGTTTCGAAACTGCACGTGTCCCGCATTAAAATCGCGCGAAACTAAAAAAAGCCACCAACCCTCTATTGCAATAGCGATGTTCTATCAATTTTTGGCAGAGAAGATACTTCACTTTGTAAATAGCTCTAAATTCAGCCACACAAGAAACATCCACGAACCTGTGTTCAATCACTTCCTACTGCAAACAATATTATAATTTCACTTTTAACAAAACTCATAACACGCGATAAAGGAAAGACATCGAATTAGTGACGTTTTATGAAACGCACCACCAAAAACTCGCAGTTTCGAAAGAAAACCCTTCGTCTGTCTATTCGCTTGTCTGCCCGGCTTGCATGCTTGGTCCTGCGTACACAAGATGGCTGCCCTCGCAGGAAATGGCGCGTGTACGATGACGAGTGCGTGCGGTGAGTTATAGTATGTATACGTCTCGCGAGCAGCACAAAAGCGATCGAGGACAAATGAAATCCGTGGACTGCCTATCCCCTCTACCTGCACCTAGTAGTCCCCACGCGTGACTCATCGTCACGTGGACCGCTTTCCCACTCCGTGCCCTTTTACTTCAGGTAAACTACGGGGTCCGCGAATTCGTGAGGATAAAGGTTGGGGATAGGCGGTCAGTCGGGGTCCGCACAACTCCCGCAGCTGGCCTACTTTTTTATCGCCCAACTCCTTTAGTTCTGCTCGCCGGACTCGTAAGTCTCTTCTAGTTGCCAATATCCCCCCCCCCCTCCACCCCCCACCTCCCTCACGGAGAGGCAGGAGATTTGTACATAAAAAGACACGATATTCCTCAGCGGCGGAAGGATGGACAGAACGAAGTAACGTGTTATCTTCCCTACTCATTCTCGAAACTGTATCACTAGTTTGTTACCGTACTCTACGTGTGTACATATTTGTTATCGCCAGTACACGTATTAATAGCGTGGCCGACGTGTCGGTATCCATTATGAACACTTTGTCAATTAATAAAACGATTGAATTTTACACATATCGTGTCATTGTTCAGATTTATTCCGCTTGGTGGCCGAGCGATCCGCTGGTGCGTGGACGCTGCGTCCAACGATCTATGTAGATGTACGCTTTAAACTCGAACTTTCCCCGTGATAGGTTTCTGTTTAAGTATTGAATGCTCTATGACGGTCGCATCGCGTTTTGGTCCGGTTTGCGGGATTAGGTAACCGTGCTCGCTTAAAGATTAAACGAGGATACGTTGAACGGCGGAATCGGTAGCTGGTAAACGTCATTTCGTGGATTAAGCAGGGCCATGCGAATTGGCGGTTCAATTGCGTCGGTATAATCGGTGCATTATTTAGTTAATTGTTGCAATGTATCTGGTTCATTATATTACTCAGTTTCCGATGCGACAATGTACCTCCACTAAATCGAGTTTGACGCTCGAAATCAAGTGGTTGGGATCGGGCGATTCTAATTCGTGGAACGTGATGGGTTCTATCTACCTGTTAGTGTTCTAATATCTTGTTACAATTTACGAGAATTGCGTTGTCATAAAAAGAGGAAAGGTCGAGATATTCAATTCCATTTAACGTGGCAAAATACTATCGGTTCCATCGGAAATAAGCGGGGATGGCGAGACTGTTCCGCGAAAAGCGAATTTTTATCCATACAATAACTGAAGACGTCGCATTTCTCTCGGTCCCCCGGCCGCCATCTTGCTTCCATATCTCAGAGACGGTCGTCATCCGTTTTCCAATTCGAGGGGAACGTTCGATCCACAGAAATTCCGATATTCCAATACCAATTGCTAAGTGCATTCGCCGCGGGACGACGAAAATTCGCGAAATACGAGTCGTCGGGGAAGAAACGGGGACAGGTAGATTCGTGGTTAGAGGAGAAGAAGGTTCCGTTGAAAAGGACACGTAATTTCACGGGGCTTTATTACTTCCTTTCTTCTGTCGGCGAGAACTGTTTGGTCGAGTCACAATTGTGCACAATCCCAACGGGTCCGCGATAATCGATAATAAATGCACACAACGACGCGTCGGAATCCATGTTCCTTTGAGTACACAGTATCTATGGTAGCCTATAGCGTCCTGTATAAAGTGGAGTTAAGATTGTAGGCCGCTGAATGGAGTATAAGATAGATTAGCCAATGACAGAGCCTTCCGGACCGAGGATGTGCACCACGTTGCGCTCCCCGTGAGTAATCGTGTCGGATCCTGAGTTTTAAAGGGTGATCATTTACAGAATGGCCGCTCGACGTCGATCTCGCGTTCCAATCTTGGGATGTAGTCGTTTGGGGTCAGTTGGTTGTTTCTAGAACCTGCAATGGGGGATCAAAGCAGCTGCAATGTTAGTAGAGACATCGGTTTGGGATTATTCTTGGAAGTGGTGCTCCTTTCACGGCGTGGGAAAGAGTAAGGTACGTCTGGAATCTAGAATAGCCTGCGGATCCCTGACGAGGATGGGTGAAGAAGTGGAAACCCAATTTTCGAGGGAATTGCGATACAGAATACATTAAAAACTCCACGTTGGGTTGGATTTAACTGAAGCAATGTTCTGAACTTTTCATATCCTGTCAGATAGAACTTCTGTGTGAATTACAGTGCGATTGCCGGGCCACGAGAATCTATCGGAACCGACCAGTCTATATGTTTCACTCCATCGGCAAGATTATCTCATCCCGAAGCCTTAGAATCAGTTGCACGCCAGTTGTCAAATCGATCAGTTGCATTGCAAGCTAGAATCCAATACACAGTTGTGATATACAATTCAAATAAAACAGGCGTTGCACTCTTGCCCCTCAACCCCTAGAATATCCACATTTAAAACCGATCTATAGTCGCGATAAAATCTAGTGGACCCACGAGGCCACGCCCCCCACTCCAACTCATCCATTCAAACTTAGTATCCCATAAAAAACCTACTGTACCTTCTATCAGAGAGCGAAACATTCTCATCGATCCATGTACCACAAAGTTATAAAATTTCCATTAAAAAAAAAATCACCCCCAATGGCAACCTTTCCCCCTCATTTCCAGCCACGAAACATTTGGGCGGTGTTTGACCGCTAAACTCCGCGATGACCCGCATAAATACCGTATTATAACCGCGTTTTATTCCCCCGAAAATCCGTTTCGCCCGCGTAATGCATTACAGGGGGCAGGGGACGGCGGAGGGGTGAAATACGAGCGGCACGAGGGGAAAAATTAAATTGGCATTTGGATCGAGCGCATCAACAGAGCATTCGCGATACACGTCGGCGCTTTTGCGCCCGGATCACGTATCGGCGGGATAGATTTTCACACGGACACGCCATCGGTTTGCCAAAAAACGCTTCTGCATTACTGATTCGGGAGGGGTGGGAAACGTTTGCCAAGGGTAAACAGCTCAGCTCGAAGGATCCAGTTTCCCCATCGGAGGAGGGGGTACATTAGCGTTCTGCAAGTGATATTTTTGCTCGTACCTCGAGCGTTGGGGTAGAGGGATCTACTGTCGTCGATCTTCTGCGATGGCCAGTAGTCCTTGAGGAGGTGCAGACGATTGGGGATCAGCCACGATGGGTCCTTCAGAGTTTTCTCGGCGTGCTTGGGTTTCATCGCTCTTCCTATCAATCCTGGTGGAATACATTGCGTGAGTATAGGAATCGGCAGGCGGTTCCGCACAGAGACTCTCAGCTCAGAATACAACCATGCTGCACCTTCGTAGTCCAGATCTACAGGGAGATCCAGGCCGGCGTCGTGCTCGTTATAAAATTGGAAATCCTGGTCAGGCTCCATGTCGCCGTTGAAATTAACGTTCGAGATCGGTAGATCGGACCTGCCAACTCTGGGATAGTGTAGCAGTCCCGCGGCACGATCGGACCTGGCGAAGTTCACCATCTCCGAGTTCCGACCGATCCTTGGGTACGGCACCAAACCAGACGCCCGTCTGTTGTTCGCCTTTATTTTCTGCCCCTCTAGAAGATCCAAGCGATTGAGACACATCGCGCGAACCCCATTACCGCACGGGGGAGCACTGATACGTTCACGATAATGGTACAGTTTGTGAGTTTCATTTAAAAGCGAAAGAAAATAGAAATCGATGCCGCTAATGCCCTCAGCTCGTGTCACGGGAAGTTCGAGTGAAAGAAAAATGGGAAGTCTTGCCTTTGGTGGACTCGAACTGTTGGCCAACCGAGCATCGGGATACTGAAAAGACACAGAATAGTCATAGAGCTATTCCGAAAGCTTGAGAAAATTGTATCGCGCCCTTGGGTTCTACGAACTGCGATATTATTCCAAAGATTTTGTAAATTCTCTTTGATAATTAACAGGAACATACAGGCAGAAGAGAATTGCCTGAATTATCTATGGACTGATTCGAAAAAGGCAAGGATTCCATGAACCTCTAGATCTAAAGGGGCCATTTTGCGAGCAGTGGTGCCCTTCTGGGTGCTCATAGATCTACATTCGAACATAATGACAGATGAATCAACGAGTTTCATCCCTAAAAAGTGTTACACGCGATACAGTACTATATCTACCCCGTCCAAAGGAGTCTAACCATCAAATGTTCAACACTCTTTAACTTCTTAACTGTCGCCCAAGATGGAGGCATCACTAAGTAACAAATAGTCGATAAATATAGGCAGAAGGGTTTCCCTTGACGTAACGAACCTCGAAACCATTGAAAGGTATGGAAAATATAAATATTCGACGAAGAAATCGGTCCGGGGAAAATCGATGGAAAAAGTGCACTTACGGTTGAATGGCGTAGAAAATATTAGAACGACGAGGAATACAAATAGGTGATTTCTCATGGTGATGGAGGTGGCCCGTCTTAGGGATTGAAATTCGATGAAGCGATGCTGCGAAGGACGCGATCACGTCGACACTGAATACCTCCAGGTGTCCGACGTCTGATTTTATACCTTGCTCCTCCACTGGCTACGGGGTTGCCACCTCCAACCCCCGGGGGTTCAACCCTCTCGTTTCGCATCCCCCGTGTGATTCTCATACGGCCCCCGTTGTCCAATGACCGTCGACGACCGAACTTTCGGACTTAAGAGCTTGCTGCAGACAGCAACTCCGGCTGCTCTTAATAACGGTGACTGGAGAAACATTTTCGACAAACTTCAGGTGGATTTTTATCGAGAAAGCCGGGTGGTCTTTGAGTTTCGGTGCCGTGGAAGTTGACGGCATTAGGAAGCGAACTAGATATTGTTTTTCTTTGTTTGAACGGAGCTGGAGCTTTTGGTACCCGAATTTCTAAGTGGGAGAAAATAAGGGCGGAGGGGGAGGGATTGGTTTTCTGAAGTATTAAAATGCAAGTAAGAATTCCAGTGTATGTACTGCAATAAACGGTTATACAAGTTTCGGGTACACAACTAGGCCACCAATTAATGTTCGCCAAATTGTACAGTGGTACTGCGATCGTACTTTACAATTAACAGGAACTGTATTTAATGCATTGGCACAGAACCGGGGGAATGAGTTTCATTGCCAGATATAAATTACAAGTTAGGGTCGAATTGATTTCTAGGTCGATATCTGCCTCCAGCTAGGCAATTTTGGGGAGGGGGGGGGGGGGGTTGTATGACGAATTTGCAAGCATATAGTTTTACAATGCACGGACCAATTAAATCGAGGCCAAAATTGTTTTAATTAAGATTTGAGCACGCAAAAAACTATTGAAACTGTTTTTTTTAAACCGACGAAATTACAAGTTTCATTCAGCAATTATAGTTTTACATAGTGAGACTACAAATATCAGAGCCAATTCTTAATTCTGTGGGAAGTTACACAGAGAGACCGTAAAAATCACGGCGACACATCACCGTCGCTGTTTCTAGCTGGTTTCAAACTGTTAAAGTTTCGCCGATACAATTATTTTAAAGGGGCGCCCGTAAACAGAAAATTTATCCTTCGTTAGCCGGTAATAAATGGCTCCACGGGCCTCTATGAGCAACTTGAACCGAATAATTACCCGCGAAAAATTTTAACTTTTAGGAAACTGATGGTCTGTTTCATTAACACCTCGTAAAGGAATCTTCTCAAAACTCCACGCCATAAAATGGTGTGCTGAAGTCTTCTTTCTCCTTGAAGGAGGCTACAGTTTCAACCAAAGAAAGTGGCCGTTTAAGGTCATTGGGAGGAGCATCCCCTCCCCACACACTCTCTATCTCTCAGAGCTAATATGGTGCCCAAGCATGACTCAGAGTGGGAGTGAGTGATCTTGGACGACCAACTGATTTGGGTCCAACTATAGACGCAAGAATTTACGAGAGGATTCTTTCAAATATCGCACCTACTGTTATTCATTTCTATGAAATTAGGATCTAGCATCAATCCTCAACGAGATATCGTGCGCTGGATAATTGTAACGATCGTTTGTCATAATCCAAATGTACAGGCGCGTGTGTTACGCAATCGTAGTGATTTATAAGTACGTGATGTGATCATAACGGTGCAGATTATGATATATTCCTCAACCGGTCGTGATATATCCTGCAATGTAGAACACACGCGGATACTTTAATCCACCATAACACTCGTTTTTCTGAACAGATCCATCACATTTGCCCAGCATCCATCCCTCTGGATTTAAATGCTGTAAAACTTAGCTCACCATGGGACGCATGGCTAAAGACATTCCGTTGCTTCGGGAACATCATTCGCCGAGAATTTTTAACATCACCATCATACCTGCCCAACAATAAGCCTCCCAGGTCAGAATAGACCACACACTCATTCTGAGCGCAATTGATGCACGCCGATAGAATTGTGGAAGCTTCAAACGGTTATCGATTTCGTTTGGGTACCCCCTCCCCACCCCGCTCGAGACACTTCCATACAAAATAACGCTTCCCCGATTCGGTATCGCTACCATCGATATCCGCCGGTACCTCGAGCATCGCATAATACAAATATAAAAACGGACGATCAATATGTAACGAGTGGTACTCTCGGGGAAACAAACAGAAGATTCAGCGGGGGATCCAGCCAGCCCGCGCTGGCATCAATTCCCGTCAGCAAGGCGATTTCCATGCAAACTTTTCTATCTCGGCCGGCTGCCTTAGGCCTAATTTAATCCCGCCATACGAGATACCTTCGTAAACGGTTCATTTGCATTCATTCGCGCGCCAACGCTAAGGCTCCGTGTCCCTATTCCTCTCGCTCTAATTTAAATACAAAAGAGGGAACGGGTGTGCGTTGATAAGGCGCCATATTTAACGTTTAAGATCGATCATTCCGTGTTACGTTTTAATTAAGCGAACGGCGTAACGTGAATTTACTTTGGAGATGGCCCCAGCCGAATGGCATTTAAGAAGCGTATTTACACACTACTCTTGAAATAATATAAACCTCCTGTCGACCCCCTTAATATGCCTCCGAGATGGACCTTTTCGTGAATCCACGAGGATTCGCGAATATCGCTGCTTAAAAGTGTGTGTCTTGCATAGCGTCCGTGAAACGAATACTCACGCAAATGGAAATGTTTCGTTCTTGTTTAACGAAAGAGATAGGAGCGGGATTGCTTATTTTTCTGCTCGTTCCCTAGCAGCTAGTGCGCCATTTAAGCGTCATCTTCGTTTTTTCCTCCTCCCTTCTTGAAAACACGCGGAGCCTCGCAAATCATTGTGTTAAGCACAATGAAAAGTTTCGTTGAAGTTGCCGGAGAATCCCATAACTGGAGCTTGTAAGCACGTTATGAAACAAATTCGTGACAAAGAAATTGTAAACTATCCCAGTTCTGTCTAAACAAAATTCTTTTCCTCGAGCATTGAATGCTCCTCCGCGCATTTACTACGAAAGTTCCAATGTGCGTGAATTTAAATCTTCTGCATTCTATATTATTTGAAATTCGATATTGGATCGTATCGCAATACGACTTGCGGTGGGGCATGGGGACGCGTGTGTTCGTGGCCACTACGCCGAAATTTATTTTAATCTCGCATTTGTATTTCACGGGCGAGCACTCGATCGGGCCAGAGAGAATCAATCATTTTAAAAATTACACTTTCCAGATTTCATTTTTGTAACGCAATTACGGCGCCGCATGAAATACGAGCGGGCCTGTTTATGAGGCAGCAAGGCCGCGGTGAAAAATACGATGGGAATCCATGATCCGGCAATATAAAATTACGGAACGGGGAAATTATGATCGTGACTAATGCCGCGCGAATAATTAATCCCATTCCCCTACTTTGTGTCGACCGAAATTACGGCAAGGTTTTACAATACTAGATGAGAAGGGAGAAGATGAAGCCGTAACTCGTCGAAAGATAACGCAAGATCTATTATCGTGAAAAATTATTTTTTTTTTAGACAGAATGTAGTGTAATCGTGAATTTGTACAGTATTCCGCACTGGATGAAATTAAAACAAATAAAGAATAATAAACGCAGAACTAATGTATTTTATTTCCTTTCGTCATATAAAATTGCAGAGATAAGGGGGCTGGTTTCAAAAACTGATTTAAAATTCTAGAAATTATGTGAGGGTCAAGTTCAGTTATTCGTGTGTCTACGGATGGTATAAAGAGCTTTAGTAAGTAGGTCATTTTGTAAATTTTACACTATAATTTCGCAATATTCGACAGTAGTTTGATCCCCATTATCAGCTTATGAAATGAGGATTCCACATTCACGAGAGTCTTACCTAGATTCCAAAAATGTAATGTATTTCGAAAGTTATTTCGACCAGAAGATTCATGTGAACAACCTTTATTAGACTATAAAAATATTATTTTATACGTAATATTAGTTAAACTGCTAAATGTTAAAAAGATTTTTATAAGTAATCAAAGTGCTTATCGAAAGGTCATGATCAGGTGTACATCAGACAGAGAATGTATTACACTTTTCAACTTCTGAGTACCACATACTGATCCACACAAAAGAAGTCAAATAGGGTAGACATAATTAATATCAGGTACTTCTTATTAAAGTCAGTTTTAGTACAAACGCGTGTCGAAGTAACCTGACAATGAAATATTCTGCGTCGAGAATTATCAACAGTTTGTTTGATCCAAAACGCGTTTCACGCTGTACTGATAAATGGCAGTATTGATTTTCTTCAGTCTCTCAATTTCATCCCTCATCTCGAGGAGTTTACGCGAAGAGAGTCCCTCGGACCCCTCGGAGCCACCATCGGTCCCCGCGTAAGAGTCGAAATCCAAGATGTCCGCGGGATTTCGGTCTCGAGTGATCACGTCGACGGAGCTTTCCCTCCCGTCGGTATCATCCGATATCCTTTGCAAGCTGGAGATTTGCAGGTTTGGTTTGAGATCGTTCACCCGAAAGTTTTCATAGTTCTTGGCGAAAAAGGCCGCGGTGATTGGTCCCTTGTGATCGATCGTGCGAAGTACTTGACGACTGGCGATGTCCCAGACGTGAACCTCGCCACTAGTTGAGCCTGAGAGCAAATACCGACAGTCGATCGATACCGACAGAGCCACGACCGTGGATTTGTGGCTCTGGTAGACTGCAACACCATCCGAGTCGCCTTCTTTTCGCACATGCACGTGGTGCTCGATCCCACGCGGCGGTTCGTGCAAGTCGAACCGATAAATGTTACCGTCGGTACAGCCGACGAACAGGTCGCTGTCGCGCGCATTCATGCATACAGCTGTAAGAGGCACGTCGAATACTAACGTGAGCAACAGAAGCCCGCTGGTGGGCTCGTAAATGTTGCACGTACGATCCAATGATACCGAACATAATCTTCCTCGAGCGCCGGCGTGTCCAAATTGTAGATCCTTCACTGGTAGTGAATGGTGAGAGAATCCATGCAGAGGGGTGCATCGTTCGTCGTTCAGAACTCTGTATAAGGACCAGACGAACACGAAACCGTCGTCGCCGCCACTGGCGAAGATCGAGCTGTCCTTACTGAACGACAAACAGTTTACCGTTTGATAATGCTGAGACACGTTAGCCAGTAATCGTCCATTGCACACTTGCCAGACGAACAATTTTTCCGAGATTGCAGCGACAATGTATGCGCCATGTGGCGTGCAACTCAGGGCAGTCACTTTCCCTGATGTCGTTAGTCTTAGGTTAGGTACAGGGTTCGGGTTGTTCAGCGGCCAAATGTGAATTCGAGGTTTTGTCAAATCGGCACCAATCACGTAGCTGTCACTTAGAAGCTGAAGAGTACCCTGCGCCAAAGCACCTGCATTTTTGTAGGTTGATAATGCCGAACCCGTTCGTAAATCCCACACAGCGGCACTCCAGTGCTCGCCGGTGCTGTCGCTGGTTAATATCACTTCCCTTGTGTCGGCGATTCGCGACATTTTCACGTTTCTAACGTATTTAGAATAATAACTATGTTCTTCACATGGTTCTCTCAACTTGCCTCTCCGATTGTCTTCTGTTGTCGAGCTTCGGTTTCAAATTTTTCCGTAAGCACGTGCACCTTACGATAGGTTAGCTATCTTCCATGGAATACCGAGATACTAGAGGGACCTAGCGACACCTGTTTCTTGGTATTGGCCAGGATTGACCAATTAGACGAGAAATGATTACATTCGTCGTTTATTCTTACGAAACACACGATTTACTTAAGATTAAGAACCACATACACGATATTATATAAAGAACTACCACTTGTATTCACACTACTATGCTTTTCCGATTACACCTATGCAGCATGGTGATTGGATGCGACCATAACTGCAACTATCCACGCGCTTGTTTTTATGTAATAATTTGTAACAAATAAAGACGTATAAATTAATACAATGAACGTTTGTTACTTTTTCGCCGCTTCAAATTCCCTTATTTGAGATACACTACATTTTTAAACGGATAAAAACTGCAATATTGTTGGTCCACGCGGATGAGCATGGATATCTCAAATTCTTTGGTTGACCTTGAACGTGATCGCATGACATAATTCCAATTTGTGGGATAAAAATTTCTCTCTCCACTAGTTTGGTTATGTTATGTTGTCCCTCGACGTATCCCGATACGATTTGCCAGCATAATTGATAAATAACTACCCATCCGCGGAAGCAAATTTTTCTCAATTTTCTCATGGGCTTTATCGACGATGAATTGCAAGAAGTATCAAAACTCTGTCAGAATGTCGTTGACGGTAGTCGCCTTGTCTCCTGTGTGCGCACAATGGTGCGAGTGGAAATAACGTAAGCTCGGCTTCTGTTAGTACTTGTGAACTGAACACAGTTTCTTGCTTAAACAAGCTTCTTACATCCACAGGAAAACAAAGTTTAAAACTATCATTGCATGCATTCAGTTCTCAAAGGACTATCCTCGTACACCGTTACTAATTGAATTGAAAAGCAAGACTCTGTCCGCAAAGTTACTTGACGGTCTAACAGAAGTTTGTGAGAAGGAATGCAAGAAATTCTTAGGCAAAGCCCAAGTACAAATGCTTTCGATCTTACCTTTTCTGTGCGATTCGCAGAACGCATGGATGCTATATGAATTCTCTTGTTACAGATCCTACCGACATTGAAACTAATCCGTAACTTCATCGATGAGAATCCATTGATCTGTTGTTACGATGAAATTTCTTCCTTGAAAAAGATTTTGGCCAATGACGACGAGTTAAAATTGAGGCAGAAACATTCCAGTATTGGCTTAAAGGTTCAGCAGGGATTGTACTACTTCAAGGCCAAGATCGAAGTACCAAACAATTATCCCAATTCTTGTGTAAGGTATGTAGTTAACCGACTACATATATATTTGTCCATACAAATGTATAAATCTAAATTTCTATGTTGATTATTTTAGATTGGAAGATGCGGACACAAATTTTCCACCATTATTTATCCGCCACCTCCTGGGTCAAGGTAGAGAACTAGCTAGACAGTGCGTAGAGCCGCCAATGAAGAAGCAATCAAACAAACAGACCTCGTTCACACCATCCCCATCCCTAAACGTTGTCACGTCCTTTGTCATAAGGTACTTAAGTTCATCTCTATTTATGCAATTTTGTACAACACTGCTACTATCGAAAATTCTTCTGCTTCGTCTAGATCTGTGAAGACTTTACCGCAAGAGCATTGTCAGTTGTGCAAAGAAATATGCCTACCAGCGAATCCAGAAAAAGCAGAGACCAACCAGAGTGCAGATATGTACATAGAAAAACTGTATTGCGGTCATTTGTTTCACTTGCGTTGTCTTGTGACATATATGAAGACTCCCCCATTCCATGGTAAGAAGCAACTTCTTTAATGAACTCTTCTTCAATGTTATTGCAGCGAATAATTTTGTTTTTGTTTGCAGGGGGTAAAAAATGTCCCTCTTGTGGACAACGTATCTATCATGAAAAGTGGGGGCTGAGTGATAAGCTTGCAGAGGACCGTTGGGCGCACCACCAAGCGCGGGAGAGGGAGTTAGCAGAAGTAGCTGATTTCTTTAATTGAAATGTACACGTCATTTCGATCGTATCTCGGAAAATGGCTACAAGTGCGCGACAAATACAACGTCAAACCTCAGTGGAAATGTTGCTATGAAACATTACAGAGATAGAGAGAGAGAGAAAGAGAGAGAGAGAGAGATGAAAATATAACACTGAATTTCCAGCAGATTATTTGTAACTACACAAGCGACATTCGGGAATCGAATGTTTATAGGCCAGTCGAAGGTATTTCCGATACCGCAAAGTATACTACGATACACCCAACAGTTTATATTTGTATTACACTTTACGATAACAGGATGTTTAATGTGGTGCTAATGTATGGTACAGTTACTACTTATTGCTCGCTTTGTCTACATTGTACTACAAAATTTAATAGCCAAGTTTTATAATTACTCCGACACATTCATCCGGGAATTAAGTTTCTGCAGTCGTATATAAACGAAAGAAAATACACGCTAAACTTTACATCTCGTATCTGAATTTGTATTTCGCGACTTTTTAAAACTCGTTTTGTATTATAGAATAGAATTTATGTGTAATTAGAGTGTTCCATTAATCATTAAAGAACGTGGAAATTGTTTATTGTGTGTGGGAAGGCTCAACAGTTTGTTTCTGAAGTGCCTTCGCTTAGTTGTGGCAAAAATGATACGGGACGATCGAGTTGTGGACCGACGCAGTATGTTATCCGTAGATACATATTTCCCGTCGAAAAGCCGAGGGTTGTCCAATATTTGTTAACAGACTAAGTCTAATCGCTTGTCTATGTACGAAAACAATGCGCCATTTTGTAAGGTTTAATGATAAAACGGAATATGGGAAGGAAAAGTTTCGAGAATCGAGGAGCAAGGACCCACACGCTACGAAATAAGCGCGGCAAATCGTGTAATGATTCAAACGCCACTGTGGCGCGTGGAATCATTCGATATAATCGAAAGCAGACGATATCGAACGCAAAATACTTCGATTTTAAAATAGTTTCAAGATTGACTGACAAAAACAGGCACTTGTCAGTCAATCTTGAAACTGGATACTTTTAACTGTGTAATAAATAGATAAGAAAACGCTTTAAATAATAATGGCAAAACAAGATTAGTGTGTGCAATTGTTTTTTACGTGGAATGCTGTAAAGATGGTACTTATGATTTTCACATGTGAATTGTAATATTAAATACATGTGATTGAGATAAATCTTTATGTTAAATTCATTAAAATTATAGTATTGAAAAATCACGAAATACTACCCTGTAATAGCGAACCAACAAGTCAAACGTCCGACCTCTGTCTCGTTCGCAAGCGAACTGAGTGATCATGATTACACAGTCGCTCCATGTGTTGACATTGTTGGCGGTTGTCGCCTATAGAAGATTTAGTTAATATGTACCCATGTTTCTCCCGTGTTTTGTAGCGAGCTTATTGTGAACATGCGAAGAACAGTATCAACCATACGAAAGATGGAGTGAGATAAAGTATCTTACCTCTATTTATCGACTTCGATGGGTGAATTAAACCACAGACGAGGTATAGGATAGACCTATCAACCAATGTATTTTTCTGTCACCGGTTTGGGGGGTCCTAGGACCCCCTTACTATTTTAGTGTCGCATGCAACGTTACCGGTGAAGTCTCGAAACAGATTGTAACGCTACGCGTGGTAGGAATTAGAATTCAGCACAGCTAAAAGTAGGTAACTTTTTGGGAGTCGGAGCCCGCGATTTACAAATGTTTCTGTTAGAGTAACAATTTAAAGATCGTCTTATGAACATATTCCGTTCAACGAAAGAGAAAGGAGGATGAAAATAAAACGATATCACATTCGCCTTTCTGTCCTATTCTGGTTTATTTATCTATACCTCGTCTGTGACAATACTAACACTACTCACACACTGCTTCAACACCGTCCTTACACTTCAGACAACAAACAACACACATAATAGTTGATAAGTTTGCATACTGGTTTTAAGCTTGCCACGAAAACCCAACAAAGTTGCAAGGGCAAATTTTTTTCAACAATGTTGCAAATAAAATTTGGCTGTTCGCGAATCAAAGGCCCGCTTTGCAACATTGTTGCATTCCCCCGAGCCTCAACAAAGTTGCAAACCGAAATTTCGCTTCTCTTGCAGCTGCAACAAAGTGGCAAACCGGAATTTTATGCCTCGAACACCCCAATTTCATTTGCAACATTGTTGAAAAAATTGTCTTATGCAACTTTGTTGCGTTTTCGCGGGAAGACGAATAACTTATCTGAATACTTACCACATTGTACCCATATCGTAAGACGACTACTTAGTTCCTAAGTTAAGAGCAGCGTATGACTATTGTGAAGCGTGAAGTGCAATGTATGGAGAGTGTGATGTGTGAAGTGTGTGAATTGTGTGGTGTGTGATATGTGATGTGTAGTGTGTGAAGTGTGATGTACGAAGTGTGGCATGTGATGCATGACGTATGGAGTGTGAAGTGAAACGTGTACGTTCACGTCATTGACCTATAGGAATTATAGCTCAATGGTTCACGTACATATTTTATTCTTACATTCTACCATAGAATCGTAAGTTAGAGAAATTCTTATAACCGACTAGAATATTTGACAATCACAGCTATTGGCTCGGTTCTCACCGATTACCAGGTCTCACCACGAGGAGGTTGCTGCGTTTGGAGACCCGTAGAGAGACAGATGGAATCAAAGTTCCATCGATCTCCCTGTACATGAAACCCTTAGCCTACTAAACCAAAGAGATGGATGGAAACAAAGTTCCATCGATCTCTTCGGTTTAGATGTCGAATCTAGGGAACTGCCAAGCAATCACTCGATTAAAATAAACTCAGCAAAGAAGGAAAGACTACGGGTGAGTATGAAAGGAGTATTGGATGGCGCAGCTCCTACCACCCTGCTGTCCGAGTCGAAAGGGAAAAGCGCTCAGCGTCTCCCAGACAATTCCTCTTGCTCCGATGCGACTCGTCAGGAGCAAACACTTCACCTGACTCAAGCCGTCTAACACGGAGATTGGGAATCGGACCGGGTGACTTACACGGCGCATCATGCAACTTTCTGCGTGGCTTTAAGAATTAGTTTTTACTGTAAATTTCAATATCGGCGGTAAACTAATACTCGGGGAAAATAGAATCCAATTATTATTACTTCACTAGAATGATTAAGCAGTGCATTAGAAACTTGCGGGAATGTCAGTAACAGCGTGAATTTTTAATACTATTCGGCGTACGATACGTGAAAGGGCTATACTACACGCAAAGTACTAATAAACAATTGTCATCTTGCAATTTATTGCTTACACGGGCTTTGAAGAAATACCATTTTTGAGCGCCATAGTGTCTTGATTCCCGAAATGGATTTTCGGAGAGAAATCCGCGTGAGTCATTGACAAACCGAGCCAAAGCATAGCGTAGCAAAAGCCTGTCTTCTGTGTCAAACTCTCTCACTCTAAACAAGTCACACGCATACAAGCACGCACACACTTTTCAGCATTTCAACACATTTCAAAGTAGTTGCTGAGTTGGACGCTGTTCATGAGCAGATGCCACTACATTCAGTCCTCAAATTATGGGTCGGTAACACAGTTTGGGTGGCGGCACGAACATCCATAAGATGATAGGTCTATCCTATACCTCATCTGTGATTAAACCACAGACCAGGTATAGGATAGACTTATCATCGAATGTAATTTTATGTCCCACGCTCGGGGGGCTCGCGAGCCCCCTTACCATTTTCGTGTTACAAAATAAGATTACAATGCTAGAGTAAAGAGTACAATGGTTGGCCATTTAGGTTTCAGGTTGATACCGTTTTGCAAGTCGCAATGCTTGGGAAATGTTACCAATTAACCCAGCACACCAACATAGAGATACCTACGAAAGTGACCCATTTCTACGAAATATTTCTGGTCCATGTTCGACCAATGCTTTGTGCATTTTGAAAAATTTGGGAAAAGTCTTACGACTAAAGTTCTTAAACTAAGACTTATTGCTAGGACCATACCTAGTTAAAACTAAGCACGCGTGCAAGTTCTTCCGCGATGTATAAAATTTTAGGTTTAGTAGCTTAAAATTATTTTAATGCAAGGGGGAAAGAAATTTAAGTCTATATAGCAGCCACATTGGCAGCTGTCATTTATTATTATATGGTAAATGTGGCATTTTTGATTTCTCGTAATATTGCCACTAGTGTCGCTTTATATTTAGCAGATGCAACGGTCAAGCAAAAGTAGCGAGCATACTGAGCAGGTAGTACCAACAATGACTGTCATTGTTAGTTATTATATCAAACTAATGCTTTCTATTCGCGCCTTATTAAGAGAATCTAATGACTCGAATGTAATTACTGTTAAGAGAGAAGATTTGAAAGATCTCACACGTAAAAGGTCAACTTCAGAAATTAAACTCGTATTCGATACATTAAGCATCCCGAATGATTGGGATATTAAGAAATCTAATTTAGAATATTTGAAACGCGATATTAAAACTTCTATCGCGACTTTAAAATTTATTTATTGCATGTTTCTACGCGTATTTAACATCTGGAAGCACACACATTAATGTTACTATTCACGAGTACTAAGTATGTATTCGTGGTCACTATGCTCGCTACAGCAATCATTTTATTCGATGGCATGCAGAAATATTGAAAGAATGAAAACGTAGGTATCACTCACCGTTCGTTGCAACAGTCTCACTGCTTCCATGCAGACAAGCATCCCCCTTCAGCAGCAGCTATTCGATCTGCAGGCCAATGTCCCGCAGCTGCGGGGTCAGTACCGAATAGAACATGTCACACTCACAAATATGTCGCATTAAGTTCGCGATGAAGAAGCAATAAGAGCACCGGTGCTCTGAATTAATTCTAAATGCGTTAAAACACTGATTCTACGGTCGCGTCCACGTTACTAACACGCAGGGCCACTGTGCACTACGAAATACTTTATCGCGAAATAAGCACTGACTCTGCAATCGCATTACACACGATTACAAAAGCACTTCACGCTTTTAAACATCTCTCAACAGTGGAAAGATGTGTTCGGACTCGAGTAAAGTGTTTCCAAAATAGTCCTCTAGACACTGAGTGTAATGTAGTAGAATTTTGTTATTGGGACTTCCACATAGTCCAGTAATCGATGGAATTGATGCAGCAATCGTGAAATCACGAAATAATATCCACTGTGACTGCACAGATATTTAGCGATCCGATCACCGTCGCGGACAACGTCGAACTGTTAGGGCACACCGTTCGGCGATGTAGTGACTTTGGTAGAGGTTGTTGATGTTTTTGTCGCGCTCGGCCGACTCCCAGCTAACTTGACATTCGTCAAGGCCAGAAATAATATTATATAGCAATGTCCATTGCAAAATTTTCACTTTACACAACTACAGTCGTGCACCCCGTACCTTCCACACGTATTTTTATCACTACGAGATGTGATCAAAGACTAGGCAACTCTTTGTCAAAAAGTCTACTAGATGATAGGTATATTCTAGTGAAATCTTGTTAAACGGTCTTCTATTTAGTCCAGTAGTCGAACGAATTGATGTAGAAATCGAGAAATCACGAAATAATATGCACTATGACATGCATACACTTCACTGAACACTGAACCGATGAATTTTTCAGGGCTAGACAAAATTTTATTTCACAATGCGTGTTTGAAAAGTAACTCGATTTGCAGTTGCATCTAAGCACCCCACGACACTCATGCATCATGCAACTTTCTGCGAGGCTTTTAAGAATTACAAATAGAATCCAATTATTATTACTTCACTAGAATGATTAAACAGTGCATTAGAATCTTGCGGGAATGTCAGTAACAGCGTCAATTTTTAATACTTTGCGGGGTACGATACGTGAAAGGGTTCTACTACACGCAAAGTACTAATAAACAATGTCATCTTGCAATTTATAGCTCGCACGAGCTTTGAAGAAATATCATTTTTGAGCGCCATAGTTTCTTGATCCCCGAAATGAATTTTCGGAGAGAAATCAACGTGACTCGTTGAGAAACCGAGCTGCAGCATAGCGTAGCAAAAGTCTGCCTTCTATGTCAAACTCTCTCACTCTAAACAAGTCACACGTATACAAGCACGCACACACCTTTCAGCATTTCAACACATTTCAAAGTAGATGCTGAGTTGGACGCTGTTCATGAGCAGATGCCACTACATTCAGTCCTCAAATTATGGGTCGGTAATACAGTTTGGGTGGTGACACGACATCCATAAGGTGATAGGTCTATCCTATACTTCGTCTGTGATTAAACGTAGATCCCAGAGTTGCCGCTTTTAAGCGTAGAGGTGTGACAAGGCAATTCCTAATACCCGAAGTCCCATACTCCCATCAAATGGTAAGTTGGATAACTGAGGTACCAATATTACCAATTGTGTTGAGGTAGAATTCCTTCTGTTAGGTTATTTGGAGATAATATGTTACTCGAAACGTAGTTAAGGTAAATAAAAGAAAATTGAAAAATGATATTGGTCGAGCAATTTCGTACTAAGTAACAAGTGTAAATTGGAGACATGTAAATTGTTTGCGTCTTGATATGTAATTACTTTAACACGACTGGCTAGGTTTTTCGCGTAGATGCACGTACTTGGTTCTGGCAGACAGCCTGTCAGACTAATTCCCAGTTATCGATTTCACGCATACGTGGAAACGCACTGTTGTGTTGCATTTGGTAGGGTGGGTGAACTGCGCGTATTTCTTCCACGCCAGTTCATCGAAGTATGTTACGAGGAATAGTTTTGTTAAACAGAATCACTGTAAAAGTTACTGCAAGCGACTAAGCCTGATGATTTAGTCAATAATAATTCCATGATACTATATCTAAATATCCCTATGATATTCAGCCCAATCCGCCAATCTGTCCAGAACCATAACCCCCAAATCATTGTTATCAGTACAAAAGGATCCAACCTTTTAACCCGTTACTAAACCCCTGGGACTGCCAAAGTTTGCGCAGCACCGGAAGTTAATATATTAACCATTCTTAATAGCGTGTTTCGCCCAGTGGCCATTGAAGAATTCGCGTCTCCAATTTGGCGGCCAATTTTTGGAGATCGTCCTTGTGTGCCGACGACGATCTAGCTGGCAGCCATGTACATACATACGTACCAGGGTCGCATTATACAGACGATACACCTATAATTGCACGTAGGGCAGCTTCGTCGTAACGCTTCGTGGATCGATAGCTGGGAAATGGCCGGAAGCCAAGTCCGACGACGTCGTTTCGAGTTTTGCCGTTGTCACCGTATGGGACCTAACCCCTTTCTTGAATGTCCCACTTGTATGGGTCACCTCCCCAACGCGGTGTCCCTTCTTTCTTACTTTCGTGTCGTTCTTGGGCGAGCAAATCGTCTCCCTTTCTTTTTGCTTAATGCTTTAGGGATGAACCGATGAAGGAGGCGATCAGCATTAATGAAGTTCTTCTACATGTCGCTACAATCTTTTGCGCCTTAAAGTAGAAAACCTTTTCCTGCATTATTAATCATGACAATCGAACGTGGATGGAGGTACAGCAGTTTTTTCACCTGCCTCCTTCATGGCCCATTGTTTGTCTTCCCTTATACGCTCAATCATTGATGCTCAAATCGTGATCCGGGTGGTGCAATAGGCGCAACGCGGGGCGCCATTTATCCAAGCTTCTTTAAATCCTCAAGGGCGGCTTCGGAAAACACCCCCCGGTGAAATAGAGTTATCGAAATATGCTGCTGTGTTTAACCAGCGGGACGCATTCGAGAATAATACGCGCATTGTTTCTTTTTCCTTTCGCTTCTGTTCATCGTTTATTTGCTTAATTACCAAGGGATTTTCGCTGGTTACTCTGATATAAAGCACGGCGTTACTGGGACCGTCAGTCTATTCGCAAACTTTTAAGGAATTATAAAAACACTTTCTACCAGTTTCTGTTGTAACCTCCTTATTTGATTTTTTTTTCGTGACGATGCAATAAGTAACCATAGCCGCAAAAACATCAAACGGGCCGAGGGATTCCCCGACATTTCTGTTTCGCAGAAAGTAACCGTAACGTTCTAAAGAGTTCTCCCCCTCCTCGCTTTCTGGAGGAGAATTCCTTATCCTGGGGATCTGAAAGGCGACGGCTGGCTGCGCAGTAGAAGAAGAAAGGTGGATCGTGGCGCGTGCCACGCGAAGGGTGACCACACGGTGGATCCTTTACTTTGTGGAAGATTGTCCCACGTGACACGAGCGTCCACGTATTCCTTTCACCACGCACAATGGGGGTCGTGTCCGAAGGACGTATCACCTCACAAGCCAAGGGTAACGGGCACCGTAAATGATCCATGAACGCAGCTGCGTGTGTCTTTCCACGAACTTTCTTCCTTCAATGCGTGAATCGCTCTTTCTCCCTGCAACGCGTACCTTCTGGTCACGGCAGAATGTTTAGAATAACTGGAGGAATAAAAAGTAAACAGTTCTTTAGCGGGATATCATTTCCGACGCAGGCATGGGTAGATACGGCCACCCTAGAGGGCAGCACTATAGTTAAAAGTAACCGAATAAGTTCAACGCGAGGAGTAACGACCGACTTTCCGTAATGGCAATTCAATTTTGCTAATTACGGGATTACAATAGTTTAATGTGTAACTCAATGAAGAAGCATCCAAAAAGAAGGAAGACTTATGGATACAGTATTTATCGCGATCTATGATTACACTGACCACAGTACACTCGGATTGCTAGTGTTAAGGATAACTCCTAAAGCACATCTATGAGGACTGCCCAGACAGATGGTCCTGCAGTCGAAAAACTATCAATTAATCGTGCAAGAAGATGGGAGTGGACTGTCCATAGGTCAAGTACGCGAGCGTTGCAATACCACAGTGCGACGTAGAATAAAGAGAAGAGAAAGGAGGCATAGAGGAGGGCTAAAGCGGATCGCGGGGAGCCGCAACAACAAGTTGCAACCACCTGGCGAGGGTGATGCCGGCCACCCAGTGGCCTCCAGGTGCTCTTGAAACCCCCTGTCTCGTCCCGCATGCCTGCTGGTAACGCCAACAACGTCACAGCTAGCCAGGGAAGACTGGCGACAGGGCAGACTGATCTTGAAGAGACGCGGACGCCGCCAGCATCACCCTCTTTCTCTCTTTCTCGCTCGCTCTCTCTCTCCCGCTCTTTCTCGCTCTCTCTCTCTCTTTCTCCGTGCAGAGGGCAACGGTATCGTTCTGGAACACGCGCGAATCAACGTTCCAAAATCGATACGTACATCTGCCGCAACGTAGAGTCTATTGACTCCACGCTGCTGCCTCTCAGAGCATCTCCAAGGCGACTCAGCCAAAGGGAAGAACGCGAGCGTCCCGTTTTCCTCGTTTCCACGAAATTCGATAGGAAAAGTGGCCGCCGGAGCGGCGACTTCTCTTTTATCGGCACCGTAGGGCTTTACGGGTGACTGGAACTATTTCCACGTCATTACGCGATATTTGCCGTGAAATGTGCCGGCCCTACGCGGATGACTATTCCTGCTGCTCCATCGAGTTTCGATTACGCAATGATTCCTCAGGCTCTGGGTCGGACGAAGTGGGCGCGAGAAGTAGCCCCATTTTCCGAATTAATTAAATCGGAGATAAATGTTCTGTTCAAGATTGATGACGAACTCGGTAATTGCTTACTTATGTAACTTGGTGGAGTTTCTAAGTTTGTCACAGAATAGGTGACCAAAGGAAATTTTTATGTGCGGCGAGAAGTCAGTGCCAACGGAGAGAACGGGCAAAAAGATGCAGTAAATTTTTATGAGTCGCTTTCAACGTGGGATCACGAATTATAGTTCACCGCAGTAATAACCCTTTCGAAACTATGTACCTCGTATAGTATAGTCTTTGTGTGTATGTATATAGCAACAAATAAATGCGAATTTGTAAAGTTCACGTGTGCCAATTACTTTGCGCACCTAATCCCGATGAACGATTCCAACACAATTCCTTTTTCGATACACGCTATTAGTTCCAGTGATCGATCTGTGTTACTTGACACCGCCGCTCATGGGACACCATTCATGCACTCGACTGTAAAATGAGAATACGTATCCGTTCATCCCCGAGGAAAAGGTGAGCTCGTTTACCTTGGGTAGAAGACAGAGCCTGCTCTAGGTAGGGTACACTACTACAAGAATTAAAAATTAAAAATCATTTTCTCAATATTTAGACCTTTGACGCTATCTCAGTTAGGTCTGCCTTTTGGACAATATAACGCTGAACGATGGAATTACCTTCGTTCACCGTCGAAAGGGCGATACTAGACGCATGCATATTGGATGAACTCAAAGAAACATTAAAAACCATTCAAGTGTCCCGTCTTGTGGTCGCGAGGTGTACAACGCGAAGGGGGGAGACGGGTGGACAAGAAGAGAATCTAGAAAGAGAGAAGAGGAACATATAAAGAAGGACGAAGGGAAGCACGAAGGAGAGGGAAAAAGAATGGGAGCTGGTGGAAGAGGGAGAGAAAGAGGCTAGCGCTGTTCGTTGATGGCACAGGTCGTGGGGGTGGTTTCGAGACGTTGCGTTGCGGGGCATCGATTTCGGGCCAGGCCGATGGCATCGGTGGGGTATCGAGGGGTGTCCCCGGCGTCGTGGCGCGTCGCGGCGCTGCTGCTGCCACTGGCGGCAAGCAGCTCCCATAAAGCGTTCGCTTCGCTGTCAGAGCCGCTTCTAGCTTTGCTTCTGAACGTCCTCCACTAGATCAGAGAAACACTCTCCACAAGGAACCGCCTGCGCGTGTCTGAGGCGCGTGGAGAGTGCCGCGGGCCGCACGAATCTGTCACGGAGCTAGCCTGAACTAGTAGTCGCGCGAAGATACCACCGCGTCGTCGTGCTGCTAGCCAACGAACTGCTAGCCGCTTTAGCGCCTCCACTATTGCCGACTGGCAGCCGTAGCACGTACGGACGCGTTAGGCCTGGGTTACACGGCGAGTCTCAGTGCACGTCGAAGAGTCCACGGGGACAGGTCAGGCGTAGGTGGGCTTAGAACGTTTACGGGGTATAGTAAAGATAAGCCCAGAGGGGGAAATAAGAGTAACGCGGATAGAACGGCGACAGGAGGATCGTCGGGAGTTCCACTGGCGTCTGTACGGCGTGCAGCGCGAATGCGAGGTGCAGGCGGATGCGCCGGTGCACCAGCAGCTGCAGCTGCCACTGCTGCTACTACCGCCACTGCTACCAGCACCGGCGGTGCTGCTGCTGCGACCTCTGCTGCCGTCGCTGGTGCTGCTGCCGCTGGCGGAGCCTCGCAGAGGTGGACACCTCGTGCCAGTCGACACTTCCTACCGGACGGTGGTAGTGTCCAGGCGCGCTGGACACACAAGCTGCAGCCGGTCGCTGCTGCTGCTGCCGTTGTTCATCGAGCGTCGTAAGGATTAAAAGAGGGACGAACAGGGGACGGAAGAGGAGGAGGAGGAGGAGGAGGAAGAAGAAGGTGGTTGGTGATACGCGCGGTGGTGAACTCGGTTCGTTGGTGGTTGTTTCTCTTGTCGGGAAATTCAAGGACGCGTAGAAGGGGGTTCGAGAAGGAAAGAGTGCGACGAACCCTTCCTCCCTTTGACACACACACACACACGCACGCACGCACGCACGCACGCACGCACGCACGCACACACACACACACACACACACACACACACACACACACACACGCACACGCATACCGACACACAAGATACGAGTACATGCAGACACACGCACGCATGCACGCACACTTGAGCGCGTATGTACCGAGGAGCGACGTGTCGCCGGTAATATAGCGTGCGCGCTTTCGTTTAGAGGGTTTCTTCCCTCCGACGTCGACGCGCGTAGGAGTGCCAGAGTACACGCGGTGGCTCCTCTTCAGAGTCGAGTCCCGTCGGGGTGTTTTGCGTCTGCTTCTCGACTGGCGAAGTAAAACGAACATTCCTCGCGCCTGATATACACGGTAACTTCTGACAGCCGGGTGGGAACGGGACAGGATTATCGTCTCGCGGGGGTCGTCGTCCTGCGGTCCTCCGCGTTGCAGTGTCTAATCCTTAAAACGTCCCGTTGTTGCACACGAGGCAAACAAAAAGGTCCGAACACTCCACATGCCTACCCTAAATATGGTCGAGCCGCGGTCGCATGCTGCTAAATCATAAAAAATTCAGTGCGACGGGACAGCCGTTGGGGGTACAGTCGTGTTCGAGGACACGTCCGGTTAATAGAGTCGAATTCTCTCGATACCGTGTCGTTCTAAAGAGGGAAGATCAGTGCCGGGTGACAACACTAGTCACGTTCGTCCAGTAGACAGACGAAAGAGGATACGTAACGAGACAACAGAAGAGGATATCGCGGTGGTTGGTGCTGGGGGTGTGCTGGTGGTATCGTTGGGATCTCGACCCAGGTCGTGGTGATGCCTCGCAGCAACGGGTCGACTGGATCGCTGGGTGTCGTTGGTAAGGACGCCGCAGGTGCAGTCCCGGTTTTGTACGAGGGTGTTACGAGAAGGATTCGCTGACGAGTGCAGCCCCCGGTGGCACAGCAGTCGTCGCTCCTGCTGGCCATGTATTACGGTCCGGTAATCGACCGTACCGGCAGCAGCTGCAGTGCCAGCGACCTTCAGCAGCCGCGATCACCACGTCGACGCGGTGCTACGACGTCCAGCGTCGCCGAGGACACCGACGCCGACGAGGAACTCCTCTTCCAACGGGAGGAACCAGCATACGTCGTCCTCGATGTCCAACCAACACCAGACAAGGATGCCTGCTGCAACGCCTCCTGTCACGCGGGTCAAAGGCCAGGCAGAAGACGATTCGGTGGAAACGCGGTTAGGATATTCCTGCTCGCCACTGCCGCTGCCTTCCTCGCACTTGCCGTCTCGCCGGGTAAGTCCTTAGAAATCATTTCGGGGTGGATGTGAGAGGGGGTTCAATCACCCAGACCCACGAAAGAATCTTGGTACATTGTTGCTCCTTTTTCGTCTTCTAATCTCATGATTTTGTAATGAAGAATGGTTTTCAGTTTTTAGCAGTCTTCGCTATTTAGGATTTGATAGACCAATGTAGCTTATTCGGTGGACACTGGGTGTGTCGTGCGGTCTGAGTCTAATCCCTGTGTCTATCTTTTCTTGAGGCTAGCTTGTCGTCAGATGACAAGTGTCTGATTATGACACTCCAAGTGCTTCTTCTTTCTTCTTTCTCTTGTTGCTCTCTGTTCACTGGTAAGGTTCAAGCTCCTCCAAGGATAAGGTGTCGGACAGATCGCGTAACACTGATCCTTCGTTTTTGGTTTTATAAAGAAGCGGTGTGCGGGCAGGTTGGCCGAAAAGCAAAAGTAAACACGGAGAGACCTCTTCGCCGGGAAAATAAGGATAATATTCACGGCATGTTCACGACGGTGCGTCTGCAGCGTGTCCACTCCAGCATGCAGATACGCGTATTATTAAAATGCTGCTGCCCCGTTTCACGATTCATCATTTCTCTCCTACTCCATCTCTCTGATATCCTTTCTATTCAATTCAGCCTTTCAAAACGTTAGCGTTTCTCTCTATGAAAGGAGAATATCGAGGGAATTAGGGAAGATTAATTAAAATGAAAGGAGGTAGGCAAAGAAGAAGAGAGAGAGAATCGTGGGACAGTAATTGCGGATGATTTGGCGTTTTGCAGCCAGAGGTGTGCATATTCAGCTTTTTAGGTCGGCTTCTTTTCGAAGAACACTCAAGTGGCATGTCTGACAGTAAGCATATGACGCATTGCGTCAAAATCCAGTGTCGAGGAAACTGTTGCGCGAGATTCAGTCCACTCAGCTCTTCTATATCGGTTTTAATCAATTTTTCCGAATTACCGAACCACATACGTCTGCGTTTCTCGTCGAATTTAGGGAAATGAACTATGAAACGCCACTCGTTCATTTGAAATACTTTATACCTCTTCCAAGTCCACTCTTTTGCACACATATAGAGAAGTAGCCGCATACGCTTATGCCGAGTAAGCGTGGTACCTCGAAAACGGAAAAAAATTGAAAAACAATCATTACTCAAAGTCCTCCTGTCCACGAATCATGCATTATTAATATCGCCACGGTAAGAACATTTTCCAACGATATTATTTTCCCTTCTAATCGGACAGCCGTTGTACTCCATCCCGTTAGTCGTGCGGGGAGGGGAGGCCGCCGAAAAAAAGGTATTTTCTCTTGAAACACCTTTGTCCCTTCCTCCCCGACGTGTTTTCCTTTCCTCCCACCCCGTTTCTTGGATTCGTGGCTGACTCGTTCCGGTCGAAACGTGGCGTGTGGCCCGTAGACATCGCCGAGCCGCACCCACGCGCGCTATTTATCTCGTCGTCTGCCGAAGCCAAGTGCCAAGAGTGTATTTTTTCGCATACCACTCCTCTTCCTTTCCTCTCTTCACGCTGTCTATCCCTCTTTCTCTCTCCCTCTCCCCCTGTATCCCTCGGCCACCCTGCGTCCGTCTTTCTTCTCTATTCGTCTATTCCCCCGTCTAATTCTATTCCCGATCGTCAGTTCCGCTGGCTCCCTCTCTTCCTTCCCGTTTCGGCCGCCGCCGACTTTTTCTACAATTTACAAGGAAAGAGGCCGGCACGGCCGAATCGTATCGAAGGGAAACGGCGTTGCTGCTTCTTAAATTTAGATATTCCTGAGGACGAAACTCCTCTACCGGTGCTTCCCTCTCCTGAAGCAATCGAGGTATAGATTTTGCGGCCCAGTCATATTAGTCCCCTCTTCCTTTCACCACAACTTTAATTTTACGTTATCTAAAATTGAATCTTGGGCTTCTCTGTCCGAAGGTGAATTAGAGAGATAATATCCCACGGGACTTTTCGATTCCATTACACGCTGTCCTTCTAATTTAAGTGGCATTTGCTTCACTTTATTTATTTAAAATCTGAATCAGTTTTAAAACCGCTCAGAATATTTGAATATCAACTACAATTATATTTCCCTCATTTTCTGGCAATTCCGTGTTATTATAAACACCAAGCTCTACTCCGCGATACACATAGGAAGTAGTAGACGTGTGACGTGAAATAGTAGATACACGAAACAGTAAATTCGGATTATAAATGTATGGAGCATTAGTTATGTCTAGGTTACAGACGCTTGGGACTTCAAAAAGAAGTCAAATTCGTTGATAAATGTTCGGTGAAATTTAGCAGTCCGCGTGTGGTCGCCAGGTATAAATAGACGGTTCCCTTCATAACCACGTTATGTTTTCTATTGGCATTGCGTAATCGAACCATCCCGATTATTCCCCAGGGCCTCGCCCGGTTGCATGAGCCCCCTTCAAACCCGCGGGTAAATGTGGATTTCTAAGAAAAACCTCCAACATCTCTATAAGACCGAGCACATTCGACGCTCGTAATTCTTTCTCGCCCAAGGGTGAGTCAGAGACAGTTTCCCCCGTGTTCCCATCTTCCGAGACACGAGTCCCGATTTTACTTTATCCGTAAATTAAATCGAGCACCCTAGATCAATATCCATTTGTCCCGTACCGCGTGTCAATTCGATCCCCTGCCGTGTAATCTCGTGCACGAGATTCGATTAGGTTATGATTCTAATACGGATTCGATTTCTACAGGCTCTCGATTGAAAAAAATAGATATCCTGTACGGTACGATGAAAGTAGGAGGTTTATAATCGCATACCTTTGATTGGTAAAGTACGACGGACGATCTGTCTGCCAATTCGAAGACGATGCACCACACGATGCAATTAATCACGCGATTCTAGTTGAACAAAGTGAGAAGTACATACTCTGCGGTCGCTCCGCGCGACCGTGTCGCCCTCTGCGTCGTCACTTGAGTCCCCCCGGAACTATTTAGATCCTAATAAGATAGGTTAATCTAAGTAGTACCGAATTTTATAAACTTGATACTTCCTTCCTAGTGATAATTTAGCTTTTATGACATACATTGCCGATAACTCCCTTGGATATCCCATCTTCAAATGATCGTATCAAGAGCTTGTCCAACCAGGGTTCTTAGAAATTGTTGGAAATTGTTAATTTGCACGTGAAATGGTGCGAGAGGGAGTTAATCGTGTCTTCGATATGCCAGACGGATTTAACAGAACCGTAGCGGTAAAACGGTTTATATATCGCTCCCTCGTCTCCCCGTTGTTAAAATAACGTCCCCCCACCTTTCGGTCCGCGCAAATGGCGACAATTTACAGGATTTTTTCCTGCGGTGCGACATCATCGTATAGTTGGACCGTGAAACGTTAAAATGGAACGAAGTTTACGCACCTCTCGGCGCTCCCGATTCTCCACGCAGCCACTAACCACCGCAGTTGTTTTGCATCCATCATTCTGAAAAGTTTAACGCGGCCCGCTCCTCGGTGGCGCCAAAGCCCGACGGGGCAAAAACGGAAAATTTCTGTTTTTCCACCGGCGGACACTAAATCGTGGCCAGGCCCGCCCGCCTGTTACCCGTCTCCATCGCATTTCACCCGGAATCACCCTGTATATTGTTCACCAATTTGTGGCTGAGCGTGCCGTAGAAGCGTGCTTTAACCGTTAGGCACTAAATTTCTGCTTCGGTAGGTTGAAAATAGAGAAAGTATTCCCCTTCCCGCCCCTGATGTTCCAGCGTATCATCTTCCAGCCTTCGAGCCTTCGATACTCGAGATCGTCTAATTGCCTTCATCAATACAGCTTCCAGCACCTAATTTCGAGGCTTCCGACTTTCGACGGAGCACATGCAGCCGTTAAGTGTTCCCAGCGACCAACAAATGTTCCTTGTTCTTCATCTTTTAGCGACACGATTAAGGGCTCCCTTTGTATACATCTAGGCGTCAGACTATCCAACGGGGACTGCTTTATTGTAATGGCTAGGGACATTTACAGTATGATCATTGTATTCTGTCGCAAAATAGATCACGCTGAATAACTAAACGACCGTAATTCAGCGAGCAATAATAGACGTGATTAGATACAAGAGAGAAGTGTGAATGGAACTTAATTCCGGACCAATGTGCCGGGAGTTTATCGCTTTTGGGATTTCTATAATGGGTGGAAATATTGGAATATTAGTGGAATTATATTGCCACTTTTGATTGCATAACTAATGGAATAAAACTGTCGCTGCGACCCAGTCGCAATAATATTGATGAACAAATACTTTTATAAATAAACATTTTGCTTCGACCTGAACTTGTTCCGTTCAAAACTGCATTATTTCAAGGGGGAAATGCATGTTTGTTATATAATCAGACTGATCGTGATCGCACGCGTTTAGTTTAGTTATCGTGTCAGCAGGTTCAGCATCACTTCAAACCACGCCAGTTCGGCGCAGACTTAACTGTCAGCGATTTGTCAGCATTCTGGGAACCATTTTACCAGTTTGCATGGGCGAAATAATTATATACTGAAATACGTGCTGCAAACTAGTTCCACAACTTTCGGTAAATAGGGATTTGAATTGTTGTCTGACATTGAGATACGAATGAATAATTGACGCTCGCGAAAGTAACAGGTACCAAGCTACCTGCTATAGTTACAGGTGCACTGTCGTAAGATATATAAACGATCCAAAAATCTCTGCAGACGGAACAGAGGCGTGTAACTTTTGCCGTGCAGTAGAAGAGGGACTACTTTCTCTGAAAGAGAGGCATTATCGTACCTGTCACCGCGGTTTTCATTCTACGCGAAGGGATCCGCTTTTTCCATTGTCGCGTCCCGTTCAGGCCTCCTTCTGAACTGGTTTCAAAATAATAAAGGGCAACCCTTTCCCGTCTGTACAAAAGACAGCGACCTAAATCCAGGACCTGGATTCGTGGGGTTCACGCGACCTCGATATGTAAACGCAGGATGCATTCGTAAAGAAGTGTAAAAATACGTAAAATTGACGCGTTCCTGTATGCAAATTCCTCTAAAAAGCTCAAAGAAATCATCATTTCAAATTCAAATCCCTCAAGCCTTAAATAAATGCGCAAAGCTGGACTTCCTTTAAACCAATAAAATATTGCCCTCGTTAAAAAACAATACGATGCATAAACTGCAGCGTTACTTAACAACAAATCCTGCCCCAGCTCTCTAACGACCAGATCGTGAATCATTACAAATGCAATCTTCCCTACGCTGCTTTATCACGACATTCGTGCATTCCCAATAAATACGCTTTTATTCAATTACCCCGCCGCGTCTGTTCCCGTTTTTGTCCCCAAAATGATCCTTCCACCCCAGTTGCGCCGATACACAGCGCTGCTTATCAACCAGACCGTATTTCTCCGTCCCAATTAGCCAATGATTCACGCCAAATGGCCTTGAACCTGTATCTACGCTCGCCATTAATTAAATGACACGAGCTTGAAGGGGAAAGAAGAAGCGGACGTGGCCGCGTATAGGGTGGATATGCAAGGCCGCGACGGGCCGGTGGCAGACACCTGCGAATACGCGGTGGAAACTACGAAAAAAAGGTCGAAAAAAAGAGGCAAGGAGTATGCATGGTGGTGCGCATGGTATATGACAGCTGCAGTCACGGGGTGGTGGTCTGGCCATGTGCTTAGTGCACCCCCATTTGGCCCGATATCACTGTGTCCCTGGTTTATGGTGAAATTCTCCATGAATCTTGGCATCTATGGTTATCGATTTTCCGGTCAAATTGATTTTATAGCGAATGAAATGATGTTCACTATCCCCATGGCTTTTGTACAATTGCGGTGGGGTGGTTGTTTATTGGGGATTAAAATTTAGAGGAGTGAATCCACAGCAAGAAAAGGAGAAAGAAATGTTACATGGTAGTAGTGTCTTCGAGCTTCAGTTATTGAGGTGTGCCCTGTAGAAGTTGGTTGTTAGTTACGCGCTTGGCGCTATGGTCCACTATGGGTGTACATGGTGCTTCTGACACCGTCTTTAAGGCGATGTAACTCCAAAAGTATAGATGGTAGAATGTATGTTCATATGACATTTTTTCTTCCCTTTTTATTACTCTTTCAAAATATAATCATTATTTTGTGCTTAACTTTAAAATGACTTACTTCCGAAACTAATTAATCACTTTTGCTGCTGCTTTATTTTCTTTCTAACGCATTGTCGTAGAATTAAGCATAGTAGCGTTAAGTCCTAAGAAAAACAGTCGCCAATCGAGGTCGAGTAGTGAGTAAACTTTCAGTTTACCGGAGATTCGATACAATTCTAGCCATTGAGCCAGATTACTGTCCATCTCGTAATTGCTAGGCCTCCTGCAAGATTAGCCGTTATCCGCATAGATATCGGCTAGCATCCCTCCTAGTAGTCTCTCAGAGCCATGCCGGGGACTCGGAATTTATTATACAGTTCTGCTCACGAGCAGGGTTTCGTAAAATATTCCATATTGAAGACAATTTCACTCACTGAAGTGCGGCAAACTTTTGCTTCCTTATAAATTACTACTTCCTTGTCAACTCTGATATCTTATCCATACATCCTCCCTTGGGATTAGATTCGAAAGCCAACTCTATAATAACGAGGCACAACTATGAAATGAATTAGAACGACATTTGACTAGACAATATCGATATTTCATTAACTGTAAGTCAAGAATCCTAATGGCCCCTTAGGGCATTGTCCATGAACGGCACTGTACCGTCGATTCAGACGTGGTCGCGATTCTAGGTGGCCATGCGATCGTGGCGTAGCTGAAGTTGCTCGCGGTGGTGGTGATGGTGGCGATGCTTCCGGTGGTGGTGGAGGGCGCTTCGACTGGTCGCTCTGGGAGGGTTGCATAATACACCGAGCATCGAGCTGGCAGGGCGTTGACTTTGCACGGCATTACGTTTCTTACGCTTTGCTACTCCCCCATTGCTAATATCGGCCCCCGTTGCTCGTCTTTCGCTCGAACCCCCGGATTACCGAGTGCAACTCGCTCGACCGTGCTTTTTCTTTGATTACATATCGGGGCACAATTGCAAAACGAGGCTTCGACGTGATCGCTGGATGGCGTAGGGAAGAAAATTCCACGCAATTGAGTCAGTATTTCGGCGACAATTTTCGCCGTGTGACGCGATTTATGTGTCTGGTATTGCTTAAAAATTTGTAAAAACTCTTTTTAGTAATGGGATCCTTAACTATTCCACAGTTGGTGCAGTGCGTTGTCATAAAAGTGAAATATAATCTCGAGGTTATTCCAGTTCCGACAAAGTTATATCATGCCCCAGACAGTGAATAATGCCGCTGTTTGTCGAACAAGGGGGTTGTATAACGTGATGAGCAGCAAGCTTTCAGGGCGTTGAATATCTGCTACGTGTTTCTGTCCGTTCGTTTCCCTCCAACCCTTCTCGCCAGTGTCGTTGCTCCTGTTTGCACACCCTTAATGCATTTAACAAACGCGAAAGCACGTAGATGTATCATTCTACTCTGTGGCGTCGTTCGAATTATGAGCAATTAAAAGAATTAAAAATGGCCATCGTGATACCCCGCGCTATTTTCTTCTCTTCGCAAAAGAAAACTGAGTTTGTGATATACTGCTCCATTTTTATGATTAGTTTCAGAATTAGTAGTGATTTTGATCTTCTGCACATTGAGTTCCTTCGAATAAGTGAACCCACTTGCTAGTCTTGCTACGGGTAACGTGCAAAGAATCCTAAATTCAGGCTTATTGATTGATGATGACGGTGTGGTTTCTTTTATAGCGCAATGCTATGCAACGCAGGACTAGATTTCCCCCAACAGGGAATCAGAATCCTCATCAACTTCGCGTGACCTGTTACTTTCGTCCCATCGAAACGACTATCAATAGATCGAAAATGCTTACTTCATAACGATTTCGCTGAATCGATGAAATAAAGATGAGGGAGCAAGATTTGATTCCATAGGAATCAGAATTCTTCGGACGAGACTCAAGTTTCAATACATGTTCAATGGGATTTTATGGTTAACTCGAACAAATCGATTTCATCCGGATCGTCCCTTTAAGGGCGAGCTGATTCTGTCACGGATCGGGAAACGTGATATCGCACGGTCGATTTGCAAGCTAAAAGGCGATTTGCAAGCTCACTGAAGTCAATGCCCTTCTGATTACGCCCTACAATACCCTTACTTCATGAAAAAGTAAGGTTATGGGCACCTGCCGGCGCGACTGTCGCGTCACCTATGTGGAAGATCCTATAAGTTTTCACGGGAACCTTAAAAAAATATTCCTTCTCGATCTTTTCAGCTCAAAAACGAGCACAATAAGTCTAAATATTTACTTTTCTCTCATCTCCACATTTTCTAGCTTATCCCCTCTCTCTCTCTCTCCTTATTACTTAACCTGTACAATCAATCCATTGTCTAAGCTTCCATCAGACTACGAGGCATAGTCTACCCAGTCTGACAGAGGTAGCAAGCCCCAGCTCTTAAATGCCTTTAACGACAGATATATTGGCCGACTTCTGTCGTCTCTGTCTGATCGGGGAGAGGTTCCAGAAAACCTCCAGCGGCTGGGAAGCTGAAAGTGGCGGGATGATCAATCCAATCGCGCGCACAGAAGCGTTTCTCAGGACCGCGAGTCACGCGTCTCTTTAGGTGGTTCTCACGGGCTGCGAAATTGCCAATACAAATCGTGACATCACCAGCGGGGAATTGGAATTCGAATTGTGACGGCACCGGCCGGTCGTCGGTGCGCCGGCACAAAAGGGGGCTTGATTCACCGTCAGTCTGCGGTTTGATCTACTGCCAAATCAGCCGGCCAATATTACATCCATTTAAGAGCGTCGCGGCGCGCCCTCTGCACGCATCGAATTCCGCCCGTATCAATAAGTAATATGACATCCAGCGAGGACATATATATATGGAGGTCACCGCGAGCCATATAAAGGTCGATTGTGCTTCGACCGAACGTTCGTCAGTTTTTTCGAGACCACCGAAGTTCGGGCCATCCTGTTAAGATTCATGCCGCGCCGGCTGCCCGACCACACGCGTCGATCCACGATACGACTTTTGCCACGCCACGGTGTCACGGTCCGAGATTCTTCAGAGGACATTAATTCGCGATACGAACAGACGAGATGTCTGTCTTCGGTCTGCCGAAATCGTTAGCCGTAGATTCGATTAGCTGTCGGACTGGCGAAATAGACTGTCTGGTACACTGTTAAAACTTACACGCTCGTAATATTCCTAGGAACAATCGAGGTATAATTGGAAGCTTAATCTTTGAACCGGGGATGCTTGTTGTCGCTTTCTCGCCTTCTTAGAACTGCTGTTAGGAGTCGAGAAAACAATTTCAGATTGGTACTTCGTTGGTAATAGGGTTAATGGTTTCTGCCGAAGACCAACCCTTAAAGGGTTAACAATATTCAAGCAGAAGGAAATTGTATAGGCGAGGTAGCTAGAGTCGAGTGACCTCCTGCCCCCGGCCTATCACCCCTTACATCCACCGTTCTCCTCGTGGCACCCTCGTGGCACACGCCCCTCTCCACCCCCACCCTGCCACCGCCCCGAACCCCCGCCGCAAGCCTAGCTTTTTCTCGGGGGTTCATCGATCGCCCCCAATCACCCACACCTGCCATCTTGCCTCTCTATCCCCTTAGAACCCCGAAAGCTTTCTTACCCCGACACCCTTCGTTTTCTTTCTCTTGATTTCGTTCTCTCTTGGCCTCGGGGAGATTCTCCTTGATCGGACTTCTGTGAATCTCAGAAGTCTCAGCGGATTTTCGCCCCCTCCGATGACTCCACTTTTTTTAGAGGGACGGGGTGGGCTCGTTCGTTTCCTTCAATTAGGATAATTTTCGACTCGACGTATAAGAAGATTTTCAGAGTCAGATTTTTGGTCTCGATTTTATGTATCCATTTATTCCTGGGGGCTTCATCCGAAGAGTATTCATTTCTAGCAGTACATCTGCGATGTTAATCCTTAACTCTATTTCAAATTCAGCGCTCAGTCCCCCGGTGCTTCCATTCCCGAGATTTCTTCGGCCCTTCGAGGATTTAAGTCTCGGTCGGTCTCTTTATCTAGCGCAAACACTGAATTCTCATTTCACGGCTTTGTCGCCCCCCCTCATCCCTTATTCCATTTCCGGATCGGCCAGCCGTGTGTTTACCTCACTTTCCATCGAAATTACTTTTTCCTCACAGATTGTTTACACTTCCCCCCCTTTTTTTTAAAACATCACGAACACGGAAGAAGCACTCGCGTTGGGTTTAAAGACACTTCAGTAATCCATTCCTTGGAGAAACTATCACTGAAGAGAGGCCTACGGCCTGCTTTTACGGATAGTCGTACGAAATTCATTTTGCGCCCGTTAACGAAATTCCAATTTCGCGGGTCAGGAGGGCCCGTGCGTGTCGGGGTCACACGAGATATCGATGGGGCCGAGTATTAATGGCCGTTGGCTGGCAATTGCCGTTAATTAACCGGGGCACGCATCTTCGTCAATTGAGGCTCGTTTCTGTCTCCGCCACCATTTCTGCCACCGGCCTGCTCCAACACATTTGTTCGTGGCACACGCATTCGGTAAGGTCACGGTCGCGAGAGCGAGGCTTCAGAAATTTCAGTCTCCGCGGCCCACTCCATTCCAACCCAATTCCTTTTCTTTCATAAGCCTCCGCAAGCCTGGACGATTTCCAACCCGGCCGAGCAGAAACTAATTTTCATGGGGCAGGAATTCGGCCAGACTCGGGGAAACACGGAAACAGAGGATGCCCACCGGATAAGTGGCTCCTCTGGCTGCCATTTTTGGGAGGATTCTTATCCCCATTGGCGTCTACTTCTTTTTAATTCATATTTAGTGCACACGTTTCTACTTTTTATTTAACAGCTGTGTACTTCGTACATGTTTAGTACCTGCAAATCTTTGCCATGTCTCGTCGCATACCGAAGTTCTCGATGGCACCAAAACAGGTGTTTGTGACGATTCCAATTGAATCATTTATAGCAGCAAGGAACTGGTGATCGACTTTGCATGCGAAATTTGCATAACGTCGCGAGACTGATTGACGACGACAATCAATGAGAGAAATGAAAACATTTTTTCCACCTCGAAACACTTGTTTCGTAACTTTACAAGATTCTAAAGAGGAATCACGTTATCTACATAAATCAGTGTTCCACTTCAGCCACTTTCTTTTCCATTATGACCTGAAGAGCGCGAAGAAAAGCATAGTGAAAAGCAAAGTCGTGCTCACGGAAAGAATTATTTGCGATTAGAGTGGATGAACGTGTGGCGAGGAATTATGCAAGCGCGTCGAATAAATTGCCGACACCAACGAAACTAGTACACGATCGTATAAAATTGAATGCAAGAAAGGTGGAAAACGGAAATGCCACGAGACCGTGATAAGCATTTAACGTCTATATGACACTTCCTACGGTGGTACATGTCTACAAATCGTAATCTACCGCCATACGGCCGATGGGGGTCCCCCGGATTTACATATTCTTCGTGATAAATACCGTGGCATATCTGCAGCTTCCCTCACCCATCATTATATATGCATTATTCAAGCGTGTTCAAACATGTTATGGATAGAATGCTCACTCCTTTCAGTCACGTTGCTCGTAACACTTCAACACCTGCATATGGGGGACATCAATCCCAGATATCCACCTAAATCTATTTAAGATTCTCCCAGAATAGTCCCCGAGAATATCAAAACACAATTGGCTGGCAGAAGATCGTACCAAACGTTTAATTCACATGGACATGGTAGATCTCAGTTTCGATAGAAAACTTATAGGTTAAGAACACCTTAGCGCATGGTGGCGGCCATATTGGGTAATCCCCAGACTTTATATCTCCATAACCTTCCTTTTTACTACCCTTAAAAAAAAAACGCGCAGAATCTGTCTAACAATTTGCAGGAGTTACTGAAGATCTAAGGTAAAGAGGGAGAGATCACTTCCGGTGACGGTATTCGGCGGGGTCGTGACCACTATATATGGCTCGCGTCTGTCATGCTGCGACGGTTACGACGCACGCAATTTTCTAGGTCGACACGACGCAGCAGGGAAGGTCAGGATTGGTTCAAGTCCAAGCGAGTGGTCGTCGTGGCCGTCGTCGTCGACGGCAAACGCGTTCACCTCGATGCTAGTCGATCTATAATTAGCGAATTTCCGCGGAGCGGTGTGCGCCATTCGCTGAAAAGAGACGGAACTACCGTTTCGCTAGCTCCCTCCTCTTCCGTTTTCTTGGGCAATATAATCCATTTGGAACAGTGACGGAACGTCTAATATTTGTCGATTCGTCATCTTCCTACGAAGCGTGACACCTCAGGTAGCGCTTCTGCGATAGGTTAAATCGCAGGACCAGTAAACGGAGGCTGGATTCCGAGTCGAGACACCTCTACGCGGAAATCGATCGCGAGGCTCGTAAACATTCGCCAGATGGATTTCCACGTGCATATCACGAGGATGGCACACCTTCTAGGAAACTAGCCAGAGACAGTTTATTGACATTACCCCGGTTCTATGCGTGTCGACGCGCGCCATTTCGCGCGTATTTTAGAGCCGCCACCTCTCGACGCCTCTCCCTCGCCTCGGCAGCCCACACTCGGTATGAGACTCCGCAGGTGGCCGAACGATACCTCGGAAATAGAGAAGTTCGAGGCAAATTGCATCCATGGTGCAAGGAAAACTCTGTTTAGGGAACCCTTGCCACTTCCGTCCGCTCAAGTCTCACGTTTCTGCTAGCGGAATAACAGCTCGCGCAACTCGTGGGCTAGTCGACACGCGGGTTCTCGGTTTACACCAACGTGTGCCCGTATTTATCCTATTTTACACGCAGTCCGGAGTCTTTGTTCTAATATGAGCTACGGTACCACGCGAAATGGTACCGTTTCGTTCAACTTTTGCGGAATATCGGGAAAAGTGGGACTGGTAGTGCCGATAGTGGTTTCAACCCACGTGGTTTCCAGCTGCTGTAGTAAAGTAGCCTGATGGATGTGTTCTGAACTATTTCAAGTTCCTGAGCGTGAGTTGCACATGTGGCATACCTTTCGGTGTACTATGACGACAGAAATGCATAAACATTGTTATTCTTCGTCACAAAAAAAATTATTCTGTTCCATTCCACCCCTTTTTATGGGACGAGTTCGTTCGTTCCACCTTTTACTTTCATCCAACTCTCCCAATTCACTTCAAGTTTTAACGACTCGACATCCCCGCCTCGCAGAGCGTATAGGCGCTGAATATAAAGTGGTGCGGCTGGGGAAATATGGGAAAATTATGCCACTGTTCTCTACAGGCCCCGATGCAATTTAGGGGAAAGCGGGAGGGAATAATGCAGATTGAAGGGACGCGGAAATGAAGCTTGGATAGCAGGTTTGAAATATTGTTCCGCGCCAGAGGAAATGAAACTGGCGAAGTAGCTTAAGAGACTGTGAAATAGGAGATAGGATACACTTCTACTTAAAATTGCAAATATAATCACCCATTCATCGGACCCCGTCATTAGGGTGCCAAATTTAAACTCTGCACCGCGACAATTGCCTATCAGCAGAAGTGTTCTAGGGGACACTCGGAGGCTATTTAGGCGGTCCTCCCCTTTACGATGAAGGATGCAACGAGGAGGACGATCGAAGGACCTCGACTTACGTAAAGCCCGTTGAATTCGATCGAATTTCCTGGCCACCCGGCGTTGGCCCACACGACCGTATGCGCCTATTACGTCGCCTTTACGATCTCCTCGTAAACGTCCGGGCCCGCGAAATTGATAGACCACTATGTTACACGCACATACACCCGCACACGCGACAGACCTCCCGTCCCATCGTGTCTCTATCCCCGATGTCTTCTTCCACCGGCCAGCGATGTGCATCCAGAGCGACGTACCTACGGTCTACTCGATTTCTGTCGTAAAAGGTAGGCAGCGCGAGGGGTCCGGGGGTTTTCCGGGCAAGCTTCATGTTACTCTACGATAAAGACATTCAAGTGAGACAGAATTTCATTCCGGACGTGGGAAATATGGAATGGTCCATGCAACTTGCATAGACTTTATCTATCTCTAGACGCGAGACGCTGCATAATTTGGAATTGCATTCCACGACCCTTCGTTAGGTTTCTTATTTCATAACGGGTTTGTATCTTTATTTTACTGGCGAAGGTCTCGAAATATATTCTAAGGCAAGAGTAGGGAGGTCTGAGGGTATGCCGCTGGTCGAAGTCTTCCTCAAGGCTATCCTATATCACTTCTTATAAATAAATAAGTTAAATCAATTATATTTGACGGGGCGTGAATCTACAGCGTAAAATAAGAAGAAAATGTTATATAAGTATATGTTATAGAGGCTTAAGTTTCTGAGATACGAGCTGAAGTTAGTTACGGGCTGCGCGCCCTACGCCATAGCCAGCCATGGTGGAATTGCATGGTGTTCCCGACGCCGTCTTTAATGCGCTATAACTCTGAAACTATAGCACAGGTGATGTCCATTCGTATAACATTTTTCTCCCCTTTTATACTGAAGATTCGGATACAGCCAGTATTTTGTACCTAACATCGTCATTTTACCGTTAGAACGTCAATAATAATTGCGAGTTAGTCGCAGTACGTCGCTCGATCTACCGCGGAATATATAAATTATGAACTCCCTGACTTTTACGAAGCGATTCCGTCTCGACCCGCAAAAAACCGACCGTTCTGTCGGTCCTCGAGGCAACTCTGTTAGAACGATGCTTCTGAAAACGAGACAGCGCCGAAGTGGAGCGTTGTAAAAATCGTTGTAATCGGTTTCGGCCGTACGCTTCTGCGACCGGTCGATGATGCCCCGCGCGCGTCTTGATCATTTTCTGGTGATTTTACGAGCGCGACGCGGCTCCAGACGCCGTCCAGACGCGAGTGCTTCAGCGCGAATAAATCTACCTCGCCTACGCTCGCTGAAACGGCGCCAGTGTCGCACCACGTGAAAATTATTCGCTACTAGTAGAACTTTGCAGACGGACCACCCCTCCCTCCCCCCTGCCGTTTATTTAAAAATACAAGCTACAGCTGAGAGCATTCGAGGCCCCGCGAGGCACCCAGACATATCCGTGAAAAATATAGCACGCGTGACTACGATATTTCAGATCCTAACTGTGTCTGGGTGTTCCGCGGCTACTTAATCTCAAAGCGTCCCATCCTTCCCTCGATTAAAATACAAGGGTAATTATCACGAACAATTACCTCAGGAGAAAAAGATCTTAGGTTACCCAAGGCCCCATGGCCCGCGCGCGCCAAATTTAAATCGCCAGACGGTGGTGGCAAAAAGGGAGCGACAGGAAATGAGAAGTGAAGAGGCGGCACAGCGATGGGTGAGGAGGAGGAACGACAAGAAGGGAATTGTAAAGTCGTCATAATTGATTGCATCTTTCGCGAGCAGAGAGAAGAACCTTGACGGGGAGGCTGAAAAGGAAGAAGACAGTGGAAGAGGGCGAGAGGCTCTCTAGCTGATACGAGTGCCGTTGACATTACTACGTCGCCTTGCGTCGCCGCGCACCGGCGACGACGATTTTTATTCCGCCGGCAATAAACAGATCCATCGTGATTCTTTCCCTTCGTCTCTGTCTGCGCACTTTATGGCCCTCCTCATTTCCTTCCTCTCCGTTTCACGGTGATGGCACTGTTCCCTCCACGATGGGCGATCTCGGCGACGGCGTTACGAGGATTTGCGAAAAATCATTGTATCTTTGTCCCTGGATAAGTTGGAAATTAAGGCACCTAGTGGCTTTTCAAGCCTTGTGATGTTTTAACAAGCGCTGGCCACCCCGTAGAGTAGAAACGTCCTTTACTTTCGTCCATTTTTACTTGAAGTATAGGTACCCGACAATGTCCGTGAAGACGAAACATGACGATCGATGGCAGATGCCGTTTTTCTCTTGCCTTCGAACGTGCGAATGTCTTCGTCGCGTCGCATCAAGGCCGATTCGCCTCATCTTTAGTGTCGCCGTGAGACGAATTTGTGGAACGTTTTCCCGCCGATCGAGCGTGAAAACTTCGAGCGGATTAAATAGCACTGAGAATAAACAATTCCTGTCGCCTCCAACTTCTGGGAACATTCTAGGACAACGCCGGAGTTAAGCTTCCCTCCGAAAGGTAAAATACCCGCGTTGTCCACAGTGTGCAAGGTATCGCAGGATGATTTTCTTGAAGAGATTAATCAAATCTGACGAAAGGAAAGGTCGAGCCACCAACTGCGATGGAACTAGCCTTGACATTCGTCCAGTTTCCCTCCACAGCCAGGATCTGTTGGAATTCATTCCGTCTTCTTCAGAGCTGGGAATCCTTGCTGGAGAAGTGGATGTGATTGATGCTAACAGCCAGCACCCCGGGGGATCGACGATCTCGCTTCAGAGAGCACGGACGGCCTCGCTGTGTCTCATCAAGGACGATCCTTATCGCAGCGGTAATGGCTGCGCAGGATTTTTACGAAAATCGGTAGAATGGGGGATAACTCGCAAAAACAAGGATGAATCGACAATATCCCTGGGCAAATAAGACACTCCGTGGCTCCTCCTGCGCCTCGTCAGCGACAATTTCCCATCGAGCCTTCTTACTGTCAAGGTTACCAAGGTTGCTCCATCAGATGGAATGATTGGTGGGCATTGTGGACGGGATCTCGACCACTGGGAAAATTTCTGCGAAGGGATGGTAGATTGAAAAAATGAATGTCGCGTAATCGTTGACGGGATTGATCCACTTGGGCGGGATTACTCGTCCGAACAGCTTGCAGTTTCATTAAAGTTGCATTAATCCCGTCTGTCGCTGACGGGACAAAGTATGAAAAATTCCACAGTTTCTCAGCTTCTTTTCTACCTTTGTTGATTGCAATCGGGATTTCTTGATAGACTCAAAGTGGAAGAGATTACTTTCACAGCATGAGGTACATTAACCAATAGAGTAGCTTTGTTTAAAATTCAATATGGCCGCCGCCTGGTACACTTCCAGCGGATTTTTCGTAATAAATTACTTAATACTTTCTAATTTTACGAGTTTAAGCCACTGAATTAAAAGGTTCCGCCAGTTCACGCCTCTTCCCATCTTTGCTTCACTTAGAAATTGTTAAATTACCGAAATGTCTTCAAGAGAAAAGCTCAGGTGGGGCGCGCGGTAAAATATGGCGTTGGGGGTGGGGGGGGGGGGGGTGGCCGCGTTAAATTACGGTCGAACGAAAACGAATGCAATTACGAGGACGGAGGAAACGGGAAATAATGAATTTAAGCCCCGTTTCTCTCTTGCGCTCCTGAGGGATTACAGGGGAAACGGAGCGGGAGAGGGGGAGGTGAGATTATTCAAGCCTGCGAAGTAAAGAGAACCTGGAAGCTATGACCTACTTCAATTTTCTCTTCGACATTCGTAGGCTTGCCACGTTCTCTTGACTTTTGTCGTCGTCTCCGGTGACTGTCGTTCGCCTTGTTGTTCGCTCGGCGTCTTTCCTCTCCTCCCAGCGCCCCATTTTCTGGAGAGACCGGCATCGAATAAATTCCCAGGGAAAATTATTTTTGGCTCCCTGTCTCTGTTTCGCTTGAATCCATTTGGCTTATTGTTGATCCCTGCCAGAGTAGTTTATGTGTTTGTACCTTTGGCTCCAGGGGCAAATACTCTTAGACGAGGGATATAAACATGTTTAGTAATTAATTCAATACATATTTCCAGTAACGTATAATTTATGGGAATTCCAAGAGCGTACCTCCCGCGGAGCAGGTGTTACATAAGTAGATTGCGTCGGAACACCTGGCGCCCCGTACATTCCCCATATGACAACGCGAACTTCCCCCTCCTGCTGAACATAACAGGAACTGCGATCTCTGCCTCGTTAAGGGGCCAATTAAGGAAGCTACTAACATGCCCCGATATTATTTCTAGATAGAACAAAATTGACCAGTAAAGGGTCGCAAACTTCCTAGCACTTAAATTAAAAAACCAAAAAGTTTTTCAAAATTTTTAACGAAGACCGGAGACTAAGCATCGCCAAAAGGGAACCGAAAGCGAAGTTGAAGAAACGAACAAAAGATCGAAGGGACCGAATTCTTTGCCACCCCTTGTCCCCCGTTATCGATTGTACAGCAGCGAAGATACCCCAGAATTTATCGAGGATTCCAGGCTCCATTGGGGCAACTGTGACCCGTTCCTCGAAAACTCAATTCAGTCTGGCCGCAACGCCGGAGCCGCGGCAATCGTGGTGCACTCCCTCCTGCACCAAAATTGATTTCCACGGCTGTTTTCGGCTAGAATCCCACGAATTCCTCGCGAGGCTGGCCTATAACTCGATAACGATCCGTTGTGCTGAGAAGAAGTGCATTATCGGAAATGGGCCGAAGAGGAGTCCCATGGGGGGGGGGGGAGGGGCGGAGCTTAAGCTGAGAAACGGGGACTAGCGTGCGGAGTAGCCACTGCTGGAGTGTGAAGGAGGGAAAGTGACGGCAGCAGACGAAGGAACAGAGGTAACAGGGACAGTTTCGATGGATAGGACACGGAACGAGAGGAAGATGGGGTGGGTGTCCGGGATTTTGCCGAGTTCACTGGCGCAATGCGGGGTGGCCAGAAAACATGGCGCACTCTTCTCCTCTATACACGTCGGATCACACGCGCACGGGTACACAATCGTTGCTAACGACTGTGATCTGTGCACTCGATCGTTTTGTGGGTCATGGAAGGTGCGAGATTGTTGCCGTTCGTATCACTGGGGACGATTAGGTTCGATCCGCCAGGTTGGGAATTCAGCCTCGCGCATCGCCACTATCGAAGTACCTTTTTTCTTGGCACGTGCCTCCCTGGGCCCCTTCGATTCTTTCCTTCCACGAATGCTCCTCCACGTGATGCGGTACTACATGCGAGAACAGGTGTCGAAGGTGCCATAAAACGGGTTATCCACGTGTGTTAATTGGGGTTTTGTCCTAGTGGCGATGTGTCAATGGGCGTGCGTGATAGGAATAACGGAGGATTGAAATAAAGGGGGAGGGAATACAGTAGACAGAGGAGAACGGAGTTGGCATTTTGCAGCCATTTGTCACTTCCTGGTTGCGTTTCTGTGTGGAACATGTACTTTGTAGGAGGTCGAAATTGCTGACAGTAGTAAGAATTCCTCTTTAGCACGATTTTTTTTAACCAATTACTTCAACCTTGGCTAGAGATTCACGCTCGAATTATTCAGGGAAAAGCGTTCTCCTCTTTTTGAACGTGCCGCTGGCATTTGGGCATATTAAGCGTCTAATACGCGGAATACTATAAAAATAGTAAAACCTTCAAGCAATCCAATCGATATGTTTGCAACCGACGTATTCACTATACGTAACTGTATTATCATCGTTTATTCAATTCCAGGCGTATGTTCATCCACGTTCTTCTGATTAACTGTCAATCATCATCGATGTTGCATACGACAGAGTCGATCGAGGACGATCGACAAGTTTCGAGGACGACGCCACCGCGACTCGCCCCTTAAATAATCCACGAATCTGCCTTCTTCAGAATTAATGCCACCCTTTGAAAGATACGTGCACAGAAACGTGTTTAGTAAAAGTGAAAATATAATGCGAGGTTCCCTTCGTAAACACAGACTCAAGAACAGACATTTAAAGCCTTTACTCAGTAATTCAGGAACACTTTCGAGTATAAAATCAGAGCTATGGAAGTTGTATTGAGATATTTTATCGCTCAATTCATGGTATAAACTGGACTGATTGAACTGCTATAGTCGGAACGCAATCAGGTGTAGATTGTGGGCCCATGAATGGGCTATCCTTGTCACAAAAACGGCCACGCCCATCACAACACTTGCCACGCCCACCACAACACGTGCCACGCCCACCACAACGCTTACCACGCCCACCACAACATTTTCCACGCCCAAAACAACGTGTCCTTGTCCACATTCATTACATTTTCATATAAATTTCGAGTGTGAGTAAGTAAAGTCGTGATTCAGGACACCCACAGTGAAGCACGCGTGTATACGTTTCTACTCGATTACTTTCTGACTATAGCGCTGTCCTACTACTATGATCAGAAAGAAATCTGTACGTTGAGGGGCGCACAAAGCGTCCCATGGTCCCAGAATTCCTGTTAATCCACCCGAAATTCGTCTCCCTTTACGGAAAACCCACCTAACGAACATACGGTGTACCGAAGGAGTCCCCCATGGGCTCTGAGAGATTTGGGGGGCGGCAAGGGAAGGCTGGCACGCGTCAACAAAGGGACGTACAAAAGGCTGGGAAATGGAGAGCGAATTGCTCATTATCGAGTGGTCAGGACGCACGAGGGGGCGCTTCGGGATTTCACGGTCGCTCCGAGGGATAAAAAGCCTCTTCTCTGGGGTAAAACCACCCCGTGGAAGGTGTAAAGGGGGACGCCGAGCCTGCTCCGGCGAAGGGCGCTCGAATCGTGGCGGATTTGTCGAGGGATGGAATGAATCGCGCGAAAATTGTCTCTTCCCTTTTTCTCGCAGCTCGCCGGCTACGTCCTCCCTCGGGATTTTCACGTTTCTTCTGGAACCTTTAACCATCGGCCGTCGTTTAGGGCAGGCCGTGGCATCTCTTTGTTCCTCCCGCAGGATCAATCGAACCTGGGGGAGGCGGCCACCCCTGTCGCTTTCCCGCACGGTAAATAGGAAAGAGGGTGGCGAGCTAGCTGGCGGCGAACAACGGAAGTGATTCGTACGAATTTACGAAAGTGCAGGCCTCCGAACGTCCCCCAATCATCCCCCCCTTGTGCCGTATTTCGCCTACTCTTCGCTACACTTTCGTTTCATCCTCTTTGTCGGTCGGCTACGCGCCCTTTTCCCTAAATAATGCTGTCTGGCTAAAAGAAGAAGGGCGAAGTGCTCACATTTTCTGCCTTTTCTCGCAATTTCTGTGGTTTCCTTGCTATTCAATCGCCACTATGAAGTCATGCTCCATTTGAACTCACGTGAATATTCTCAATTTTTCCGGCAACACCCTCGAGCTTATCATCGCTGTCAAATGTTTTATCAATTCGACTCAGTGAGATTTGAGATTTAGTTTATCCAAACTTCGCGGGCACAGCCCTCGAGCGCGAAACGACTTTAAAAGAATCCGACGCTTCAATTTCCAAGCGGGCTTTTAGCACACTTCCGGATTGACTCCTTCCCCGGAAGTGCTTTACTTTTACGTACCAGAACGAGCTCCAAATGGCCGCACTTGAGCGAACTACTTTAAAGCACAGGAGGCTTTTGATATACAAGTACACTTTCGCCAAAGTATTGCAATAGTGTACCCAGTCAGCGGTGAGATGTAATTTGTCATTGTCTGGCGTACCTCGCGCGTCTGGGAATCCAAAGAAACCTCCGATAAACTATTACAACGTCCCGTTCCCGAGCGTTAACGTTAATTTATAGATTTCGGAAAGATACCACCATCGATTTCCAAGGAGGGACGCGGGTAATTTAGCAACATGCCTCCCCGTTTCGCGTGAACGTTTCATTCTATCCAGGATATTTTTAGATCTCTCCATTAATCAGGCTGTTCCATGCGAGCCACTGGTAGAATTTTATCTAAAAGTGTGCATTAACATGAGAAAGCCTCCCGTGTTCTCCCGTTCCGTGCAAGGCCGTGGATAAAATCCACGCAACTGTCGGACTTCCATCGCGCTCCTATCGATACGTGTTACGTGGGTATACTTCGCGATTAATATTCCAAACGTGTTGAAAAATTGACGGATAAAAATCCATCGATGTATGAAGCTCCGATTCCCTCGATAAAAATTATTCAACAGACAGATAGGCATGCAAATTTCTCACTGCAATATGTAATACCCCTTCTAACTTTTATCTCAGAAACCAGAGACTACCTGCACCCTTCACACCCCCAATGACTGAAACTTTTTCCTCCAGTTGGAGTCGCAGAATAATCTCGTTAAGTTTCTCCCAAGTTTCAGACATCGGGTTCGGATCAGCCGAACATTTCTAGCACCGAAGTGCTGCGGCGCGCGCGGAGGTGTGATGGATGAGTCCAAAATGGCCCCGCGAAGTTGCAACGCGGCGTAAGTTGCATAAATGTCGCTTATAAATGTCTGAATAAGAGGCGATACGGAACACCTCGAGATAAATGCCGCAATAAATCTAAGGATAGTGACGTGTTTTACATTCGCCGCGGAAGTTATTAATTACATGGTGCATCGTGTCGCGATGTTTGGACGTTGAACATCGGCCCGGTGCCGCGGGCGATTAATTCACGCCGCTCGTAACAAATTTCTATCAGTGGAAAATGAATCAAGTTACTTATTGGCGAGGCCACCAGTTTGCTACAAAACTTCAAGTACATTAGCCTCTTCTGTGACTCAAACGGACTCGCGTGGGGCCGTGAAACGATAGGAATCACCGCAATCCCAATCTCCACTAGCATTATTCCATTTACGCTACCGCCAATGCTTCATCATTTGCGCACGATAATAGCTAGAAGGTCTGGCGATTACCGGGGCTCGCATTCGGATGAAAATCTGCGCCTCTCAAAGGCAGAAAGCGCGACGTTTTTTCCTTTGATCGCCGACCAACGCGACGCGGAGGCATTTCACCGTGAAATCGCGACAACCGCCCTTCCCTTATCCCCTTCCTCCATCATCACCCTTTTCCCTTTCTTCCTTTCACCCGTAATTTCCAAGTTTCCCCGCGACGCGTCTATCGTCGACGGGTAATTTCATCCAGGCCTCTGCCTGTTTCTCCTCTCCTTTCTCAGACGTGCTTCTGTCGTTTCCACGGCTGCTGTCTGAGTTTATCGGACAAAGAAAACTAATCCCACCTTAATAGACTATTTTCTCCCTGGTCCGCGTTTCGACTTGTAATTCTGCGCTGGAATCTGCGCTCTTCTCATTTCCAGAACAAAATTACTCACTCATTTCAGTATCTATAGTACTGATCAGAAGCACTTCAATTTTTGGAGAGATTATAGCGATCCCAAATTAATTGTCGAACCTTGCACACTTGTTGTGGAACGCCCTGTACAGTGGTCTCCATATTTTCGGGCGTCAGTGTGTACGGATCAGCCGAAAATGATTGGAGTGCACACGATTCCGCGGATGATGGAAAAGATTATGGGACGTGGATCGGTCGCGAAGCGTCTCGACGCCTCGGCGCCACGTGCAATCACCCATATAAACGCTGAGGAACGAGGTGGTTTCCGGTTGGAACGGTAACGCCGTAACTTCCGGCGATAGAGTGCGCGCTTTCGCGTAAAAACTTTGCGTAATTGTTCGTGAAATATCGCTAAATCCGTGGCGATATAAACGCTGCCTCTAATAGCACCAATTTGGCCGTCTCATAATCATCTGCCGGGAACAAAGACTTTGAAAGAAAATCGTTGAATCTTGCATGCGGAAATTATTTATTACCCGGCGTACATGAGCTGCACTCGTGGTGGGAGTGTGTGTTGGAACTCGTTATTGGAAGCGCGAAAATACCTGTTCGCTGATCGACGGACCTATTTTAACGTTTACGAAACGATCGTGCTATTTTCGCATTCCAGCAACGGTGTTTCGGTTAATCTCTGCGTGGGACTATTAATAAATTCGATAACCTTCGTTACTTTGGATATGCGAGCTTGTTACGGCCTCGTTACGAAGCTGGCGCTCGATGCTTTCCATTCGATGAGTAGTAATCGGTATTTACTCGTTTACGATCGAGGGGTATTGGATCTTGTCACTGATATTGAATTCCTCTTGACGTTAGAGATGATTGAAGCGGAATTATTTTATGCTTCGCACGCAATCGGGGATATCGGACAGAGGAACATCGCATAAAGATGTAGGCATAAAGGTTTTATGGTTGTAAATAAATTATATGAGTAGCTCGAGGTAGGGTCTATTCCTGAAGTACTTTGTGGATATTTTATAGGGCATTTGATGACGCCGGGGTGTCGAAATCTTGTTATAGGCTTTCATTTCGTTGCCCATAAAATATTCATACGTACGTACGCGAACAGAACAAGCACTATTTTCAGCACTCAATAAAGTGACCTCAAGTTCGCCCAATATTCATTCCAATGCCCCTTTATACTTTATCTCCTAGCTCTAGGTAGAGTTGTAAACATCTGGTTATAGTACGAATAAAATAGAGAGGATGCTGAAGGCCACCTCTTTCCGGTATGAATCATGTCAAACGCGATTCACAGGGGATAATGAGCCAGTGAATAAGGTGGGAATAGTCTCCATTTAAGGCAAAGATAGTCTCCACTGCAAGTGGGGGTAATAGGAGAGCTGGGGATAGTCGCTACTGAAGGTAGGGGCAGTAGGAAAGGAGGGGTTGTCCCCCTTTAGACCGGAGATAGTCTCCACTTAAAGTGGGGGCAGTAGGAAATGTGGGGATAGTCTCCACTGACAATAGGAGCAATAGGAAAGGAGAGGTAGTCCCCACTTACAGCGGAGATTGTCTGCACTTAACGTGGGGGCAGTAGGAAAGGTGGGGATAGTCTCCACTGAAAGTAGGGGCAGTAGGAAATGTAGGGATAGTCTTCAATCAAAGTGGAAGCGTTAGGAAAACTGGGGATAGTCTCCAGACACTGCCAAGCTCAAGGGTTGATTATTTTCCAGCCGGTGGAAATGAAAAACGAGGGAACCAAGCGATTACGGATACAAAACGGAACGTTTGCTCGTTGCCAGCGTCACGCTCGACAATTTACGATACCGTTGCCGTGCCGGTGACAGAGGATATTCTGTAACTAGTATGGCCAACGTGAGCCAATTACAACGGTGCGTGCACCTGACGCGAATTATGAATCACCGGTGCATGGATCGTTTAAAATCGTCTGTTCTTGACGGACTGTAACCAGCAGCACGATGACTCGATCATCGTTCGGACGTTCCCTCGGACTCCGCAAATGGTCTGGGCGCATTAACCCGATTCGTTCATGCTCCTGCACACTTTGGCGAATTGGTGCGCCGGATACGAGATACAAAGAACAATCGTCCTCTTCGCGCGGTGACGTTTTTAATGATATCCGCGGAACGTCGGCGTATACGTTCGCCTAGTCGCAGGAACAGAAAGCAAGGATGAACTACTTCCCTGACAAGGCCGCCTGTTCGCCCAGCATCGTGTGTCACAGTCGAATTTTTATCACGCAATCCACTTCGGCGTCGCGTGCCACGATTACGTTACAGGGAACGAGAACAGTCTTCGAGGAAAAATTTATGGTGCCCCATTCCGTAAATCAGAGGTGTATTTTTACCCCGCCGCGATCGATGGCAGCACCCATGACCATTCACGACGTTCCTTCGAGGATTCGTAGAGACACTTCACTAACACATTGAAATACGTACAGTTCACTCGTATTTCAACCATCTTCTTAACTAATCGACTCCTTACCGGCATCCTCTCCCCTTCGCTTTTGTCTCTCATTTTCTAATCTCGACGGCACCGAACGCAAACCCAGGCAATGAAAGGAACAGGGGGTAGGGGGAGGCGTTATCACCGTTTGAAAAACGAGATAAACGAAAGCTATTCCGTACCAGAGATAAGAATCTTGATCCAAGATCTCCGACCGATAGCGCTAGAGGAACAGGAAGGCTTTTCCGCAGTCATTTCACGGCCAGAGAATGCCGCGTCAACCTGACGCGTCAATATTTGGCAATAGTCGGGGCTTGTGCACACGGGAGAAGAGATTAGGCCATTTTCCTCCGTGACCGGCCATGCACACTTCAGTCAGGTGCTGCCTGAACGAACACCAAGTCCTCACCGTATATTTAAATCCACCTTGGGCTATTATTAATGGAGGTGTACGCTCGATCGGCTAGTAGATTCCGAAGTACCCCTGAGTTCCATGGTATTTGGAACTAGGTGCCCCTCAATTCTGTCAGCAATGATACCCTTTGGATCCTATTCCGCTGCTCTGGTGATTACGATTGATCTTCGTTATTCCTTTTACCGTCTCACCAAACCCCAAGTCGCCGCTTCGAGGAACACAACTCCGGGGATAAACTTAACAGACTGCTGAGGAAGGGAGAGAGGAAAGAACCGTGACTTTTCGCGTTACTAAAGACTCCTCAGGGATAGTCAAGAGGTCAAAGTCGACGGTGATTCGCGAGGTAACGAGGCGCCAATGCCGGGCGACGACGACGGCGAAACGGTGGAGGATGCCCGCCGACAGACAGAAAAGAAACGAAGAGACGGAGGAGACGGAGAACAGAATGCGTTTCACGGGCAACAAAAGACTTTACGAGCCAACGACTATTTTTGAGGCGTTCGCGCGTCCACTTGAACGACGCCGTTTCACCGAGACAAGACGTGGAGGGAGGGTGCGGGGAGGGGGAGAGACGCGCGCAGTCTTTCGGACGTGTCTCACCCCAAAATGAAGATTTTCAACGCGTCCCGCCTTTTCTCTGTACTATTCTGTTACTATTAATGGGCGCAATGCGACAGTTTCTGATTCTTCGCTACCTTTGAGCCACTACGGTCGGTGGGGACGTTTTAAAGACGACACGAGGGACCTAGGGAGATCCCAAGCAGCGCCAGTGGTACCAACGCAAAGAGCTCCACTATCGAGGTGGCTGGCGCAGATGGGAGACGCTGAGAAAATGACGATAACCCTGTTCGATTTTAAATCTGTTGCCCATGGGTCGCCGTTGGACAGCGGTAAATCGCCAGGTATCGACCAAGTGGGCCGGGCTGCGACGGCCTTGACCCTCGTGCGACGATGGTCGAACCGTCGCGGAGGCTCGCGCGAGGAGGCTGTTTTTGTCGGCACGGCGGAATTCCGCGTGCGAAACGGAGAGAAATTGAATCGACGACAGATATCCGGTGGCCGGGGGTTCTCACGTGTCCCCCACCTCGCTCCGCCACCAGGGGGAATTTCAATGATCGCGCGAAATTTGGCGCGACCGGTCACGCCACGTCGTGCCGCCGCGTGGAAATCCGATCGTGGGTGGTTGTTGGCCGCGTCGTGAATCGAAATACGCCTCGACGCGTGTCAGTCGAACGAGAGAGGCCGGTGTCGATAGCTCCGGCCGCGTGTGCTTCTGGCGTGTCTCGCTACGGGGAACGGTGGCTGTTTTGTTATGTCGATCCCGTCCGCGGTGCTGATCACAGTTACGTTCTGCTGGCTGCTCCTGCCGATAGGCAGCTCGACGTGCCACGAGCGCCTAGGGGAGGGACCCGTTCGCGCGCCGAGCAGCACGGTCGACAGTGAGTATGGGTTGTCGTTGTCTATGTATAATTCCGAAGTGTCGAACGGGCGGAGCAAGTATCGAACGGATCGTCCAAGTGATCGAGTGGCAGTGGGCACAGTGGTTGATTCAAGGTGATTGGTGGATTTTAGGTGGTTAATAGACAAAATTTTGGCCGTTCGGAAGCTTGTTTTATTAGCTGATATACACGTGAATTTTCGTACAATCACCACGCCTGATGAAAGTAATAGGTTTCGCCAGACTCGCGTGCTGAATAAGCGAATCAATATCTAGGTACAATTGGACTGGTTTCACCGCTTGTTCCAGGAAGTTTCGTGTCCAGTCGGACCTCCGAATAATGCATAACTGTACCTTTAATTATTACTATCGAATGCATTAAATGATAACGCACTTGAAGTTTACCTGTACACACTGGCCTGGGTGTTTATTTAACAAAGAGTATGTAATCCTGCCTTTCCTGAAACTTGAGGAATCCTCGCAGAACTCTGATGCTCTTATTTCACTTCATTTAAATACCAATCCGCTTAATAAAGAAATATATAGAGTACCAGATGATCTTAATATTTTAAAAAGTTTATCGAAAGGGGCAATGGTTGTTTTTGCGTTAATTCACGTGTCATTAGTTGAAATTACCCAAATAGCTCGGCGAAATTGGTTCTTCTTAATGACCATCGATCCAGTAAGCAAGACTGAATAGTTGACGCACGAAAATCCAATCACTCTGTCTAATCACGATAATTACGAACGTCTGTCGCGTGATGCACAACGACGGTCGAGCCCCCTGACCCCAGAAGGGACAGGGTATGCCCGTTCCGGGAAGTCGTGAACCTTCCATCGACGCGTTCAATCGCGAAACGGAACGTCTGGCCGCGTTTACGTGCGTATCTGACGAAATTCATCGGTGTTTCCGGGGGTTGCGACCCCCGTCGGACCCGTGGAACGCGTTTCACCGCGGATCGATGGAGTCGTGCACCACGAGGACGGGTTTCCTAGGTGGACACGCGGCTTGACCGTCGCGTACTATCGATTCGAGCAGTCCCTGGCATTCGTCAACGCGGCTTTCCTTTTTCCTTCGCCGCGGTGAATGAAAAACGCGCTGCCCCGCGCGTTCTATTTACTTCGCCTGCTTCGACAAAGTTTCCCCCCCCCCCAACCAGCCCAATCTCAGAATTAAATTCACGTTCTAGAGGTTATCAGTTCACTTTGTCTAGAACTTTGAAATTCCCGCCCTTTTGGGGATACACTTTTTGAGAAAATGGACTTTGCTCCTGAGTGTTGGGCACACGGATCACGTGATCTGCGGAAATAATGGCGGAGCCCTTTAATGAAAACATTCCTCACGCGAGGATAATGACCTTCCGGTTGCAAACTTGCGGGTGAACCCCATATTTATCATTCATAACGCGCCTTTGTCGAATAATAATCCACAAGGCGTTAACGTTATCGATTTCGCGACAGTTGTCGGTACACACAGTAAATTAGTTGTTTGACTTTAATCAGCATAGAAGTTCGAACGAATACGCTGTGTAGCCACTTGCGACTTTCCAGTGCAGATTTTATCAATTCGAGGCAGCATAAGCTTTCCCTGCAGTGATGATTTGCTTTATCGTATTTGAAATTTCTCCATTACGCAAACAAAACTTCGATATTAAGGAAATATAGGTTATTCGATGAAGATAAAAGCAATTTGTAGGTTATAATATCTTTATTGCGATCTAAGGGCGCATTCTCATGAATGCAACGCTACATACCCTTGAAATACTAAAAGGGGGACATTTTCTAAGAGCAATGCAGAATATAAAGCCGCTTTAAGAGCGTTCTCAGGTCGCAGTATCACGTGTATGTGTTCAGATGGACTACGCACATGCGATATTGTCTTTATGATACCAAACGCAAGTGTTTCAAGCCACCTATTCATAAGTACTACCCTATTAGCATGGTGCAAGGCAATTATACTAACGCAGGCATGTAAACATATATGGAATGTAACACCACTAGTACTAATTGGTTCACCTAACATTAAGTTGCGTTTCCAAGTGTAAGGCGCGCGGTGCATGCCGCACTCAAGGCACCTTTTCATTACCCCCTACCTTTGAAAGCCCGACCTTTTCAAGTACTTCAGGTTGTAGCTTGCGTAGCACACATGAAAATGGGACTGCAAACAGTGACCAAGACAAGACACGCAGACAGATTGTAAATATGCAAAAAGCTCATCAGGCCTATTAATCAGCGTTACTCTTAGCGTGGGACCCGCTCCGAAGGCATGCTCGTCCTTACTCCACCCTTTATCCCTCTCTCGACCAGTCTCGAATTAAACGATAATGCCACGTACGGTTCGATAGCGGGCGTCGCGACGCCCGGCAGTCTGCCACCGTTCCATTCCATCCTGTTTCGTCCGACGCCGAGCTTGCACACACACAGGGGCGCGCGCGCTCGTGTTTTCGGGCGACGCAAGAAAGTGTCTACGGACTCGATGTGTGTTCGTGTGCTCTTAGATGAGCATAGGCGCCGCCTTTTGGAAATTCCCTCGGTTCGTTAACCCTCCGGGGGCGGGGACAGTGAATCGATGGGGCATGTGCTACTTTTGCCACTGTAGCGTACTCTTTTTTGGTACTCCTTGTAGTAATACGACCTAAACACTAAGCTACAGATATTTCCATAAGCAGGAACTAAGTGCAGGAAGATGGGATATCTTTCTGTAGGCTACTTTTAATTTAAAAAAAAAATTGAGAACCATGAAAATAATTGCTTTCGAAGACAACACGCATGGAATCACCAAAGAGATACATTTCACAGGAGGCTTTAACGGTCATATAATTCCACGATGCTGGTGCAAGCAAATTAAATGCCTACGCCAATGAGCGAAAGATGCAGCAGGTACGCGTTTGGCACAACGAACCGCTTTTAGCTATGAACGCGAGCGTGCAATGCCATTAATTTGCCGGACGATTTGCCCCGATTAATGTCCACAAAGTCCTCGGGGGGCTCAGAATCCTCGATTGTTCATTCGGAGTGAAAGAGACATTCTGCGGATTCCTTTTGCGCCGGCTCGTTACGCAATTAAAAAGAGCTTTCGCGGCCTGTTTCAGAGCAGCAGCGTTGTTTACGTTTTGATGGACTTATTTCACGCGCGGCTTGGCACTGGTGTGACTTAGAAGCCACCGAAGCTTAATTAATAGTTAAGTCCCGTCATAGTTCAAGACTTTTAGATTAGGAATCCTTCAATAGCGTTCTTATGGCGTCATTGCATTCCCCTCTTTCTCTTCTAGCGCAAAATTTGTTCCAGCATTGCTATACACACAAGGTATCTTCGCATTCATAGGGCATCTTCTTACTTTAAAGATGTAATCCGTAAAACATGACTCCTTATCCCATAAGTTCTGGCGTTTCCATAGCCAAATGCCGCTACACGCCGCTAGTAACTGGATTCACCGATGCATTCCTCAACTGCAGCCAACCTTAGCCTCCCTGAGCAGTTCCATCCCTCAAAACTATCCACGAACAGCAACAAACCCGATATAAACCATAGGCCAGACAGAAACCTCCATTTCACGAACCATTTCCATCACTTGGGGCACAGAGGGGACATTTTTATTAGCGCGGTCAACTGCTGTCGTTTGTCGCGATAGCCCATTTGCCAGCGATCAGACAAAAGGATATTGGCAGGTTGACGTGGAAAAAAGGTAAAGGGGAAAAGCTTTTTTCCACGACATGTACGGAGGGCAGGCGGGTGCGGGCCACCGGGGGAGGGGGGGGGGGGCAAGTTCAATCATCGTTACTGTGATCTCGCCGCGACTGAGGCGAAATGGATTTTTCATATACAGCGGGGATCCGATAAAGCGGAGTGGTGTTTACGGGGGGGGGGGGGCTAGGAAGGGGTTGAAGGCTTCAGGGAAACGAGGAAAAGCGCGGAAAGGCCGATAACGACCGTCGACTATAAAGAGTCGATCGATACCGCCGCGTTTCGAGAGGACTACCTTGCCCGTGCCTTCTTCTTTCCTCATCACGCTTCTTCGATCGGGGACTGCCTCTGCCATTCTCTTGACGATAGCGTCGATGATGGATACTCCTTGAACTCCTCTTACCGTGTTTCAGGGGTGTGGGGAGGGGAGAGTGGAAATACGCCATTGAACTTTATTGCTCGTCGAGTGGCGGCTCTGTTACTCGATCTGACTACTTGGGGGACGCGAGAACTTAGCCGAGTCGACGTTTGATGTAACGGGATCGTTAAATTTTTCAGTTTCGCCGTGAGAATTCTCTAACAGGTACAGTACAGTGTGCTCCCCGGTACACGTGTCCAATTTTCGGAGATCCTAGCTGCTGTACACCGCAGTGTTGATTAGATACGATACAATTACATTGAGCAGTGAAAGGTCCCCTCGACTGCCCACAATCCAAACACTCGAACACCCCACTTGCACGCTGTCAGGCACTTGGCAGCGATACATTTGTAAATTCATTCTCTGCTGTAATTGGTGTTTATGCAGGCTTGAAAAAATTTAACGAGCGATCGTGTTGATTTGTTTTCCAGTGTCTGGCACGACAAACAAGAAAGAGGAAGAGACGGCGGTGGCCACTGTTGGCGCCACGGAAGAGACCACCGGTGTTCTGGGCGCGAGATCCAGGACGGGGAGCGATCCTGGAGGAGGTATAGACCTCTTGGCAGCGTTACAGCTCCACAACACCACGCGGCAGGGTGTCACACAGGTGCCGGGGCTGGTTAGGTTAAAACCAGCCTATTATCTACAGGGTGAGTCGCGTTTTGGCTACCTCTATTTCGCAGACGATGCCTCTGATTGCAAAATACAGGGAGTACCACGAGGGAACTCCCTCAGGAGGTCTTCTAAATGGAGAAGACGCACCGCCACGGCCTATGAAACTGACCTTTCGCAATATCGATTAATCGCTTGTTACGTAACCATCGGGTTCCATCCGATAAGTCGCTACTGTTTTTCCAATTTGTCAGTTCCGTATCTTTCCGTATTACGTTGGCAGTACTAGCCCCTTCGAGGGAGGCCCCTTGCACTATGCAACGTAGATGGCGCCACAGTTGCACCACGCCAAATTGCAATAGCTCTGATATCATCCATCCGGCAGACTTCCTTCTGACCGTCACAGCACGTGTTCGCGTGTAATCCGAACCTTTTATGAGCAAAAAAAGAGGAAGTACATTGTGATTTACGATAAGCAATAATCGACTTTACGGTTGGCGATGATTGCCAAGCCCGAATAGTCGCGGAGGATTGCTCGCGCTAGAAACGACCCTCCGATATGCAAATCGGGGCTATATTCGGGTTAAGAGAACCCCCCAGTCGAAGTGGCTTTGGTATCGCGCTCGTAGTGAAATTTACTGCATCGCAGCGTACAACCTGCACGCAACACCAACGACGTGTAAATTCTAGAAATTGATTTACTCCTATCTCACCCCCCTCCCCCATCACCCCTCCGAAACGTTCGGTTTCGTTATTACGGGTAGCATGTGCCACGGTACATTGCCAAAAATTTACGGCCTTCTGGGGGAAGGAAATTGAATGATATCGATAAAGGAAAGTGCTTTATAATGCGCGCTATATACCTCGATAGAATCCGTTATGTCTCTCATAACGTACGTTGGATCCTGAATAAAAGATTGTGGGTGGTCCTCCACGTTACCTCACGTGCGCGTCACGTGACTCTTCGGTGTAGATCCCTCGGAGGGATGGAACATTGAAATCGTCGCTTAAAAACCCACCGTCCACGTCGATATTTACGCAACCTCTCCAATTCGCTTCGCCTCGTAATATCGCGAGTATCCAATTGCGGTGTCCTCCACCCCCGGCGTGCGTAAACGTTGCACCCTTTCGACCCCCACGCCGTCCGTATAGCAGATCGGTATTAGAGAAACATGCAGTGGGGCTGAAAGCGTGACCGTCGGTGCAACGTCTGCGAAAAGCGAATAAAAGTGGTGGCTAGGGGGTCGGTTGGGCCAAGGGTGAGACCGTCAGGAGGGGTTTCCCCGAAAGAAATTTCAATTATCGGGCCACCCTTGCCTTCCTGCACACCCTCCATCGACGGTTTCGCGGAAGTAACCGAACGTTCTCTGTGGTTTCCAGCGTCGAAACGAAGGGAACATACTTCTTTGTTTCTCTTTCTATTCAACGACCACTTTGTGCCCCCCTCTTTGTCTTGAAGGGAGTCTTTATGGGCTGAAATCGCTGTTATCGTAGCCAGCAAATCGTTTTCGCGAGTTCATGCCAAACAGCAATGGCTTCTTTTCAAGTTTCAATTGGGTTGGTTCTCGAGTTGTTTTCTTCTGCGAGTTTTCACTATGGTAGTCAAAGTAGTTGAGGGTTGGCGCTCAGAATGATAATAATATTTCTTTGTTTAGCTGGGACCTCGTTATAGTCGATGAATGGATAATAATTCCAAGTTGCATTCCATGCCGGCAGTTAACATCTTTCCTATGTCGCTCTTATTTTTCTGGTCATGTGTACATCCCCGGCAAATGTTTCTTCAGATCGTTGATCAAGGAAGAGAACGACGTCCCCGAAATTTAGTTTATTCTGTTCGAATTGGAAGAGGTTCTGGAGGGTGGCTATTGTAATCGCCGGACAAAGGACGCGGTACGATATACACCGACACGTGTCGAAGTTTTCTCCGAACATGGAAAACAAGATCTCGTGATCCCCCTTTTGTAGTTTCAGCAAGGAACGTGCCCCCACTGGTCCTGAAATTGGGGGACCCCTCTGGTGCTCTTTGTAGGGTCGACCGATTTAATCTCCAACGCTATTTATTTCCGAAACGAATAACTTTTTCTTTGACTATCTTCGCAGATGCGAAATTAAAGTTGGATAGGAATCTGAGTGCTCCTCTCATCGACCATTCTTCACAGATGCTAAAGTTTCCTAACACTTTTTAACTAGTCGCCATAGATACCACATTAATATTGAGCTAAACCTAAGCCTAACCTGACAAAACCAATAATGAAAGTTTCTCAATAATCCTCAGCACTGTAAATCGTCAAAAGCTCCACCCAAATGTAATCCACCCACCCTAACTCAAAGGACTGCATAGCCACCACTCCCATCCTATTCTTCCTAATGTTTAAACCCCGTTCCAAGTGAAACACCCAGACACACCCATAAGTATCAAGCCTCCAGGTTATCCTGCCACCTATTCCGTGGTCGTTAGGCCAACATCGTTCACCAGAAGCCAGTGGTACGTGTGCCAATTCTCGTGGAACGATTAGCCACTCTAGCCTGCTCGAAGGGGTCCGCTCCAGCTATTACCCACAACGAACCGTAGACGTGGCTAATCGATCGGACTCCACTCGTGGCTGTCGCAGAAACGTCGAACGGGCCCATTCGATGGTCCTCGAGTGTATGAAAAGGAGGCAGGTCGGTTTATTGTAACCCCCGGTGTCCGGTTACATTATTAAGCTCTCGCGGCGTGTCTGAAACTCGAGGCGAGAGAGGCTCGTGGCGTTCTGGATGCGCGGGGAAGCCTGCCCATGGACGGGACATGTGCACCATGCACTTTATACGCGGCCACGCACCTCTGCTGGGGTGTGTATGCGCTTGCATTCGACCCCGGTCGTTTGCACGAGACGGATTACACGGTTCGACGCGCGATCGCCTCCGAGGAGGAGCGGGCAGGGAAAGTCAAAAATTAATTCCGCCGGGGGGACTGGCGTGGTTAATCGAAGGACAAAGGATCCGTTTTGCATAGGGGGAGCTGCAGCGCGTCTTACGACGCGTTAAACGAAACTTTATCGCCCGCGTTTTATGCGAGCTAATAGAGTGTGTTTGCTTGACCGCTGAGGGTGTCACGTTACGAAGTGTCGATTAACCATTTATTCCGCGGCTGATTATGACCATAGAGGGCCTGGAAAGGTGGGACTGTTTGTGCACGATGAAATAAATCGAAGGTACTAAACTAAATTTAGAGAAACGATGCTTTTTGGCTCGTCGACGAGAGGATTCCGACGAATTTCCACGAGTGAAGCGCGGCCAATCGAATTTCCACGTCAACGCGATTACGTAACTGGGTGCTTGTGAATCGGACAAATCGATGCGAGCGACGAAAAATTTCGGCTGACCTACATCGAGGATCAGCAAACTCTTTAGCTATCTAGTCGGACAACGTTCCTGAACTTCTCTGAATTGCCTATGTAGCACTGATATATGTACAGATTCCGCTGAACTTTTTTGGACCATCCATGCGATTATTATCGATGCTGATGGTTATGCTAGGTTTTATGAATGTTTGGAAATAGGTGCTAAAAATTAGGATATCGCGATAAGTATTCTTAACAGTGAGCGTGAGGATCGAGCTGGACGCAAGAATCATTGAGTTTTACTACTTTAGGCGAGGAGAGGGAGCTCCGACTGAACGAGGCGAGCTTCGAACGAGCGGCCACGCTACTCCGGCGGGTTCCGGAATTCACTATAGCTGCCGCTCTCAGACAGGAGGAGGCCAATTCCGGGACGATCGTCGCCTTTTCACATGGGAACAATAGGTGGGTTGCGTGTAATTCCATTCCAACCCCCTCATTTTCACGTTACCCTCGGAATTTAAAACGATTCGAAAGGGCAATACACAATGGACCTCGAGCAATGTGTCAACGTAATGTGACATGAAATTCTACAAACTTTTACCATGTTTCTCTTATGTTTCTTAACTCGAAGTCACTACACTACTTTAAGAAATGGAAAGTTGATAAGAAAAAATACTTGGATGCTAATACTGGTCATATATCGGTACTGTAACAGTAGTAGTTGAGAATAAAGGCAAACTTTTGGTTCTGACCGCACACCAAGGATTCAAAAGATCATTTAAAGCAAACAAAAAATTTCAGAGGTACAGAGTACATATGGGTCTAATAGCGGTCGCGATATTTGCTGGGACTGATAGGTGGCACTACCGCTGTTGGGCCTGATTGGTGGCGCCACCATTTTTGGAAAAGATACGCGGCGTCACCATTGTTAGAAAAGATACGTGGCGCCACCACGATTAGAACTAACACGTGGCGACATCTTGCTTGCTGTAACTTTACATCAATGTAATTGTGGAACTCAGCACTTACGAACATACATTTGCACGAACTCTTTTTCTCAATACGCGTGTCTCGACATTTATGCAGTATCATTCATGTAGAATCTAGCATAATTGAAAAATTTACAATAATGTGGAGAAGGGTGGAGGTCTATTGCTATTTTCGATGAATGGCTGTACTCAGGCAGTAAATTGGAAGCAACGATGCTTTAACAGTATCCAAGAACTGAAAAGGTAGAAAGGCCAGTCTTAAGGAAGTTACTGTGTCAATTGTTGAGCCGGGACGTACAAGAGCACTTAACCCCAAAGTAGTCGCACCCTCTGTTGGCACGTGAGGAGTGCAGTCTAGTCGTTTTGACCTGGCTGACACAAATTGGATGCATGCGCCTACGTGTCCGCGTATTAGACGGGTAATTAACACGCTACGTTGAGCAGAAATCACGGCCAGTTTAAGCGGAATTTAATGTTAATTCACTGTTACCTCAAATTGGCGATTCATCATAGGGATTTGCAGGAGACATAGCGTATTCCAAGTCCCTGGTTTATCCCTTGATCTATCTATGAAATTTACCAGGTCAATGGAAAACAGCCGACACGTCTTTTCACGCTGATGTCTGCCTAGCGAGGCACAAGCTCGAGATGTAGATATCGTTTATTAATGACATCTAAGCGATCGTGTTTTGCTTCATGTTAGAAGCTTTGATCGATGATGAGCGGAATACGGAAATCGCGATGCATACTCGCAAACCGCTACCTTCGGATTCAATCACGTAATCTATTTATTCCATGCACCACATTTCAATTAAGAGCATGGAACGAGGTTTAATCGATCCCTTCAGATGTTATTCACGCGTTCTCATGTGCTTGCGCAATGGAATCATTTTGAAATTTGAAGGGCAAATGAATTTTCTATGTAATTCGCAGATATTTGGAGCTGCAGAGCAGCGGTCGTAAGGACGAGCTTCGACTTCACTACGTATCACGCCGGGATGGTACTGTCCACGTGGAGGCGTTTCCTTTTCGACTGGCCGATGGCGCCTGGCATAAGGTCGCCCTGAGCGTAAGCGGCTCGCAGGTCGAGCTGCTGGTCGACTGTCATCCCCTGTACAGGCGGCTGCTTAGGCCAGGACCACCTGACACCAATTTCACTTTGCCGCAGCTTCAGCTTTGGGTAGGACAGAGAAACGGCAGGCACTTTCTCTTCAAGGTACGAGTCAGTCATTTCAAGCTTGTGCGGATTCTGAATCCTCTAGTTGATACTGTTTCCAGTCTCCTGGTGTACGCTGTGTCCTTTCCGAATGGTGTTGCAACATTCTGGTAGCACTGCAGACAGAGTTGGGCATTAGTCGAATAAATTTTTATTCGAACGAACTCGAATAAAAATTTCGAATAAAGTGAAGTTATTCGAGAATAACGTATAAATTTTTAGTCTTTATTCGTTCCTCGTTATTTGTTATTCGAAGGACCCCCGTGGCGACTACGCGACACGAATAAGCGTGGGTCAGAACCCGAGCCGCTCCGTCTGGGATCCCGAGGTCCTCGGCCTCCGGTCGGGCCGAGGAGGGGATCATGAGACACGGGGCACGGGACTCGAGCTGAAGCGGCTTATTCGTGACGCTCAGTCGCCACGGAGGTCCTTCGAATAACGAATAACGACTAAAAATTTATTCGTTATTCTCGAATAACTTCATTTTATTCGAAATTCTTATTCCAGATCATTCGAATAAAAATTTAGTCAACTAAGAACTTATTCGTTATTCTCGAATAACTTCACTTTATTCGAAATTTATATTCGAGTTCATCAAATAAAAACTTAGTCGACTAAACATTCATTCGTTAGTCACGAATAGCTTTATTTTATTCGAAATTTTTATTCGAAGGTTAGTCGAAGAACAATTTAGTCGAATAATGCCCAACTCTGACTGCAGGTAACCTCAATCTAATCCCTGGATAAAGTTAGTTTCGATTCCAATAAAGAACAAGGCGTACTCCACTTCCTATAGTGTTGTCCCTCAGTCTAGTATTGCACACCACTTTTATAAGTCAGGGTAGCACTACTTCTAATCCTAAATACGAGCTTCACCGAATTGAGATAAGTTGGCACGATTCTCGCGCCACAGGGTGCTTTGCAGGATGTGAAGCTGATACCAGGCCCCCATGGCTACCTTTCCCAGTGTCCTCAGCTCGACTCGTCCTGTCCCACTTGCGGTCAATTTTCTATACTACAAAACACGGTGGAGCAGCTGATGCATAATCTCAACGAGTTAACGCGTAGGGTGAGTGAATCCTTGCAGCATCAACAGGGTCCTCGTCATGAGCTGAACCTTTCTTAGCGTCTTCAACGTTCTAGCCCCTAGCGGTAGATAACCAACATCTGCTGATTGACATCCTTCCTTTTAGCTAGCCGCTGCAGAGGGCAGAATAAGCAAAGTGGAGGAGTGCGAGTGCCAAAAGTCGTGCAGGGCTAATGGCACCGTCCACGAAGACGGTGCAACCTGGGAGAAGGGTTGTCAGCAGTGTTCTTGCGTTCACGGTGAAATCGAGTGCAGGCCAACACCCTGCGCACCTGTCACTTGCAAGAATCCTGTCATTCCTCAGGGGCAATGCTGTCCGATCTGTCTAAGTAAGCTTTCCATTCGTATGGGGCCGCAGACGCCTATCGTCGAGTAAGGATAAGGGTTAAGGGGCATGTGATGCCCATTGAGCAGTCCAACAGCCCAAAATTCGTTTCTGTTCTCTGTGATAGCTGGTTAATTTGCGTCGTGGTGCGTCTGTTCCCAGAGCAATGTTACTTGCATGGTGTGATTTACGATCACGGTGAGAAAGTCTCACCGAAACAGTGCGTAGAGTGCGACTGTTTCGATGGTAGCTTCACTTGTCAGAGATTCGACACGGAAACAAGATGTCCACCACTGCCTTGCCCACCTAGCGAACAAATTAGCGTGGCCGAAGAGTGCTGTAAGTTCTGTCCAGGTAAGCTCACACGTATAGTCGCCAGATGTCGATAGAAGTTCAATTTGTTACAGCAAACACAAAGGTGTAGTCATGTTAAGTGATGTAAATCTCTTGCCGTAAAATAATGCTGGCTTTCATTGCGTAACGAATAATGAATACATAATCACTCACTATCATTGCTTGTATAACTTTTTAACAAGAGACCAGTGTTATGCCCTTTGTTAAAGGTCTACTCATCTCCCATACCAGTCCACTAGTTAAGTACCAAATGAAAAAGTGATGCATGCCACGTCAGGAGACCCCTAGTTGGGCTTTCATATCCCCCCATTTCCATTCAATACGACCGTAACGCCATTAAAGCATCGCGAATGGCCAGCATGTCGAATTAACGAAAATTCAGTCCTGGACAGTGCCAATCCAATTCCCTAGCGGCGGCAACCTACCGCTAAAACTCAACTAAACACACTAATCGAATTTTCTAACCATCTCTCTTCTTCATCTGTGCCTGGCTAACCCAATTTAACCCAGGGGTGGACTACTGCGCGAAGGGTCACAAGTGTCACGCTAACGCGTCCTGCCTGAACCTCCAGACAACCTACGCCTGCCACTGCGATATCGGTTTCCAAGGGGATGGTCATAACTGTCACGGTATCTAATGCTTTCCTCTAACTTAACTCGCCGCACGCGCGTATTAACCATACCGTAATGCCGATGGAAGTGTACGCGCTTCGACCGCGGGTTGATGGGGAATTCCTCGCTGACCACGTGCAATTTCCGATCGACCCGCCAGCGTAAAATATTTAAACGATCATGTTGACATGCGGAGAACGTGACACGTGCGTACACACACGGTTCTTCGATGGCCACGTTGAAGAGCCAGATGTTCGGCTAAAATGATCGCGGTTACGAAATTGCGGTTACGGGGATACGGATTCCCACTGTGAGGCAGTGATTCTCAGAATTTCTTGGCAATTGATGACTCTTCCATGGTCAGTTTTAGGTTACTGCCTTACAGGGGGCACATCCACAACTTCGTAATTTGATGATTCACTTCTTAGCGGTCTAAAAATCGTCAAATATCGGGAAGGCACCACATTCGTGTACGATGTTTATCTAAGAATCTTGTCAATACTTCAGACGTAGACGAATGCAAACAGCAAGGTGGCTCCGAGGGTCACCACTGCAACGCCAACACGAAATGCGTCAACGTGATCGGCTCCTACACGTGCGAGTGTCTTCCAGGTTACCATAGGGTTGACAAGTTCAACTGCGCTGAACTGGACGAATGTACGACTGGCCACCATGCCTGCGATGAGCATGCCACTTGTGTCAACACTGCGGGTAGCTACTACTGTATCTGCAAGGATGGCTACACCGGTGACGGCTACACTTGCAAACGTACAGTATTCAATATTGTCTTCGATGTCTGTTGCGTTATCCAAAAACCATTTTCTACCCATTCTCTGATTGTCAGCACTAATGACATCTTGTTTCCTTCTGGTTCAGCTGTTTGCAATCAGACCTGCCAAAACGGTGGTGAGTGTGTGGCGCCAGGAAGATGTTCTTGTCGACGCGGTTACATCGGTAATAGTTGCGAACTGGACTTGGACGAATGTGCGAGCGATCTTCACAGATGCCACCAATCCTCCACCTGCTTCAATATGCCCGGTTGGTACTATTGTCGCTGCAAACCCGGGTACAGAAGCGCTCTTCACGATAGCACTCAGGGTACGCAGTGTCTCGACATCGACGAGTGCAATGATCAAACGATCGAGAGGAGGCATACGTGTCACCCAAGCGCCAAGTGTGTTAACACTGAAGGTGGATATGAGTGTGTCTGTTCACCCCAGGAGGACAATCACACTGTGGAGGAGTGCCGACTCAGTAAGTGCTACATGAAATAGTATGCAAAGATTTCGTAAGCCAAGTATCTGAGTTTCAAAGCTATCACCAGTTAAAGAACTTGGTCAATGTCTCTACCTCTATTCCTACAACGCCACCTATCCTTAGCCTGTGTCTTACCAACAACGCAACTAGGACTCTATGTCGGCTACGTATGTCCTGAGCAGGTTGCTGGTTCGAAAGTCGAGAAGTCGCGAACGGCGAGACCCTAGCCCCAGCCGGAAACCCCTGCAGAAGATGCACATGTAAGGATGGTGTAATCACGTGCAGGGATCCCATTTGCGACTGCAGCGCCCCAGGCAGCCACAGGGACAAGTGCTGCCCTCAGTGTGACCCTGCAGCCTCTTGCAGGCACCAGGAACTTCATCACCTAGTCTTCAGGAGCGGTGAACGATGGATATACCAATGCCAGACTTGCGAGTGCCTGGTAATAAGATTATCCATCATATGTCCACTGTCCTTTGCAGTTATGCAGGACACGTGGAGAAAAAATACTTATCTTCTATTGATGAAACAAATGCCTGTTGCAGTACGGCGAAATAGACTGTTGGCAGATGGAATGTCCGCCAGTGACCTGCTCTAACCCTGTCACAGAGGACGGGGACTGTTGTCCTCGCTGTGAAGATGATCCTTGCGCGAGGGAATTGCCCGGAAACGGCACATCTCTGTCGGTCCTGACCCGACCAAGGCCTTGTAGCTACTCTGGGATCATTCACGACAGCGGCAGCTCCTGGCAGGATCCCCATGACAAGTGCACCACATGCGAGTGCAAGGTAAGGAGGACGTCAGGCCACGATCACGTCGAAGGACCGAAGAAACCGAATCGTCGGTCCTTTATCCGTGCAAGGCCCGCAGGATACGGATAGGAATAGGGGGGTTCGTGGGAGAAGAGAGACGAAGGGTAGAAAAGAATCGATGGTCCAGACGAACGGCTATAGCTTGATCTATATAGAACAGAGATTGAAGTTTAATACAGGGTCTTCTGATCCTTTTATTTGCTGGGGCAGTGACTTGGACGCGGGATACTTTTTAGCAATTTGGACGGCCATGACAGTTTTATACGTCAGCGCTATCTAGCCTGCGCTGACTGCGCATTCTTCCTTCACGTTTACAAATATATTTATTATGTATATAAATGTACGAAATAACCTGGCCAATGATTCTTCACGTCGTGCTCTCTTTTCACGCGAAATCAAGAGCTCAAGGTCAGTAAATGAAAAGTAAATATCGCCTTAACTTAGCCGTGGATCTGTCATGTGTCTAATCAGTTGCGTTCATTATTTTAATTCGAGGATAAAACCAGTTGCTGTGCGGCAGGCGTCCATAAAAAAAAAAAACAGAATACACGTGGCGGATTAACATTACGTTAACATTTTTCACTTTTCCTGGTTCTTTTCCAAATATGATTTAGTGATATTGATCATAAATGCTCCATTATCATTGCTTCTTGTATGCATGAGCAAGCATAAATATTTGCGATGACTATTTTCCGCTGTAAATATTTAAAGGTAAACTTAAGATAATTGTAAATATATTATTTACTACTTTATATAAATTCAATTATCCTGGTGCTTGTTCCATATGAAAATTATGAATGAGCTTGAATGTGCTTATATAATGCTTTCAGAACATTCAGAAACTTATTAATATTAATGTATATTTGTTACATTAAATCGCAACTATACGTGTGCCTTTGTTATAAAAATTAAAAGGCAGAAGTAACCTTAGGTATTATTCATAAAACGTAGGCCAGAAAACCCTTTCAAATATATAATAATCGTTCTCCTTTAAACGTATTTTTTATCTTGAAACAAAAAACTGTGTATGGACTCTCGACTATTGGATCATACTGCATTGATTATTTTCCTATCGGTAGATTCGTATGCTCCATCCGCCACGTGTACGGTTAGAATCTAACACACACGAGCATATACCTTTTCGTTTTCTCGCTCTTTCTCTCTACCTCTTTTCGTCTCTCTTATTTATTTACCGTGTCAGTAGGTAACCCTCGTATAACACAAGGTGCCTATATACTGACTCTAATTTATTTCTAGTATGCCATTTATTTTTGCGGTGTGTATAACGCGTGTCGATTTCGCAAAGCTGTGCGCTAAAATCTTCGTATTTGATACGCCGAGAGAAAGACTGTACAGAACTGAAAGAAACACAAGTTTTTCCGATGCTGTGTTTTCGTCGAAGTCTTTGACGTTCATAGCTTTTCACATAGATTATCTCAAAGCTAACACCAATTCATCTAACTTAATAATAACCTAATATATCCCAGTTCAACGCGAACATAACCTATGAGTACTTGAAAACCTAGCGGAGTATTCCCTCTCTATAGGCTTGATGCTCAGGTCAGCTGACGTGCGTACAGTTGAGAGTGACATGCCATACATACTCATCATTGGCAAAGACAATGGTAGAGATGACTCTGGTGAATATAGTGAGGTTAAAAATTGAGCATACAGCGAGGGCGAAGATCGAGCATATAGAGAGGGAATAGGTAATCAACCGAGAACTCGAAGACTTGACGAAATATTACACAGTACCCGAAGGTTCTAACAATAAAGCATACTGTTCAGGAACATCTTCTCTCGGAGTTAGGTGCCATGGTGTCGTGCTAGTCTTGTTATTATGCGATCACAAGCTGTATTCACCACTTGTAAATTACTCCAAGCCGTCTTTTTTGACAAATACCAGCGTCCGAGACACGTTCAGGGGCGTCCCTAAGCTAGCCTTCAATTAGATATACATATATGTGTACGTTTTTTTCGTTGGCTGCCTTGCACGCGGCAGTGTTCATTATAATTAGTCTTTCACCTTCAGTAAAGAAAGACGAGACGTCCCAAAATTCGGCACCGTATATATATAAATATTTATTCTGCATGTCTACCCAATGATCAGAGTAATCTCATTTTATGCGTAACGTAGATACAAGAGTCATTGTTATTGTTGTTATTATTATTTCTCCTAGTGACAATTGAGTTACCAATTGTAATAAGTTTTTTGTTTGTCCCTCGCTCACTGTATGGGCCAAGTCCTAAATAGTGTATTCAAGAACAATACAGGGATCTCGAGCAACTTCGATCCAGATGTTCGTTCCTTCTGATCGTCACTGATCGCTCGCGGCTCAAGAGACCAATATACTGTATTGGGATCGACACTGTCGTGGCTATCAGCGGGCAAACTAAATTCAACAGACCAAAACGATCGAACACTGCCGCGTAGTGTAAAAAGGAACCGCGTCGCGTGATCGAGCAAAAAAGACTGTGGACACGGAGAATCGGAATTGGTAATATCATTGCTTCGGGTCGGCCCTGCATGGATCGTGTTCGGTATATAGTTGCCTGACAACGACTAATCGAAAGCAGACCCGACCTCATGGCGAACGACGTAGCATGGCCTGAGCCTTGTCGATGCGTTCACATCAGCATTCAGTTATCACCAAAATCAGGCATATTGGCCCATTTCCTATGGTACACGAAGAACAGTCCATAAAAGACCGTTAAATGAAATAAAAATTGTTCGGAGGGATAGATGCAGACCCCAAACGAAGTGTCTGATTGAGATACAAAAAGGGACTAATAATGAGGGCACCTGACAATTTGGGCTGGGTGAACGGATCGACTTGGATAGGTGGACTGATGTGTTGAGCAAACAAAAAATAGTGCTGATAACAATGATGTGAAATTTTTAACCCCGCCATACTGCCCGTGACGACTAACCTGATAGCCTAACGATGGGTATCCTTGCAGGTGCCGTACTGCGCCCAATTGGTGAGCAATAGCGCGTGTTGTGTGCATCGGTAATCACGTCACTTCTACCTCACCTATAATCTCTCTACCCGCCTCTTCTCTTTTCGTTATTAATGTCTCTTATTGTTATTGTTTATTGCCCATGACTAATCTCGAGCTCGAGTGCTTTCGTTCCTTCTTGCCTGCTTAGATAGATTCTGTACCCCTCTCTGCTTCTTTTTGTCTTTCTGTTTCTCTTTCTTCACTGTATTACTGAATTCTTTAGATTCTAAATAGTAGCCCGCGTGTTCCACATTAGAGCTCTTCCCAGTCGTTGATCGCCGCACGCTCGTCACTAGGCTTCCTCCATTACGTTTTCTTTGGCTAGGTTAGGTCTGCGGAGTGTCTATGTCACGTGACTGCGGACGCTAAGTTGAAAATTCATTTAGGGGATGTGGTTGCAATATTGGCACTCAAATGTTCTTCCTTCTCATCAGAGACTGGAAATATAACCTGGAGGCTCTGAAGAATCTCGTTGGAAAGCTTTGTTCAGGAAGTGGATGTTAGGAGAACGGTTAGCACGACTGCTTCATGTAGTTTGACGATATGCCATCTCATAATTGAGTGATAAACTCACGTACAAGGGCTGCTTGGATAAAAAATATCGCGAACAGTACGTGGCAGAGACTAGACGTAACATTAAGCCAGGGAAATATTAATTCCATGGGGGAATCGCGAGCACGCCGCATGATTCATAAATTGAATTCTTATAAAAAATATTCTTGATCGACGATCTTTCTATTATTTTTAATTGCAGCACCTTAGCACAAGTTCCTTCACACAATAAATTCTAATTTTAATTAATTTCTGTTATTGAGAATAAGTCTGTCAAAATCGGTTTCAGTATTCCACAAATTTTCTCATTTAATTTCCTTCGGATTTAATCGTTTCATGCTAACCATCGAAAGATCGATCAAGAAGTATACATATGGAAACTTCATTCTAAGTACAATGGCTTAAGTGCACGTTAAAAGAAATTGCATGCACCGACTCACCCCCACGCTCTCATGACTAAACAATTCGATTAACTTCACTTATTGCGCACACTTAACCCCAAGACGCACTGTCCACCGACCTTGCTCGGTAACGTAGATCTCTTTCTTACCGGTTATTGGTATCGTTCGGGGCGCACGGCACACGCGGTGACAGACACACACACACGAAAAAGAAAACACAGACTGCATTTTGATATGTTTCTTTGTCTTTTTTAATTATGTTTTTTCGTTACACTTGAGCCTCTTTTGCACCCTCCTCTGATCTGCATTCGAGATTCAATAGAAGCACCAAGAGTCTCTTTCTCTCTGTCTATCGAGTGTTGTCCAGCAACGATTCTGGCAAAGAATTTTCACGAATCAGACTCAAGGGACTGTTTTTAATTACGTCTCACACTTACAAAGTTAGAAACTCCATCGAAAAATAAGAGAAGTCAAATGTTCCAATTCAATTTATTTCAATACACTAACAGCTTGTTTCTTGGCTCTGTTTGGCAGACTAAGAAGCCAATTACTTAGAAACTTCTATCCTACAGTAAATGCATTGGTATAAACTCACTGTGACATAGACTTATATTGAAAATTACCCTGAAACTACAATCTATCTTCACTTCTTAAGGGGTTACCGTTACTTTGCCAGAATCGGGGCAGATCGTAGTGGAAGCCCAGACACGTTGTCGTCAGGTGTCGATACATACTATGGAAATTCATTGTTTTGCCTTCCCGAATGTCAACAGCATGATTGTTATTAAGAAGTTACTGTAATTGTGGTTGTAAAGCATAAACAATCCAAAATGTCTGATTGGCTCACGTGAGGTCGATAGAGGAAATGGCGTCGAAGTCGGTGCGATCCGGACATCACGATGAGGTCACATGAACGTGAGGTCGCTGGATATTCACGTCGATTTTACTTTATCCACAGCGGAATCATGTGCTGGTTCCATAAAACAATGAATTACATATTATGTGAAGGATAACCTAATCTACCCTTCCGTGATACGAAAAGTCTTGGATCTATATTCTCCAATCACTTCCAGTTTCCCCTTGTGCGGCTTGATCAATTGTGCGATATGACATACGCTTTCACCTGACCATTCGGCCAAATTTACACCAATTAGAGAATTATCACAATTGTTTGGCATACCACTATAGGACGATTCTAGCAAAAATGACAGGTGTGCAGCGCTGATCTAAATGTACACGTACGTGCACCACAATTGCAACATATGTGCGTTTTCTGCCAGAAAGTTAATAGAATCCTTATCTCAAAAGAAACAAGATCCAGGGTCAACATATGAAATGGATGTCTTTTCAATTGACTTACTAGTTTCTGTTCTTTTACTGCTAATACTCTAAACGATGAGGAATATCGAAACTTTTGGAACCTTAGAGCTGATACTCCTGAAGGCAGTAGGATTAGGTACGTGACTGCAAGCATCATCCCTCCAATTTACCAAAGTGACAGACATAGCTGTTTCACGCAAACACGCACTAACACAGTAACCTCCAGTTCCTCCGATACGCTTATCAGGAAGCTTAACGAAAAGAATCCAAAGCAAAAACCAGATCATCTCAAAGATAGCCGCAAGAATAATCCTTCAAAAAACCTTCACCCTTCCCGTCCAGTTTGTGTCGCACATCGCACTGCGTAAGAAAGTACACCCTTGCAAAATCGCCAAGACTTTTCGTAACGAGAGGGAAGGAGACCGTGAAGGGGCAAACGCGAAAGACGAAAGAAAGTGGCGTTCCATTCATGGGTGGCTAACCCATTGTCCAACGAACCTCTCCGTAGGACGGGCAGCTATGCTGTAGCTACGATTACGGCTGCGCTGGCGATTTGGGCGACGACGAGCAGCAACGCCCTCCAGTCGTTGTTCCTGAGCCTTTCGTACGCGGTCTACCGAGCCCTGCGGGGTCACCGATGGCTGACGGTGCACAGAAAGCAGCTCTATCAGCGGTTACCGCTACCCCCGGTGGTGCAACAGTCGCCAGTGGCTACCTCCTGTCGCCCTCGTCATCTTCCTCGTCCGTCAGCGCCGCCAGCGTCCCCAGAAAGGTTCACTGGACCCTGCAGAACGCGGCCCAGCCCAAGTCCCAGCAGCAGCACAGAGACGATCGCCGTGCCCGAGTGCAACAACAGCAGGCTACACCAACGACCAGGCACCAGCTGGCCTCTGGAGGAGCGACGACGACGCCGACGACGCCTCAACGTCCTACATCCGCGGCGGCGACGACGTCGTCGACGACGACAGCCAAGGCTCCGGTTAAGTACGAAGCAAAGCCTCAAGCGCTATCCCGTCGTCAGCGCGCCAAATCCTCGAACAGCCTCGCGAAACATCGAAACAACGCGTCCTCTTCCTCGTCCCCGTCGCCCTCGCCTCCACTCGCCATGCTGGTACCCTCTAGGGCTGATCTGGACACGGACCACGATTCAACCAGCAGCACGCCCAGCAACACTGTCATGGCCAACGGGTACCGTCAATCCTCGGCCAGCCGTCATCGCAGGAGCGATAATACCGAGTCTGTGGCGCGAGACAGCGCCACTTGAGCCTGGTGGCCTAGCAGGCAGCTTGATGAGACAGAAATCAGCATTGGCAAGGCATTCCAGGGGGTGTAGATGCAGAACAGGGGTAGCCCAATATGTAGGAGCGAACGGAGAAGCGTTCTCTGTGGTCACCTGGTCATTCGATGCGTAGTTCGTCGAGAGACGGGGATAGGAGTAAAAGGAACACGAGCGGTAGGAAGGCGCGAGCTATTTGGGAGTCCACAGAACAACGTTGCATCGATGACCTAGGAACGTCCTGACTCTAGGAACGTCCAGTTTGTGCTGGACGCTGCAGAAGAGGGCCGCATCTCTGTTGGCTCGTCGTGATCCTCGATCATCTAGATATTCGGCCCGCTTCCACGGATCATCGTTGAATTCATAACAGACACTTGTAGAATGTCATCTGTGGACTGTGCGAGCTGACAGTGGTGACAGTACGCGGTGGTGTGAATGGTTCAGAAGACGATCGGTGTGAGCCGGGGCCTCAACTTCTAGTCCGTTGTAGCGTCGCGTCCCTTTCCTCGAGCAAAGGCCTACCGGAACGGTATTTAGCGAAATATCACAGTCGTTCGTTGAGATTCGTCGAGGATGAGCCCATTTCTCGCGACACTCGGGTGTAGTCTGGTGTTCATGTCCGCGGTAGATCGCGAGGGATGCATGATCATATCGGTGAACGTAGCGGAGAATTAGGTGCCAAACTCGAGCCTGCCAAGCCAACATGAACAGCTTCTTCCGTCTTCACGACTGAGGACGACCAGAGATAGATAAAATACGTTTCCTTTCTTTCCTTTTTTTCAAGTGGGATGATGATAATCTCCTGTGCGTCCGTCGTTGTCAACGGTTGTCGGACACAGCCATCGCGTGGCTGATGGGTCAAGCATAAAGATAGTCGTGGTGATAGATGCAGTTTGTTGGTCATGGTGGACCGGTAGAATCGAGAAACTGAGCCCAACGAAGCAGAGACGTGTCTGAGTCTAAATGCTTTCGCAATTCCTTTCAGCGTAATTTCATTGAACAGGTAGCGCACAATGTTTGGGCCTTATAAAGTATATAAATTGTCGATGTTCCGCTATGGATGAATCTCGTAATCGTACTTTCCAGCCGGCGGACAGACGAGAGAACGCGGCGTCTAGTTATCGTAAGGAATTGAATTTAATCCCATCGAGAGAGGACAAAGTTATACATAGGAGAGTTCCGTAATATACTTATAATATATACAAATATATATATATATATATATATAATATATGAAAAAATATCTATATATATATATATACATGATAATGTATATTCGACGGATACCATGTGAAACATAACGAATCTATCTATGTTGAGTATATAAATCGGACGATATTATCGACGTATAAAATATTCCACTATGGATGATCATATCTCGTGACAATATAAATAATGACGCGGTACCGACGGGAAGCTATATACAATCATCTATAGCTCGTGTTTCTCTGGTGAATATAGTCTACGCTTGAAAGTAAACTTAAGGATCATTAGGGTATCGGACCCCTTTCATGGAGATCTCGATCACGAAGTAGGGATCGACGAGACGGTTCAGTTTCTCTGATTCCCGTGCGCTGGCTGGTTTATGCCTGATCCAGACATCGAATCGTCGCACTCGCGCAACTTGTGCCTCCAAAGTTAACGAGACTTTGACCCTCGGACTCTTTTGCACGAGGTGGAAACCGGACGTGATTATCAATTTCAGATTGCACATTATCAGTTAATTTATAACCACGATTTTCATTTTCATTGCGTTAAATTCTTGCTGTGACTTAGTAGGGACCTAGTACAGGCCTAATCAAGAGACCCAATTACGGCTATACTGAAGACCTAGCGGTGGTCTAATCAAACCCCGATAGTTGCGCGCGAGTAGGGACCTAGTGCAGACTTATAGCGAGGGTACAGTAAAAAGAAAATCTAATCAGGCTCTATTGAGCAACCTACTGGAGGGATTCGGAATACTGACACGTCTGGCTTTTCACCTTGCCACTTAGGTCTCCTGTTCAATTACTAGTTGTACACCGGACGATGAACGTGCCGGCTCGCTCGAACGATTCTTTATCTCGCTCAACCCAACGCGACCACTACGACTACATTCCTCCTTGATTAACAATAAGTAGGCACTAATGAGAGAAACATATAAATATAAATATATATATAAAGAAAGAAATGAATAAATAAATAATTAAATAAATGGATGAACAAATAAATAAATGAATATATATAAAAAGAGAGAGCACGAGTGTGTATATATATACACATATGTATGTATGTATACATATACGAAAGGAACGGTGAAGTACTCGAGTGAATATAGGGTATAACCTATCTCCTCACGAAATATGAGAAACAAAGAACGTAGGGATTTATATAAAAATGCATTCGAGAGTTCACCGGCATCGTTTGTTCAATGTGCAATAACCTAACGGTAACGGCTTAATTTGTAAAGGAGATTCCTACTGATGGCGCAGAGCCAGTGACGCTCCATTCCCGATGGAGGATTTTATTAAAGGCAAACGGTATTTCGCTTGAATCGCGTGGCTGTCACTGAAATTCGGATAATTGAACGCAGTTTTTGTTACTTTTAATTGCACAGTTCCGAAGGTTCTTCACTTTCGTCGTACCCCTTAATTCTTTACATCTTTGTCTAGTCTTCTTCAATTTTAGAGTCAAAGATCTCCACTCCGATGAAAGGGATTTCACAGCCATGCGATGCTAAGACTTCAAACACGTACGAAGTGGCGACGATTTATTTTACTTTTATCGCTGCTTACGCATGCGTGAATATGATTTTCGATGCCAGGCATATTGCAGTTCTAAGGCTCGTTCTGAATGACTCGGGAAGACAAAGATACGAGCTTGCATTTCGTCCTTTTCACTCAGGAAACACGTCGTTCCTTATTGAGAGCACAAACCGTGTATTCCAGATGAAGATCGAGAATATATGAGGAACCACGAAATGGACGAAGCTAGAGCGAGCTGGAGCGAAAATTATCCGCCTTAAAAGGGTTTCGTACGTGTGTACACGCTACACACACTGAAAACTATAACGGGGATAACGACGGGAAGCGTGCATCGGCCTGAACACGTCATATTAATTGATAATTAATAAACGATTAATAACGGTGTTGCTCTGGTACTGTATATAGACGTGTAATGTTATAGTAACAACCATTAGCGGAGGGCGTACATTATACATATTATACATAACACGCATATTATTATACGATTGAGACTACTCGCCGTGCGATTTTGACTACTTATCGAACGAATAAACATAAACAGCAACATATGTAACGAATTTACTGACGAGCAACGGAAGTATAATGTCGGTGATGATGGCACCGGGGAGAGGTGGCGGCATTTTGGATAGGCATTTCTGATAGGAATTCGAACGATCCTCATGTAAAGTTTAATTTTGGGCAAGATCGAAGTCGACATTCAGACGCTTCCTCTCTCCTCTCTGTCTCTGTGTCACTCGTTCTCCCTCTAAATCGTTCTCTTCGGGGCGTTCCTCGCGAAGAGCTCGGCGCATCGTATCGTAAAATAGTATGCAATTAAATTAACAGATAAATAGATCGTATACCTATTGTATTATCGATATCGTGTTAAGCATTAACGGACAACTAATCTCGAGGATCGAGGGAAAAAGCTGAGAGGTCGCGAGGCCACCCGTGGCGACATCTAGGTCGCTCAGTGGCGACACCTATGTCCACTAACTACCGATCGCCGCGCAACAGTCGATGGAACGCACTTGGCACAAACGAACACTGAGAAAATCGTCGAAGATTAGCGCATACTACGAAGTTTGAATTTAGATGTAAAATGCCGCGTATCCGGACGAGTAGAGGATAAGACGGGTTAGAGTGTCTCGTTGCCAGATACCACGGGGCACAGAATCGACAATTACGGTGATCGCGCTTTGATACGGCGGTCGATTATAGTTTAAGGTACTCCTAATACCGTTTTAGAGACACTTAACTTTGCAACGAAACGAGAAAGTCGATAAGGTTTATCTGCTCGTGATACTTGAGGGTACCCCCACTTTTGTAGAAACACTGAGAAAACATACCTGCGTCTTCATTCATAATGTCATAGCCTCGGGACACCATAAACATTGTCATCATCCCGAATCCTCACGAGGGATCGACACCTCGTCTGGCAACGAGCCATTCCCACGCGATCACCCACGTGTTGTTCTTCGTTCGATTAGACACGATAGACAGACAGGTCTCGTAATCAGGTAGGTAGGATAGATAGATCGGTAGATAGATATTTGGCAGATACCTGAAGGCAGGGCGGCGATAGGCAGAGCCGAAGTCGCGTACCATAGCGGATCTAATTGTATAGTGTTCACTCGTTACTTCGTATTTTGCATAGAGTCGAGAAACAAAAGATAAAAAAAGAAAGATACTGACGCGAAACGAGAGAACAAAGGTGTGGACTTACCCAGAGAGGAACCTCGAGGACGAAGAAAAGGATGAAGACGAAGAACACGAAGCGAACTCTAAACAGACTATCCAAGTAGTTAAGGAACACCGAGATCAGCCGGAGAATATCTTTTATAGTGTTACCTAATTATTAATAACAGTTTACCGTTACTCTTGACTACTACTAGTACGCCTAATTACTATTACCGAAGTAACTACTACAACGACTACTAGTAAGCGCTTACTGAATGAGATTAACGAACATCTACTGCAGCCAGCCTAGTCCCAGTTTAATCTGTGGTAACCGTAGACGTTACTAACGTTGCTATCTACTGGCACTAATGTTACTGTCATCGTCACTATTGCGTTCAATTATCATTACGTGTGATCGGTGGTCTACACGGTGCATCCTGCGGCTCTAACACCTCGAAATACACCAAGATAACCTGCCTATATCCATGTTTTCAGAGGGTGACTAAATGGGGAGCCTTCTAATGGGAGCCTCTTTGTTGTTAGACGTAACGTAAGCTGTAAAAGTCTATGAAGTGTCTTGTTTACCCTGTTCGAGTCCTATTGAAGCTCCCTTTCGCGTTTTAGGGTAGAACAGATGGGTGGAGCCACGGGATGCACCCGCTAGGCCATTGCGTAATCGAGTGTCGTGTACACACGACACCAAAGAAATGAATCAAGCGAAGCGCTGCTAGTGTTTCTTATTGGCACACTGGCTAGCGGCTGCCGCTGTCGTCACTGCCGGGACTTTCATCCATCGAGTTTGTTCATTCGATCATCTGATCAGGGTACAGGCGGCCGACACTCATGGACGTCGAGTTTCTAATTGTTAACCAGTGCTACTAACGTTACTTATACTATTACTAATAACAGATACTGTCACTATTACGCAATACTATGGTCGTTTTCGTACAGTCGTCGAGAATCGTCGCGGAATATATACATAGGGGTTCAAACGAACGTGACTGGGAGTGGATGAACACGTGAGTGCTACGTCTGCGCCGCCCTATACACAGGTGTACGCTACCTGGTGACGTGATGTCGGTACATACGAGATGAGAATGCGAACAAGAAACGTGGAACCTCGCTCTTCCAGCGTACTTTAACCCTTTTTCGACTGACGTACCTTCAAATGTTCGTCGCTGTTCATGTCAAACGACTCCTAAACTTGGACAGGTAGACCGGCTTTTAATTGAGAGATGGTATCCATACACGCCATTACTTCTTTTGCGGGTTTTGATAAAACAGTATTGCAAATATGCTCATGCTTCTCAGACTCAATCCAGACCCAACCTGAAGTTAGCTCAAACCTAACCTAGACCGAAATCATGGATTTAATCACAACCTAATCCACAACAATGATTTCTGTTGGCATTCACACCAGTTATTAATAATTTCTGCAACTTTCGAAATCCAAAAACCCCATTCGATTATTTGAAAAAGAGGCACTATAATTCAGAAGACCATCCACATTCTGTTGTTCTACTGCCCATAACCTCACCATCAAACTTTTCATCGTGTTTTCCATGCTTGTCGTGCGACGAGTGTTTCAATGTACGAGTGCAACTTAAAGTTGATAGCCTACGAATAGGGACGGATCCAGAGATTCGTAAAAAGCTGAAGGGTGGGGGCAGGCACGAGAACCACGTGACCGGATTATACAAACGACATCGAAGCAGTCGTGAAAAAGTAACTTTATCCCATACTAGTCAGGTGTTAAACTTATTTCACATAAACGAACATTATTTTCCACATTTTGTTCAGTCCTTTTTAATGGTTTCGTGTTTCCCGCCCTTCCCCCACTACTATACCAGCTGAATCCTCCCTCGCCTACGAATTATTGTACGGTACCGCCGTGTATGGGTGTAATGAAGTTGATTTTCTAGTCAGGTACGATTACGAAAAAGTCATTTTACGTTCGGTGACAGTCAGTCACGTAATTTTTACATCGCTGTGAATATGTAAGACGTTTTTCTGTTTCTTTTTTTTCTCGTCAGGTCAAACGCGGCTGGTCATTAAGAGACGAGCGAACTAACATACACCTACATATACATACACATGTAAAAAAGAAACAACAGAGACGACGATTATGGGATACGATTTCGATTAATATATTAATTATGAATTATTCATATTATTATTATTGCGAACTATTATGATTATGGTTATCATTGATTACTACCATCGTCGAGTTATTAGTTACTATCACTGGAGTCATATAATACCTTTGTAAATGAGAATCAAGACACTGACGGCTAGGGAAAAAAAACTTAATAAATTGAAATTCTATTAACCCAAACGCGTTCAACTATTCATTCCATTGTTTCGACTCTCTCTTCCTTCTGCAGTGGAATTAAGAGTATCCCGAACTTGAAAATTCTATCCTTGTATAAAACAAAGGATGTTTTGCGGAATTTTGACAGAGAAATGAAAACACACCACTACCGTGTAGTATGTTCTGCTTCTTTAAAAGATAATTTAAACTTGTCCTTCGTTACGAAACAGCAATAAGTGCTGTAAGTTGCCCATCCGCAAGATACATATTCATTTTATGCACAATTTTACGTGACAAAGATCCCAAAAATATGTAATTATCTTCCTGTCCGTTATTTGACAAGTCGATTATGTATATATATGTAAAAGTGAACTAATGAGTTGGTCTGCGTCTACGTTTCCTTATCATTCCTCCATTCAGTCTATATCGGTTTAGGTTATCGACTACATCCTGGCTATTGTTCGGCTGCCAAAAGACTCGTGCATGCCCGAAGTTTATAGGGTCGCGACATCCATTCTTCATGGTAAGAACGGAATCTCGTCGATGGCCTCTAAATATTCCCTTCCAGAAAGTTTGTTAGGAAAAAAGGTATAAGAATCCCTGGCGCAAACAAGGCGAACCCCGTAAATTCCTAAACCAGTATTCTTATGGATATCTATTAATTATTCTCCCCAAAAGCAAATGTGGTACAGCGTTTTCAAAATTATAATCCGTTTCTCGAATATCAGGCATGGTGTCTAAATTTTACACGGAAGAAATCCTTAAGAATCCGTGAACTAAGGCATGCGAACCCCTAAACCTCCTAATCTAGGATTCACGGATACACCTGCCAATTGTCCCTGTGCCTAACGACAGAATAGATAACGTATCTCAATTTTAAAAATGAAATCCCCAAAGAATTTCTGAAGCGACCTTAAATCTTTGAAACTATACACCACTCTTGATAGGCCCTGACTATGCGCCAATACTTCCAATACATGTAAGATAACCAAACCTCAGAATTCGTCCACCAGCGTGACGTTTATCGTGAGAAAGAAATATGACAGACAGGCATCCATTCACGTCAATGCTTATCAGTGATGCTATCTGACAAGGATACGGGTATTCCTACTGGTTGACTGCGGTACGATGCGTCAGTTGACAACCGCCAAGCGACCGAGTTCGACATACTAAACGTAGCAAAATTTCTCTCCGGTGTCCAATTATAATAGTATAGCAATAGGAGTAGTAACCATCTAACGAGTAGTATTATACCCATTTGATTAAAACGGTTTATAGACGATTCTTCGTTAATTGATAGTGATACTACCAATTCGGTGTTACCCCCATTACTACTAGTGAAAGTAATCGTTTTCAGTCGATCAAGATGGCAAACATAAAGAATCTGCTCCAGTCACCACCAGAACAGCTGCAGGACTTCTTGAACTCCTTTGACGTCGTCCTTTCGGACTGTGATGGCGAGTTTTCAATTAGCTATCTTGTTTATAGAAGTCCCCTGACCAATTCCTAATGGAACTATCTTCATTACTGTGTCAGGTGTTCTCTGGCATATGGAGAAACCTATCCCAGGAGCAATGGAAGCTCTGAAGAGACTGAAGGACCTGGGCAAGAAAGTGTACCTCGTGACGAACAACAGCACGATGAGTACCGATCGATACTCCCAGAACATTCGGAAATTAGGACTGGAAATACATCCGGTTAGCTCGTGTTTTCTTGTTGATAAAATAATAAATGATTATAAAATCCAAGTCTGATCAGAGGTAGGTGTATATAAACTTAATGGAAGTACTAACTTCGCTTTCGATAATTTAACATTGAAATAGACTTAGATGATTTACTATTCCATGTAGGCTGTACTATGTCAAGTCCTCTTCTTGATTAGCACCAACCTCATTGATTACAATGACCTTGAAATATATCACCAACTTGGTTTTTTCCATAATTTTGTATTGTCATCCAAACTATGCACGTCTGCAAAGTTTCAAGACAATTGGATTGGTGGAAGTGGATTAAAATTGAGTTTCTAGATTTGAACCAAACATACAAGAAACAGAGTGTCGAAGCTGAATAAAATTGTTTAATGCCATGGAAATTGTTAGTCATAAACGGTAGAACTTACCATACATTAAGATTAAAAAAAATCTAAAATGACAACGAATAGTTTGTCAAGCTTATTTACATAGCGCTATCTTACTTAGATTCATTTTTGTGGAATTCTGTCAATACTCAATAATTTTCGTGGAAATGTGTCAATACCTAAAAAAATTGCAACAGTTATCTATGTATTTCAAATGGAATTTATTGTAATTGGTATTTCAAAGTTGAATAGGACAGCATAGACCGCTATCAGTTACTGATGTTTATCAACTTGGCACCTGGCAATCAGAAGATTTACACCAAATTAATTAACGGTTATCGTCAATGATACTTGGGGATCGCATTTTGCACATTAATCTTCTAAAAACGCAATAGGCGACTTGTTTTGAATATTACATGCGTATATACATATTATGTACTACATATGTACCTCTACTAGAAGAAAAATAGAAATAAGCCATTATGGCCACAGTATAAGACATAGGTAAAAGACGTATTAAAGATAATATATGATCTTGCAAATTCATGAACGACGGTGTAGATCAGTGATTCCTAACTGGTGGGTCGCCACGGATTTTTTTTAATATTATTGAGTTAGAATTATAAACTGAAATACCTATTTTTAATGTGTTTTCTTTACCTTATTAAATTTAACTTTCAAGTCAAATTATTCCAGTATTCCTTTTACAACACCCTCAAAAAACTATTTCAAAAAAAGAACTTGCCCGGAAGTGTTCAGACGCAAGCACTCATGATTGATTATGTCTCAGGAAGAAATAATAACCACAGCAAAGGTGATCACGTGGTACCTGAAGAAGATTAACTTTCGCGATGAAGCGTTCGTCATTTCTTCCCCGGTCTTCCGGCAAGTCCTACTGGATGCAGGTATCAAATTGGGAGAGGAAAGCGTAAGTGGGATTAAGCAGAAACCTAATTAGAGCAATCCATTTAATATTTTGCCGAAAATATTAGTTCGCAACATAGAAAATCGATGTAACTGACATCAAGACAATTAACATGAACTGCCATTTCTATTTTTAGCCATTAGTCGACGAAAATAATCCAATGGCAACAGTTAAGTCTATACAAAACTCGCGGTCGATTAAGGCGGTGATCGTTGACTTCAGTCTGTACTGCGATTGGGTGAAACTAGCTTTTGCAATCTCTTGTTTAGAGAGGGACGACGTTTTGTATCTTAGCGGTGCTCAGGATGAGTGGGTTGTCTGCAGTTCCAATACGAAACTCTTAGGTAATCCATTAATTCAATTAATCGCCATTAATACTTTGTACAACAGCTGTTATCATGATGACTATCCCAAAATTCTCATTCTCGCAAGTACTAGTCTAGCCATTTATATTAATATAAATACAATGATCAAATTTGGACGTTATATCATTGATTTTTCACCATACTCTCTAGTATGTTGTGATATGAAATGCTGGAAGAAGAGTAAGTACAATACAGTTTAGATGTATGGCCTACGCCTGTGGTTGCCATTAAGAAAATTGGGATCAAAATGATGCCCTTGAACATGCTGGTTGCTGTTTGTACTTTAGAGTAATATTTCTCCTCAGGACCTGGCCCCCTGATTGACATCATTACGAGACAGAGCAGAAGGACTCCCATAGAGTGCGCGAAACCCAGCCGTATCCTGAGGGAATTCGTTTTAGAGACGTGTGGAATACAAGATCCAAAACGATGCTTATTCATCGGTGACACGTGAATAACATTTTTTCCCTCCTTTTTACATACTCGTATCTGATGAAGTACTGTGTTAGTAAAACTGTTGCTTCTTCACAACTTCAGGATAGATCATGATATGAAGTTCGGAACATTGTGCGGATTCCAGAAGCTGTTTGTCCAAACGGGCCTCAACACCATAGAAGACGCTGGTCAGCTAACGGAGACGCGTCCAGACTTCTACATTTCAAGTTTAGGGACCATGTGCTCACTTATCGATTCGATGCAAATTGATTCTTCAAAAATGGAAGCCAGTTAATGACTTCGCGATCTCGGAGAATCGTAAATATTACGTTTTCATTCCAGTGTAAAAAGTTTTTTAGCTTAATTTAAACGTAAGGTGAACCTTCAGAAAGTACTAACCTCTTCAAGCCTTCTCGTCCTTGAAAAGCCTTATCCGAATTGTAAATATAATTGCAGCTTATATAAATGTAAATATTTTTACATGATGTAAGTCGTATGATAACTTATTACACACATGTATCTGTATAATTACTTACGTGCTGCGAGCACCTAACATTGTAAAGCCAATTTTTGTAAATTCCAAAATAAAATGTTATGTTAGAAGGAGAAGAACTCACTTTCACTAATATTTAATGTCTTTGGTTACCTTTCATGCATATGGAACGACAGAAAACTTTTAATCTGTTTCCAAGATTCTTTTTACGTTATAGATGAAACATTCGAACTTGATTTTCTCCCAATTTTGTTTAGAATACCCTATACGTTTATCGAGATGTTTTACACGGTATGAACTATTTGCGAATTGAGTAAAATCGGGGACCCAAACTTTTTATAATCTCCTCCTAAGATGAGTTCAATAAGTAACCTACTTCCTAGACAAGTTATACACTTTTATCGAGGGCACGGTAAGTGCCCTTGGCCCGGCTACGACTAGGCAAGATAAAAACTTACCAACCTACAAAAAGTAGAAGAAATAAAACGATAAGAGTGAGTATCGGCGACGCCTTGGTGCCATTCAGTTACCTTCTGTGGATAGCTGCTAGCGCACAGCGCAAAATCGTCCACGCGTAAGGCCTGCGCTGGATAATTTCGCGGGAGACAGAAGAGGGAGGTGTGTTAAGAAGCATTGCATAATACTAGATGTAACACTGGGAGTCAGAATGTACGAGGAACGTGGTTGAATCTGTTAAACCTGAAGAACAATAACTTTGTGAAGGACATCAGCGATAATTATGCAAGGACATCCGGTACGTGCGGCATCTTTTACATCCATTCGTGCAGAATTTATGGGGAAAGTGTTTGTGTCACATTTTGTCAGCTGAGAGCAGTTTTACTTGTGACTTCCGATCGTGGCATGGTGACTGATCAATTTTGAATCAGAATTATTTGAATTAGAAACACTTCCGATACGGTGTTTGAAACCAGGTGCGCGAATGAATGTTGACGTGGTTTGGATCGCTGAAGCTATACACATGATAACGCAGAAATTACACTCTCAATCACATGTCTCATGAAAAAAAAATTATTAATACTCCTGGTGCACATATTTTCCTTCTTCTTTTTTTTAAATCACAATCACTTTTGTCAGGATTGGCGATCAACCGCAGTGATAACATGCAGTATAGCGGTAGTTTGCGTGGTGGTCCTGTGGAATATACGGAGGAGCTCCTCGAGGAAAAGGAAACAAAGAAAAACGGATACAAAGCAGATTAAAGAGATCAATGAAACCGCCACCAGCCACGCAAATCACACAAACAAAGTAACTCATAAAATCCAGGAACCAAAATGTCTTGGAAACCGATTTATTCCGGAATTGCCTGAACCAAAATGGCAGAAAGTAGGCCAGATTCAGGAGCTGTACGTATACCCACTGAAATCTGGGCGTGGAAAAGACATTAGGGAATGTAATTTCACAGAGTATGGAATAAGTATCGATAATGGCGAACTATTCACTCTTCGAGACAGGTAATCTGCTTTTTATTTACACAAATTTTTCCATCTATGTACCAGATTAGACCCATTTGATTTCTTCCTGAAAATGTAACTAGGTCTGAGATAGACTCCCTAATAAAAATTGTAAAATATTTACAATTGACTTTCATCGACGTCTTCAGCACACTCCTAATAAACCACATTCAATTTGCACTAGTAATGAGCACCTGTTAGTGTCCAATATTGCGAAATGTGTTAATTGAATTTCAAAGACCGTTTTATAAGCCTCTACCACCGTGTAGGTCAATTTTATTATTAAAATACAAGCAGGTACTATTAGCACTCTCTTCTTCATCTTTCTTTGCGAAAATTAAATTAGCAAAAAAATTTGGCCAATAACGTTGACGACTTCATTAACGGCTCTGCTTTATCCCTTCCAAAGGCATTCATGGTGAACGTTCACTGTTGATCAGGATGTTTTTAGTGTACAACGAGGAAACTGGCCGATTCCAAACTGGCAGGCACTATCCAACCCTGATCCTTGTGAGCCTCACCGCGGTAGATGAGACTAAGGTGAAGTTAGAAGCCGTAGGGATGCCTAGCGTGACCTTTACCGTGCCGAAGTATCCAGACGAGAGATCTGAAGCCGTTCAATGCACAATGTGGTGGGGAGAGGCAATAAAGTGTATCGATTGTGGAACAGAACCGGCTGAATGGTTGTCCAGGTTATCAAAATTGAGCCTATATTTCTATCATCCTGGCTGAGGTCATGTTCATTGCGTAGCCTGTGTAACAGATACAGAAGTCGTAGCCGAGTGGCATAAAGTACATTCCCGAAAGGAAGGCACAGTAGGCATGGCCTATTCGCACACTAGACATGTTCAAACACTGTGCTTGATTTAGTCGCTCAGTGTTTTTCTACGATAATAGCTAACAATTTCATCACGGTTACAGATTTCTAACTGGGACAAGCTCTGGACTCCGTTTAGGATGCTCCATGATAGACAGGCGAAACGTTTTCGTTAAACCCTGGGAGAAGTTCACGAAAGTGTACAAGACACTGAGAAACGAGGACACTGTAATAAGGAATTAGATTCTAGATTGCGATATCACAAACATTCTGAGTCCGATTAAAAGAGATAAATTTTTCAGGGGCTGTTCAGTGACCTGGCAAGCTACATGCTGATGACCACACGGTCCATCGAGGTGTTGAACGAGAAACTGGAGATACCTGTACCTGCTTTACAATTCCGTCCAAACATTTTAGTCTCCACACAAGAACCATTCGAGGAGGACAACTGGGAGTGGATAAAGATTGGGGAAAATGTTGTGATTAGAAACATCAAACCATGCACAAGGTGCTACTTTCTACTATATTCTCCGCACTAAAACAGAACAGCAAACTTGTACAGAGTATACGTGGATGTCCGTTTTCGCCGTGATTAATAATCTGCGAGTGGTACGAGTACTCGTTGATACTAGTAGAGGTTGCAAGCAAAGTAGAGACAGCTTCTTAATAACTCTTGAGTAGTCTATTGATATTGATCTGACTATAGCTGTACAATATGTAACGACAAATCCATCTTTCATATCATCAATTTTACTTCATATTATCGTTGATGCAGGTGTAAATTCGTGATAGTTAATCCAGAAACGGGCACAGCGGAAAAGGAGGAGCCCCTCAAGACTCTAAAAAGGTAGGAATAATTTATTTGATTAAGAACAGAATCATTTTTCATGCTTCTCGTACTGTGAATCAGTTTCAGACAACAAACGGACCCAGAGCGCGTTTCGTTAGAAGGAAAAGCGCCAGTGATGGGCATATATTGTGGACTATATATCTCAGGAAAAGTGAAAATTGGGGACGACATCTTCGTTCACGTGTCCACTGACTCAACCGTGGAAATGAGTCATCGGGAAAGTGAGAACTAGGGCTTGGAAATTGTAAAGAAACTGCGTGTGATGACCATTGGCTTTGATATAGTAGATAAATTTGGTCACGCGTTGCAAACGGTTGTTAGCATATTATGAAAAGATATCTGCCTGATACATTTAAGTACTCGATGACAATACTATACGCTTCTTTGAGATAAATTATTGTTGATTAATGTATTGAAGAAATGTCACTCTGAATAAAAAAAAAAGCTGTAATTGTTACACAAATATTCGTGCTATAACCATTTAACTCAACTCATTTTGTAGATTCGCAAACTATCGGGATTAAATCTTACACAAAATGAAACCTAAACCACAAAACAATCCCGCTCTAACTACAGGACAAGCGCAGGATTTAAAAGTCTTTTCAAAAGCATGATAGCAGCCTAAGTCTTTAACCCCCCTTTAGCAGCTTCTACTCCTTTTGATGCCCGATGGGGCATCATCGGGGATGAACCAATGAGAACACTACAGGGGCGTGTCTTCTCGACAAAAAGAACCGTCAACCAGTTTTAAAAATATAATTGCGTCGACGGAAATCATAGACGGGAGTCGGATGCCTCACCAGATAAGGAACAATGAATGCGAGAGTAGGGATGGCATAATGCGTTAGTCAGATGCTTCTTTTTCGGTCGTTGTCCACTCTAAAGCGCTCGCCGTGATATGTACGTTCGTGCAATGCTAGTGTTGAAATTATTATTCTCATGGACTATTGTCCTTTTTGGAGTGGTGGCGGTGTACAGCCAGCATCCGAAGTCGGATGGTAAGTAGAAGTGTCGTTTTGAGAGGTATCTTGTGGAAATTTTACTAAATTCTATCCCAACCTACCAACCATTCACCAAATGTATTCACAAGTAATATGTCCGGAACGATATATTTTTCTGATGATAATCCAAAGAGGTGGTTGTCGCCTTCAAACCAAACTCAAAATGCATCGACGATTGACATATGCAAATTGTTAGAATCACGAGAAAAATAACGCATTTGTATAGCGTTTCAGGATATCCTGGGTCATATAAGTCCAAAATCTTCCCCTGAAGTGCAAGCGAAGTCGGCTAGAGGCGTTGCCGAGAGATTGCTAGGCTCAGAACGAGCTAAATTATTCACAATGACCGTGAACCCCAATTGTGGACCTATTGGGAAGGATACTTTTACGGTATTACTTAGAAAACCATAATAATTTGATTTGGATAATTAATGTCTACCTATATGGGTATAAAAACTCAGAGTCTGGATTAAGAAACGAGCTTGCGATTTTTTTCTTCCCAGATACAGAAAAATTCTCTTGAGCAAATTGAAATTCTTGGTACGTCCGGTGTAGCAGCCGCCTGGGGCTTGCACTACTATCTGAAGAACTACTGTAACGTCCACGTATCTTGGGAGGGCAATCAACTTGAGCTTCCAAACACATTACCAGACGTTCGCGTTAATGTTACATCCAACGATAGGTTGCTAATTCTAATCCCTGATGTTAGATATCTTCCGTCTCATATTAAACACTTAAGTTCTTGAATAGATTTAGGTACTATCAGAACGTATGCACTATGGGCTACACATCCGCATGGTGGCAATGGGACCACTGGGAAAAGAGCATTGACTGGATGGCCCTTAATGGAATCAACTTAGCGCTGGCTTTTACTGGCCAAGAAGCCATTTGGGAAAGAGTGTACCTTGACTTGAACTTAACACAGGAAGAGATCGCTGAACATTTTGGAGGCCCTGCTTTTTTACCTTGGTACTGTTATGCCGCAGCAAGTGATTCCTGTCTACTTATGCAGATACAGCTATGAGAACTTGTAGTGTTAACACTCTCGCATTTGTGTTCAGGGCAAGAATGGGCAATATTCGCAGCTTCGGCGGTCCCTTACCTCCATCGTGGCACGAAAGGTCTCTTTGTCTGCAACATCAAATCCTTCAGAGGATGAGGAACCTCGGAATCATTCCTGTTGCCCCAGCATTCGCAGGATATGTGCCTAGAGCCTTCTCCAGGCTGTTTCCACAAGCAAACGTAACCAACGCTTCTTGTTGGAATCACTTCGCCGAAAAGTATTGTTGGTAAGCAATTATATTTTAGATGTCCATATATTGCAAGACGTCAGAAAAATAAGAGCTTACAACATACAAACCAATCCAGAGACGGTATTACTATAATTACAAGTGTATTCTACACTGTATTCTGTGACATACACGAAATACTATTTCAGCCCTTATCTTCTGGAGCCTACGGACCCACTTTTTCAAATGATCGGCGAAAAATTTCTGAGGATGGTAATTCCAACCATTGTATTTTGAGAAACATATCTTTGCGTTCTGCAACGGTACACAAACGTTTGAATTTATAGTACATTGAAGAGTTTGGAACAGATCACATCTACAATTGTGATACTTTCAACGAAAACGAACCGCAACACACAGGCGAATTGAAGTTCCTGAGGAACGTAGGACGTTCGATTTACTCAGCCATGAGCACAGTCGATTCAAAAGCAATATGGTAACAGTGTTTTGCCTCAACTTATGGAATAGATACTTCATTCTCGTATAATACAGAATCACGGTTCTTCCTAAAGGCTAATGCAAGGCTGGCTATTCGTCCACGACATCATATTCTGGACTGTGCCGAGGGTTAAGGCCTTTCTGACATCAGTGCCAATCGTAAATATTTTTAACAAGAACAAAAAGATCGGAACAGTAAAATTAAAAATAACAATATCTGTTCTTTCTTAGGGAAAAATGATTGTGCTGGATCTTCAGTCTGAACAATTTCCACAATACAGAAGATTAAAATCGTATTATGGTCAACCGTTCATCTGGTGCATGTTGCACAATTTCGGAGGAACACTGGGAATGTTTGGTTCTGCCAAAATTATCAATCACGTGAGTATTACTCAAGCAGAACATGAGCAATGTTCCAAATATTATATGAAATATTCACAATTTCTTACAAAATGATCAAGAGGATTTCCTTTATAGCACGTTTTCGAAGGAAGGAATATGAATGGCAGCACAATGATAGGAACAGGTCTAACACCCGAAGGCATAAACCAGAACTATGTTATCTACGATCTAATGAACGAGATGGCCTATCGTAAAAACCCAGTCTATTTGGATAAATGGTAAGATGGAATTCCAATAATGCCAGAGTAACAACACCTTTGATTGCCAAAACAAGAATGTCATGCCAATCGAAATCATTCCAGGTTTGAAAATTATGCCTGTCGACGATATGGTGCATGCAATGAGTATACAGTAGCTGCATGGCAGAACTTGGGAAGAACAGTATACAACTTCGTTGGCGCAAGAAAAATGAGAGGACACTATGTGATTACTGAACGTCCAAGTTTAAATTTCACACCATGGGTGAAAAGACTTCCTCTTTTTCAAACAGATTTCTTTCTACCATGATTTTGGAAGTAAATACAGATTAAATTCTCTGTAAACAGGCATGGTACAACCATGAAGCGTTTTATCAAACATGGAACGTATTGTTACAAGCCAGATATGGGAGAAGAAATAACACACTTTATCAGCATGATGTTGTTGACGTAACGAGACAAGCACTTCAACTGAAGGCAGATGAGCTATACACTGCTTTGATAGATTCGTTCAATAAGAAAAACCACACTGCATTCAAGTAAGTACACATGTAAAACGCATTAGTACTTCCTAAATATTCATAATAAAAACCAGACGTAGCTCCATTTTTTCAATATATTCAGATCGTTTGGTGGTATGCTATTGGAACTCTTTGATGACTTGGAATTAATACTGAGCTCTGGAAAGGATTTCCTATTAGGCACATGGTTGGAAGAAGCGAAAAGCCTTGCTACCAATGATGCAGAGAAGCGATTGTACGAATACAATGCTAGAAATCAGATTACTCTCTGGGGACCACGAGGAGAGATTAGAGATTATGCTAATAAACAATGGTCTGGTGTTATAGCAGATTATTTCAAGCCCCGCTGGACCACATTCTTAGATGCTATTGAAAAATCCTTAATTAATAGCACAAAACCAAATATAACGAAAATAAACCAGGATATATTCAAACAAGTGGAGAAGCCTTTTACATTTTCCACAAAAGTTTATCCAACAGAAGCAAGAGGTAAGGGATTGTATCTATAAACGGTTATAACGTAATGTTATGCCAAGAGTATTGAGTGTTCGAAGCCAAAACTTTAAATCACAGAATGATCAACATCAAGAAATTTCCAATATTAAACATTGAAAATCGAAACCTCTTGATCGTGAGCCTTTGTAACACTTGCTCCGACTGATTGTACACTCTGACATACCAATTTTCTCTTCAGAATAATCTTGCAGGTGACTGTATTGAAATATCGATGAAGATGTTATCCAAATGGCGCAATCCATTGAAAAACGTAAAATCGCCCAGGATGATTGAGAATATTAACAGAAGATACGAGAAGGAATGGATCTAACGAAGATGCTTCGCGAGAAATTCCTGTAAAATATCGAAACGAGAAGAAAACGTCTAGAAACATCGTCATGATCGACGAAAGAAGAATCGACTGGGCGAAAGAGAGAGCGAAATAGCGACGACCAACTTGACCATTTAGAAACAAGTAACAGCCGACAAAAAGACGTATAATGGGTAACCCCGATTATAAATCGTAATTACAGCGATTGACTCGTAAATCCGAGTACTTCAAATTACATTAAATTATACAAAATTATCATACTTATCTGGCTAAGAGCGATTTTTGGCGTGACCTACCGCACGACGAACGAAGAAGAACAGAACTGAAGAGAACGTTGCAACGCCTTTGCGAATTACCTGCAGCTATGTGCAACGGAAATCCTCTACGTGATTGGTTGTCTACAAAGGCCAATGTTCATTGTTTAACTCGTTAAAATTACCATCTACACAAGTTTCCATAGCGAATATTTCCTCTATAACCATATTGTACCCTTAATTAGCAAGTTTTAATAATATGTTTTTCTAATTACAAATTAAAAATTTCGAATTTCTTTAGTAGAAGAGTCCTGGCCAATCATCGCTCTCGTTGAGCTTCTCAGATCCCCCACTAGGATTCTTTCTCCTTATACCCCATGACTGTAGCTTAAATGATATGTAATAATTTAAAGATAATAATTTACAATTACATTTGTTCTGAAATTAATGGAATCGTTTAATTATAATTTCTATCTTTTTTTCAACCACGGATCGAATACTTTTGTACATTTTTGTTTTATATATCTGATCGATGGTACAATGTTCGATCGTATCAGCCAATAATTGGCCGTAGTCAATATTAGCAGCACCATCAGTCTTTTGTTCGTTCGCGCGCTTTTGGAACCAACGCCATTATTACATCTCGACTTCGAAGTGAAGACGCGCTTCGACATAAATTCTTTCAGCTCTAATTAGCTTCAGAAATTAGAAAAGGTAAGTATGGCTTGTGTAATTTTTATATGTCAGTTACCGAATGTATTGCTGATTTAAGTCGAAACGGCCTTTAACAGATCGTGTTCGTTGAAATCAATTGAGAAGTGCACACGAGATTCTGAGATTCTGAAAGAATTTGAAAAGCCCTCTGATATAAATAGTAATGCATTGCATTTCGATTATCTTCACTTGTGATCTATTTCTTCATTGAAAATCTTTCATATACTAGTAAGTGGTACGATATGATTGCCAGTTGAGGGCTATCCTATTGATAGGATCACGTACAAATTTGAAGACTAGCTTGTTATAGTAGATTGAGAAATATAATGTGCAGCTAGTAAGAAGTACAAAATATCTTGTGCATTTCATGAGGATACTCGTAACGCGTGAGAAACATCCACTGGTGCGTAATGATGTTGCGCACCTTCGTAGACAAAGGCGCTTTAACATAGAGGTACCGAAATGGAACGCTTCTGTCCAGGACTATAAACGCAAGATATTTCTGGAGATACATTGCACTTTCTTTTGAGATTGAAAGAAACTTTGGTATCTGTACTATTGATACATTCTCACCTTATTACGATTTCGACTTGCCGAGTCGAATTGATTATTGAGTCGTATCTCTTTTAAGGGAAAAATTAGAAATGCTAAGTACCACCAGAAATATTTTTATTATAAGATTCTAGTCTTTCAAATAACACACATACCCATGACAATTCGATACAAAAGGCCTACTGATGTGGAGAACATCAATTACAGTTAATTATCTCAAGCAACTGCTCACAATAATTTTTTAAAATACGTACAGTTTTGCTAATGATATTCTCCGTTGTTGTTAATTCTTAACTGCTGGCACACATTTCATACTGAATAATTATGGGAATATGCAATGAGACTTCTATAACTCTCATGAAGTCTACATAATATGTCCTCTGTCTGATTCTTATTTTGTGCTCTTCATATCCATTTATCATCGTTCTACGTTTTAGTAAAACATGAATTTTTTCAGCTAGTTTTAACTATTACACTTTTTTGATTATTATTTGATTTTTTACTTTGTTGAAGAATTTATACGAGCATTGATCTATCTTACCAGTAGTTTAAGAATTAGTCATCAGTAGACACTACTATAGTGTTACTAGGGCTAGTCTCTTACTATTATCATTAACTGATTAATGATTTTAATAATATCAGAAGTTGGATGCCTGATTACCACTAGAGATTTGTAAATTGTGCATCTTTCCACAGGGAATGAATTCGTTAGATCTCAACATGATATGATTATTGAATCTATCCAGTTGTAGAATTCAAAAGCTATTGATTAAATAGAATACAATTTTTTTATGGTCCCCTGTATATCAGTAAGGTCCAACGAAATCATGAATCTGACTTTGTTTGCGTTGACTTGGTCGCGTGCTTTGCACTATGAACTGAAACTTTAGTTAATTACTAACTGTTACATGGCCACTGAGTCGTGTGACTTTGTACTGAACCAGTACAAACTTATTTGTACCGGACCTTGTACAGAATTTTGATTAAAATATACCAAACTAAAGCATTCAATTTATTTTAGACTTAAATAGAAGTATTTTAAACTGATGTATTACTTCAACCTCAATCAATTCAATGTTACAATTTTCCTATCACAAAAATTAACAATCAAATCTTCAGGATAATGAAAACATGTTAATGATAAAAGCACAGAAAATATAAAACATAGATTTTGCATAACGTGGACATCTAAAATGAGCCTTAACAGTAATCGAACGTATAAAAGATCCTCGCTGGATGTAAAAAGTAGAGACAGATGCTTAATTGCATCACAGAACGATTAACATATCTAAAATATTCGTTCATGTCTTGTAGTAACGCGAACCTATGTAAAACAATGTCGTTGTTTCGCAGGCTGTTCAAGCCTCTTACAAAATACAAGTAGGCGTGCATATAAAATACGGTTAAATCCCGTATAGCTTACAATTGCTGCACCTACTTGAGCCTATGTAGCTAACACACTTAAGTAAAACGCCATTGCAAAAAGTGCCATACGGCTTTCACGTTTCGTGTTAATCCTTTCAGCCTTGATCCCTTGTACGAGGAGCAAGTTCATCGTTTCCTCGGATAAACGATATTCATGTATAACCACAGCTAATTGTTGGTAAGATGTTACTAATGCAACGAGTAGTAACTAGGGATTAAATGAACATGAGATTCTATCTATCTCTTTGATTTTCATAGCACTTCTGTTCGTGCGAACATTTATTAGCTAGTTATTAACTGAGTTCACTAAAAATGGGACAAGATTTGAAGGGATTAACCGACATGACATAAAATGTCTTTCTTTCTTTGAAGACTTATATGATTTACAACTACGTTTGACAATTCAGCTCAGCTGAGAATAATTCGATCTGTTTTCATTTAAAACCACAGTCTATGCTAAAGGTTTCATAGCACTCTTTGCCTAACTCCATATAGAAACGGAACGTCACACTTTTCTTCGGACGATGGTTTGAATTACTTGCAAATTCGTTACTTTCAATTTTGAGGAATCGAATGAGTACGTTCTGAAATACTTATGGCGAAATTACAGTGGGTTATGCGTATCTCACGACCGCGTAATTTGACGCAAGTTAAATGAGACGATTCACGCAATCTGCCTTAGACTCGAATAACCAGTTCCCTTTGTTTCTCGATCATGAATCGTTCTTTAAACGCATGAGAAGCATTCAGACAATCAATGACTGTTAACCATTCAACAACTCAACAATTAATTTCATTCATCCATTCCATATTAATTCAACTCATACCGTGTTCATCGAACAACCAGTTGTACACGGTTCCTTCCCAAATTGATCCAAGATTCTCTTTAACATCACCGTTTTTCGGTTTCGGTTTCTTGAGTGGACGCCTCTGTGACTGGAGGTAGAGGACTGTCTACGGATATTTGCCTGAACAAAGAATTACCACGAGCCATTATGAAGTCCTTACTAAAATATGTGAAACAATGCTCCCAACGTATTTTCTGCAATAGCGTAGTTCTGATATTAACAACTCGATGCAGTTCTTAGAGATGGTCCAGATTTTGAAATTAGATTATGATTTTTTTACGAATTACTCTTTTTCTACTTATAAGACACGTTGGGTTCGGCGTTGCTTGCTCAAGCCTCATGAAAAATAGTTAACTATAAGCGATTGATATTTTAAGATTGTTTACCTGCCATTCATTTGCCAGTCATATGAATCTGGAGCAGAATTACTCCTCCCAGTTCGTTGAAATCGTTCGGTTTTCGCGTTCCTGATCCCTTTCTTCGATGTTAGGATCTCCTCGGCTCTTTCCGCCGCACATAATTCTATGCCATCAATCACCGTGTCCGCGCATGCTGTTCTTCCACTCTTCTTTGACAAAAAGGGATTCTGGTAATGATAAAAAGTGTTAAAATAGTGCTCCAAATGTGTCGACGCGATTTATTAATTAAAGTTCGGAATGGATAAAATTTAATAGACAAGAGTTCTTCAGGAGTTTTCAGTTGATGAGAGCTATGTCTTACTTGAAAGCTATGCTGTTTTAGCATAGTTTTGATGAGAATTAGGGTGTCCAATTTCGGTATCCTAGTAACGACCCTTTCTATTTCTTCGTCCGTAACGGTGACGGGAAGTCGACAATTGTCAACCTCACTTGGCAGTGGTTCAGTGCCATGATTGGTCAACCAGCTGTGCTCCTTTATTTCTGCCAATGTGATCCTCTCGCCTGGATTCTTGATCAACATTTTTGTGATCAATTCAATGAGGTCGTACGAGAGGGCCGGCTTTTGTGGGAATTTCAACGGTTCAGTGCGAACTGCTGCTTGGACGCCGATTATGCTCCCAGCACCATCCCATGGAACCCCTCCCGTTGCCAGAGAGTACAGTGTCACCCCCATAGACCACATGTCACACAACTAAAACATATCATAAGAAAATGTAGAAAAAAGTATAGAGAAAAAGAAGCATAATTTTGATGTCAGTTGTGCGCATACTCCAAATCTACTACCACAGAAAAGAATTCGTGAACTACTCTTGTTTTCCGAGAATAACTTAATCGATGGATATAGCTTAATACCTTTAAAAATTATTGCTCGAATTTTCTTCAAACGAATCTACGTGGTACCCAACATTACATGTACACTAAGTACACGTAACAATTATTACACTTTTAGAGGCTTTCTCATCTTCGCACTCATTCGTTGCTCCTACGTTACTCCAATTTCTATGGCGTTCCATGTCAGATCATTCTTTAGCGTTAGCTCCTCACTTTTCATGTTTTTCGCCAAAATATTACTTCTCCTAAGCATAGGACCTATTTTCAGTGCCCACGGATGATTCTTGTCCGCGAGGAGTTATATAATGCTAATTGGAGCTCCAGTAAGGTCAGCCATCTTAATCTCTGCTTTGTTCATATCTACGCCGTATAGTGTTTCGTTGTTATCTTCGCGATCCTTCATCACATTCACTCACAAGCACATTCTGTTATTCTATGGCATCGTGATTTAACGGAATGCTCACTGATTTTAAGAAATTCACTACTTTTGTATTAATCGTCACGTATATTACGAATCGCGAAATCAAACGTTCCGACGCGATAGGGGTCAAAGATGGAAATGAACACGTTGCCTGTGGTAACAAAAGCATCCACTAGAGGGCTACTATCAGTTATCAATTCTAGCCAACTACCGCTTAATAGCAAATTTCATATATAAAAGACGGAACACAGACGAAGATAAAATATAAGGAATACAGAGGAAAAACAAAAATGGTCTTCCTTTTGTTCTTTGCATTTTATGTATTAATTTCAGTTAGTCACATTTGGTGACGTCGACGACAGTCACCATTTCTAATATCATTGACCGCCATCTATACGTGGAGCAATGAGTCAGTTGAGTTAATTGATACTGAATTGATCTCTTATACCGGCCAAGGGAATGACGATGCGCGCTCAAATTTGATCAGTATAGAGTAATAATATTTAATTCGCAAATGCAATTATTTTTCAGAAGTAAGAAATTTACTGTGTAATGTAGTATTTTGAGAAATTACTGCATTTAACCGTCTCATTTCCTACTGCCCGTTCAATTAAAAAAAACACTGCTAAAAATTAATAACGTTTTTAACTACGTAATTTCATTTGCATATTGCTTTTACTGGAAGTATAAGTTACCCTCTAGTGACATGAGAAACTCTAAAAATCGACTACATTGTCGATAATCTCGATAAAGTTCTACGTTTTCTCTCCTTTGTCTAGCTTTATCCATGAACATTTTGTTGGTTAATTATGAACATGATGCTGAACAAACTTTTTTGTAGTTAACACGTTTTACCGAACAGGGTGGCTGGTCGTATTTTAACCTAATTTCCCAAGCAACAACTTTACGTACTCCAAGTTCACTTGCATATTTTACGATAATGTAAGGAAATCGATGTCACTTAGCGGGGTGTGCAAACTCGTTTCATAAGTTTTCGCATCGTACCTTTTGTACGTGCGCGAAGACATTAAGTGTGCCTTCAAACTTCTGAATAGAGGCTCAGTTTGTTACACTAGTTTTCCATATTGTTGCATCGACCGTGAGATTATTAATGCAACGACTTTGAAATGGCAGTTCTTGAAAAGTGATTGAAGAATTGTGGGAAATTCTGTGTTCAGTGCAGTAGAAATGCATAATAGCGTATTTAGATAACAAGAAAAAGAGAAGAAAGAAAAATACTTAATTGAAAAATGAGGCTTAGATAATTATATCACAGTTGAATGAAGAGAATTTATCTGTATAAGTGATTGACTACAGAACCTTGTTCTTCAATTAAAATTTTGGAAGGAATTTACTGGTAGACAAAGCAGAAACCGAAGCAAACTAACTTAAGGGGATCACTGTACTTCAATCGTTACCATGAATCACCTTGTTGGCATGAATCTTGTCGTTCAAGGACAACGGCGAAAGTGACCATGAATGCACGTAACAAGTCAACGGGGAATCTACTTGCTTCGAAACGGAAAATCAATAAACAACGCGGTTAATTGTGTAACACGTTGCACGTCCAGTACCTTGCTGAGAGTTTCAGGATGTCATTAACGGTCATTAGAGAATACATGCTCGGAGGGCTCTGTGCTCCAAAACTAATGAAGAAGGGCGGCTATTTTTTCGGCGCGTTTAACACTGCACTTTGACTGTTCGCTAACCAAAATTAGACCAAAATTGAGAATCGATTAAGTAATAGTCTTATAGACCGAGATGTACTTACAGTTCCGGAATAATGGGCGCCAGGTGTTGTTGTTTCAGGTGCCGCAAAGGCTGGTGTGCCGGCTGGTCCGGATAATAATTCTCCGGATGCCCTCAATTCAGCGCTAACCCCCAAATCAGCAATCTTGATGCGGCCGTCACTATCCACGAGTAGATTACTGGGTTTTATATCCCTATGGACTATCTTATGGTAGTGTACTGCGAAAGAAAGCACCAGGAAACGTATAAGGTTAGAAAGAAGTTCTAACTGTAACGTGATGATTATCACATCCAAGTTCATATACTAGAAAACTACTTAGGGATAAAACGAATTCAAGTACTGACGTCGTTATGGTTAATTGTGAGGTGTGTCGCGAAACACTTGATAAAAGCATCAACATGGATTTAACTATTATATGAACTACTTCAAGTGTGTAATAGAGAGTGTATTCCAAATTGTCTACCCAACTGTTTCAACTTCAAACTAGCGTGATCCTGGTTACATTCTTTGAATCGTAGAGATATTTAGAGACACTTACGATACTCCACCCCCATCACTACGTCACGAAAGTTCTTCCTGACTGTCTCCTCATCCAGAGGCTTGTCGGTGGGTATCTGAAGGATCTCACCCCTCTCAACCAGTTCGAAGACAAGGTAAAGATTGTCCTCGTCTGGGTCATCAAGCACCTCCACTAGCTTTACAACGTTGGGGTGGTCTAATTTTTTCAGCAGTGCGATCTCCCTATAGACCTTCGCCAAAGGGTTGGCAGTGCCCTTTCTGCCAGGAGCCATTCTACCGAAGATACCAGCTTTCTTCATCAGTTTCTTCTTGCTGAGAATTTTCATCGCGTAATGGGTCTCATCCTCCTCGTTGTAAACTAATTTCACGATGCCGTAGGAGCCCTGTGACAAAGGGAATGAAACGGTGTAATAAGGTTCCCTGACACCAAATAACGCGGCCTCCACTCTTCTTTCACTTAAGGGAGATTAATTCTTCTCGATTTCGCCTCACAACTGTGTTCAAGATAGTTTCATTCCCAACTTTTGTCCGTAAGGGGGCAATGAAATGTTTAATTCACAGTTTTTTGTTGCCAAAGGACCATCGTACGGTAACGCCTCAGGTTTTAATTAATCTGCCATGTTCAGGCGAATATTTTGAGAAGATTGAAACGAGGTTGGCTACGAAGGGAATGAAATATTGGCAATAACCGACAGAAGAGTGCGTGCGTGTAGCTGGTTTCCATTAAATTACCAACGACGTTATTTACCCCATTTCATAACAGCGTTATTGCTTTTGCATCGGACGATGCCACGCATGAAAAACGCAGTTGCTCAACTTTTATTTTTCTGACTTGTATGTTGTAGTAAGTTTGGTTTATCTGAAATCGCTGATAATGTAGACGCAATCATTTTTCCCCATTTGAAAAATTCAACATTAGACCGCCGTCAGATGACAAAGATAAGACATCGAGGGTCTCAAACAACCCTCCTGAGAGCGGCTTTAAAATAATAGCGGTTTACTGGCCATTTCTTCTGAACCCCTTGTATTTCGCTTTTCGTGAGATCACGCTCGAGTGCTGCCACTATCAAGATGCGCGCTCTAACAACATGTGTGCCTCGTGCAAAAGGTCATCGTGATTCATTACTTATCCCCGGTTGTAATGATGTAGGATAATTATTTTTTTTATCAATTGCACTGGCTGCTCGGGTGGAGGCGATTTAATTTCAACTTCGAGAACAGTTTGAAAGGACATGACCAGTGAGGCAGATTGAATAGTCAATAAGAAACTTAAAAGCTTAGAACGACACGTTTTCGCTTTGAAAAAGTCTCTACCTCCTGCTCCAGTTGGAACGGCATCCAGAATTCACCTTAGTGACTCCGGCTGATGAGGGAAACTTCTGAAACTATGTTTCGTTCTAACCTTTTCGCTTTTTCTCGGTTAATATCTTCGATGAGGGAATTTCGCGCAAATAGAATTCTGTATCGCACATGAATCAGTTAAAATAAATTGTTGCAAGAAAGTTGGACTTTCGATAGTTGTCTCTATTCTTCCAGAACGAAATTCGCCACCTAAATCCCCTTCTTTTCTACTCATCCCCCTCGATCCTCATCAAATTAACATCTCGCAACAACCTCCTTAGTTGTAACGGTAAAAACGTCACTTCAACTTACCTGCCCAATATTATCCAGGAGTTTGTACTGGTTTAACTGCAGAGCACCTTGTCTATTGTCAATGGAGACCCTTCTGCTCTCTCTCAGGGGTCTCCTCCTGTTCCTGGGCGATCCCTGAGGGCTCCCATAAGGGGAGTACGGGCAGTAAGGATAAATAGGCCTGACTGTAACGTTAGAGGCGTCCCCAAGGAACCTCTGACTCGTACCCACGTCGCCAGGTGAGGACACCTTTCTGACCTGGGAATCGTCAGTGATCTTAATAGACGCCAGCGTTTGGGTACTTAAATCACTGCTGCTGTGCATCAAAGTACTCCTTGGTTCACGCAGAGCCACGTCATCCTTAGACTCTGCAGATGATACACATTGGGTGGTGTCTTCCTGTTTAGACATCTGCAGGGATATCCTTCTGCCCGACGAATGTAGCTCGCCATCTGTTCTGTCGTCAGAGTGGGTCGACAGCAATTGGTACACCTTGATCGACTTAGGACGAACCTTAAACTGCTTGTTATCTGTAGAGGGATTAGTTACTTTTTCTCTGATCACTTTGGTTGATAAACAATCCGCAGGTTCGTCGATCCTGATCTCGTCAGCTGCAGCAGTCCCAGATCTCACAACGCCGATTTTAAGTTTTAATCGATCACAGCCTTGATTGGGCTCTTCGATATCTTCAGCGACACTCGGGGCATTCAAATTCGGGGAGAACGGAACAACACGTTGATGAACCACTCGATTCAACATGTTCCTGGACGTTGGCGAAGTCGGGAGCCGATTAATCGGTTCACTGAAGGACATGTCAATAACACCTGCAGATGTATTTTGCAGTCTTGGCGTGATGCAAGTCTCTGATGCACTCAGAACTTCTGCCTCAGTTTTCAGTGAAACATTGGTGTCTGTTGTGTCTCCCAGCAGGCAACAGTGTGTGGACAATTCGTCTGGCGAACAAAAGTGATTGTGTTCTGTCAGTTTATTGGCATGCATCTTTAAGTGATATTTCTAAATGCAATTAAAGGAACAACGGCTCTTTGAAGGTAAAGAAGTCTTATCATTATTGTAGTGCCGCGAAGTTACATGCTAATCGGACTGCAATACGGAAAAGAGGATTTAAATTGTGTTATCCCATAGGAACAAAGTTGATTTGGAGTTTCCTCGGTCCGAGAGAGCCACAAGTTCAGTTAGTTTTAAGATAATCTGTTTAATTTTATGGAGAGCACTCTTTCTGCGGGAGGTTGAGTTACCAAGTTCAGGTAAGTTCAGTTGTTAAGCTTGCGTGCGGGAGCGTCAAGTAGTTGATAAAACTGTTTTACGAGCTGCAATCACGGGCATTGTGAAAAGAAATACAATGGATTTGAACATATCCTCTTTACAACAAGCACTGAACGTAAAAGTATGTTTTCGTACAGTCGAGGAACTATTCTGACGAAAACTCCAGTTATTCACCAACATGACATCGTTTATCTGCACAGTATCTGTTCACCAACAAACTAGGATACATTAAACCTCAACTTCGGATACCCCAATTTTCTGCCAAAACCAGCAACCCAATTTTGTTCCTACGACTATAGTTTTAAGTCCCGCATACCTCAGCAGCAGCATATTGAATTTCAAAGCTTAGCCATGCAGGGGTTATTATCTAACCAGTTAGTATTCGGGAGTACTCACCAATAGTCACGTGCTTCACGCGGTTACACAGGCTGTCCAAGGCTTGCCTGGAGGATACCTCTTCCCTCAGCACCTCCTTTACCTCGTCGATATTCGGCATGTCTAGTCCTACGCTGGACACTTTCCTGTGCACTTCCGTAGTCGGCATCCTGTTAGCCACTAAGTCGGCGACCTCCTCGGTTAGACTTTCTTCAGCCCTGCCAACTAGTACCCTTGAGTTCAGTCGCTTGGGGCCAGTGGACGATCTCCGTCTCTCCTTCGGGAAAGAGGCCAAGTCCTGTAGTACGTCCGTGGATGAGGAGCTCCGTCTGTCCTCGTCAAAGGTGCCCAGGTTGCTCGCGTAGCCGCTGCTCTCCCTCCTGGGCCTAATGATTTTAGATCCCCTAGACTTCAGAATATCGCGAAGGGTTGGCAGTCCCTCTGCGTCTTCAAGGAACAACGCGCTGTCCTTTCGTACCTCGACGATTTCCTGGTCGGACAGGTCCTCGGGACTGGATGGAATTCTGAGTGAGTCCTCGCGCTCCTTTGTTTCCAAAGTGGACTCCTTGGAAGGCAGCGTGATGGGCACGTTGCCGTCTGGGTCACCGAATCTTTCTATTCGGCGATCTTTTGATCTTCCCAGTCCTGATAACCTCCTCGAGAAACTTTCCTGCCTGGCGAGTATCGATTCTTGTCCCGGAGAGCGGGAATCCTGAACTCTGCTCACGAAACTTAGCGATGGCGGATCTGCCCCTTGTGAACGCCAGAACCGGCCCGTTTCCGTAGATGCCGCAGCAGGTTTCCTCGGTTTGAATTGTTGAATCGAGGATAAGTGCTCGGCAGCAGAGCTAATGTCTAATGGAAATATGATGTTTGTCGTGGAGTCCAGCGGTGCATTCAGCGAGGAGTCCCTCGAGTCGGGTGAAGGCACCGGCAACGACTTAGAGATGGATCCTGGCGATTCTTCGTCGATGGCGGTGTGCCTGAAACCAAGTTTTGGGTAGAAGTCATGGTGCAATCTAGGATCACCTACTGGCGGAGCAATGTAGCTGACATCTAGGCTTCTATAATGTTATCTGGCCCTACTTCTCTCAAATTGCAATTAAAATAAGATTTTAAACACGATTTTGAAGAGTTCGCGGATCAAAATACCGGCACGAAAATATTTTTTTACGAAGCTTATGAATATTTGATTCGAAACGAATGTTCACCATGTACCAGTGTATATAAAGTATGAAAGATGCAATATGAATTATGTATACGCGTAGATAGATCTTTTGATGCGAATCCTTAACCGGTTCATATTAAACGCCAACAGCCGTAAAGAATTATTAACTCTTTCAACACGGCCGTAAATAACCGTGCTCCAATTATGTGGCCCCTCTATCCTATCTGTTCTCAGTATTATCGTTAAAATATTAGCGAATCTGTCCTCGCTGGTATAAAACAGCGTATATAATTTACGATTGGAATTATGTCGGGCACATTAAGTTCTGAAGTAGAAAGGGTCGTAATCATATATTTTGCATAATCGTAAAACGAATGAGCCGGGGCACAGACTTGAAGTACATCATTTTTTTAACGCGCACTCATTGTCAGCAGATTTACGACTGAGAGCTAGTGGTCGAATTTTCGGTAACGGTCACGAAACAAGAAAATTCTGGAACCGTGTCGATGATCACTATCACATGTAGTAGTGCGGAAACACAAAGGGAGGTGGGGCGGGTTATGCCGATTAAATGTCAAACGCAAATTGGACTCGTACTACGTGCACTGTTGAAATCTCGTGTTCTAAAATAAACCGCGTTCTTTCAGCTCGTTTTCCATGGACGTTTGATTCACAGCAACGATAGACTAGGTACTGGACCGCGATACTGTGTTATTCCCATGAATACTTCGTCCTCTGCTATAAACAAGCGATTGTACATTTATTTTTTCCTTTCTTTTCAACAAAAACAAAGAAGATTGCTTTTAGTTCTATTGGAACCAACCTCATGGTGAGGATATATCAATGTATACCATGAGATGAACGACAATCCACAGAAATGAATAAAAATGGGAGAAAAATGCTCGTAGAATTCCAGATTCCTACGATATTTGTGATGTAGTGGGTCGCGATCGAGCTGAAGAGTTTCGCGAGCAATTCAGACGGAAGTTTCAGCCTCCGGGGAGCAGAGCTCATTAAATCGTCCATGGGGCAGAGCATATGCCTCTTGGAGGAGCGGTGATTTGCAATTGAGATCGCGCCGCTTCGAATGACAAAAATATGAAATTTAAATTGACGCTTGCTGCCTCTAACCCTCGGAGATAAGATCGACGGTCGGAACAGCAGTTTGAGAGGAAAAAATATTTTCCTTGCTGCTAAATTATCGCTCTTTTGAGGAGCCAATGTACCTTAACCCGTTTAATCTACGCATATTTCATTTTGGAGTCAGTGGCAATACGAGTAAAACGGATTAAAAAATTCTAGATGTTACGAACTAATAGAATTGTAGAGACCCAAAACATAAGTGCCCTAACTACCAGCTGAAACTTGAGTACTTCATTAGTTTCTTTAGGAGTCTTAAAGACCTCGGAAGCAACGGTGATACGAGTACATGAAGTTTTCAGGATTGCTTTGTAGCTCCGAGATACAAGTTTAAGAAGTCACGATAACAGAAGGATAGGGTTACGCAGGGTTCACTGAGAAAGTTCTGCGGAATCTCTACGTTGAAAGGAAGTACTTGCTATGAATGGGGAAGATATATTGCGAGTGAAGTCAGAAGATCGCCCCTTTTTTTCAGCCATTTTCACTCTACTTCATTGTAGTGATACGGTCTGAAAAGAAAAAAGTTCATGACACGTGCGTCTTACGTGTACGCATGTTATTCTACCTGGAACGCACGTCGTTTCACTGTTTTTGCGCGGGGACGCCCTAGACTCGTAAGGCAAGTGTGCGAGATGCAATGGAATGGAACAAGTGTAGCAGGAAATGATTGCAGCGCGACAGAGTACAAAAAATCGAATCATTACCGCGCCCACAAATTGTCCGAAGGCGCGACAGGAATAATTTTTGTGCTACGTTGCGTCAGAGTGAGTGAAGTAGTAGGGTTTACTGTATGTATAGAATGGTAACGATATGCCTGTCTACTAGGATCAGTCCCCCCTGGGGCTGTGGCTATGTAAAGTCTAAAACTTTGGTTATGGCGGGATATATAAAGGATGTGACCCTTTCTATTGTATGGGTTGTGTGAAATGACACCACCAGTTGGCCTAGTAGTAGGCAGTATAGAAGTTAACCCAGACCTAGTACCAAGTACGGGAGGTATGACGAAGTGGTCAGTTAAGTGGGGCATGGAAGATGGTGAATTTAAAAACAAACGGAAGAAAAGTTGAACAAGCATAAAGTTCCTAATACCTAGTACTATGTTCAGTAGTTCGAACAAGGGTAGTCAACGTCACCTCAGTTGTATAAGCTTGGGGTATACAAGGTATATGTCTGTATCCCCTCCTATCAAGAAACAAGTGCGCATTGACAGATGTTCCAATAATTCATACAGAAATCGAGGATTCTTTCACGGAACCAAGGCACACCATAGCTCACTCATTATCTCCAAAAGAATGTACGTCACATTGACGCAACAACCCGGACTCTTCGCCTCAAAACTATACTGCAAGTCCTTCGAGCTCGACTCCTATCGCGGTTATGATAAAAGGAAACGCAAATGGATGGCAGGCTTGATAATTGCGAGGTCAGGCAGTGGCCATCCACATGGAAGTGACTCCGAGATACCTCCATGTTGCAGTGCCACTTAGTGCGACGATTGCATTAATTGCTTTTTCACAGCCAGTTGGCTCTTGCTCGCAGTGAAAACAGGTGGATGAAAGATCGTGGGATGAAAGTGCCTCGATCAGTAGAAAAACGACACTTCGCTCTTGCGTTTACGTACGACGAGCACGTAACGGACCGGAATGTGCATCGCATCGCGTCGCGTTTTGCGTCGCCGACGCGCTTGCACCTGTCTGATTTACAGGCCTCGTTCACGTACACATGTGAGCATAACAGTCTGCCGAACGCAAAAAGCACACATGCTTCGCGCCTGTTCGCCGAGCTCACCTATTAGTTTAATTTCCACTCCACTTCCCACTCTACGTCCTACTCCACTTTAATTCAATCAACGAAAGCTACCGAATTCGATGAAACAATTTTTGGGGGAACTGGACTGCAGAATGATGAATTTGCGGAGTGATTAGTTCTCAGTCCACTATTTTCATTGGGCTGATTACGTCAATGAATGTGTAGAAGTGGCGTCGTGTGCAATAAGTTAACGCCTACTACGTACTCTAAGTTAACGTGCTACTAGCATGCCGACCCCTAGTGTAGTAGTTATGGGTAATGCTGCAACTAGGAAGAATTATCCACGAATTCTGCTAGAAGTTTGAAAGTGCCAGTCGCAGAATAATGAGGTAGTAGTATACACCTCATGTTTGCCTTCAATAAAGCTAGAAGTGCACAAGTCGCTGATGTTTCCCAAATCCACGTCTTAACAGCGTTAATGGAACGGGTTGGAAGACCAGGCTCGATACAGGAATGGGCTTGGGGCGCCCTTTCGGAAATTGAATCTCTACTCGGCAGTAATGTACGAGGCCCTCAGGAAATTCAACGGTGAGTTCGACGCGTGAACACCAGGAAACGCGTTGCGTATCCCCGCGAAATCAGATCGCTTGGGACTTGCTGGAGGATCTGTAACCTACGTTAGGTACTAGGTAGAGTAAACATCTAAACCTAAACCTCGCCGAGAAATTACGTTAGAAAAGGTACCAACAGAGGGCCACTATTGTGGTTTCTTCAAAATTCCACAAGCGATAAATGAATGGAGTTCTGCCAAAGAGATGTATGTACTGAATTGAATTTTGTCGACGTGGTCAAGATAAGACGTTTTAGAACTGAAGGCTATACAAATTAGACTCGACAAGACTTTAAGTTACTTGTTCACATACCTGTTTCAGAAATTGTTTTTCGAACGAGTGCAAAGGTAAGTAAGAGTATTTTCCTTCTCCATTCGCGCATTTACCGTAACACTCACGCATTCACAAGCATGTGCAAAGTACATTGCCCGTAAACGTAGTCACGATCGATGTCTGCGTTTTCGACGAAGTGTAATGTAAAAAGGTGTTTGTCCAATTCGATCATCGTTGGGGGTTTCTGCGCTTCCTCCTCGATCGGGTTTTCGCTATTTTCCGTTGAACGCGATTTCCTTTCAAACGAATACTGAATCGTTCGGAGACGGAATGCACCATGGGATATTCCCGCGGTTTAACCTGGAAACTTGAACGCGCTCTTCCTCTGTGAACTGCCTACTTGAAAGTGTGTGCATTGTGCAAGAGATTGGGCTATGTAATGCTGCCGTATTGGCTATATGGGCTAACTTACTTTAAAGTGTCAGTTATATAATTAAAACTGAGTACTTGGACAGCTAAGCAGTTGATTGTTGGAACACAAGTCCCAGAATCCTAAAGCTCTAGAGGCTAGACAATTGGAATCCTAGTAAATACACTTGAGATCTGACTCGTGAGAGTCACAGAACTCCTGGGATCTTAAGTCCCTAGATTTTAGATTGCTAAAGCTGTTCGAGCCCTAGAACTCCGGAAACTTCGCCCACTAGGGCAAACTAATGCCTAAACAGAACTTCATCATCGCTGTTGCTGCTTTTACGCCCATCATTACCGCCCTACCGTTTGTATTACGCCGCGGCCAGCTTTCTCATTATTTCAAGCAATAGCGTCGATATTAATCCGCCCACATCAAGGCTGTCGGTGACGTAATAACGCCAAAAAATGTTTGTCCAAGGACAGGTATTATTTGACATCCGTCGATGTCATCGACAATAAAGGAGGCTCGCGTTCGCTGAAATGGGATTAAGAAATATTTATGTGGCCAACATCGTGGCTTAGTGGGCTGAAATAATAGACTGGAGGCCATCACCTTTTATGCGGTGCCATAAACGCCATTAGTAATGGCGCATTACGTTACCTCTGTAATCCGATACAGAGGACTCAGAAATAGAGAGTCACAGAAACTAAATATTAGAAGATACCAAATTAGAGCCGTAATAACTTGATACACAGTGCATAGGGATTTCTGCTTGAAAAGGAATTTCCACAGTAACCAAAGGAATTAACTGAATAAGGCCATGCGATAGTGGCGCGTCTATCCTCATAAATTTTCAGCAAGGCTGTTAGCGTCAGGTTTCTCGATCGCGACGAACATTGACGCAACCAGCCCCCATGGGACGTGGGGGTACGTGACGTTTTATGGAGATGCATAAATCCTCCCACTCGCTTATAAGGTCCGGAAACGCTGATCGGAGAATTGATTTCCAAGAAACATGTTGGTTAGTCCTTCGACGATTGTACCAGGTTTACCACTAATAATTATTCTCGACGCACCTACACAGACCTAGTTTCAAAGTTCTTCAGTTTGCATACACTTGAAAAATTATGTCACGGTCATACCAATCCATTAGTTCGTAAGGCGCCTATGACCAATGAGGGTGGATATGCAAGTTTTAACGCATTGTTGTCGGGACACGTAAAAATACGTATTTCGCAAACTGTGAGTAGAGTGCGGGTCACGTAGTTATACGTTTTTTATAGATGGGTGGTAGAATGAGGGAAATAAAGCTATACGGGTTACTAATGTTTGTTGTTGCCCTTTCTCATACATACCCGCTACAGCCATAATGCAACGGCACAAAACGCCCGACCACAATGTGTTAAGATACAGGCATTCGATATGCCTAAAAATCGTCCTTTATAGCCTTGAAGCTCTTGTGCTGGCGAAACTTCTAATCAGTTAATGTCTCCTAAAGCTTTAATAAGCGAAGTCTGACATCTCCGCCCTAGCCTGACCTCAAGAAGGTTAAGTACCATCCCTCCACGACAATAGTTCCACCGAAAACTTGCTGTCAGCATGAGGAGTGTGCCCGCGCATACAACTTTACGCCTAGCTACGCCATTATCCGGTTTCCTCAACAGTGAGAGAACTTCCGCCCTCCTATTGTTAAGAACTTGATATACGGGTACTCAGAAAAGTGTACCTGCCAGTCCTGGAAGCCAGTTTAAGGCCTCGAGGAACTTCGAAAACCTCTCATGTAGCTACCTCCAAGCCCCGTAGTATTATTATCTACCGGCCTAAGTTTGGAGGACCTCTGTCATCGATCACTATTACAATAGAATATTAAGTTTCTAACGATGTAGCAGACTACTAACAATAAAGCAAGGTACAGTCCTCTCTACCAACCTTATATTGATTCTGGTAATTTATATTGACTTTGTGGCACAAATAATCACATGGATTAATCGAATCGCAATACGCTTAACGTCCCTCAACTTAAAGCCGAGATTTGGGGCTGACGTAGAACGGCACTCGAAACCACATCCGTCCTATTCGCGAGGCTGATGCGTATGTACTCGAGCTAATGGAATTTGTAGGCTCTATTTTTGCATCGGTGAAGCACGGCATACCGTGTACTAAGGTAAAATAGCGTTTACCACATTGCGTAATTATCAACTAATGTTCGGATTCGACCACACAGAACTCGCCTCAAGAACGAGAAGTGTACGGCGATGTCAATCTGTCTGATATCGAAACGAACGCGTCGATGCTTAAAACGAGCACACAGACGTGGATGTTAATTACCTTCGTTAATTGACCCGGCCGCCGGATAGCCGACGGTGCAAATGACCGGAGGGAACAATTGAACAATAATAAGTTTGCACTGGCACCTTGCTAACAATTTATCGATCCGTTACCCGATGATGCGTGATGTTATTACAGTTACTGTCATTAATTAATCGCATTCCTGGTTAATCCGCGGTTTACTTTCCCGGGCATGGACACGGTATTGAATTGGAGGACGTAGACTGTGGTATAAATATTAAACTACCAAAGTTCTACAACTCTTAAATTGTAGGACTCTGAGATACGAGTTCGTTGATAGACTAATACTCTGGAGCACTAATGTTCTCGGAGTCCACTTAATCCTGTGATCACGTAATATCGGGCTCCTTCGAGAGTGTTAGAACCGTGGGCAAGGTGTTTTGCCCACCCGTTTAAGGTAGAATCTGAATGGGACTTCGCGCGATGTATTGGTCCCTAATCGATCAATCGTCATGTCTATTGCGGCGAGATTTATCGGAGCTGGTATTATATTACGGAACTTGGCGACTTGTGCTGGCAGAACGACGCATATTGATTACGTATGACACCGTTTGTCTTTCCCCATGGCACCGATCCCGACGTTCGACAGATTTAATAACGTTCTGTCGATGCACCGATTAAACCGATATCGATGCGCTCAACGTTCACCGATTTGATGAATTATCCATGATATTCCGACTGGCAGGTTTCAAAGTGAGAACGAAATTTATTGCACTCGAAATACTTTGTCCCGAGTTCTAAAAGAGCTTTGTAAAAGATCTCGTATAGGAAGTATACTCGTGAATACTGGTTTAGTAAAAATTGACCCGATGGTACGTTATTTTACATCGTTGATTGAAGCTTCCATGCCTGAAAGTGTCGACGTCCAGCAAGCACAAAAATTATCTTTGCATATAAATTAACCATTCCTATATAAATACGTTAATATGTATTACCCAACCAGCTGTGGACGCCGCGTGCTCCTTTGAAGCTTAATTAATGCAAAATGCAAAACTGTAATCACGAGATAATGAATATCTCCCCAAAATATGTGTGTGTTCCCTGTTTAACCTTTCGAATCCGCGATAAAACGAGCGTATTTCATAAAAAGCATTCTAAAGAGCGTACATATATTTATGAGTAATAGAAGAAGAGATCACAGCTACCCAGAGTCCAAATGTTGACGAAATCCAATTATCGATTTCACTTTAGATCAAGATATAACAGTGTATAGCCTTTAAAGAGATGCGGTACGCTATATAAAACAAGAAAATCGAATTATTTTCGCAAAGGAATAAGACCAAGCAACTATGGCATACCAAAATTCAAATTCCTGTAGTATCAGTTCATTGCGAATATATGCAACACGTGTGCATATGTACACGTGATACGTCAAACACAGCTGAGAAAACTTAAACAAACTGTTTCCATCACGCTATCAGTTCAGTGACGCGCGCGTCGTTTATTTACTCGATGGATATTATTATCGTCCATTTAGGTCGTCTTTAATTATGCAAGTCGCGGTCAAAGGTTGCGAACGACTTTTCGCAATATATCCACCAGAAAACACGATGCTGATAAAAATTCGTATGAAATAGATGTTCCACGATAAAGTTTGCATTTAATCTGTAGCGTTAACAAATAGTGGGACGGCTGCGTTGCGAATATTGCTTACGCAATGTGGCTCGTTAGAAATTTCGAAAGAAAGCGTAAATATTTGAGAAATTCGCGTTGACCTTGCTTTGATGTAATTGAAACATTTTGTGATTCTTATCGTTGGAGCCATGGATTAATTAATGGATAAATATAGATAGTGTATTCTTAAAAAAAAGATGGAATAGCAAATGGAATAGATACAAAATATTCTGTGAAAGGAGGAGTTAACGGTTTAGAAAATACATTACGTTCAACTTTATTTCGCGAAGCTCGTATTAACTCCAAATAGCTGAGCGCTGCAAATATTGCTTGTTTGTGCTGCCTGGTCGCTGGTTCTACAACAAACATAAGCGTACCGGCCTGAAATACGCTCGCAAAGGACGTTGGTTGTGTCAGTGGCAATAAAAATATTTCATACTGCGCTGCATATCTCGAAATTCGAGCAAAATATGTTTCTCAATTACAATTTATGCTACAGCGCCACTCGCTCCAAAAGAAAACATGAAATAGCTTCGCAGAAGGGAGAAAACATGGAAACTGTTAAATGTGCTTGAAATAATCCTACACGCTATTCATGCCGTTGGGTGACTTGTAAATAAATAGAGGACCCTGGAGTTGTTTCTTTGAATCGGCATGAAATTTGCAATACGACATGTAAACAGGAATATTCCATATTAAACATGATTCAGATAATCTAGAAATACTCACTCGCTGAGGGTGAAAGTACTTCCGAAGCAGAATCACTTCCTTGAAACTGACTTATGCACTATCACAGTCACCTGCCCAGGTTTAGAGTTCATTGTTCTCCAGTGAAAGTAGTGAAAATCATAACAACTGTGGAATATAGATCAACGGAGCACTTCGAGTTCAGTGTTCACCACTTGAACATAGTCTACCACAACTGCAGGTTATAGACTAACAGTTTAGCGTTTCGACCGCGTCGCAGGATCCTCCAGACGCACACTGAGCGATTCCGACCAGCAGCCACACCGCACGCAGGCTCGTGTTCTTCTGTTGACTACGTGTCGCGGTGTTCGGAGCGACCGCGTGCTCTTCACCCCACCCGTTATTTCGATCATTGCTGTCAGCCTATGGTAGCCTCTGATCGAACCTCCTACAGGCTGGTTACGTAATAACGGAAAGGAAAGAGCGGATGATACAGCATCAGTGATCTTTCTCCTCGATGGCAGAAGGCCGGCCGCGCTCTGTTTCTTTTTATTGAACAGCATAACGGCTGCTCGATTAACCAGCCGAGAGATCGAAGGACAGAGGAGGTCTGAACTTTGCACTCGAAGCGAGCTAATTTCGCGAGACTAGATTCCTGGGGCAGTGAGACGTCATGGAACGATTGGGAGTCGGAATTTTTGCGATAAGATTGCTAGTGGATCGGATGCTGATGTTGGTCTCACGAAAGAGGCATCTTTTATGCTCTATGGGAGCTATCTGCCATTATAATCCTTGTATGGGGTGATGGAGCTGGGTTAATGGCTGACAAATAGTATATCGTCTTACCTCTTTCGAAGTAGAAGGTGGCGTAGGCTTTAACAGCTTAAGGGAAAGTATGCTATGTTCCTTCTGAAGATATTTTTGTTCTGAGCTGTAGTGTTGCACGAACTAAGGACCCTTGTACTGGGTTTTATACATATTTGTCATTAAAGATATATATTGCAGTAGCGTTAGCTGGCACAGGCCGTATTTCTCGGAATCCTCCTATACTGTCCTATAGGATTCAGACCTGTTACCCTGCCAGGTTCCTACCGCCAATACTCCGAATCCCGTTCCAAGTTATGAGCTCCGCGGATGTCAGATTTCGGTACATGTGGATGGAGGTGGAGTATATAGAATTTTCGAGCTGATTTCCTCGAAGTCAAAGATTGGTACGAACTCTCCGCATTGCAGGGTACATTTAAAATTTAGGCAAAATTTGGGATCTCCTTTGGTTCTTCCCGCAAAAGCCTTGGAAGGTAAGAGAAACAATGTGCCTCCAGTATTGGAATTTGAAAGGGAATGACGACAAATGGGACCCTAATTATAGCCACCTGCCTAGCTTTAAGTACTCTGCGTTAATGTTAGCTCGTCCATGGGCGCCATGGGCTTCAATAAAATAATAACACGTTCGTAAAAGTCGCGAAGCTCTCAGTTTCAGCGCAAGCTGGGCAAATCATAAATTCCTGCAGCACTGATTAAGGTGCCCTTCTGTGCAGTTGCATCGTGCGTATCACACAGCATTCCGAGGATTCGCACGAAATTACTGACGCGTCGAGGAAATTAACTGCTTCGGTGGACTGTAAATCGGCGTAGATCGTTCACCCTTCAAAAACAAGGGGAAGGAATTTACAACTTTGACCCCGTTGGCGACCCGCCACCACACGCTCCGGGGATCTATCTGGAAAGTTGTTGGACTGTGCGACATTTATTTCTATTCTATTGAATTCTACTCTGCATTGTTTTCGATGGGCCGATCGATGGCACGAAAAATAAAATATAGGAATCATTATTGCTGATGATTTGTTAGAATATGATCGGCGATTTCTACATGAAATATTAGTACGTTGAGAGTATAATTTATATACTCGGAACAAAACCAATTGGCTGTTTGAACTCAGCAAGCAACTATTCTTTGTTCCACCCCTTGGTGTGGGAGCTGCCAGGGGGCGGGACCAACCAGAGTAGGTGTTATTTGAGACAGAAACTAGTAACAGTGGACTTCCTCCTCTTCTAATGATAATTATATCCTATTCAGTTTCCTGCAGGCGCATATAAATTTGATTTTTTACAGCCAGTGGATGAATGTTTAAAGTTCTGGAAGGTGATGGATGAAACCCTACTTGCAATCTCGGTTCACAAGTTACATCACCTATAATCGACGGATTTCAAAGTTCCACGTGGCTGGGTAGATAGAAAATCCGATTAAACCGTCGATCTTCTACGAGGAACAAGGTTTTTCTAAAAAAAAAGGAGCTAATGCCAACCCGTCGAACAGGTTCCAGCTGAACTGCCATCCGTCTATTCTGCAAATTGATCGTCAACGAGTCGAGCAAGTGCTCGTACCTAGATGTATTCGGGTTGCCGTTAGTCAGGAGTTCTCCTTCGTGCCTCACGAAATTCCCCTCGTTTGTTCTTGAGGTAGACGAAAAAATTAACAAGTGGTGGAGTAACCAGAAAGTAAAGGATGCAGACGGAGGTTTCGTACTCCGTAAGAAACGAAATTCCCTCGGTTCCTGAAATACAGCTGACGCTTATTCATATTTCTTGATGCCGTTTCACGCGAAGCTCGCCTTTAAACACGAAGCATGCCGCACAATCTGTTTAACGCAAAGAACTTCGAGTAATTTACAATCTGCAACGCGAGCCGGGAATTTACGTTATACAATACTGCTACGTTTCATCGGGATTTTGTTGCCTGCCCACCCTCTGTACAGACAGCAACCATTCCGTTATTAAACTGTAGAGACAATTGTAGATACAAAAACAATTTATCCGATATCATGAGTTACCCATGAGTTGTAAAAGAAGGCACACACTGATACTTTATTCCGTGCCAATACTTCGGGCATACTCCCACCACGTGAATAGGGAAGGCTTAAATAGTCCTGAAATATTCAATTGCAGACTGTCGACAAAGGTACTCCACAGAGGAAACCACTCCAAAACGTGTCGTAGCGAGCAATTCTGACCTGACTATGCATTTCATCAAAGAGGTCAGCCATCCTCGGTCTGCATTCTCTCGGAGAATGAGCAAGCGGCTGTAGGTGCACTAGGGAACGTTTCAAGTGTGCATTCTTTTTTCTCTACCATCTTGAAAAAGTGACCCGCAGAAAGAACTTCAAAGAACTATGTTATACGTGCTGTGAATATGCATATAAATTCTGCTGGTTCTCTGAGACGACGTATACTTCCAGCACGTGTTACTTAACTCTTGCGCTTCCAGTGGTGGAATGTATTCTATTATGAATGCCTTCTTCTCACGGTATCGCTAGATGACAACAATTTAAGATCTAAGAACTGCAACTATTCCCTAAAATTATCGAAAAGAACAAATTCCTTTGGTTCAGTTTCGTTATCTAATCGCATTCACCCACTTATATTCCATTTTCCGCCTCAAGGAGTCCCGACTCACCCGTCGGCTACTGCGCAACCTCAATGGAGATAGCATCACGTTGGCGTTACGCGATCCGCGGATATATCGAAGTTAACCGTCCGATGGTTTTAATCACGAAACGGGTCGACCAACGGACGGTCTGGGGTAAAGGGGGTGTGTTGGTGAGAGGACAAATAGAAAAGAGGACGAAATGCATTGAGGTTAACCGCGTGTACGCGTACGGGTCGTCAGTCTCTGCTTCGTTGAGCTTGCATTGGCTCGCGGAGCTTCCAGCTCGATGGAGCGCGTTAAATCGAGCTTTTCACCGACATGCTCGTCCATACACCGAGTGTAGCCTCTGGTCGTACTACAACGATGAGTCCTCTTATTCCTGGCCCATGTTATTGTTGCGAAAACCTGTCACGACCAGCACTCATCTCCCTTGACAGGCGAATGATTCAGATACCAACTGCCCTAGGTAGCGACGGAATCAAATTTCATATTGTGGTATCGCCAGCTTTCCACACTAGTAAGCCTAAGATGTAGACTCAGAAAAGGAGACTGCAAGTAAATGATCCGTCAATAATCAGTTCCAAGGTCAGAACTTGGTGGGGTTAAGTGTCCGTTGAAGTGGACTCCTTTAGGAGGAAGGTGGCTGGGCTTTCAGCCAATATTTGCCAATGTTCTGGCGCGCAGACTAAAGTATACTAACGCTACTAAGGTAGACTCGCCTTAGAACAGCATTAATCAGTACTGGTGTAATAATTCACACGACAAAGCCCCGGCAAAATTCTCTGTCGCGCGCATCCCCTCGTTCATCATACCAGAACCATGAATTTTAGTAGGACAGAAGTTTCAAACACCCACCTCCGTGATGCATTGCATTTACAAACAATAATTCACGCCCGCGAGTGGGTTTCGCTTGATAAAACAAAGTGGAGCCCCGGAGTTTGAGATTATCCGAGTCATGAAACACTTCGGCTCCCTTTAAAAAGTAGTATCTATCTGGTTATTAAAAAGTGTAGCATCACCAAGCCCTCTGTCCTCGATACGCGGCTTCGATGGATAACGAATCGTTCGAGGCAGAGAAAAACATCCTAGTCCACGATGCAGTCTGCACGGAAGAACATGAAGAGACCTGTGCCTGACATCGAGGGAGGAGCAATTATTTAGACGAGCTCCGTGCCGCCTTCGCGTCTATCGATCGCCTACGAGACAAGGTTAAAAATATCTATTTGCATGTCGGACTGCATTATGGTAGATTAGGCCGTGGTTCTTGCGACCACCCCCATTTTTTTCGCGCGCCCTGCCTGGAACGAGACGATAGTGCTCGAAGATTGAGGATAATCGAGACGAAGTATAGCGCTACATAGGCGCAACCCGTTTTCGAGATGACAGAGTTGTTATATTAAAGGAAAATCTGGGAATCGATACAGTTCGACCATGAAATCAGAAATAAAAGTTAGAGGTAGGGTTCGTGACTCCATGAATTTCTCTGGCTGGGTCCCTGGCCTCCGAAAATTTTTGTTAAGTGAAATAAATCGAGGTTACATCATCGAACAGAATGAAAATCTAATAGCTACTGACCAGTGGGATGCGAGCTCGAAAGTTCACTTTGCAAATCCACCGCTTGACTCCCTCAACCAACTTACAAACGAGGCAACAGTTTACACGTTCCGAAATGGAAGCCGGAATACCCAACAGATGGTCTATCCGACGCAACGATTCAACATTGAGGAATTGGAATTGGCATTTACTCGAAACGTGATGACTTTTACTAGAATATATAATGCAGCTAATCCGCACTTAGATTTCTGTACTCGCAGGAAATTGCTTTTGGTTTTAAATAAGGTGGAAGTATGGTACTCACTTTGGAATATCGCCGATTTTTGGGGGCCGACATTTTCGGGATGGAACGCCTCCCCATATGTTGTACGCTGCAAAAGAATGAAAAATGAGCTTAAGTAATACTTCGAACCGTCCTCGCGCCGTTTAGCGCAGTAAGAAGGTATGTCTTAACTTAGTCGGGGTAGAAACTCTTATCAGGTCAACGACACTTCCTACATCATGAATAACGCGAGACGTCACGTCCTTCTTTACGTCAGATCGAAGAAAACAGCGAGGCAGTCGGAGAAAATACGCGTGGTGGACTAGGTGGGCGTGGCGGATCAGGTGGCCCAGGTGGGTGTGGTGGGTCAGATGGGTGGTATGGTGGGGGACTACTTGTTCATTCATCTTGTTGTATGTACTTCTTTGAATTGCAATACCTAGACCTACCTCACATGCACCCCAAACCCTATCTGGGAGTATCAATAATTCCCAACGTCGTCGTCCTACATGTACCATACTTCCTTCTGTATCGATTCTATCGAAGGCCAGAGAAACTTGATTATTGCGTTATCGCGCACGTTAAGAGATAATTGACTAAAAGGTCTCTTGGTGAAGGCTCCATGGCTCCTAATCCTTTTACATCTGCTGCGTCACTTCGGTGAAAGATATCCAGAAAGAGCACTAACAATTTGTCGATGTTTATAAACGAAAATGTAATCCTTATTCCCAACATCCCAATTACAGGACTTAAGAAAGACCGGGAGATAAGCCCAAACAGTTTGCACGCATGATCATCTTTGGCTACTCACTCCTCTCATCAGGGAATCTGTGCTGAATCAGCGATTAAAACTCAACAACTTTGTAGTTGACCATATCTGCGCACCTTATCGAAAGTAATTGAATTATGAGTGAAATCAGGCCTGTGAGGAAAAAGATATAAAAAGATGAAAGCTAGCGAACCAAGTACTCTTCGAGATTCACTTTCCCCGTCGATCTTGCAATTGGGTCGATCACGCCAGTTGGCAATAGAAAAGGGAGGTTCGTTGTTCTTTTTGAGCATCGATGGACTTCGTTACAGCGTTACTGCGTACGCTGAACGATAATTGATTGAAAGGTCGTCGATCAAAGCCAGGACAGCCCCTCATCTCTTTAGATCAAGCCGGTGGATTTTATGAAAACTGTAATCTCTAATAAAAAAAAGACCAATTTGGCGAGAAACACCAATACACTATTTTCATTTCGATGTCCTACAATAAAAAGACTTATAATTATGAAGTAACAAACCTTGCAGTATTAGTATTTGAGAAAATGAGATTTGTTAACTGTTATGCGGAGAACGCATTAACGATAATACCAATGGGTGTTCAAGGAATCGCGCTGCGACCATAATGCTTGCTTCAAAGAAACATTTAATGCGCCATTATCGCATTGCGTTCCATAATAATTAATTAAGAGAGGGCAACGATGAAAGCTCCGTGCTCCGTAATCCCCAATTACAACCAACCGACCGCGTTAGATCGTATTTCACGCGCTTTCATTCGCATTCGATTGAATTACATTTCCGCGGATCTGCACTGTGAAATTGGTCGCAGGCCAGTGAGGCCTAAAACATCGCTGTAACGTCTTTACCACGCTCCCTTTATACTAACAAGCTACACAGAAATCCGTAATGCCGGATTTGCAGGCGTTACACTTGCTACTAAAGCAGAACAAGTTGGGGCAAAGTGTAAAGAAACAAGTAACTTGAAAATGAATTATCAGTTCAGGAATAGCGGTGATGTAATGAGTGCAGGTCAGTTTCAATTACTCCGTAGACGACTCCTAGGCACAACTCAATTGTTAAATCGCCAAGAGACCACGAATCGTTTGAGGCCAGACCCGCGTCCCGCATTATCTCGGTCATATCCTCTTTTCGGTCTGCAACCGGTGCTGGTTAACTTGGACCACTGGAGTCGTTCCAGTGACACGCGGATATCGATCCCCGACCGACGGATGGAAAAATAATAGCCGAGATTGCGATCGTTCTGCTTAACGTGTGGACCTTCAATAATTGGTCAGCTTCACAACATCTGCTTTCTGTCATTCCTCCTCCTACCCAACACTTATTTACCGAGGATTTATGGACTACTGTCTTGTCGCGTGGAAACTGGAAACCTCTCGAGGAAATCGGGGCTCGAAAGTTCGGAAAGCAAAAAAGTGGGACGAAGGTTGCTTCCGACTCAATCGGATGTGCAAGGAATTCAATACAGCGGAAGGCAACGTCTATAAAATAACGAAATAAAAGCAACGATGCCCACCTAGTCCACCGTGCACTACGATGCACGCTGCACTGATTCCTCCTTCGCGCTTGATTTTGCAGGCTCTATGGTGGGGATAGCTAGACGCGGTGGAGGGACCATAACCGCTGAGTGACCTTGCGCAGCCCAGTGTTCTTCTTCAGACTATAGACACAGGGTTACCTACGCTATCTTTGTAAATTTAGTTGAAATAAGCCACTTTTTTACGAGATAGAGTACTGAAAGTGTATTCTGGACTTATTGTACATACGCTATAAGCATCCACTGCTATACCACTAACTATCCCTCTAGTTTAGGCTGACAGGTCAAGAGAGACCGGGGTGATTCGCGGCTCCTAATCGACTTTACAATGATTAATGGCCCTGTTTGTCCATCGCAGACGATGCCCCGATTGAACTCGATTCGATGGGTTGACCCTTCACGGGCAGACAATGGTGTCGATGACGATTCAATACTCCTGTTCCCATCGGTTCAACTGCTTACAGTCAAACGTGCTTGACGTGCAGAACGAGTCCAGCGACAATGTCTAATGATGTTCCGACAGAAATTCCACTCGTAGGGACACATTCACGTAAATGGTATATTTAGAACTAAATAGAGGTAGGTACTGTTTAAATTATGAACATGTTGGTCCTCGTTATTCATAAGTATAAAGAAGAAAATTAAATTTTGACGTATTCAAAGATTAGCAATCAGTATGTCTATCCCCGAAAGGCAGATCACAGCTCTAAAATCAGATCGTCCCCAGACCCTTCGACCGTTCCACAGTATCATCGTGCCGAAATTATCATAGGATAATCAACTGCAGCCGGTTTAGTCTGGTGCATACGGGGATGTTCGTGGATATACAGATGCATACAGAAACGTAATGAAACGACGTTATTGATTATCGGCAATCGAATCAGCCGGAACGTATTACTCCCCAGCGCCTCAGTTAAATAATATTAATTTATCCAACGCTGCCCCCCCCCCCCTCTCGAACCGTTTGTTTACCGAATCAAATTTTTATCCTGGATACTTCGTTAACGTGCAGTCCGTATCAAAAACGTAGAACCTACTTACTATAAGGAGCTTACAGGAAAATTAACACTTATGAATGTAAACATCCGGTGTTCATATTTCCGATGCTTCTTAGAAAATATGGATACATGTACCTCGGCGTGTTTTCACGCCGACGCCAGGAAGTACTATCTTTGCAAGAGTACCGCGAATTTCTGTCACTTGTGAAAGTGAACAATTGGATGATTAAGAAACGAGTCGGTTGCTGAAAAAATTTCGATATTCAGATCAAATGTTGAGTTTGCGAATATGCCTAAGATCTGGGATTTCTCAGGACGAGAGAAGTACATATATCGGTGCCTAAATTTTCCAAGCGGGTTAAGCTCGATCTTGTACAGCAGTCCCGTTTCGTAAACATTGGAGTTTACTTCATTAGAGTTCGCCTGGAATATTTGGACGAGCAAGAGTGTGTCAACCGAGACTTGATAAGGCAAACTGCCATGTTTGCAAACGCTCGCGAACGTGGATGTTTCCTGGAAACGATGAAGGTAGCAATTAGGAGCGTTCTGTTCTGAGACGCTCTGCTTAACTTTTTCGTAGCATGAACACGAACCTGCTTTACTGAAGATTTTTGTAGCTCTTTAAAGTTTCGGTATATGTCTGCGATCAGTGCATATTTGCTTTAAATGCATTTTGATATCGGTCCCTCTCGTTTTTAGGTCAAAGTGATGGAGAATGTATACTTTACAAGATATTTCACATTTTATAGGGGAAGTTTACTTTCCTATGTAGAGCAAGAGTTCTTCTATATTACGATATGACTATCGACGTGGCATCAGATATAAGTTCCCTCTGGTTCTGAACTAGATCTAAGGTAGGCCACAGATGTGCCTATATGAAGTCTCTACCGAGTTAAAGAACAGAAATATTTTCAAGCTAATTTGAATGTGAAAGGTTAGCTTCGCTTTCAACGTGATAATAAATTCCCAAGACTATTGCACCATTCTTCTGCAATAATCCCGACTCACAGCGAACAATGCTGTAATATGGAATAATCCCACTGACCTTTAATGATTGTACAACTTTCAGACTACATTGGGCGATGCTTTAACCTTCTCAGTTGTCAAGTTTTCAATATGACCAGGTTTAAGAATGTGAACTGCCGTGTCACAGTGGTCAAATACTACACTAAATCCTAGCAACGCACCCTACCCACAAACTGACAGACTGACAACTTACATAGTTGTTGACTAGAGTGGAGGATCGACTTGGTGTACGTGCAATTAATACTGGCTTCTACTAGTTACATCTTGCCAACTGGAAGAGTGTATTGTAACGCTGTCTTCGTGAAGGCAGAAACAGAAGCAATTTCACTAACCTTCCATAGTCATGTTATCTCCCAGCTTCATTTCGATGTTCTTGCTACCAGTGGTCCCCAGTTGCTCCAACACCACGTCCAATTAGTCCAGACGCTAATGAAACATTGACCCCAGGCACTTCGTGGATCATTCCAGCGCCGTTTCATGATCACCTAGCCGTTATACCGAACATCGCTCGAGATGAATCATCCTTGGATTACTAGCGTCCAATTATCAGGTCGTTCTGGACCTCCGCGCTGCCTTCTTTTTACTGGACGAGCTTTCTTTTAGCTTGTTAGATGACAGATTCGCGCGTCCACGGTCAGGCGCCTGCTCCAGGCCATGATTAACTTCGTCCCACGGCTGGGGAATCGAATTACCAGACGCTGGAACGTTCGTTTCGTCCAGTGACAACCTGCCCGAGCAATAAATCGCGATTTCCTTCGAATGGTGGCAGCTTTGAGCTGCGGGCAGTCATCCTGGCAAGAAATTGGTCCTTTCGTCCAAGCACTGGGGTCCCAGCACCACACTGAACTCGATTTCCTTCTGTCACCGCGGCCGACTTACTTGCCACATTCCATGGTCTTCTGTACAGAGTCCCCTTCGCTGGATCTGTGGGGCAAAAACAGGTGGGAGTTAGTACTTCGAGCGTGGTCGGGGGTAGCTTGTGGTGGAACGCTTTTGAAGCTTCATTACTTTGTGTTTATGACATTTCCACGCTTTTGTAGATGAAAAAGTGAACATGAGTTGGTGAACATGAGTTTTGGATTTGGTCACTAAGTTCAGAATGTATGCTCCCATGACTACTTAGTGGTGAAACCTTCCGTCTATAACATCTGAATCGCTGAATGGCAGATCTATGTACAGCCGGAGTGAAAAAATCATGCTGACTACGCTACAAAGACACAAATGGAAAACTATTGATGCATTGGTGCATCAAGTACCTAGGGTCTCCATAGTTAACATCCAGCATGAGTTACTCTTTTATCCAGCTGGGATTAATAAACCACGGGTATCGATGAAACCGTATCACTATAATTCAATGGATCATTCGTTTGGGTTCAGTCAAAGGGCACGGCACCATAAACGGGACATTCTATTCCGAAGGAATTCCGGGTATTTAGTTGATCGGGTGCACACACTGTGAAAGGATAAGGCGGATCTATTTAGCTTTACGTCACGGGATAAATGACGCACAGACGATTACTATTGTGCGTACATACACACACACACACACACACACACACACGCGCGCGCGCGCGCGCGCGCGCGCACACACACACCGATGCCCTATTATACGCAACTTTGATCGAGGAGGATCGATATAGCTATTTATAAAAGGACCGTCTTGCTGAGTGGCTTCCATTTGGAACTGAAGACATTCCTAGTGACGCAGTTCAAGTCCTCCGATTCTGTTCCTGACATGCTGGGGGTGTTTCTTACAACTGCAGCTGATTTTAGACGACAGTTTTTAGTGAACCGTAATGCAAGAATAGTCCAAAAGGATACGACTTACGTGGCTCAGTGGCGCCCTCTACGTGTCAAGCAACTACCTTAAGAGTCATAGAACTGAAGGACTCATACACTTCTTAGCACGTGATAAATGCTTTGCAGTAGAAATTCAGGAAAATATTGGCTCAGAAATAATGACAAGCTTACAAAGAAATTTCCATTTTCTCTTCGCCTTTGTCTTCATTCCGTCACTGTACCTTCGGCCCTGTGTTGCACAGCAATATATACCGAGCTTTGAATACAAGACTTTTATCTAAAGCCCACCTTTGCTACTTTTTTAATATCCCATCTTTTTAACACCGTGGGAGGGGTATAAAACACGAGACCGCGGGACGAGAAAATATTTTTAATATGTATTTCACGGGAGTACGTGGAGGATGGCACGCCATTTATCGCGATATTTCAGTATTCCGTGCATATTTCTGCGAACGGAATCCCCTGGACGGGTATCACGTTAAATTGGAGAGGCTTTCGAGTTCACTTCGTAAAGTAAATCTTGGGATACGAGGGATATCCATTCAGTTACTACTACAGCGATACCGACTGTTATCTTTCATTGAATGCGTAAGCTCTGCTATTTCCAACGTCAAAAGATATCGCACTACAAATGTCGCCATTTTTTATCATTTTTTGAAATTTCACAATCTCTTCGTTTCTACAAAGCCTTTTTCATTAAAAAAAAATTGTATATCAAGGGCGTAACGCATTTTCGCGACAAATTTCTGTTACACAAAATAATGAATACGAAGATGCCGCATATCGGATGATAAACATCCCACCTCGTAGCAAGTAATAACGCGAAGCGCCAATTCATTACGATTTTATATCCAGACTTGCGAAATCCCATTTGGGAACCGAAGCACGCTCTCGCGGCGCATAAAATTTGTAGATACATCAAAATGTGCCCAATACCTCGGGTGTTATCAGTCATGTTTCATATGCAAAAGAATTACACTTCTACGTACGCTGAGGTTGTACCAACTACCGAGCGGACGCTTTATTCTCATGCTAATTCAAGACAACATGTCCCCAAGTCACCGAACAACCATTTTCGTGCAATTGCGGAATACTATATTCCTCGACAACTACGTCCATTCCCAACGGAAAGTTTTACGAGGCCTTAGCTTATGCGTCCCTCTGCGTGGCATAGGATAAAGATATCCTTCAGGATTATCCTGCGGACCAGTGGCAAAAGACAATCCCCCAGGGACGCCAGTTCAGCAGCTCGGCTCTCTTTTCCGCCTTTCTGTACATTCTTGCAAGTTCCCTCGGATAAGGTGAGCGCCCGTGCTTTCGTATTCCATGGACGCTTCCAGGCTGCCTCGTAAATTCAGACGAGCTTACGGTAAACCGCGAAAAGCTCGCTAAGTGTACGTCGTACGTCGAAGTGTACTTGACACAGGAGTGTCTCGGTCTTCCCACGAGTAACGCGATTTTCCCTCGGTAACTCAATTCGGATCGTTTTATTGCCCGACTGCGTTGCAAAAAGTCCGAAACATCTGTGAATTGGGAGCACGAGGAGGACAAGCGGTGTGAGACGCGACGCTACTGCTTGGAAATAGATTTTCCAACGACCACTCGTTCGAATAGAAATAAATGCGCACCCTTTCTTTCGAAGGGTGAAAGAAATCAAATGGTCCGCGAGAATAGATTGTTTCCACCCTGAAACGCCGACCCTTAACATTACAGCGATGGAGTCCGGCTTGGTCACCCTAGCACACTTTTAATTCCATGACTATACGCAGTTACGAATTGTCCAGGTTAAAAAGATGAGGAATACTCCCACATTGCTGAACACCGCTAGGTACCTCTGAACCCCTTTCTACCCCCTTCTTTTCCTCCCTTGCCCCTTTCTTTCCCCAGTCCAACCCACTCCGAACTTCCCAACAGTTCGTTCATCAAGAGTATTGATAACGAGCTCAAGTACTAATCTTCGTTTAATTTACTCAGCTTGGGAAGATGCGCCTCAGGAGCGTAGGTCCTGCCGGACGTCGACGGGGATAATATCGTGTTTAGAAGCGCGCTATGAGGGTGACAAAGCGCTACGACACACGGACAAAACGCGCCCTCATGGGAGCGGCGGTTTTATTAAACGGACGGACCAGAATCCCCGTTGCTATTGTCTTTGTGACGCTTAGTACGTAAGCGTGCCGTCCTGCTCTCTTATTGGAATCCCCAGCTACATGTACTCTAATGGAGAATATGTCACCACAGGAACATTCCTTTCACATTCGAGTTGCAGGGAGTAGCGAAACTAATTCCGTGTCGTATGCAGACAAAGAGGGGTCGCATCTGAATGACGTCCATTTTTATACTTTGTGATTCGCTTTATCGAGCATTCAAATGGGACGTTTCATTTAATTCGACCACTGGCATAATTTGGCACAATTTTCTTGTTCTTTTTCCTGTACTCTTTGGTGTCACTGTTTGGGGCTAGAAAATTTGTTAATGGCAAGCTGAATCTGTTATGTAGTATTCGGTGATGTGTGTCAGAACCTGTTGTAGAATGTGAAGCCTCTTAGTACGTTGGTGTGAAGTCAATTGGCTGCCAAGAGTCACTGAACGGCTAGCCCCCTATTATAGTAATTCTCTATCCCCACCATTTCGCCTCAAGCCTAGTTGCTCCGCCCCTTTGGTGCGTTTACCGCGAAAAGTGGGGGTCGTGCGTTTCTTGGATAGTTAATCGACTATTCTTCGGGAGGAATGATTGAAATTCTGGAGTTTATTCACCCTAAGAATCTAAGTTATTTCTAATACAACACGTTCTACATCCAAAAACAGAGCCATTAGTTCGCAGTATTGATCTTCTCTAGATATTATAATTATACCTAAAATCCAGGTGGCTCTACTCGGATTGCAATGGCCAGAAAATAATTCGAGTGGATTAAAAGCATCAGATATGAAGCATTAAAACGTTCGCTCCCCTTTTTTACGCGCCAGTTAATTTCTTTTATAATTCCCAGGCGACCGGCATTATGCACGGGAGAGACTAAAATTTCTACTGTCCCATGCCTTTCCTGGTCATTTAATTTTTTAACCTCCAAAAAAGCGACGTGATATTAATGAACACGTGAAACTTGAGGCACACGTCATTTTGACGTCATTGGAATCCGTTTGGAATAGCTAGAGCGACACATGGGCAGTTTTAGAGCTTTAAGAGGACAATATCGACATGCAGACGCCGAAAAGAAAGCATACGACATGTCCTAAATCGATACAGCTGGAAAACGCAAACACAGCTGTCTACGGAGGCAGTGAATATGAAAAGGCCCGCCTAGATGGCATACAGAAAGTGCCTTCCCCTCGGTTTTCTGTTTTCCTGTCTCAACTTTCTGAACGAAGAACGTGACTACTTTACACTTCGCTGTGAACTCTCCAAATATGCTTCACCCTCGAGTAAAAGAGAAGCAGATCTCCAACAATCTCGGCCATGAACGAACGGCGAAATTCCATTCTTTCCGCTCGTCGCCCTTAATCAACCAAATTCAATTATCTTCGTGCAGAATGGACCCACGATATAGGTCCCTCCCGGTTTGATTATCACTGGACTTCGTTCGAGGCGCAATTAGACGGTAACCGAATCTGCCAATGAGACCAGAAAATTGCATGCTTTCGATGAGAATTATATTTTTGACACAACTGTTGCGATCTCGATTCCCTCAGCTGGGGGTACTCCTATTTTGAACGAAACACTCGTTCGACATTTCTTGCAGCTTGAGCTTCTCGAACAGAAAATGGAAAAGGAGAAAACAATTTCGGGATAGTCGAGATAAATCTACGCGAATTACCCACGCGAACCAATTGCGAGGCCTTACAGAAACCAGAAAAACAAAGGCTGTCCCCGGCTGTAACACTTTCCTTCGCCTCCCCCCTCCCAGCCCTCGGTCCCTTTTTATGTCTCGCCATTTTTCTACTCTCACGCTTCCTTTATCGTGTTCCAGTGAGTTCTTCATCCTTTGTTTCCATGCTTCACTTTCCGAACATCTCTTTCACCCCTCTTTCCCACACTCGTTCGTCATCTCTTACACCCCCCTCCCCGCTACCAACCCGTTCGTCTTTCTTCGCTATCCGTTCTGGTTACATGTGTCTGTCCCCGTTTTTCTCGTTTCAGCCCTCGTATCTTTTCTTTTCACTGTATACAATACTGTCAAACACGGGGAAGTGAAACGAGAGGTCAGGGTTCAAGGCTAGAGTAATATCCAAGAAGGTTTTTCTCTTTTCTTTTGATGAAATGACCACGCGTGGTCTTGCCAGAGGATCTCTATTCGAGCAGGATGGAAATATCGTATTCCTGTGTAAAAGCAGAAGAAATTTGGATGATATCGTGGGATTTATATTCCTAACCTCACTTTTTCCTCAAGAAAAACTATGCACGGCTATAAAGTATAATCGCCCTTACTTTAATGAAACTGTACACGGTTCTTTTCCCTCTTTTTCAGGTACAAGCTGATTCTTCCCGATGTTACACGCGTAAAAATTTTACGATAGCTTATGTACGAGTCTGTTGGTCGAACTTGACGGAAGGATCCTGTGGCAAAAACGGTGACGGACTATCGCCGGAGAGAGAATTATTTGCTCGCATTTCTTTCGACGATTATATAAGGACTCGGAGAACCGGGCACTCGGGATTTACATGAATTTCAATGCCCCTGGAAGCAAATCGGAGCAGTTACGACTGCGCGCGCCATGTAGCGCAAATAAAATTAGATTGTTGGAGCAGACGTTAACTTCTTCGCTCGCTGGAGTTGCTGTTTTCCGTATAAATGACAGGAAAACAACTGTGTTCCGGCTGTAGCTTTCCTCTTCTCGTTCCATGTACAGGGAAACTTCGACGACGAATTTGTCGACTCCGTTTCCTTTAAGTAGTGCAATAAGTTACGCGATAAGCATGGTACTTTCGTCAATTTCGTGTGCCGTTTCGAGCGTCCATGTGCATCGTGTGCTTCGATTCCGAGAACCGATGAAAACGGTCCTCTTGTGTAATAATATTTGGAACGCGGTGGAAGCTCGTCCAACAACCCAATATTTGCTGTACAGGGTTAATAAACGGCAAGGAAATACTATTAAAATGACAAATCGACGACCCAGCTACGAGTTGCAGACACGTAACGCCCAGTTTGGAATAAAATTTACCGCTGCAAATTGAGGGATAAATTCCCTGATGAGGTTACACAACTACAGACCGAAACATTGAATTATAAAACACACAATACACAATTTTAGCGAAACATGTTAGTTTCCATTTGAAATATTCAGTAATGCCACTTCGTAAAAGCAGGGAGCATCAGTAGTATTCACTAACTGTATCCCTGATATTCAACTAAAGGTATCTTCCTCCCATCCCTTCGATCCACAAACCCCTTTAACGATCCCTCTTCCAAGCCTTTCAAAATCAGAAGGTTGGAGGTCGAGGAAAGCAAACGGTGAAAAGCAGGGGAGTTTTCCCACTGGTGAAATCTACGCGATGAAATCTGGCGTACAGTTCATCCAACGAATAAGATGTCTTAAGAAAATCGATAGGCTCGGCTTCCCGCCAAGGACACCACGCGTACTTTCATTCTATCTTCCTACCTCACAGTTTACCTCGTGTTTGAAGAATGCCGTTCATCTAGTACGGAGGCGATGACCGACTTTTCAAAAGAATGCTTCACGCTGCTCCCAAAGGATACCGAATAAGGGGGTAGATTAAGAATTTCGAACAGAATTTCTGCGAAGGTTGCACGTGTCGAAAGCTCTCGCCAAACTGAACAACTTTTACTCGAGGAAAATTTTAAAATAAGACACGTGTAAAGAGTTACAAAGAAATATAGCTACAGGCATATTGGTCCGCAAAGAGCGTCGGATCATAGACCCTACTTTTCCCTTGTTACCTTTCACTTTGCTTCTCCCTCACTCTTTACCATCGTATACATCTATCATACATTCCCATACCTTGCTAATATTATCATTTACAATAATTAAACAAAAAAGGCCACTTCGATAAAGAAACAGTGTTAATTCTGGTCGGATAATAATTAAATTCGTGTGCTGCTCGAATCGAAAAATAATTACCAGCTGAATATCGTAATTCTCGCGAAATATCGTTTGATGGGATAAAATCAGAAGCATGTCGCGCTCCAGGGGGCAGAGCCGATCGAATAGTACTCAATTATCAATGAATTACGTCACGCGGTCGCTTTATTTGCCAGTGGCAAATGTCAAAATACAGAACAGAGGAGGCCTGTCTGGTGACGTAAGCATATCGAGCACACAATATCACGACAAAAGGTGACTGCCCCCGAGAAACCGAAGAAAACCCCACCGGGGAGGAGGCTAGTTTGAAGAATCCTCGAGGCTAGTAGTTTCATCGGCGCAAGGCCAGCCACGACTCAAGAAGCCTATCAGATATGCAGGTTCTAAGGTTAAGTATTTGGGGACCTTCTACATTTTATCTCCTATTACATATATTTTTCTTCGACGAATTGTTCGAAGACAGAAGAGGAACTGATCAATATCATCGACTTTCGTCACACAAACATTGTCAAATAAAAAGTTCCTTTTAGCACTGATAGATTTTTATAAATCATTCAACTTCATAGTTTTATTCATTCCTTCTGTGTGCAAACCTTCAAAGGGAAACCCATCCATCCCCAGAATTCCAAACAATCCCATTCCGTGTCCCCTTCGTAGCCCTTATACGATACATCGTTTTGAAATAAACCGCGTTACAAATGGGTACGGGTCTGATCGATGACACGAAGCACTTGATGGATATTTCATCGAATCAGAAGCATATATCCTTAGAAGAAATAACACTGCAAATTCATTGACGAGACGTCATTAGCTCCTGTTATTCTTCTATGAACTTGAGGTAAAAGATAATTTTGATCTTTGCTGTTAATAAAAATTCAAATTAAACGCAAGGTCGCTTACTCCATGGAAGAAAAGGAGCGCTTTCATGCTCGATGGGGAGATTCCGGTTCAGGGTAAGGCTCGTTTCGCGAAGGTTATCGTGCACGAACCGGAAGTTGGGGCAGATTAGGAGTCTACACGTGAGTTACAGGCATCCGAAGTACATATTCCATTGGCGTACTTTTGAGTAATGCTCGAAAGCGTGGCTATCGGTCACGCGTTAGCGAAAAAAACGGATAAGCCCGTAACTTTATCAATTTTCAGTGAATTAAGCTTTCTATTCGATGAGTGAATTACTTTTACCATGCTCGTTCCCTCGCGTGACCCAGGGAAATAAGCCGCGTTGAAAACCTGCATTTTTACGATCCACCGTTGCTGAAATATTTCCTTAAACGGCTCGTATAATCGAGAGCACTATCATGGAGACGTGGAATTTGTTATCAAACGATTCTTTGATACAAAATACGTGGAAAATGTGGAATAAAGTTTTCTCATGCAGACATTCATTTTCGAGGAAAAACGATTTCGAAATGCATGCTCGCAGCTGAGAACGCTACAAGAGCCTGTGTGATCTTTTAAATGGACCATTATTGCTTTTTAATTAAACGGACGTCATATTATATTTGTAGAGCTAATGTAGCACACATTTTTGGTGTCCTGAGAACTTATTGACTGTATTATGTAATAAATTGTTCAAAATATGGTTGAACCCAATTTTTTGAACCGCAAAGGGGAGGAATTCAAAATTCATCTAGGTTAAAAAAAATGTATTTTACAATTTTTATTCATTTTTTGATGGTGTACGATCTTCAGCTCAATTTTGCTACTAATTATGGCGCGTTCTGTATAAAAGTAACAAAAATGGGTAGTACATCAGAAATAAAAGACTATTTTCTCATTGTAAAATTGATATTAACAGTGAAAACGTACAGGTATATTTCCCGATATTCAGTTTCCTGGAAGAGAGAGCTAAATTTTCAATAACAACTGTATAATTGTTCGCCCAAATTCAATAACGCGTCGATTTTAATGAAATTTGTACGCTATTTTCGAGAATAATTCGCTGTTTCTATTGAAGATGATGGAATATGAATTGAAAAGCGACTATTCGGCTGACGTGGACAAATCACTTTTATGAAGAGAGCTACGAAACCATCAAACATATCGTGGGCTCTGTGCCTGTTTGCACGGAGGGTTTACCTCTTCGAAGACGTAGGAGGACTTGTTAAAAGGCAAGTTACATAGTGTTAGGAAACGATCAGGTATGTGGGCCACCCATGTGTGTGTTGCGTCTCAGAGAAAATTCTACTCTCAATAAGTACTTTATTTTGTGATGTACAAGAAATTTTAACAAAACAGTAAAGTTTTTCGATAAAACTTTAAACGTCCGATAAAACAATCTCGAATTAATGCCGAACGTTTTACCACAAGTTTTAATAATAATCGTCTGTATTACCCTAAAATAAAAATGATATACACAAAGATGATGTAAAAACGAAGCTCAGCTTAGCTGTTGGTAAGCCTGATCTGCAAGAACATGAAAAGAAAACATGAAGATAAAAGAAAACGTGACGATGAAGTGAATGGAGATCTATGTATATGCAATGAGAATATTTAAGAATAGTTGTTACGTCTACGTAGGTGAAGCAGATGTGGTTGAGTAGAAGGACTTGGTGGCACGTTTGAAGGAAGTAAGAGTTGGAAGTGAGCAAGTAACATCTGTTAAGTAATTATAAAAATGAAGAACAACATATGAAAAAGAGCCGGAGAATTTGGCGATATGGAAGTTGGGAGTGGAGAGTTTAAAATGCATTATATCACAATTGAATGTCAGTGTATATTACAATACAGTTCAACATAACATCAAAACTAAAAGAAGCTCAAATAAAATCTTTCATTGAGAACAAAGCACGCGTGGTGCGTAGTATGCCCACGTGGTGTACGTAATACAACAACAAACGAAGGACACCAAACACGTTTAACAACAGACGTGCTGCCTAAACAAGTTCTTGCCTGTTAGAGAAGAAGAGGTACACAGTCATCGGAATTCCTGTCACCGTCCTCCTTCATCCAGCTTTCATCCCTCTTTCACTAAATCATCCAACCATCTACGGGTGAGCCAAACGAGTCCCTTCGTTGCGTTTCGAAATGGAAAGGGATCACGTCTCGGTAATACGCGGTCGATGAACCAAGCTTTTCATTTCGGAAGAGGATGAAAGAAGTACAGGTAACAAATCACGATTAGGCTACCAAACACTTCCCTATTCTTTCTTCCTTTTCCGTATGATTCTTCCCTCTATAACACGCACACACGTTGCCTAACGCGAGACCTGAGCGCAGATCAACGACCACGCGCGGCTACGACGCTCGGTCGACTAACTAGCCACGGGCGCCACCGCGTCCTTTTATTCTATCCCCACCACCGCCCCTGCCGCTACCATACACATAGGCGCAGCGCGCTGTTCTATACGAGACGCTCGCGAATTCGTTAACACATATGCCTTTATTTCTACGCAATAATCTCCATCCATGCGGGAAGGATATGCATATCCTCCGACCTTATAAACTCTTTCACGACATTGTTGGACTTCATATGTGATTCAAGCAGCAAGTACTGTATTCGAATATCACACTAGTTGAAAAATAGAATTAAATATTAAAAAATCAGTCATCGCACTGAGTCTGTTTTTAATAATTTTTTTAACGTTTTCACGCCCTTTTCGTTCACTTTGTGATATACAATCTTAATTATTTACTGCGGAAACATTAAAAAATTACGATTACTTTTATAGCGCAAGTATTTTGACGATATTTTTCCTTTTACCTGGACAGGCCGAGGCAATCGATAGGAAATCTTAATTGCTACGAGGCGAGAGGGCACTCTGGGGTTGATTAATTCAATTACCATCAAATTCCAATTTTCCTGAAAACGATATACCTGCTGTAATAGAGCTTCCTCGTGATTCCAAAACCTGGTCCTTGGAATTGTGAATGTTCCTCGAAAACGCGCGGATATCTGGCATTATTTTCGAGAACCAAGCGTGGTATGTGCTATCCCGCGATACGTTTCAGGTCATCACAATTCGAAGTCTGGGTAGAGGCATGAGTGCGTACGTATTATGCGGCGCGCGGTGTGCACTTTGAAACAGAGAACAGTAGACAGCTCGTTAAAACTTTGATATCGACGTGGCGGGCGCCTCTCTGTACGCGGGTCGTAACAATTTTCGTGGAATTGCGGTCGCCATTACGATACACGATTGCACTGTGCCACAAGGGCGCGAAGAATTTGTTAATTAATTTTAAACGACGAGGTCATTCTATTTTCCCATCGTGCCACACGTGGCGAATTTTTGTGCGAAGGCTTGGTCCAAATGAATATTAACTCAATTTCTAACGAGAAGGGAGTTTCGAATTTTAATTCCTGGTCATTAAGTAATTTGTATTTCAGAAAAGGAAACGTAAGTTATTGAAAAATACCTCCTCCCGTATACGTTGTCGCAAACGGATTTTCTCCAGTCATTGAGCGATGCTTATTTATTGGAAGTATTCTTCTGGGTCAATTAAACTTAGCAGGTAAACGAACAAACAACAAACGTGCAGTTCCCCTTTTTCTCGAGCACGTTCCGCGGTATAATTTATTTACCTTATTTTCTGTAAATACCTATTTCCTTTATTCGCTTCGTTAGGTTTAATTTCTTCAGTTTTCGATAGGAGAAGAAACTTGAGCTAACTCCATTAGGCACTTATTTCTTCATCCGCTTCTCATTTGGCTCTTTTCTCATATCATTTCGCTCTCGTATCACGAATATAGGATGCTACCCACAACGATAAAATAAACATTTTTCTTATCGCCATCTCGCTACAGGACGTCGTGTAACAGAATTACAGGCCTCTGAAAATTAGGTCGCAGAATGTCTGGTGATAGACAATCCGTTGAGCAGCGTGCGCCCGTAGGCAGCAAATGAGCGATGGATTGCCTATCTACAGCACCCCTGCTAACCTAATTTTCAAAGACCTGTAATTTTGCTGCATGACGTCGTATCGCAAAATGGTACTAAGCAAAAATGTTCATTTTATCGCCCCCTATAACACTTGGCGATTTATAACTTGGAGTACTCAGTCACCGCGCATATATGACCGTAAAACTGATTGGAGATGTACAATAAAACGGGTCGGACGCCCATTGCCGCTAAGATCCCGTCTCTTTCCTACTTTCTTCGTCTGTACGGTGTAGGGTAGTCTGTTAAAACACTGCCAGTCGAGAGAATCGCCCCAGGACCCCCCAAAATACCGCCCTTATTCGCCAACCAGCCATTCCCGCCGAAAAATCCAGCTGGTTCCAGCCTGTTCGTAAAGAAACCCGAATCATTCGGGCCCACTATCTGCAACAGTCCATTTGCGTTGCTCAGTTGTTTGCCATTCTGCTGGTTATCCCGCACCTGCACTCCTAGATTGTTCAGCGTCTCCTTCAGTTGGACGATACGGTCTTGGAGGAAGGATTGTGGCGAGAATTGGACGTTTTGTGTCAATGGCGTCAAGAACCATGTGAGAAATCCGGGTTTTGCTGTGGTGGACCCTTCGAGCTGTAAATGTGTTCCAATTATAGTGATGGTGGAAGGTTTTTTTGTGAGATAAAGTTGTGATATTTATGGGGAACCGGGTAATAGTGTTGAGAGGAATATTGGCTATTAGGTAAAGATTTTGCGAAATGACTTAAAGCAGCTTCTGTAGTATTCTAGATTCCATTATGTGTGTTTTCTTGGGTGAAGTTAGACTTTGATTTAGCTGCACCAGGTGGTCCGCAGCGCCAGTTCTAATTAGGCCTGGGTCAGGTGCAGGTTAGGTGCAGTGTGAAGTTTCATTTAGGGAGTTTACAGGGCTGAAGGGAATTAATTCTCACACCCTTACGTTTTGAGCCGTCGCGTCATTCAAAGTTGGCGTAGGATTAGAGTCTTGACCCACACTTTTCACCTCATTATCAATTTGGTTAATAGAGTCGTCGAGCAATTCATCTACAGGATTTGCGTGTATTCCAATGACCTGAATATTCAACAAAGAAGGAAAAGGCATTTCTCTCGTTATAATTAATTGGTTTCCGCGTAATAATAGAAAATCGATGAAACGATGAGCCACGACAGGTAGAAATGGGAATAAATTCGAATAATGGTACTTACGTTACAGCATGTAACAAAAGAAATACAAAAGCGATATGAATCTCTGTATGTACCTCTATAATAATACGCAATTCACTTTTTTGTATCACTAGTTGCATACTATAGGTACTAAAAACTTCGAATAAACAAATCGAAAATCCACAGCGAAGCTGTTTGTTAAAAAAATACTGTTTTGGAATTCCCTTACCATCAAGATCAACAGGGAAACCAACTTCGACGGCATTTTCTCCAGTCTGTATTCACTAGGCAGCACTAGAACCCGTTCCAATGACTACAAAGGAATTTCTACGAAACATAATAATCCAAGTACAACTGTATAAAGCGGTGCAGAGACTGCGAGCAGAATATATAGCGCTTCCTATTCGTATGACTCCCTTTATCGTATGAGGGTACCCCTATACCTCCCAGATAAGAACACCATTACCAAATTGTAGGCACGTTCTACTCATGTAACAGAGTAGCTAATTAATGTTGAATATCTCTTCACGTTGCAACCGAAGTGAAATTAAAATTCTTTTGTAAACAAGTTGCCTTTTGCTCTCATCCAAGTTTACCATGGATTCTAGATTCCAAGACTTCCACCTAGAATTTCTTTGCGGAATTCCAAAATGTCAGATCGAAGACTGCGAACTGGAACGAGGCGAATCTCGAAACAATCCCGCGAGAACCGGTCGATGGTTTTTCGTCGATTTTATTCCACCGAGTCCCATAACCGAACCGCCTTGAAGCTGCAACCCGATCGAAAGAGTATAGTTCCATTCCTTTTTCTCCCTTTTCCTCTCCCCTTTGAATCCTCACTCGACGGCCTTGTGCAAGGCCGCAGTCTCCCGAAAACGAAAGTCCCAATCTTGTTCTTCAGGCCACTGAGTTGATGGCCACTTATTCCCTGCGATTGCTTCTCTCAATTTCGTTGAATTGCATTCCATAGATCCCTCGAGTATCCCGAAATAGAATTGCGACTTCACGAGTTGCAGGGGTAAATAGGTGGTAAGATAGGAGATTTCACTGTGTATTGTAAAATACATGGTGGTCAAAATGGCGGATGGTAGAGAACGATCCGGGTCAGGGCAGATTAGGAGTCTAGTAACCCATTACCTCCATCAAACTTGAGCTTCCCTGCACTGTAATATACTCACCGACTTAGTTGGTCAAATCATGTAGACACCAAGAAAACCAAAGGTTGCCCCATCATCGTATACCACACTCCGCTGAGGTACAAAAGCGCGGAACGAGTCAGGTGCATAGCGGAAAAAGCGGTCGGGTTCAGGGACACACACGGCATACCGATCGCAACTTAATTTAAGTGTCACGGACAGTCGCGACTGGCCGCCTCTCCGTCTTCCTCGTCATGCAATTAATGCTCCTGCGAGCCGTGGCCGTTTCACGTATGCGATCACGCGGAACATAGGTGTGCGACACCGAGGACGAGTTGGAACCGTTAGCGAGTTCTGTTCAAGACCAGTCTTGTCCCGACGCTCGACCGCGAGCCTTCACCTGACCAAGGAAAATCGAGGTGTCTAGAGGGTTCCGAATTCATCCTCCTGCCATTTAGCTTCGTGCTATTGAGAGAACGGTGTGGAACGACGCAGAACAGTCGAGTAATCGATCAATCCAAGTTGACAATGGGCCTGTAATGGGACACTGGTGTTGGCACCTCGTCTGAAAGTGTTCTTCATGATCTCCCGGCTACGATTCGAAGCGGAAGCTGATATCTTTGGCTTGGTAGAGAGCCCTGCACGAATTCTGTGAAGGGTGGAGGGCTGGTCCTGGGTTAGGTCTTGTTTAATAGAGATTTGAGAGGATCCTGAGGGTTTGAAGGTGTTAAGGTCATCATGAGGGTTGTTTGCAGCTTCTTCGTGGTTCTACTCTTCCGAGAGGTGAGATATTTTGGTGCAGAATTGGTCCTCTAGCAGTGGAGGGTCTTGTTATAATTTTGACCGGTAAGAAATAATGCAAACAGGAAACTGTAGACATTTTCTTGCAAAATTCACGGACCAAAACAATTTCGGCTTGTTCTGCCTAGCCTTTTTTAACAGTGCCTTATTTATAATATTTTATTTTGTGCGCGCGACAATTTAATTTAATTAAAATTCGTGCTCCAGGCAATTGGTGGGGTTACTAGGAACCCACCAGCTTTCGCGAAGCCCGTGTACTCGGATTCGTATCTCCCCGCGGCCATGCAGGTGAGTCTGACGCCTTAATTAAACGAAACTTAATCGTATTTACAGTGGGCAAGTTTATGTTGACAATTCCATTAAGAATTAAATGTTCATTGCGTTCTATCCGCCTGGGGAGTACTTTACCACTGGATTAAATTAGCGTTGCTTAATTATCTCCAACAGCGCGCGTAGAAACGGTTTAAAGAAGGGGTAAGATGCTCTAAGAAGAAAGAATTTGAAGAAATGGAAATATTCAATTAAAATTCCGTTTTAATGCATTATTGATACCATTAAATTTGGAGTAAAGTCAGTTGGACGCTCAAGGACACTGGAAGTACCTATCCCCACCACTACACCTGACTATCCTCGCCCCGCCCCTTCTTTTTTACTCCGTCCAACATGTCTGAGTGGAGACAGTGACCTTGGGCTGACAATTTCTCTTATCGCGACTATATTACTATTAGTACCTCTTTTTAAGCACTTTTTTGTGTCATTATCTACTATAATCTCCCCTGCTACCTATCTCAGAAGAAATTCTCGACTTAAAATGCACCTTTCATAGGTAATATTCCACGCTGTCGAGCAACTGAAGCTCCTCCGAGCGGAAGACGTAACCACACCGATTTCTCGCGTGACACAGTATCAGCAAACAGGTATTCAAGAGTCGTCGACCATTTCTTCGGAGATAACGACCCGGTCGAACGAAGAAACGAAAGGGGAAGAAGATAGATCAAAGGAGGTGGAAAGTTCGACGAAGTCGGTTGAAATTGGCTACGAATCGATGGTGGATTCCGCGAGCCGCGGAACCGAGGAGAGTTCTAGCCATCAGGAGGCACCAGAGGTGAACGAGGAGACGCCAGAGACGAACTATGCCACGCCGGAAGCGAATTACGAGGCAGCGGAAAACGTGTACGGTGTTCAAGAAACGAATCAAGAAGTCCCTGAAGAGGATCAGGAATGGAGCTCGTTCTCCACTTACGCAGAATCCACCTCCGTGACGGAAACGAAGGTGGAAGCGACGATCGAGTCGGGGAATCCTCCTATCTCACCCCTGGACCAAGGGGAATCTGTGGCTGAAGTCGTACAGGGGAAGAAAAAGCCAACAATCGAGAGCGTGGTGAAAAACGTCTATGAAATCGTGAAACCCACACCGTCCGAGTTCGAGGACGAGGACACTATACCTTTTGGGGAGTCGAAGAGCTCGTCTGGGGTTCCTGTGAATAGGGCAGACGCCGTGGAGGAAGAGGATGACGAGAACAGGTGAAGTTTGTGTTAAAAACATTCAACTACCCGCCTAATTTGATGATCCTAGAGGGAAACGGGGAACCCAAATAGCTAATGACACGCCCTGCGACAATCCCCCTTTGCAGGTTCACGCGGCTGGGCGAGAAGGTGACGCAAGTACCAAGGCCGAGCCTAATCAGCTACTTGAGGCGGTCCAAATTGCCGCCGAGTGCTACTCTTCAGCAACTCGCCAACCTGTACGATTCCCTGAGCAAGGACGCCAGGAAGCAAGGATTCGGCAAGTACACCGGCTACTCCGACGAGGTGCTGAACAGCCTGGAGACTTCCGCCGAAGGGGGAATCGCGCCCCAGCTGAAGAAGATCCTGGATAAGGTTTTGGAACGGAACGAACTGACAAGGGCGGACGCGAAGACGAGGACTTCGCAGACCATCCGCGATCTTAATAATCCCTCGGCTACCCTCAGCAAGGAACTGAGGACCCTACTCCCTCTGCGTTACACACCTTAACAGTCGATATTGATAAATCAATGCTGTACCTCGAATATGTAATTCAAGCCTCTGTAACACTCCGCAAAGAGCCACTGATGCAACGTGACGCGAATATGAGACGAATTGAATCGAATGAGGGAATTCTACTTTACTGCACCTTAAATGTTTGATGATGTACTGTAGAAGTATCTGGTGATAACGCTGCCTTTTCTGTCTTGCGCGTTTATTGAATATTAATTAACACTGCTCGTTCAAGTTATGTCTGATTACTCGTGGCAGTATCACGATTATTTAACAGGTTCTTCACCCCTCTACGATTAGAGTGAACAGAGGGGGCTATCCCCACCATACCGCTAAGTGTACTCGTGGTGAGGGGAGCTGTCTTCAGCGGTCAATTGATCTTGCTCCTACTATAACGGAGGCTGAACGTCTAAGAAGGCTTGGAACTCGTAAAGCACTTATATCTAAAATTATTTTGTCATTGGATTTGGATCCGAGAATACTGTTCATGTATAATTAATACTCAATAAAGCTTTTAAACGTGATTACCCTGTTAACTTACTGAACCACAATGCTCATTATTTATTCCACTAATTGTGAATACAATGACGTTAACTCATGCTTGATACGTTTGTCGACAACTGTATAGCATTCATACATATATGCTTAATAAAATCATCATTGGAAGTACACTCGAAATTAGTTGGATATTAACACGTTCTAACGATCAATGATCTTTCACTCATTTAATACACGTCTTAACTGTTAATTAAAATGAAATTTTTTTACGTGAACTTTAAATAATTTAAGCAAGTAACATTTCAACTGGGAAGATTGATGTAGCATTTACAAATCAATATGTAAAGAGCAAACTCATATCTACTACAAGTTAAATACAATAGTTTTGAATAACAAGAATTTCAACAAAAATTCTGCAAATTCGTGCAAACTACCTTGAATTGCCGTTTTATAGAGGCGATATTGTTTACAGCATTGGCAATATGAGCTGGCAGAGACCACGGAGCAACGTTACGTGCCTCGAATAACAATTTCGTTAAGCAATTCTGTGTCAAAGAAAGCAAAGGCGTGGAGCGAGAACAATGGTGATGGGGTTCATCGAATCCCGGTGATCAGGGCTTCACGCCATTGTATTGCACAGTGGTATAAATGGATTTTGAAATCAATGGGTCCTTCAGTCGTTGGGCACACCTCGATCGAAAGGAATAATCGAGAGAATAGCTGGCCACTCTCAAGGGAACATGCGGACTCTACTCCTAGGATTTTGGCTCCTCTGCGTAAGTAAAACAATCCACATTTCACTATGCAATTCACTCACACTGAATTAATTCAATCTAACACCAAATCGGGACGACGAGCCACGTGAGAACTAAATCGAAGCGTCTAGTAGTGCCGCTTTCGGCCGAGTATCCATTTTCGGTTAGTGTACTCAATTAAAGTAATAGAAGTAACGAGGTTCATAGAGGAGAATCGAAGGGGAACCGATAAGGAGTCCCCAGAAGCCCCATTCTTCCTTCCAGTACCCCCAAACTGTCTCCGGATTAAGCCACTTCGATTTTCAATAACGAATGCAAACCGGTCTGCGTTTCCAGCTCTCTGGATGGGGAGTGCAGTCGAGGCCGCAGATAACGAAGCTGTTTCCGGTCCAGGAGGCGATCGAGTACCATCAGCGTGTAAGCAACGAGGCAAAACCGTTGGACAAGCTTCTAGGCAAGTTACGTGCCACTTACGACTTCGTGTTCCGAAAGCCAGAGAACACCACCAACGTGGAGAAAATTCTGGCCAAGGACGCGCCTGATTCTGAAGCAGAGGCGCTGAAACTGATTTGGTCCAACCGCATGCAACAGATCTCGCAGGGTAGAGGTTTAAACGGGGCGGAAGACTCTCGCCGAACTGAAGGAACACTCCTGACCAGCAGTGACGAGGATTGGGTGAACGATATTCAACCCCTGGATCGCCTGGAACCCTTGGAACCACTGGAGTTGGAGGATGAACCGAAGAACCCGGATCGAGATGTCGAAATCGTCACTTCAAAGACCAGCTTCCAGCTTCCAGTCACGTTGAGCAGACATCTTGTCGACTGGCTTGGGTCACTTCTGGGCATCACCTATGGGGTCTATTCTAAATTAGCTAGGGCTATATATAGCAACAGTACAGGAAGCAGCAATTGATTGTAATGGGTAGAGGAACTGATACATTTTCTTTACACTTATTTTATTCAAAAATATCTTGGTTTGAAAAATACATGTGTTACCTCTTGTTCGTCATCTTTTTTTGGCAATCATTGTATCATACAATAACAATCGTTTGTCGAGTAACACCTTGCTGTAAAATGCGTATCCATTGGTAAAATATTTTGTCATTGTATCGTCTTACGTATGATGCTCGCTGACATGGCCACGATTGTGAACATCGTTATTATCTTACACGTCTAATTAACTAACTTTAGTTGGAAAGGTAAATGGCTGCTCTCTTAATCCAGGGTGGATGCGATTATGGGCGATCTTTCTGTGGGCGAATCGTGAAATGAATGTCTGATAGAGAAGTGTGTATGTAATGGCGGGATATGATTCGAGCTCTGTTCCACCCTGGGTTAAGGAAGAAACAGGAGATTGAAAGAAGTTTAGGAAGAAGAGATAGAATACTGCTACTTCTCGTACACTCAAAGTCTTTGGTTCTATCATAACGCGGCATGAGTTTAGCGCCATCCGCAGTTCTAATCAATTCGTCCTAATCTCAAATGCACCTAACAGACATTTGAAAGGTGATTCATCGTTCTTGAACACAATCACAAGTCTCATAATCTCGAGTCACGTGGAAGCTTTTCCAATTTGTGGATAAAGACTACTTGCCAGCGTGTACTTCCACCGTAGATTAAAATGGGTTGTCAATAAATTACTATTTTTTAAATATTAGCTAAAAAAATGTGTCACCTTAGACTGAATTGATAGTTAAAAATATATAATCTGGTTGCTCGATGCACGATTAGGCCCGCTGCACACATCCGACTTTTTCACGTGCGGCGATGGTACGGCAACGTAATTGCGGTTTGAAGTACTATAAATTAAATTAGGCGATATACATTTATTTGCGGCGACGGACGTCCATGTTGCGTACAATGTTTACCGCAGTTCCCTAGGAAAACGTACGATCGTCGCAATCGCATATACGGTCTTTCAGTACACAATAACAGATACGGTCAATGTACACATCCGTTATTTCGCCGCAAAATGGTTGACAACACTCATTCGAAAATAATTACTGAATTTTTCTGAATTTTCTCTTAAATCAGCAAAAGATGTTGAAAATCTACCTCGTCTAAGTCTCAAATCGATAAAAGGATGCACCCAATACCGTCTTCTTTTTTTGAAAAGAAAATATTTGTATACAAAATAGGCAAAAATTGTACGCTTCCTTTGATATTCAGTAATTCCTCGTAATAAACCCGACGAACAGGGCTGGCGACGGGCGTACGACGCAATGCGAACATTATTCGGGCGAGCGAGAGGGAACGAAACAGTTGACACGAAGTTGCCGTCGACTCTTTCGTTCTCTCACTCTCGACCGAAGGATTCCAAGAAATGGTGGGGATAGTCATCGGGCATACTACGCATGGTAAAAACGGGACTATAACGAGGATTTGCTGTATCTCCATTTTCGATAGCAGCAGAAAACGCACTGACCATGCTTTCTTCCGGCAACAAGCAGTCGTCGCACGTCTAACAAATGCATGTGTACGCCTTTTTTGCCTGAACCGTAATTCCGGCAACGGAAAAGCACCGCACGTTAAAAAATCGGATGTGTGCAGCGGGCCTTAATTCTTTTGATTTCTACAAACTTTAGATACTAAGAACCCTTAGAATTTCTTGACAACCCTTTTAATTTTCAAATTAATTTTGAGCAATTTTACTGTATCAAAGATCAATAAGAAGTCTTGTTCAACTCTTTCATGCATGACACTACAGATGTCAGAAGAATATCAAGTCAGAAGTAATGAACGCCTGCCTAAAATATAAAACTTTAAGTACAGTATAAAAAGAATATATTAAAATCCTATCATTTAACCAAATATATAATTCACACTCTTTGGTTAAACTGGTTAATTGCAAGATTAAATTTTATAAAAAAAAATGTTCAAAAAGCTTGGGTCAATTTTTGTGAAAGTACCTGTAAAAGTTATCCCTGCATGAAAAAGTAAAAAAAAAAAAAATACATTGCAGTGTGGTGTGTGAGTGATAAATTCTTAAAATATGCACTATATATTTGTCGTTAAAGATGAACACGGACGAATCAGAGATCAAGTTCAAATAACGTATCTATCGACTCTTTTTCAGGTAAAATTTGCTTCGTATTTATGTACACAATTATTCTACAAATTGTATAACATTTATCGGTAGTATAATATTACTCGCTATTGGTACTCGTTCAAAAAAGTCGTTATCCTAATGGCAGATTGGCTTTTCGTGTCTCATTCAGCAATACTGATCGCGTTACGATCCGAACGTATTCCCAAGTTAGATAAAAAATCGCGCGCAGAATTCGCGAGGAGGAAACCCCTTCAGCGATCATACTCGCGCTATTATCTTTAATTGTTATGATCGTAGACTAGAATCAGTAAACAAACTATTTTCTTTAAAGCTAGTTTAAATAAGACAGACGGTGGGCACTCATATAAATTACTTCTTTCCTTCAAGTACCAAATCGTTATTAGACTCAATCAGGCTAACATGGTGGACAATCTCGAAGAATTACTCTCATGTTCGCTTTTCATCTCGTGTTCGCTGAGAACACAAACGTATTGTTCATGGAAATACCGAATACTATACGTGTACCGAGCAGTAGTGCGACTTGTGGGAGGAGTTAAGAGGGTGCGGGAGGTCCCTAGCTGCGCAGCTATCCAATCGCCAGTGTTATCCACAGAAATATTCACTTTTACTACTGTTGGACATGCGCTTTAGAGATCGCGCTATTGCTCAGTACAGCTATTACTGGATTGGAATTTTATTAAATTTCTTTTTTCGCGGAACGAAAAGCAGGCCAAGTATTAACGCTCGAAGTCGAGCCACTCAAAAATTTTTAGTGCTGCCCCAAAGTTTCTTTTCAATGCTCGAATTCAAGTTCTAGGATGTGCTCCAATTTCTAACATGTCTAACGAATTTTCTATTTGTGCTAAACCCAAACACTCTTTGTAAACAGCCTTTATTGCTTTAGACTTATATCGAGATTGATTTATGACTAAGATGGCATTAAGTACCTCGTGTTTTGGGGCAAAATATCGTTCATATTGACGGCCTGCTGTTGCAAAAGATTCGCCTCTCTTATCGCCTGCTCTTTAAACGACGAAAATGTGTGTATCAGATTAGGATCTTTCTGAAGGTTCTGTATGTACTGAAGGAAATTAGGTTCTTGCTTCATGAAACCTCCCTCTTTCAATACGAAATTCACTTCTTGCTTAGGCATTGCGGAAACTTCGGTAGTCTTCTCGTACGGCTCTTTTTGCTCTATAAAGAATGTCTCCTTTTTCGTTCTATTCTTTCTGATCCCTAAATGTGTTTGAGTGTGTTTGTTCAAGTGATCCTTCCTAGAAAAGGCCTTCTGGCATACGGAGCACGTGAAATTCTTATCACCGGAATGAATAACGTAATGCCTCGTCAAATGTTCGTTTCTCTTGAATGCCTTTTGGCACACTGGACACTTAAACGGCCGCTCGTCCGAGTGACCACGCATGTGCTGGTCGAGGTGTTCTTTCCTTTTCAACATAGCACCGCATTCCTTGCATTGGTACTTACGTTCCTGTAACACGAAATTGACGATGATTTTAACAAAAATGACAATTTTTAGAGTTCATGCGCCATCAAATTGGCGCGCCACGGCAACGTAATACGTACTTGTATGTGAGCCTGTATATGGTGCTCGATTTCCACCTTATCTGGGAACGCTAAATTGCACTCTGGACAGCAATAAAGCGTTGACCCGTCTAAAGCAACGCTGATCTTGATTTCTCCCGTTTTCGCTCGGAATTTCATTTTTTTCTCGGTTTTAGGCGAGTCTGTCTGTATTTGCTGCTCGACCTTTATACTTTGCACAGTGCCATCGTTTTCTTGCTGGTTCTCCACATGCATGTTCATGTCATTTGGATGCATGGATGGCATCATTTGATCAGAGCTCATAAAGGTGTTCCCATTTTGTAACTGAGTATTTCTGAAGACTGGAACACTGGGAATGTTAAGAATATTGTTCTGTGGGATGTCTATCTTATCATCGTCAGTCTTTTCTTTCTTCACTTGCTCTGTTTGGAGTTTAATCAACTGCTGCAGGGTCAATGGAAGAGTAGTGGCTTGCAACTTCTGGAAATACTCTGCCATGGCGTTTTGCTGTTGCAGCTGAGCTTGGGAGTCTTGCATGGCAGACGTTTTCATCTCAGTCTCAGTTCTTGTGTCCACGTCCAGTTTAACATTCTCTGGTTGCGGTCCAGACGGCAAGTATACGTTGGGTATGATTCTCCTGGGCAAACTGTTCGACTGAACACCCAGTATCGTGTTGTTCTGATTATAATTAGGAATGTTGATAGTTTGAATGCCCTGCTTCTCGCAAAGCTGCATCAGGGTGTTTGGGTCGGGCCAGGGAAGTAGTGGCCCTGTGTACTTGTTCGTCGAATTCATTATCAGACACTGTTTCGCTGGATTCGATGCTGTGGCAGTGATATAAACAGGAGTCTGCCCACCTTGAGTATTATCGCCACTAGTGAACTTGGATGTTGAGATTGAACTGGACTGAGCCGATAAATCGGAGAACTGAGGGAGGATCCCCTGTACCGCGTTGTTCCCAGGGAAATTCATCGTGTCGTGAACGAACGCTCGAGGTACGCGCCTTTGAGATTAACACATGCGAGCGTTTCTAACCTATGATAAACGCCGCCGAGTGGCGATCGACCAGCAAGTCAGCCGTAATTACGTTTTCAGACTCATATTCTCGTTTGAACTCAAATCACAGAGCCGTTCTTGAGACAGAACGTTGTCAGAAAACACGGGACGGTTAATTAAATTAAAAAATACTCCTGGAGCGACGACGATACATCGTAACGTACGCCGCGTCCAACGCGTTCCTCCAACATGGCTGCGATAAAGAACTATCCCCACGATTGCCCCGCGACCCTCGAGAACAGCTCGACGGACTTTTTTAAAAAATGATCGAGACTCATCCCCCTTCCCATCCTTCCAAGAAACGCTCGTGTTTCGAACGAACGATGTAAACAGAACGGGGCAGTTTTTTTTTTCTTTCATTCGCGAAGAATTTGGGAAAAAAAATTCGTCCCTTGTCGTGGCCAGCCTGGATCGCGTCTCCCTGTTCATAGGCGGCGCTCGTCAGCAGCGATTGGTAGAGACACTAGCGATTCACAGTACAAAAAAGCGTCCTGCCGTGGAAATTCGTAGTAAGAGCGCCAGATGTTAGTCTAATGATTTGGAGCGGTTTAGAAATGTCCATGATCCTCGAGAAAAGATGAATGTACGTAGTGATGAATTGTTATTAACCTTACCAGACTTCGTGGATTCGTTATATCCCATTTATTTAGTTTGTTCTTTGGAATTTTTACCGAAGTAACAGGATAGGACAAAGTTCTGTTTTTTCTATGCTACTTAATTCAGATTGTTGAGTATGAGGTCTTTATGGACTCGCTGAGTATTCTAAGAAGCAAACTAAAGAGGTCTTTATCAATAGGCACGTATGTCATGATCATATGGATGAAAACTTTAATGAGCGTATAAATATCTTGCGCAAGAGAAGCAGGTTCCTGTTAGCACAAGCAGATAGAAATTCCAAGAAGGTTAAGAAAGAAATTAAGAAACTATACTCACAGGATGTGTGAGTACTATTAGTTATCCGTGATGCTGTGTAGCGTGTAGTGATTACTTATTATATTAGGTATCTTATTCTTTCTTATTCTTCATTTGTAGGACATTGAGAGAATATTACAAAAATGATATAGATGATCAGAATTTATGTTACAAAAGACATGCTAAGTCATGGAATTTGAGAAATGATTCGAGCAGCGTTGGCGCAGCTTTATGCCCAGATTATTTTTGTAATAGCTTGAACTGCAATCTTGCATCAATGCCTAATATATCAACCGCCAAAAGAGTACTGGTATCATCAAAGAAGAAGCATTGCGATGAACGATGTTTCTCAAAAAGTATTCACAGAAAACCTGTGAGAGAATGTTACTGCAATCCTGAAATTAAAAAGCTACAGCTGCGATCAGCTAGGACGCAGTACAAACAAGCTTTGCCTTGTAAGCACTGTAAAAGCCATGCTGACTTCAATCCACCTATTGCAAAGGATAGTGGTGAAAAGTCACCCTTAAGTTCATCCATCAGCTCTGAAACTTTGCGACGAGTGCAAAATATAAACTATGCACCTAGATCTCAGTTTCTGCGCAATGTCCAGAGCAAAGTTTCCCTTCTGCATGCCACAGGGGACAGTCCAGAAGTGTATCCTAGATGCCCATGTTATCACGAGCTTATGGCGAGAAAAACTATATCCAATGTTGATTCCAAGTGTCAGTCAAGAACTTACAAAGAGTCAGAAATTAATGATCATCTAACAAAATCAAAATCATTGGCGAAAGTAGTGAAAAATGTAGAAAGCAACGAGAAAAACCAGTATTCTGGATCTGACAGCATAGACAAGTCCAATAAAGGAGTGTGTCAAGTGTGTTTAAAGAAACAGGCGAGATCTAAAAACGTATGTAAAAGAACTCCTACTTCTAAGAAATCAGTACCCGATGTAAATAAGACTAAATCGAATTCAAAAACGTCTGCCAAAAGTAGAAGAGTATTGCAGTCGCTCCAAAAAAAATGTACTTGTTGCCCCGACAATAAGATAAACAATGCCTCGAAAACAACTTTGGAAAATGGCAGCGTTGATGCAGAGGATTATCAGCATACTATCTGCGTGAACACTAGGCTCGATGATATTGACGGGGAGTATCTCTCGGACGAGGAAGTAAGGGAACTAGGAAATTTCCGCGAGCAGAATTACTTCGATACCCATGGATCGAGCCACACCTTGCAGTCATCCAAATGTTCAGGGTCTGTGGAGCAGTATCTGCTGAACGATAGGCTGTTCCCCGAGCCCGCCAAAAGAACCCACAAGAAAGACTTGGTGGTGACAATGCCGGCTTGCGCCACCATACAGCGTAAACGTGTGCACTACTTCCCTCGGTACATTATCCGCCAAGAAAAGAGTAGCTGCAATACCAGTTACAAAAAGAAGCATTGCCAAAGTTGCCCTTTAACGGGCCACGCCATTGATCTTGGTGTCACGAAGATACGATCACCGCTGAACAGCTTAGCTCTTAAGTACCAGAAGCGACAACCTTGACAGAACCTAATGTGTATCGCCCTTTTGTAATAGATAAAACGCTGATCTGTAAGGGGGGATGAAAGAAATGAGTCTTCTGGGTCCCTGTCACCGCCATTTTGGTGCACTGTGTCGCACAAAATGGGGTCGTACTTACTCCACAGAGTGGAGCCTCATTTGCTTCAGTCCAACCTCTCGATTTTGTATAAAATTTTCAATGCGAGTTGCATCAATAAAGTCGTGGCACGAACGCCGCGGTTCTAGAGCGCTATGCCTTCGATCATGCTAATGCCCCTGCTGAGGAGCGTGCTCTCGTATCGAGTCCTTGCTTTCTACGTGATTCAGTTTTGCGTGACAGGTTTTTGACATTGAATGAGACATACGGGCAGTCCACGCTCGTCTCGGTGACGAGGAAGAGGAGACTAGGACGTGGACCAGTTGCGTGGATGACATATGGACAGGATGGCCTACGTGATTCCGTTTACGAGTAGAAATCCCCGTTGAATTAGCTATTTTTCGTGGCCATCAGGAATCCGCGACCTCTAACGAGTTCAAGCTCACTGGATGCAAATTTCTATTGAATAAAAGATCCTCCTGCATAGAATTTTTACATACACGGAAATCTGGCGTCATAATGCGATATAAATTAATTGACAGGATAACAAGTAGTAAGTGAAACTGCAATATTTATGTATGAAGAGTGGCTTGATTTCCACGACTTTGCATTCGGTCAAGGTTTGAACAGAGGCAAATGGAAGAAGTACGAAGAATATATCTTCAGAAAATTACGGATACGTGATGGTCATCGCTAAAGAGTCTGATCAGCGCGTACACCCTTCGTGGCCTTCGGTTTTAAATAAATTTTTGATTTAATGCTGCCACCTAGAAGCTTTATAGCGGTAGATTAAACAGAGACGAGTAAATATTGGCCAAGAAAAATAGAATGACTGTTTCTTGTAAACAAAAAATCGGGAAGACGCACAAGTTCCCTATCCAAACAGTGAGAACTTGTGTGCAGCGAACAAAATACGCAAGAGTGCGAGTAATTAGCACTTGTCTAATAAAAAAAACGTAGCGGCAAGTATGTACGTCTTCATTCTTTATTACTAACATGCACATGGATAAAGTATTTTTTTTCAAACGATGCTTACAAACGCACGTCGTCGTCGCATAAATTAGAGTCAGAACGTCCGTATTTACTTCGGCATGAATCACTGCAATGCACATACTTCGACGATCACTTTATCTTGCAAAATAGCTGCAGAATACGAAACTCGAGTGGGCTCGAGGGTCGAAGTAATCATAACCCCGATAGCTTCGCAACTTAAAATTTCGTTCCTCGAGTAATCGAATTCTAGCCTTTTCTAAGTTTTACCTAATAGAATACTGAGAAGAATGGTTCAAAGTACATGGTTAATTAAGCTTTTAGAGTAGCGACGTGTTCGAGATGAAGATAGGGAGTTGAAGATCATGGCCGCCACGAGCGAAGGGCCAGAAGAAGGGCAACGGACGAAGTAAAACGAAGGTTGAAGACTGGCCGATCACATCCAAGACAGTATACTTTATAATTTACATGTGGGGATCATTTATGTCGTAGAACCTGATATCGAGTCCCCTGTTTTCATTAAGTACATGGGAGGTTGTTTATGAAGTAACAAAGAATAACTGCCCGATACATTAGCTCGCAGTGTCTGTCTTTTATCTTTTTTAACACACATTCCTTTTAACTTTTTAGAGCAACAAAATGAATTTTTGATGCGACTGAAGATAACGTAACGCTCCCATCTAGGGAAACGAGCATTCACCGTCCCGTCCATCGTTATTTCAATTGGAAGACGACCAAGTCGTAATCGTTATTCCAAATCAAGGCAAATTCCACTGCTAGCCAATTTCCCCGCCTCTATCCTCGTTATTCTTTTATTCCCTTCACCTCCTCATTTCTTAATAGAGAAACGCTACCAGAATTGCACGCCATGCGCAGTTTCTACCTGGTCCATGCCACGCGTCGAATAATTTTTAATAATATGCTGGAATACGCCCAGAATCTTAACAATGAGCACTCCGCGAGCCTCGAGCGCTTTTCAAACCCTGAACCCGCGACGGCGACCGTGAATTGCGGGATCAGTGAACCCAGAAGAGCCGTGGTCAACTGTGAACGCGTTAGCCTTGCCGTCTTCCAGAGAGTTGCGCATATTTAATCCATCCGTTCGTACCGTGCCAAGGCAATAAACTCAAACGGATAGAATGACACTTTTATCATATGGAACACAACGACAACCATCGATCCGAGTGGCGGCTCTTCACGGCGAACGTCTTTAGTTTGTGACTCGAAGGGATATTCAGGTCTTGGCTGATAATTTGAATTCAATGGCTGAATTCGTCTGAGTTGCAGCTTCAACCATTGCAAACTTGCGATCTGAACATAGACGATCGCGTACAGAGGCAAGCAGCCGTGATTCATGTACGCGGAGGACTGGCAGGGCTTGATCTACGGGGGCGCAAGCAGGGCAACTGATCAGGGCGGCAAATTTGGGGACGACAAATTAAAATCAATAAAAGTGTTTACGTTATTTTCTATCGAATTTTAAAATATTTGATGAGTTTTTTTTAGATTTAAAAATCTAACTCCTACCTATATATTTTATTTTGTTTTTTTATGAATATCAATTTTTTATAAAACGAAAAGCTTTTGTTATTCATCAAACACCTACAATAAATTTAACTCACTGCTAAAAATTATATTTTAAAATAATTATTGATAATTAAATATAAAGTGTGGCAAAGATCATTTTTGCTCAGACCAGCGGAAGACCTAAATAGATCGGGCCCTGAGGACTGTGGAATGGCGCTGCTCGCCTTGCAAAAATGACTGTGTCCAGCGTGAATGATGATGCTTTTACAGATTAATAATTATCTTGCGATAATTGAGGAAGTTGATGAGTTATAGAGCAAGGACACGGTGTGATAGACAGGTGTCCCGACTCCTCCGAAGGATGTGTGATTATTTCGTCCTAGTTTTTCTACTTAGAGTATAAAGTTGGCGTCAGTTGAAGCGGTTGGTAGGCTTGGAGCCCTAAATGCTACTGTACGTTTGAAATTTCTACTTGCTGCAAATGTAAACGTTGGAGTTAATACTTCAGTGTTTGCTACAGGGAGCATATGATAGGTATATGTTATAATTTATAATTTAGTACAACTATTCATCCTATTTCTTCTATCCCTGTCCACGCAATGGAGGAAACTTCTGGACCATTGAAACGTTCGCAGAAATTTGCTAGCATGTTCCGCCGACACACATTTTCGGACTGTCGGTGTCAACAAGGAAAATCCTAGTAACAGCTCATTTATTGCCCTCATACTCGATCTACGAGCGAAACGACAAAGAGTCTCTGTCCATTTGCTGAAAAAGAATTAAATAAAGTTGTCGGGGGGTGAGGGAATTAGCGGAGTTACCCGATACGGTATTGTTTGAAATCGAAGCTGGCATGTGGACGTCCATTTAAAGAACAAAGGGGATTCTAAAAGGCTCGTAACGCTTTTAAAAGCCATTCTGCATGACTGTCTTGCGTTGCAGTGAAAATAACTCATATGTATGCACGAAAAAGTAGTATTCAGCGGTGCGAAAGCCGAAGCCACTATCTACACAATAAAATAGAATCGCAAACGAAGTTCTTTCCCGATCGCGTTCGAGATCGACCATAATCGCTTTTCGTATTATACGAAGGAATTCGCGGCGCACGAATGGCACTCCGTGAAATAGTAAAAGGAAAGTGATTGCCGTTAATGGGGCACATTAAGGGAGAAACTTACGATATTATCGTAGAAGAGTCGTAATATATAGCAAAAAATGACCCTGGTTTGGTAGAAAGCAAAAATGTTCAAAAGTCGCAAAGAACAATCACCGAGCGACCTAAACTCCCCAGTACCCAGCCGCGAAATGTGTCAAAAGGAAATGGCAATTGAGGAAAAAAGCAGCAAGAAAGAGGCGTGTATGTAAAATACTTTTACTTTCAAAGTGAATGCGTTAAGTGGAGGATAAAGGAACGACTACCACCATTCGCGAGCAAATAAAGGTCCCAAGCTTCCGCTACTTGCCAAATCCGTCTCTCGGACCGAACGGAAAAGAGAAACAGGAAAAGTGGACAATTGCGGGGCCATGACTCGAATGCAGAAGCGACCCCGCGGATTTTTCGTCGGCGTAATTTCGTGAATGGTGGTACGTATATCGCAAAAGTTTTCCGTCTCTCGGCACGGTGAATCATCTTCGCTCGGCGTGTCGTTTGACGATTTTTCGAGTAATCCTGCCAGAAGAGAACACACCAGGTTCCCTACCAGACCCAGGCGTGGTGGGGGCGGTCGTGCTGCTTAAATACACTGCATCAATGACCGTTTCCTCCAGTTCATCACCAGCTACCCGAAGGAAATTTCATCGGTGCAGCTCCTCTTTAATTGTAAACTGGAACCCCCAACAACAAATTCGACGTCATGAAGTCCGTTTCAACCACTTTATTGCTTGTCCTGGCCACGACTTTGTCGATCACCACAGCCATCGAATTACGTGAGTAGTTTGTCGGTTTTTAACATCTCTGGGGTGTTCCTTGGGGTCTTCAATGTCCCTTCTAGAGTAGCCGGGTAGGTTTTACTATTCGAGCAAATTTCAGGAGGGTGGTTTAGGTCTGTTTAAAATTGAGAGCGAAATGTTTTTGAACTGTCCCGAACGTCCGGATGAGTTAAATGGGAATTGTTGTTTTTTAATTGATGAGGCATAACCATCGCCACCTTCTTAAGCACTAGGAAGCCCCACATTATCTTGCTGCTGTATTATTAAACTCAAAGCAAGTGGTACCTCGAGCAAACTTATCTTCCGAATTTTCATCATTATCCTTCCAATTTAATGACCATGCCGTGAAAGCACCACCGGCCGAGGGTGAGGGGGGGGGGGGGCGGGGGGGGGGGATTTCATTGTCACGAGCAAAAGGCAGTGCCTCCACTTCATTTTCGGCGTTGGTCACGTGGTTAGACGCGTTTCGCAAGGGAACGTCACTTAATGTCAATGTCGAGGTGGCTAAAATGATCGAAGGGCCGAGAAGATATTGAAATACTTCCAAACGGATTGATCTTCGATCGTGGTTCTATTCAAAAGCTATTAGACCGGAGACACGCTGAAAGAGAAAGTCTATCCTCGAGCTTCAACTCGACTTCGTAACTAGCGTTGCATTTTATAGAATCCTGGGTGGCAATGCGGCGGCCCTATTATGCAACGCGACTGTATGCAACATTTTTTCACCATTTCTTTCTGTTATGCTTCTTCTTTGCAGCCAGCAACTTCAAACTGTGCAACCGAGCTCTGCCGGACAAGGAGTACTATGATTGCATTGCCAGTTCTGTCAAGGAGGCGGTCGTTTCGTTGGCTGGGGGTGAGCCATTTTTCATTTCCTGCTTGTTCGTAAGGAAGAACGACCGTCATGTACGAACAATTGTAGATCACAGTGGAGGATGTTGTTTCGATGTGATTCTGTAGTTCTATGCTTTGGTACTGCTAATTTTTTATAGTGCTGGGTACTTGTGTAGGGATTCTTGAAGGTTTCAGTAGAAGAGTATTTAAATGCTAAGTGGATTGCATTTGAGTGCCGAATTCCTGCAAGAATTGCTCCAGGACCCAACACTTTACCTCGGTAGACTATTTTTATGTTAGAAGAAAAGTATATGCAATTGTTCTTCATGGGCATGAGAATCCAGTTTGATTGTTTTTACAATTAGCCACTCAATGAACTGAGTGTCGCAAATGGCCGACCAAATGTTGAATTATCGCCATTACCACAGCGCTACTAACTTCACGGTTAATAGTCGTCAATATTTGCCTTGATACATGATTACACAAGTGTTTCACTTGCCCGACCACGGTCTCCCACTTCACCACCATTTTCATTGAGAAACAAGTTCCCCTTTAACCACTGAACTTCTCGCTAGACTTTCCGCGATTGTCATTTCTATATTTTACCATCTTTCAATTCAATCTATCGCAAACATTCCCCACTAATATACTTGTCATCTTCATTCGATTTCTTCAAAGACACCAATGCAGACTTTCCTATCGATTTCACTATGCTGGAATTTTTATCAAGAAACTAGAGAAACCTGTGCATCCACTCAAGAAACCCATCCCTTCGTTCCTCTTTAATATTCGATTTCTGCAAAGATCACGCTGCGACGTGTTCACAGAATTAGAAAAATCAAATAACGTCTTACTCATTCCCATAAAGTTTCTCATCCTTTGCACCGAGCTCCTGAAACCACCCACACCGCATTACTACAAAAGCCTTATACCACCCATAATGGCGCATATAAATGTTGCAATATACCGCAGCGTGTAATTTCCACGTCTCAATTTCTACCATCGTCTTCTCCTTATTTTGAGTTTCCATAAACGCAGTAGCGCACAGTTTCCCGCCGATTTCACCGAAGCAATGCACGGCGACGTTTCCTTGGAACGGGTAATAGTTTCTCCGGCACATAATAACAGTGTGGCAATTTGTAGAGGTTCTCCTTGACTCGCGCGACCGTCCCTTCGCTTTCCGTGCCCCGCTCGAGAAAAATCCGCGTACGTGAGCCTTCCGACACCTGTACCCGCCTGTCGCGCGCAGCTGCACCGATTTCATGACACCGGAGGCCTTGTGACGTGACCCTTGTTTAAGGAAACCACGTTTCCTGCTTTTGCCGCCGCTGCGCGTTGACCTGGTGTTGGAGAACCTTTCAGACAAAACGCATAAGCGCGCCTTTTTCAATTCTATGTTGTTTCGTGCAGGTCTGAAGAGCTTCAAAATCCTGCCCGTCGAGCCGCTCGCGGTGGACAGCGTGTCAATAGGCGAACCCGACGGGTCCGTCGCTTTGAAGCAGGAATATCGAAACATTAAACTGCACGGGCTGACGAAAGGCCTGCAGGTGAGGAATTACCAGTAAGTGAACATGTTTAAATTTCTTTCCTCCGCCGCGTTTTATGGGTATTTTTAAACGGGACACCTCGGGTACTGAGCTGAGAATTTATGACTCGCGGGGGAGTCATGCTGCATCACAATAATGTGTCGTAAATCAAGTTAATCCGGATAAAAGTGACCACCTGTTAGCGGTTGTGCAATTGTCCTTAACGATCATATTTGCACGGATTTACGAAGCCTGAGGGAAATCGGTATTAGGCTCGACGGTGTATTGAGAAGTACTTTCGAGGGATGACAAATTTGTGCTTTATCATTGAAGAAAGATTATTACGCCCGAGGCGTGCAATAATTAAGATTACTACCGATATGTGTTGCAGCATCGACTGGGACAACTGTTTGCTATCGTCGGATTCGACCAATCCTCAGGTGGACTTCGTCGCCGATTACAGGATTGATGGCAAAATACTGTTATTGCCTGTTAGAGGGTCTGGCAAATCCAACATCACTATGTGTAAGTATCATACTACTAGGAGCTCGGAGGATGATCTCCTCAGATGTTAATCAGAGGGTTATGTTTATCTGCAGATGATCTCAACACACACAACGACATATACTGCGAGAAATACCAGAAGAATGGGGAGACTTATTTGAGGGTGAAGAAATACATAGTGAAGTTTTCCCCTAGTAAGGTGACGATGAGGTTTGATAACCTCTTCGACGGTGACAGTATTTTAGGTATGTAATAAAAATTTGATGTGGATCCTGATACCCAGTTACCGAAACAAAGTAGCTATTAAGTTGGAATGCCTGTATTAATTGGAATATCCTCTCCACAACAGTGATCGTTATTAGACTTAAAAAAAATTATATGATCTTATATGCCGAGGTTATGTTTTTAAATGAAGGAATAAGCAAATACCGTATGACGACATCCCATTTCTTCTGCTATAGGGGAACAGATGAACCGTTTCATAAACGAGAATTCCGACTTGCTCTTCAAGGAACTTCAAGCGCCTTACGAGGAGACCTTTGGTCTAGTGTTCACTAAGATCAGTAATGACATCTTCAGTCGTGTACCATTCAACAAAATTTTCCCACCGACGTAAACTACCTGGCGCTGTCGTCGTTACTTTTCCGCGCGAAACGCTATTCTACATTACCCTCAGAAAGAAACTGGTGGACAAAAGTTATCGATACCAAAACAATTGTATATACGTACATGTATAAGTATTACGCACCGTTTCCAAAAGGTTTGCAACTGTAATTTAATGTGCATTGTGTTTTAATATTAAATGACTTCAATCGATCATCAAACACGTGTCTTCTTTGGGATCCTTCAAGTCCATGTACTCCTTCTTTTTACCTTTCATGAAAGTCATTCAATTTGCAACGTATATGTATAATAAAAATGAGGAAAAACTGGTTCATCTAGTTTGAAATAGTTTGGTTTTTACATAGTCTGAGTATTTCCTGTAACATCCATTAATGAAAAGTAGGAAGGCATGATAATTGATACCCGAGGGTTCATCAAGGTTTAATTAAGATAATTGGCTATGAAATGTCATGTTTTGAAAGTGAGAGGCAATTTTTTTTTATGGGGGAACAGGTAGAATGAGTTACAACTGGTCTTTCCAAGGACTATAAATGTTTTAGGCACGCTGATGTCTAGAACTCGATGTATTGTATTGCTGTTTGCACATCCAGCAACATTAAATACAATATAAAGGCATCGAAAATATTTTCCACACTTTTTGTTTGTATTTTGAAGACAAGGTCTAGATCTACAACTTTCTCTTTCTAAGTAACTAGGTAATGTAAAAGTTCCTATAGGTTGCTGCAAATTTATTTATGTCATAGGAGATAACAAGGAAAACACTATTCCTGCATAATGCCACAGACCAGGTATAGGATAGACCTATCACGCAATGTAATTTTGTGTCACACGCTCGGGGGGCTCGCGAGCCACCTTACTATTTTCGTGTCACACCCAACGTTATCGACTCAATCTAAAATAAGGTTACATTGCTACGAGTGGTAGGAATTAAAATTAAATTTTATAGTGTTATCACAGACGAGGTATAAACAGGATAGACCTATCACCACAGACGAGGTATCGTCTGTGAAATTATATTGGATGATAAGTCTATCCTATACCTGGTTTGTGGTGGTACGAAGTCCCATAAGGTGATAGGTCTGTCCTATACTTCGTCGATGACGTGAGTGACTCGCTCCCATAGGACCTATCGTCTATCCTATACTTCGTCGATGATATGAAGTATCCTCGTAGGAGGAAGATTGCACAGCTGATAAAGTTTGGGCTTACAATTGCTATTTATAGTTCAATTCATGAGCGAGTGGAAAAATGTTTGGCTGTATTTCTGAAAACCCTCATGCTCTGAGTTGGCTGAAATTTTGGAAATAGGTTCCTTTTTAACAAAAATGATTGCAAGAAGGATGTTTGGCGATTTGAAAAAAAAATTAACATTTGAGTGCCACTCCCTATGTTATTGACACAGTTGTAAACATGGGAATACTCTAGCCTCGTCTGTGACTCTAGGTAGATTTGAAGGTGGCTCTACAGTCACAGAACCTGCTATTTTCAATTGTTTTTAAAAGGAATCGGAAATGTTGAAGGATTTTTTATATTTTTTTTTTGCATTTGCCAGTCCGAAGAATGCGGGCCGATGCATAAGCACGGTGATTATGTGTTTTAAAAGATTTACTCATTATACATTATACCCAATATTATATTACACTATGCCGGTAAGGTAGGGAATGGCATTAAAAGGGTATAAAGTTATTTTCTGAATCGCCGAAATACCTTCTCGCAAACATTATTTCAATTCAAAATGAAACTATTTGTAAAATTATATCCGCATCGGAGCATGTACGTTTTCGGAAGTTTTTTTTAAATTATGCCAAATAACATAATCATAGGGGGAACTTATGTGTGTTCCATGCTTCTAAATAAACAGTGCAAACGTCTTCCATATTTTATACCTTCCTCAGTGACTCTTTTACAGTAGAAATCTTCAAATCGATTGATGTATAAGGGTTAGTCAAATTTTCTCATTTTTTTTTTTAATATCTTTCACGCAGATGCACGCGTGGCCCAGCAGAGGCGACGCACGGTGTATCGGTGTATATATCAGAGGATTCCCGTCCCCTGTAGTCGAACGTGTCATGTGTGCGCGCTGTAAAGTGAGCAGCTTGGCACTTGCAGTTGCAGCCTTTAGGTTTGAATAAGGGGAGGAGCCTTGCTGCATTTCCAACGCAATTATCCCCATTCTCCTGCGGCTTCCATTCCTGTTTCGTGCTCGCCGTCCCTGTCCGGCGAGTGCATACAATGCGGCGCCATCTTGGTCGCGTGCATTCCTTCGTTTTCTTGATTTTTTCCCCTCCTGTTTCTGGCTTTTTTCCCAGACCAGACCCGATCCGTCGGGAACCACCATTCACCAGTCGCGACCATCCGATAACTGCACCCGCTTCTTCGCAATTTTCTCCTTCCTAGAGGAGGTGTTGCTCAAACCTCTTGAATACTGGCAGCCGTTATCAATCAGAGCGCTTCATTCTCGAGAATCGACTTATTCGCCTTCAAATTATTTTGGAGCTTAAGATGCGCTAACCTCACCACTTGGTGTGACTTTTCTGCCGATCAAATTTATCTTCCATTGACTATTTCTCATAGAGCTAATCAACGGGTTGAATCAACGCTTTATGCAACCACTTGTTTAACAATGAGAATCCTTATTTGTGTGGTATTGATGGAGGACGCGCGAACTCGTGGAAGATCGGGTGAATTCTGCCTAAATGGGGAAAAATCGCGTTCATCGGCACAGGTAGCGGAACTTGGGCCATCAGAAGTCCCGATCGTTACAGGGATTTCCCGTTACGAGGCCGTATTTCAGCGTGATGGCGGGCAATAAACAGCCGCCAGTGTCTCGTTATTACCGCAAACTCTGTGCGTGCAATTTCCGTGTAGCGGCGGGCAGCGGAGGACAGAAGCAGGATACGTGACTCGACTCTTGTGTGATAAAAAAAAATTTTCCACCGGACCGCGTGTTCGTGGGAATACGCAGTTGTTACGTTATCGATACTCTCGAAAGTGGTATTAACTGGCCTGGCGATTATCGATAGCGGGGCATCACATAGGCCGGCCGCGCGTGTATTATTAAGCGCTGTTAACTTTATACAGTTGTGACATACCTGCCGTTCTCATTATCACGATTTAAGCACGTCCACTATCGCGCTAGGTACATTGACGTTAAATTGCAGCACGTGAAAGCGTTTCGCTGAAACTGCGGTTTAGACAGTGGTTAATCTTGATCCGTGGAAATGTCCATACACACAGTCTACCCATTTTTCTCGTATAGATTGCTTGTACGGATAAAGTGACCAGAGGAACGATGGAAAGCGATCGGAGAAGCGAAATCGCGTGAAATGGAACTTTGGATATCACGTGTACAATGGCAAAGACAATTGCTTGTTAGGGTGGTAGAGCTTCGAATTTGTATAGGTATCCACCGCGTTGAAGAAGAAATGGTTTCGTAAAAAATACGGTGCAAAAGAACTTACAGCTTTGCAACGTCATTACTACAATTCCGTCATTTACAGCGTTTCCCGTTTCCTGTTCACAATTACTCCAGAGGTACGCAGCTGTCTCAAGGCTGAAAAATGTAACTAACCGGTACGGTGCAGTCTCAAGTGCCTTTACTGCCATTAACGTTTTTTACGTTTAGATAATTTTACCGGTAAAAGGCACAACTTCCATCGCAAATACTTCAAGTGCAGGGGACGAACGTGTCGCTAAATGTGGAAACTTGCTTTATCTTATCGTTTTGGATTTTTCATCCCGGGAGGTTGGATCAAGAAAATAAGTAAGCAAGGAATCGAATACCACGGCAACCATTCGATCGGTTATCAGGGGGTTACTGCGATGGTGGGCGATGATGGGGCTCGCGTGTAGAATAACTTTCGTTTCGAAACAAAACCTAAGAAAAGTGAATAGGTTCGAGTAATTTTAAAATAATTGCCTGTCCAAGCCGGGTCTAGGAGGCCCGATCCCTTAGCTGTTCGATGAAGGAGAATAAACGTATTCCTTCTGGCTAGCGTGATGGCCTCCCCGGCTACTGGCATCCTCCGAGAACAATTTTCGATGGTGGTAGATGATTTCGAACGTCCAAGTGAGCAGCATGTCGATCCATGATCTTTTATTCATTAAAAATCGGGTGAGAATTCTTTAGAGAAGATATTCGCAACAGACCAAGAGATGGCCCTGGAGGCGCTGAATTGCGTTACTATGGCGGGATTGAATGAGTTAGGTCTATACAGTAGAGTTGAAGTTTAGCAGAAATCACGTTAATTCCTTCCCTTCTCCAACATTTCTATTAACTTCTCTATAAGAGATAAACGTTTCTTTTTTATTGTAGGACAAATGTAAGATTTGGGTCCAATAGACAGGGTTAGATGGAGGCAATATGTAGAACAATTATGAGTTAGTGAATTGTTTGAGAACTGGGGCAGCGTGACATCCGTGACACTAGCCATTAAACGCTGCAGCATTTTCCAGGCTATTAAAAGAACTCGCTATTAATTAGTAGATTAATCGCAATTATTAACGCGTGCATGTAGGTACGTGCGGCTTTTACAGGGAGCATTGTGCAACTTTTTCGTTTGTTTCTTTCTCTATTCCTGCTTCGAAGACAATGAACGGGGAACTTTCTCGTTACGTCACGATGGAGGAAATACGACAACTGATTGTTACCACGTTAACACTGTAATAAATGCGCGGAGTTTCGTGGCGTTTCTGAATAAAAGTGTAAAACTTGTTGCATCCTGGGTAGAAGGTTTCCTGGAGTACAGGAGGATTCTGCCGTCAAAGATAATCTGTCAAGAATGTTGTGGTTTAGAGAAAATTTTCTTGCCAAATTTACTAAAAATATTTTGCCACCGCCAATGAGGCGTATACCACAGTAGCCGTCGGAAGCTGTTTCCCAACTTTCCTATTGAAAGTTACTTTACCATTTTGACGATTTTTAGGGCTGCAAAATTCACAGGCACGTTTCAGTGACCCTACCTTCACCCTCACATCTCATTATTCACTTAACATCCAGTTGAAACCCGGAAAACCGCCAGTCTCTGGAACCGTAAAGACCTCCTCGAGCACGGGGTAATTAGACACGCCGCCATGATGAATTTCCACCTACAATTTGAACGAACGATCTCTCACAGGAAACGAGATAACGCGAAATAAGCCGCGCACCGATCCGCAGTTCAGAGAATACCAGGAATCGGCATAGAATAATCGTTGTACATACATGGTGGCCTTGGGACCACTTTACACTCGGGTCCTTTCATCCCGGGCATAGCTCGGCGTACACGAGCCCAATTTACTCATTATCGCACCTCCGCACTGCAATTCCTCTGGTTCTCCGCCGCCTCAGTTATCCGGCTTTGGAATAGCCGACTCGCGGCGGCCATTACTGTTCTCCGGGATGCACTGGCGTGCATATCTGCAGATTCGCGTGGCGTGATCTACCAGTTAGAGCGCACCGCGTCGGGGGATGCACGGGAGCGATCATCCTCCGCGTCCTGAACTCGGGCAATTACGTTCCCTCAGGTCTGGTAACATCGCCAGGTCTGCCATTAAACTTCTGCTTCTCCTTTTCCCCCTATTGGAATTAATATGCAGCTTTGACGTTGGCGCAATCGATGATGCGACATGGCAGACACGTATGATGCTCCGAGGGAGGCGTATAACGAGGGAGATCAATTTGGGATCGGGATTCTGATAGTGTCTGATAGTATCTTTAAAATTAAGCCATAATCAATGGAGGGAACGATAGGATAGGTATTGAAGGAACTTAGAAAGCCAGACCTATGTAGGGACCTACGTGGGAAGCGACTAATCCCCATGCGGCTAGTATTGGGTGCAATTATAGTATCCCATACGAGAGAAATTTGTATTGGGGTCGATCGGCGGCGCATTCGGTAAATTAGCCCCGGACGTTGAAAGTGATTTCCTTGTCAGGGTTGAAACGATGGGTCAGACGAAAATCCGGGGCCCCTAATAAACGCCGTAGGCTCCGTAGAACAAACCACTTGCCGCTTTATTGGCCGCTCGGAGAGCGCACAAAACTGGCCAAGTTCCCTGGAAGGAAGCAAAGGCGGCATTACACCAGCGTCCCTTGGCTGCTTTTATATCGTGAAATTGGCCTGTTAAAGCCTGTTACTACGAAGCCGTGGTACCCCGCGTACCATTCCGTGGAAGCTCGAGTCATCGCTAATCATCCAGGTCAGTCAGCTTCGTCTCGCTCTGGACCCAGCCGAAATCTAATTGAACCTAACCATCGATCGGGCTTCGAGTTAACCCTTTCTGGGCCAACACTATTACAATGTTCCTCGTCAACAATACCACATGGACCGGATAGAGAATGAAGGACACGGAATAGTTTTATTTTTGACGAGTCCCTATTGAATTGCTGGCAATTCTGTTTTTCATTAAAAGAAGAAAGGCTATCGCAAAGTGTGCGCTGCTAGAAATTAGCAAAGGACACTTTGTTCCGCGAGGTTGTGTAACCTCGATGTATCAACTGCTCCTTGGAAATATAGAAACCGCAATTTCAAGTAAGCCGAGCTGCAGATGGAAAAATAAATTATGCGCTCTAATGCTTGGCACGTACGTGTTGGAAATAGAGAAAGAAACTAGCCTCACAAGAACTCTTGCGTTAAGAGCGAATGCGTTAATTATTGCAAGCAGTGGAGCGCGTTGCAGACGCGGCCATCTTGTTCCGTATCTCGACGCCATGTCAAACGCTGCCGATCTTTTGCGCGGCTTATAAATGAAGTTGAAATCAAATTCTATTTGTTAATCTCATAACCGGTTTCGATAGTTGGCACTGTCTCCACTTCAACGACTTCGGTGAACATTTTCTATATTTCGATAAAGATATAGTAAATTCTTGTAGAGATCAACTGAAACTATTTTCGCTTCTATGCTCTTTACGTTTATATGGAAATACTTCAGAGAAAGGATCGAATTCTCGTTTTGCGCTGGTAGCAATTTTCAGCAGAACTAATTGTGACCGCGAGCAGAACGAGAATAGAAAACTTGCAAATTAAACCCATCGACTTTCATTTTGTGATTAAATGGAAACCGACCGACGCCAGGAGCATTGATATCCCTGTATCGCGATAGCATCTAGCGCTGGAATAATAAACAATAATTAAAGACTCGGCGCGTATAAAATAAAGTACCGATTATCGGAATTATGCGCATCGCGTGCACGCCCGATGAATTTCTTTCGGCTCGGTCTCTTCCGCGCCCGTGTAACACAGCAGCGAACTATGAAAAGAAGGGACTGAAAGCAGAAAAAAAGAGCAGTCACGACGGCGACTCGTTTTCAGCGAATCGATTAGCTGCATTAAAATTTCTTTCGCGCTTAATACCCACGTCTGCCCGCTTGTGAACGTCAGATCGGGTGGTTGCGAAATTACTGGACTCGTCGGTCTACAATTCGTTTCCTTACAGCACTGCAAAAAATAGTTACCGTTTTCGACACATGTTCGATAGAATCAAGCTTAAGCAAAGTGTCGAAAAATCTATGTACAATCAGTAATCGCGAAAGACAATACAGGCAGCGCCACCATCCTCGGAGTGTTTTCAACTACGATAGGATGATGGAATGTTGATGACGATGCACAGAAAAATGCTCAGATACCAATATCCCCTGAACCAGAGGAAGCGGGGCCATGTTCCCCAGTGAATCGTGGTCCCCCTCGCTGGTCTGTAATTCGGTGTGCGATTACCAGCCGCAGACGAATTTCCACAGTATTCAAACGACCAGCTAGCCGGCTGGAAAAAGGACGAAGAGGACGACGGGCCTTCGTAAAGGAAGAAATGCCGCTCACCGGCCGAGAAGGGGGACCGTTCGCGATCATAGAGGATGGTCCGGCCCCGTCCCGAGGGATAATCGGGAAAGACGTCTGCGTAGTCCCGATACCGTGAAAGGTAGAACACGAGGAACAGGGGGGCACATGGGTGAAGGGGGAGACTTGCCAGGCAGACCGGCTGTCAATCAACCGCGGGCTAGACTACCAATTTCTTCGTTCATAATTTCTGATAATTTCTTCGGGGCCGAGCGAACTGGCGCGGCTGCTGCTGCTGTTGTCCCCCCCCCTCCCCCCCTGCCTCCCGTATACCCTCCCCCGGATCCACCACCACGAAAATCATCATAAGAAGGTAATTGCACCGATCACGTGTACCGGCGGTTCGTATTTATCCTTGTTTCATTATAATAACAATGTAACGCGCGCCGCGGCTCTCTGGAAGCCGGGATAATCATCGGTTCGACACACCGCTCTCTTACGCTCGGGCTTGGATATATTTCTGCGGCCGGGCATTTATTCCCCGAGCAATTAGATAAACGTAATATATAGCCGGGTTGAGGGGTTTCTCTATCAGGCACACCAGTTTCCTTCGCCCGTGGAAACGAGCGGATCCGAGGAGTGAGCACGTGTTGCCCAGGCACTGGTGCTTTACGCAACGCCCTGGAATTTTCTCTAAATCCCCATGCGATACCCTCTACCGTGCGCAAGTGCCTACAAATTGTACAGATATTACAATTTTCCACGGAAGACGAACCCCAACGCGTCAGACGGTGTAAACCCGCCAGCAGTATACCTCCCATTCGTACGCAATGCTGCCTTAGTTGATTACTATCCGCCGTATCTACGTTTCCAGGAAGCGTACAATTGAAATAGCTCGATTCGCTTCTTGTATGTTGTATTTCGTGGAAACCGAAGGCTCCGACAAGCAGAACTCAATATTGTAGGCCTCCAGTGCTTGTTGCGCCGAATATTCTTGACTCTGCTCGGTGATTCTTTGAATTTAAGATTGTTCTTTGCGGCAGTTTCGAGGTTCAACGTTCCCCAACCGCGGTAGTATTTGTCCCAATAATCGCATGTCCACAGCGAGACCTGCTGGAGACCATTGCCGCTAATTTGAGGGGATCCGTTGGTGGCATGGTTCAACGTTTCGTTTGACATGCCGCTTGCCTTTGACTTATGCGCACGACTGTAGGGACTAAGATCAAAATAATATCACACTCCGCTCCGTCCCCTTCTGCCCCATTGCTTTGATAAAAATGGTCACGTCGCGCTAATAACCGATCCTATTGGAGTGATTACTTTAATTGAAATGAAATGCGCGACTCTGAAATTCGAAGGATTATTGCAGCTACTCGGTAACATTGGAGTTTTCTAAAAACTCCAATCTTGGGTTCTCATTGATTACCGTTATTCCTTCAAGAAAACCGCACAGTTTCAATCCTCTCCTCTTACATTTCTTCTCTGGCGGCAGGAAAGTAAATTTCAGTCCAAGGAGGTGTTTAAAAACTGAAACGAATTCAAAGTTTGCAATTTACCCTGCATTTGCGGCCCTCCACTTATCGCGCGCGAGGCGATACCGGGTTTAAGGCGGGTCTCGGGGAAAGCTGGTAATTCCGCACGCAAAACTCAGTTGCACCGGCGTCTTTTTGTACAGGAATGCAAAGAATTATGAGCTACCAACTGGTATCTTCGAATTACAAATGTAACTTTGTGGAATATCTCTCGAGTGGCCCGATTTTTATGAAATTCAATATTTAGGAATTAATTCAAATCTGCCAAGAATTCCCTCCACTTATTACGTACGTCATCATAAACGCCTAATACTACAGTACTTATTAGAAGAAATTCAGACCTTATTTGCGCCAGGAAACAGAAGTCTCTCAAAAAAATTCGATCCCCTCGAAGGGGAAATCGTGCGCGTTGCGTTTGACCAACGCATGCGCGAGTTTCCAGAGGGTAAGATGATAATCGCGACCGCGGGGTGCGGCCATGTGATAAGCCTCCGTTCTCTTTGTATCGAGCTTAGCTTTTACAGCGGTGGTTGACTACCCCTGGCCGTCCATTGTAGAAGTAATTATTCATAGCACGCAATTACGAGCGGGTGCACGGCGTGTCGCTGGTATCGCGGCATCAATTGCGCCGTTGCTTGCAACCCTGATTGCGGGTTTACGTCTCAAAACAATGATTTATCTAATTAAACCTTGGTTTTGCATTGTTAGAACGGTCCGCTTTTGTTGTACGCGGCCCATTATTCCCGCTGCCCATTATTCCCTAGGCATGGAATAGCGACGGATCGGCTTTCGCGTCGCGAAACGGGTCGCAGACTCGGAAGAATCGGGCAAGAATCTGTTAAGAAATTCAATATAAATAAATACTGTACACGTGTTGATTTTCTCTGTTAAGCTTGAGCATTTTCATGAATACACAAATTAATTATCGTTCACGGTGGTGCATTCTATCGGTTGGTAATTCTGGCAATTGGCGCGAAGAAGCATAATGCCTCGATGCACCTGCAGATGGCGAGCGCATCCCGTGCAAGGATTCTACGCTGCAGGCAACGGTGTTGTGACGTCCCGGCTTCGATTTTCTAGATCATTTTTATTGGAAAAAATGAATGGTTCGTCCGGCAGGGAATTCCAGGTACGTACACGAAGGTTCATTTTATATTTCTGCGTTGAGAGTTACATAGATTATTCTTGGGAAAGGTTAGATAACTTTCGGTACATGTCGAGCGGTTTCGCGGCGCTTGCAAGGTTAGGAATCGGATTAAGCTTTCGAGCTTTTTTGATGAGAACAGAGAGTTGATGAACCATATTGTGAATGACATAATTAAAAAGAATATCTTGACTATCGATGTATGCTTGAATGAACGGGAAACCTCTTTTAATTATTCACGCAATTCTAGTGAAAGGATGAATGACTAAAACGTGCTATCGAACGTACTATCGGCGTAACGACAGTCAAATTGCTTCAATTATTGAAGTTTTCCTTACATTATCGAAGAACTGTAGCGTGTTTTTTAATTGTTTCATTATACTAAGTCTGAAATTATCAGCGAGATTTAACGATTCGATTTCTAACTGAGCGACGGTACCCGTAACAGAATTTTTTAGAAGATTCTGCACGGTCGTGATCAGAAACAAAAGCAAAAGTTATCAGAATTCGATTATTCCAAGGGGTACACAAGGTTCACGGTCAAATTCGCGTGACCCAGACCGATAAAGCGAAATAATGGGTCAGTGCTATCAATGAAAGAGATAGAAAGCCAGAGATGTAATTCGAGAGTGTATAGTTTTATAGGTTAAAGACAGTTTGAAAGTAAATTGAACATTGTGCACCATACTCAATACTATTATAAGTTACGAAAGACTAGATACCATTAAAATTCTAGGAAATTGTGGAAGTCTTCAATATATTTGGACGATTGAAAGTTTTTCATTGAAGTTTCATATAAATTGCCAAATCTTTCAAAATTTTCAAAGATATTAAAATTCGAATAACATTTAAAGGCGTTCCAGAATGTAAATTATTAAATTATTCGAGAATTTGCAAAAGGGAGAGAGTGAAACGACCATCACTAAACATGAGGGAATTAAAGACAGTTAGCTGTAAGGGTCGGTGCTTTAGTTGCGTGTAAAAGAGTTCGTTCAATGGCTGCGGCCATCCCTGAAATGCATGCGTGAAATGAGTTCTTAACGTGAATGAGATTTTTAGTAAGAAGGCGTTTAACGTGTTATTAGAACAAGACCGACGCCACACTTGCCGTCCACCAGCAAATAAATAAAAAAAAACACGTCATTTCGACCCATACAATTACCGCCGACAGAAAAAACGAAATGCGTATCTCTTAAATTAACTTTTTTCTATTTATAATGAGGATATCGTAGCTTCTTTGCAGTTGATTGCGGAATAATATTCTTCTTCATCTGGTTGCCAAAAAAGTTTAAGATTCGATTGACTTCGAGTAATTTCTATTACAACACCGTTGCATTTTACTATTGCTTATGAAGAGAATCGAAGTCACAGATGCTATTCAGAATCTGGTGTTAAGAATATGCAATAATATGCGCAAACATAAGAACATGAAAAATAATTGCGAGGGAATAATTCATATAAGTGAAAAAGAGAAACACACGAGGCAGTTGCGAGCAAAAAACAATTATAGAAAAGCCTTGAGAAGTTGTATTTAGTTCTGCGCGTTTGAGATAATTGTAGCTGTGCATTGCAGTTACAAAAAGTCATTCGATGTGGACACTGAAAAGCTTAAGCTGCGGCGATCGTGTTTTACGTAATGCCGCCGGCGTCATTTGTCGTGCAGTTTAATTAAATAATATTTGCCCTCACTGAACAGCGTCATTGCCCGTTGTACGTACGTAAAATAAAATATGGAAACGATTTATTAAAATATTTACAAGGTTTCCCATGTCTCACCCCAAACCTACTCACATCGCTAGGGGAAACGTGTCAAACATGCCAAAAGAGAGAATCCACCCTCGAGAACAGTCATCGAGACATCCCCATATGTGTTTCTCGCATGCAACCTCAGTTCGCGCGTGATAGATGAACTCCAAGCATACTATAACGCTTTCCTTGTATCGCCCATCCAACTTTTTCGCTCTTCCTCCAGGGTGGACTTCCATGTGACGAAGTATCAAGCGATCTAAAACGGCAAAGATAAAACAACCATCGAATCGCATGTCACAGAGACGTTTCGATCGGCCGTAATCCGTTTCCGTTGGATTCGAGGCGATATCGGCATTGGTGATTGCAGGAGGAAAAGTGTGCAGCGTCACCGACAGCCGTCGATCTCGATCGCGAGATCAGCTCGAGCGTAATGTCGCAGTGATATCGATGGCATGTCGCAGGTCCCTGCTTCGTGCCCAGGAATAGGAGATATCGGCCGTGTCTCGCGATCAGATAACGCTCACGAAGAGAACCTCTTCAGATAAGAGAAATGCATTGGGAATTGTTTTGGACACCTTCAGTGATAACTGATCGTGTGCCGAGGGCAATATAAACACTAAGAAAGGCAGAGGGTATTTGTTCAAGAAAGTAATCGTGGAAAACCTGCGTCAAGTTACAACTAGTTGTAACTGGTGATATTTTGAAGAAAAGTCTAGTGTTTAATGATTGGATATCACATGTATGGAAAGATACAAAAGAGTAGATGATGATACATCATCTGTAGATCATATTTTAAGCTAAGTTGATAACTACAATGTACGACAATGTGGGATATGGTGTTTCTGTTTGATATAAATTAACTTGAGTACTAACCTATTGGAGGCCTAAATTTCTGACGCCTGTGAGATGAAGACATTTGGAATCTTTCCTTCTATTTATGTTCTCCCTGTAATCTCTATACGTAACAATATGTAACTTCATTAACAATGAATACAAAATGTATGTATTTTCAATATACATAAACTGCTAGTTATTGATCAGAAAGACAAGAGACGCAATTGGACGCAGCGATATACCGAGTTAAAAGTTAATGAATAATGATTGGTGTTAACATCAATCGATTAAAAAACAGTCGGCGAAGGCATTCGATGTATTTGATATAAAAAATGACGACAGACATTGTTTAAAATGCGAAAGGTTGAAGGTCACAAGGAAAAAACTGTTTAAACAATTCTCATGCTTACATTATACTACTGTTAAAACAGAGCAAAGCCGTACAAACAACACTTCAAGAAATACAATCCAAAATCTTGATCTTCAGTAGTAACAGATAACATAAATAGCCATACTTACAGCAACTAATAGACGCGAGGTTCAACTTCACTTTTCTTCTTCAGGTGCTTCTATCGTCGCATATCTGAAAGTCTGCAGCGACGATAAGATGTAGTAAATGTTTGAACTCCTTATCCAGAACTTTACAATCATCATCCGTCCGAAGGTCTGTGACAAATATAGTGCCAAATTCCATTGATCTTTAAGTGATCCACCAACAAGCGCACACCATTGTCAAACCTCGCCAACAGTCCGCAGCCATCGCAAACTGAACGAAGATTTACGGATAAACTGGGACAAACGTCGAACTTAACAAGCCGTCCACGTCGGGACATTATGAACGACATCAAATAGAACCAACGAAATTCCTATCTCTGTCCAGGTTTTGTGTGCGAGAAAGAGAGAAATTCCCCTGTGCGTAGGAGCGGCTCCCGTTGTAGACAAGGATGAGAGAACACCGGTGGAATAGGTGTAATCGCTTAACGCGCGCGATGGTATCTCCACAAGCGGCGTGGGTTAGGCTGGTTAGCGCCATGCTGGCTGTGCGATTGGCTGGCTCACTCTGGTTATAGGCGTGTCCAGTGGCGCAGGAGGGGGTGGTAAACGCGACGGGGCAGCTTCGGAGGACAGGACACTGTCGTCTGCGGGTGGAGCCCCTTACGTGGCTTTGTCCCCTCTTTATGCACTGTTACGTTTGTGTTGGATCCACACGCACAAAGTGGCGTCACAAACGCTTATTCGTGTGGTATCATAACTCGGGCCAGAGTGGGAGAAGCCGTTTTGCTCCCAGGAGTAACTCTGGACAGGACTGGGGTAGAAGGTGGCGGCCGGCCCGATGATCGCGTCGAGGTTACTCCTCTATCGAGGAGGTGAGTCCACCACCACTACCACCACCACCACCAGTTCGTTCCGATCTATGCCACGGTCTCCTGACTTATGCTACGCCCGGCAGGGCTGCCAGTACACCATACGCTTCTACCAAGCGAGCACCGGGTTGTCCATGCTCGCTCCCACCTCTACGTCTGTATCTACCTCTCGGTTTTTAGCTCTCGGCGGTGCTCGCAAACCCGCGTTTTTCTCCCTCGACGCGTCACCGCGGGAAAGAGTGCTCGACTGGGGAGGGAAACGGTCTCGGAGTAGGGGGAGTACCGAAGACGGAGGGAGGGAGTGAGTATCGGCGCGCTCAGTTCCCGCGCGCACGTGACGCGAACCGATCGAGAGGCGCGTTTCGACGGTCTGGCGCACCGACGTTAGTGCTGATGCGTGCTCCCGCGGTTTTTTAACGTTGGAACTGTGCAGTCGGTGCCACGTGATTGCGAATGTGAACCCTTGGATCGCAGCATCGAGTGAACGAAGGGAAAACGAAAGGATACACAATATCAGTGAAAGTGCATGACAAGTTAAGTGAGAAGAAAATAGATCTTTGTGAACCTGTCGAATTGAACAAGATGAGTGCGCCGCACAGGCGCGACGCTCGAGGTAACATAGCCTTACATGAGTTCCACTTCAAGGGAGCAATTGAAGCGGGATCGTGATCGCCAATTTGGTGGTGGTGTAGTAACATTGACTAGTGTTGATGCGTGCGTCAATCGATAATAGTGATAAACTGTTTTGTGTTCCATTGTTTTTCGTCCCGATGAGTTAGTGACAGTGCACATTGTCATTCGTAAAACATGGGGTTTTGTTGTGAATACAGCCTATCGTGGTCCGACGCGGTGCGAAACCAACTGTGTCTCGAAAGTGATCGCCCGGTAGCCGGTAGTTGGTTCTGAAAACATGCGCTAACGACGTTCTTAAACTGTGATACGACTGTCTAACGCAATAAACAGAAAATCTAGCGCGTACATCATTAATATCGAACCACAAATATCATTAGGCGTGACAAACAATGAATCAGTACTACAGGAACGATTCCCGTTTTCTCAAATGACTCCTTACTTCAGGACAACAAATAATTGTTGTCAGTGGCACATCGTTGCGACGGAAAGGTGTCACTGCCGTCGAATCGTAACTGTTACTCAAAGTGACTGACGGTGAATTAATCCAGGGAATACCTTCTCTTTACGAGTTCTTCTCTATCCTGCGAAATCCGCGCGGAAACAGACTGAGAGGTGTTACTTATCAGGGAACAGCTGCCGCACCTGCATCGTCCCGACGCCCAGCACCGGGATCGGGAGTCGAAAGCTCGACGCCGGCAGCTGGTCGTCCCGTCAACGACAGACGACGATGACGTAGCGTCGGCGGAAGCGAAGGGCGTCACGGTCTGCACGGTGTACGCGCTGGACAGGACCGCCTCGGCGGGGCTGGGGGTTGTTGGGGGTGTCGTCGGTGTCGCTGGCGGTGGCGTCGGAGGAGGAGGAGGCGGAGGAGGGGGAAGTGGCGTTGGGGGTGGTGTGCAGGGGGTGGTCGCCGGGATTTGTGGACCAGCGAGCGCGTCCCTCGCGGCGGCGACGGATTACGTGACGGCGGCATGCTATCCCCCGGGATCTCAGCTCGCCCTGACCGCTCCTCACCCTCAGCCCCACGCCGTTGATCCCGTGATGACGCCTACCTCGGCGCCGGTGCCGACACCGACTACGGCGTCGGGACCCAACAACCCGGTCGCCATGAGCCAGCTGGGAACCGTTTATGCTACCAAGAGACGACGCAGGAACGGAAAGAGGTTGGTAACATTGGATTGGGTTGGTGCATGGGCGAAATCCTTTTTTTTTTCTCACATGGCAAAGGGTTTCCGCAATTTCTATGAAGTTTGCAACGAGCGACGGCCGCAGACCTGGGAGTGTTTGGATGCTCGTAATCTTACTGCGCCAGAACGTCAAAAAGGTTGGTGAATTATGAGGTGCGGTCGCCCGTGTTGCAATAGGCATCATTGAATACCACTATGTAGTTGCATCATGTTTTATTAGTGAGTTGACGGTGTTATTATGTGAAAGAGGAATCAGGAAAATGTATTAAGTAGGCGTTGAAGTGAGAGATTTCTTCCCAATTACACGTTGCCTCTCGTTCGGATGGTAAATTGAACGAAAGAAAGCAAGGGTTAGGGAGCGCTAATTTGTTGGCCATTGAGGTGAACGATAGTCACGACGTATCGTAGCGCGATGTATGTACAATTCATGCGTCTAAAGCCGGCGCTAATGGGATCGAAAGAGGGTGTCCCTACGTGAAACGCGTTTGTTGGTGATTTGAGGGGTGCTTACCGATTCAAAGGCATATACTTCAACTGATTCACCTTTCGAACAGCCTATAGACGATATCTTTTGCATGAGTCCTATCGATTATGCACTAACTCCGCTCACCATGCGTCTATAGACTGTAAATTATAGTACTAGCCCTGCTATTCATCATTATTCCACTAAGGTGAAACTCCGGTAGGGGAATCTTTAATATCGAGTGTCTGACGATCTTGTAATAGTGTTGAAATAATTGTTCTCCTCCAGATGTTTGAAATTACCGTATTACATTGATAGTCTAAGAGTAAATCTGAAAGAACAGATTATTCTTATCCCATAGGCAGGGTTGGGACCCCCAGAGTTTGTCTGCCGCCCTTAGCTATCAGCCGACAAGATGGAGTCATACAAAGTTTGGCCAGTAAAATCGTAAAAAGCTCTGAATAATTAAAACCAGTCTACTGTTCACAGTGACTCTGCAATACACGCCTCAGCGGCTGAAAGTTGTAACAAAGTTCCGAGCTGAAGTTGAAGCGAAGTCAGAAAACCATCAGATTGTGAGCAATTAAAACTCTGACTTTGGTGTCGGATGTTGGCTGCCGGGGATATCGTTCGCGGACACTTGAAAAATTAAGGCAATCTCCACCACTTGGTCCCTTCGTGACGATCTTGCACGCTCCAGGAACTTTGCCTTTTATTTTTCTCGTCCGCGAGCAAACACGCGCCTATGTTCGTGTGTTTTCAAGCTTGTGTGAGTTGAAAGTGTTGATCTTGCTCGCTCGTGTATTTCTGCTTGGAAATGGCAGGCACTGTTAACGATGCAAACTTTGACGGAGATTCACCTACGAAGAGGGAATAAAGTTTCTCGGGGAACTGCGTATTAAGTATTTATCTTGATTAGCGAAATTATTTATGTTATGTTCTTCTGATTCAGTTCAGCAAATGCGTGGAGTTTCATAACTTGCAACCAAATCCTATATATTCGATATAGGTATGTAGCTTTCCTCAGATTCTGTTACTTACCCGCTAGGATACTCCAACTTCTAATTCACGGTTTCCCTAGAAGTAGAGGGTTCCCTCCCAAAGCCAGGGCAAGACACCCGAGAAGATGTTCCGTGGTCGCATTAGCGTGCGTAATCCTGCGACTTTTGATTTGCGCGGCGTGGTCGTACACGGAAATGCATGCGAATGCACACGCTTGAACGCGACGCTCGGCTGCACGGGTATCAGACACGCATAAATATAGGCGGTGGGGTATGCGCGTCACACGATACATATACGTGTGTAATGTTCGATACATCAAGAGAAAGATAGACCGGGGATAACCGGTGCTAAGCTGACAGAGACAGAGTGCGGCACTGATTGCAAGGTAGGAGAGGGCAGAACCTCTCGCGGAGGACTATCTCTCTGAACTTTACTCGAATCGTTTGCATACGCTGCTCGTAATTAGTTGAGATATACCCCGAATCAACTTCCAACTTCTTTTTTTTTCATCGCGTCTCCTGTACACATTACTGGGCACGCGAATAGGCATTGTAGATGGTGGAGGGCTGAGCCAAGGGAATGCACTTTGAAGTGCTGTGCTATTGGTGTACCTAGCTGAAATTCATTAGTTGATTCTTTAAGGTGGACCCTGATACCAAGATTTGCAGACGTTAGAGGCGTTGAAATGAGCTGAGTGGAATACTTAGCATTGGTAAAGGCGTATGGACATTTGGTGGAGGGGACATTGAGAATATGATTTTCGTGCTATGTATTTATGTTCAACTATGTGTGATGGGGGGTTTAAAGAGTATGTTATCGGGCCAAGTTTTACAATTATAATTATGATTGTTTATTGATAAACGGGCATGCATATTCACGGCCATAGTCATGGGTGACGTGCAGAAAAGGTACGCGTGACATAATCGGGTGATAGGGTAATTTAAACCAACAGCCTTATTTTATTCCAACGTCTCACGTTCCCCGAATGGTATTTTACATTTGTGGATATTTGTACTTCACTATATTATGTATATTTCTCTGGAGATATGTCGCTTGCTCGGAACGCATAGGGTGAAATACAGTTGCTTGTGTGTTTCTTGCGGGGAATATTTTTAGATAAAGTTTATATCGTCGAAGGGATCAAAATGTGGGGCGTATTGAGTAACAAGTAAGGTTTTCGAAGTTATCTTTTCTCAAATCACCTAACTCTACACCCCACACTCATGGGGCAGTTTCTCCGCTCGGACAAATCCACGAGTTCCTCCTCTCTCAGAGCCACGTCTTTTTAACGGAGAAACAAAGGAGCTTGCGTCGGGGGTTGATCCCCTAAACGCTCCTCGATCGGCCGCGGCCGATCGTGTCACGTCTGACAATCGATGGGTCCGTTTGCAATCCGAGGGCGAAGCCTCGACTCAGAGGAACGTGCACCGTGATCACGAGAATCACGAACGGGCGTAATGGAGTTTTAAACGGTGTTCCAAAGCGTACGTCCGACGATCCTCTTCTCATTCCTTCCCGCCAGCTTCCCTTTGATACGATAAAGAAGAGAGGAAAGAATGAGACGGGCTATCTGGCAGAGAGTGGCCCGGGGCGATTTGTCTGGTTCATTCTCCGCTTCTTCTGCGGCTCCTTCAGCTCCTACGGATCTAAGGAGTCCTTCCCTCAGGCTCTGCTGATCCTAGGCGAATACACATTAAAGGGCATGGGTCTTCCGCGCGGTTCCCCTGGCCCAGCTCTCAATTTTTGACTCCTAACGGACCTGAAGACTTGTTTGGAGGATTTAAGTTGGTAACTGCGGCTGTGTTCGTTCCACTAGTTGGGACTGAAGGGACAATCCCAGGAAAGTCCCAGGGTGAGATATACCAGATGATTCTTATCTTCGGTGGGAGTTTCTGGGTCCTTCTGGTGTAGGGCTACTTGGATAGGGCATATTTCTGAGTTGGGTGATGGTTCTTCTAAAATTTCATCCAACTATTGGGAAAACGTTTCACTCTATTAGACAACTAGGCGTTTGATCGTTAACGATCCACGACGAAGGGTGTATAGCCGAGTTTCCCCAAAATTCCCGAGGGTTCGGGGAAGAAGGTGGCCCGCGATACACGGTGCTCGCCGTGGCCTAATGACAGCAGCTTCTATAATTTGGAGTTTTTGAGCGAACGGCCAAATTACCGGTGAAGGAAGGGATTACTGTTATTACATGCGGCCGCGGACTCAGTCGAAACCTGATTATACTTTAGTCAGTCTCTCTCTCGATCTTGACTCGTTCGACTGTCAGCTTCGCTCTCGTTCAGCAAGAAGAGGGCCCTCTCTCCAACCCCGCGATTCCTCAAACGACCCTTCAACTACGCAAACCCGCGGTCTATCGAATTTACCGACTTTTGCGTTCAACTTCGTTAGCTGACGAGATTGTTCTTCGCCAAATTCTAGCTTGTGGGGAATCAAAACTTTTCTTTTAAACATCGTTAAAGATGGCGTCCTATGATTTTCATTCAGATCGTAGAGAAGATTCCAGCTCTCACGTTCCCAACATGCGATCTTTTAATTACGCGGTCCAACCGAAAGTCGACTAACAGGCCGCACATTCTGTAATTGCCACGAGACCAACTGAAGAACCATTCACGAGGAGGTCGATGATTTCTTGATGGACAGCAGCCGTCGCGCCGGGTTTCGGCTGATTAGTTCGTAAGTAATTGCCGCGCATCCTTATGGTCTTCTAACATACGTTTATAGCCTTGTAATGAACCTGCTTCCGAGACCTCTGCTCCATTCAGCTGACCGAAGATCTTGCGACGAGGTTGGATACATCTGAAGATGATCCTCATTAAGGATCGTACTTTTTCTCTAGTACATGTGTAGCTAGTACTGTGTGCAATTGTAAATAAGAATTTTGGGGGTATTTTGATTTACGGGGACACCCGGCCAAGTCAATGCCTTGGTGAGATCTGGTTCCAGAGTAATTCCTTCCGTTAAACTGACAGAAGGCTTGAAGCTCACAGACTTGGCAGAGACAGGACGAAGAACAACGTTTAGATATCGTACGATCGGGGCAAGATTTAATTCCGTAGCCGAAGGAGGATATCGTTTACCTACTTTCTACGTCGCAGCGAGCACACGCTGTAATTTAATAGACTCCCCTCGCGTTAGCTGGCGCCGTGATGCGTTTCACTCGTGCGAGAGATATGTATAGCCCGAGCCGCGACAAGACCATTATTGCTGGAACACTCATAACTCCCGTAACCAGCCACACCCAACAGATTTAACACCTCGTATCCAATTATAACGATGCCCTGTGTCACGCGTATAATTGGTGCCCCATTACATATTGCCGTGTCGCTTCCATCTCTGGCTTCATCTCGTCTCCTTCGCGCCAGGATTTTCGGCTGACCCCTCTCAGATGCAGCCATTCCGATTGAAGTAACACTATTTTAGGGCGACAATTTTCAGAATTTCCTTCGTGGATCTCTGTAGTTCTCTAAGTTGTTCTCGCAATTACTAGAATATCAAAACTGCCATTAGGGGCAGTACTGCTGAGGAAACTTGCAGAACATTTAGTAGAAGCGGTCTTGTAGTCAGATCCAAGAATGAGGTGTCCAGAACGATGATCAACGCCATCTCTACATTGTCGTCTTTTCTAATACATGATTCTTCCTGAACGATTCGCATGTTTAACACCCTCTACGCAACCATCTTTACCCACACATGGACTGGTATTCCGTTTAATCCCGGATTTCATTGTGGGTAACCCCTTGTTCACGAGAAACAAAGTTTCCACGTAGGAGACGAAGGATGGGGAAGACGGAACGAGCCGATTAAACAATCGGCAGGACGCGTCGTGCATCTTCCACCCGCAATACCGGGGCTGCTGGCCCCTTTGGGGCCCCGCCAGTGGTGAATGGGCCGCACAGCAAGGAATATCCGTCCTCGCGGTTACGGCACTCTGAATAGAGCCATAACGAAGTGAAACGTGCAGGTGAATTTATGCCGCAGGAACGGACGAGCGCTGGTTTCGAAGCCATGCCATTCCTGGCGGCCTGAAAACCGACCAATATGGATCCGCAGGACGGAAAAAGGGCACAGAATTAATTCACGGCCGAGGCACCAGTCAAAGTTGGTCATTAAACAATTCGAAAGGGAGGAGGAGAGTTAGTATAAGAACTTGAGTGGACCCAAGTATAATGCCTGATGACATGTAGACTGAAAATAATTATTTATATCATTCACAGTTTTCATTGTATCACTTCCACTTTACGGAATGACAACTCCCTGTTTCAGTTCTTCACAAAGAAGCTAGTTTTCCTGGCCTCCTTTATAAACGACCCTCATCGACTTGAGCATCACTTGATGTAGTCAATGGAGGAAGGTATCAAGTCGATTGCCCCGTAAGAAATCCGTGAAGTACGTGAAATACAGGTGGCTGACAGGCGGGCAACGAGATGGAATTCGAGATTCCGTGGCGCAACAAGCGGCCCTGGGCCCGAACGATGCACCGATCCGGCTTTGGGCCTGGACTCGGGGCAAGCTGGCCCGGTACGGCGCTGTGTGTTTAACTATTCAATAATTCATCCCGCCATTCATCACCAGCCAAGTGTAAAATTTATCTTATTTTTATGTATTGGCCCCCTCCAGCTCGCCACCATGTATCAACTTCTTATTAGCCACGATTTGTTTGGCGCGCGCGGCATCCCGCCCCCCACCACCCATTTCCGTTCACGTTGGGTAATGACGATGGCCATCCTCGCCATTTGATTGATCATGGAGCTTCGATTTTAACTTTAGCCATTAGTATTTACTGTTGCTCCCAAAACTGTTGGAATCCATTGTCTCTTCAGTTTTGGGCTAGGGCATCGCTATGTGGTGGGCTGGTTAGAAGGGAAGTTGGTCTAATAAAGTTCTGAGTAGGCTTGTGATGGCTTGTACATCCAATTGCGAATGAAAAGTGCCATATCAACTCAATTTTAGTTACTAACGACCATCGACGTACAAGTATTAAAATAATTGGGTCAGTAAGTACTGAACGGCTAGTTGCACATGGCTATTCATTAATCATTGAACTAAATACACATGAGTCGCATACGAGTGTTTTCCAACTCATTATATTTTACCTCAGTACACGCTGCACCCGACGATTCATTAAACCTTGCCAACGAAACCGTGAAAAATTATTGTTTAAGCGAATGCACGCCTCCTGTACGGGAACTGCTAATTGTTCCTTGTATCTACTTTAGCTAACTGGTACGCGCTGCTTTTTCAGTGACTTCAAGCGAAGTAACTTGACGAATTTATGTCGGGAAAGCTAAGTATACCATGCTATACGTCGGTTTTTTCTTCATTTCACTTTCTTTGCTACTATCCATTATCGCACTCTGTCGTAGCTACCTTATATAGGAACCAGACTCTAGTAGAAGTGAAGATTCTCAAGTTCAAACTTCTCCCATTGAAATAGTCCACTAGTCAATTAACATGAAGGATTCAGGCACCAGTTTGAACACGTCAACGTGAGTCTCAAATGCCGGGGCTAACTGGTGCACAGTTTGGTTCACATTTTCAAGTGGACCATACTTTAGTGGCGGATCTTACACGCAGGCGTATCTGAAAAACGTCATCCTTTGAAGCGGAGCCGTTGTAATTACGATCATCAAGCCCTCTATCCTCGTGGTGAGAAAAACAGACGCTTGAAAAACCAAATGACAGCCTCTGGTGATGTAATGACAATAAGGTGGCCGCCTCCTGGCACCGGAAGTACCTGCTACGCGAGGACTTGAGCACCACCGGTCGATGTCATGCGCCATCGTCTTCTCCTCTCCCTTTCTTTCTCTGTGACGAATAAATGACTAAATTGCCAAGGAACGGGGCTAATTATTGACCTTCGGCAAAAGGAAGAATCTCCTCAGCGTACACCATGGAGAGGATCGTTGTCGACTTGTGTACGCGTCCGGCCAATTTTGGAAGTTCAACTAACATGATTACTGGCTTTCGGGATAGAACGTCTTACGATATCCTTCGAGCTGTCAGGTGGAAACGCTTTGGCAGCGAATGGAGGTAGATGTGGGAGAGTCTAGAAGCAGAATGCAGTCTGCCCAGGTCTGTTGTTTACCTGTTAAACTGGTTACCGATGTATACCGAGTCACTTGGATAGATCGGTGCCCTATTTGGTCTACCGAAATAAACATATTCTTCAAAAAATTGTAGTTCCTTCATTCATCGACTTCTAGCATGAGCTAGTTCACACGTTCAAATTTCACTTTCCAAAGTTCAGTTAAACAAAAATGCAGGTACCGCTTTGAGGAAGCCCAAGGGTTTAATTTCGTGGAGTACGATGAATAATTATCGATACAACGCGATACGAGAGCCGGTGTTCCGCTATTGCGTGTAATTAGTTTGTCGACGGTATCATTAGTTCGAGTATCGTTGTTACTCTTCCTTCGTGGTCCTCCATTCGAATCGCATATTGTGCACCGTGTTCGCTGGTCGGTACATCCTGACCCCTTTCCCGTTGGCCAAGGTGTGGCTTGGGGTTTTTAGCAGAGTGAAACGCTACCAGGTAATTGGCACGGGATTTAATTTTGCGAAAGTGTTCTGTTCCTTTGGCCAAGAAAGCACACCCACTTACTACCTATGATGGTGGCAACCCGTTATACCTTATTTCGCTCTGGATCCGAAACGTTGCAATCTTCTAGCAACTGGAGGGACTCTTTTAAGATACTATACTTGGGTGAGCCTCCCTACCGAAGTCCACAAGTTGGGCACTTTGCTTTTATTTTCTGTACACTACTGCCGGCAAATCGCAGTTTTCCAAGGATCCTTCAGACCTTGCTGCGTGACGTATCACTAATGCCGCGTCCTCGTGGGCGGAATGCCTCTTAGCGTCCAGGACAGGGCGGAAAGCGCGCTGTTTCGGTCGAGTCCCGTCATCGTAGCCGGTGCATCCCCGTCATTTCGCTATCCGCTCGTTTCGGTAGAATTTGCATCCGAGGAACGCGAAATTGGGCGGTGCAAAGATAGAGCTAATGCTCGCGGGGCGGACCACCGCGCCGTGTAAACACAGGGTAGTCGATGCCTTTCTGGCTTCATCATCTTCGCCCGTGTACGCTTCTGCGTTCGACTTTTCACTATGAATGCTGGCATCGGACGGCCGCGGGAATTGCGGGATCGCGAGACTGCGAAATTGCGAGCACCGTTTTCAGTTTTCTACCTTGAAACGATCGGTTTCTCGGCTCTGAACGAACCGTAACGCCTCCCGCGATGCCAGCGCCACGGAGACGTTCATCCCTGTCGAGAGATATTGGGTTCTATAATGTTCTTACTGAATCTCATACGGAATCAGGGTAGTCGTTTAAACATTACAGAGCAGAGTAAATTCTTGCGTCACCATGCATCGAAATCACCAACGTTGCCATATAAGAGTCTATTCTATATGCTCTTTATTATGCGCAATAGGATTAATTATTAATTCTAGGGTATTTTAAGGTAAATTTATTCAAATTAACCACGAGATGCGGCTAACTGAATAATGAATACTTCATTAAGTTGCACCAAAGAATATGCACTTTTAACGATAACGTTCGCGTGACGCCGTTATGACTGATCCCTTGAGGAATTAAATGTTAAAGAACGAAATGACGGTGTATTAAAGCGGTTTACGATAAACATTCGCTCGCCGATGGGGTAGGCGGAATGTGCGCACGGTACGAATTAATTAATGAAAAAGCGACGCGGCTACAGATTGGCGTGAAATTGTAGGTTCGCCTGTCTAGAATTCGTGGTAAACACCGATATTCTGTCGCGTCAGGAATTTCAAATCAATATGGACGCGTCGATCAACGTATCATTTCTATGCTAATGGCCGCCGATATGCCGCGGCCACTTTGGTATTGCCTGTTTAAAGGCCGATTTACACGTACTTGAATGTGCGCCGTGGCTCCATCTCACAATTACAGCCGCCATAATAAACACCGAATAACCATCGCAATGTTGTGGGAAATCTGGAATTTCAACGTAAAGCTTCGATAGAGCTGACGGAATGACTGCAACGCCTGATTAGTGATATTGGGGTAGCCATATTGGTGACATTTACTTTTTAAAATTTGGTTTAAAGGGTGGGTGTCAAAGAGAAAGCACACATTATCGGTTTATGCTGCACACCAGGGAAATTCCCAAGTACCTGGTTCCTCAGGACCTATATGCCTGAACCTCTATGGAATGGCAACCCGTGCCCAACAAAGAGGACAGTGTGGAGACACAAATGAAGTTTTCTCTCCCATGCACACTTGTCTTCTGGTGATATGCAAATGTACCGCGCAATCGCTGTTACAAATTCGAAGCAGACTGGATCAGCTCGGGCCCCAGCCGACTCGTAGACGTGTAATCTTCGAAGCTAGCCACTAGGCGGGGTAATAACACGCTCGCGATCGCCGCGCCGGGGTATCAAGATGCTAGCCAGCGGAGTGACCGTGCACGTAGCGCGAAATCGGTAGCAAGTACCTAACAGGTGAAGCCTCGGCTCCAAAGAAGAGTGATTTTCTGCTATCGCATGGCCACGGCCAGGGGTGTTAGCGGCGTTTATTCGAACTGGTTGAACGGTGGACCCGCGATACCGATTATTATAGCATTATCGTAGGTGTGTCACGATGCTGAGCAATTGAATGTCCAGTAATTGGTCGGAAGCTTCGTGGGAGAGATTCCAGGTGGGTTCAAAGAACAGCTCGTTTATGGGGGATCTTGAAGTGGTAGCTGGTGGAGACAGTTAAAAAGATTTATTGAAGGTGGAAGGTGTGGAAAGGAAACTGGACGAAAGAGTACAGCTAAATAGCCTTCGAGCTTTGAATGTTTCCATAAACATTAACAAGTATCAAGGTAGTACCCAGTTTCGCCGGCGTAGATGGCGCTGCAGGCTTATTCCACGCGTCACGTGCACATCTACCGAACCGTGGGTGACTCTGACGTCAACCAAGGGTATTAACGCTTTTATTAAAATTACGCTAATGGGGCTCGGCTTATTTTTCTTACGTGTCCTTGGTGCACTTTCATTGCACAAACGTAACAGAGGGTGGGCGGGGGGGGAGGGGGAGATAGTAGCGAGCGCCACGAAATACCGTTTTCAACGATCCCATAATTTTCGGGTCTCTTCTAAGTGTAAACGCCCACTTGATGTTTTCGATATCGTGTAATCGTAAAGAGCAGCCTACAGGACAATATTATGTGTCGTAACGTTCAGATAAATTCCCCGAGCGCGAGTTGTAGAGCGTTCTTCTCCTCTCTTTTCTTGCTTCTTTTTTTCGCTTCTTGTTGCTCCGCGATCCGTATTAATTAGCATAATTTCAGGCGTGCTGTCGATGGTGGCAGGTGGGACAGAAGAGCGAGCCTGTTTCCGGCAGCCGCGCCGTCACCGTCGACTTGATTTATTTAATAAAATTACAGACGGAAGAAGAGAGGCCGGGGGCCAGGATCTCGCTGTACGCGCGATCGCCGATCGATATATTTTTAAGCAAATAACGGTAATTAAAATAAATTGAATGGACTTGGGTAAATAAGCGGCAGTAATGGAAGTAAATTAAGCGGCAGATAAACGGAAGCAATAATTGATTATGTGACGCGAGCTATCGGCGTAAAATTGCTCTCCGCCGGGCGTAAAAAATTCATTATCGCAAGCGGCACGGCGCGATAATTGACTGAACAAGGGGGAAAACTGATAACGTGAAGTGCACTGTTCCCCTTATTGGTGTGCCAGGACATTTTCAAAGTCATCAATAATGGAATGATCTGTCAGGTCATCTAGTACTTTTCTAGTAGCTGTTGCTCACTTTTACTTGGGATTAAAGTCTCGTTAGAACCTCCATGGTAGCCGATTCATCAACTAGCTTGACGAATGTATTTCCGATCGAGGCACCACCCACGTGAACCAGCCGCGCGATTGGTGTTGTCAGCGCAATTAATTCACAGGCATTACGCGTAGAGGGCTTCAGGAACGATTAGCAAATCGATTTATCCCGCCTGTATCGGACTACGGCTTCGATATGTGCCCTGATGTTCGTCTACCCAACCGCACAGCGTGAAATTTCTCATCAAAATCAGCCACTGAATGCAGTCACCGGCGAGAATACTGTCACGGTCCATTTGTTTAATAGGTACAATAATAATTTAAAGAGCACTGCTGAAGGGGAGAGTAACGAGTATAATGGAAAGGGAATTGCAGGGGGCGTAAAACGACAAGGAAAACCTTCTCCACCACATGGATTCATGTTTGTTCCAATCCTTTTTGCCACCTAGTAGTTGCCGACTGCCTAGAAAAATCAGTCGCTTTTAAGAATAATCGGTAGACGCGGTTGCAACATGATAGTCGCGCAGCGGTGTACGCGCTAGTTGCGCTACCGATCCGGTGTCGCTATTTTAGAGATTTTTCCGTCAGTCTTTCTTCTTTTTCGTCGAATCTCCATACGCACTTTCCCTCCACTCTCCTGTGCATAGAACCTCCGCCACTAGGACGCGATCCTTGACGGCCCGTAGATTAACGGGTAGTTTCTTCAGGTCATCCTTCTGTGCAGGGACATTGACCAATGATGGAGAACAATAGGGTTATGGAGTCTGCGACACTAGTGCTCTCTAGGTCCGCTAAATCACGATCTACAGGGTCAGTCAATTATACTGACTTTGGAGGAGAATTTCTGTAATAAAGAAGGATGAATTTAAATTCCCAATAGTTGCGTGAAGTGTTTAGGCGGTAGGCGTAGAGCAGCAAGTGAGCGGAACACCCAATCTGTCAGTTCAGCGTGCAACGATCCGGTGTCCGCCTAGAATGCACGCGTGTTCAGGTTCACCGAACGACTCCGATCAGGGACTCGAGTCGAGTTCCAGCGCGAAAGAGTCGCATTTCACGAATCAGAGGAGGAGTACCTTTACCCGGACCGACGTGGGGGAAAGGACTGTTGCAGAAACTGCAATGACTGCTATACGATCTACATACCAGCTAATAGGTGTAGCTAACCGGAAAAAGAGAGTCACTCGACCATTCGATGTCCGTTTGTTTACATAGACGTGAGTGGCGTGTGCATTTTTATAGGGAGGATCGGATGTCGGGGCGTCGAGTTAAGTTACCGTCGGCCTTTCCTCTCCTTTCTATCGACCCTTCCTTCACCCCCCTCACCAAACCACTTCCCTTTTCTATCGCATACCGTCCCATTTCATCAATTTCGTCCGTTTCGCGTTCAATTAACGGCAACCCGTTCCATCAGTCATCTCGAAATTTTCACTTGACTTTGCTAACGATAGACGAGGGTGTCTCGCTCTTTTATCACCTACAGATGTTGGAAAGGAGGGAGCGGTGATTCCATTGAATGCTTCATAGTTTTCCAACGAGCGGTCAGATTGTCCAACTTACTAGCAAATTGTTCGGTCTGAACGTAAGTAGTTTAAATTACATCCTCGATTACGAAGTCCAGAGACGCGTGGGACGGCGAAAGTCTGTCGTTTGGTGTCTCTAATCGTGTCTATGGTCGGGAACTTTCCAGGCTTTTCAATCGCGTCCCCCCTCCCCTTCAAAGCAAGGGAATTGCAGTTGTTTCGTAAAGTGATCGTTCACGGGAATCATCGTGTCGACTTCGTATCGATTATCATGGCTTAGAGTCTCGTGGTTGCCGTTCGAAGGGAGGTAGGACGTCACACAAGGGGTCTATAGCTAGGAAAATGTGAAAAATTAATGATCGCGTTTCGGTGGCACGTTTTTTTCTCTTCTGTAGGAATGTTTGCGGTTTGTGTAATCAAAGGAATTTGAGTAATTTACAGATTTGCTCAAGATTATTGCGCTTTAATACTTTTGGAGAATTTTTTTGCGATCACTTGCAGAATAATGGCTTGTGGGCATGTTGAAGTTTTGTGTCGTGTTGTATATTAATATTTCTTTTGGTAGCATGTTCAGTCTAACGACACTTTTGCTTTATGCGTTCGATACGCGGCGCGTTTTCATTAAATCGATATGCTGCATTGCGCACGTTGTTACACGATTCTGTGCTCTTTATGCTATACACAATTATTATACGTTGCTGTATCATCGAAGCACACGGTTACGTATGTTTGCAGTTCTCTTATGACACATTGTCACGAAACATGCGAAGCGTTTATTGCCCCATTTTTCATACCCTTTTTTTTATGTTTTGCAAGCGTGAAAGCCATCAGGCTATGTGAAAGAAAGTGCAGCGTTTACACATAGTAATCTAGTGGGCCTAAAAAGAGCGTAGAAAAATTACGACAGAGTGGCCCAAATAAAATGTCTAAAATATTATGTTCTGAGGACAAAGAAAAATTTAAAATAATCAAAAAAAGTTGTGACGACAAAATTTGAATAAAAAAATGTATAAAAATGATGAGGTATTGTAAAACCTGAATCGAATCGTTAGTGATTCACGAAATGGATTGCGATTTGGCTAACAGTTAACGGTTCCCGACACAAAGCGCCCTCTACCCGGCGCAGTGTACCTCGTAGTAATTGAACTGAATTTATCTGGACTCATCGTCACCGGTTGACCAACAGGTTGCGTTCAAAGCGGGAAAAATCGTCCTCTCACGTGCAGCTCTTTCATACTACAAGTGCGTACTTGCCCGCGGTTTGTTGGCGTCTTACGGCGGAACAGTTTTGGAATTAACCCATTAGCGCTAATGAGGGAATCTGAAGTCAATTAAGCACGCTGTGATAATATAGGACCGATAAGCGAGAAACCGATGAATATGCAAACTATCGTACGTGGCCACCTGCCACATGCCTTTCCTTAGAGGCCGCTCGGAAACGCGTGTGCGCGTGCACACGCACAGGCGTCGAATTTTCACGGAATCGGCATAACAACGAATGAAATACGAGCGACAACCAGTCTTGAGGACGTGTTACGTGGCCATGTTACTTCATACATCGAACTTCAGTGCACCTTTTGAGCTGGTTCTTCTCCGCGGAACAACCGCAATTAACGTATCGATGATACCGATGATAAAGGCGGGAAGATCTTTCGGCTTTTTTCGTTGCGATGTGGAGTGATTGATAAACGGCCCTGTTACTTTGGGATCGCTTAAAGAGATCCCGAGTTGTATTGGTAGCCAATAAAATTTGTTTCAGTCGTATCTAGATAGCCCAAATAGTGAACGAGGCCCTAGGTCCAGTTTTACGTTGAGTTGGGTTCGACTTAGAATTAGGTTATGTTATGTACAGAATGCGCAATACAAAAACATTGATTTGTGATCATTCCCGGCTGCTCAAGTTTAAGAATCTTGAATCTGAATCCTGATTTATTTGCATCCGATAATTTATCTATGCTGAAGTTAAAAGGTACATATATAAATATTTATGAGGCAAGATGAGAAGATAATATTTCACATAGAAATGAGATAGAAACAAAATCGTGGGGAATTGAAATATCAAATTAAGATAAGGATAATGGTAGGATTTCCATTAACCAGTCCAAAAGGGAGAGCAAGTTACATCATCGCCATGTATTACCTAACAATTAAGTGCTGAAATTTCAAAGAATTATTATCGCTTCTTAACTTTGCGCCAAAGCGAGGTACTAGTAGTTACAAGTTTTTAATTCCGCAAGGAATAGCGAAATTTTCATAATTTCCCCACGTCCGGCCACTTGGTTTTTCGTTATTGGCTTACGTGCCTTTCTCCTTCAGCGAAACAGAAGTATTTCGTGGAGATATGGAAATCATGCGCCGTCTGGCGGATTTATTTCCGGCCGTTTTAGCACGCGCTCTCTGTTTTTACCACCGAAATTCGCCCCCGCGCAATGGGAAACTCAGCTCGTTTTTCACCCGCCCGCCATTAGCGACACGTGAGGCGGAGACGATTTTTTGTATTAACAACGCCACGATTTTTCGTGACGAGTGCCGTTGACAGTCGTGAGGAAGCGGTTTCGTGACGCTTGCCGATTTGTCTAACTACTATTAATGCCGCATCGGAATTTCTCTGATTGTTTGCGTAATTAGTGACACACAGAGGCGGGTCACAGTGTTTAATAGTGCAGACGTGATTTAAGTGTTTCGTTTTTATAAATGAAGTGAAAATTGATTCATTGTGCGTTTCTGATTAATTCCGGTAAGTAATTATAATTCAGTTGGCTTTTAATATCACAAGTTATGATTTGTGTAACATTATGCAGGTGAAAATAAATTGAATTTTAAAATGCAAAAAAAAATCTTCCCTGGCGGGGAATCGAACCTCGGTCTCCCGCGTGACAGGCAGGGATACTGGCCATTTTCTTTTTTTTTTTAAACAAACGTTTATTGCGCCAGATACTGATAGGGATAATGACCACTATACTATCGAGGATTCATGGAAGAATAACGCTTCAGAAGACAGCAAAATATGGAGCATCCGCTAAATTCTTCAATCATTTAAAAATATGCATAAATTCTTTGCATAAGTATGTCCTAAACTGTACATTTAACCTCGTCAACAATCTTTATCAGCACAGATTTTGAGGTTAGGTTTGCAAGAACGTACAGTTATATCGCGCCTCGAAAAAGAGAACAAAAGCATAGACATGCAAGTTTTTCTCACGATGGATCACAGGAAAGGTACAGAACACGCCCGGAGGAACGCAAATAGTAGAATGTGACTGCTGTAGAGTCATTCCTGACCCCTCTACGAGACGTCCGCAAATCACTTGTCAAGGGTCATGCCGTAAATTAACATCACCTCGTACCCTGAGGTCTGGTGTGCACTATACGTGTCCCCCTTGGACAAAGAACAAGACCTTTCTGAGAAGACGGTTACTGATATCTGTCTGCAAATGTATTAGAAACAACTTAGAAAAATATTTGAAGGTTATCTTCTAGATAAGGTGCTAAAAACATTCACAAACATCAAACCTTCAATGTAGTTACGCTTTACCGCCGCCGTTTACTGTCCCCTTATGCCTCAGTTGTCCCCAACTATTAAGCAGACGACTTTAACGAACGCATTTGCGTACGTCCACACGTATTATAATAATATACCTGACGAATGGAAAATTAATTTACGAGAGGCAAGCGTTGCAATTAACGTCAGCCTCACGGGCCAGGCGATCCGTCCCTTCCGTTTTATGTGTCGCACCTTTGCCACATTTTTGTCGTTTCCGGGCAGAATCGACGTAGCACGATGCGCCAAGTAGCCGGCCAGCGGCAAGAAAACAGTATTCCTTATTAATCGCCGAGATGCTTATCGCTGTTTAACGAAGGGGTCCCCCGAGTAATTAGGCTGTGCCGTTTCACGAGGGGAACGGGAAGTAACGAGGCACCTGCACGTTTCCAGCTTCGCGTTAAAACGTCCACGGCCAAATAAATTGGCAGATTAATAGTAAACGATACTTGGTTGCTTTGTGGTGTGGCCTTACGAGCTTCAACCAGTGGACATTGCGGACGCATCAAGATCTGTTGGTACAAAACAGGAAACCGGGTGACAAGTGGCGATCAAATAGATTTGAGAAGGGTGCTGCATATCTGCAGGGTACACGGAATCATTGTCCCCATCAAGAGAAGGTTTTCGTCTGCAGGATAGTGATGATCGTTGACAACAGTCACATGGGGCTAGTTACACTGCAGTGGAATGGTGAATGTAATCGATTGTTTGCGGGCTTACAAAAACACGTTTGCGAAAACGCAAGTACCGCCCAATAGGCGGAGAAAGAGCAACGTTGCCGTGAGTTGGCGTCACGAGCACTTGTTCATTCTATTTTTCGAAAGATCACGCTAGCCAGACCATACGTTCGCCTAACTGTTAGATTTGCTTTCAACGATGTCTCAACCAGCGTCATCTGTCCACGAAGCTCGCGAAACGTCTGGCGACCGGTCTACTTAGAATTTTCGATGCTTTTTCCGCCGTCGTGGCGCCACTTCCCTACACAGAATCTGTTCATGCGTAGGAAGGGGAAGAAATTCATCGTATGGTTAAATATTCTCGGCGGGTGTCGATGTTTCTCCCCTGAGTTTGCCACCCAGTTGAATGTGGTCGTTTCAAGTTTCGATATCGCCGGTCATGCGGGACATTTTTTAATAAAAATTTATGCGACCGCGCTTTTCGTTCGACTGAACACACGCAAAGGCAACTAGGCGGCTGCCTATTACGTGAGTTAAAATGTCCCGGCCCCTGATAAAGCGTTTTAAATGCAATCATTAATTTCGCGTCGCTGTTACCGCAATTAGAATTTGCATTTTATAAATATGCAGTCCGCCTCCCCCGTCTTTTTTCCACGTTTACGAGCGGCTCGCCGTGTCCTGTTCCAATTGATCAGGAGTTCTCTTTCCACTGATTACGCGGAAAGTTGGGGAGACTTTGCGCTGCGTTGGGGTCTCTCGCGGTTATGCTCCCCTTTTTAAGTCTTAAGCTTTTATTGGTTGCCATTAGCGAGAAAACGAGGAAACACGAAGCCAATACTAATGGAATCCTTGTGGAAACGAGGGTAATTGTTCTTTTTATGGAGGACTCGTTTATGGTATTGATTTAAGTGGTTTGGGGATTTTGCCAAATGGCACTATCCAGAATGGTTTTATTGATTATTTAACCTCCCAGCTGAGGAAATGGTTCGAAAAGCAATAAAACTGGAAATAAAGGAGGCTAGGTGTTAAGAAATAGTATTTACAAGTTGCTGGATTACAATAATATTACACTTTCAACAAAATCCTCAACATGGGGTCGTGTACTCATCCTAAGGCCCCTCATAATAACAGCACGAGAGCTAAACCCGGAGATACAACCGTGGGATTCGCGCTAAGGATTCTCATTCGCTCAAAAGACCTGTCTTCTGCACCCCTTTGACTGCCGACCTCTTCAATCTTCCCTTAATAATTGTTTTTTGCACCCGTGTTTACGAGTACCAGCCAATGATACGCATTACGTGTGGCGCTGATTGCTCGGCCCAGCACCAGCTCACTTTTATTATTTTTTTTCGCGAATCCTTCTTGTGATTGGTCTTTTGCTAAGTGAAATCGAAGAGCAAGAATTTTCTTCTTTGAAATTGACAGTACATGCGCGTTAAAGAGAGAAGAAAAGAAAAAAGGAAAGAGAGAGATGCTAGAATGGCTCTCTATTTATGTGGAGATGGTACAGTAACGTTGCGGGAATTGGGTAGCACCCGTAGCCCTCTAGCGGCGAACGTGGGAACTTTTGTCTCAGCATAGCGCTGGGTCGTTAATTGAATAGGAGAAACTTAAATCTTGATCAAATTCGGATTTAATGCTGTCCAATTTGAAAATTCTTAGCCACCTTGGTATAAACGAAGATTTCTCGGTAATAAAATAAGCAAAGCGTGTGAAATCTCCAAGGAGGAAGTTTTGTAAAACTCATAGACATTCCTAGTTTATCCTAGCTACTAAAAGAAAAGCCCAGACTGAATTACTCCTCATCCGTAAATCGGTACTGGGCTACAGACCCAGAAGAACACGGTCCTAACGAGGATCGGACAAAAGAAGCAACGATAACGCCGGCGTAAAGAGTAGCCTGTTTCCAGGAAGTGACGAAATCGTACTTTCGACGTAACCATCGAATTCGACTCAAATCGGGTCGTCGACAGCGGAAAGGTAAACACAGCAAAAGCACGCGAAAAAACCGAAATCTTTCTCTTGTTGAGCCTCACCTTCTTCTTCCCGCCGAGCTAATTAGGGCTCATTGACTGATTATCTCTTATTCTCTTGGTTTCGCGTAACTCCAGGCTGACCTGATCGTTTCGACGGTAACTGCGGCTGGGTGACTTGTAGAACCTTCTATGAACCTCATACGCTATTACGCTCGCCGCAAATCGCTACCGCGTTTACGCCCTTTTCTTGCTGAAAACTCCAAGGAATCAGGGAGATTTCTGGCCGAAGAAAGATGGTACATTGGGAAGCACAGATTAAGAATTGTGAAATTGGAGAAGCAGGAAGTCGACAAGTAGCCGCTTCATACACAGCATTCTATTTGCGCGGACATAATTGGTCGTGCACGTGGTCCAAAACTGAAAAAGAAGAGTCCAGGTGGGCAGCTTCCCGCCGTTGCCGGCAGCACGCACGAAAATGTTTAACGCAAACGAGTATAATGAGATCTTGAGTGAAACAGAACGAAATAAAATTTACGGTGGCTTCTTTGGAGGCATTGCGAACTTAATAGGGTTAACCCCGACTAACCCACGTATAATTAAAAACAGAAAACAATCCGGGACGAATCGGGATTATTGATCCTGCGGATTTTACGTTGGGCCTATGGCCCAACAACGACTTCTCAAACTCGTTCAGAACAACTATGTGGTGGGAGTTTTCACGCTATGGACACATTACGTCCCCCAATATTGTCGCCCATGCAGACTCCTATAAATCAGCGAGAGTCCTTTTACAATTTAGTCATCTCAGGCTTCAAATTTACGAGACGCAGAAGCGTAGCGATGGGGCTGGAGAGAACGAAGGAAAGGGAAAGAAGGAGGAACAGTTTCGGGCTCCCAAGGAATCGGAGGCAAGGGAGCCGGTATTCAGATAATATGCTAATTCCTTGACAGGTAAGTAAAGCACGTAGCAGATTAGCCCCATACTAACCTCACAATTCAGTCGAATCGGTAATGGTTATGGCCGTTAATGGCTACGTATTTCAAGTCGAGCGACGATCGTTTTACTATACACCGCTGAGTCTCGTCTTTGTTTGTACTCAATCCACGATAGGTAATGCCTCCTTCGTTGGCAGATATTCCATCCTACTAATTCGGTATGCAGTTTCATCTGTTATCTGGGCCCCACCGAAATCTCATTTCCGAACGGAGGTGAGAGAGTCTCTTGGAGCAAAGCTTGCACGAGCTTGGGGCTCAAGATGCTTTATTCTTTAATGATACACCTACATACCCTGACCGAAGGGAAGAGAAACACAGTAACTTCGGCACACTAAGTGGAAAGATCTCACGAGTACCCGCAGACATCCCTAAAACGCAACAGAAAGGAACACATAGACATAGGCTTCTGAATGAAGCTAGAAAAAGCATGTGACTGAGCAGGAGCATGTAATAGCCGTCCCGAAATTGTAGAATATCAGCACGAAGGTCAGTCGAATATGCTGCAATGGTCGGGTGAGAAGCGCTACGATATTAATTAAACGGCGGCCAAACGAAAAAGCTCGTTCGGGAGAAGCATTAAACGAAGCGAGGAAATTAAACGAGGCCCCGTTCTGCGCACCGGGACCGTCCTCAACAACACACGCCTCAGTTCCTGGCCAGCTAACGACGACTCTCTGCCAATGGAGCCGCGAGATTCGTGGCTACGTGGCGCGCAACAATTATTATTATATCATCCGAGTGTCAAGAGGGTCAAGCGTGCCGCGACTACGTATAGGCATAATATCCAGAGCCTATAGAACGCCACGTTCCCCGCCCCCTGTACGCCTCGATACGTAATTATCCGGCTGACTGGCTCGGCCAGATATTTATGGGATCGAGAGCATAAGATCGAAATCGATTCGTGGCCAGGGTAGCACCATCTGCCAGTTGATCTGTCTTCCAGGGGTCGATTGTCTTTGGGGGACGAGACCACGATCGGTGTCTTCCTTTTGGGGGAAATCGTTGGAAGAAGTTCGAAAGCTTTCCTGCTGTAGATCACTGCGTGGACGATTGAGCCAAGTTGGTGTCATAAAATGACAGACAATGAGACACCGGGTACCGTTTTATGGAATGGCATAAATGAGCTTGCATGAGGACCATTAATAAATAAAAATAGCCACATAAAGTACGCTAAATTTCTTCGTACCACCCAACTCACCAAGTCTGGCGCAATATCGCCTGGTCCCTCTGTATACACAGATTGGCAACGCGGTACGGGTAAAATAATCCCTTGAAGGAGTAATCCCTGCGTTACTGACGTATCGATCAACCACCAGACATCTACGATACGTTCTGCAAGGTGCGCGCACATGCAACGGGGACTCATGAAGACGGGATACACACAGGCCTCGTGACGAGAGCCGCGTTGCGTGCCATCGACGCGATGGATTTACGGGCGAGCTTCGATATTAGGTCGACACTTGGATATTAGTTCATTCGGCAGTTGCGTGCGAGCGGTAATCGCCGCGTCGCTGTCATTTTATCGGGCCAGATCGACAATGGTGCTGGCTGATTCAATGAGAGTAATCGACTTCCTGATACTTGAAGTCTTTATTCCCCTGAATGTGGGGGACTGTTGCATTGGAAATGTGCCGTTGAGTTCATTCAGTGGACTTGGTAGCGCTTGAACTTCTTCTTTTATAGGAGAAGTGAAATCCCTGAAGACAATCTCCAAGTAAAGGGAACACGCTCAAAAGGCACCTCGCTTCCGAGACACGCAAAGACGCGCGTACATCGGGGACCTTGGGCCTGTGCGCGAAAGAATCCCGCGCTCCGCTGATAATGGAGGGACAACGGGCCGCTGGATCGCATGTCCTTTTGGCGGATGGATTTACGATGGCCGTTGATATAACAAGTTTATGCTCCGGACATCGGGGCTCATTCAGTAGCAATGGACGCTACGGATAATGGCGTGCCGGCAGGGATGTCGGTTAGGTCAGGGTTTTTAACGGTCACGTGATCACGTCATCGTGCGTGCTCCTTCGTACAGAATGGTCCACGCGAAGCCACAGCCTGGAACGTCACGAACGGGAGATGATCTCCGTCGCGGGCGTTTTATTGCCGCACGACGAGTCCAACGCTGCCTAAACGGTGACTAGAGACAAACGTTGTAATGTCTCAACTTGATCAATATTTCATGAAGATCTTTGAAGGGATGACGTCAGAAACACACAATTTCCTTGGCATGTAGCGTGGAGTATCACAACCTGTGGCAACTGACCAAGTCTCATGCCCGTGTCAATACACGGGGTGAATAGACGCCCGTGGGGACGAGTTCCTTGAATACCCGCGTTCGTCTGTCGATTATTCTTAAATGTCCTAACAACTGCTGCTTCCATAACGAGAGGGTCAAAACTGTGTTTTATACCTAATTACCACTATACGTCTACAGAGACGACAAATGGAAATGGCCTTACCTGAACAAATCGTGTCCTACACTTCTGCAAATGATCCTGATCCAAGAACCCCCAGTCTGGCCTATCGAATTAAAGATTGTTGTATCTCATGAGGTGATTTATTCAATAAATTTGTACCATATAGTTAAAAAAAAGGAAACTTTACTTACCCCAGTGACTATTTAGCTGATTGTCGCGACGTGTACAAGTCCACTGGTTACCAACGCTCTTATCCATCAAGTATCATCAGTATCGACTTGGTGGGCCGGCCCAATCCGTCATTCGATGCTGTTGAAATCAGTAATCTCTATCTAATCTGTACAACAGCGGTGTCGTCTTATAAGGCTAATCCTGCCTCGAAAAACGAGCGGATTGTGGCTTGCCGAGGGCAAAACCCACCCTAGAGTCGACTAACTAGATCACACGCCTCAGGTGGCGTCAGGGGTGTCCAACATTCCGCAAATATCTGCTCAAATATTCGCTCAAAGGAAAGCGTGGTTTTGACGCGTTCAACTACTCGTTTCACAGCCAAAGCATGTTGTCCTGTTTCCTAGTGATAGTTACCGAGCTTTTTGGCCCTGTACAGGCTCAGAAAATCATCAAAATCTCCGCTCTGACTCCAGAAAAATCGCTCTAGGGGTCGCCTGTTGGGTTCATTTCGCGAATCTCTTTGTCCTTCAGATAGGGAACACATCGGCAGACATTGGACACCACTTTGGAATGATTTTGATTGCATTTTCGAAAAGACTCGGTTGGGCAATAGTATCTGGCGATGATAGGGCGTGGTTTGCCCACCCCTGGTCACCGGGGATAGGCTGATCGGGAGGTGGCAAACGAGATTACTTTGATCCCGAATCCAACAAACTCAGTCTGATGCCTGCTAACCGCAGCTCTTCCAGTCGTACGCCTCGAATAATCCAATAGTTTACCATGCCGCACTGACGCAGCTTGCTTACGCCCGATGCATCCTGAATTTTCCTCGCGGATACGCGGAATCCAGATTCACAGAGCTACCGGTTTAATGCGCGCTAACTGGACAGAAGACCGATAAATGTCGGCTTTCACCTCCGCGACCTTCCTTGGACGAACCACCACGCAGGATTATTCTGTTTGTGGATTCTATGACACTTAATCGGCTACCGTACAGTTTGCCCCGATTTTGGTTCCATCCGCGGCTAGTGATTCTGGCTTTGAAATCGTGGAAGTATTCCCTGATCCGCTGACTTCGTTACGGATTTACCTTATGTCTCCTGCTTAGGGCTTTAGTGGAATTCGAGGGATTGTTTGCTATTACCAGGCGTTGTTATGCTTCTGCATTAGAACAGTATCATATAGCCAGTGTGGATCTTTGGTTCTGTATATTATTGAGCTCCCTGATATGCCTGCTACTGTTTGCCATAAATCCTAGATGGTTCAATTCTTTTTCCACACCTTGTAGAATTGATAATAAATTTTTTATTTCGAAAAGTAGCTAGAAGTGAGATTTACACACATCCTCAGCAAATTCAGACACCTAATTCGTTCAAATTGTACTAAAAGCACATGATTCTGTCATAAAGATGTAGTTGAAGTCAGTTAGCTGAGAACCCAGTCCATTTAATGCTTCTGCTTTGTCCTCTTTAGTCGACGAAAAACGACACCGAATCCTGGGAGAGGGATTACACCCACGGTAGAAGGTCTCGCCAGTTTTCCTCGGCCGGAGATTAGGTTGCACCCTTAACTGGTTTGCATTTCAATCAATGCACTTGCTAGCGTACAAAAGCACCTTGCTACAGCGGGGTGCCCGCAGTCCGTTCGCATCATTGTTACGGTTCTTTTGTAGCCGACCGGCGGGATTGCCTTCGTCTTGCTTCAGCCCAACAGGCACGTGTTTTGTCCGTAAATTTTTGTGTCGAAGTTCGTGGGTTCACATCGGGATGAAGATGTTGATGCTCTCATGTGATGTGATGTCTGCCGGCGCCTCTGAAGTTCAGGTTGGTATGTGGTTCTTCTTTCGGCAGATGTGATGCGCGGCGAAGCATGGTTGAGTTTATTTGCTGAAAATGACCAGGATCAAATACCCAGTAACACATAGTTTAATCAAAACGCAATGAACGCCCACATGTCACGAACACAGAACACGAAACACAGGTGATAGGCCGATCTGTTAGATCCGAAGCATTGTTGGACCGTGCTAGTACATTCTGCCCGGTCTAATTCGAGTAACTTCGTACGAGAACTACAGAATCGATCATACGTGCCGAAGGAGACTGAATAAGTAGCGTCTGGCTCGAGATTTCAACGAATCGTGAGCAAGCAATCGCGTGGAGGACGATACAGCGGAGGTGTACAGCAGGTAGAGGTCATGCCTCTCGGTATCTCTGTCACCTTGCGAACACCTTCTAAGAAGAGAAAAGATAACCGTGGTCGGTGACAAGTGCGAAGCCATTTCAAGTGCTTTACCGAGCACGGGACGAGTTTCTTAACCCTTTTGCGTTCGCTGCTCGTAATTAAGGTAACGCGCTGCAGTTGCTGGGCTTTCTCGTCTTTGCTCGAAGGGAGTTCATCTGAGCATTTTCGAAATGAGAAAATTAAATTTAAAAAATCGTACTCATCCGATAGCGCTTAAAAGGCTTGAGAGCCAGCGAAGAATCGTTGCCATTGAAAAAACAAAATCACGATTCGCGATCGGTCTCTTTCTCAGTGTTATCTCTACCCAATTGGTGCGCGCAGGGGTATCCGGTGAACACAGCCGCAGGGCTCTAGTGTGAACGTGATTTTCGAGGCTGAGTGAATTCTGCGCGAGGCGAGGGGGAAAGGGAGAGATGCAGGTAGATAGGTGGGAGAAAAAGGGAAGAAAGGGAGAGCAGAGGATCGCTGCTGCTCCGACAGAACCTGGAGGGATACAAGGTCCTGGTATGTGGTGATATCAACTCATTACCATGCCCGGTGCAGACAGCAGGGTGTGACTTTGCATCCATTAGGATAATTGCTCCTCTAAGTCTCCCGATGATTTCTTCGCTCGCGCTGATTGCTTTACGCGCGCGTTCAACGCGACGCGTGATAATTCATCGATTGGCGCCACCTTTTAAGCACTCCTGTCCACTCGTATCATCCAGGCGAAACGGTGGCTTCTACCGGATTCCGGGATTCTGGTTCCAGTGGTCCTTGCGAATTTCAGGAGTAGATACCTTGTTCTTTTATCTTTTGCCAGTGGGGTGCTAATGACGCCCCTGCGAATTGATAGCAATTTCATTAGAGCAATCATCACTGGGACCTAATAATCTACCAAACAAATATAAAAGTAATTATATCCGACAATCGACTCACGTCGCCTTGTGTCAAACCAAAATCATCCAAAGATCCCAGAAGCAAGAGCAACTAAATTACCAAGAATGTCTTTAGAACATGTCTCAGTTGGACTCCGCAGTGTCTCCCAGCACTGTTCCAGCTTTAGGCCCATGAAACACGAGAAACGATTCCATTCCAGAATTAATTTCATCCTTAATGAGCTTTCGGGGACGTATGTTAATGCGGAGAGCGTAGGATATTTACATTTACGGTAGCCAGCACGAGCGCAGCCGCCGCTTTCGGACACTCGTAACCTACACTCCTACCTACATGGGCCGAAAAACGGAACAGATAACTCGTCCGCGCTGCCCTCCTCTTCTCTCCTGGCTGAAGGAAGAGAGGTCAGAGACGTGTCTTTCCAACGTAGGGATTTCCTGCGGAACGAAGGAGCACGGGAATTAGGACCACTAATCTTTCCTGCCGGCCAGAGAGCGACGAGAACCGGGCCAACAACCGACAAATGCATCTGCTAGGCCGTTTCCAGCATCCTTCTTCTTCTCGGAGCAAGGCCCTGTTGCCTATCTCGCTAAACTGTCACCGGAATTCGGTAGCGTAGACCCTTGAGTCTAGTCGTGACCATTTTTGACTGAAGCTGTCTGCTCTAGATAGACTGATTAACGATGCAATTAAAAACAGTTCAGAAGAATTCTGTTAATTTGCAAGTTAACTTGTTTATCGGGCTGGGTACTTCATCGCACTAGCCATATTAGAACAGACTAAGGGGGCTTGAGCGTTTTGTTTCATTGAAGTGGGTCCTAATTGACCTAACCTGGGTCATCCTAATTCGAAAACACTTATGACCTAACCGGACTAATTCTAGGATGATTTGGATCTAACCGGAATAATTCAGGCATGATTACCTAACTAGACTAATCCAGCTTAAAACACCTGGCAGATAGTCAGTCCGCTATTACAATTGTATTGTAGGATTATGAGTTTATTACTTAATCAGCGATTCACAGATTGCCGTAATCTTCGAGTGATAGTGGATTGCACGAAGATGAGGGAAGCAGGCAATTGGCCGAACGAATTCTATTCCCGAGGTATTTCCCGTCGGTTATTAATGTATCCACTATGTAGCCTTAAAGTGATAATTACCAAGAGAAAATTGCTATCTGTGCAAAACAAGACGAGAACCTGGTGGTTGCCCCGGCGAGGGAATCAGACCGGTTTACATGGGATTAACTAATCTCACGCATCGACGAGACAATAAATTTTATTATCGATTACATAGGACGCAATTTATGCATCACTTTAACTATCTTTTAATGCATGCAACTTAATCCAAGCAATAAGTCTTCCGAGGCTAATTCCCTCGTTAACCGAATTCTGTTGGAATTGTTGATGATCCACGATTAATTGAGGGTTCCCGTCCAAGGTAAAAGCCCATTTGCAATTAATGGGCAACTGCGTGTTGTATCATCGAGAAAACTGTAGTCTTCATTAAGCTATTCAACGTGTGCGCTTATCAATTTTCTCTATCATCGCCTAATGTGAGCTATAGCCCTTCCAAGCTTCTAAGGTCACTCTGTACACATAGGGAAGCATTGACGCTTAGCAAACTCTACACACGCGCGGAGACACGCGCGGCATGCGTGTCCCATGCGAGAGCGGCACGCCGCCGCTTCGTTCTCGCACCTGTTGACTTCTAACCCGGCCACTTGATTAACGACTTTCCTTCCTAAATCACGCGGCCCCGCGATTTCTTACTCCATCACGTGACCACAGACACAGTCGCGTTGCAACACGTTTTTCTGCTCCTCCATCGGTGGGCGAGTCCGATGGAAGCAAGCAACCAAGCCATGAATGATGGAAGCCATGTATCGGGACAGGAAACCCTTAATTGACCCAGAGAAACAGTGGACCGTCCTTGGTACTGTTCTGGGGTATTCTGTAGACCTAACCCCAACGATCATAAACGATTTATTCGTTGTTCGTATAACCTGTAAAGTAATTCACATCAGCCATTGATTTTATATATCAATTCTGCCTAAAAGTGGCTGCTAAATAATAAGTACCGAGCGAATGACCGAACAAATCTGTGATGCGAAGTTTCGGAAGTGACATGCAGCGCCATCTGTGCAACCTTGGTGCGCCAGACCGCTCGAAGACGAATATTTCTCGTCTGGCTGCTCTAACGCCGTGGCAATAATTCCCCTTGAATCAGATGAAAACATTCTCGACGACTAATTATCGCCGTGTAGCAATTAATTGTGTTTTACCAGCGAATTCAGCGTATTTGATGTTCTGGCCGATGGTTCTGGACTCAGATCCTTCGAAGCGATTAATGAATCGTGAAATGCGGTTCAACGACATTTTAATAACCCATGAATTTTTAATGGCTGATTTAATTACGATTCGAGCGCCCATGAATGTAAACGATCCACGATCAGAGGGACCATGGAATTGGTTTGTCTAATTTCGAATGAAACGTGTACTCCGCTTTAGACGCGAAGAAGCCTTCTGCATTAGAAAGTACACCACTGCGCGCATCAATATGCATATTAGGGATACAAAATATACATATTAAAACGCGTAAATAAGCACATTTGCATGTGCGCATAGGCATTTCACATGACGGCACGTCTAATAAGCCTGTGATGCAATTAAGGGCGGCGGAAGTTCCTCGAGATTGAAGCTCAGGAACGTACTTTTATTCATCCAAGTTTGAAACTTGTTCCGAAGTTAATTGCGAGAGACGAAATGTCTGCGAGTGATGTAGAAACTCATTACAAACCAAAAATACTTAATCACTTGCCGTAATTAGTACAAACAAATTTGAAAACTGGAATGAATATTCCTCGTTTAAATGAGACTTCCGGTTGGGAAACGGTGTCTGTTAACTGGCCGCGCCCTTACATAATTGTTTGCAGAATTCGAGAGGCGGATCCGCGTATGATACCCCCGGGCTGGCGGGATTCCGTGAAGTGGCCGCCACGAATTTATGTTGCGGGGGCCAAGCTAGACAGCCGGTTATTGCAGAAAATCGAAGATATCATGGCGAGGAGATCGCCGTTCAATCCACACAATTAACGAAGATCCGTGAGGCTTTCCATTCGACGTCCCACGCCTTCAGGCTTTGTTTACGGTGCTACTGGCGACGTTATTCCCTCCTCTGATCCCTATCGAGCATCTTGCCGCAGCCTACCGCGCAAACGGGCACGTATTCGCAGAGATAGCAACCCTTCAGCTTTGAACCTTGAGAGGTGTACAAGAGTGTATTAATAAACGAACCGTGGCGTACACATCTGTGACAAAAAACCGTGGACGAATTAACTAATCTTGAGTTTCACTTGCGAGTTAGCAACAGTGTACTAATGCTCCCCATGTCCCTCTCGAAATTGAGGAACACAGGCTCCGTCTAACAAGCTCCGGCCATGCCCGTGGCATTTTAATTCCAGAAAAGCCTGCACGAACGACAACTATAAACAATTTAATTAACTACGCGGCGTAGAAGGAGTTTGTAGCGTACGCGCGGCGAGCAGTGCATAAATCAAAGCTCCTTTATTTGCACAGTTCGACTATTAATGAACCGAGGGGCCACGGCATCGGTTCAACCGACGGAGACGACTAAATTAAATGAACATCTAAATCGTCGAATCCCGGGGACCACAAATCTCCTGACTGCCGAAAACGCAACGGCAGCAACACTCGAGACCACGGACAACTACCAGGACCTAACTCCGGCCGCGCCGCTATAAATTCTCTGTTGAATTCGAAATTCGCTGCACCGGCCAGCGCGATCACGCGAGAGGAGGTAATGTCGATGTCCGACTGATCGCTGGAGAATCTCGCGTCTGCGTGGGTCGCCCGGAGATTCCGATGCGTGGAGATTTCTAAGTGAAATCGCCATCTGATCTGGTCACCGTTTAAACCTGCTAAAACCTAAGAGATGTTCCAACTTCACCATCCCCCTTTACGTAAGCCTGGGCGTGGAGGTATTGGGTTCTAACCCGGACCTCACTCAGGTCCAACACCATTTGGCACATTAGAAATGAAAAATCCTGTACTAGCCAAGAACCTGAACTAGTCGTTCCAACACTCAATTAATTCCGGCAGTCGTAGAGCATCCTGACAAGGTGTTCGTCCTCGTATAATAATTCCGTTTGTCACGCTAGTTACGTGCTCTACATATCCAGGCATAGAATGGCTGGCGTGATGGACTTGCGTCTGTAACAGCTAGTGGAAAATGGTAAAAGGAATATATAAGCTACATTTTTCTTGTATACTCGACACTTATCACACCAAAAAGGAGATGGTGTTTACTGGTTGCCCTGAAAGGGTGCCATTTAATAGCGCCCTAATGTTTCTACGACACTTGGATTCGGCAGATAATTCTTTTTATGCAAAACCCTCCCACATGATTCGTACAAAAAGTGGCCTGCTCCATAAGCTGGTAATTGTTTGGCCGGATCGTTTCGCGAGGCTGATCAACCGGCGGCGGCGCCGCGTTTAGCCGGCAAATCGCGTGCGCGAGAAAATGCAGAATCGTTCTCGCGCTCCTGACCGATACGCCGGCTGCAATTAATCCGAGAACGATCGCGTTAATTAATTCGCGTCGGCGATGGAGGAAACGGCGTTCGCGACGCTCTGGTTGAACGCCGGCTCGCGTCCGTGTAATGTTAACCGACGGTGACTGGGCCGTTTGTTAACGCGCTGAGCACACGCGGGAGAACGATCCTTTCTGCTCCCGTTAGCATCGCAACGTCGATTTGGGACCGTTAGCGACGCAAGCAAGAAGCGATTTCGCGGTGAAAAGTGCCGCGTGATGTGAAGAAACCACTATGTCTACCTTTGGGGTGGTGAACATCAGGAGGTGTATCCGGGGTGGATGGATTAGACCTTTACCCAGAGACTCGATAGATTATCAGTGATTAGAAAAGGCATTCTTCAATAGAGTGCTACCCGCCTTGCACCTATAGTTGTCAAAGAGAAATCTAAGTGGAGCTTGCAGGCGGCCTCGATTTCCAGGGAATAGCCTAGCCCAAGGCAAGCTGTACGACCACGAATGTAGCTTACCAGCTGCATTTGCATTTTTGTTGTCGAGAAGCTCTCTTTGGCGGAGACCACTAATTCTGGTGCCGGCCGACATATGGTCGATTATTCGCCACAGGATGTTGAAAGTCGCCCCGGCCGCCATCAGTGCGCTCTTTCTGGTCACCACTTACGAAATTCGACGTTGACAGGCGAATGCACTTCCGCTCGTTTCGAGCTGAGGTGAATTTCGTTGCGTGCCGAGGCGCTCGGCTCACCCGGGAGTTTCTGTATCGTTCAGATCATCTTAAGAAGAAACGGAGAGTAGGCTAAATAAGGGACATCAGCCTCGAATGATATAGATAGCCTAACAAGTTTGTCAGATAGCTGACAATTGCACTGGAATCACGTTAGCGAGTCGGCATACGCAAAGAGTTTAACCCTTCTTCGAAGCAACCGAGCTCTACAAAGGTCTGAACATCGGTTCAAGGTCGATCGTAGACATTCCAAGGCAGCACTGCACACCCTCTCAGTGGCTACGTGTGTATATCACCCTCCCAGGAAGCAGGCTAGCATCCCTTCTGCAGTGGGGGCTTCCATTGCTACTCCATACTGTCTGCCACCCCGGAACCCCACTGGTAGAGCGTATCTACCCTCGAAAATCCATAGTGGACCCACCCTTCGTGGCGCCTGCGCGTCTCCCTGTTCCATTCCAACGATGAATCCCCTTTCCCCTGGCCGGGCTTCTCTCGCGGGGAAGGACATCAACGAAGTTACGAGCTTCATACAGCGGGCCATTAAAGGGCGCGGGAAGGGACGAAACAGATACGCAGACACTTGTATCTCCAGGTGTATGTTTTGTCCAAGCGGTGGAAGGGTCGAAGGGGATGCGGAGCTTCACGGATACAAACAGCAAAATGGCGTATCGTCTAGGGATGTCGTTCTTTCTGAGCGGCTTAGACCAAAGTGAAAAAATACTTCCAACTGTCAAAAGGTCACGCGTCAAAAGATGATGACGAGGTGTCATAGTAGGGGTCTAACGTGAACCAGAACAGCCTTGACTGCGACTTAGGGTGCTGATAGATTAGTGGATGGCGTGTTACGGGCGCTTCCGATCTAGCTCGTGTTATTTAATTCCAATCAATTCTACAGCTTTTCATTGTCCCTTGCAGAGGATCGAGGACTTGTTTAGACCTGCATTCCCTGGTAAGATCGAGTCGAACCAGTGTGCATGCGCAATCCCCGAAGCATTGTCTTGATTAGACGTCCATGTTGAGGAAAACACAATCGAAAACAAGTTCCACGGTGCTATTTGGGAACAGAGAGTTGCCCTAGAGCCCGAGGGTGGCGATCGCGATAACGTGCCGGCCATTAAACAGCGACTTAAGTATGCGCGCACATTTTGAGTGCGTAACCGTGTTACAGATGGCAGGCCTACTACGTATCTACACAACTGGCTTATGTACTAGTAGGCTGACATGGACTGAGGGGTTCAATGTGGAATACCCGATTGGCTAGACCTCTAAGCCATTTGTGATATTAAATCTGCTGATTCTCCTAGTTAATTTGATTTAAGATGCAATTGAAAGGATAATTCTTAGAATGGGACAGTGCTGTGCAGACTTGTAGAGGATCAGGCTCATTACTAGTTGCCCGCTATAGCAACTATAAACGGATTACTAGAGGAAGTATGATCCCAGTTTCGTGGTAACTGCTTCTTCTAGCAAACATAATTAAAGTAATTGATCGGGGGTAACTGACGGTTTCGGAAACAGTAGTCCAAATTTAATAACCATTGATGCAGAAACTATAATTCAGGTGTAATGGGGACCGATTACTACAGGAGTTACAAATAAAGTAATTACCCGGAGGGCAGCAAATTGCTGCAATGAATGCAATTCAAATTCGGTAGTAACTATCTCGTTACAGAGACTGTACTTGAACAACCAAATGGCGGTAATCATAGAAATTACGGTTTAAAGTAACCGGTTAAGGGAAATCATTTAATACAATGTAAACGATCGTTCGAGCAAGCCTCGGACCAAGCCGATTGAAACGTACAGGCCAGGAAACGCCGTGTATAGTCGCAACAAAAAAACAATTACACTGTAATTATGATATTGTCGCATTGGTTTCATCCTCTAGCGATTCCCGGTGAACTTGCAGTTGCAGAATGCATTGAAATGCAATTTTATGCCGCGCAAAGTGCACGATTCACGTAGCTTTCTTCCCACGATGTGGGAGAACAAAAGTCAGTTGCATAAACGCGTTCCTCATTCATTGGTTGCCTGGGACATTGTTCTCTGAAATCTATAATTTTTTTTATCCGTCCCTCATCGTTGTACAGTCATCGAATACCTTGCGATGTCACGCTGATCCTCAAGTTTCCGAGTGATTCGTGGCAAACAGAGGAGTAACAGTTGTAGGAGGATAAAGAGGGGGTCTGATAATTGGTGAATTTGCAAATTGGAGTCATAATACTGGAGGGGCAAGGTCTAGGTGGAAGGTTTAAAATATTTCCGAGGGAAAAGATCGAACGCTCAGAGGAGGCTCCAATGGCTCCTGAATGGAACTATTCCTCGAGGACCTGCGTCATTCCTCATCTACGATAATGGATTTGATGTCATCTAATAATTAATTGAGCTCTTCTTGTAGCTGCCACGCCGTCGCACTAGCAGTCTATGTGTGGCTGGCAATCTCATTCATCACGCTTTCTAACCTCTAAGCATTTTAATTAAGGCTAAACGTAGTTTTTCTCTGTTTTTCCTTTTCTGTTCACCGTGTCCCTCTTTTTCCGGGCTTTCCAATGCGTTTTGATGAGGAACAGAAGAAAAATGGTTGATCGGTGAAAAAAGGGTTTTGTCATTGGTAGCATATCGTTATAACATCAACTTGTTGGTTAACGTATGTAGGCGACACAAAAGTGAGGTTAAACCCACGGGTAACACTTAAGGGGGAACACCACTGTGACGGTCGGAAAAGTAAGCCGTTTTTAAGAATTTTTTTCAGGCATAATTTACAGTTTTCATATAAAATTTGTATTACCTACCTTTAGTACAATGTCTTAAGAGACTATAAAAAAATAGAAAAGCATGCATAAATTTTAATATATTAATTAAAATGCGCTTTAGAAGAAAAGTTGCGAAAATCCGCGAATTAGATGGACAGTTTTTCGAGCGTATTTCAAAAAATTTGTTTTCAATCAAAGAATCCGTACTTGCAACGGAAACTACACTCATATAGTTTATAAAAAAAATGAAATTTGATTTCGGACCTGCTGTTCCATAGTTACACATTCGACCAGTGCGAATGGGGGGTCTAGAAGATTAATTAATATATTAAAATTTATGCATGTTTTTCTATTTATTTTTTTATAGTCTCTTAAGACATTGCACTAAAGGTAGGTAATAAAATTTTTATATGAAATCTGTAAATTATTCCTGAAAAAAATTCTTAAAAACGGCTTACTTTTCCGGCCGTCATAGTGGTGTTCCCCCTTAACCGGCCTAATCCTCAGGTCTTGTAAAAGTCATTCAAGCCTAACAGTTTCTTTTATCTGTTGCAGCTTGAAGCCACCTCAAAAAGATGGCGTGACGAAGTCGAACCCCAGCAAGCGACATCGAGAACGATTGAACGCCGAATTGGACACGTTGGCGTCGTTACTTCCGTTCGAGCAGAACATTCTGAGCAAGTTGGATCGCCTCAGCATTCTCAGACTCAGCGTGAGCTATCTCCGAACGAAAAGCTACTTTCAAGGTAAATAGTTAATTCGCGCCTGTGGAAACTAATCTAGACGGCTTACCGAAAATGGCCCAAATGAAAGAACCAGTTAAATCCAAGGAACAATTATTTGGACGGTGCAGTAGGAACTATTCATTTCATCATTCCGTGTTAATCACGGTCGGAGCATTTATCATCAACGCACCACGGAGATTCGGATATTTCTTGCATTGCATCTTTGTATCTAAACACTGCTGCGCATCCAGAAGCATTAGCATCTGCAATATCTTTCTGAACACGCGAAGCTGCCATTACTCTCTCTTTTCCTCTCTTTGGGAAAACAATAAGATTCGAAAACAATAGCGAACCTTCTTCCGCGATCCTACAATTCGGTTGTTCCCCGTCAAAATTCTGAGTTCCTTGACTGCCATTGTAGTCCTGTGGCCATTACTTGAATATATGGCGTAGGGTGTTGAAAGGGAAACACTGAACGTTATTTTTTGTTGCAAAAATTGTCGCATTCCAGGACCCTGGTGGATTGAGAACGAAGAAGGCCAACGCATAGGGCCAATCGTAATGGTATTCGCCGACCAATGAAAATCCGTCATAAAAAGATAAGCCGGGTTATTTCGAGGAACCCGTAGTGCTCATTTGCCCACAGGTTATAATTTCAGTACAAAGAAGAGTTTATAATCCCTTCGTGACGTAGAATCGTAACGTTGTTCAGCCCATTTGCATTGCTTATTCATAATTAGTCAAGATATCCGCGCGGCTATGACATTTTAAATTTTTTTTAGGTCAGCTCCGGTATCAACAGATCGAACGTCGATAATTTCATTCGTATTCGAGTTAAACATCCATACGTTTACATGCCGCGACGTTTCCGCGATATCTAGTTTCGACAGCGTTTGTTCAGTTCTATTTACTGCTAACGGGGAGAAATCGCGATTCCCCGGTCGGCGTCGGAAGACAAATTAATTTGCATCCTAGTGACCCAATTTTTTAGTTTCTCCGCGAAACCATGGCGTGACTGCTTAAATTACGATATTGAACGTTACTTTAAATATATTCAAGTTTACTCAAAACCGGTGATAAGCAATTTGCGCATGACATTGTATCCGCGGGCTGCCAATGGAATTACCTGTCCAACCTTAGGGTTAACTTTCAACCGGGCGCAGCTTATAATCAAGGATCCGGATTTATTGATAATTACTAACCATTCAGACCACTGTCTTACCCCCGAAACGAATGATCAAATGGAAACGCGAAAAGATCAGGTCGGAATTATGCAACAGTGCCGCCCGGCTTCCTGCGCCGCGGGTGTGCAATCTCATCTACAATCGCAATCAGGTGGGGCCAATCGAAGAATCACCGCGGAATAATGGGTAGACGTTCCTCTTTCTCTCGTCCATTATCTTCCTCCCCCGGTCTGGAGTTGCCTTCTGCGACTCCAATCTCACGACGAACGTGCGCGGCCTCTAAGTGTGCCCACACGAAACCCTCGTAATGCGGCTTCTACACTTTTATCGATTTAACGCCGCTAAGTACTGCGAACCTGGCCACGAACGATCACCTCCTCCCCCCGCTACTAGGGAAACTCTGATAACACCGGTGCCCTGAATGCTTGTTTTTGGGTGTCACGAGTACTTTAGTGGCCTGGATCAGTTATTGGGATGCTTATCAGGAGGAGGATCATCGTACTAATCACGGAACCGGTATAGTCTCTCATCTTTATAAGACTGGACAAGTCAAACTCGAGGAGCACTGGGGCTTGGATTGATTGTATCCCGTTTAGACGCAGGGAGTATGCCCACCTGCAAGATAGGGAAGTGTCCCCGTCCACACAAGCATAGTTCCATTTAACGCCCCCAACACATATTCCCAGAGATCGAATCCTGCTGTTGGTCCTCGGTGCATCGGCCCCAAACAAACCATGAACGACGCGAGCGGGTCGCGGCGTATGCAAGGTAATGGACACGAATCCGGATCGTAGTCTCGGGTGCGAATGGGAATGCGAACGGGAACTGGAATGCGAACGCGAGAGACAGCAGAGCTGCTCGGAGAGGAGCGTTGTGTCCAGTTCTGGGGTCTGCGAGCCCACGTCCCGATATCGCGGATCTCGCAGTATATCACCTGCGGGGCACAAGAGGTTGCCCGGGCCTCTACTTAGCGCTCTTGTTGCTACCGGCGCGATCCTGAGAGCGGACCACGGGCCAGCCCCGGGCATTGTTCACACCGTTTTAATAGGTATTCATTGTCGGACCTCAGATCTTTTCCGAAGACTCCCGGGAGAGTGTCGCCCGATGTCCCGATACCTGGGAGTTCTTGTGCATTACCAGCTCGCCTGCACCCCGCCCGCCTCTTTCCCCTACTCTGTACCCTGGACCGCGTCCGCTGCTGCCTGCGAGAGGACAGTAGCGCGTTAATTGCGAAAAACGCGTGGCGTTCGATATGGAAGCGGGGGACTGTTATACCTTCCATGCGTTTGGAGGGAGATTCATCACCTGGGCGCAATGAATTCTGACAGCATGTGTTTCGAGAACTGGCGGAGCCTGATGCAGGTCTTGCACAGACTTGCGACGAATATGGAAGGAACAACTTTGTCTGTTCGAAGGGGTTCCGTTATTTTGGACAATGTGGAGGAAGTGGTTGCCGTGTGGTGAGGGGGTCATGTCGTGGTAGAGACTTTTTGCGGATGTAGGGCTGAAAGTTTCGAAAAGGAGAAAAGCACCTAACTTCTTTTGTACCATCCTTGAACCCTAACTTCACTATACATCACGCATACGGGGTTCCAATGGAGATACCACTGCAAGGACCATTCTATGTAGCAAGGCATTGATTAAATTTTAGCACGGTCCCTACGCTATCGTCTATTTCCCACCAGTACGCCCTCAGTTCCACAAACAACGTCGACCGAAAAAAAACACCCGCGTCGCTCTGCTATGTAAATTAATTAGCCTCTCGGTAAACGCGCTGATTTTTCAAGCAGGCACGTGGTGCGTCCTCGCCTCCGGTTACCCAGCAGAAAGAAGAAGAAGAAGAAGAAGACGAAGAAGAAGAAGAAGAGGAGGAAGAGGAGGAGAAGGAAGGTTGCGAACGTTGTGCAGGAGATTCAGATAGCGGATCGTGGGGGTTGCACCTCTTTCGCTTTTTTACTGACGCTTACTGTTCCTCTCTCGCGCTTTGCCATTCCCCGTAGACCCCATAAAAGATCCGAAACGACGAGCCCTGGTAATTAACCTCCTGCGCGTCGATCTTATTGCCGGCAGCCTCGTGTTTGGCCACTTTTTCCCCAATGATTTCGACGTCGCTTTTTGACAGCCTAATCTCGAGCCGGAATTTTACTTAATCCTCGATTCTTGGTAGTAATTCTTTTACAAGTATGCTGGTCCTCATCGATAGGGGGTCCTTTGATTTTTGAGACAATTGACAGTCCGAAAATATCATTGGCTCGAATTCTACTCGTGACAGGTAAAGAAAGAGGAGGGACGAAGTTATGCCGGAGCAGAGTAAGGTTCTTGATGAAATTGTTAGTTCAAGACATTAATAATCCCCACGGACTAATTGCTTACCGCGCGAGGGCATCAAATCCTCATTATACAATTCGTCACCCTCCGACACCTTAATCAAAGCCCACTGTACGTGGAATAATGACGCAACGTTTGCGAGAGAGCAATGAATTCTTTACACCGCTGAATGTGACGCTTCGCGACGCTTTATAGAAGCTTTACGAGGGAATGAAGACGTTAATTTATGAGGTTTCTCCCTCCCTCGTCAGCTTAGAGGTCGCTTGTACCTAGGAAAGCAATTCCTCTGGATAATGAGATTATTGTCGCTCATAGCATAATGTAAGCAGGCAAGCAGCACTTACCCGTGTTACCTGGAGGAACATCTTGTATTTCGGCCTGCACACGTCGGCGTATCTTGTGAACGTGTGCTATGGGCGTTCATGAAGAGATATACATCGATACAGTTACCTCCGCATCATTACGACTAATTTACATTTTTCATTTCGATCTGACACCTGGCGGGGGGAAACACGAGGAGTACCATTGCGTGACGTGAGAAGGGAGAGAGCAGTCGGGGAAGAAAATGAGAGTTGGAGGGAGGGGGTGAGCCGAGGACAGAGTGGAAGAAAAAGAAGTGAAAAGGTGGAGCTCGGGGAGGAGGGCTATAAACGAGTATAATGAAGGGGATGCAGTGGAAAAGAAAGCAGAAAAGCTCTCTGGTAGAAATAAAGTATTCACAGAAAAAAGCTAAAGGGGTGGTAGAAGAAAATTCGGAGTGAAAGGAAAGGGAAACATGGTGAAGACAGGGATCCCTGACGAATCTCGAGGGAAGCTCTGAGACCAACTGGGCAAAGGAAAAAGGAGCACGAAACAAACAGGAAACGGAACAAGCAAAAAGAAGGGAGGAGGATCCACCGCGTGCAAGAGGAACAAAAAGCGAGGGAAGCCTCTAACTGATGGAATAAAAATGGTGTGCGAAAAAGAGAGACGGCGGGGGGGGGGGGGCGAAGGGAACTGGAGCAAGCGGTAAAGAAAGATTGACAGAAGGAAACGCGAGCCGGGACGTGAAGGAGAAGGAAAGAGAAATCAACGAAACGGATCTCGGACCGGTAGCAAGAACCGGAAGCCGGTACTGGATTATGGAAGATCGTAAATCGATTAAATTCGTCGGCACCGACGCGCCACCGACCAGTGCAATTATTTAATTTCGCTGATTATCTCCGCTCGAGTTCATTTTTCATGTCATTATCGCGATGCGGCCCGCCTTTATGATTTCCCTGCGCGCAACCCGACAGCGAGACAGCCACGTCGTCATTGCTATGAAGTCATCAGCCTTGGGGCGACGATTGGCCCCAGCCACGAGTTTGAAAAGTGATTTCCTTTCCGCTTGTCTCCCGCTGAACGGCGGAGCAATCCGCTTTATTTTTACCGGCACGCGACAGAACTTTCATGTGTGAGCAACGGTTCTTGGACTAAGTATTTAAACCTTCCCCAATATTCAGGTGTAATCACCACACCCACACTAAGTCCCAATTAGGATTCGGGGCTTTCCCAGAGCCGCAAGTAACCTAACCTAGATGCAACGTGTTGGAGTCAAATTCCATGGGAATTATTGGCCAAAGGTCCCTAAAAATTAGTAGCCCTTGTTAGCCGTGTACGTTGATCCCATTTAGACAGACTTCTCACGTCCAGCACAAGGATGTTTCGCGATCGCTCGCGATCTGCGGCTGGAACGGCGATCGAGATACCGAAAAAGTTCGTTGGGACATCTGCCGGCGACCCATCAAGCCCTTTCCGATGGAATGACGCGGCCGCAGCAGCGTCTGCATTTTTCTGATAGAGGGCCGCCCGTTCACGGAAGAAATGGCACGCGTGCGATCGATATCGCCGCACGGCCGACAGTCGTCGGTCCTCCTTTCGGACGGGCACCATCCGATTTGCCTTTAATCGGTTCGACACCGAGCGGCCGACTGCTTGGGGACCGGACACGCGATACCTATCGCTCATTAACGTCATTATTAAAAATGCGGCAATTAGACCGCGGCGAATATCGACTTATATGGCGCTCGGCCAGGGGACCGTGTGACGCCCTTTCGATCCACGAACACCTTTCTTGATTCTCCAAGAAACAGCGCGGCCACCGGCCGCTTCGTTAGTTTCGGGGACAGGTCTGCTTGGGTAATTGGTACGCGGGGTTGGCGGGGCTTGCACTTTTTGGGACATCTTTAGCTTTCAAAGGTGACGGGTGGGGGGAACAATTCGACGCGAGTCCAAAGTGCTGGGAAAAGGATTTAAATTGACGTTCACCTGCCAAAGTTGCTCATACGCGGAATATTTGTTCGTACAGCGGTATTTATGGAGCCGCAGATGGCCGAATCAGTCGAACGGTACAAATGCAGTCGGAATGAAACGCTCTGTGGACAGGTTACGGGCTTAAAGGCTGTATACATCACTGCGGGCGGCTGAACGTCAGCCGCAATCGAACGAGATCATCAAAGGTGGTAGGAAAATCGATTGCTATGTAAACCGGCGTGGCCACTTTTCGCGGACGGTCCTACACCTGTCCGCTTAACTGCAATCACGTTGGACCGATCGAACGTGTTAAGAACAGCTTGATCGAAGGCCGATTGTGACGCAATAAATGTCATCGTCCTAGTTGGATATTTAGTGAAAAATTAACCTGAACCTTCCCCCAACTTCAAATACTATAACAGCATAGCCCACCCCCTAATCCTTCCCCACACAAGTCTCTAAAGAATTTGAAGGGCCCAATTAGTTTACGTAGCTGCCCAGAAGTCTTTTTCAGCGATGCCACGAGTTATATTCTGCAAATGGTAGGTTCCTAGCACAAAACTTGCTGAAACTGATCACGTGACACCGCATTGCCGTCGAAAGCTGAGAATCCATGAAAATTAGCGACCGATGCTCGTTGGGCACGAGGCGCTGGCCTTGCCGTTGCACGATGATGAACCCAGATAGCAGTGGCATAAGGGTGTTATTAGCTGAAAATACGAGGAACACCAATCGGCATTGGACAGCACTTTTATGGGAGAAAGGGAATCATAATTGCCAGAGTTTAGCAGTAATGTGAGCAATCATTTTAATTAAGAGCAACTTCTCTGCCGCGCCCCTCCCCCACCAGGGCCCATTTTCAGGCGGCTGTAGGCTTAAGTAGTATTGTTGGTATTTTACCACGGCATCTTATGCAATTAGTGTATTGCGTCTCTTGCAATCGAACCACCGACACTTCTCATCTCACCCCTGGCCGCAAAGGACGGTGCCAGCCTGGCGGAAATGAAACTGCAACCGGACAATGCACGAAATCTTGGGATCACGAAGCGTGAACCCTCCTCAGCGGGCGGCGACGATCTCGGTGACGATTGAAAGCAACGTGCGTCAACTAACAAACGAAAACGTCGTCCAGAACCGCCTCGGTGCAATCGGCTGAGTTTTTAATGAACCCGTTACCCGTTAGTCGTTAGCATGCACCGAGAAACAACGCCGAGCTGGATAGTGATCTTCTTGGACACGCGCTCACCTACCATGAGAGTTCTGAATATTTTTATATGAAAATCCAGATGCAAAGATAGTTAAAGCGGACGCCCGACAAAATTTTTCCTCGCGCGTATGGGTTCACGCGACTGGAAGCGGGACACGATGGTGCGGAGCACGAGAAACGGCATTTGCCGATTCCTATCGATAGATGTAGACACCGTACAGAGGGTGAAAAAACGTCCGTTTTTGAATTGACACGTCGATTCGACGCGACCAAATAGTTGACATGATCTTTAGATTTTATAAACTGTAACAAGCGAGCTAACTGACACAACTCAAACATAAATGACTAACCCAGATCTGTTAGAACTGAACCGGATGGGGAATAAACTCAACTGGCCTAATTCAGGCTTAAATCTCGTCTTAGCTGGCATAACGCTGGTCAACTGACCTAACTGACTTAATCCTGACCTAAGCAACTTTTCTTTACCTAATCCAAGGCTGATATTACCCCAATTCATGTTTAGCTAGCTGTAATCATGATCGCTACCAATTTCTGCTTTCAATGAAAAAGTTAAGCTTCCTGCCTTTGAAAGACTCCACTATTAGCTGATGGCGATTGTCCCCTGTAGACGTGAGGGCAGTGAGTTTAATTAAAGAATTTACCGCAGATGGGTTATACTACTATCGCGCTATAAAGATCCTACTATGACCAGATCTGCCAGGACCGTTTCAGCTAAACCGAGCATAGCATGCGCGGAACACATTTTCATTAACATATTCAAGAAAAAGAGGCTAGTTACCCGTAATTACAGAGAGCAATGGAAGAAAAACGAGCAGATTCGCCCGGAGAATCCCTTTAACAAGAGGATTCTGCCATCCGTAGCATCGCGGACTCGCCTCTCTCTCTCTCTCTCTCTCTCTCTCTCTCTCTCTCTCCCTCTGTCTCTCTCTATGCCTACGCATGGAAACAGCCGAGAGAAGGAGAATTGGAGGAAGGAACGGAAAGAGAGCGTCCTTAATGACGAGCAGAAGAAGTGGTCCAAATAGTGACTGGGGTGGTGTGGTCCTCCGCAATACTAACGAACTACTCGTTGTCGTGCATTCTGACAGTTTGCCAATATATCTCCATTTTTAGGTTAAGTCAAGATTTCTGCCGCTTCTTGACAATTTATCAGCTGGAGGCACTTTATTTTAACAACATTTACTTTGCCACGCTCGAGGTCGTCCCGCGTCCGACGATTTCCCTCTTCCGATTCGACAACTCTTCTAATCCGGAAAAGTTTCGTTCACGCTTCGGGAGGCCGCTGCAGTTGTTTCGTAAAAGTAGAAATAATTGCGTTCGCGTAGTTAAACGCCGGTTATCCGTTTTTACGGTGTATCATAGAACGCGTGCTCTAATTAAAATGTAATTTATTTAGTCTCCAGTTTGTTTAATATATTGCTAACAATTTTTCGTTGATAGCGCGGGGCTCGTGGGTATTGCGCTAGGTGTTAATTCACTATATTGGAAATGATTAATCGACAAAACGCGAGGGGTTTAGAGGAGTATACGTAGTTAATTCAGGAGGACGAAACACGGGCTAGCTGTGGTTTAAATGTTTCTTTACCTCGCCAATCCTTGTCGACTGCATACATAACCTACAAACGACGCCAGCCCATAGGCGCCAACAAGGGGTCTTCTCTATTTTTCTCATCGAAGGAACATACGTTTCTTTGAAGAAACGCGTTCATTGTGCAGTTTATAACCCTCTATGAAACGGAACGTTTCTTACCGTTTAGAAGACTACGATAATTAAGCTCTATGCATATGCAAGAGCCGCAAATTGCCTCTAATAACAGCCGTTCGAACTTTCATCGAGCTCTATTTATCCGGACGAAAATCTCGGCGCCCAGTTCGTCTGCGATGAGGAATTATCATCATCAACCTGATACAACGTGCTGCTGATAATAATTACTAGTGATTATTACAATACAATTCACTGTTGGGTTACGGATACGCGTCCATTCTAATTATGAGCACCAGCACCTGATTCATATTCATATGCCAGTGAAATTTTATGCGCCTGGCGCTGACGTTATAGGCGGCTATCTAGTTTATTAGCTGGCGCACACTTCCCGTCGATGCTAATTCACCTATATCAATCCGAGAATATTGCGAGGTTATGGTGTAAGACGGGGCATAATGATGAACTGACGCCTGCAAAAGGAGCCTTAAAGAAATCACTTGCTGCAGGAACTTCAACCTACTTCCACGTCAAGTCCATCAGTGGAATCGCAAAATTGACATGAATGTCACCTCATCCATCCAAGGATCCACGAGCAAGGACGGTCCAAATTCAGTGTTACGTTTGGCGGACATGGCGCAGCTGCCGTAACTCCGTCCGTAACCCGAGACAGTATCATCGCGATATAAATATGGCCGAGATGCTATCGCCGTAACATAGTGTATGCGACGACCTTCTAATACCTCGCCAAGTATGCGCGCACGTGCACACACGCACACACTCACCCGATCACAGATATCGAGTGTAACGGTGGTATATTAGCTGAGAATTAACGACTACGGTAATCAGCACTCGCCTCATAGCGTTTGCCGCGTTACACGGCCAAGGTTATTAACACTTCCCTGCCGGCCACCCTGGATTTACGTTGTTACCCCGCGCCACGGACCCGACGATGGATCGCCAGGATCCTCGTTTCTAGCTGGTTGAGTCGATTACCCTGGAAAAACGCATGGGCATTGGAGGTGCTTGATAACGTGCGGAGGGAAAATGAGCCGAGACGCTGTGAAGGGATGATTGGAGGTTAGGGTGCTACATCCTCCGTTGCATGCTCCGAAGGTGTTAGCCTGTGTGATGATCAAAGAATACATGTCCGGGGGAGGCATTGAAATCCATCCGAAAGGGACAACTAAAAATCAATAATCCCAGCACAGTGTGCCATAAGGATTGACCATGATCCTAAAGCATCGGCCAGGACTCTTTACCCATTCAGAGTCCCTGATACTTTCTCGATCTTACCGCTCATACGTGAACTTCTCACGCGAGCAAAGGGCGAGCGGATCGAGCGCACGCACGGAACGGCACGGCATGGCACGGAGCTCGATCCAACTGGCCGAGGATCCATCGGGATCCACGATACCAGGGGCCACGGCCTCCAGAAGCTCCGCGTTCCGTGCGGGTACAGCACGCATCACGCCAACACGCCATGCCGCGATCAGCTGGATGCCCGGAAGGCTTCTTGCCACTGCTGACCCAGTGAACGAGACACCTTTGCATGTGCTCGCTCGTTTAACTTCACCCCACATTCGCTAGCGACGGCGGGTTCACGCCAGAGACACGCGCTTTGTTGTCGTTCATGCGAAGATCCACTCTTTTGAGAGGTTAATCCGTTTGCTGGTGACACTTTGGGGCTCGGGTAACATTGGGCGTATGAGACTTTGGGTGTAGCGACCCTGGCCGATGTGAATGGGTGGTTGATGCGAATCACAGTCCCACAGCGGCGTGGTAGGATTACAATTCTTGAAAGAGGATCGACAATTAGCAAACTCATTGGAATTACACCGTGTGGGAGCTTGCTTCTTCGGCACTGCGCGTTATCCGCCTATGTATGTCGGGTGAGCTATCTCTCTGAAGATGGTTAGAGCTGCAAAGCGGCTGTTTGCACGCGTGCTCGTCCGATAGCGATCAATTACAGTGCGTAACGCAACTGTTTTTACACGCTTCTCTGTTATTGTTCCCCGTTGCAGAAACGCACCGCGGTAAAAACTCTCCGGTCGTTTCCGACAACTTTCTGCTCTGCAGCTACAACATAATTCCCGCCGTGTTAAAGCAGCCCACTCGTTTCAGCGTTCTACGATTCAGCTAGATCCGCTTATCTGTTTAGTCCAGGTGAGATTTCATCTGGAGCATTAATGTTTCATTGCAAGATTGTTCCTACCACTGAATTTACATGTACCGAAGGATCTCCAACACACCGTGATTGTTCAGCTGACGAGGAATCGTAAGTCTGTCGGAAATCACAGCAGGAGGTTGGCCAAACTTTCAATTAATCATACAGTTAACATACCCACTGAAAAGGTTGGAAAAGTTACTAAGTATCACTAATTGCAATAAACGACTAAATTATAATAATTTCCTTCTGGAGATTGTAATAATTTTCAGCGGGGGAGCACGAATAAAATTGTTTTCCCTGATAAACGAACGATATCGGTGTCTTGTTCAGCGGCGTAACGAGAAGCGTTGATAAATCAAAGACGTTTTGCTTACACATCTGGATATCTAGATCGGGAAAATTACGCCATACCAGGCCGACCGCGGTGATTCAGTTAATTACCGGTTTATGCAATTAATGTTTTTAATCGGTACGAACTCCGTGTGCCACTGCATTTCATAATGATAATAATGGTCGGTGAAAGCGCGGCGTGCTTTATGCGCAACTTCCGAGATGTTGGGTTTCGACACAATCGTAGGGGCGTATGCAACGCTTCCAATTTTTTCTGCTAATGATATTTTAAGCTAGAAGGCCATTCTTCTCAATATTTCCACCTTCGAACTTTCTTAACCTGAACATTTTTTTCTCCCTAACCTCAAATTTCCAAATCCAGTTTTTTCTTCTGTCCTCGTTCCTCAAATTATAATGTTGCCTAGGAACATGTAATTCAAGTTCGATTATTAGATATGCTCCCTGATAAGATACACAAAAATCGTTAGGAGAAATATTTATTACGGGAGAGCGTCAATGGAAAACAGGGGCACGCGAATATTTATGAGCAATGCCTCATGAAGGGTGGGGTATTTAAATGGGGTCACTCATACATCTCTGTTACCATTAAAGACATAAAGAACTCTACCTGAATAACACTGGACGTATGAAAGAGAAACTGGTTGTTGAAGTATTGTTACAAAATACGTTTCCTGATAGTTCTCAAAATTCCAAAGCAAGCCCCAAGTCATTTCAAGACAACCATTCCCACCAAACCGCCGAAATGTCTTCCAATAGGATGCAATGTTTTTTGTTCTTCTCGTAGCGCGTACGTATGCGCATCAATCTCCCCTTGAAGGCAGCGGGCGATGAGACAGAACCTTTAATCGCTCGTCAAGAGTCGCCCGATTATTTAAAGGTAGAGCTCTTTTGTAACGTCCGGCCGGTCCACTGACTAATAATCGTCATCGATCAACCGGTGACTTCACACGGTGCATTTAATGCGCCGTGATGCCGTCATGATACGCGTACTTTGGATTAGTTCCACGATCAGAGGTCACGGTCGTGCGCTGTTCCGTTCGTTCTTCAGACTTTTGACTTCGCAGCCAGCAAAAGTACTGGGAGGAATGCTAGCTGAGCCATCATCTGCCTTCATATCCATAGTAACTACAGAATGCAGCTATGGACTTGAAAGAAATTAAGCCACGTGGAGACAATGGAGGCAATAAATTCGATCCAACGAAGTGATTAGTATTCTTAGTTAGGGGCATGTATGATGTATGTCAAACGATGAACGTATAGAAACATAAATACATCGTTTCCCAGAGCCAGCGAGGGGATGAGGGGCTCACAGGTAACCGCAGGGGTAGTTGAACGAAACATGGACTGCAGTGCCAGCCCGTGTAACCGACACCAGTCATTCGCCTCCCCTATTTCACCACCATGTTGTGCCACTTGTGCCCCCGCCACTTGGTCCCCAGACACAACCCCTGTCCGTGTCTCTGCACGTTCCCTTCTAGCTCTGTCCTGATGGTTCGCCAACACTGAAAACGATACGTTTGCCTTTCTTCTTTCATCCGTCGATGGACGTTTAATTGGCCACATAGGAGTCAATGGCCCCTGACGACCAGCTAATCCTCTGCTTTCTGGTATTTGGCCTTCCTGGTGACGTTTTTGGGGTGCCTATTTCTTCCATTATCTTTTGAAGGGGAGCGAAAGGAGGACATGAATTATGATGTACCTTGGGATAACAGTAAACTCTGTAGCATCTCTAACATAACCTAAATTCAATGCGCGTGCTGTGATCAGACATGCACTGCTCACAATTTTTTATTTAGCTTTTGGAATATATCACTGACTGCAACAAGATGGCACAGGAATCAATCAGCATAAAGGAAAACAATGCACCGCACATAGAACAGTGAATTCGAACGACTAAGTTAACATGTTCTGCTCTTCACGGGTCATGAACATCGCCGCAGAGAGTCGGCGGAGGGTTGCCCAGCCACCCCAGTCAATTCACTGGTAGTCTTTTCGCCTGACCGTTGGTTTGTCCATCCAGGCAACAACATTTCGGCCCCCTTCGGACAGAAAAGCGAAAGCAAAGAGGCGAAAGGGAGGGCCAGGTGGTGATGCGATGCGATCGCGCCATATGCTGCGCCCTCTAGGGGACCCGCCGTATACGCGCCTACTAATTAATTCTCAGGCCTTTGTTCTAACAGACAGCACCGACGAAATTACCCCTGAAACTATAGCTCTTTGGCGACGCCTTAAAACAAGACGGATTGCTTGATGCATTGCCAACTCCAAAATTTTTGGAACTTTTGTCTGCGGAAGGGAGCTGATGGATTAAAGGATTTAGTGTGCCTTACGGGAGGGGGAACGTACCTTTGGGACATTCGTGTAGTACGAGAAAGATGAAATCTCCTGCGATATAAATTTCTTGCCGCAGGTAAGGTGGCCGAGATCGCATCTCGTAGATCGTGTGACGTGGATTGCTTACTTCGGCTACTTCGTTCGCCTTAATTTGGGTACTTTGCGCCAAGATAAGACTGCCCGAGGCATTTTGTGTGATTTTCGGGGCCTGCTTTGTTCGGGTAAAATACACTTTCATTGAAAATGCTTTCACAGCAGTAGGGATCTTCATGAATGTTGGAAAAGATTACACTATTCGGATTCACAAAAGATTAGGAGTGCGCCTAGGTCAACGTGTTTATAAATGTGGCGTTCGCATCTCGTTTTCAGAGATTCTTTTCCACTTTCTTCGGAGCACTGGAGATACGGCGAGCCGAACCGCGGCCGTCGAGAAAACGTGTCGTATCGATTACCACCTCACGGCATGGCGTCAAGGTAAATCACCAGATATCAAACTAAAATATGATGATCGTTGTTGATGGTCGTGTGAAACGTAACGAGCCTGCTAATATTCCATCAGCCGCGGACGTTCTTTCTCGAAAACGGGAATAGAGCGAGGCGAACACAGCGATGATCACAATTTGCAATGATCCTCAGCTAGGATCGTCGTCGCGGCAAAAAGCCCGAAACGAATCGGTTGCAACTGAGAGGCTGATTCCCCGGGATTTGTAGCTCGCAGGGTGTCAGAAACAAAGTACCCAAAGTGATCTCTGATGCTGCATTCACACGGCCGCCATATTGCATCGACCACAAAATACACTACATCGAGGAAACCTCAGGAGGAGGCCGATCAACCTGGAATCACATTCTCACTTCCAAGGAAGGGCCCCTCCGCCTTTCAGGCCCGCCGATATCTCCGCCAGTTTCGTTTATTTTAAGTCGGACGGTATTTTTAAAAGCGATTCGCAGAGCTGGCCGACCGCACGGAAGGTGCAAACATCGGTTCCTTATTCACTTACCGGGTCTGCGGCGGTCTCCAAAAAGACCAGGGGAAAGCGGCCGGTCTGGCTGCCGCTGCTCGGCCAAAACTCTCGGTCGTTTTTCGAGGCTCGTGGTCGACGCATGAAAGCTGAGCCGCCGAACGCGGCTGCCGGGTTACGCTCAAAATCCCCTGTCCGCTCTTCAATACCCGGCCAAAGATCCCCGAAAACTGTCCGCGGTGTGTATGTATGCACACGTCGCGCCGCCACGGCACGTCACTTTTCGGTGGCCGCTCGTTCCTCCTCATCCTCCTCCTTCTTTGAGAGCCGACACTCGAGACACGCGTGTTCTCCTTTTATTTTCCTCTCCTCCTCCTCTCACTGGACGAAGAAGAACAGCCAGATTTTCTGGAATTCATTCGGTGCCCCTTGCTTCCTACCGCAATAGCCTCCCCCCCCCCCCCCTTCACAACTCCTGACTCCACGGATCTCCTTCGACTTCGTGGGAAAGCGGGCTCCGTTGATCGGCCTCGACCCTCTAGATCGATCGCGCTGCTCGCGGCCCGCGATCACGCTCGCTCGCCCGGAAGATCCGCCTGTCAACTCGCTGGACCATCGCCTACGCTTCTGCCTCGTACCCCCTTTTCGACTTCCACAGCAGCAGAACGCTTGAATGGATCACGAGAAAGACCCTGTGATCTCGTGTTTGAAGATCGTTTTATGGATTAAGAATCTAGTCGTTCGTGGAAGCCAAGTATTTCAACAGTTCGACGATGATTTCGTTGGTTTGAGGTTAGGTTCTGTCATAAGCTAACTCAACTGGTGAATCGGGGTCCACAGTACTAAGTCCCAGTGTGGTAAGTAGCAATCTTAGGGCATGTATTCGACCCTTGGGTACGGAAGAACGTGTTCTTTAATAAGGCTTAGATGAAAATGAGCGTCCTTCGTAAATGGGATTATAAAACGACAGAGAAAAGGGTAACACTGTAACAGCCACCTTCACGCTGGATAGGATATTTATAATCTTCATGACGAACACTTCCGAAGCCATGGATTCGCGGCCCGCGGCGAGTGGAAAGCCTGAAAAACGGGTTAAGGTGACACGATATCGCGTTTCAGCCTCCTCTTTGTGCTCCCTCGCCGTCGTTTTTCGAGAGTTAATGTCGATAATATTTCTTCGCGCGCCGGGTCCCGGCAATAGCCGTGTAAAATGATTGGTTGTGAATCTATCATCTTTCAGCCGGCCACATCCATAAGAAGCACCTGGTGTGTCTCACAGTATCTTGTCAGCTAGAGGGGTGCCGAAATTATATTCTTTTCTCCATGTTTGAAAAAGCACAGCTGTGAAAGAGGCTCCACATGCCTGAATGCTCTCCGCTGAAAACACCCACGATTACATATTATTCCCCTAAACGCTCGTTGGTTAATTGCGAGCAATTGCATGATGGAACGGAAGATTGAAGTGGGATCTCTTTGACGATGATACATGGGTCCTCGATTTTCCATGTAATCGTTTGTTTTTCTGAGAGGAACAGTTGTGTGATTTAGGCGGCTTGGCCTATCAGACACACATGTTCCATCACTACTCATTAACAGAACTGTAGAAAGTGTATTGCATCCAGAATCGAAAGCACAGCGGCCAGAAGGAAAGGGCGAGATGGAATCGAGCAAAGTACTCTTCTTCCAATCTGAGTCTCCTCTTCGTAAGAACCCTTTCATTAAAGACTGCGCCTGAAGTGAAACGGCCGTTGAATCACGCCGAAGCAGAAGAGCGAACAAGACTGGCCCTCGATCTGCCAAATGAAAGAGGGCACCGGCAGGATTACGTGATTCGCAGCGGCGACTCGCCATCAGTGTCAGTCTAATGAAGGCCTCTAGGTAACACGAGGCCCGACACGGCGGGATGCCGACGACCGTGATCGTCTTTCAGGCTACGCATCCCTCAGATTGGGGACCGGAATCACCGTGAAACGACCTGTATAGCTGGCTCTCGCGGCGAGAAGAATTACCCGTCAAAGAGGCCAGCGATTAGGAATCTGGTGAAACGCGCGATTTTAAGAGGCTGACTTGGATGTTTCTTCTGTGACGTTGCTCGATCGAAATTCCGACTTAGTCCTCTAATGCTATTTGATTTCTGATGTGCCACGGCCCTAGAACAGTATTACCGAAGGGAATTTTAGTATACTCTATGTTACGAAGCTACAAGACGTCCTCCCCATTTGGTTTTCTTAGTTTCTACTCCTTTCATGCCCACTGCGATCACCTGGTCTGCTATAGTACAGCCCACGTCAATTCCAGCTCGATTAAGGCACTGCGGGGTTGCTAACGCAGCTGCAGGAATAAAAGCGGCGCTAAACGCGCCTCACCCTGTCGTGATAACCAGCTTACCGTGTCACTTTCGTTCGTCACACCTCGCGTCCAACTTCAATCACCCTTTCCTGCTGAATCATTTCGAATTATTTTGATCTTCCCGCCTACGCTACGCAACGTTCTTTTGCGCTTGATCGACCCCGAGACGCAGCGATAAAAGGATAATGGAGAAAGTGCATCGGGATCGCTAAAAGGAACAATATCACTAGCTCCGTCCTAACGAGGCACCTATGCCGGTATAAAGGATTTCGTAATTACCGACCGAGCACGGCTGGACCTAGAATTATAAATATGCATCGACAGGTGGAATTGATTCGGGTTATGCCGCGAAACCCCAGGAATCTCCGAAGTTCAGAAAAAGCAGGGAATAGTCGGAGGCGACGAAATGCGTCACGCTATGAAAATGTTAATTGTTCCACCCGCCGCACGAACCGTTGCAAGCCGAAACTGCAATGGAACAATGTGGTCGTTAAGCGAGCATGCCACTTTTTTTTTATAAAAGTCGTCAGAAGCTATGATAAAAGACTTCCGGAAAGTCAGTTCTTCATTCTTGGAATATGGTGTTCTGTGGGGCTAGGAGTGACTCTTGGTGGGTTGATTTCAAGTCTGATCAATCAGACAGTTCTCTCTATTCTTTGAAGTACGTGTGTTTTAGGTTCAAGGAACGCCCTTCATTTTACCGCTTTCCTAACAAATCGTGGAAAATTCAAATGGGGGCGCACCCATCTTTCAGCCAAGGATTTTTATGAGGCACAACGAAACTACAAAGGATTAGCGGTCGAATAAGGAGAAAAGGGATACGAAAGAAGGGTGAACTGACGATAGAACACAGGTCTCGCGTATATGCTAATAGCGGCGCCCTGATTGGGGACGATAAACAAAGCAATTATACGAAAAGGGCGGTATCCCTTAGGTACCGCGGCCGTGGGAGACACTGTTACGACTACAGAAAGGCACACGTGCCAGGTACGCGGACGGCGGACAAGGACAAAGTGGCTGGAATAAAAGCGTTTCGTATTAATCGGACCGAGTGACTTCTGGCTAATGACTCTGCTGGGTTGGTGTTCTTGCTGACCGTGTTCATGGGTGCAGAGCCTTTTTCAGCAGGAATTAGACACCAAGAATTAACAACTTGTGACCTTGACCTGTGATCAGAGAGCGCAATTTTAATTAATTATAGCAGTATTGGTTGACTCTGACTGAAAACGATTGTTTGGTCCCAAATCCGTGGACTTTAGTGACGCCTGGATTTGAAATGACCCAGCCTGCAACACGAATGCCTATATGCAATTAACAGATTAAGAATATCCGGCCGGTTGGCGTGCGCCGCGTTAGGTGAAAACGAAGGAAGGACAACTTGACATCACGCGGCGCCATTAGAAATTCGCAACATGTGTTTCAATGTAGCGACAGCGAGGCGGCATGCATCACCTTACGCTGCCCGCTTGGACCTCTCATGCAATATGAATGACTCCCGGCACACTCTGTAATTACCAGCGCATTTCATTAGGGCCATTAAATGATTCGTGGCATGAATACATTTCTGGTAATGTTAATTGGCGTGCCGTCCCGTTTAATCGTTTGCGAGACAAATTTTCAGTTGGCTGCGGCAGCTAGAAAGTTGGATCAGAAATCTTGGGGTCTCGGTTAGTAGTAGCAGGACATTGGGAATATTTGTGATAGGATCAGGACTGTACGCCAATTTCATTCCAATTAAACTTAAACAAATGGTTCCCCCAAATCCACTATATCGACTGTCGTGATTTATGTCTACCCGTTCCTTAAACGATTCCTTATATTTGTTGGGAACTCGGTAGCCAAGCAAGGGGTTAAAGGGTGTCATTAATATCAATCGAGGGCCGCGATTGATCCCTACGTAAGGCAACTCGCCTTGATCCCGCAGAAGGATTTATAGATCTCATCGCAGCGCTAGTAGAACGGGAACTACTGGTTAAAAATGGCGCTGACCCCTGTCGTTGGGTCTATATTTCTTGGGAATTCCCCTTTCCGTGGATGCTCGGCACGTGGCACGGCATGCTCAGCTGATTCCATCGTTCTGCTTTCCCGTAATTCACTGCTTAATGGAAACCCTAACGTTCCTGTAGCTTGGGAAAATTTCGAAGACATTCGGTGGTCTGATAGTACGTAAATTGTGTAGCGCAACTGAAAGAGAGACGAGAGGAGAATCATTACTCAATCAAAATGGTCATATCGCGTCAAGAAAGATAACAACACAGACTGCTACACATCTCCGGGGCAGACGGAATCGATTTTTAGGAATGAAAGCCATTTCAGAAGTTTACGATTAGAGAACAATTGACTGGCAGAGTTAACCTGCGGGGAGGGTTGCGGTGAACCTTCTCGGTGGCAGACTTTATCGATCTCCTGTGGCCTGAAACGACCACCCTGGTACCTTCTTCTTCCTTCTATGCTGACGATAAACCAACCGGGGCGTGTTCATTGTATCCTTCTTCTTATTGTTACCTTCGATCCTCCCTGAATCTACGATTCGAGGTCTCCGCGACCCCTCCGTAATGTTCCCCGGAGTCGTTTTTAATGATTAATCGTTGCTCCTGATCAGGAATCATAGCCGCTAGCAATCTTCGCGTCGTTTTGCGGCACGGAATACAGCGATGCCAGTATACCGTAGCCAATTAGTACCTCGTGAATTCGTGGAATAGTTGTAAATGTCCTTCGAAATGCGTCATTCATGACGACCAAATTCTTCAGCCTAGGTCACATTTTCTTAGGCCACTATATATAAATTAGCATCCCTTCTATTCTCATCCACCTAGTCCCTGACGGTTCCTCAAGGAAACAAATTTTTTATGAAGCAGCCGCTGAGCAACGCAATATTCATCTCCAGACGAATGCTCAGCCCAAAAGACGCGTCGATTTAGCCTGGACGAAACGTCTTGTGATAAATCAGCAGTCTGTGCGCACGCATCTCGGTATGCAATTACACTACACTGAAATTACACGATACGATCGATCTGTGAGTAAGTGGGGCGATCGAGATTCCACGAAAATTCTGATAAGCGACTTATGCATTCCCGGCCGATTGCCAAGTGAGCAATTAAATCAGATCACTCTCGAATCAACCCAATTCCGCGAGTCTGAGTATTTTCTGAGAACGGCGAGTGATTAATAAATGGCGCTGTGATAGCTCTGAGCTAGCCAGTGTCCCTTTCGTGCCAGGGATCAATGAAAGCTCCATTACAGGACGAAGCCGCTGGATTTGAGTTAATGACATCCAGGCGCATGATCAAATGTGAGCGGAACATCCCTCTTGCTATGAATGGAAGCTGCAAATTTGATTAAAGCCGGCATTTTAGGTTAGACGTCGTTAAGTTAGGTTAAGTTCGATTAGATTACTCAACTCAGGTAGGTCGTTAGGGGTTGGTTTGCTAAATGGATTAATTTAAGTCCACCTAGGTCTAATTGTTTGAGGTTTCCAAGTCTTAGTAGGATTCAAAGTAATTCGATCCTTCGAAAATATTGAAAACGTGGGATGGTAAAGATACAAACGACCATCATCTGGCGCCAGGTTCTACGCAGATGTCAACCTTACCGATGGCGAAATAAGCGCCACCGAAAGAGTCGAGATAAAGGAGAAGTCGGCCGAAGCAGAGCTCGCAGAACCGTCCAGGAAAATCGATACATCGGGAGGAGGTACGATTACGCGAGTGACTCAGGCGGTTTCCGGTGGACGCCATGATGGATTTAAGTACTTCCGGCCGGAGGCGCGTGCGCCAGCCTGTCCTAGCTGGAATTATCGAAGCTGCTCTCTACACGCGGAGATCGAGTCCCACGTCAATGTCGACGTGCGACAGACTCCGTCCGAGGGAAAGCAAATTCCAGCATTTCTCCAACGTCGAATTTATGCTACCTGCAGCTTCTGTCGCTGCTCTATACCTAGCGCTCCTCAACATCCTCTCAAATGAGTAGCTTCATTCCTACAACCGAAAAAAGCTATGAACCCCGCGGACCAGCGAAAGCGATCGATTATCCGGTCATCGCGAGCAGTTCGACAAAAATGGCGGCGCGGATATGGTTCTGGGAATACGTCCGGAAGGTCTACAATCCGTGCGCGTAATTAAAGAAACATCGTGAACCGCCGGTTTTCGCTGGTCGATAACGATCGATATTGGTTGAAGGGATCAATCAGCCGGCTCATAAACCGGGATTCCCATCCAGACGTATGGCAATTGCTCGAAATAAATAGCGGTCCCGCTTTCGGCGGACTCGTCATTATGCAGATGATCAGTCCTCCACCATATCCTACGTTCTACCCCTGCGAACGTTCCACCTTCCTTTCGCATTCATTTTCTAATATCGTACTTGGGGGAAAGGTGGGTCTAAATTCCACGTAACAGGGGGCAAAGCGTAATTTTAGATTCAAGGGTAGTTGTCGGCTGGGTCTGAGCAGGGTTCACGTGAGAGGGTATTCAGGGGGCCTTTCCCTATTCCTAACTCTGCCGCAAACGCTTGTAATCGCAAGCTCCAAGTATTCCGCTAGGCAACAGTTCACCGAGTAATCAAGAAAACCACTGAGCGGCCCAAAGGATTCACGGTGTATGTTATCGCGGTGTGTCACCATGGGCCCTCGTGAATCTCAGGCGGGCAGCGGAGCCCAAGCGGATTCCAGCGGGCGGACCGCTCATTAGCATCATAATAACGAGCCCCTATGTCTTTGGGCATGTATTTACGACGGCGTCTTCCGCAGTTGATGCGTATTGGTGGCGCGTATATATCCGACGCGGCGCGGCGCGCAGAGAAGGTGTAAGGTAACATCGCGTTTCCTCGATTTCGGACCACCCTGACGCCTCCAGGCGTCGGAATCGCTGGGTCCTTCGCCTCCAGCCAGGTGGTGTTAGCGATTTTAGGGAAATATGACTGTAGAATCTATGAATCTCTGCGATAACAACGGGGGATCCCGAATTGTTTAGGGTTACTGCCTCTACCAAATGAGATCTTATCATCGGTGGTATCACAGAAAGGGGATTGATGGAGGAATTTAGGAATTCCTTCGGCAGAAATGGGATATATCCGTGTCGTCAGAAGTGGTGTCCTCGACAAATGGAACCACCTTGCCAGTGATACGCAGGAACATGGTATAGCTGACGAGCGTAATCCGCGAACGAGCCCCTAGAAATTCATCCTGCTCCGCCACCATGGCGTCCCCTCTATCACAAGCAGCGGATCACGCCTTTCACATCGGATCGGTTGCTTTGAGAAGATTTGCGAATTATCCGGCTCGCCTCATTATTTACGGTGTAACCGAACACCGGACAGTGTATTCGACATCGGATACCATAAGTGGATTAGCTGTAGATGCGCGTCCATGCTGCGATCCACCGCGAGGTTTCCAGTGTCTTAGAACCGTGAAACGTGTTTCTTACCTGCGACCTTCAAACACTCCAATTCCAACACCGTTGGAATCAATTGGATCCCGTGCTCGAAGCGCGAAATCGCTTCTTCTCGCAATATTTGTCATATCGAAGTTATCAGGGAGGTGATGATTTTTACAGAGCAGGTTAGGAGTCGTCCTTAAATTACGTAAGGCTTTTTTGGGGGGGGGGGGAGGTGGTCGAGAATTTCTTACGTTCTCTTACAAGGGGAGGAGAGGGAGTGAGGTAGCGTCTTAGATAATATTTTTTTAACCTAATTTTCAATATGAAACCTTTAAAAAAAATTTAATAACTGAAAAAATAGAGTGTAAAAAATATTACGTAAGGAAGGGAAGGGGAGTTGGAATATAAAAACTTACGATTTCTTATATTTGGGGAGGGAGAGTAAGAAATCGCCAAAAATACCCTTACGTAATGAAAACCCATGTAATGAAAAGACCATGCGTGAATGAGAAAGTGCACTAAATATACCATAAATGGTGCCAACGGGCGTGTTCCGTGACATCGAGGCACTCATGGCGGAACGTCGAATAAAAAGAAGGAAGAAATGTTATTCGTCCTGGGCACATTAATTAATGAAATTTTGAATTTGAGTGGTATCACGGTTTGCTGGCTTCCGGCTTTCCTCGCTAATTGCGGTCTGATTAGCCCCGCGATAACTCCCAACCCCCGAGCCAGAGCCACCCCGGCCAGCCACGAATAACCACGGACGACCGACGGCGGTGGGTTGGAGCAACGATATCTCGAACACTCGACACGATATCCTTGAGTCCAATGGTGACCGTGATGTATGCAGATCTCAGCACTTTAGACTCTTTCAGAACGCATTTGTCATTCTTGAAGACACGTAGCTTCACCAAATACAAAATGACCCGAGCGTGGAAGAAAGATATTCACAGAAACATGAGACGCTGGGATGCTGCGAGTGATTTGAACGCGTGCATGCGCCAGGTTTGCATCTGCAGCGAACGCTCAGCCACTGGGAGGATTAGCCCTGATAAGAACACACAGAGAACGCTAATCTCGTATGCAATTTTGTGTTAATGCGCGTCATTAGCAAACGTTCAGCCTGATTTTCGCAGGCCATTTCTCCAGTGCACTAATGAGAGTGTAGATATTATCATAATCAGTCGTGAGAACGATAATTTAGAAGTTCGTTAGACGCCGCATTCTGTGGTTAAGCAGCTGCTTAACAGAGGAACATTTACATGTGCTGTAGGAGTGAAACAAACATCTGTTTGAATGAGCTACGTCACACTGAAGTGTTCATGCTCCAACACAGAAAATTCATATCGAATTCGAGGTGGAGGTAAAGCGCGCACTCCATAATTTCACACTTTTCAACCCCCAAACATGACTAAAAGCTTGCTACAAGATCGATATCTTCTAAAATATGTAAATTTAGGGAGTTCGACAATTTTTACCACAGAGACCCGAGGCTTAGAGAACGCTGCCTTCAGCCGGCCTGTCATTATGGTACGGCATGATTAATATAGCTAATTCTGTTATCTCTTCATTCCCCACTACTCGAAAATCCCGCGCATAATACACGGTTTATCAGGAATGACAGAGTGGGAAAAGAAAATTGCCGTTCGGTTTAGCGGGATGGGAGGGGGTAATTTGAATTCGGCAACCCCAGTCGGCGGCCGCGGCTCACGTGTATCAACCAGCACGCGAACTCTCAAAGAAGGCAAAAAGTCCGGGCCGCGGTACTACGAAACTAATTAAATTACAAATTTCATTTGAACTGTGTAATCGAATCACGCTGCACGCCGTTCGTCCGCCCGTGAAGCGTTCTTTTCGAGACGGAAGCTTCTTTTCTTGTTGGCCCCTGGAAGATTGGCCCTCGGCGGTCCGTGGGATGTTCCCTTGAATCGATCGGACCGATGCTAGGTCGTAAAATGTTTGCTATCGCAAATCCTTTGATTTCCGAAATGTGTTAAGCCATCAGGTTCAATTTTGAATAATTTAGTATTTTATTACTAACCGGTTTCAGTTGTAAAAAATAGTTAATGTAGGTGCATGACCTGTTTCTTCTTGTTTGCGAGCTTCGGAGACAAAAAGTAGAAGCGACGTTTCCGCGAATATTCCAATTTGCCGCGTGGATCGCCAGTCATGGAGGATACGCGGCAGACGCTAATAAATGACCGGTCGCCGATCGGTTTAATTTCTCAGTTCAAATAACGACGCTTCCGTTTATTAGTGCTAGCCGCGCGGTGTATTATTTCCGAGCGAGAATGCGCGCGCGCGCGGTAAGCAAAGGAAGATGCGGCGCTGATAAAATCTGTAATTGCGAGCCGCTATTAGTCGATGCTCACTCGTTGGATCTCGCATCAGAGTCTACCAATCGCGCTCGCTCGCATTTTGCATCGACGCAGCTTGCATACGCGCGTGCTCGCGCGCGATCGAGACGTGACACTGCATGCCCTCTATAATTAAACGTCGAAGTTTGCCTTAGGGAGATTCCCTGCTCAAGCCTCAATTAATTATTCCCCCAGAAATGCCATTGCCAATTGAGTAGGTCGAATTTGTCACTTATAGATCCCTGAGAAGGTTCCAGAGACTCCTGGTCGTGGCATTTCCTTAGACTCCTCGGAATGGTACATTGAACCCCAGATACACCAATAATTTGGGCCCCAGGCAGTCAAACAGGGAGGTGCAACTGCCCTTTACAAGCGTATAAATTCTCGTAACCTCGAATAAAACTGGTAGTTCCCAAGGTACTCGAAGCAATCGTCGAAAAAAGGCACCACGAAGGAAGTACTTCCAAGCAGCAATAAAACCGTGAACTCCGTCCGGTCTCAGTAGACCCAAACTTCGCTCGATCCTCAGCCGACGGGACAAAATAATTACACACGAGGGAAGAGCAAGACGGATTAATCGAAATTTAATGGTGGTCGGTTGGCCCTTCGAGTGAGCCAGTCACGGTCATTGCCGGGCCGGTGCGTTTGCTAATTAAATTCGATAAAGTCAGAAGGATGACGTAGAGATACGTTCGATCGCAGAACAGTCGGGATGATCGAGGACAGACGGTCTGGGACAGGAGGGTTGGAGCTGGGAGGAGTCGTAATAGGCAACAGCTTGCGTTTGGCTTATCTGAGGTTTCGGGGTGAGACGTTTTCCGTTATCCTAGGCCTAGAGGTGCGAACAACTTTCAAAGAAGCAAGTTTTAAACATCCAGGAGCTGTAACGACTACTGGCAGAGAAACAGTATCTTCGTTTGTTTGCGGAACGACAAGCACAAACGTTCGATCATTTGCGCGATCATGAAGCCGCGAAGCTCGAAACATGGAAACACGGAGACCGTTACAAATGGCCGAGATAATGTATTCCCACCTTCCGTATTTTGTCAGGCTCGTTTGCGGGTCGGGACGTTTCGGTTTAGTTGAAAAATTACGGCGATCCATTCTAGTTAGACGCACCGGTAAGACCGCGCGCAAGGGGGATGCTGTTTCCTCGGATTCCCGCAGGCTGGCGGGCCATCAATGATCCGTGACTCCCCTGAATGGCGCACTCTAAATTATTTTACGCAAGTCCAGCGTTATTGCTTCGTTACTGGACCAGATCTGGACCAAACGTCTGAGTGGAAAATTGGAGCGAGGCTCTATAAACGTCGATTCCCTTGGTGCCTGGTTTGAAATGGGAAAACGAAGCCAGGAAGGATAATGGATTTTGCACAAAAGTTCAACAGCCGAAAGATGAGTGGAATGTGAGTGGCCCGAACAAGTAAACTACATTACCCCTGACTCAATTGAACCGCCATGACCGGCGAATCAACGAGTATTTGCTTAGTTTTTCGAGTATTGGCATGTTGCTTCCGAATGGACCAGTTTCAGGAATGTTTAAAATTAAACGCTGAACTACACTTCTGGCTGCAGAACATTTGGTGTACCTTTCAGAACAGATGGTACTAGCACACTTCAGACTAGCAGATATTAGGATCTCTAGCCAGTAACAGCAGTGCCAAGTATAAGCAAGCAAGATTTAGGACTAGTTAAAAATTCACGGATCTCAAAGCAACTGGCTGGCGCGGTAGGGCGCGGTGCTGTCACGACAGAGACCATGTCCAGGCTAATGGAAGCACAGATTAATCTTGAGTGAGTTTAATGCCGTGGCCAGGCTAACGATGCCCAACCCGTTTTACCCGGATGGGCCGAAAAATTTAATTCGGTTATGAAACTCATTAGGTAATGTAGAAAACTTACACACGAGCCACTGCCGCCGGTGATAAATGACGATGTCGTGTCGCGGGGCAGTATAGTCGCTGGCCGACAGCTGGGCCCTCGCTATAGGACACCATATACCCGCTTAGATAGAGCTCTACAACGGAATGCATTAATACAATTTGCCCTCCTATCTACAGCTGTACGCACTAATTATAATGTGATTTGCCTTTCGAGCGACCACCGTCGACTTCCAACCATGTGACTCCGCCTCCCTCGAATTTTGTCTCCACGGCGGCTATCCTCAGTTCTTTGATCGCAAACCTTCCGTCGCATCACTTGGATTTTAATGTGGGGGCACTCCTTGGTTCGCCGTGGTTCACCCCTTAGATCGAGGATTATAGCTAGTTTCATTAATTTGGGAGCTGATTTGCCGAAGGATGCAGTAATCCCTTGCACATTGAGTTGTCGGCCCTCAAGTATGTTTTTCATACCGGGCGAGCCATTTACCGCGATATCTCGGCGGTGCCATCGCGTCCCTTTCCTCCTACAATCAGCCTTTTAAAAAGTAATTCATGTCGCCTTGCCTTATTACCATACAGCCTGCCATCACGAATTCAGGACTGCATCTAAAATATTTTTAAAACATCCCGACACCGGGTTATTTATCGCTATTCTGAATCGTGCACGTGAATTGTTCGCTGGCCTACTTTAATGTACATTTATTACCGCAGCTTCTAAGACCTGCCCGTTACAACCTAGGAAAAAGTACTTGGCCACTAAAGAATCCTTGTTTAATGCCGGGGCTCTTAACATACTCCACTATCGGGCTGCGAACTCGCGAAAAACGCAGGATCTCATCAGCATTCAGTAGGGCAGCGAAGTCCGCGCGGTGTAATGCAACTTAAAAGAAACGTACATTGTAGGCCACGCGATAACCGATGATGACGACGATGATGATAGACGGCTGCATTAGTGTGCGCCGCGTTTCCGGCTGCGGACTGCAACTGGAATCACCTTGACACAAGTCCATCGGCATTAAGAACTGCTTTCCTGCGATTCCGTGTTCACGTGGTCTGAGACTTCTTTAGACGAAATATCGCGCGTTCGGTTGCGCTGTAAACTCTTGGCACCCGAATCCAGATCAGCGTATGTATCTTCAAACGAGTCGATTAACGATATTAATTAACAAATGGCCGTGCAAGCGTGACGCTTGAAGGGGACATAGGATAAAGCAGAAAATTCTAGCACAAAGAAAAGTTCCGGCGATGTGATGCTATTTACGCTTCGCGCTTAATTCGCTGTTAGTGAGCTAATTAACAATAGATACAAATTGGCATGTTAGTTGCACGTTTATGACACATGCGCATGCCATGCGGCGCACACATTTCCTCCCGCGCAACGTATAATCATTCATAATTGCGGTTGGTACATGCATAGTCTTGTTGCCGCCAATCCGCGGTACATTACGACGGTGGATGTCAATCTAGTGTGTCATCGGACTCAACTTGTGTCCGGAAACTAGAGGTTCAGTGTTCAAACCCATAGAAAAAGCATTCCGAGCCAGTACTTTTTAATCTAACTGTATTGGAAAACTACATCCTATTAACGCCAGCAACTTTCACGCCAGGAAAACTCGCTATCTGATTGTTTTAAAATTGATTGCAAAACTATTGACAACTTTTACAAAAAAGTTTTAAATTTAAATATCGCAATTGCACTCAGCACGTTTGTAGAGGACGTCAAGGCGATCATATTTTCCTAATACCATTTTGTCGTACGACATCTTATGATAAAGTTATAGGCTTTTGAAATTTGATCTTTAAAGGCAACCCGGGTTGCTGAGGGGTATCAAATTTCAAACGCTTATAACTTGGTTATTAGGCGCTATATCAAAAAATGGTATTACACAAAAGTGTTTACCAGGTTGTCCCCTATAACATACTGCAGTTTCGACGATTTTTGAAAATTTGTACAAAAATTTTGAAATATCCCAAATTCCGGTATTTTGTAGGAGACGCCAAGCCGATTATATTTTCCTAATACCATTTAGCCGTACGAAGTATTATACGAAAGTTATAGGCCTTCAAAATTTGATCGCTTCAGAATTTGATATTTGAAAGTTTTGTTCAAGTGGTTGTTAGTCACCGCAAATTTAATCTCATGTAGAATGATAAGCAAAATATTTTTTCTTAATACTGTTTTGTTGGAGTATTCGGTGTATGAAGTTTCAAAGGCCTTTAGTTTCCAAAATTATAACAAGGCCTCTGCAGTACTAAAGAGTTAGTGATCCTGCATCGACAGCGAAGGGGAGAAATTCTCAATGCCTGGTAGTATGTGCACCCCAGAGTCGATTAAACGTTTTACTTCTACCCCTGCCTTGAGATGGGTAAGGGTTGACGGGAGTAGCAGAGCACTGTTGTTCGACGGCGGTTGCGACACTGGAGACGCGAAACGAAAAACTGAATTTCCACATATGTATGCTTTATTAGAGTTCCTGTCTAAGGATAACAGTCTAGCGAGCAGAGGGTCCGTTTCGTTGCGTAATGAGAGATTTTATCGCGGTTACAGGGATAGGGCGGGGCGACCGCACTCATGCATTATCACCCCACTTCTGTCTGACGGATTACTTTATACGGCAACTTTACGTGTGTGTAAAGAGTGCACTGCCACGTCTGTGTGTATCTTAGTGTCCACCACTAAAGAGCGCTTGCGAAACTACTCTCTTCCTCGCTGCTCGTCGCCCTCGATAAAAACTGTCGGCGTGTCTGGGTTCTTTGGACGCGCGATATCAGATCGGCTGCAGGAATACGGAGCTACGATTTCTGCGAACCGCCTGACGATTTGTCGCTCGCCAAATTCCAGGATTTACATGGGAACGGGTACAGTGATACGAGGAACAATTGGTCCATACCTTCTAAATTGATAAATCACTAGTTACGACCAGCTGATAACCCAAGTTCGTGATGGAGAACTTCTCAAGAAATTGTTATCTCTGCTTAGATTATTCGGAATCTTTATTGCATTTACGTTGGCTAGAATGCCTGTGATCGATCACCCCGCAACCGCTTTTTCGATCTTCGTCCCGCAGCGGCGCAAGAGGGGCTAATCGCACGCCAACGACAACGGGAGAAGTCGGTTCACCCCGAGATTCCTGCCGAGTCAAACGAATATGAAAGATTAAGCACGCTCACTAATATACTTGTTCTTATGTAGCCGATTGTGTCGCGGAAACGAATGGCTTCCACGATAACGTGAAACGAAGTGCTTTTCGTCAGGTCACCGCCGCGACATTTTTCGACTCGTAGCCGCTTTTTCTGAAAAACAAAACCAACGATCCCTGCCGCCTCTTTTTCCCCTGGAGCCTCCTAATCCCTTATCCCGGCCAATTATCGCGTACTCTTCCTCCCCACGCGAACCAATTACCTGCGCCGGCGTTCTCTTGTGTCGTGACCTTTCGCTGCCATTCCTTCGCCATACTCTGTTGGCTGTTATTTATCTTGGCCGCTGATCTGTGGCCTTCTCGGGCGTTTTAATTGTGTGACGGAAATGCAGCGATCCGTTTGACAGCGAAAGCGAAATTAAAAACCAGGTCCGTCATACGTCGCGGCGGCTATTTGCCTTGGACGGATCGACCCCGTTCTACCTACAAAGAAGCGCTAAGCAACATGTTTGCGGTTGGCCATGTACCGATGCGCAGGCTGCATTCGTCGAAGTGACGGGCGAAAATTAAAAATCGATCTCATCGCGCCATCTGTCGGGCCACGTGGGTTAAAACAATCAAGCGGCGGCACGCGTATCGTCCCGTTGATCGCTGGGGACGCTTCCTAATTGGGACCGCATCCGACAACGCCGATCCCATTAATCATCGATCGATTATACGCTCAAGGAGATAATCACTTACTTAACCATTCACTTAGCCCGCCTCGGACGAGTCGGGATACGTAAATCGCAAGTCACTCCGACCAGGGGAACAAAGTGGTACAGGTTATGTCGATCAGAGTCATTATTTGGACATGTGGGGGACGTCTAAATAAGACCAGTCCAATGTCTGTTACCTAAATGGGGTAATTCAGTGGGAATGTTTGCGTTGCCGTGCACTTCTAAAAAGTGCAAACGTAGGCGGTGTTCAGAAAATGGACTGCAGAGATAAGACCAAAGGAATTCCAATGATCAGTTCACGCGCGCAGATTTACATGATTATGGAGGAACGTTTGCCATTGCTCTCGTTCGCGCATACCGATTGGCCTTTTGCCCGCTTTCAGCTCCGCCACTTCCGGCCTGTCCCTCTGTTTCCTCGCGACCTAACCTCACGGGAGGAAATGCAATTATTATTGCCGATCTCATAAGTGCATCGCGATAGCTGTGCTCCGTGTTCACGGTGCTACGGATAGGCTGTAAGGTTCGATTGCTATCTGCGGGCAGGTTTCTTTCTAGTTTTTGTTGTTGCGTTGTTTCGCGCGATTTCCGTGACACTTGCGCGCATTCCTTCCGGTGACACATATAAGCATAGCTGCGTATTCAACAACTCCCATGAAATCGCAGCATTTCTTAAGAATGGACTAGGGCAATGACTCAGTATCCTCCTGCAAACAGAATTTGTCACTCCACCCACAATTTAAACACGTTCGTAAACAGTTTAGACATCCATTCCACTGATCGGATAGGCAAGTATAGCTGGGACGGAAAAAGTCATCGATTGAGGAAGCATTAGCTACGGTCATTAGTTGGGCCAACGTAGGGGCGGCTCATCGAAAGGCATTGAAAATCGAATCGTCGTGACGGTAAATAAAGCGCATGCAGTCCGGTGGCTCGTATCCTGCGGTACGCTGCTATCCCGACGGTCATCCTAATGGGGTCCTGTCCCAGAGGGTCGCGTGGCAGAACGCGGCCTCACCATGACATTGCGTGCGACTATTTACGAGCGGACAACCTCCGTCTTGCTCATCCTTCCTGTACGCGTCGTTGAGCCTCGTTCCTTCTCTGAAACGCTTCTCCCGTTTGGGCTCCGAATCGGACCGCGATGTTCCTTCCTGTTCGATGCAACCTGTTACTACTTATTGCCTCTGTCCTTCGTCCATTGATTCTAATCGCTTAATGCACACAAACCACAGGCTCTAGGCTTTCGTAGGGCGAAGTCCTTTTCACATCGACCACCATGAATGAAGAATCAGGTAATTAAGGGAGCACCAAAATATTTTACAAACAACATCAATCCTGATTAATAGATCTTCCTAAGGAGGATATCGTCTGACAATTTCGCCGGTAAAAACAGGCCCCAAGGGTCGCGTGGCGCACGCGTGCTTGACAGAGAGTATTGCGTGCAGCATTTTATGAGCGGCCGTCGGCGAAGTCGCACATCTTTCATGCACGCATCGATGCCCTTCGACGCTAAATGCTCCATGAAAGGTTGTTCACTTTCGAAACGCATCGCCGGCTCCTTCCATCGCCTCCGCTTGAAACTCACAGGTGGTCTTGTTCTTATTCGTACCGTCTTACCACTCGGTGATACCGTGCTTTCACTTTACCTCGGCCTGGAACTCCTGAAATATCGTATTTTATCCGGCCGCGATCGGTTTCTTCGTGTAAATGATACGAAAATCGTGTATCGGGCTCGAGGCCTCTTATGCTCGGTGTACGCTTCGTGCGACGCATTTCACTCGGAATTCGCAGATTCGGTATGTTTCGGGTGACCGAGGCAGATTACCCTCGGTTTGGGGGCAATAAGGTATAATCCAAATCTAAGCGACCTAATCCAGACCGGGCAAGTTATCTTCTCAAGTCGAATTCTTCTGCATGAGGAAACGAAAGTGGCTCCCTTATCGCGGAAGGGATCGATTCCATAGAAGAATATCCCACAACTGATGGTGATTAATGCAAAACCGTTCGTGGTGATCCCACAGTATGTGACAGGAAATGAGCGACACATCCTCTTAAGCCCTCTAATAATCCATCGATCTGTTGAAGTTACACACCTGCCTCCCTTGTTCTTAATATGCGCAGCATAAGTGCAAAGTATATGAGGCCAGATCTCGCCACTGATAATGATAAGCCCCGTCCCACCAATAGGCTATTTTTCACTTTGGTTTTAGGTTTGAATAGTTGTGATTATTTTTTATTGTATTTTATCGTCACTTGCAGAGTATTCTTTATACCTGATTTCCCTTTGTATCTATGTTTCAGTGGTGATGCACAAAGACAAAGAAGAGAATTCGCACCACGACTCGCATTACAGAGCGAGGGAGTTAGCCGCGTTTGCTGCGTACGACCACCATCATCTTGACGGCGAAATGTTCCTGCAGGTAAGCAGCTAGAGAGTGTCACACTATGCAAGATTAGCCCACTTCATTCAGTACCCAGGATACCTCATGAATAACTGTGGTTCCAAGCTATAGGTACCTCATACGTTCAACTGTTTAAGCGTTTAAAAAAAAATCAGCCCCTAGTCCCCCGAGCCTGCACCCAACCGTCATCCGATCCTCCCAACCTCCAGTTGGTCCGCCACCAGAGGTTGGGGCCCGAAATGAGACGAAAGTATATCGAAGGGAGCGGGGCGAAATTAAATCATCGCGAGTGAGAGGAAAAGACAGGAAGAGTCGAAGAGCGAGAACGGAGAGAGATATCCGGCTGATGAACCGGCTATGAAACCGAGGCGTACGAGGTGTCTATTCCTCCAAAGTATGGAAGGGTATATACACGGATTAATGGCGGTGTATCATGCGAGGCTATTACGTTCCCTTTCCTGCGTTTTAGCTGCACATACACGGGAGGAACGTAGTGAGGGTGAGACCAACCGTGGTCGGGGTGGGACGTATCGCCGGGAGTGGGGAAAATCGTCGAGGGGCGGGAGGGGAAACGATACCGCTCGCGCGTACCGAAGCGGTGCCCGCGATTCCATGCTATCGAACGATTCCTGCCAGCATCTATAACAGCCGGTTATTAATTGCCGGCTCGTTAATTGCGTTATGTAGCTCGTGCCGCGAACTGATTCCTAGACGGGACACTGACAGCCCTGGGGGCGACGTGCACCATCTTTAGGCCCTCTAGCGTTATGACGTTGATGGCCCATGTCAGGTGGCATCCAATAGATTTCATAGGGCTCGGTATGGATATATCTCCAAATATAGCGTTAAGAATTTGCAAGATTACAATTACTTCATTTAGGGTGATGTTTTAACTGCCATGGTCCCTAAACTGAAAAGAAGAATTCCTATACCTGCCCGCCCCCTCCCATTAAGTAAGAATATTTCTCTTAGCTACCTCAAGTTATACCAAGAGCAGAACGGAGTAACAATAATCCATTGGGCGAAATACCTTACGGGGCAGGCAGCGCATCCCGCGCGCGAAACCGAATCCGATAAAAGTTTCATTCGCAAGCACTTTCAATAACTTCACGGGGGCCAGGCGTCGCGGAGGAGTAGATGAAATTAACCGTGTACAGCCGGGCCCTCATATTTTCTATAATTCGCGAAGTTCCTTGAACCTGTCCTTCCGAGGACTTCCCTTGGCCTCCTACGCCTTTCTCCCTTCCCAGTCTCTGTCTGCTCCCACCCCCCTCCGTCCCTCCCCCACGTGGCCCTACGTTATGCGGCGTTTTGCCGATCCTCATAAAGTTTACGAAGCCCGACGGTAAATCCGGTTTATGACAAGTCGACCGCCACCACCAGGCACTCTCGAAATTACGGCTGAGCGATCGAATTTTTATGCTTCACCATCCCCCTCCCCCCTCCTCGCCCTCTCTGCAATTATAGTGTTTTGAAAGGACATCGCTTTTGCCAGCTTCGCGGTGTCCATTTGGTTGCACTTTACGATGGAAAATGGCCCCTTTTCAACTCGACTTTTGCTTAAACGATCGCGCGTACCAGCCCGACAGCGAAAGTGATATCATTGCGTAATTTAAACAAAAGGAAATCGAGTCCCTCGGTCACTCCCGCCGGAATATTTAAGGCAATTTCGTGGATAACGATCGCCGTTGCTCGCAGTTGGCGTGCACGGAGATACTTTTCTGCTTAATACTTACGATTTTCTCGACGGTATGCGGATACATTACTCCCGCGAAGGTTTCCTCGCGCGAGACAGTTACTGCGCGTTTTCCAACACTCTCGCCGCATTCCCGCGGCCAGAAAATTGCATTCGTTTCTCCGGCGGAGGAACTGTAAATCTGTCAGCGAGATTTGGATATACAAACTCCTTTCTTCCTTCCCTCCTTTACGGGCAATAGCAAGGAAACATTTGCTCAGTTGATGAAGATTCCCAGGTCAACAGTTAGGTGCCCCATGAGACCTGAAGTCATTACCGGGAATCGTTCCAGGCACATTACCCAGTGTTATCCAAAGCCACCCACAAGAATGTCTTTCCAAAAGACGCAGAAAGCCAACGTCCCAACGTAGACTCATCGATTCCATTAATCAGGAGGAGGGGGGCAGGCAGCGCGCTATTAAAAAAAAAGGAGGACGATGTTTCTTTTTCCCGGGGTCGCATCATTCACCAGTCGCAGTGTCAAGAAAAGTATGTTCGAGTTTCATAAAGGAAAGCTGAGAGAGGCGCGCTCTCTCCACAGGGGGGCGCGTATCGTGCGTTGCGCTCGGGGTGATAATTTGCAAGAGCTGGCAGAAATGGATTGGCAAAGTATGTTCTTCTCGCCGATTGAAAAATCCCCCTTTGGCCGGGGAACAGTGTGTTTTATTAGTTTATCTCAGCGATTTCAACCTGTTCCAGGACGGGCCCGGACTGATTAATGCTGATACGCGCCCGTGTTCGCGGGGATAAAAACGAGATACCCGAGAAACCTGCCGCCCAATATTATTGTTAACGAACGAGGATGGATGGCGGCCCGGTGAAATCAATGTTGGGAACTCCCTGGCTCAGGAAAAAATGGCGCCCAGTGGCAATTGGAACACTAAGGAATCTGTGACACTCTATAAGCGTTTCCTCTCCCTTGCTGCACATTCCTTTCCACACCCTAAGATATCAGCCTGATTTACTTTTTAGATTTCCTAACCTCAAAATCTTAGGTTATCTTTCCTAATCCTTCCTCACCAAGTGTTCACACTATCCAGTATCGCTAAGCTCATGCCCAGACAACGATCGACATCCGCCTACCTATTCATTAGCTCTGTTATCGATAGGAGAGACCACGCGGCTAAATTTACCGTGCTCCTTGAGCGGTTCGCAAGCGTAGTAGGGGAATCGAGGATTTTTAGCCGTGCTTTAGTACAAATCACGCCTCTCGGTGACGTATCGCCGCGAAAGCAGCCATTTTGCTCTCATATTTTTTATTTAATAGCCAACAGGCTATCGTGTATCGCATTAATACGCCAACCACACCGCAGTAGCGGTAAAAGAGGGTCGTGGTCAGGAACAACCCCCGCCACCGGTAACCCGTAATCATAACCGAGCTATTTTTCTTCCTTCTGCCTCTTACTATGCCCCGACTATACTTAGACGGTCACCAGTTCCACTGAACTTCCATACGCCGCCTACATCCTTGGGATCCTTTTGGGCACACGTCTCGTGAGTCAATTGGGACTCCAATTCAACCAAAACTTAATGCAACTTGTTCAAATCATGAATATGTTATATAAGAAACCTGTTGTTATGCTTTATATAACAATTGATTACCCCACCCTGCTGATCTAACTAAATAAATAAAATACATTTGTGCGATGTCTAACGTTACGAGGGCAATTTGTATAAGGTTGTATAATAGGCTCATAGCGAGGCTTTTCCATCGAAAAATTGCTGGATACTTATCAGGCTATAGTCTTGCAAGAATGTTTGCAAAGGGCGTTTCTTTTTCCTTATCAATAAAGCTACTAAGCTAGACAAAACTTACTAAAAGTACACATATCCATTTCTATTGAGAAGATCTTAAGTTGAAGTTGTTCAAGTTTGAGGGATTCCTCGAGACCGACCAACTCATCGTCGGTTCAACGACAGGAAAACAGCCAGGACGAAGTTGAGCAATCAGCTAGGAGGCAGAAGGGGCAGACATGCAAGCATCAGCAACAAGTAAGAACTTGAAGCGTGGTGATCTGCTGCTCAAGTCGATGGTGAGCTACTTGCGCGAAGCAGAATTCAATGTTGTGGCAACGATTTCCTAGAAATATTTTCTAACGGACCACTGTTCTTCCTTGGGTAGCTTGTATTGTTGGAAGCGAAGGCTCATCAATGATGTATTACAGTGGCACGGAAGCCAATACTTCTTACAAATTGTACCTACTCGTCCTAATTGGATACACATCGTTCTGCGAAGGATTTCAGACCTTCCTCTATTCGTGGTCGGTAACAGTCAGGCATCGTATCGAGATTAATCAAACAAGATAGCCGACAATCTGCATTCGCAATCGAAAACCGTCGCACAAGAGGAACCAAGTGATTGGGCAGGCAGGTGTCGAAGCCCACTGAAGAATGAGGAGAGCGTGTGCTGTCAGTACAGTGGCCGCTTGTCCGTTAAATGAACTTCCATTTTGGTATCAAGTGTGTTCGTAAATGGTCACAGAGGGTATCCTGGAGACGATGATCCAGGATACAATCTATGTTACAGAAGACAGACAATAGCTTTTTCTTGAATTTTTTGTTGTCAATGCTTGATTGTACAGAACCATTTAAAAGTGCTATTATGACACTTACGGCTATATTCTGGATCACAAAAGTAATTAAGGAACGACAAATATGGCAATCAGGATCTTTTGACGCCAGTAGTTAACAATATACGTGGCACCACATTTGAATCATCCTGTAGTGCCACTGTTACACAATTTCCTGTCAAAAAGGAGGATAATAGAAGACAAATTCTATATTCACCCAGAAATGATTCGCCCAAAGAATAAATAAGTTCTGTTTAAACCGTTCCGAAATAACAGCTCCTAACCCATGATTGCGTTCCTTCATACCGTAATGGTGGTTAAGACTGATAACCGGAAGTCAGGCGCAAGGGAAAACGAGGCGATCGGCAGAGTGTAGTGAGTCAGTGAGACACGGGCTGAGTCAAAGGTAACTGTAGGTTAGGTGGGTGCAAGGGATGGGATGATGTGAGGTTAGGTTGGTGGTCGTCGGGGCTCGCCTTGGTCTGGCACCGCTAGTCCTTCCCGTATTGATCGCGTGCTCCTTTCCTCCCTTAGATACCACCCCCTTTTGCGCCTTACGTATCGCCAGCATTGCTCTTACCTTGGTGTCGACGTTACCGAGACACTGGCCGTGGATCCTTGAATTGGCGACGCTCGTCGTTTCGCTGAAATCATCGACCGAATGACGTCAGTTCATTCTACTAACTCGTTTTTTTATTCTTCATTTTACCCCTGCAACACTGACCTCTTTCTTCGTCAGCGGTCTAAAACAGCGTAACCTGCTCCTGGGGGTACCAAAAAGAGATTTAACGATACAGCGCTGTTCAAATGTCCATGATGGAAATAGGGGAATTCAAACTGTATAGCTTAATCGGTGTGAGAGAAATAAAATTCAATGCTTGCCGCAGAACGACGCAAGAACCGGGTATAAGTACCGCTGCTGCGGATGGATGCAGACGTAATTAATCATTCGCGGCCGTAAAACACTTTCGAGCGACTTTTGCCGGTCGACGTTTTCCGGAAGTGCGCCGTCTAGCCGTCTGAACTGACTCAAACGTTAAAAAAAAAGCCGCAGAATTTTTTCGATATTATTTTTACAGCAACACGGCAGCCACTTCCACCCCCCAGTGTCCATAATTAATTACACGACCGCATAAAATCTTTCATGTAGGCCATTAACGTCGTTAATTATGATTTTATGCGCCTTATCATCAGGGTATATAAAAGCGATGTTTGTTTGAGCCGCAGCAAGAGATAACTTGACGCAAGGACGAAGAAAATTTTTAGTGTGTTCTGTAACGTCTAATTCGGTGGTATTCGATTCGGCAACACCGAATTCGGTGGCATTCGATTTGGTAACCCCGAATTCGGTGGCATTCGAATCAGCAACGCCCAATTTGGTAACACTCGATTCAGTAGCGTTCAATATGAAAGCATTGAATTTGGTATCGCGTATTCCGCAAAAGTTCTAATTAAAACGAAACATCAAATTGAAAGAGAAATTAATCCATCCGGATTGCACAACTGCGTTTCGTTTAAAAACGGCAACACATTACGAAGTGAAAAACGTCTTTCTGAATCTATATAGAATAGTTTGCGTGTACAGTGTGTTATTATTTATATAAAACGCATAAGTGAGAAATTTATGTAAGTACTTGCACGTTGATCCCTATACATAATAATGCCTAGAGGCATGTTAATCGCCGACTTGTAATGAATTATGTGTTAATTAAATTGCTTTATAATTGCATTTAGTACTCGTAAACGCAATCTCCGCGGAATAAAGGTCTCCTTCTATTTGTATTAATGAAATTCCGTGCGCCGTACAGAAACGTACGTCGATTATCTGATTTATATATGTGCCTTGCGCATCAAGCCACGATTCCATTAAACTGTACGATAATTAACGAGAATAGTAGCAATTAATAGTACCTTCTATCTCATTGTCTAATTTATTACGGCTTGTTTTCCGATAGCTATCTGTAACACGTATCTATAATATGCGCAAGTTGTAAGAAATACAAATTGGCGTTTAATATTAAAAAGGAGGGATATTTATAATGGCGCTTTAAAAATGCTAAGAACCGCGTGCTCTCCATATTTCACTTTCACAACCCTTTGTTTGCGCTTTACCATACCCGATCCCCAGGCTTTCAGTTTCAAAGTAACCAAAGAAAAATGGCTCGTAATCTTGATATCGTGGAATTCATACGCCGCGCGGAGCGTTAACGATGCGCACGAGCGAAAAACGAATTAAAAGGGAAATTACACAGGAGGTAGCCAACACTGCGGCATCGAGAGCTGTAATTCCGATCCTAGTTATTTCTAGGATCTGCATACACTAGCCCCGTGTCCGTGCCCGTGACTTCTAGTTGCATGAGCGAAGAAAATGGAAAGATTTCGTGCGTGAAGTATTATTGGCGACCCGCTAATACACGAGAGTCAAGGTGAGGATGAAGGGGTATTAGAAGTTCACGCTTGGACGGAACACGCGAGTACTCGCAACCGGCACGCGACTGATTTGCTGGTCAGCTCACGCGAGAAATAAAAATCCGTCAATTTTCTTTCCCTCCTCCTCTTTTCACCCTCCGATGCTCTTCCTGGATCACAGACACCGACAATTCAACAGCGGAAGAAGCATCACAAGCATTTATTATTTTTCATTCCGTTCCCTTCTCCATTAGGTACATCTTGTCCACCTCTTACTATACGTCCTATTTTCTGGCCCTCGCGCTACCAAGTTCGAACACAATCGCCCCGATTAGAGTAGATCCCAGGGGGGTGGTGTACTCCACAGAAATGGCCATGTCGGCCATTTCGAGGGGATGAAAGTGGGGGAAGCCGGCGAGAAAATCCTATTACAGCTTACATTCATGGTACAGGGGGCTCGATTGACGCTCACGAAGACTCACCCTCAGATCCGTATTGACGCAACCGCCAGAGGAGCCCACCCTCCGAATTAACCAATCAAATCGCAGCATCCGTCGCGCATGCGATCGCTTCGATATCCTCCCCCGGGTCAATCGGTTACGGTGTCTAGTGCACAGGGATAGGCTCCGAGGCGTCTCCTTTTGGGGGTTGTCGCGAGCGTGGAGGGGCCACCATGCAAGGTTACGTCTGGGATCCCTTTCTTCGTGTCGTCAGCCTTCTACTATTTAACAATCACGCCCATCTCCCGAAACGTCACTATGAAGGAAGAATCGGTGGAAGGACGTCAGTACCGAAGGGTATCAGCGAAGAAGCGAGTTTGTCTTCATATTTCAGAACAATAAAGTCTGTCTGGCGTGCCTGGTACGGGCGCCTACAGTAACGGGTCGAAATAAAACAAAACAATACACATTTAGCTCGAAACAAAGCCGAGTAGACGAGGTTTAAACGGCTCCCCCTGACGGGCGATATAACTCGACCGTTAAACTAGGACGGATATTTCGGGCTTCGATACGGGCGTTCGAGTTTCGGGCTCGTTTTGGTATTTGGAAGCCGGTATATCGGGGCATCGATAAATGGGAAAACTTTCCGGAACGTTTTCGAGCTGGCGATCCTTCATTTTCGGAAAGGAAACGAGCTTTCACCTGCGTTTTTTCAGCATGACGTAGATTACCTCGAACGGGCATGTTTCGAAATAAAAATTATGCTTCCTTCTCTTCTGTTTGAGCTAGTTTGATGACCCACTTTTGACGGATAACTTTAGGGCATACTGAATTTGGGTTTCTCCCTTCTTATGCCGCTGTGAAGTAATACTTCTCGACGGACGTCACAATAATTCACCCACGATCATAAAATGTGAACATGTAAAAAAATTTGAAAAATAATTCGTCTGTTACAGGCGCTGAACGGGTTCCTGCTAATCCTCACTTGCGACGGGGAAGTGTTCTTCGCCACCCACAGCATAGAAAGTTACCTAGGCTTCCATCAGGTACAAATACATCATAGAATCTTAACTAAAGGCCTGCCAGTAAACATGTCGTGGATGAACACACCTAATTTCAATAAAAATCACTAAGGAAAAGGATGATGTGTAGGTAGATAGATAGGTTAGGTTACCCTTGTTATTAGCAGCCATGCTTGAACATAAATAGAAGACTATATCTCTGAAAACTGTGTGTTCAACATGCCTAAATGCACTTTATGTTTGATGAGACAGACAACCGAAGCCAAAGAATACCCTAAATTAGCAATAAGACTTATATGCATATGTTTCCCTAGGTAGTCACAGTTTCAAGACTTTAGAACTCCCTAGGATATCAAGACACCCCAGTTCCCGTCGTCTAACCTCAAATGTCGATCACGTGTTCCCTAACCTCGCGGAAGCAGCGTATTTATTCGACAGAACGGTGATATTTTCCCATTGTCCCCTCATTATAGTGTAATTCGAGGTACAGTACCTGCACCCTTCGGTGTTGGATTATCTTCAGTCGACTTGTGTCCACACCCAACACTCCCTGGTCACGCCAGGCCCGTCAACTTCGTTGTAGTTGTCACGTTTACGCAAGCATCATCCCCCTTTCGCTTACAGAAACGCACCCTTTTCCCTTCAACACGACGATGGACGTACATTTTTCAAAAGAAAATAGACGGTCATCGAGGCTAGGCGACCCTCTTAGCACTTACCCGTGGCTCGTCCTCCTCCGTGTCGCGGATCACTTTGTTTCCGCCCCCAATTATACGTTAACCCTCCGTAATTCTCTTCAACTTCAATGTGACGTTTCCGTGTGCTTCAGCTTTCTTTGACACCCTGTTAGGGGAAACTGGGTAACGCCTAGTTTCCCTGGCAGTGGGTGTCACGGCTACTTGCTTGAACAGATGCGGTAATCAGGGTAAACTAGACATCCTCTATTTGCTTGTAAATTTGGGCTGAGATAGATTAACGGTCCTTCTGGAAAACGTCATCCCTTTTAAGGGGTAGTTGACCCCTCAGAAATACGTCCAGGCGAATTCTCAGTTAAGTGTCAGCTAGGGGATACAGAAACTCCACGAAATCAAGAAGCAGGTGGATTCGACAAAGAAAAAAGTCATTCGCCTTTCCATCCGGAACAGAACGATATCGTTCAACCCCCGGTGAACACACCGAAATGCGATCTGCACGCACGTCAACCACGCACGCGAGTGCAACATATTGCGGGAGAAAAATGCAGGAAAAAAAGCCGAGGACGGAGAAAAAAATGACGGATGATGATTTCCCAACACACACACGATGAATGTACACCAGAAACGCACGCGAACGCTTTTGTGCATAAGGTGTAATTGCAGGAAACGCCGGATGATGATTTTCCGATTCGATGATCCTGCGCCTCTTATAGGACAAAGGAAAACGCGTTACAATTTCGCGTTCTTTGTAAACAAATCTCGGAACCGCGTTGTCGTTTTGTCAACCGCGGGATTCTGTTTTTTGTTTGTAAATTTTCAAGAAACAGAATCGACGAAACAATTCCAAATAATTCAAATGTTATTTGAGGTTCGTTTTGCAGGCTCTGAAAGTCCTGAAAGTATTTAAACGGTGTTAAAACCTCCTCAAAATATCGCGGGCATCTACATGCACCCCTTTTTCTCCGCATTCTGCCTCTCAATCGCGTTTAGCGGGTGATTTGTTTATATAAGGGACGGAAAAGCCAGCCATGCGGCTCGCAAGTATAATTCCTCCGGTCGACTTTGCGCCAGCATTCATTGAGATGTAACCAGGCACGCAAACGGTTCACACACACGTCACAATACCCGGGGAAACGATGATTTTTCCTCCCGATTAGGGTATATTTAAGAGAAACGAAGCGTATCGCGATTAATAGGCGACTGCGATATCCACGAGGGCGGGTTTGGGTTAGGTTTGGCTTGAATATTCCTCTCCCTTCGCTGTGGTGTTTTAATAAGCGGAGTTCCTCAGCAACGCACAATGACATCAACATCTTTCTGTCAGCAGCAGGAACCTCATGGTGAAGCTTCTCTAGCCAAAGACTGAAGAGCCCTAAATGCTGAGCTTCCGTGAAAAGATCACAGAGGGCGCTTAACACTTCTCGGCGCTGTGTCCATTCAGACGAAACGGGGCACGCAAACGCGATCCGGCGCACACATTGTAAAGAAACAGGGGCCGATGATTTCCCGACTCGATGACCGTGTATCCGAGCCGACGTAATCGCGGGGCGTCTCGGATGACGCGATTACACGGCCCTGTAACTCGGCAGAAAGCGTGCCTGCCCCCCTCCCCTTGTGCTGCAACCCAGGACCAGGGAAAAACCGCGTAATGACAGCGTCGGGCCGCAATGTTCCCCGTAGTAATTCACAAACCCAGGACCCCGGACTCCTTTAGTTCCATATCTCACGCGAGAAACGTCGTGGCAAAGAGGGAAAAAACCCGAGGGAAACGGGTGGATAGAGAGGGGTGGCGGTCGCGATTGTTCACGGAGTTGGCACGCGGCTTAATTGGCCTGATAGAGTCGATTCAATGCTCAACGAGCCTTTATGCGGCCCGTGACCCGCGTCGGATAAAAGTAATAACTTAACTGAAAGGTCAAAGGGTGCTTATCGCTCGCGGGACCGACAGGGAAAATCAGCTGAACCGGGGAAAGAGGGTGGAGGTAGGAGAATTCCTGAAATAACGAAGGAGGTCTTTTACTCTAATCAAAAAGCCGCCAAACCACTTCTTTCACTGACAAATATCCCATTGTCACACAAAGATGCCTACTTGCCACAACCCCCTAGTCACTCATCCTTTTGTCTTTCTCTTACTGGTCCCATTTTCAAAAGTACCATGTGCACCAAACCTCTTCCTGCAGTTGCCTCCAACTGTCTTCGCATGTAAGGCCCAATCGAGGGTCCGGCAAAGGTATCACGCCCGCTAAAGGCGCATTCCCATCGGGAATCAATTGGCCGCGTTAACTTTAAATACAGCCTAGCCGGCGCAACGAGCGGCCGATTCGCACGCGCTGAATTATGTGGCACATTTTGACAATTAATAGCCGCTAATGAAGACGCAATCGGCTTGGCCCTGGAGCACTCCCACATCGCCCTGGATCCACTCTGGCCCGCTAGGAGGATACAAAGAGATCGAAGGGGGTGGAAGGGCACGTCCATAACTCTCAGGCGTAATTGAGAGCTCAACTTTCGGTACCGCCGCGTTCCGGCTCGCATTATCGCACACACCGGCTCTCGTATCGCGCAAAAACGCGCACGCGTGTTCGTGCTCAGGCCCCGTAAGAAGGTTTCATGCCCGCTGAATGCGATGGAGCCGGGTAGGGGGCGGTGGACGCCGGGCGGCTTTCGATAATTAATGCGACCCGCGGATTAATTATTATTAGCCGGCTGATTTGTTTCAATTTGTAGAGGGTCCTTTGATCGCGCCGAATCGTGTTTCCGTCGATTTCACCCGGCGTCCCGGCTGATTTATCACCCCAGCTCGCGGACGCGCGTCGGGATTTACGTGAACGCGATCGAAGCGCAATTCGTTCGCCTGCCTGGCGTTGTCTTTCGTTCTCTGATGCGTCTCGAGGATGTAGGCGGTGCTTTACAGGGGGCCTCAGTCCGATTCGTTTCTCCGTATGGCGTTACCTTTCGATTTCGGATCGAACCGGGACCGACATATTTTGCTCAGTAATGTGGACGCAGTTGAAATACCAAAAGAGGCCTTACAGACCTTGCGGGTCACTATAGGTGTCACACCAAAGCCCCTTAGTTCCTTCAACATCAGGAAAGGAAGATACACTGCAGATAACGCAAAGTTCCTGGATAAGGATACTTGGAATCTCCTTCTGAAACGTTCTCTAGAGGAACACTGTCACAGGAAACAGGAATCTTTCCCCAGAATCGCGCTGACGAAGTCGCATTGGGCTCATCGTCATCGTGAGATCAGAGGGAGGAGGTAAAGTTGGCGAGGTGAAGGAACAGGACGGGCAGACAGGACAGAGACGAGAAGGGGGGCAACGGGTGGCGGAAAAAAAGAAAATAGAGCAAAGGAAGGCGAGGCCTTTCGCATTCTTCGCAGGAATGTAAATCAAGTCTGCCAAGGGAGCGGGACCGCTTCGATGCCGGCGGGGGTGCGCTAGCGTCTCCACTAAATAATTACAAGCTCTTAATTAACGACGAGGGCCGATCGTAAAGCCATCCACGACTCGGCCGCTTCGTCCCGCGGATGCATGTTTCGAGATTATTTAAACGAGCAATGGTAACAAACGTTACCCGGACCTTACCGGCAAACCGCCCGTCGCTGGTAACTGGCCGCAGAGTTCCAGGGGAAAAATAAATGTGAACGAACCGCGGGGGAAAATAAAAGAGAAAATAAGGGTGGGCGAGAGGAAGAGGATAGGGTGGGGTCAACGAATTCGTATCCCAGCGCAACAAGCGAAGCCTTGTTCGAAGATTGTATTGTTGATTCTGATCGACCGTAGAAGAATCAGAGAGTAAAAACATGCTTTGGTCAGGTCAATACTCAAATAGCAATACCTTCCATTTCTAAGCTGTGAAAACATTGCAGTGAAGTTTAACAATTAAGATCAATGCACTAATATTGTAGGTTAAACAACTTACAGGACACGACTTATGTGCCATAATGAAAGCAGTATTTGACTGATTAGAATGCAACTTTGTGCGTTTAGTCTATTTCTTCTTACCTCTTGTATCCATAAATAAAATTAAAAATTTAGAAAATATTCTAAGAACCGAATATCCTGATGCATAATTATGCTACACCACAGTGATTGCGGATGGCGTCCACAGATGGCGCTAGTGGCCAATGTCCAGGTGTCGATATAATTCCATAAATCACGCGTCGTCGGAATAAATCACGTATTAATGAAAATTACACGTACGCGCGTTCCCGTGGTTTGATATACGCGGACCAGCCGTGGACGGGAATAAAATTGGCCGAGCCATGTTGGCGGGGCGGAATAAAGGGCAACGTGAAGCAATTACACGTCCACTGTGTCCCAATGAAGTATGGGGGCTAGCTCTGGCTGCTCGATTACCACGGAAATCGTGTGTATAACCCTTTAATTAAAATTAGAGCAAACGGAATGCGCAGCGGGGTTGCGACTAGACCGGCTCGGGGAAACCCGGTACCCCGAGACTTGAATTCATTGGACCCCATGGAGAAAAGGGCTTCAGCGAGACACACCGAGCCTTCCCCGATACGCCTGCGACTCGCTGCGTTCGTATATTTATTGAGAGATCGAGTTTTATGGGCGTCGAGTATTTCTGCACCCGGGGAGCGGGCAGGGGAACGCGTGTTCCTCGGTGTCGTTGTGTGTCTTCTTGTTTCTTGCTTGCTCTTGGCTTGCTCGACTCGGTTCCAGGCGTCGTGGAACCCTTCCTCTGAAGAGGGCATATCGAATCACTTGAAATCTTCTTAATGGGGATATAGTGTTGGGATACTAGGGTTTGCTAAATTTCATGATTCCATCGATGTTCCAAAATCATGCGTTACATGCTCCCAAGTCCGCGAATCTCCATAATTCCGTGAAAACACAATTTTATGGTGAATTATCTTGTTCCTGGCACCTGAATCTCCATAATCCCAGCGGGAGTACGAGAATTCCCGTCAAGTAATCTCCTCGCGGACATATAAATCTTCGTAATATGGACAAGACCACGAAATCCCACACAACACCTCGCAGTCATGGGTCCACTGTAATTCCCTAAAAAAAATGGCGGGATTTCGCCTTAAATCGGCCGACGTTTCCACGAACCACTGTAATTCCGGGCGAAACAGCAAAAGTTTCGAGTCAATAATTTCGAGTCGCCCCGAAGATTTCGCCATTACCGTCCCGCTGTAGTATCGCAACAGGGGGATAGTGTGAGTAACATGGAAGTCGTGAGATCCGTGCTCCGCCGACACGAACGAACAGTACGGGAAGGTGCAACTACGTGCAGCTACGCTGTTCCGCCTATCGGAAATGCAACGTACCTCGAAAGCCACCGTTGCCTTCTATCGCGTGATTTATTATATTATTCCCGGCTAGCCGAGCCTCGACGACTATAACCAGCTAATGGCCTATCGCGACAGTTCGACCTGCTCTTCCATGAGCTGCATCGCGAAAATTACGGAACTGTATAATCATCACTGACGATCTTTCACTCCCACATGTACATCATCAAATACTATCCTACATTCTGCATTGTGCTTTGTCTCCAAAAGCTGTAGAAATTCACATGCCCATTTTTAAACAACCTCGGAAATCTCCAGTTCATGATCCTACAGTGTTAGGAGCTATCATGATTCTGCCAGACAAAGAGCTAGAAATGATACTTCTCCACTCCTGAGGGCAACAATTTCCTCTCTCCCCGTCGCAGTTTCCCTTTTCACAGATAACGCTCAACAAACCCTTGCTCCTAGCCTCTTACAACATTGCAAAGCACCGGTCTTCCTATTTCTACGGCTGCAAGAGCGTACACGGTCCAGCGGCTAGCATCCGTATCATTTCCACCGGCTGATTTATTACATTATTCCAGGCGTCGAAGGCCGGACAACCGTGGCCACGGAACAACTTGGCCAGTTAATTCGATCTATTTTCTAGTCTGCCTCCAGACAAGGGGAGGTTGGGGGCTGCGTTGTCAGCCGATCATCCGATTGGGAGTCATACGCGTACCAGCTCTATTCGCCAGACGGAGAGAGAGCTGCCAGTCTTCCCACTGTTCGTTTTTGTTGAACTGAGGAACGAGGAAACTATGGGTTTCTCGTGCACACGGACTCATCGTCCGTCGCAGGCTAGGCGGGATTAATTATGCGCGATAAAGTGCGTCGGACACGTGTAGCTACATGTGCTGTATGCGCGCCTATGTCGCCGTCGCGACGTCACGACCGATCAGATATTTCCTGAAATAATGCCGCTACCTCTGGACGTCTCTTGCCCTCCACCGTTTCGTCCAACCACCGCTGCGTGGGTCGTACTGTCTGGCGGGTCGCATTCAAGGGGTACAGGTTGTTGGAAGAACGTTGGGCAAACCGGCTAGACCGTTTTGATTGTATGCGTGCTCTAAATGGATTTGGAGCGAATGATTTTCTAATTCTGCGTATGCGTGGGTGTACTAGAAGTCGTGTCCAGTAATAGAATTGAATTCGCACGATTAGTGTAAGGTTCACTGAAGTTATACAATAACTAATGTTCCATAGATATCCACGAAAGATAGAAATATTGATTATGAAAGTACATTAGATAGTCAGTAATAAATAAACAGAACACAATAGAACTCCGATTTTATATACGAAAGTTTTTGTGTAAATTAAATGGTAAATAAAATGTTTGGAATGTTTTCTACTGGCAAAATACAATGCCGAATATTCATATTATGGAAGCATGAGTAAAAAAAAGGATAAAAAAGAACTTTTGATTGCTTCCCTTAGCAGAGCATGGTTTCGATCCACGGACCTCTGGGTTATGGGCCCAGCACGCTACCACTGCGCCACTCTGCTGTTGTCAATCATGTTTCCTTAAAACAACTTATATTCAGTTAGGCAGGGTGAGGGACAAGAAATCAATAAAATCCAATCCTGAAGAATAAAGATAGACGCAATAGTGTATAAATATTAATAACAAACCTGTCATGTTAGTATGAAAACAAATCTATTCACGTATTACGGTTAGAAATAGTGCCTGTGAATAGTTTCAGTAAAGGTTGTACATCATGAGACATTTATACAATAGGGGATGCAATCCCGTGTGTACATCTACTCGAAAAATCATTTGCAAAAACCTACATTTAAAACAAAATAAAATATGTTTGACTAATACATATTTTAATACAATGATACACACATTGGCATAGTAATGAAGTGAATTAAAAACTTTTTTTTCAAATTAAGTAGGTGGAAAATTATTTCCAAATTGTTTCCAACGAAGCAGAGTGGCGCAGTGGAAGCGTGCTGGGCCCATAACCCAGAGGTCCGTGGATCGAAACCACGCTCTGCTAAAATTGAATTCTCTTTTTTGTTCAATTTTTTTCGACTGCAGTGAAATATAAACTTTTTACCAATTTTACGCAACCTTATCATAACGAAACGCAAGCAAAGCATAGATATTTTTATGTGCATTTTAAGTTATCGGTTATCGTACATTCGGCTGAATGTAGCATAATATCCCCGTTTATAAGTCACTGAAAGAAGAAACTTTAAAACAAAATTCCGGGTTCGTCCGTCAAATTTTCAAATAATTTAAAATAAATTACTTAGAGATTTACCTAAAGAAGTTAGAAACAAAAAGGAAAGGAAAAAATAAAAAGAAAGATTTTCCTCTAGCAGAGCGTGGTTTCGATCCACGGACCTCTGGGTTATGGGCCCAGCACGCTTCCACTGCGCCACTCTGCTTTCTTGGTACTGCTTGCAAAAAATTTCCGTGCGGCCGTTAAAAATTTAGTTCCTTAATTATATATCGACATTTTGACAGAGCATCACAACATTTATATTAATATTTTTAGTTCAGGAATTGCTGCATAGTATTCATTAGAAGTATCTCTAAACTGCCATGACTGATCACCCTCAATTTTTCTGTTGCAGTCCGACATAGTCCACCAAAGCGTCTACGAATTAGTACACAGCGAAGATCGAGAGGAACTGCAGAGGCAGTTGATGTGGAATTCTTTTCTACCCGCCGAAAATGCAAGCCTCCCATTGCACGATGCATTGTCACCCCAACACAGCCATCTGCTGGAACGCAGTTTCACCGTCCGCTTCCGGTGTCTTCTGGACAATACATCAGGCTTCTTGGTGAGCTCAATTTTCATTTCATTATATTCTTAAATATACAGAACTTCCTGACCAATTCATCATCGATTATACAAATGTACCATACCTACTGCACTTTGATCCTCACGATCAATTAAACGCCGAAGCATGGCAGGAATATGCAAATGCACCTGACAGATACTTGAGTTAAATAATCGCAATACAAGGCATGCCGGCTGTTTAGCAGCGGCTATCGAAAAGGAATAACACGACTGCACCGGCCAAGCATCGCGCGAGGCTTCTTCACGCTTGCTGCAGCGAAGCGCGGCATACAAAACAGTAATTAATAATTTCACTGTCGTAAAGGAAAAGAGAGAAGAGATGTTGCTCTGCACCGCCGCCTATGTTTCCTTTTCTCTCGAGTAATTGCTTTTTTCAAGTCGCGCCTTGAATACCCCTCTTCTTGCTTACCCACCCCACGTGGCTATCTTCGAATTGGCCTAGTGCCCGCAAAAAGAGGAAGCCATTTACCAGTGCACCATGCGAAGTCCTTGAACATATAGGTGTTCCAAAAAGCACACTGATTTTAGAATTATCAAGGGCAGTGAATTTTTAAAGTACTGCCTTCAAAAGTCTTCAAACATATACTCTATAGAGCTGTTCATCTTTCTCCCGCCGAAAACCGAATCGATATCGAGTCTCAAGTAGCTCCTATATTGCATGCCTTGCTGCAATTCCACGTACATTCCACGAGTACGCAACGTGACTCTCGTTCATTCATCGAAATCTTCACATATACCCATCCACACGGTCACGCGATCCAGGATAATACTTTGACCCCAAGGAGGAGCCTCCGTGTTACTGTCTTCCGTGCGTTTGGCATCCCGTGAAACTCGCCGCCATTTTATAACCCCCTCCCCTCACGCAGGTAGAGCTTGATCGAGCGTAGCACGATAGAGCGTCGTCGTGAGCTATCGATCGGATTTTTACGACATCAAATTTTCATAATTGCTGCCAGAGCCGCACTTAACCTCGCGGCTCGCGATAATAGAACATAATTGTGTAGGATAAGAACTGGTTTCGCCTCTGTTTGACTGTTATTACTGCGTGTGTTTTTTCTTTGCCATCTAGTAGGCGGAATTATGAACATATTTTCGAAGCGGAAGTTGCTTTAGATAGAATTCTTCTAACGTTTTCATCAGAAATTCCACTAGACCCGTTCCTCGTGTCTAATTTGGACCCGACGCAAACCTAAAATATGAGGCGTCGAGGATGATCTGCATAGGTTTCGGTAAAAACAGGGGTCACGTTCGTCTTAACGGGAAGAATGCCTTCTGGTGTCGGTGCCCTTAAAGCTTTTACGATTACAGTTTCATTTTCATAAACGTCAGAGTGGTTGACTTTTTGCAGACTCGACCGTGGCCCGGTCGTATTGTAAGTACCCCTTTCCTCATCCTTGCCCGTTATAGTCTTTCGACTGTCTTTGGTCCACGTATCTCTGTATTTGCTGGTTGTTTGCCGTAAGATAATTAGTGTTTTGCTGCGTCGCGGCTCGCTGCTCCAAAGGCTGAGCCTGGTTTTGCTCAGACTATGATTTATGCATGCTTTCATTCTAGTTGTCATCCTTTAAATTTTTCTTTCTTTCAGCGTCTGGACATTAGAGGGCGCGTGAAGATCCTCCATGGCCAGAACAGGAAGACAGAAGAACCACCATTGGCTTTGTTTGCTCTGTGTACACCTTTTGGCCCACCGTCCCTCCTAGAAGTTCCGCAAAAGGACGTGATGTTCAAGAGCAAACACAAATTGGATCTGGCGCTAGTGTCCATGGACCAACGAGGAAAGATGCTGCTAGGATATTCGGACGCTGAGCTGGCTAATCTTGGTGGCTATGATCTAGTCCATTATGACGATTTGGCCTACGTCGCGAGTGCTCACCAAGAACGTAAGGACACTTCTATTTTTGGTCAATTTTCTCATTTTAAAGATCTTCATTGAATCTCATGATCTTGCTTAAATCTGATTTCAGTGCTGAAAACTGGTGCCTCCGGTATGATAGCATACAGATTCCAGAAGAAGGACGGTGGGTGGCAGTGGCTGCAGACCAGTTCCAGATTAGTCTACAAGAATTCGAAACCTGACTTTGTCATCAGCACGCATAGACCCCTCATGTACTTTCAGTTCCTTTGCTCTAAAAGTACACTTTGCATACCAAGTTATTGGTAACCCTAACGATTTAATATCGCCCACAGGGAAGAAGAAGGCAGGGACCTCCTGGGCAAGCGAACGATGGACTTCAAAGTGAGCTACTTGGACGCTGGATTGACCAATAGTTACTTCTCGGACAACGATAGCTTGACAGGGTCCGTGATGACGCCAACAGTTCCAACGCAGCCAACGTCTCAGCGAGTGAACAGGCGATATAAGACGCAGTTGAGGGACTTTCTATCAACTTGTCGGAATAAGCGTACCAAACTTTCTGCACAATCGTCGGTTTCACCACCCGTCACGCCCACTGTTGCATCCGTGGACTACCTCGCGGCTGATACCAGTGCTGCCGCTGCGGTTGCAGCGGCATATAGCAACTTGAACACCATGTATCCGACCCCGTATGCGCCTACAGCAGTTGCGGCTAGCACGGATCCTTCGTTGACCACGTATATTGGTCATACGGGGAACTACCATCAAACTCTTTACCCCACCACTGCGTTAGACAATAGGTAAGTTTTGCTGATGATGTCTTACCGCGTAGATGGTGATTTAAGATGACGTTGGTAGACGCTGATTTCAGTTTCATTTTAATCGATGCAAATTCTTTAAACTTCTAGGTACCTTACCGCAGCGACGGAGAATCTGTTCCAGTACAGGCCTCTGGGTTCCTATTACCCAGAGTACCACACGAGCACCGCGTACAACGGCTTCATAGATGTCTCACTGCCCACCTATGAGACGCACCAGCTAACCAGCAAAGCAGAGGAGAAATTGTACTGCCAACAATTGGGCGAGTCTCCCAAGTACAGCTATGTAGATACGAGACACCCTAGCAGTGTCAGTGGCTCCCCCTATGCGGCCAGCCCAGTTGCAAGTGCATCAACGATGCACACCGCGACTGCTGACATCAACATTGTGCGCGCCGGCAGCAGACACTCTCTGGAGGGTGGTGCTTCGTCCAGTAACTCGGCTGGAAGTTCGCCGGTAACTGGACCAACGAACGGTGTGCTTACCCCCAAGATAGAGGACGTGAAACCGGAGGTTTACGGAAATGAGGCACCGCGGCAGACTGTACTGATGTGGGGAGCACCTCCTTCGCGTACTCCTCCGAGGAACAACGGTAGTTACAGTCCACCAACGCCGCACTCAACCCACTCGTCTACCCATTCCGCTAATGCTGCTGCTGGAGATCCCTTGAAATCTTTGGCGGAGATGAACTCCATGAATGGGGAGTGTAAATGGAGGCAGACACCTCCCAGCGAACAACAAATCACCGCGCCCAGCTCACCTAGAACCAAGGGGCAGCCACAACAGCACGCGCATCACCAGCAGCAGCAACAGCAACAGCAGCATCAGCAGTATCCGGTGACCACGTCACAGTATCAGGCCGCAGCGGCAGCCGCGGCTGCGGCCGCAGCTGCAGCGGCCAGCACTATTGGATACGCACATTCTCATCCTGGCCATGGCCACGGGGAAGCGGGCTCCGAGGTATGGCAAGGAGTGCAACACCACCACCACTACCAGTACTATCCCTACCACCATCACCACCCCGCACCACCAAGGCACGCGCCCCAGTGAGTGTCACTGCTGCCTCACAGGTTTTAGAGTAATTTCTCCACCGAGGAGTCTGAATTTGAATCAAGTTTAAGTAAATTCTTGACCCGTCCAGGATGTCAGGGTGACACCTCATTTGGTTCTTGTTGGAGATACTTCTCACGAAATTGCAGCCTCTGATTCCTGGATGTGTTAATGATAAATCACTCGTGAAGCAAAAAAGTTTAGACTACGAAGACATGGAGAATTTTTGTAAACTGTACTTTGTCCCTAGGTATTTTACTATTGGGCATGCATGTCGCACATATATTTTTTGCAATGAAGTAGTACCATTAATATATATGTATGTTGCATGTCCACATTTTCAGTTTTTAAAGTAATGTGTTTTTGAAACTTGAATTTGAGCAAAACCACTCGAATCTTCTGTTGACTTCAAACGCACGAGAATTTCTGTAGAGGTGGAATCATAAAACACCACAATGGTAGGATTGACCACCAGTTGGAAAGGGGTTGCAAATAACGGGTGAACGTACTTTCGGTTGCAGCACGCCCCCGTCAGCTGTGGGAACGGGGACGGGAGTAGGCATGGGCATCGGCCCGGACAGCAACACCAGCAACAACAACGTCTTGTACCATCCTCCGCACCACCACCCACAGCATCAGCACGTGGTGGGATCATCAGCGGCGGGAATGGGCCCAACTGTCCCTCAGATTCCAAACCGGACGCCGGGAGTCCTTTGCTGTCCATCTCTGAGGTGACTAACACCCTGCTCAACCAATAGTCTCATCGTGACCTCAACATCGTTTCGTTGTGGTGATGAAGGTAACTTTACTCATTTATAGTAACCTTATGACGCGTTCTTGAAAAAGTACTTAATACCAACTATATTTAATGCCCTACATTACCAATGGATAAGGTATTAAAACGCCATATTCTGTTAAAATGTTCACAGATATCTCTCAGGAGATATTTTCACCGAGGCGGATCACAAAACGCGTGACTGTACCATACAGATAATATCGGTTAAACTGTTAAGAGTATTCTCGCGTATAGTGCTGTAACATAACATACTCATTACATGTATGTATGCCTGATTACGTTAATTCGTCCGTACTGTTAAGTTGCACACGAATGTTCCCCGTGGAACATGCAGTTTCGAGTGTCTTGCTCGTCTATCGTGACGAAAGGGTGATGATTACGGGATCATGTGATTCCATCGAGGTAGCACAAAACTAATCGCCTCGATTCTCATCACGACAAACACAACACACACTGGATTTAGCTTTAGTTAGGCCCTTTGAGTATATTGTGTGATTGTGCTGTACGTACTATCGTTTCTATCTTCTTTCTTCCTTAACCCTTTGCGGTCCATTTTTATTAATAAAACAAACATATATTTTTCCTGACACTGCAATAATGGAATATTTTTATTACCCCCAGATGTAACTTGCAGGAACTTCGAATGGGGACTCGATAGGGGAACGCGAAGGGTTAATGGTGTCATTCCGTTCGTGCATGTAATAATTTGTTTTAAAGGGGTACACATGGATTCTGTGATACGCGTTAGGTAATTGAAACGCTATTATAGAAAGAGAAGTACAGTTGTGTGTTCTGGCCAAGGCGAAAAAGTGAAGCAGAGGAGATAACCATGAAACTCTCGATTTGGCTCGAACCTCAGTCTTGCCAATGTTTCTTTTGTTAATAAGTTTGTAATTTTTGTACTTAATTAATTTATACACGCTATTTATGTACATGTATAATCGACGCTTAGCGAAGCTAGACGAGCCTTCCATAATTCTTATAGATGTACCCTCATTTTGCGAACGTTAACGTCCGTACTCGGGTAACGAAAACTGTGAGAAGAGAACCGGAAGAAAGAGGAAGGGAAAGGGGAAGTCCCGGTGAGAACAGATCGATCGACTTCGAGGGAAGGGGGTTGTGATTTCCATGTTTCGAATCAAGGAGGTCGAAATGGAAACGTGATTTTCTTTTGCGTTACGTTGCAGTATACATATCAGAATGGGAAAGAGGAAGGAAACGACACGGTGTCGTCCTTCTTTCTATTGCAATCTTGATATACATAGAAAGATATATATATATATATATATATATATATATATATATATATATATATTGTATTATTTGCTAGTAGGAACGTTTTAAACCTTATGGATAGTATGGTAATGATTTATAAGGATACCAGCGACATCTACTTCGGATCCACGCGTCTTTTTGAACTTTAATCTACGATTATTCTGTCCTTTACCTACTTCATGTCGTCGTAGTGTTATACAATATACGAACCTATTTTGCTATGATTATTTGTAAACATTCAATCCGCTGATCGGCTTTGCGATAAAACTGTTGAGGCTTGTTACTGATATGGCTCTTTTTAGGCGTGATATGTTGTTTACGAATCCATGGTTGTGATACTATTAAAGTCAGTAAAGAACCAACCGAAGATAATCAAACCAGTTGGTAATTCAGTTTACAACTTACAGTTGCATTCGATCTCTTCCAATTATTACAAATTAAAAATAATAAAATAAAAGTTCGTCGGACAAGAAATAGGGACAATGTCGGTAACAAGATTTGACAATCCACACTGTAAATTCATATCCTTCGACCGTAACAGCTTGAAACTATGTTTCTTTGCAATATCGTACGAAGATCTATTATTTTAAGTAATTGACTCTAGTCCATACATAAAGCGAATTAACGATATCCACTATGCTTAAACTGTAAAAATGTTCTTACTCACAAGCCACCCCTCCCGACAATCTTGCTTGATAAACGAATTACCTCTCCACTGTACACATTTATCTATAAAGACGTTCATGAGAGTAATCGCATCTCATGAAACATTCTTCAACCTTTAAACCACTTGGGTCTCCATTTTAGGGTCACTTTTCATAATACATTTTTTCGATAATGTTTTTCCTTATAGTAGAATATTTTTTTTCTGAGGAAGAAAGGAGTAGCGGGGGAACAAAAATGTTCAAGTAGTGTTATTCTAATTGTGGTTTGAGGGTTGATGATTGGCCACCCCCTATCATTTAATCACAGTGATGAGGATATTCAGACAGTTTAAGCATACATGTATATTTACTGTATATTTATAGTAAGGCGTATCTTCTAATAAGTATAGATAAGATTAGTCAATATAAACTCCCCATAGCTATCCACATAGATCGAAATATGTACCTTATTTTATAGTAACTGGTGTCTGCAGACCATATCCAATTCAATTATTACCCTACCAGGCAGAATCATTAAGATGTGAAAATTATATCATTACATTTCCTATTTTACAATGAAGACAAGGAGTGTTTATCAATAACATATATGACAGAGAGCCTGCCTGAGTGGAAAGGACTATCAAACTTAAGACCAATCTTTGTTGATTTCTTATAAGTGTAACAATAAGTGAGAATTCACTATTGCACATATCAAGCATAGGAAGAAATTGAAATAAATGTAAGATAAAAAATGTATCGAATAGTGATATTCTGTTTGTTTAATGTTCCTTTTTTAGGAAAATTGCGAGCAAAGATACATTAAATGTTTAATCGATTTTGGTTTATAACATTGGTTTCGAAAGATTCTTAACTCTTTCACTGACAAACACTAATAAATGCAGGAAACACTGAAACATCTTACAAATATTTGTTCCTATTAAAAATAACTAGTTACGAATTTAAAGAGGGGGGATAGTTTTTAATGTTACTTTATTGTTAAAAGTTGGCATCACTGTCAGATTTCATAGAAATTTTTGTCATTATGCCTAAACTACAATTGCTGGGATTCCTTGCAGAATTGTCCGCCGATATTGTTAGGGTTCCAAGAAGCCTATGTTAAAAGGAAAATGACACATTTGAAAATTATTTATTAGAGATTTGTTGGTATCATTTTTTTTACAAATATTTATTAACCGCTATGTAATTTTTCTAACTTATAAGTATTTCTTTAGGAATAGGAAAATATTTATTCTAATTTATTAATTCTTACAAATTTACTTTAATACAAAGCTAGTCAGATTTACATCTGAATGACTCATATTTATAAAAAAGAAGAGATAACCTTAACTAGGAATTAACGCAGCTTTGGTCAGTGAAAGAAGATTAAGAATGAAGATAACAAAAACTTGCAGAAAAAAGTGTCTAATAATAAAAATGTTACAAAACGAATGTTTATACAAAGAAAACGTCTGGTTACAAATTTGATATTATAAACAAATATCATTCAAATAACATATTTGTTACTTAATGACTCAGACTTTCCTCAACTGAGCTGTCCATACATACTCCAATCCAACAAATATTGCTCAACAAGCAAAGAGACAAGAAATTTACAAAATATTTTGCAGATACCGATACTTCATTGTTTGTAAATTTAACTCAACATACTGACTTTGCGTGAGAACAAGGAAAAGACGTTGACTTCTGTTATGCAGATGTTCTCTTATACATTTTAATGTATCAAAGTTAACAATATCATGCCAAACCAAACTTTGACTCTCGATCACTCCATCCACTTATCTCTGATATATTCTATAGAATCTAATTACTATTAACACTACTACTAAAGCTAAGATCTACAAATGAAATTTTAAAACTGTATCAAATGTTTATATGAAATAAATTATGATAATGCAATAGACAGGATGTTTTTTACGACATGAAGACACGAAAAAACTGTCATGCATGGTGGCGATGTTTTATTCTATCAAGTTTCCATATATTTCACTATTTATTTCTTTCAAATGAAAATGAGTTATTACACTTATCATAGGAATGGTGTGTAAGGCCCATACTTACAATACATTGAAATAATCGATTTTAACGTTTGTCGAACGTACTTCGATACACCTAACGGCACCGGATGTAAGTTAACCTCTCTGCATGCAATGGGTCACCCACGATTTCAACTATTTACTCAGTCGTAATGGTCTCGTTTTTTATTCCAACATATACACAAGAGATAGATCGAAAACAAAGAAAAAAGGAATAAGTCGGGTATCCTAGAACCTGGTATAAACCTCGTTTGCACTTCGTCAATTTCGTGTACGCGCTACATAGTAATTAGCACGCAGCGGAAGTGGAGTTTTCGAGCTCTGGAGAGAGTTAAGAACAACGGTTGATGCCCGTTTACCGGAAGTGATCGAAATATAACTAGTTACTGCGCGAAAATGCAGACTATATTGTTACAAAATAATGACATTCAGGAGTAATCAAACTGGACAAAGGGGAGAATGGTTGGATGACGTAATGTTTCTAATTATTCATCGACGGGATCGGGCAGAGGGAGGAGAAAATAAGACGATACACGCAAAGTAGCACTAGGGGTAAAAATCTGACGTTCTATTGAAATAATTACAAAACTGTTTGGATACTATGTTACAAGTAAACGAATTATTCCTCGAGCGATCCTAACGAATCGAACAGGAAGTGACCCAGTCGCTCCGACATCGCTAACGCGCGCGCGCACACGTGAAAAATTTCAATGGACAATCACAATGAAAACCTTAGCTTCTGGTGTTTATATATGTGTCTATCTATCTATGGAGAACAAAAGGTATCTCTCGTTTCTTTTTATTCGTTCCTGTATGAATATCTCGAAAAGTTATTATAATATGAATATGTATATACAACCTTGGCTAGAAGTTGGTCAGGTTCAATTCCTGTACCGATGCGACGACGATCTCTTACCATCCCTGTGATTCGACTGCCTTGACCTTGATCGCGATTTTCTATGATCCCTAGATCTAGATCGACTCCTCCTCTTGCTCCTGGAAACGTAAGACCCGGAACGCTTTCGGTCCTTGGAACGGGATCGAGATCTGTCTCTGCACCTCGATCGGGACCGTGTCCTTCGCTTGTCCCTAGCGCGTGACTTGCTCCGTCTGGTGGAATAGGATCGGCTTCGCCTTCTGTCCCTCGAGTGGGAACGGGACTTCCTCTTTCCCCTGGAACGTGATCTTGACCATTTCCTCGCGGCCGAGACGGATCTAGATCTGCGGAAGCTCCTGGAGCGGGATCTACGCCGCTTGCGATTTCTCGATCTCGATCTGTGCTTCTTGCCCGACCTATAATTGCTCGAAGACCTTGAACGATACTCTTTACGTGAAGACTTTATCGATCTAGACCTGGACTTGCGTTTTCGACCACGCTCGGAAGAACGAGACCGGGACGACTTTCTCCCTTTCGATTTACTTCTACTCTTTGATTTCCTCTTTCGGTAATCACGCTCACGAACTTTGCTCGATCTTTTCTTCTTCAACGAGTTACGACTCGAGTCGGAGCTCGTGGAGTCGGAACTGCTAGATTCGGAGTCGGCTGACCCCGACGGAGTATCGGTTTTTGCCATATCAGACGGCACGATTTGTTGCTGTGGACTTTGTCCGCCGCTCGATAAAGTTTCAGACGCTTCTCTTTGATTATTTACCGTTTCTTTTTCATCAACTAAAGTAGTGATGTTACGGAGTTACGCTTAATGATGTAATCACACGTCTATAGGTTTTTATTATATCTCGAAACATACCTGAGTCCTTGCAGCTTGTATTACCAGTATGATTTTCCTGTTGCTTATTATAATGCTCCTCGTAACGTTGCTCTTCCCTCTCATCCTCCTCCGCCAGACGCGCCTCGATCTCCTCCTCCGTCTTTTTGAACGCTTGCTGCCGCCGTTTCAACGTTTCCTGTAACAACAACGTACAATCCCATTTGTAAAGCTTCTTATTCCTCTTCCGTCAAACAGATTCTGGGAAACGTACTATCAGCTCTTCGTCGCTGTCATTGTTCTGAGCCTGGACGTGTTCGTTCTGCTCCTCCTCACTCTCGCTGTTGCTGTCGCCATAGATGCCCAGACCTACACGAAACGTCTAGTTTATTATGCTTGTCCAGAGTATGCCTTTCTTTCGGTTCAAAGTAAAGACATACGCTCGACCACTAAATATGCTGCTGCTATGATCGAAAAATGTCCTGAAAGACATCTTCACTTTTTACGATAACTTATAAGCGAGCATGGCTACAGAGAGCGCAGCAAATGCACGGAACGCATTTTTTACAAGTGACTGGCATTGTACACACGACCGGTATCCTAGGATGGCCGTGCGTAATATTGTAATGGCGTAGGGACTTACCAAGCTTACGAGTGATCTGAGCAAGAGGGGCCATGTTGTTGAGGGATGCGACGGGGGTCTCTCCTGCAGGGACTTACAATACACACGCATTTAGTACCAAATGGCTAAAAGCTATCATCAGGATACCCCCCAAAATTAAATGGTACTGATTCGTCACCGATATCGCACAAGGAGAGTCGATCCTGCCTTCATTCCTCATATACCTTAAGAAATCTTTAACGAATCCCTTTAGAAATACAAAACTGAAACTTCTATAGACGTGACGTTAGTAGCACATTACAACAATCACATTACATACGACCATATATGGTAGAGCGACATCAGTTAAAATATATACAGATATTTGTGTAAAAAATTAGAGACGTGTTGTGGTTTTCTGATAATTACTACATGTATCACAAGTATCGTTTAAGGCGAAGCGAATTTTTTTTTTAAGAATTACAAAAAGAAAAGTAGCATTCAGAAGGAAAAAAAAATGTATAGAAATCATTTTTATAATTCGAACACGTGATTTGTCTGTTTCTTCGAGTGTTTTAATAGTTCTTACACGATTCGCATGTTCAATTTCGAAGCAATCGATAATAATCGGTGTATTTCGTTTTGATCAATAATTAGACAATTGAGAACTCAGTGACTTGCTTGTACAGTGTTTGAATTCTTATTACACTAGTTACATAGAGTTTCATCACACAATTGTTCACCGCTCGATTTATTTGTCGGATTAATACAGTTCCATTTCATTATCTCTAAGAAATGAAGATAAAGTGACTTGGTAAAAGAATATTCGAAACGAGTAGTGGTATCAAAATGCAATGCTCGTCTGTACTAGAAAAGTACGCGTTTAAATCGCGAGAAAATCGGGCGACACGGTAATTTATAGTCAGGACTAGTTTGCTGATTCTATATTAAAAACAGAGTATCACTTATGCTACGTGTATAAATCCTGGAAAATAAAGTAGGATATCCTGAAATTATCGAATAAGTAACTCTATGAATTGAATAATCTCTGTTTAATATTTAAAAGCTTATATATTACAGAAATGGGCAAATAAAATTCACCGCAACACTGCACGAGACTCGTGTGAATCAGATTCTGTGCACTGGTGAGCGAAAGTATGAAATATATCAATTTTGTTAGTTGTATCGTGTGTATCTGGGGTACCTTTGGCACGTGCGCGGCTCCAAACCTCTCTGCATATAGAACCGATTTCTTCGTTCGTTACCTCCAAAAGTATTTCCGTAAGCGACCTCCGTACCTTCAACATCTGCACAACAAAATGTTGCGATTGTAATCGACGCAACCATGTTACAAGATGGTCGCATTTGGTACGCATGGTGCTCACCACATCTTGCAGAATTTCCTCCCTTGTCCGCTTGGGTGTACCTAAACTGGTGTTAGAAGGGATGGTCGGGCTTCTATCGGTATGCGTATGTGCATCCGGCGAATCCGCATCCCGAAACCGCGATTTCCGTGGTCGGAGGAGAATGTCTGGAGTACGTTCGAAATTTTTCTCAGCTACTTGTTGCGTACGTATCCCCTCGTCAAGTTCCTGCTCTGTTTCCTTTTCGGAATCAGAATCCTACGTTCCCGAAGAGCAACACAAAACATTGCCATCATGCCGTTCGCGTGAACACTCATGCAACTTTATTTGCGTGGTACGTAATTAATTGAATGCATTCAGACACCTACAAATTTGCTTTTACAAGGGTTCAGAACCGCCCGAGCTTCGTCTTCGGCTTGCTTACGGGCTTCTAACTCTTGTTTCCTCAGAATCTCCTGTCTCTCCCTTTCAACAGCTTTCTGTTTCTCTTTTTCCATCTTTTCTAAACCCTCCCTAATCCATGCCGGCAATTGCCTACGTTTTGCCGCGTCTAGAGTAAAAATATTCCCACCTTATCAACTCTTTTACCATGACCGTCTTGTCATTCAACCAACACTATTCGGACACTTGTCAACATGGCCACACAAATCCATTAAATCTTCGTAATAGGTAATAATCGGCAATGTACATACGTAAATTATAGCTTTCATGCACAGCGTGTGATTGGGACATTTCCAGCCACACCATCTTTAGATATATATTTGGGACTTACCTATAGTTGTAGTGGTATCTTCCTCTGGTGTCTTTTCTCGGTCTTCTCGGCACCGCACATTGTCGATGGGTCTCATGTGCGGTGCTCTACTTGCGTGCCTCACTCCCTTCATGAAAGGGGGTGGCTGAGGGGGTATTGTAGTCGGTGGTTCCCCGGACCAATAATTACTGACCTAAATACAAAATACTAATTACCTGTAAATTTCAAATCTAACCCACATCTCGTTTTCACGTCCATCCAGCAGAAGGGTTAATGGGAATTAAATGAAAATAAATTCGAAATGTAATTGGAATCGGAATAAATTGAAAGATCTTTTAAAATTTACAAGTATCGAATGAATCAACAGGTTTAATAGAATTTAATACGTGGTGTTCTCTCTTTATTAAATCTAAGGAGAGTCGGGAGGTGCGGGAAGGTGAAACTGAAGATATGTACTATATTAGAAATACAATTTTAACCTGACTATAAGGTTGTGTTGGAGGTACTGAATTATAAGAATACAACGACGGTGCTGCTGGAGGTGGCACACTAAATTCTGACGTTGTCGATATAGTTGGGGCAGGTGGAATAACTGGTACTGTAGGAATTCCTATAGGTTTCCCATCGGAACCTATAGAAACCCCAGGGGGAGGTACACCAGTCCACTCCCAAGTACCTGCACCCGAACCCGATGTGTTCCAATGGCCCCATTGATTCCATTGGTTCCAAGCTTCAGCTGACATTAAAGAACAAATATCGTACAGCAATTTTAGACAAATAATTAAAACATCATTTTAGAATTATGAATTATATACTTCTCTGAAACTAAGGTCATAAAAAAAACAACAACAAAATCTTACACATAAAGCGACACTACAACACCAATTAATCGCCTGTTTTGTAATAAATAAACATATTATACAGTATTTTATTGTAACAAGCTGCAATATTTTATGATAAAAGTATACCATACACAAACATTGTTATACAATGAAAAATGTGATAAAATAAATGAAAATTCACTGCATTTTGCAATTTATTTGTAACATTCTTAGATACATTAAGCTCAATCATGCATTCCTCCGTGTCACATTTCGCGTGACTGTGATATAGGCAAATATCTGGTATATTATTATGATTAGTCCTGCGAGTTCAAGGTCTTTACATTACCTGATCCACTAATAGTAGGTGCAGGTGGGGCTGGCGGTATGTCATCTTCCTTGGTGTCCATATCCATAGGAGCTTCTCCGCTACCATCGGTCCCAGGACATATAGGATTAATGGTAGGCGGAGGCGGTGCTGGTGGCACTACAGTCTCTTTCATTTTGATCCATTGCTGAGCTAATGCTGCCCAGTCGACTGAATAGCGATCAAGAGTTTTGTGTGTCGATTAGAAGCTGTACGATGGTGGAATCGCGTACACGTCGGATACTGAAATACTTCTAACTCCATTTACCTTGATCGTTACTCATGTTCTGATAAGCGGAAGGATTCAGGGCCCATTGAGTCGGGTAATCCTTTCCCTCGAACATATCTCCACTCATTTTCATCTATTAATGCCCTCAGGGAGAAATGATAACTGTGAATCCAGCGAGTTTTAACCTTATACGAGATTAGCGCGAGCATTAGCGAGCGACCCGAGCTTATTGTATCGTCAAGCACGGCATTATCGGCTACATGGTGGAAAAACACTTGGATTTTCTTGCTTTTTATCACTTTCACTGCACCGATCGATGCTTTAATACAGTTCGGAGCGCCCTATCGCGATATACGTTACTTGTGTCCGATGTACACGACGATTCGCCGAAAGTTTATCCACGCTCCGGGCAGCGATGCAAGCCACAAATTAGCGAGGCCGATTCGCGCTTTGACTACGAAATCTTTACATCTCCCACGTATTTTACACTCGTCCGATGTCTCAAAGAACTGCCAAAACTACTTTACCGGAAAATATCACATCTTCACTAATGTCGGCCGCGAGGTGTCACAATTCTCGTGTGAGGGCGGATTTTTATTAACGCGGGGCAACTATAACGCCATCGCTTAATGCAATTATTCCCTAGATAGGGTACAAGGTGGTCCTGACATCTGGCGGCACTTTAAGTAAAATGAACCCAATCACCGCAACCGTGGAATATCAATTGTCTTGTCGCGCACTCTACGTTTAAAAACGGTAAGTCTAGGAACTACTAGTATATATTCAACTCAATTGCAGAAGTTGTAAAATAACCAAGCGCGCTTCTTTTTTAATTTGTCGTTCAGGCGACTCGCTGCTCGTGTATGTACAGCTGGAGCGCCAGGGGCGTCGATGATGAGTAGATTCTATATAAGTAATTCCTTATTGTGTATTCCGCGCGTTTCTCAGTCGTGAGAAGGTGTATTCTGAACCGAGGCATGTGTGTCTCAAAAAATCTTCTTGATAATGAGAATATTCTGTGCAATCCTGTTAAAAGGACACCTATGTAGTCGAGTAATCGATAGAATTGATGTAGGAATTGATAAATCGCGGATATAATGCACCGTATCATGCACACCCACTTAGAGGTCCGATCTCCATCGCGGTTGAGAACTATAACTGGAGTGCTCGGAACGTCTCTCAATGTGTTGATATTGAAGGTTGTTACCGAGTTCGATTGTTTTCGTCAAAAATATTCGAAACTCCCGTCTGTTATAGAGAACGACAAGACAAATACTTCTTCCTAATAGTATTTTTCGATATAGCGCCTATAACAAAGTTATAAGCGTTTGAAATGCGATACCTCTCAGCAACCCGGGTTGCCTTTGAGGATCAAATTTCAAAGGCCTGTAACTAGGTTATAAGACGTCGTACGGCGAAGTGGTATTATGAAAAGATGATCGCCTCGGAGTCCCCTACAACACACCGCAATTTGATTGCCAAAATTCAAAATTTGGTAAAACTTGTCAACTGTGAAATATGTCACCTATTATTTATTATTCCAGCAGATTTGGAAACAAACTGCAACGATATACTTATCTTCTTCATTTTCTTTCCACCTCTATAAAACTCATTCTACTCTATTTTTTTTTCGAAAACTGATTCATGAACGCCTACTTCGTTTTTGTCTGGTTGCTTAGCTGTCCCTTTAAATGCGCCATTCAATTGTTCAGTCGGAAACTTAGCGGCTTAAAGCAGCCATAGTCTAATTCGGTTGTGAAATCGCGTTGCTGAGGGCAGCGAGGGCGGATTGGCGTGTGTAGTTGGTGGGGATGAATGTACCACCCTGTGCCAGGTGTTCTGCCACGCGGTCGACTACAGTCTCTTGAAAAACATCGCGGGTTCACGGGCTGTGGAGGCAATTTCCCCAACCAAGTTCCTGCGAATGTATTAGTCCCAGGGCGATTATAATTCTAATATACAGCTGTGATTAAGCAATAAATATTATTAACTACAGTTCCGCAACGAAACCAAAGAGACTTTTTAATATAAAACTATCGAAATTAGTGTTTTCCTCTGGAATTTCAGTGACCCACATTCTTCGTATAAAGGAAGCTTATAGAGGTGCAACTTTGGTACGAAATACTTATAATCGGTGACTTAAAATGTATTTTCGTGGTGTACACAAATTATTATTATTTAAAGAAGGAACACGTCTGTCTGAATTTTTTAAACCTATTTTAATCTCTAGTACTATTTCCCTCACGAAGGTGCACTTGTATACGAAGAGAACTGAACGGTATCTTTCATTGATCAGATACTCAAGATCGCCAATGGATTGATGGAACATCTCCCACCGGTCAATGATGCAATTTGTGTTCTACACGGCGCTGCACTTTGATGTTCAAGAAAGCTAGGATCCCGTGGCTATTACTCCTCCGGTTGAGGTAAGTGCCCACCATGCATTGTTTACCCAATTACGCCCTTCATTTCTGAAGACCACCAACAATACAATAGCGCTGTCATTCCAATTAATGTACCGCCGTTTACTCTTCTGCGCACTGCTTATTGGGCTCTGGACTTAATTCTGTCCCGTAAAATGCAACGGATTTCTAAAGCAGGTTGTTGACTTAATAAAGACGTCACTGAATTGCGCCGGTTTCACCGGTTCGTGCGCCTGCATTCAGACAACTCTGTCCACATAATGCACTGCCAATTTGTACCCTCCCCCCCCCCCCACCGCTTAATGGACTCTCGTTGCTGATTGCAGAACAATTAAAAGTTGAAAGAAAGGTCACCCTTCCGGGTCTCGATTTAATTCGATTCAGTTAGGTGTACACCATATTTCACGACACCCGGTTCATCACACACATTCTCGAGAATAGTCTACTACTGGAGAATGATGAAGGAAGATCAACTTTGAGTTGATTTTATTATTCATTAGTATCTAATAGCAGAGCTCGCGTTCCCAGCTGCAAAAGCCTCCTATATAAATATTTCTTGCAGTACTTTTGATCTAGTGCAAACTTTCTATCGAATATATTCTACAGGGGTTCACTACCTCGGCTATCTATTTCTAATTGAGCCGGGGTTCTAGGACCTATACACACCGGTGCACATATTCCTCTTGCACGACGCAGGCATCGGGCAATTTCACAGCTTTGTCGGTGAAAAAAGTGGTCGCAATGGCCTCGTTGGTGCAAAATCAGCACAGAGACAATAGTAAAGGGAGTACATTTAGGTTAAACGTTTATCGATTTCCGAGAACGGTTCGGAGGAAAGGCGATTCATGCGCTCGGACTCTCTGGCGGACACCTGAGCGAGTCCTTAGCTGGCTAAAGATGCCAAGGAAACGACGGAACATGCCGAGTAGGCAGTTCGACTTGCACGGCTGATTTAGCCTCCGAATGCTAACAAAGCCAACAGAGTTAGTTCCTCTTCTGTGGGGCCGATCCCGCACAGGAAATTGCGCAACCGGAGGCACACGCACCCTGCGAATTTTTCTGACAAACGTCGTACGCCAGTTCACACAGTCTTCCTTTGCAGAGCCCCGTCGTATCGATCCGCTTACTTTCGCGACCTAGAAATAGACAATTCGTATCGACATTTTCGCACGTGTGCCAAGGGATGCGTCCTAAAGTTCGCGACCAGCCAAACATTGGGGTTCTGACGCTGATGTACAGGCATCTGTCGCAGCAATCCCTCAGCCTCCACTAGCTGTAAAAAGCTGATTACATCCACGTGCACGTGCGAATTCGATTTCTGTAGTTTAAGCGAGCCATAATCTTAATTTTGTTCTAGACTTCGATTTCAGAACGAATATTATACTGTGATTAGATTGCCAGTTTACCGTTACTAGGGATTTTCTTTTGGGAAAATGGAAACTTGGGAGGAATGGATTTTACTTTCGCCCACATTGCAACCTTTCTAATACTGTATCTTTGCCACATATGCCACAATTACTTTCACCTCAGCATCGTTACCTATTCTTCGCATCGCGAAGGCAGGACGGTCGAACAAGTCGTCGCAGCATTAATCTGACTGCCTCTGAAAGACGCTTGTCCTCCTAATTAACATCTTTTATACGATTCAATGTTCCTATAAAACATCAATTCCTGTTTATCGTCGTGAAACAGCAGTTATAAAATTCGACTCGTTATACTCGACAAAGGTTATTTCACGGCACCTGAATGTCGAATGCGCCAGTGAGTTTCTCTCCCGCCGTTAATAAAACGACACCAGTTTATAGCCGTCTCGCAGCTACATTAGTTCTATAACTTTTTACAGCATAGGTGCTACAGATATTCGCGAATGCCCTTGGTGGTCATTAAGGGAACGTAATGGCTCGTGGGTCACTGAACACTGCTGCTTAACCATACTTTTGTCAGGAGCTGATTCTCCATTGAATCGAATTACCGAAAAGTGTTACATCATTTTCATACAGGTCTTCCTTCTGGGAAAAATCGATTTTGAACCTGGCGAGGTGCGCATGTATTTGCCTGTCATTCAGCACCCCAACTTCAAAATCGATTTCCTCTAAAACGAAGCTCCGCACGGAAAAACCCTATCCCACTTTTTCGCACCACTCTCTTATAAAGGATCACTTCACACTCGCCTGTACCTATTACGAAGCAGCCAGTACATTATAAGCGCGTATAATCGCCGCGACTGGAGAATTGCACGAAACTAAAAGCTAAGCGCGGCGCAACTGAGCACCACTGATATTCCACATTTTTCCTCGGCCGATCGACGGTTTCTTTCCCGGATCACCTGTTCCGTTCCATCGAACGACCGTTCGTCTCTTTCCTGCTAGCTCCCCCCTCCATATTCGCAGGCAAAACGCTTACCTTGCCTCACCTGTCTCCTTAATTTCTTAGCCACGCGCGGCCGCGATTTTCGCGCTCGCGTTTACGCACCGTGGCGACGCGATATCGATGGAAGCCAGCACCGAAGCCCCGCGATAAGGCTACGTTATCTCGATAGTTCTGCTGGGATCTGTTGGATTCAGTGTCTCGCGCAAAATTCCTATCCGCTGGACGATCGTCGCGGGAATAGCTGGCCGCGCGCTACCGAAGAGTTTTATCGTGGATTCGGGAGCGTTTTCGCGTGTGTGCACCGAACGGAGCCTTATCAATCCGATAAGCCGCGTGGAAGTGTGCCGTACTCGATAAGTGGACCTCGTCTTCTAACTGGACCATCTGTTCTTTAATTCCTTTGTTTACTATGGACGATCGCGGGGTCATCAGCTGGTGCAACCAATTAATGTTCTCGCTCTGCGGGATAGGCATTTAACGTAAGCTGCGCATACGGCCGTGCACACCGATGATTTGGTACTTTTCTGAAAGTACGTTTAGCGCACGTTCTCGTGCGAACCCAGGCATCGCGTAATCTTTCTCTACTATTGCAAATCTCGTGCAACAGAGATAATTTCGAAACTCACTGTACCGAGGTAATTGTTGGAAATACAATCCGCACGGTTCAGACGTTAACACCTGCGAATGGTTAGAGATTACGTCACATGTTACGGTCGTGAATAGGAAGTCAGAAAATCTGCAGTTAATCCGAGAGGAGTTAACGATCCCATCGCGTTTGTCGGATACTTATATATTCCTAGGATTTATTAGCGATAGTTTTCAAGATTCCTTGCTGCTGCTTTAATCGGGTGAACTTCGCGCCACCTTCAGCAAACCTTATCAGCGCATTCACGAACGTGGCAACGTGTTACGTGGAACACGGTGCATCGATTTAACTAGTGTGAATTTCGAGGCTAAAATTGGGAGCACTAGTAGCACCATTATTCCTGCTTCGTAGCCGGAAACTACGCGAGTCCTTCATCGATCCATGGAACAATCATTCGCTCTAGTGCTATTGATTTTGAGTTATCAATATTTCTGATGTTTGATCATTAACCAATTGGTAAAAGTGATTTCTGCTTCAACGTATTTACACTTTTCTTAAATATTTCCTCGAAAATAAATACAGTATAGGAAAAGAGCGAATATAGTTACAATGTCGAAACCAAGACCGCCTTAAACCTGCACATTCGCAGCTCTATCGTAGTGCAAACAAATTATTGTTCATTACGATTCTAGAGAATCGACGATAATGTCGCGATACGCTTTTACCTTTACGATAGCTTTAACCGTCGATGACGGGGCACGACTATACATAAGTACGTCCACATTTCGGTTTAACTACATGTCCCGCTGGAGAAATACGCCAAGTAAAAATTTGTGCAGAAAATATCGCATACTTTCCACGGTTGAATAGATTAACGTGAAATCGATTTGCTGATTCGTCGCTCTACCTCGCCCGAAATCAACGACCCGATGACAGAATTGGCAATTCTCAATAGTGAAGTAGACACCAGCGCGAGGCGCAGTTTTTTGACTTCCTGGAAGTGAAAAACGCGCGATTGCTCGCGCGATAACTTCGATATGGTTAATTTATGTCGCAATGATAAGAAAGAAAACACGATAAGGGAAAACCTACAGTGATACCGTTTAAGTGTGCCTCCAGTTGCAACGCGCGGTTGCCTCCAGTTGTTGAAACATTTCAAATACAAATTACAAACAACCGGAGTATATAATAAAATTAATGCTCTATGTGAATTTTTGGAATTGTTTAACCAGCCCACCGCGAAAACGGGATAAACCCAGTGACTCGTTTAGTAACAACAAAAATATATTCATACCTTAATCTGAATAAAGCCTGAGCTGAGGTGTCTGAAAAATCAATAACTAGCGGCGCCAATAATTCACAAATTTTATTGTCTCACTGCTGGCGCTGATAATGATTTATTTCTGCTGCCATAATTAATCACGGATTTAGCAGCTTAATGGAGCCGCTTGAATATAGGATTTATAAACATCGGTAACTTATTATCAGCGCTTGCGGTGATATATTATGGCTAATACGACCTCTGCGCTCAACCGAGAGTCAGGAAGGACTGCACGAGGACGCGCGCAAACATTTCCCCTCGCCACCAAGGACTAACGTCACTGGGAGATAACCGTTCGCAAGTCGTACAGAAAATAGGAATCCCCGGGCATCACTTCAGCGCCAATCAAATGTAAACACCGTTCGTCCCTTCCAGGTGGCACCCAACCTGCTCGTCAGCGGTCGAACTTTGTGATACCGATACATCGCCCTAGGGGTCGGTGGGGACGTACGGCTGTTGGAACGTAAGCGGCTGAAATCGAATTGCTTCGCGCGTGTCTATGATAATTATACGAATTCTGCATCGTAATACGATCATGCCGATTCGCTCGGTTTTGCGCGCACATAATCGCGGCGATTGGCGTTACGTTACGGTCCACCGCTGCGAATTCCAGCCGGAGAAATTCACAATAACCGAGAGGAGTGTATCAGCCGGGGCGGTTTAATTGTTCACTCGAACGCGTTACCCGCGTAATTCGCCCGCGGCCTCGAAAACGACGGCATTATTGACGGTTCATCCGCAGCGCTTTAAACGCTTCGCGTGATTGGAGTTACACGTGAAACGATCATTTATCTCTGGCCAGCTGACCTCGAGCGAAATGTGGCCAACTATTTTGCGAAGTGAAACGCGGCCAATTCGTCAAGCCGGGGCGCAGTGAATTCCAATTTTTTTTTTTCTTCTTTCTTTCCCAAGTCAAACGCGGTCGTGCGCGCGTCCGCGTGAACTTGGCACAATGACAACGCTGAAGACGGACGAGAAGAGGGCTTCGAAAAAGTCGAAGAGGGCTAGCCAGAAAGCCTCCAGCGCGAAGGCGGTAAAAGCACAGCAGGAGGTATCTGCGAACACCGTCGAATCCAGAACAGAATCAGGTACTGCGTCTGGGTTAGACGAATTTCTTTGGGTGAAGGACCGTTGTTTAATGTTTGTTGTAATCCGCTTGGCACTAATACCTCATCTCGTTCCTTAAAGGGAATCCATTTTAATGGTCTCAAAACATAGCAAAATTTGGGATTTTTTTTTAAGAAACTAACGATTCGATTTTTCTGAAATTTGGATCATGTTTTTATCCATCTTTGGAGAAGTCGCAGGTTTTTTTTATTCATTTTTAATTATAAATGTAGGAGTTGTGGCATGATCGACCATCACGTCGCGCAAAATCATGGAAGATAAATATTATGCACAGCATAACTCCCATATTTATTATTAAAAATTAATATAAAAGAAACTGCAACTTTTTCAAAGATGCATAAAAACGTGCTCCAAATTTCAGATGAATCGAATCGCTAGTTTCTTAAAAAAAAATCCCAAATTTTGCTATGTTTTTATCCCAAAAAATAGGATTCCCCCTTTAACCACTCTATACTATTCCCCTGAAAGAAAGGTATGCGAAATTCTTTTTCCTCAGAGCTATCGGTTAAGAACCCGGCGGACCGCCTCAGCGATGACAATGTCCCGGGCTCCGACCTGACAGGGGACGCTGTGAGATCGAGCGGCAGATTCGAGCGGAAGGCCTCCTTTCGGCGGAAAATCGGGTCGCTAATAAGAAGCAGCGCGGAGTTACCGGCTGTGATAAACCGCGGCCTGCAGCCGATTAGGCGGAGTCTAAGCTTCAGCAAAGACTTGAACCGTCTGCAGGAGCCCTCAAAACCCTCTAGGCCTAGCAGCGCGCAATGGTATAACAGTTTGGTCTCGCTGGTGGAAGATGAATGTCTCGATGAACTGGATATCGCACCTCCGAGGAACAGCACGTCCGAGGAACTGCTTTCTCCGAAGGTTCAAGTCACCAGGACACGGAGTCTCACTGACACAACTTTCGTAAGATTCCTCTATTGTACGGACACAGTTATCCACCGGGATCTTGGCTCGACTCGACTCCCTAACTAGAGCATTGTGCTGGTAAATTGCCGCGGCTTACATTTTCATTCATTCCTTCCTCCCAGGACCGTCTAACAGCGCGTTTAACTTAATCTTATTAGGGTGAAAGGTCTTTTGACGTTTCTCCAGCGTAACGGATCAGCTTCGCTCTATCGATTCAGGGGATTCTTGAATCTGACCAGCACCGTGCTAGTTACGTAACGCTCACCACCGCAATTAAAGCTTAATGAGCGTTCCCATTGAATTCGAATAGGATTTTAAGTGAATTTGAAATGGAAATTGAGTCGATGGCGAAGTTACGTCACGGAAGACGGATTTGCATTTGTATTTGATATAAAATTCAACGGAGGAAACACTGCTGGAACGACACGAAGGGGATGGAATTGGTTGCGTTGTTGGTTCTTAATAAATTTAGCCGTATAAATGAGTTTGTTTAATTTGAAATGGCAGATAGCGAGGTGTAGGCTAAAATTAAATATTCCTCGCTACGTAACATTGAACTAGATTTTCCCAAATGACTCCGAGAATATTGTACCCAGATTTTAATGCGTCTCCCATTCGAATAAAGTTTTAATGAGAAATCCACCTTAATATCTCCATTCGCTAGAAACATGAACGATTAATTTTGCGCGACACTGTAGGGCCCGTAAATAATCGTGCGCCATCATATTAAAAAATAACGCGAAATGATTGGACCACGTCCTCTCGGCTGCCGCGTGCAATCGCGTTCGAACGTAGGAGGCGCATTAAGCGGATGAAAATATCCGTAACAGTGCAATACTGGACAGCGAAAGATATCTGCCTCGGCCACGCTAGAAAAAGGTCGATTTTAAATAGAAGCGTTCTTCCAAGCCGACGGTAAATCCTCCAGTCCATTCTTTCACGAAACAAGGAACCTTCGTCTTGTCCGCTGTGCATCTTTTATCGTGACCAAGATGAACCTCCGCTCTAAACCCTTTCCCTGGCCGTCCATCTATCGAGGCTTCCTTAATTTTCATGCCCGTTCAAGCGGCAAGATCGAACGTAAAAGAAATTGCGTTTTCCAGCAGGCTAGAAGTCCAAGACGACGGGTGAACGCGCTTTTGAGCAAGACCGCCCCCTACGGACGACACAGCGAGCATTATGATTCCACTATAGGTAACCGCGATGCATAATTAATTTCTCTTCCTCGTGCATATAAAATTCTACGGATTAGCTTTAATATTCAAAAAAATAAAAATAATATTAGAAGGAATATCAGACTGTATACGTCCCACCTTAAATCATTTTTAGGGGTTTTATTAAAAAAAAGTACAACGGAATACTTATTACACTTGATTTATTAGTCCATAAAGTACACGAAAAAATTTATTTACAATAATTTTTTTGTTAGATTAGTTATGATTTTTATGGTTCTTTAGACCACTGCAGAAAGTACTTCGTTTTACTTTTTTTAATAAAATCCCCCGCAAATTTCTAGTAATTCATATTTCGCCGCGGCTAAACGTACGTAACCCCTCAAAGCTTTGCAAAGAGAATAGCGAGTAAATCTCCTGTTTCTACATTCTACTGTTCAGATTTAAGTAATCCACCTTTCGAGGCCAGCAGCCTTCCAGCCCTCGCGCACACTGCCACGGACGAGCACGAGAACGAGCTCAAATCACTGTAAGTAACATTTAACATTTTCTGCTCGCGAAAAGTGTAGCCTCCTCGAATCGAATGGAAGTAATATGTTTGAAAGTCGGTCGCGTCGGGGAATTGCTAGAAGCCATCTTGCTTTCCTCGTTCCCAGACGACGTCGCGACAGTATCAGTCCCGGCTGGGGTGGCCTTTTGTTATCAACAACTTCCAGTTAATTAAAGTCCCTTTGCTAACGCGGCGAGCGACCCGGCGTTCCTTTTATTTAAAGGAAACCGAGCAAATTGACCCGCTGGAACGGCTTGATTTACAGACCTACGTACAGGATCCTCGTAACTCGTGTCTCGATATTAGCTACTCGTACATGTCCGCCAGAGCGGTGGGATTGCGCATGCATCGATGGTGAAATACGGAAGGGTGCAGTCTTGTTATCGAAACCATTAATTCCGAGGGAGACGGTTTTGCTGACGAAAAAATAAGGGAGGTCTGTCGAGGGGACCTCGCCCGGTGATCGATACTCCGGGGGGGGGGGGGGGGGGAAGAAACTCGAATTAATCCGGTTGCATATAGATTCGGAGAACGAGGCTTGATGCCTGCAAAGACACCGGCTTCCCCGATGAATATAACGGGATTGCTTCGCCGATGAAACTTTAAAAGCTCTCGGTCCAGGAGCTTTTGCGAACCAGCCTTAACAAGCTGCTCCAATGTATTATTCCTCCGCGTAGCCCCAACAGTCGTTGCACCCAGTTTCTTCTCGCCGGATTCCGTTCCCGAGATGCATACCTTCTACCCCGCGAAACAGAGGGGTCATTCGTTACCACTTCGAATCACCTTGCACTACAAAAGCATAAGTTTACGTGCCACGTACGTAATTGGTTCGACCCAGTTGCTAACAATCCCGAGAAGTACCCTAGCCGGCGCTAGCCTTGAGCAATTCCGGTTATTCTTTCTCCGGCACACGTTCAAACCCCTTTACCCCTTTAAACCGGCTCATAAACAGTAATGTAAGTCCGGCGAGGATACACCTGATTGGATTTCTTTCTAATGAATCCTCGAGGAAGTTCAGGGGGCAAACTGAACGAGTTAGGCTTCTCTTGATAGGAGTCGAAGGAGATTTCAACATTCCGCTTCCCTCTACTTTGGCAAACTAGAGTGAAATCCTGAATCCCAGCTGCGGATAGTCCTCGCGCAGGGAGACGGAAAAGTCTCATTGAATTCTTTTACGAAATTTTTCAAGAAGATCAAAGATCAGCCGGGCCGCGGTTCCTCGACGGGAATCAAGAGAAGCTGCCGATTTCTTTCCTCTCCGCTTTAATAATCCGAGTAGTAACGCGAGTAGCATACGTAAGACTCACCTGTGGTTAATTTCCCTTGAAAGGATTTCGAAGGAAGAGGAAACGGAGGGAACCGTTTCCTCCCACCCAATCCCGGCAACGCCAACGCACAGTGGATGTGTGCCTGGAGGGCTCAGCCCGCGGTGAACGGGTGAGAGTCCGGGAAAGAAGGTTTTAATCAGCGGTAGACACTGTGTTTCGTCGAAAGGGAAGGAGAAACGTATATGTGCGCGCGATTCTTAACGCGCTCCTCCCATTCGCGCCTAACGCATCGACGAGTCCAGAACGAACCCAGACAAAACCTATGGAAGAGACTGTTTCCTCGAAATCCTTTTCTCATTTCCTACAGTATTTATCTCTTGGCGAGATTAAAACACTCTGGAAAGGTTAAACGGGAAGCATTCTGAGATTATTTCTTCGGAAGTGTGCGTATCTGAATGTACTCCACCCTCCGCCCCTAGAAATGAGAAATAGCGCGCCTCGTTTTATCCTTTCGAATTAAGTGGAATACATTTATTCGTACGGAACACAAGTTGTAATTAATTACCGAGATGGAGGATAATGGAATTTTCGGTTTTGTTTCATTTCCCTTCGATCGATATGGGGCTCTACCCACTGCCCAGAAAATTAATCGCTGAGACACGCTGAAAATCTGATATAGCAATTTGTTGGATTTCACTCGAATTTACGGGCCGTTATTAATTCATCCGGCGGCCATTAATCATTCACGAGGTTCATCAGCGCGCGCGTGACAATATCGAAAATCAGTTCCATTTCCATTTATTCGCTATCAGCCGTTACGTATACATACATAATACGTATACACACCGCGCTGATTGTTCAAATGAAAAGGATCCTCCAAGCAGAATGATAAATTGTGAACATTCTGGGTTTGATTAATTGCTGGAGGAGATTCTCCGACGGAGGAGCAAAAAAAATTTCTTTCGGTTGCCTAATTAACGCGATCCGAAGAATCTTCTTTCACAGAAGCGCACAGAAAATTGGATTCTCTTGCTGTTTCACTTTTCCACCCCCACGTGTACCTACATTCGTAGAAAGATTCATACATTTGATTTTAAAGAAATTCTAAATTGCTTTCTGGACATTCCATATTTTATCATTCCCTCTGCATACTTTATATTTGTAAATATTAAGAGCAAACATATTCACCAGATGAGAAGTAGTTGATTAAACCGATCCGCGTCCAATAATTTGAGCTGTGTTTACCAGAAAGCTCGGAAAAGCGGGAATAAAATGAACACAGTTAACTTTGCTTTTCCCCTCGTATTTATAGAATATCCGCCGCGACAGTTTATATTTAACCATTTAACTTTTTGTTTCAGCTACGAAAAGGAGCAACAGGTCAGGAACGAATGGAGAAGCCTGAAAGCTGGTGTCCGAAATTTGTCTCTGCTGTATCTCGGACAATTCTCCGCGAAGCATCACTCGGTAAGTGCCTCGGAAGCAATATCATTAGTTCAACGTGTGTCTACGTGCATCCCGAAAACGGGACTGCCCCTGAGTTCCTATTTCAGTATCAGGCGATTGGGTTCTGATTTCCGAAAGAAAATGTTCACTTGCAATGTACATCCAATTCTCGTTATAAGCTCATTCCGGCTATGCGTTGTAAGCTCGCCGCCACCCCCCGAGCGAGCCTATCACGAGACCCTAATGTGATTGCATCGCGCAAACGAATCACAACCTAATAAGTCTGCTTCTGAGTCGAACCCGACACTCTGTCCATAGTAATCAATTAAGGCTACGAAGGCAGCCGGCAATCGATTCGGTAACTAGTCTTCGTCAACAGAGAGCAAAGTAACCGCAGCGAATATTTCACAAGAAATATTCTTTCTCAATCTACTTTGGCATCAATCCTTTGGAGTGATGACTCTATCTACTCAATGTTACCAAGACTTTAATTACTATTGAAAAGGTCCCCCTCGTGGGAATAGGAAAAACGTCGGAACGTGTTGACCGGCGGAATATGTCTCAGCGAACAATCCGCGTTGTCATGCGGACGAGCCCAAAGGAATTCCGCCACAGTCGCCAGTTGCGTTGGCCCTTTGAGGCCGAGCCAAAGAAACGTCTTGCTCTGCCTTTTGTACGCCCGTCGCTTTATTAAGCGATCCTGAATGGTCGTTGGTTGCTTATTACTCCTAATAATTGTGTCCTGCGTTGGTAGTTCACCGTTGAAGTCGAGGGATAGTTCCGTCCGTGAAAGAACGCCCTAGCGACGGTATCGCGGCTCGTCCCCCTTTGAAGTTTTCACACGCCGGATCACCGTAAGAAATATTTAAAGGGATGCAACGGAATTGCAAGGTTTCCCTGACGCTCCTTTGCTTGTTTCTCTGCATGAAATAGAAAAGACTGTGGCTTCCTTTGGTGTCTCTCCCGTGTTTACTTTTGTGGTCGTTCCGGGGGCATCGAAAGGGTGGCCTTTTTTCCGGAAACGGATTTCCTTTGGGGAATACGGACTGATAGATTTCGAGATTCAGTGGTTCGTGCATTCCTTCCGCGTCGTTTGTTTGGTAACGTGAGATTATTGTCAATTCTAATAATAGATGTTGCAGAATTTCATTGTTAACTTATCGACAATGTACAGCTTCGATATTAAGTCGCGTTGTATTTGTGGCCTGATACTCGTCTTTATCGCCACGGAGGATTAATTATATTTCTTCATTAAGGGGAGGCTGCGATAACTATAAAGTTATGGCACCGGTTGGCGTAAACGTAATTACTCGTTCTCCTTCGCTTATAGCCCTAAAAAATGTGTAATAAAAAGCGCGATAAAATTGTTACGAGAATGCTACCTCCCACGGAGATTGAATTCTTCAGATAGACGCACTCTAATCGCTCCTTATTCCAGGATATAACAAGATACTTGCGCTGAACTTTCCCAGCAAGTTTTCCAACTATCTCATCAATTACGCCAAACTCGTACATTCCCTTCTGTTTCGTTTTCGTTATAGTACAAGCAGACAATCATCTGATAAATGTATATAGCGCCGCCGGTGACCTTTGCTCACGCACATTCTCAGGGACAAAGTTAAGCGAACCGGTCGCGTACCTTCAACCGTAAATTACTCCGTCAGGGGTTCATTCACTAACCCGTGTTAAGTGAGCACGTTCTGTCCGTTTTCGTGAGCAATTCCACGATCCCTTTTTCATTAGATTACACTGTACTTTCGAACGGTATCGCGGACACGGACAAGTTGCCAGAGATTAAGGCGCAAAGCCCTTGGCGTCGAATTCGGCCCAGCAGAATCGAGAAACACGGATGTTTCGACCGTAGCTATCGCCGGCGAATCTATTGGAAATCGTGTCGATTTTTCCCGCAGCGCCGGTGACACTCGGCAATGTAAATACGATCGCGCGAAGGGTGGTCGATCATTAAATTCGTCGAACACGAAACACGGTCGCGGTGCTTTCAAGTTTTCTTTGCATAGGGCCGCTCGGCCATCGATTCCTCATCCCCCGCTATTTTTTTTTTTCTCTCGACAATAGAAACGCGGATCGATGGAGAAATTAATGGGCGTTCTTCCTCAACGCGAAACCCTCACTTCTGATAGCTTTCCAGGGCGATGGAGGGATTATAACCCCGGTCCGATTTATTTCGTTTGTACCATCCCTCCTTTTGCGCCGCTTCTTTTTTTGGAGCAGGGTTAGAGGTGTTCCACCACTTCTGTCGCCATCCACCGATTTTATTTCTCCCGGCGTCTGGTATTCAATAGGCCCATCGGATCGTGTTGCTTATCCCACTCTCGTCCGACGAGATCGAATAGCGTTCCGAATTTGTGAAAGCGGTCGCGTGAAGCTGGTCGATGCAACGTTTTGTCGGCAACTAACTACCAGCGAAACAGACAACACAGGGATACTTTCTTCGATCCGGTGCACATGGACGTCCAAGCTAGAAATATTTTTATTATCCTGCCTGCTGGGAACACTCAGGAAATCTCGAGCGGGATGGCACGCTCGAGGTTTGCAGTAAACCGAAACAAGGTAAAGCCTTTGAGTTGTGAAATCATCGCATTTATCGTGAGAAACCGCGGAAAGCAATGTAGGTACCTCTCAGCAACCCGGGTTGCCTTCGAGGATCAAATTTCAAAGGCCTGTAACTTTGTTATTACGGCGAAATAATATTAGGAAAAGATAATCGCCTGGGCGTCCTCTACAAAGTCCCGGAGATTGATTGTGAGAATTCCAAATTTTTGTAAAAGTTGTCAAAAGCCGCTGCTAATCTATTAAATCATCTTAGAGACTCCCTTGAATTCGCAGGACCGAATTTAACTACTAACTTATACTCATAGGGCGGAATTTTGTAGAAGGGGGAAGTGAAATTCTTCTGCAGCTTCAAGTTTTGCAGAAAATTAAATCACTCCGTTCACTTAGTGAATATAAATTCACTTATAAAGCGTAATAAAATGTTTCATCGACAACTCCTTGGATACTTCGGACATATATTTAATCACTGCAGGTATTTCAAGCTGCTCAAAATTTTTACTTAAATAAAATTTCGAATAACGAATAAAGGTTAAAAAAAATTATTCCTCATTTATTCGTTAACCCGGGTTAACTTTATTCGACACATGACGAATAATTTTTTTTTAACTTTTATTCGGTATTCGAAATTTTATTAAAATAAATTATTTGCCCATCTCTGTCTCAAACACAACCCAATCATCGAGCCAAGTTGAAGCAACAACTTGACCGAAGAAAACTGGCCTGCATATTTCCGCGTTCACCGATTTCACAACGGAATTAAAACCAGCTATTGCCTCGTAATTTAGTTTTCTTGATCGTCAAGGATTTCCCGTTAAGCGCATTAAACCTTGCCACTCGTGCGTTCTTTTTCTCCCGTTTTCCCCGTGTTTCAGAACTGTGCGCGCGCTTTACAGTTTAAGTGAGAATGACGAGAAAGGGAAGAAAGTAGGATCGACGATAAAAGGAAAGTACGATAGCGATGGCGAGCTGAGTGGTCACAGGAATGGGATGTCACGCGAGAAGGGAGCAGAATATGTTGTTTATTTCCTGAATACTTCGGTCTTATTTCCCCGCCTGATTTCCGATGTTTCCACGGAAAATGAGATGTCGAACAGTAGTACGCACTTATGTCACCCTCTTTGCTTCCATTTCACTCCATCATTTCTTCTAATCCACGCGTTTCTGCCCCTCTAAATGTTACAAGCGAGCTGCAGCTTGTCTTCGAAGGTTCGTTAACTTCAATTCAATCCTATTCGCCATAAACCCGGCTGAAAGTAACAGACTTTCCGCTGAAAGAGCATTCTTCGACATTAACGTTTAACAAGTGAAATATGAGGAATTCGACGCTCGTTAATTTGCATTGCACATTAGCTATCGATTTCCTTTCGTTTCCGCAGCCCTCGTTATTCAGGCCCGCCATCAATATTTCCCTCGCGCTACGACAGACTTCTGGAACCTGTAGTGCGCCTTAATTAAAGGAGCCCCGAATTAAAATAACTCAGAAAGTTCCGGCAAGTGTTGGCCCCCGAAAGAAATGTCAGCTCACCCCGCGGGCCAACGTCGTCGAAGAGCGCCGTCTCAGCGAGCCTCCCGTCTCGCGCAGGCAATTTCTACGCCGCTTCGATGGGGGGAAATGAGAGGCAGAAAAGGTGGAACGGGAGAGTTGACAAGAATGAAGAAGCCGCGCGGGCAGAGGCCAGGGAACGAACGCGTGCGGGGAGGAATGGCGTTGGGTGTCCGCGCAGTTTCCAGCCACCCCCGTCTGCGGGTGAGCCGGCACGACGGGGGGTGGGTTGAGTTCGAAATGACGGAGAACGGATTTTCCCTCTAGTAGGACGCGCGACTTCAGCCCGGTAAGATCGACGCCGCCCTCGCCCCCGAGAACAGAACGAAAGCGCGGTGATAGAGCGTCAGACGGACGAGCGTGACCACAATTTCCGCCGCGGGCTGAGACGCTGCCGGGACACCCTTCCCCGTCCCTTCGACCCCGAGAAACCAGGGCGACGGAAGAGGGGATATCGCCGGCCCCCTGTTGACTTTCCCGTTCGCAATCTTGGGGAAGTATAATCGGTTGGCCGGCCGGAAGGGAGAGCCTGAGGTAGGGTAGAAAAACGCGCGAGAGCTCGGTTTCGCGGGTAGAGACGGGATTGGAAAACAGAGCTGGAGAAGTAGAGAGATATACGACTAGCTGGAAGCAGGGGGATATATACCTCGACTCGGAGGAGATCGTAGTTGTCCGTTTTGTCATTCGTCCCGCCTGCCCCCCTTCGGAGTCTGAGATGACCGGGATCGTTTCGTGCGCGACGACCGACGGGGGTTGATTCTGTGCTAGAGGCCACGCACGAGAGGACGCAGGAATACTAGACGTTTGGGTCGGTCGTCCCGAGATGAGAAGGAAGCGCATGAAAACGAGCGAGGCACGGTGCTTCCGGGATACGTAGGATCGCGGACTGCTGGCGATATAGAGCCGAGGAATCGGCAAGTGCGGAGAGAGAGAGCGAGAGAGAGAGAGAGAGAGAGAGAGAGGGAGGGAGAGAGAAAGGCTGCGTCACGATCGGGGCGGAAGTTTCGATTAAAGAGATACACGGCGCACACCGTCGGTCGGTTTTATGTAGGAGGACTAGTGCTGTAGCAACGCTCGCGATGGCATCGTCGATGAAAGTCGAAGGTAACGTTGCCATTTCATTCGATATAGGAACTCGCGGGCGGAAAATCGAGTCTCCTATCGAGCCCGGGACGATTCGATTCCACGGATATTGCTTCAGTTATGCCAGTCTCTACTTCCTTTTTAGCAATTTTCTTTTCTTATTCATGGGACCATTTACTCATAGCAAAGGGCGATTACTGGGAAATCTCAAAGCTTTCCTTTCTTTCTTTTCTGCTATACACTGCTATGACACCTCAATGAATCATTCTGAAATTATCCAAAGAAGAAAAACGCAATCAAATCCATTTTACCCGCTACTTCGGAAAGAACAATTGTATTTTCCAAGCTCCGTTTTTTCGGCGCATTATGTGTAGGGATCAAACATTGCCAGGTGTAATTGAATCTATCATTTGATTTATTGCGGGAGCGGGATTTTTGAAGCGTAAAATTTTTCCTCCTTTTTGCGCAGAGAACGATCGCAGGTAGGGAATAAAAGCTTTTCTACCTACGAGTCAACGAGAAATGCTACAAATTCCGCCTTGTACCGTAAGAATCGCGTTGCCGTGCATGAATACACACCAGAAATCCATCGATTCGCCAAGTTTTCGGCCCGAGAACTCCGTAGGAGTACGGCACCGTAACGGTAATACCAGTGCTCCAGGTTTAACTGTTGGAAAATAAATTTTCGATACTCACTATTACACACTGTATTACTCTTTCATCGCGCAATTAAAATTCTCGGTAGAAAAAGATTGGCGCCTTCTATTCGAGGGTAGTTTAAGTAGAAACACCTAAATGAAGACATTATCTGCTTCCATTAATGTTTGGAATGGTTTAAAGACTCTCTGTTAGTCGTTGAACATTTGTCTTGCAAATCAGCTTGTTAGTGATTCAAATTCTATTCGTAAATCCCGGCTGCTCTTCTCTTGCCGACTCGCTGTGTAGAATACAGCGTTAAAATCGCTCGAAGATCAACCCTAACGAGAATCTGCGAATGGTCTCAGTCTAAACAAGAAGCGCCGCGAACAGCTTGAAACGAAATTTCTTGCTGCAATCAACTTATAGAAACGATTCACTCCGCCGTTAATAGATGATTTCCCAGTAGAATAAAAAGTTAAAGTTCACGGTGTAAATGAGGCACACCGCGGAACTTCGAAGCGCAGGAAGTTACTTCCAAATTGTATTTCTAGCTGAAAATTATATTACACTCGTCCCCGCATTTATTTTGCTTAAACCACGACGGGGCAAATTAAATACCTCCTTCGACTATGGAGAATAGTCACGTAGGGCAGAGAATAATATATTTAAAGACGAAGAGGGAAATTAAATGGGGGGCCATTGTGATCGATAAATTAAGAGGGATTTTTCCGCTTGTATCGTTACGCAGCAGCGATGGTTTTCAAAGAAACTGGTGGGTTGGCTCGTGCATTAGTCAGTAGTTTTCGTGGCGAAACTCCTTGCTCGATCGAATCGTAGGTATTGACCGCGTGGGTCTTTATTTTCCACGCGCGAAACGCGGGCCGTGTTTCCCGTTCGATCTCTCGAACACCGGTTGGCACGGCTTGGCAAGCGTTTCGTGCTGGTGTTCACGGGTTCCCTATCAATTTCGCGGCGATTCGTTGGCTCGCGACATTATATAAGCCTCCATTTTGGTGAATCGCGGCTCTCCAGGCTTCTGAGTAATCAATAACCGTGACGCTTGTGATATTCTCATTTTCTGCGATTCGCCGTGGACACTACTTTTTTCGATTTGCCGAGAGAATTAGGCAGAAGGGGTACAGCTGCCGAGTGTCGACATATTTGGTCAGATTCGCGTGAAAAAGGGGGGAAAGGAATCGATGGTCGAGACGTGCGATTTTATTTTCTTTGTGCAATACAAATTTGCTAATTTTCTATATGACGGAACTATATCATTTATAGAACTCTATTTGTATATTGTTTTAATTTTATTTTTAACTGAAACGAGTCAGTGGAATGCCTGATACGCATATATATTTTTATTAAAACCTTGCGAAACCCCTGTATGGTAATTTTATCGCAGGGGTATTGGAATGTTTCATTTAATGGAGAATATAAGTTGCGCTACTTGTTCCCCTGTTGAAGTGACGGAGTAATTACGCTTTCGAAATTTGAGGAAAGTTAATTTAGATCGCCTGGAAACCTTTGCTACTGCCCTGAATAAATGTTGCAGACGTTGATTCGATAGATTATAGTGAAAGCATTACCAGAAGTTAGTAATTTTAGCCGTGGCAATATTAATTATCAACACGTGTCTCAATTTTGCACTGACGTCGAGTAAACTTCCGAAAATGATAACTTTAATAATTAACGCAATTTAGCAATCGTTGGATCGCAAAATAGAAGTTCAAACTATTCATCTAAAAGTTACAAGTGTTCTATTTTCTGGTAAACTGAGCACATTAATGACGAATATTTAAATATGCTAAAAGAATGTTCGTTAATGACGACCTGCCAGAGTTTTACCAATTTTACCACGATAAAAGTAACAAAAAAGTTACACTGTTAGATTAATTAAAAATTATTGGAAAATATCCCCGTCTGTGAACACACATTTTTGTTCAATTAAAAGTCACACGTTTAAAAATAAATATCGCTTATTCGACCATCAGAATGTAATTCATTCGGAAACGGAAGGCCTGGAATTACTGTAGGGATAATAAAGGCTATGAACAACATTGGAGGGTACCATTTCTTGATTAGGGAAGAAAAATAGACATGCTAGTTTCCCCTATCTGAGGGCAGAGGCGCTGCAAACCGCCGGACGTTTAACCAACCTGTGCCCACTTCTGTGTGGCGAGGTATTGCGCCTTCACCATATTACGAAATTATGAAAATTCGTCGCTCCCCGCCTCGGGCGATTTAATAACGTCCCTTGGTTTGTATAAATTAATCACAGCTTCGATCTGTCAAATTTCCACGCCCGATTTTGTTCCACAGTCAGCATGCTCGCTTGAAATCGGTATCGGGGCCATTTAATCTCATTTATCGGGGTACATTAAAACAGTAGGAGAAAGTGGAATGTTAGTTTTAAGTTCACAATAGAATTTGACAATGGACGGCTGCCATTTTAGCAAACTTCCCACCATTTCCGTTCGCCCCTGCTGGAACCGTCCACTGAATAAAACAGTCCTCGATTTCCCGACAATAAAAAGCAAAAGCACCCTAGTAATTAAGGTGCGTTTACTCTAGGGGAACCTCGAGAGTCATGAAATGCTTTCAATTTTTATACCGCACGAAAAAAACGATGGAACCTATTTTGTGAATTTGCCTTTTTTCCCCACTTCAACCATCGTGCAAATTGGAGAATTTCTTTCGAACCATTCGCGCACTTTTTTCCTCGCGAGGGAAGCAGAAACCAGTTCCATCCCTTCGCCATAAGTAATTTCTCCGACGCGGGAAGCGCGATTTTTTCATTTTGCAAACTCGAGCCACGAAGATGGCTCCTCCTGTGTATATGCAGGGGATGCATGCGGTGCAGGTCTCTATTTAAAGCGCAATATACGTCACCTAGGGCAGTTTAGATTTCGCCAGGATAAGTCACGGTGTCTCGGTGGACAAAAGGCGAATCCAACGGACGAATTCTGCCGTGTAATCGATTCCAAAGAAACGGGGCTTCCCGTTGTCTTCGTGCATTATTTCGTTGCTCATCTGGTGAAAATTCGTCGACATTGTAATCCTTCTGCGGTGCATTAAGGAAACCCTTTCTTCTCGATTCTAGATCCGGGGACTCCCTTTCTGCCGCCACCCCCTCTCCCGCCTCGCTGTCTTTACTCTTTACGAGCGAATCTGACTGTAAGCTTTACGGTCGGCTCGCCAAATGTTTCTTTGCCGAGTAACAAGGAAAAGTAACTTGGGATTACGGGATAAGATAGAAATTGAAATGGGAGTAGCCAGGAGGCTTGATATATTTTATTTTGTCCAGAAAATGTCCAGAAAAAATTTCGCTGCATGGGTTTCTCGAAAATCTAATAACCGAGCAAGGGAATGCGGTCAAAAGCCGAAAACGAGCTGCGTCCCACGATTGAAATAAGATAACTCTGCCGGGCCTGCGAGCTTTTATTTTAATGAGCTAGTCTAAATTGCGAGTTCCGTATCTCAGTAACAGTAAGTTCGTCAAACAGCCGCAGCAAGAATTAAGTTGGGAAATGCTCGTCGAAGATCTTTCAGGGTCCCTAGTTGAGGTTAGCGCTACTTAGTAGTTAAAGAAGTTCAAAGAAAACGCAAAAGTAAATATGTAAATACTTCAAAGCAGGGTCCCAGGATTATTCATCTGTTTTAGACAACTTCCTGTACCCTGGCGGCTTTAATTATCTCAGTTTTCCTTCATTCCACCTCGCGCTCGGTCTTCGATACAGAATTCTGCAAGCTCCCTTACCGCTACCCCTTATTTCTTCACCCTCAAAATTTTACAGCTCGCCGCTACCCATTTTTATCGTTCGATTAATATCGAAACCATTTAAAATAACACATACCGCGCGGAGAACTACAATATGAATATTTCACGAGCATCGTGCACGTTTCGCGTATAAATTGTACATCCTCGCTTGCACAATATTTCTGTAACCGTTTTTATGGCGAAACGAACGTCGCTCGTTCAAATATTCTATCAAATATTTTCTCGGAAGCCACGCGCTACCAGAAGCTACCCCTCAACCCCCGCAAAAAAGGGGCGCGAGGGCAATTAAATGGCAAGTAAAATTTCAAGCATCTAAATTAAATCGAAGTCACATTATTTATATTAATGAATGTTTCAACGAGATTACTACGCCCCGGAGCGTTTATCTTCCCTTGTTTCCCTTTCGACACTCATGGATATCCGGCGAACGCGAGAAACGAGAATGGATTATCCGGGGAGAATCGAAGGGAATTCGGTGGAGCAATAAGAAGAAGTTAATTGAGAAATCTTCAGCCCTCTGAGGAGTCTTTCGTCTGGGGTGGAATTAGATTTGGAAGGCGATGATCGATGGGGGTGACTCACCACCCTCCTGGGGGACCGGGGCGTGAGGGGCTGGCGCGATAATCGATGCTGGAAGCACGTGGCATCGAAATACTTGACTGGCTTATGAAATCCGAAGCAGAGCGTTGGTTTATTAATGTTATTCTCATCCAACTCACACTCTTACGTGAAGTAGTCTCAATATTCTTTTTTGCCACGCGTCCAAGTATGCCTCATTGTCTATATACTGGCACAGCGCAGGCTTCCTATTATTTATTCTTTGTTAATCACCACTTCTGCATCCACAACCACATACTGGTACACTTCTTTCCAACGGAAAAGTGGAGCAGTAGTACGAGTCAATCATTCATGCGCCCGGCTGTCCATAACACTTCTAACCACTAGTGCCCTGTATTTAGACCGCAATTTAGGCTACTATTCATCGTTAGAGAAGACAGCGAGTTATTGGAAGCGACAGCTACGACCTTTTTGGCCGGTACTTCTTTTTACAATACTTTTCCTGTTATTCCTCCGAGGAAACTTGTCGCGATGCCAACAATTAAAAAGTTTTTCCACGCGAGCGACTCCTTGAGATTTGCGTTCTAAAAGCGTGAAGAAATAGAGGGAAAAGGGGTGGAAAAGTACGGGCAATGAAAATTGCGGGGTGCGAGTGTAATGGAAGGTAGTTTACAAGGCTTTTCAACCTGAATCTCCGTTCTGGGAACGCAACTGTTAGTCAAGAGTCTTCGAGAGGCGACTTGGAGTGGCGTATAATGCGGCATTGTAGTGGATACGAAAGAATTCTGTATCACATTTGGGGTGTGGCAAAGAAAACTCAAGGATCCGTCTTTTATATCCAACTTCTCTGATTTCTTTAACATCTGTTTCTTTAAAGACAAAATGGTTATCTATGGGAGATGTCGTTAGGAATGGCTGACAGTGTTTCCTAGTTATATACTCCACTAATTTTCATTTACAATGTTGTTCTAACAGCGTCAGATGTTCCTCACGTGTTATCCCTGTGTAATTAAGTATCACCTTTACACTCCGTTGTATGAAACAGTTAGAGGCGTAAAAAACGACTTGGCAGCCCGAGGAAAGTTCGTGGCGAAATTGTTTAAACTTTCAAAACACCGCGGGCAGCTGCGGACGCTGTCCTGAGTGGATTAACAAAGCGGTATCGAGTTTCGTTTGTTCCAGCGCAGCTGCCAGTATAGAAACACCACTAAAATTTCATCAGCTCCAAATTAATTCGTACATCGCAAACCTTTTCCCAGCATTCAGTTTTGGGGGATGCTCGAAATTTAAACTTGAGATATTCGTATACTAATTATAATCTCCAAATTGTAATAGTGCAATTAACTTTAGATAGCAAGTTCATTCGTTCAAGCTTCAAAATTTATTATCCCAGTGACGCGAATTATAGATAATCGAGTAACCCAATCAGCGTCCGCCACTTCCACAATTTCCAAGTTAACCAAAGACGCTGAAATCTCGCGGCGATTAGTACCCCGCGGGTAACAGCCCGCGTTGCAAGATTAAACGGTAAATTAAAAAGTACGAGGTTTCTCGATTTAACGACCCTCCGGCCCGGAAAAGCAAGCCCAGTCAAGACGTCTGGCAAGCCGAGCAGCTCCCCGCTCATTTGCCGACGAAAAGCTGCACCACCACATCGCGGGGATGTATCGGGCGATTTTTTTCAGGGGTGGGCGCCGTGCTCGGACCGCGGAGGAAATGAGCAGGAGGGAAAAAAATTGTCGAGTACATCGTGATTCGCATTCACCCGCTCCCCTCCGAGTGCTTAGACTGCCAATCCATCAACGTCACGACATCATCCCTTAATGGTCCTCCCAAGAATACGTGGAGACGTACATACGTAATACACTCGTACCAGTTTTCTCTCGAATGTAGTCCCTCCACGCGTTTTTTTTTTTTCGTCGGCGTAAATATTCATGGAATTTTCTCATTCCCGTTCCCCCTGTGCCTACTGGCTCCTCGAGAAGTTGCGATTAGAACGCTTGGACGAGTTTCTTCGAAATAAATTACTTCAGTTTTTATTTCCCGCGGCTCGCTCGAGCGCGGAACGAGCATTGTTTTCTTGCAGAATAATTTACGATCCCTGGAATTTGTAGCTCCCTGAGTGAAACAGAGATTCTTCTGAGGGACTGGTTTCTGAAGGATGATTCCTTAATGGCGGACTAAAACGCTTTCCGCTCGGTGCTCATTTGCTTGAAAATGGCGGAGAGTGTAAGTGGGAGCAAGAGAAGAATTACCGATACTGTAAAATGGGATCACCTCGGCGCCAGAAACATTTCCAATCAATTCCAAGCAAGGTGCCTTTTTATGCGCCAGTCGAAGGAGTCCAAGGGTCGTTTAAATTCCCCGGAGACAGCGATAGATGGTACATGTGACCGGCTAATGGCGTGAAACAGCCAGAGAAATAGGCTGCGCCAGTCCGCTGAAAGGCTCTAAAAGGAAGAGATTACCTGGCGGTCGATCAGATTTTCGGTTTAATCTAGGGGCCATTCCCCTTTCTACCAGCACGTGGCCCAACGATGATAGGCGGTGGTCCCTCGGACAAACTTAACTTGAAAATTTCAACCCTCGGATTATTAAGCTGACTAGATACACCCCGTAAGCGGACTGCGGAGTCATTTCGAGGGGTGATCGGGGATCGAGAGGAATCGGTTAAAGTCGCGGCTGCGAGAGAGTTGATCGCCCGCCGGGCGTAAATTAAAGAAATTAGATCCGAGATATTCTACTGCTCTTCCCCGGGAAGCTTACATTCGTCGCTTTCGTACGAACGCTAGGGGTGCGACTTTCTTTCACAAAAATTCTTACATCTCGCGTAGCGGAACACTTTTATGTTGTAATTTTTCAGTGTGATCAAAGAGGAGAATTTTCAAGCAAGAAAATCGGCTCCCGAATCGCAAATCGGATACCGCAATGTCGGGTGCCCGCACACCCCTAACGGACACCATTCAGTTTTCGCCTGGATTAGCCACGGGAATCGTCCTCGGCTTTCGCGGTATCGACCACTGAAGCTTTGTTTACCGCCAATATTGAACGACAGTAATCCACGTTGTCGAAGGCTCCGTTCAAAGATGGCCACGCAAACCAGAAACACGTTCTTCGAATGATTTACCGTGCAACGATCCGCGTAACTTGTTGATCGTGCAGGCTTAATGCGAGAGCGCGGCGGTTATGCGCGTAGCGTATGTGTCAGGAGCAATATCAGGGGAATTTCAATATTTGGAAAAGTCGATGGGAGGGTGGGCGTGTGCTCGGAGGCGCATCGTCCGTGAACACACAAATCGCCGGACGATCTACAAACCCAGAACCCCGATTTCGATGCATCTGTTACGGTTCGTTGGACAATCTCCTGGGGAATCCCGGACGGTGCACATACCGAAAGTAACGCGCGCTTTTGGTCACGAATATATGGATTTATTTTGGTTCATGGTTGCTCAAAAAAAGCCTGTTATAAAATTGGAAAACGTAAAAAAAGGGCCATGTCACGGGAGAAGTCTTTTTCAGCCATTTGTACCGTTTATTCTTTAGCACCAACTGTCCCTGCCCTCTGGTGGCGCTTTATGGTACTTAGCGCCGGTCCAGTTAGCATAACCTATAAAAGGCACCAAATTTCGGAGTACAGTAGGGCACATTGCTTCTAAAATCGTCATAACTCACACTGGAGACTGTGAAAATGGTTTGCTTAGTAAGTCCAACCGGGGGACATATTTCAGTTAACTCAGAGTACCTCGGAAATGCCATAGTTGGAATTTCCAAAAAGTACCGTAACGGGAAAAGCGTAGGGAAGAGTGAAAAACGAAATTATTCTGTTTCCAATGTTAGGAGAGAATTCGACGAGGGTTCTCGAGCAAAGTAGTCATGAATGCCGCGCATATTCCGTCTCGTTCCACTAGCAAAGTTAGGCGGCCCGTGCGTGGCCTGAAAAGCACCGAATTACAACTGCAAATAACGTATGTGGCCGAGAAGTAGTCGAGTTTTGTCGACGGGGATAGCTTTATTACCGTCTTCGGAACAGAATTTTAACGACGTTTTAATGGACCTCGTCGGACGTGGGCGGTCATAAACGTCTCTTCTACCTAGCACCGAGATATGAAAAATACCAAGATATGAAATATGTGTTTCATTTAAGCCCGCGATTCATTTACCAATTTGCACATCGTTGCACTTTACGTTGCACCGTAAATCTTCAACTATGACACTGTGGGGCCATTTTTCTGTTACGTTCATTGCGGGCCAATTAATGGATCATGAGCAACGGCGATTTTTATTCGCCGTCCCAGCAGATTCGAAACCCGTCGCTGGCCGAACCATTTGGGATCGGTAAAATTATCTCCCGATGGCTTTCTCTTCGTCCTCTCAATTACCGGAGTCTCTGATGCGGGGGATGGATTAAAAGTGTTCGAGAATAAGGCCTCCAGATTGCTAATTGCCGCATAATGACGCAACTATTCTTCCTAGAGTACCGCACGTGTCGCTGGATATTCCAGCTCGTTCGTCTTTCGCCGATTCTTCGGATCCTCCTGAAAAACCTGGAGGAGGGGCTGGAGTGGTTTCAGAGATCGTAATATCACGTCCCGCCTTTGTGCTTTAATGAAATTCTAATTAGGGGGACTGGCAGTCGAAGACAGATTATAATGGCACACCGTCCGTATCTGATTCCTGACCAGAATCGAATCACGCGCTCGATTAATTAGTCTCCCCAACGGCCTTCTTTTCCTTTAAAGAGAGATAGCCTATCTGCGATAAGATAAAGCCCCGTGGGTCCGCAGCTATCATTCAACCTTAGCGCTGTCAACTTACCATTCAGAGTTGTAGGAATTAATTACCTGGGGAAAAAGGAGAGAAATGATTCTGGAGACGGAAAAACTTTGAAGCGAGATAAGACGCCTGTAATTTTAGCGACGGCAGGAATATCAGTACTCCCTTGAAGGGGAAGTTGTTCGTGTGTGGTGACAAGTAGATTGTTGATGGGAAATTCAGGCGAAGTAGAATCAGTTGAACGTGCCAGCCAGGGTAATCGTCATGGATTACCGGGAATATCTGCAAATAATTTCTTCGGAGTTGCAGCGCGTTGCGCAGCCCACTTCTGTCAACGAATCGATTTATCCAGCGGCCTGTTCGGCGAAACCCTCTCTGTTTCGTGCCTCGTGGAGATCTGATAGCGATCTGGTCTGATTGCAACGAATGTCGAAGATGAAACGAGGAATTCCGGAAACTGTGGCTCACCACGAATAATTTAGACCGTAGACAGTAATAGACTTATAGGTGTCGGTGAAGCAGAGGGTAGATGGGGGTTAATGTACAATTCCTGTAGGGAAGAATTAGAACGTAGTGTCGTAATGCTTTTTAGAGGCTGCTTAGACGTTTATAGTAGAATTTAGGATAATAAAACTTAGCAACCAGTCACCACCAAATATACCTTATGCATCATCTCAATTCTAAGGCTACAGAAGTTCATGCAAAAGGCGCATTGTGTGCCAAGCACCTTGGAATGCTGCATAAAATTACGTGGTTGATTTATTCCTCCGCGTGGTTTCACTTCAATCACTACCGCTAGAGGTAAAAAAAGCTCGGCCGAACTTTAACCAACACAAAACATCGAGCTTTCTGCTCTATATAATTTATTCTCGATCATACGTCTAAAACGTCAGGCGCTCCTTCGGTAACGCGTGGCATAATGCAAGCACGGCTCATATTCATCGAAGTTGCATGAAATTTAACGCACGAAAAAGCACAAAAGACTGTTCAGGTGAAACACATCAACCGGTGGAAAAAATATTCCTGCTTTTGCAAGAAGGAGGAAGAATTAGGAAAAACATGTGTCGCAATGTATTGAGACAACTACCTACTTCAGTAGATTAAATGCATACAGTAGTAACAGAAACTAATCATGAGACCCAGACCTAACCAATGCCTAACTATATCTGATCAATGTCCAACTACGCCTGACCAAGGTGTCTAATTACACCTAGAACAAGACCCAACCTATTCACATCTGAAGTAATTTATCGCAGGCTTACAGTAGGACCTCTTTTATCGTGGAAGCCATGTTTTGCTAAAGCCCGGATCATTAAAATTCTGCCACCTTGCGTGGGTACTAAAATTTGTCAGAACTTAGTACTCATGTAGCCGGGCATGCTTCCCTGAATAATTAAAAGGATGCGAACGTTTTCTTAAAGCAGTCGCCTTTTACGGTTATTCCAAGGCCAACAGCTTCTCACAACTCCTGCCTATCTCACTAACAGCTTTGTCCATGTGCATGACTACTTTTCTATACAATTCGGGGGGCTTTCTGAGACTCGGTTTTCCGTGCAGGTTCCTAGATCGTTGATTTCTCCTTAAAGAGAATTCTACATGCTACTCTCATCTGATTCGTTGGTTACACAGATGCCAGACAACGTAAACTGCCCCGCGCTGGCCGTAAAAATTAAGGACTGCCCGCCGTTGAAGATTTGCGCACTGTAAAAGATATCCTGCGAGAGGACTGAGAATATTGTCATTAAATGCAGACGCAAGCTTGATAGATTCTAACGGAGCATCGTAACTTCGATTTACTTAAGAACAAGTGAATACTTCGACCGGCCGTTTAGCACAAAATGTACTTCCCCGAAGAGCAATATTGTATAAAACGTGTTAGCTATTTGTCAAATCTTCCTAGACATATGTTCGGCTATATTCGAAGGAATCCGGAAGCCTTTCGCTTAAATTTATGCGCAGGATTCTTCAAGCTCCATTAGAAGTTAAATAATGAAGCGACGTTTCTACGAGTTGAATAGCTTAATGGAAGCAATCGAACTTCAATTTCCCACGACTTCAGCACGCCCGAAAATCTCCAAAGTTCTGCGAAGAGATTTGTGTAAAGAGAACCCCGGTCCCATCCCGCCAGTTAGATACAATTCCGGGAGACTCCTGATTGCAGCTCTTTAAAGTTTCGTCTATTCTCGAGCGAAAGTTAAGAGTCCCAGGTTCATTGAATTCTATAACAACAATTGGACTCCAATGGCCGGCGCTATTTAGAAGATCTAGAATACAAAACCAAGGCGTTTCAGAAGACACATCAGCTGATGAATCTGACGACTCAGGACCAGGCGCTGATGGACCCAACTGCTTGAACTTGCGCAGTAGCCTTTCGAAGAAATAAATGCACCCCTAGCCTTAGGCAAATGGTGGAAGCATGTCAGGGACCGGTTTCGTATGCTCTCCGCTAAAAAAGTCGATTCAGCTCTGTTACGTGTACTTAATGCAACGTTTGGTCCACATCAAATGGTGATCTCCCACGAAATCAACTTACAAGCAAAGATACGTGATTGGAATACCAAGAAAGCAGGCAGCAACGATCGCGGAATAAGAAAAGCGGGTCGAGAAGGCACGAAAGGACGGCATCCTCCGTAAAGCAAAATCTTGGACGATAATAAAAGCCCGTTCTACCTCGGAGAAACGTTCAAGCTGGAATTTACTGAAGTGCGTTAGTGGGTACGAGGGACATTGGACGAGTTTTACGACAGCCACAGATTCCTCACGTATGTACACCAGGAGCCGAAGTTCCGGGAGACAAGAAGAAATCAGATTTCTAGAGTACAGACAACGATCGAATTGTCGTAGGTCAAGGAGCCCGAGAGGTTCCAACAGCCGCTCCGCCTGGGCACATGACTAAGAAACCAATATCAACATCGATTATCCCAGACTTCATAGATGCACTGGAACTGGCACAAGTGGAGGTCAACAATTCAGTAGAATCATATTCACATCTCGAAGGCTAGCAACGAATAACTGCCGGGACTTTAAAATATTTATTCACTTGGGCCTGACAATCACACTATCCATCGTGTATCCCGTTTACTGCGTTCGAAAACCCCCGGCGTAAACTGGAGCATCGAGACAGGGTTCTACTTGACCGGCCAGATAGGTCAGAGCGTGGAAACTCCGGCTGACAGGAAGCCGGAAGGGGTTAGGAAGCGGAGAAGTAGTCTGCGTAACCTGGTGCGCAGGCTAAGCATCGGCAGCGGAATCGGACGCTACGCGATTGGTTCGTTCGGTCACGGTGGGGCAACCGGGCCCAGCGGTGGCGGGCCGGTGGAGGGGTTCACCGGCGCTGAGGGCACGGACCCCGTCAACGGTTGCCTAGGTGGGTCGCAGCCGGTGGTGGGGGCTGGGAGCGGCACGGTGTCCGCGTCGGCTGGCACTCCGAGTCGTGGTGCCCTAAGTCGGCGGCCCAGTCGGGACTTAAGTCCAAAGTCGTCGGAGGGCCAGGATGCGCCCACTCACGGGGGCGGGGGTGGTGGCGGTGTCGGTGCCGCATCCGGTGCTGGCGCAGCCGGTTCCGGACAGGATTGGCGAAGGTTAGTTGGCAGTATCAGACGCAAAGTCCGTCGGAAGACCACCCACAGTAGCGCCAGCATCTCTGAAGCCGGTCTGCAAGAGACCAACCGCAACCAAGATGACTTTCTCAAGGCCACCATGAGAATCTTCCTGGTGGTGTCACCACCGATGGGCCGCGTTCAGGTATTGTATTCAATCTTCTGGCAATACGAGACATTTCCGATGTTATTTCGTGTTTGATGAATGGATAATGCTTGCTGTTTTGTGTTTGGTGATATTGATCAGTGTATGAGAAGCGGGAGACTGCGGCTGGTGGGAATGAAAAACCTGTAATCCCTCATCCTGGCTCTTTGCTTGGCAAAGATGTTGGGAGTTTTCTAGCTTGAGTTCCCTCCTTTAGCCGAAGGTAGTTGGCATGTTACCGATTTGCCATATTACACGCAACATGCAGCGCAATGGAAATGTGAGATCTTAGAATACTCCTGGATATTAATTGGTTACAGTGTAATCTATTAGTAGATAAAGCGTTATCAGCTGGCACGCGTGTTCCTGCCCGAAATAGACAGTGTATATCTAACCTAAGGCTTCTCGAAACTTTGTGCAGAGTCATCCAACGCCGACCTAGTTCCTCGCAAACGTCAGGGTAGTCTAGCATTCCCTTCCCCTGGATCGGAGGGAGAGATAATTGCCTTGACATATCGCGATACGAACGGAATGATTTTTCGATTAAATTGCAATTTGAGTATTTATAAATTGGGCGAGCACTTTGTAGGCGATCAGCGCGGACGACCCATTACATTACCCATAAGAACAATTTACGAGAACCTGATATACGAGGTCGATTATCTTCCGCGAGCAACTACAACGTTAATAAGGTGTTTCGTTGAAAGGCGTGTGCTGGAGCTAAGTAAACACGGCTGAATCGACCGGGACACCTCCGGGTGGAGGGCTGACTGACGACCTGAAACGTGATCATCCATTAGTCAAATCGATCGACATGCCAACCTGAATGGCCGAGGATGTATTCATCCAAGCAACGAAAACTCCGTTGTCGTTATTCCTCCTTATTACTTTCACAGCTTCGATGAGCGACCTCGTCCCAACGAAGGACAGTTCCGCGGGTTATTTCTGTCCGCGGGGAGTAGCTAGTGCCATTTATCTCTCAGACACCCAACTCAGTCCCAGGAATGATCACCTCAACCTCACGTAAAATTATTCCTCGGGGATTTCGTTTTTCACTTCTAGCGAAGTGGGTACACACGGCGCGCGCGGTGTCGCTTCAAATTGATTTTTCAGCTGCCATTTGCAGCAGCTCGGAGATGGGGTCTAGATGTATCGGGGAAATTTATAGCAGCACGGTATCCGGGAAACGTATGAGCAGACCTTTACTCCTGTCTAGTTAATACGGCTCGTAGCAACACAGCTATATGAATAATCGAAGTTTAATGTTGCTCCTATCGATCCTGCGAATAAGGGAATTATACAGCGGCACGATGTGTCCGCCTACCTGTCGGAAAACACGGTAATCAGTTAGTAATTCTTTCACACACTATTAACTTCAGTCGCAAAGTAGAATTTATTATCTTTCCATAAGGGAAGATGGAGCGCTCGAGTATTAGGCCATAAATCATTTACGGAAGAGTGATCTATAAGACACTGTCAGTGGAATCGAGCGATCTCCATGGGTTCCTGAATATTTAATGGAAAACACGTCGAAGGCGAAGCTGAGTGTCGATCGTCTACATTTTAGTTCCAGAGAATTCTTCCGTGTCCGATGCTCCTGTTCTCTAGAGGCAGGTCAGTAAACAGTTGCAAAATGAAACAGGTTGAGAGTCTAGCAAGGTGGTCATCATTCATTTCGCCTACCACGACAGCCAGCGAATAGGCGTCAGTATTTAACCCGATATCTGAAAGACGGGGCCGCGGGAAACGGACGGATCGAAGAGGTTTCAATGCCGATCGCCGTGTTCGTTCATTTCAGTTATGAAGTCTCGGGAGGAATGATGCCGCGGATAATCTTTGGCTGGCTTCCAGCCATCTTGAGCCGCCGAGAAAAGAGCACTGCCAGCTTCTCGCCGCGGCTTTCCGCCGTTTCCTCGTCATCGTCAAACCTTATCGGCCCCGCTGGTGCGCTTTTTGTGCCCCGGAGGAAGTAGCTCAGCACTGTCGAGACATGTCAGATAGATGCGTCCATCAGCGACGTGTTTGGAGGGGGGGGGGGGGGGACGAGGGGTGTATGTGAAAAGCACCTCGAAATCCTACACCATCGAATGGAATTCAACCGTTGAATTACAACCCCTCCCTGTTTCTAAATGTATGTTCACCTATTTGGGCCATCAACGTTGCGTGTCCAGCGCAGAACCAGCACGTAACGGAAATTGCAATTAGCAGCGTACGTGAACAGTAATAAAAATGACCGCATAAACAAATACGCTTATAAATATTTAAAGTACGAATTAGCTGGAGGGGGTAAATAACGAATTACCGGACACGTCGACGTGCTTGTTTGCCGGGCGAGTTTACCAGATTGCCAGTTACGTGCTAGACGTTTTAATAGGGTAGCTTCATGCACGGTTTTGTCGATACATCAACGTATCGAGTGTCGTTGGACGTCGGTAGAGACTGATCGTTTTCTCATTAATGACCACTGTCTCCCAGAAGAATGGCTAACAAGAGGGCATGCTTCGCTTCAACGTGTACCCCGGGGACCAATTTTTCATGACAGCGGAGGGACGAAGGGAGGGAGAGATAAATAAATTTTGCGAAGCTGTATTGCCTTGGGCCGCTGGAAAAGGCAATCGCAGGAGAATGCTTCGTCGGGGAAGCATCGATATGAATTTCTTTTGCGGAGGAACTTAGCCACTTGAGGAGACTGGATGTCTCTGGGAGCAAAGTGAATTTATCTCGGCTGGGGGTCGCGATATCCAAGTTTCGTGGGTGGAAGTTTAAAGGATTTCAGTAACAAAAGATTTCGAAAGTGGACAATGTTAGCGGGGAGAAAAAAATACTTCAACCCAGTATGAAGAATATCGTGATGAGTCGAACTTGCTAGTTAAACGCAATCTCTTCTAAAAGCAATCTTTATCGAATCTCCACTTCGAGTGTCCCTGCACGGAGGCCTATAGTCGCAGAGAAATTTGTTGACACCTCTGGCGAAGGTATTCGTTGGCACGCCAGGTGCCGCTCGAGGGATCCTCGGGCAAACATTCGGCTTGTATAATAGCGTTCGTTATCGCCGGTATCCAGACCGATCTCTCCTTGGCTGTATAACGTGTATAATGAAGGATCTCCGGGTGAATAACTAACGATCCTCGAATAGGAGCTCTCCATCTGTCGAAAGAATGAACGCTCTAACGAGAAGCTACCGGGGGTAGTAAAAGTTTTAAGGCTCCAGAGAAAATGGCCCCGTAAATATTTAACTTTTCTCGGCACCAGCCTTTGCACTCAATGCCCCCACCTGCTTGCTATTCTTTTTACGGCTGTCGCGATCATTGAATTGCTTAACGCCCATGATAAAAAGAATCGAACGCTCCAAATGGCGTCGTGATTCTTCACGGTCCTCGCGTTTCCGCTGTACACGCGGAAATTGTTTGGGCGTATAAATAGAATTTATTGTCGCAGAAATAACGAAGGGTGACGTTTTCGATTTTCCAAAGTCGGAGGAGATCCCTTCGAGGATTCGGGGCTGGTAAATAGCCAGGCGGCCGAGTATTTGCGTAGACACAGTCAAGATTGATTCGTCATCTGTGTGGCTTCTCAGGCTCTCCAATCTTGGTCGTTGGTGGAGCGATATTGAGGACGAAAGAGGGTGCGAGAGAAAGACGGCGTAGGGAGGACGGAGCCACCCAACGTCGTTGTCATCCCCGTCATTTTTCTTTTTTTCGCAGGCTTAGGATGTTTAACCAGATTACGTTCTATTGACGTATCCTTCGGTGCCATTCTTAGCCGTTTCGAGTGCGCGGAAGATAAACGAGGGTCCGTTAACCAGGGGATGGATGAAAAATATTTTCTTCTTCCCTTCTAAGATTACCGAGAGCCGAGCTCCCTGCTACCTACTCTCTTCTCGTATCGCTCGCAATTATCGAGCTGTAGCAATGACAGAGTACAGTATCTGGAGTCCCTCGATGGTCTACGGCTGAAGGAAATCCAAGAACTTTAGTTCCCTCGGACGGATAGTTCTTTCAACAGTTGCCGGTTAATTGTTAAAGGAACAGGTTAATTTCCCACCATTGTGTTTGACCACCTCACGCGACGGAAGTGTCAAGAGCGGGCGGATAAAGCCCAGAAGAAACGAAGACCTCGCAAAATATCGCCATTTGGAACGGTGACAGAAATGACTGGGATCTCGAGCCAAGGGTAACTATGATTGTGAAGTGGAAGATAAGACGAATTCCGTAAGAAGCCGAACAAAGTTATGGGAGCGCCAAATTCCCAGGGAAGTTAATGAAAATTCTGGCCTCCTCCACAGTCGACCGTGTACGAGCCTTGAGAGGGGTGGTTCGTCCTTCTATATTTCACCGCGCCACTGTAGCCCGTTCTATGCCTCGGCACGACACTGGCAACCATGTTGTGCCTTTCGCCATTGTTTGCGCGTATAGTGCCGACTGGGAAAGCTTTTTACGGGTCAACAAGTGACAGAGGTCGCCGCGGGATGCGGAGAAAACGCGCGGGTGTAGTGAAGGGAGAAATACTGTGGTAGGCAACGAGCAGTTAATGTCGGCTGTGATCACTAAGACAGCAAAACGTTAATGGCCCCTGACCACACCAGGTCCCAAGCCAGCTTCCAGGCCTATGTTCTTTCGCGTCCAGTTACGCGTGAAGCAAGAATAAATGCCGTGAAATGGCACCACTCGTGTAGAAGGTTCATACATATTTTTTTAATAGGAATACCTGAATGGCGCGGTGCAACGGTCCTTCTTCAATTATCGATCAGGTAGCTGAAAAGCAGCATAACGTAAAAATGTACCTAACCCATAGCTAACTTGGGCCTAGCTAGACCTAACCGTACATGACTACGTTCACACTCTCATTGCTTGACTCGCTCCTGTTAAATTCCAAGCAAAAGTAAAGGTGCAAAGGTGCAACGTAAACCCGAAGCCTGTTTCACCGGCCGACATGGGCGATGGCAACGGTCATAGCAGATTTATGAACTCATTCCTCCGTGACTCGCCAGTAGCTTTCTTCGCAAGTGGCATAAATCAACGTGCGGTTACATAGTAAGGAGACTGTCAGGCGTTGGCACCATCGCGAACGGGGTGGAAACGGAGCGTGCACGTGGAGAGCTTTAAGCTCCGAAGTACTCGACGTTCCCGCAGACTTAACCGTAATTAAACGATGCGGCTCTACTACAGGCGCATCGTCCACCAGTCCACGACTGTCGTATACCATAGGCTAATAGTGTAGTGTCTGTCTGACGATCACTGAGCGCACGCAATAGCGGTCGTGCAATGCAACACTGATTTGCGAACGGCGAAGCAGTAATTCGCCGGAGCAAGAGAAAGCGCATAATATTATCTGGGAACTATGGGAAGACGAGGGAGCGGATGGAGGAGTGATTCTCAGCCTGCGAAACGAATGATTTCAACAGACACAGTTGCAAACGCCCCATCGATGTAACATTTCTCCGCTGCGCTTAATTTAATAAGCAAAAAGCATCGAGAGCGGGTCGTTATCGTTTTCCTTGTCGTTATCGTTTCCCACGTCGTTAGCTGTCAAATAAAGCGCATCGCGGAGCAAACTTCTCACAGCCGAAACGGCGAGATCAGTAATGGCCGCTATTGTCCCGGGGCTCCGTAGCATTTACTTCATTGCCGATCATTAGCGCAAGCGCCGCTTCACTGGCCGTTGCTTCGCCAAATTGTGTCGCAATAAAGATTGCTGAAGTGCTCGTGTATCGGTCTGACCTATCCCCCATCTGCTCCACTACCACTGTGACGTTATTTAATACGTAGAAGGGACAACGCTCGGCATTGTTAGTCCATGGTCTTTTAATTTATACACTTTTCGGTAGGGGGATCAACAACTCCTTTGCCGAGACAGTCTGACAATGCACATGCTTATTCTACTGTCCGGCGCGCACGTGTCCAATAGCATGACTCGCGTCCCTCTACAGAGGCTTAGTTCCATAATCCATATCACCCTGCGACAGTTCAGCGAGGTGACCCATGTCGCCTTATGACAGACTTGTAAGGTGACCCATATTATCCTGTGACGGCTTAATTCTTTGTCGCGCGTATCTCTACCTCGGTTCAGTACAGACCCACGCTGGCAAATAATAATTGAGGACCTTGCGGCAAGAGGGGTGCAACTCCAGTTTTGACAGTTTTTGAGTTATGAGCGTGTAATATACGTAAAAAATAATTCTACATCGTTTGGTGCAAATCCGATAACAAATGAACGATTTACTGCAAATAAATAAAAATAGAAATACTAATATTTTTATTATAGAATATTTTTTCGTCAGAAATAGAAATAAAAATTTATCATCTCGATAACTATATACTTATTGTGTGAAAAAAATATATTTTTCAATTAGTATTCTTTTTTTTTTATGTTAAGGGGCCGTCCTTAAATTACGTAAGGTGTATAAGAATTCGTAAGATTTTATATTCCAACTCCCCTCCCCTTTCCTTAGGTAATATTTTTTACATTGCATTTTATTTTATTTTTTTTAATTAATAAAATTTTTTTAAGGGTTTCATATTGAAGATTAGGATAAAAAAATATTACGTAAAACGCTACCTCGCTCCCTCGCCTCCCCTAGTAAGAAATCATAAGAAATTCAGGTCCCCTCCCCCCAAAAGCCTTACTTATTTTGAGGACGACCCCTAAGTCAAAGCAATAATTTTATTTTATAAACAGTTTTTTTCTAATTTACTCGAAGTTGGTAAAGATGGAGTTCCACTCCTCTTGCTGCAAGTGTTACCTATGCTAACAATTTTTGCATCTTTGTGCGCCTCGTACACAAACTATTACTGATCTCTTAGAAATTATTCCAATTTTTCGCCGCCCGATTGATACACGACACCTACTGAAGTAGCAAGTAGCTTCTTCCAGGGATTGAATACTATTAACACCGTTACACGACGACGGATAATTTCCACTAGAACGGTCCTTTGTCCCTGTAATCGTACGTAATTAATGCGCGATGCCCGTGTCGTAAATTACGCGGCGTGTCAGATAGTAATCTAGTCATTATGCAGATGTCCTGAAAAAAGCATGGTATCAACTTAATGACAGCGTACATTTACAAGCGACTGCGTGACTGTATTACAGGCACAATTTAGCACTAGATCGTCGTGGGACGATGTGTGACACTTAAATTACAATCATGTTGCAGAGAAAATGAAATATTTTGTCGGTGTGAATATTAATTTTTTAAATTTGTGAGAATTAGCCTGAGAAAATGAGTAATTTAGGAGGCACTGAAGAGGAAGTAAAGGAATTCACAGCACAGTTGGAGGAACGAGATCGAAATTTTATAGTTACGAATGGGACGCGAGTTTCTCACTTAGTTTTCGCGATTTAATTAGCGCAGATGACCCGGATAAAGGACCGAATTGGTCCGAGGTTGGTCGGGAACAGCGGCACGATCCCAAACAATAGTTTTCATTGCCCAACATTGCGGAAATGTTAATTCAGCATTCGGCCACATTGTTCCCGAGTTACTGTTTGCAGTACAATTGACAATTAAGCCATTCATGTTTAGTCGGATAGTGCCCAATGAACTTTTCAATCCAGCGCTGTGTGACAAACCGCTGAAATTTCGAAGCAATTATTCCTGATTGATTATTCGTATTAATTATCCACTAATGAAAACTTTCGAGCTCACAGTTGAAAAACCTATTACTCCCGAGATCCCCGAGCAATTGGACACTCTCTACGACCCAGTCATGTTGGTCCGGCGAGGTTTTAAGCCACCCAGTCACGTCTCATCTTTCAGATCGCTATGCATCCATTGCGGATTGAATTTTCATTAATTAAAGGAGCTAAGCTCGCGTCATCGAAATATAGCTCGCCGCCATTCGCCGTCGCCATTTTCAATTCCAAGTCATTTGATAAAATTCTACGACAATTGTTCTCCTTCGGGATCAAAGCAAATGCCTACGATTTTTCTCCTTTGAGAAAATGGGAAACCTCGTTTCGATTCGAAATCACAAAAGCAGTTCACGAGCACATTACTACTTCTCCCTCTCTCTCTCTCCCTCGAGTTTTTTCAGTGCCTCTGAGTGGCCAGTAATATTTCGATTCTCAACAGTTCGACCGTTTGGTGGGACGTTCATTCAACGACGTAACAAGTTTCTCTCTCCCCCACGCCCTTCTTCTGGTGCAGCACGATAGCGACGGAATTTGCAGATTGATCGAGTCGAGCTTGCTCAGGTCCGAGGGAAAATTTTATTTGCCGACGAAATCGAACCTCGGTCGATCTCTTGGGGGCCGCTGGGTAGGAAGCGCGATCGGCGATGCCCGAGGACCTGCTCCTCCAGGATTCCTAACATTCGTGGCCAGTAATTTTCCAATTACGAGCGCCCCACGATTGCAGGCCGCATTAGCGATCACAATTAAAGCGAGATGAATGGGAGTGGGGCACAGTCTGCTCGTTTAGAAGACCATGGAGGATTTCAATTTAAGATAACTCAGCAAATTCACTTATTCCGAAAGTATTATGTTCGTATACCGTTTCCAAAAAGATAGATATCAAGTGTCTTTAAGAGAAACTCACGCTGTTTTATCAGAAAATCCATCTATATTGAAAATAGTATAAGATTAACAAGTAAAGTAATATTAGCTTCGGACCTTAAGCTAAACACGAGAAAACACAAAAATAAAAAAATAATAATTTACCAGCCTTGGTAAAATATTTCGTGAAAGGGGAATTTTTATCACCATCCTTGCCAAAAGAAATATAAATTCTATCACTCTCCCGAACAAATCACATTCAAAATCATCGACACCCCTTATGGAAAGCGAGCGACTCTGAAAAAAAAAGGGACACGAACCCTAATACATCATGTTTCAGCGGAGGATATATTCGCGGCACCCTGTTCCCACCATGAATCATCATGAAACTGGTGTCCGCGTAGCGTGATAAATGGACAGCAGCCGCGTGGCAACGTGTCGAATGAAAATAAATAAATAAAAAATAGGGCCGTTCCGGATAACCCCGGTGATTCCACGGAGGATTGACTTTTCCGGGAGAAGCTCGCGCCCGATGTTCCCCGATGTCCATCTGCGCTCCAGCACTACCCGTTAACCGAGAACCCAAGTCGCCTCGGTGTCACTCCCACTTGCACCTTGGGCACCACCTAGCCTTTTCATCGCTCGCCTTTATCGTTCATGCGTTCGTCCCCTTTTCTTTCTGGCGCATTTCCGCGCTTCCACCAGGCAGCAGGTAGTATTTGGGTTACTGGTATTTCTACGGGCGGGAGGTGTGGGCGAGCACACCCGCAGTAGGAAGCTGTATAATGAAATTCTTCCGACCATTTTCGGGATGTCATTTATTACTCGCTAATGACCCCGCGGTTCGCCTGCTTGCGCGGGGAAGGGCACCGCTATTTGTATCATCGCACTTCGAGCAGGTGGAGAATGGCACGCGATGAATGATTCCTGCTGGATGCTCTGAAAGGGATGTAATTTCGCGGACGGGGGTTGCGGCGCGCCTCTGATTAATGGTTCGGCCGTTTTGTTACGCTTACGGCCCAGTTTCTCTCGCTTCTAATGCGAATTAACCTCGCCAGGAGCGCAATCGTTTATGGCAAACGCAGGCTGCTTCAAAAGAAGGGCGGAGGGTTGTGAAAGGAACGCGTAGTGGGGCGGATAAAAATTAACAGCGAACGATATACAATGGCCCCCGGCAGGTGGGGTGCGTTGAAATATGACGGTTTGCAAATTTTTCTGAAATATGAGTCAGCTGTGTAAACAGAACTATGAATCGATTTGTACAGAGAACTGCAGTTTGCAAAAAATTCCGTGGCATTTTTTTTTATCAACGCAACCCCAGTAACTATCCAGGGAGAAATTATAGCGGTACACTATATGGAAACATCGCGGAGGTGGATACACTTTAAATGGTAAAACAGCAGTCTCGCTCTAAAAAAAAATGTGCTCAGAGTTTATGCGTGTAAAAAATGGACCCAATTTATTTCACCGTTCATAAATATGTATCTACGGAGCATCGAAAGCCGCCTTATTTTTCACTCGGAACTGCTTCGGTGTGGAACTGCCGTCGACCTTATAAAATACTTGGCGGAGTGTATGTATAGTCGCTCACACACATGGTGATTCAGTACGTCTGGTAATGCAGAACGTAAAAAAGAAGATACCGCGCGCTGTATAAAAGGCGTGAACTTGAGGGATGTACCTTAAGACACTTAAGAGGAATTGCCAGTATTTAGCATAAGCTTAAAGCTCTCGTGAAGCTGCATAACATTTATTCCACACAAATTGTGAAATAGAATGTGGTATTGGCTGCAATGTGTCTGACAACCGAACGTCTGCTTTCACTTGATCGCTGCTCCCTTCGCAGCGCACGTTGGAGCTCCATTAAGTAGTATAAATCAATCATATCGTATACGTTGCAATAATTTCTGGTAATTTAATTCATTCGGAATTTTGTCTTGAGGGGAAATATGTAGCTCGAAATTGAAAACACTTTGGAAAGAATTTTTAACTTTAAAATCTGCAGTCACATTGGTCCGACGACTCTTTGTGTCCCCAGTCACATCGATTCGAAGTATAGAAGTGACTTTTTATTTAGCGATATACGTACGCCTGATTGCGGTATTTGGAGTCAACTTTTTGACATTTTATTGGACTCTCTATGTGAGGAATATCTGCGCGCCCACAACTGCGAATCTGAGAGAATCCGGTTGTCACTCTGTTTTTATTCTTCTTTTTTTTTCAACCCAAGCATACTGTATACGCCGAGACGCGTTTCGAGGAGATCCGCACATAGTGTAAACGAAATGTGGTAAAATATGAGGATGGCTCAGCAAAAATTTTTCATCCTGAACACGTTCCGCTGGTCGAGCGACTTGATTTATCAGAAAGCGCACACCTGCGAACAGTGACTAACACAGTGCCGCTTCCGTGAACCTGGATTAATTTATCGCAAATCTGATGTCCTCCACGAGGATATTTTTCTTGATTCTGAAAAATTGTTGCGCCACTCAACAGCACTCCATCTCGACAAGTATTATAAATTCCCCTCTCTTTATTTCGAACAGCAGTAGAAAAAAATCATTACTTCGATTCCACCCTTTCTTCGTTCTCATTTTCCTTCCTTTCTCATCACCTTTTAATTTTCTTTATGAAGGAAACTTCCTTTTCATTCCATTTACTTTACTTATATTTTAATTCTGACCTCGATTTCTCTGTCCCACTGATTTAATACCTCATCACTTGCACAAAATTGTAGCCCAAGCGATATAATATTTGCACTACTGTAGCGGGAAGTAGTTCCTTGTTCAATACTCGGTATCAACGTAACCACCCCAAAGTAAGCAATTCCTTGATTCCCAACGGGGTGTTCATAGCAATTCGCTCGCACGAAAAGCCAGCAACATTGCGGTATCAATGTGGAGATATAAAACGATATACATTGCAATAATTGCTCGAGTTTCCGTTCCAATGAACTCGAAACGCGGCGGGTATGGCGAACAACCATTCGCTGGCTAGTATCCTCTATTTGTTACTACAAAATTAGTTTACAGAAAGAGGTCTGTGGCTATGGGAGTCGAAGGGAAGTAGATAAATGAAGAAAGGTCTTAGATAAAAACAAGAGCGAGTAGTTCTAGGTTGATCGAGATAACGAAGGTTCTGGAGAGGATTGATCGATACTGGGAAACCGGTCGATCGAGGGTGACCTGGTTAACCGCCGCGAAATTTCCCGGCGTCAAATTTATTTTTCGCCGTAACCAGGACAAGATTAGCCGAGATTTCCCGCAACCTCTAATTACAAAACAATTCGTAAGCAACCTGAATTTATATGCGCGCCACACCGGTTGGGTTGTTTTCAAATTTAACAGAAGGCACACTTGACCCAGTTTTCAATTTTCACGTTCATAGTCTTGCTCTCGCCCTCGCATTCCCCGCTTGACCATATGGCCACATTCTACTGGTCCGGCCATATACTGTTCTATTCTCCTGTCTGACCGCATACTGTCACATCTACTTGTCCGCCTATAAAGCGTTTATCTACTTGGTTGACCACAAGGGACTCCACATATTTGACTACGCATACATCGTCGCATGTGTATGTCTGACCATATATTATCAAACCTACTTGTCTGGTCAGAAGCGGTTTCATCTACTTGTCTGATCATGCGTAGTCACGTTCTACTTCCCCCGTTATACGGTGTCGATATATTCTCAGTTGAACCCGATTAAATGACACGAAGTGAGGTGACATTTTAATCGTGTGAATTGTTGTGTGTTTGCAGGTGCGTTCAAGGTCATTGACCCAGCTGGACGCTCTGGGCAGCAGCATGTTGGACACGGGGGAGCACCATCTGGGGGGTGGTCCCTCACAACAGCAACCCCATCACATTCACCACCATTACCAACCTCAGCAGTTACAGCACCACCCCCAAAATGTCGAAAGTAATCCTCGTTTCCTTGTGCCTGGCGCAGCGTCGGTCGAAAGCACACACCAAAACCGCACCAGGCATAAGCTATCTCGGTCACAAGTTAGTAAACTACAAACAGTATAATCAAGTAACAATTTAAGTGAAACACGTTGCCTTGAAAAAAATTTAAACGGGGGATGTAAGAATTAAAGGCTGTCCCAATTTTAGTGATACCGTCGGGTTATGCAACCCTTGCGTTGTACGAGTGTTGTTCCCATGCCCGTGCGCGCCAGACAAGAAATTAATCTTAGTGTCTGACTGTAAGAACACTTATACTACTATCACAGTGGAACCAAGTCATTATGCATCCCTGTTACGTGAAACTTGACCCCCACTGCTCGCCAGCGATGTTCACACTAATTTTCCAGAACTAAAGTCCGGTTCATCGAAACCAGACGTATCGATCTTATCTTTGTCCGAACGAATTCTCGCCCCTGGAGGAATTACGAGGGAACCTGGCCGCGCGAAAGGCTTACGAAGTGCCAGGTGTTTGGCAACGATTGAACGCTTAGCAATTCAAATCGTAGTTCCCAGGGATGCGTCCGTAAAACGGACCACTCGTTACGCTCACATTCCCAAATGTGATGTAAATGGGACAATGAAATTTCTGGAAACGCATTCGCCATGGCACACGTAACGCGAACAATTACGAGCCACTTACGTTCATGTCCGGACTCTTTTTATTTCAGCTAAATTAATTACCCGGGCCAACAATTCACATGCTTTCACTCTTTTCCTAATTTTTTTATCTCTTGTAAAAAGGGGAACATTTTTTTACTACATCGGTAGATGACATTTTTATTTTTTCTTAAAAAAAAATGCGCGACGTTAGTGTTAAATACAGCACGCTCCCTCGAAGCAAATTGAGAATACAGTTCTACAATAAAATCCTCTTCCACAGATATTATATTCACTCCGGTCGAGAGCAGAGATGGTCTTTTCATTCCTTCGTTATTAAGTATCGCGAAATGTTATCAAAGAAAGTGCCTCGAGTCGTCACTCGACCGAACAAAGGGTCGAGACATTATGCAAACTCTAACGCCACTGTCCGTTTATAACCGTCTCTAAAAGTGCCATCGGAAGAGCCGGTTAAGTCTACGGAAATTGAAACATTTAAGTCGCTGCTCGTTCGAAACCATTTGAAACCTCTTGACATTTTCACTAAAATTTCGTACGAAGGGAAATCGAACCCATGAATGTTGCATGTCGAAGGACTCCGGGAGTGATTTCTGTTTAATTCACGTGAAATGTACTCAGTTTAAGTGAATTGTGTTTTAAAATTTAAAAAACTTCTCCCTGCCATTTGAGAATAATAGCACTTTCTTATGATTCGTCGCTTTATCTTGTCTGAGTTATTCGGTATCGCGGTGCCACCATTTGTTGAATTTTGGAGGGAACTTTTATTGGGAATCACGGAAGAATCTGTACCTCCATCACGGACGCGTATTTATTTTCATGGGCGAGGTCGAATCGCATTGAGGGTTTTCTGTGGGATCAGCGAAACATCTCCTGGTCCTCGTCGAATCGATATCATGCAAACGGCCCCGACTGTCGGCTCGCGATTATCGATTTGGTAGATTTAAGTTTCGGACGTGTCCGAGGACACGCCGTCCCTCGTGCCTGAATTAGTCCACGGCGTGTGAAGTCCGTTGACCCGGACACAATTCGATAAACGACAATTAAAATTCCGCCTCGCAAGGATTTTTTCCTGTGTGAATTGAATTACTAATTAATGCTGAAATCTAACGAATCCAAGCGGAATTGGATTAAGCTTCATCACGTGTTATTCGTTAAGGGAAATTGCAAGACTGTTGGTAGTAAAAACAAAAGAAATCAGCTGACTTTCCAAAATGGCCCATAAAAGGCAATGTAAGGGATATCTGTATAGTGACATGAATTGATTTATGCACACATTGTTCACTTCTTCCGCCAAGACTTTAACATGAATTTAGCAAAATAGTGCCATTCTGTACTCCGTTGCATGTGTGTTTGAGTCCGTAGATTGTTTCAAATCGCGTACCAGTAAATTAGCTGTAGAAGTGGTGCCATTTGCAGTCTGACTTTACGAGGAGTCGTTCTACTTGGCTGGCCACTTACAGCCTCATTCTACTTGTCGGGCCGTGCATATTAGACCGGACTAGCAAATGGGGATGGTTTTGCGGCAGCATTGTTCTCACCATAGCATTATCTAGATAGCAAACCTTACGATCGCTTCACGTAACTTACATACCAAAACTAGCCAAACACATATATTCAATTTAAAAGCGAAATGAAAATCTACGCGTCACGTGCTGCACCTTTCCATGAAATTTTAGAACGGTAACTGTATTAGAAGAAAGAAAGGAGAAGTAGCAGTGAACGGAAGCGGGGGAAATACGAGCAGTAATAAACGAAGGGCGATTGTAAAACTAAATGACAGTCAAAAGGTCGTCGCGAGCGAACGTGATCCATTTTCCAAGCGCAAAGTGACTGGTTCATAAATAAAGGTCCTTTCGTATTTTATTGCCTGTCACAGTCAGTGACTGTAGAAACCTCTTTCGCACGAGCACCAGGCGTTTTCACGAAGCTCGTAGAACACTGTGACGACGTTTATAAGCGTCGCAGAAAGTGCAGCAACTTGTGTTAATTATAGGTTTTACTTTTTATGGAATTATCCTTCTGTTTTCCGTGACTAATGCTTTTAATCACATCAGGTATCCAGCAGCGAGTACTTCAGCGTCAGCTTCGACCTGTCTGACGACGCTGGTACCCTGGACCGGGACGAGTTCCTCCCAGCTTCAAAGGGAACTTGTTTGGCGTGAGTTTCTCAAATTCTACACTCCTCCGCACCATTTTAGAGTGGTGTATTTAGTAATCACCCTATTGTCAGTAGCTTAAATATTCGCCGCGACGGTCGTATCGGCGTACCCAAGCGGCTCACGCCCCTCTGAATTGTCCGCGGCAATGCGTGTCACAGGCAAATGAAATTTCGAGGGATTTACATGCTTGTAAATAGTAGCAGCATGCGGTAATTCCGTGGAATTCCGCCGCTGGGTAGATGGAAAGCGCGAACTTAAGAGCGGCCTTAAGATAAGGGCACGCCCGAGTGGGCCCTTTGAAAGCTGCCCTCGTTACTTAATAATTACGAGTACATAATGAGTAATACGACGTAGGCTCCCGCAGAGTTTCCCATGTAATCTTATCAAACTTGCTTGCATTTTACGAGCGGCGTAACGCGGCGTTTCGCCCAATAACTAGGTGGCGCATACACATATGCATTTTCACATTGGTGAATTTGTGGAAGTAGTGGCACGTAACAGCTTGGCTTCTTGCCGTGTGCTCTATCCCAGGATAGCCAGTGTCACTGATCCGATGAATACTTCATAAAAATAAGAAATGTGCCTCGATTGTTTGTTTCAGAGAGGCACTGAACGCGGCCTGTGAGAGGCGAGGTATCGACCTGTCGCGCATCGAAGTGTACGATGGTTTTACGCTATTACCGATTCAGACGACGGACACATCAAACCTTGGTGGAAAGCATCTACGAATAACAGGTGACTGTATGATTACAATTGTCCCCAAAGAACGTTAGGATCGTTAAAAACATCGGGCGACCTTGAAGGCTACCCCGATATCGTAGAACTTCCCTCATTAACTACAGAAACATTTGCATTCTCGCCTCCGAAGCTCCGAGTTCCCTCCGCGCGCAACCTTGGAAACTTAAAGCTAACATTTACCGTGGGAGGGGACAGCAACCATACAATCACGCGAAAACAGTACAAGCTGCCCGTAATTCATGCAAAACTGATAATGGATACGATCGGCGCTGGTCGTTTAAAGCAAAACTGGCTTAATCGACGAGCGACCGGCTACCATAGCGCACGCAATAACGTTCTCAGCGCGGAATTGATAAGTTAAATGACCCGAACGGAGTCCCATTTATACAAACAACCCCGCATCACCTAGAATGTACAGTACGAGTACTTACAGTATACCAATGCACCGTAAGCGTTGCACTTCACCACGCTGCTGGCCCGAAATTAACACCAGCAAAAGAAAATTGAATTTGATCCAACGTCAACGGGAACGCGTGAACCTGTGCCCGACATATTTTGATCGATGCTACTGCAAATCATAAGTACGCCAATACTAACGGTCAGCGATTCAAACTAATTGGGTGCAACTGATAAATGTACATATCGCTAGTAGAGATAATAAACGGATTGCCTAAGAAAGTGTTAATACGATCGGAACACATGCCACCGCGATGGCTGACCATGATTTATGTATGGCAATACTACTTACGGCTTACGATGGCACCGTTCGAATCATACTTTTGAGACTTCTGGTGATGTGATCGTTGTGGAATATTTACGTCGATCTAATCAGGCCTGTAAGTCTAAAAAAAACTCTGTTTCTGAAGGTGTAGACCTGACACGCCTAACCGAGAACCTAACTATAAAGTTTTGAACGCGCAATTTGAAATTTGTGTGTTATGAAGTTCTTCCGTCTACCCCAACGGGTGGAATCGATTCCGAAAATAGCCTCGATTTTTATCAACGCCCAGCGTGAACCGTGATATATGCTATGGGCGGAGAGGACTGCAATAGAATAGGAAAAAAACTGTGTATGTACATCGTGCAAAGAATCGCAAGCTGCTATAGCGTCGCAAAGGGGTATAATTCTTGGTGTTCATTAATTTGAGCCGTGCCCTTGGAAAAATGAGCACAAACTGAAAGCAGTTCACACCGACATGATGTTAGAGTGTGGCTCGCCCCCGTGCACCCTTTTACTTGATCGTCACAAACACGATCTTACCTCCGTGTTGTGCGTTCAGGAACGTTATTAAATATCTGAAAGGTAAGCAGATGCCCGCTCATCGCGCAACAAGCTACATTTAACCTGATTAATTGCACGCTGCTGCTACAAAGGGTGCGTGCATAACAAAATTCGCTCGTATATCGATGGAATTATTAATGGGAGTTTCACATCAATCTAATATACGTACTTCTGGTGTAAACATATTCAGATAAATTCTCGGCATCCCCGAAATTTGAAAGCTCCGAATGGGAAACAAGCTTTCAAAATAATGACGCGCCTCTCACAATTGAAAAGTGTTCGGTGCTGTTTGGTGCCAAGCCGTATAACAATTCCGCCGGTTGTGTACTCAATGATTGTATTGGAGGCTGAATATGATCGAAAATACCAGGAAACGAAATTAACTGGCAACCTATGTCCACAGTCATTGAATGAAAACCTCGCAATCATAACTTTCCCCACCGTTTCTCGAACTGAATACTTCCAATAGAGGCTCCACATTGTATCATCCTAACGGTATAGCTTTCGCAGAAACCACAAACGATATATCTCGTTACAACTCGATAAATCTCATTTTCAAGTTTCAAAGGCAACCGTTCGCTTTTCTATAAACAATAATTTTTGCAATACGTGCTGCGTGAAATATTTAGTATAGATATACCACATTCCGTAATAAATTTTAGATAAAAGCCGGCAAGTTCTTGGAATTCTAAATATACGACAGGTTTCTGGAATATTTGAATTTATATCGAAAGAAATATGGCGTCTGTGACGCAGAACTTGTAATGCGTGAAGCTCGGGCAATAATTTAACGACACCATTTTAGATGGATATCAGCCGTAATGGCCCCTCTTTACGTTATATTTAAACCATTCGCAGTTTCAGTCCCCCGAAAAAAAGACGATCGGATAAAAGGAAACTTAAGCGCGAGTGGAATGCGTCCGTTCGTGTTCAGACCACCACGCGAAGTTGTCACGAACATCAATAACGCGCTGTCTGTTTCTACTGAAATAAAGTTATTGCCCATCGTAAAATCTAATTCCTCGAAACCGGGTTGGTTTATGAAACACAAATATCAGTGCCAACGTTTGCTATTCAATTGTCAATCTTTCCGGACATTCTGGTACCGTCGAAGTTTTCTGTTACGTTCGGAGTATGGGAAGATGAATGTGAAAAACAATAAACAGGAACTTTACTCTTCAGAATGGATGGACTCAAGTGAAAATTCGTTAAAGGGCAGATTTTCCGGTTTCAGTTAAGGATGGTGACAAACCGAACTCAAGATCGACGAATCAGAGGGTCAATCAGAGTGTATCGAGGAAAACGAGTGGGGTAGGTTCATAACTTCCATTTTTAAATAGTAATTATTATTTTTATTTCATCGTCTATGAATTACTGTACAATTGCCTGAAACATAGTCATCTCACTGTCAACTCCATTGATCGAGCCTCGAGCGAGTTTTAAAAGAAATTTCGCTATTCATTACCACCCCCGGTATTTTGATTGGCACAGATATCTCCCAGATATCCCAGATATCGATTTACACGAATTGTTCGCTGACTCTTCGACTGTAATCTCTCTGGAACACATTTTCCGGGAGACTTGATATCGGTTCTGTGGCTCATTGTGCAACGGGGAGCTGACACATATCGTGACCGTCATCCTCTTGTAATCTTCGATCAACTCAGTCTCGCGAGGATCCTGCTATCGAGCCTTAATAACCGCGAACAATACGGCGACATCAGGCCTTTTGCGAACCTTGGACCGTCCATCGAAGACAAATTGCGAAGGGATCCGTTGGATGCAAACAATGCCGTAGAGAACGACGATCGATAGTAATACTCCTATTACACTGGCATCCGGATTCTAATGAGTTACCAGGGAACATGACAGGAACGATAAACGCGATTCTGTCGCCAATTTCCAGCCAAGTGCCACCTCGCTAATCTGTTAATTTGCCCGCATACAAGATTCCTCGTTGTCAGGCTCATTGAAGACATATCAGTCAAATTTATCACCCCAGTCATGTTGGTTCGATGGCCAAGCATATCGATCCGATAACTTCTTAAGTCTCCAGTCATATTGACCCGGTGACTTTTTAAGATTTTGGTCACATATCGGTCTTTCTGTCTGCAGACTTATCGGGGCCGCAGTGGTCGCTTCTTCAGCGTTTCGACGGAAGACTCGAGCGTCGATTCGGAAGTTAGCAGCACCACGACGCTTGCTTCTGGCCGGAGTTCTGCTGGGGCTGCAGGACTCAAGGCGAGCAAACAGCGTTGGAGCGGCTTCTTCACGAACACGAAGGGCAACAAGCTGGACCTGCTCACAGCTCAACTGGACGAGTACAATAAACACGGTGTACCCAAGCTTACGGATGCTAAACTACTCTATGAGCTAACACTTAACAACGATGGTTGGTACTTATTGCACTAATTCATTATTGTATCACTTGTCCACACTGTTTCCACTAATCGCCAAGATTTGTTAATTTACACATGAACTATGGCTGACGATATTTTATAAAATTAGGGTATAGGATACAGAATCAAAACACCAGAAATTTTTGTATAACAAATTTATATTAATATAGCATTAATTCTATTAGAACGTAGAAGTCTTAAGTAGCCACAAAAGTGTTCATTCTGTTAGGGCCTTGAATGGTCGTCTCACTGAAGTATTTCAGAGCTTTCACTTAGGAGTCTACATGCTGTTTCTGGACACCCAGCTGTGGTTTTGCACAGACAGCATCGACATTGGTTCATGGTCCTGAGAGGTTCCAGGCTGAAACTTGAAACAAAAATATGTGTTAAATCACAAGGAATTGAGTAAAAAATCCACTTCATTACAGCCGTATACAACTTAGAGGAGGATTGGCGAGAGATTGTTCACAATTCGGACCGTCTTTCGGAGAGACAGCAACAACAACAAACAGCATTATGGGAGTTAGCTCACACAGAAGTAGCCTACATCAAGACACTGAAAGTCGTCACAGACGTAAGTACTTCACACAACTATTTGTCCCAAACTCACAATTCACATCAGCAGAAGGATAAGTCTTTTGTTAACAATGCAGCTTTTTATGGCGTGCCTCTGCAACCTGCAGACCTCGAATATCCTGAGCGAGGTCGACAGGAGTAAGCTATTCAGTAACATCCCTGACATCTATGCGGCCAATCGCTACTTCTGGACTGAGTACGTCCTGGTGATGGTAAATACGTCCAGAACTACTGGGCAGCCACTTGATCCTGGTCATCTTCTGCAAGGCTTCGAGACGTTCGAGCAAACGTTTGCTCCTTACACTAGATACTGTGCAGAACAGAGCAGGTGTCAGCAGTACTGCAGGGACCGACTCAATGACAACCAACTGTTCACAGTCTATCTGGTGGTAAGTAACTCGAAATGTATCCCCAATGAAAGAGAAAGCTTAACTATATCACGTTTTCATCCATTCATCTTATTCACTAGTGGTGCGAGACTCAAAAGGACTGCAACCGACTGAAACTGCTCGACATATTGGTGAAGCCTATGCAGAGGCTGACCAAGTACTCGCTCCTCCTCAAAGCCGTTCACAAGAACACAGAAAACGATGAACAACGAGTGGAGTTGACACATATGGTAAGGGAAGTCCTTTCAGCAATCAAATTACAAGCCATCTTCACACTGTACTACTATGGCAAACCTTGTAGATCAAATCTGTAGACGATTTTGTGGCGTCTGTGAATGCCGCCTTGAGAAGGAATGAGGAGACGGCACGTTTAGCCGGCGCGGCCTCTCGTATAGAGAGTTACGACGTAGTTGAGTCCAGGGACGAAGAATTAGAGAAACTGATCAAGATTCACAGCACATTTGACATCACCACGGCGTTGATGCCAGGTTGTCCTAAAGATTCCTTACGAGTGCTCCTCCGTGAAGGAGACCTGAAGCTGAGGGATACTGCCAGCAGCAAGGTGACTGATTAACAACTAGGACAGCAAAGCTCAAGCAGTACTCAAGTCATCTAACATTAATCGTTGGATTCTGTAGATGGAAGTGCATGTACTGCTGCTAACAGACATGCTATTGATCTGCAAGCCATCAACCAAGAAAGCTTCATCCAGTGGGCTGACTGGAACTGCTGGGGTTGGTTTGAAGATTATACGACAACCGTATGTGATCGACCGCATCCGAATACAGGAGTTAAAGGAACCAAGCAGCTTGGGACTAGTTTATCTGAACGAGTACGGAGCTGCGTCGGCTGCCCTAGTTCTCAGCGCAGGGGAATCGAAGTTGGCGAAAGTGGGTTTCGTATTCCATGTAATACACAACACTGTATATTAGCTTAGTCCTACGTCTATGACACTACCAATTCATTTTCAGTCCTGGATGGATTCTATAAGGAAGACCCAGCAACAATTTGCTTTAATGAAGGTACCACCACTAGGCAGTACAATGAACTTGGGTACAGTCAGTCGACAACCTAGTACTTTTCTGGGTGACGTTGATTTCGAAGCAGAAGAATGCGAGACTATATTGAAAACGCCTCGAGGAAGCACCAGCGCATCACGGATGAGCAGTCTCGCTCACAGTCACAGGTATTAGTATCTAGATTTCAAGATCTTTTCAATCTAATCCATTGCAAACTATTTTCAGTGGGAGTATAGAAATGGAAGGCGTTTCTCCTGGAAGCAGCAGCTTCCTGCCCAGTTACAATCCAAGTAGAAATATTAGCGTAGAGACTAGCGAGCCACCGCGCGCTTCGAGCGTGTCGTCCGAAGAAGGTGGCGAGACTTCCGGGCACAACCACCGACCCCTACAAATAAGGTAATTAAATGCAAGTTAGAGAGTATTAAGAAACTGGTTTCTAAACTGCAATCTGACCAATGTTTGAACGTTATTTTAGTTCTAACAAATTTGATAATAGACGGTATCTGCTGAGTAAGTCACCAACGCCCAACACGCTGAGTGTTCAAGTACCAGCGTACTCTAGTTTGGGCCAATCGCTGCCAAACTTGACCTTGGCTACCTCACCGCAAACTTCAACCGTGTCCCCGACACCGCCAAACTCGCTTCTTATCGTACCCCAAATTACAAAGAGCAAGGACACTTTACTCTCACCAGGGCACCGAGGTAGCAATTACCCACGCGGGACTACAACTTCTTTCACTGACACCCTCTAGAAGCTTGTTAGGACAATAAACATCCACAACAATGGCACTGTGCATGCTTGACAGAGCTGCTAGATAGGTTGAGAGTCGCGGCAAGTCCAGTTGTCTTCAGAATATCAAGGAACATAAGATTAGGATAGGATATGCCCTACAAAAAAGGAATGAGGACATCAGAGGAGGCCGCAATCGCAAATCAGTTTATGATAAGATGGGATTCGATTTTGAATCCCAGCAACGTAGGCCTAATGCCTTCTCTTTTTGTCGCTGCACTCAACCTATTCACAAAAGTAGTTTAAGAATACTTCAAGATAGTCGAAGCCTATTAAAATGCAGTCGGTAGAAGTTGCACTGCTTCGTGTTAGTGAAAAGACATTGAAATACATTGTTGTGTCGATACGTCGCCGTGCTCATGTAACGTGTACCATCAGGTATCTCGTATCCACCACCTTCACCCCCGAGAGGGGCTCTCAGAAGAGCGTTCGCGATTCCGCAGTCACGAAACCCACCTCTCGTTAAAACGAGACACATAAGCACGTCTGTAACACAGACGATCCAGCCTCCTATGAACTTGGATACGGAAGCTATTGAGGAGAGACGAAGGAGACTGGAACCTTCGCACAGGATGCCATCAACGAGCAGCATCGCGGAGGAAAAGGTTAATCCCGTTTCTCAACGAGTGGGAAAACAGGGTTTCGTGAGATTCGTTATACCCTGCATGCCTGTTGATTAGTCAAGTGACTGTATGTACATGTGAACTACACATGCCAGCGGGCTAAGTATCTCTTTCATGACGAAACAGAGCCTGCTGAAAATCAATACTTAAAACACTGACACATTTCTTGCATTCAAGCTGAGAAGGTGATCTGACTAAGAAAATTAGATGATTCTCATGAAATCGACTGCATCTTGTGTACACTAAAATTCTTGACACACTTGAGTTGATGTTAAAGATGTCTTTTATGCTTTAGAAATGACAAGAGCTGGCGTATAAGAGTAACCTGCCGAAAAGGTAAATTGCTACGGACCACTGAATTTGATGAGGGTGTACGTGATACGTGTTTAGAAACAAGGTATTGTTTTTCTGTTGTCTGTATGCAAGTGCTGCACACACTTTCGTGCAGGCTCAGAAACAGTTGAAAAAGAACCAACGTGAATAGGTGAACGTCTCGTACTCCCTGTGCCTATAATATGAATCGAGCAATTTTACAATCGGTGAGTCATTCGATTCTAATATTGATCCATTGAATACCACAGTATCATCGATGACGAAATCAATTCTGTACTATATATATTATATGTGATTCTGTTTCAGACTGGGGCCATTCGAAATCAACGTGAAGTTTGTACCATGACCGTATTATCGTAACTTATTCGACTAGCCGTGTAACTTCTAGATCTCATTTTGTAATTAACCACGTGGCAGATGAAACGGCCACGTTCAATATTATCCAAGTTCGTTTAGAATTCTAAGCGGCGAAACAGAACAAAAAGGCCTACCTAGAATAATTACATTACGACTATTTATCGTGATTTAAGTTTAGATAACTATGATAGTTGAAGTTAAGACACGTTTAGTGAAAGATTTTAAATTAAAAAACGTGTTCGTGACCTGATGATTCAGGAGCAGATCATTAGGTGAGAGGACACACGTAGGGAATCACACTTTCTCGTAGAAGGAAAACAGTTGCGCTAATCCCTCGTACAACAAGCTTCAATAAAGACACGATTCTAAGCATGGGTGTATAGGAGAAGCGTTAAAAAGCGGGAGAGACACATTTACTTTAAGTACAAATTCGATTTCGCAATATTTTGTTCAAGAGACTGAATTGTGGAATCAGGCGGTCGGATACCATCTAACTAGAGACAACAGTATGTAGAAAGAAAACAAGAGCAATGATTTTATACGAGCCTTTCGTGTAAAGTTTCTTTCGGCCCACCAACATTTGCGCAGCTTGAATTAAGCTTAAAGTGTTAACTATTATAAAGAATATCGATTGTGCGTGTATGTACGATCATTCGCGATCGAGGTTAAAATATAGTACATAATTTATTAATCCCATGTCTTCTTCAGTACCCAACACCACTTTACACTTCTCCAATGAACCCCTTACTCTTCTATCTTTGATTCGTCTAATGTTGTGCCTGATATTGAATATTATCATGATAAAAGGCAAGTTAACAATTTTTCTATATATTACAAATTTTTTATTAATGATTCTATGACAGTACAATCTAGCAAATATTCTATTTTATGATTACGATGGATGTAACACAGGTAGTTCTACGAGTTCTAGCAGTTTTTGTTTATACTGTACAATAGCTTTACATTAAAATGGTAAATAATAAAAAATAGTTAAGAAGCTAACACCTGATGCTTGAACATTATTCTAATGACTGACTCAGTTTCTACATACGTTCAAATATGTAGTTGATACTTAATAAATAACTGAAAAAGAACTCTCTAATGCCCGTACGTATTTGGGGAACTTAATATTTGGTTACAAAGTAGATGTTAAAGATGGATACATACGTAGTATCCAATGGGGGTTATATATAACCTTTTTACATATGTACCTGAAGTTTTAGGCGTTTCAAACATTCATCCACCATGTACCCATACCCCAGGAGATAAAAGATGTTGAATGGCGTTAATGTACTATATTGCACACTTACCTGGAAACTGGATGGCGAAGGTAAGTCCCAATTAAAGGGACGGAGATGCGAGGCCGGGGTTCGTCAGCAATCATACGCCATATCCTGGCACGTGCGCGCCTCGCTGCGTTCGTCAGCCAAAGCTACTAAAATGTCCAACAGAAGCTCGCGGCTCAACTGCTTCAGCCTTGGAAGCCTGGCAACCTGTAACAAGATAAAATTCTATTAACAACAAGAATATTTTAAAACAAGAGGACGGCCCGAATCAATGGAACACATACCTTCGTAAAATGATGCACGATGAGATTCAACGCATACTTTTTCATATCAACAGCCTGCATTCTATCTGCAGCTTCCAAGATTTGTATAACGTTCTCAAATGTGACATTCATCTCGAGATTCTGTTTGCAAAACGCTTGCAATCGGTTGTTCGTAAAACCGTAGAAAACTGGCGCGGTAAATAAATATAAGGAGTCTTCAGGTGGCATAGAAACATCCGCATAATAAATATACCTTAACAAAGAGTCGAATGATTCAGAAGATGGGATCATTTCACCTATTTGGATCTGTAATGGACAAGAGCATTCCATTGTCGCATATTTAAGTGCTAAGTATGCGCGGATAAAAGGATAGCAATGAGTTTCTTACATTAACTGTATTATTTTCTGGCATAAACGAACGGAACATGCCCTCAAAATAACTACATCGTGCCGCAAGGATTGCTTTGTGAGCCGGAATTGGCACACCATCTAACATCAACGTTATATCACAGAATTCTCGGCCGACACTCTTCAAAAATGCCTCCATGTCTTGCTCGAGTGTCGTTCCTAGGGCGTAAAGAAAATTCAGACAGAAAATTGACAAGATACTGATTTTTTATAAGCGACTGTGCAAGAATCGCACCTGTACCAGGGTCATCTTGTTTGGAATAGTTCCTCGTTGGGGGCATTAGCCGCCTCCTAATGATTTCTACCATCAGAGGCTGATCCAGCGTCTCGAACTTTTGGCTCATTACGATCTGATTATAGTTGCTCTCTTTCACAACGAAACTCAGACAAAACTCCTTTATGATGTACAGCTCCAACTGCGCAGCGTTGTGCAGTGCTTCCAAGACATTCGCGTGGTTTATAGTTGCTTTCAGATAATGAACACACAGTTGTTCTAACCGGACCATGTTGAACTGCTCGGCCAAACGACAGACGTCCATCATGAGAAGCACGATTCGATTACTTAGCGGATCTTCGACGCGGCCGATGGACCCATCTTCGTTTCTTTTCGTTGGATCGATACGATCAGTATAAATATAATTCAGTACCATTTCGAAAGCTTCCGGTACTGCATCTTTCAGTCTCACTTCTAATAGTGGCAGGTCTTTGGCTGGCACATCCGTAGTTCCTAACACTTCTTCCAAGTGTTTCTCTCGTTTCTCTCTAGCCTGTCTAATAAGAGCTCTGAGAAATTGCGAACGTGCTGCTACCATGACTATATGAGCAGGTATTTTGGTTTCCATGTCCCCAACTACGAACTCTACGTCGCAGAAAAGACGCCCACTTAACAAGCTCCCAAAATCATCATGCAAAGTGCACTTTGGGTAAGAGGAAAATTGAAACCGGTACGTCTCGCCTGAACGAACATTATTGTCAACTGTACCACCGAAAATGAACATTGCTTCTCCAATTACGGCTGCCGCATGGAACAAGCGACCAGATGGGACCTTAAGATGCACATACAAGAGGAACATTAATACCCACACCTTGATATATCCGATGACGCATTTAATATCAGTACCTTGCTATCGGCAGATGCCAAAATAATATTCCATGTTTGGGTATCAAGATCATAGCAATGCAGATCATTAGGCAATGTGGAATCAGCCGCACCACCAAATACATAAAGGTGTCTATCGAAACTGACCATAGTATGGCCATATCGACGTGCGGGTGGCGGTGGAGCACCACGAAGTATGTGTTCCGTTGAAATACGCGTCCACCTAAGGATATATACGTCACAAAATACGATATAACATTACACAATAAAGCCATCTACTAACCGTTTTTCTCGAAAATGAAACTGGAAGAGACTGTTGGTGATCTTAGCACCACTTTGACCGCTAAACACGAACATGGATTCGCGCGCTACTGCTACTGGGAAGTTACAACATGTTGGTGGACAGTCTCCGGACTGAACGATTTTCTCCCACACTCTTGATTCCCCAGGCTAAGCATTATTGCAAGTGAATTACTAATCTGCTGTTCATTCTGAATGCGATGCACAAACTTACCAATAATGATATTGTCCACATATCATTTAATCTGGCATTACCATCATAGCCTGCAAATATCCATAACTTATTATCATATACAGCAGCCCCATGTGCAGATCTGGCTACAGGTGTTCTACAAAGAGATTTGAAGTTGATATTCTGTGCCTAGAGTTAACTAGTGGTACGAGTAACCAAAGGTAAACTGAAGAAATCATGTGAATCGAACATACTTCCCAACAAATTTCCACTCTGTCCACTGGCCGGCTGGGAATCGGTATTCAAACAAATCATTCTTATTGGTGAGGTTTGAATTGGAATGTATGTCACCAGTGTAACCACCAAATACAAACATAGAAGAATCATGCACAACTGCAGAATGATGGTAACGTGGAGCAGGAGGTACTCCTGTTGCTAATGCACGTCCCCAAGATTTCTCTTTCACATCGAATCTCAACAAATCATTCAACATTCTTTCACCATTATCACCACCAAAAACATATATCGCATCTTTGTAAGCTACAACAGTGTGTTTGCTACGCCTGTGTATAATACAACTTATGGTAAAATTGGTGGTAATGCATTTATAAAGGATTTTTTAATATCACATTTAATGCGGGGAAGAAAAGGATAGACAGAGGATAATGAGAGATCATCAGTCATATTTAACAATTATTATAACTTAATACGTGAGAACCATTCTGGTAATAATTAAAATTCTACAGGTTGCTTATTATCATTTATTTACAATCTCCGATTAACAATCACAAATAAATTGTGTTTGAACTGTTACAAAATAAGTAAGGGAACTGGACAATGTTGGACACGACTCAAACACTGATGCATGATTATTGGAATACAAAATGCTGCAACAAAATTATTGTTTGCACAAATAATATTGTAAAGAAGTAGAGAGGATTTGAAGTATTCAGTCAAAATAGAAACTTATGTTCTAAGTAATAGAACCAACTGATGTCAATTACCTGGCCCCAACAAATTCATCACATTCCGGCATACGTTGCCAACGATGGACAGTTTCAAAAGGTCCAAAATCGAGGGTCAAACATTCTGCAGGCGCAATGTTATCCATTTTTATTTATTTCAGAGAAATCCAGTCACTTTAAGAAAATCATACTTAACCTATAAATTCTTAACCACTCTTGGTGATTCACAAATATGTAACACTCATTGTAAGGAAGATTGTAAAGGCCTCCAAGTCACAAATCTCAAGAATGTTGAGGAAGAATACTACAAATATTATTGTTAAACTATGTAAAGGCTATTGAAATGGACCAACAACCATGGAACCTACAAAGCATGTGTGATTTCATTGATTGAGTAGAGGAGGATTCATTATAACACAACACAACGAAATTATGTGCAATTATTTATTTGATGGCATGCACTTGATTGACATAAACAATTTACAGCTCTCTTATTAATTACACTTAATACAATACATATGCAAGATGTTTGAGTAATTTCTGATAAGTTTTCGGGGGGTCACTTGGGACCATCCTTTGTGAGACACTCTGTATCCTAGAGAAACATAAAAGGAGCAGGCAAGAGGATTGTTCCCAGCCTTTCTCTTATCAGTAGTGCCAAATTGGCAGACGAAAGACGGGTTGGTGTTTTGAAAAAGGTTTTATTGTAAATCTGTTCACAAATTCAAGCGAATGCAAATGTTTTCTTGAATGTATTTCACGAATTGTAGCACACCGCTTGAATAATGTCCAGGTGTGTGCGACACGGTGAAGTGTTTATGCGTGCTGCAACGTGCTAACACGCGGAATTGACGCAAAGAAAGTCGGACTACTTTAGCATTTCCACGAGGTCCACGAGTACAGTCGATTTATGAGTAACAATGGTACGAAACGTATTTCGAAACGGCCAAAAGATTGTTTGGATCGGCTGCGCCTGTATCGGTACATACATTGCGTATCGATACTGGAAAAGGCGAGAGCTTCTGGCTATAGATGAGGGTTTTGAAGAAGTGTCCAAGGTTAGATCTTCTATTTTGTTCAAAACGACTTTCAACGATTTCGGTCGTTTTAGATTCTTTCACTGGTAGTCGATTTTTGAGTGTTACAAATATTAATTGTTCTTTAAATATGGGAAAGGAACTTGATAGTATGAAATTGTACACAGGCTTGATATCAGTGAGGTGCTTTATTTTCACAGGTTGACGATAGTCATGAAAAAAGAGTGCTCCTGTTGGGTTTAGATGGAGCTGGAAAGACTTCTATTATAAATCAAATATGTGTTGCAAATGGTGATGAAACGTCTTATACTGTTCCTCCAAAGTCAACACAGGGTTCCTCTATGTATAGGGTAAAATATGGGTTATACACTTATAATATCTGGGATAGTATGTACATTCTTTTTATTCATAGCCCACTAAGGATTATCACAAGATAGACATAAAAATAAATACAATCTTATTGCTAGTTGGAGGTGGAGATCCTACTAGAAAATATTGGGGTGCTCTCTTGCAAGACACAGATCTTCTATTATTTGTAGTAGACTCATCGGATCCAAATAAATTACCTTTAGCTGCCTCTACTCTTAAACAGTTAGTAGGTGATGCACGAATGGATGTTGTATCAATTTTAGTAGTTGCCAACAAACAGGTAAATGTTATTCAAAAGGCACATTGCGCGATGATTTGTATGATATCTTAATGTATTTGTCTATGAAATTAGGATTGCACTAATGCCCAGAAACCAGAAGAGATTAAGACAGCTTTAGATTTATTAAGTATTTCCCCCCATAAACACAAAGTAGAAATAATTGGATGTCAAACAAGACCTCTGCCTGAGAACCCAGCAGATACAACTGAATATACTTGGCACCACCCATCCATGGATGCACTTAGGAAAAAAATATTCTCTATGGCAACATAAACGGAAGATGATTTCATCACTGCTCCTTTCATTCATTACAAACTGCTTCATACATAAAAAAGGAAGAGAAGTAGAAAGGACAAGAGAACAAAGAGAAACAGTATGCCCAGAATCGCATACTGTACTTAACTTCTCCATGAGTTAAAGTGGTTATAAACAATGTGTGCAAAGTGAAACTTTTTCAGCAAGAACACAAATAAAAACAAACTTTTTCATCGCTGCTCAGTAAAATGTATTTACACTTGTTTAATTTTATTGTACTTTTTATACCGGTTTTTCCAATACATATATTTATTTAATAAATTATTTATTTATTTTATTAGAACACAGTAAACATTCTTATATATTTTCAATCAATTACACAGAATACAAAGCACATTATGTCACACTGATTTTTATAAAGGACATACACAGTATAAATGAAAATATAGATATATTTTGAAGACTATCAGTATATAGTATATAGACATTACTTTATTAGTTTGATAGTTGAATGCTTTATATACAATAATACTTGAATATATCTTAACTAATAACAAAGAAACTTTAATAATTATTGGATATTCTTGTTTTTAAGATATTCGTTATATTGCTCAGGAATACCTTTAAACAGTTTAATTTTAGCACGTATTTGTCTCCATGTTAATTGATTATAATTTGTTTTATCTCGTGCCATAGCCTATTCAATTAATTTGGCTATCAATAATATATTTGTCAACATAAGATCAATTGCTTTAACGATGAAAAAAACAGTACCTTGTAATCCTCCCCATGTCTGTCCATTAAATAAATAAGGAACTCCACCTGACTATTTGGTAGCCTAAACATTCTCTTTCTTGGGGCTTTTGCCTCTTTAAGGAGTTCTTCCGCTATGTGACCCTTCGCAGGTATTACATTCTCATTTTCCTCTTCACTTTCTGACATGTTTTCAGAATCAATAGCTTTGAGCTTTGCATCTGCAATAAGCTGATTCTTAACTCTGGGGATCTTCAGAATTTCGTTCGGGTCATATACCAATCCCATTTGTTTTAGGTTAGTGCGCGTGGACGTAGTTACCTCCCACGATTGTTTTATTTGAGGACTGTACACAAAATAGATAGCTTGTTAGACTTTTATTCATACACAATACCCACAGACATTGTCAGCAATGTATTTGTCAGTAGTGCCTTTTGTTTACGGTAATTACCATTCTATTGCTGGTAACTTCCGCAACTTATTTCGCAATCTTTTGCGATTTAGGTTTACGTGATACTTCTTCCTGCGTTTCACCTTTCTAACTTTCGTCATTTTGACGATTCTAAATTACCACGTGTTTGAAAGCAACAATCGTTAACCTACCGGTCCCAGCGCTCATGCGTACACTGACTGACCACGTGACACTGCGCTGTAGGTTAGCCTTTCAAGGTCTGTTGCGCTCGCGCAACTGCGCACACGTAACCGCAAGACGCGCCAACTATGAATGGGCGATATAGACAGAGTATAGGTACTACGCAGTTAATACGATACAGTAAAAGTTTAGAAATATAGAAGGAACATTGGTGTATATCATCCAACTTTCACTGAAGTGGTTCCGTGTACAATTTAAGGCTTTTTTTCTACAGTTAGAAAACTATTGTTCATTGTATGCAAATCATCTTTTTGACCTTAAAACAGAAATCTCTTACAATCAGTACATACTCGAAAGTCCTGTCACGAAGCATGATGAAGTTCAAGCACGTCAACAATTGTATTACGGTCTTTCCATTGTTATTCATGAACCTGGATTCTTCAAATACGGTCTTTTGTTGTCATATTCAATGATTGCAATCACATTGAAAGACTATTATTGTTTGGGCCATACACCACTTTAATATATGTACCTACTACTAGCTTTACTACTCGGCTTCGCCCGAAATTTAAATTCTGATTTTATAAAAAAAAGTTTTTTTTTAGTTTTTTTGTGTAAAAATGGTCACATTCATCTGGATTAGTCAGGCATAATGAGCTGAGGCACATTTCGTGATCCCAGGGATTATCATTCGAAAGTTTTTAGACGACAAACACATAAATATATAGAAGCTTTCTGCTTTATATATTAAGATAGGAAGACCAAAAGGATTTTGTATGGGAGGAAAAAGTACAAAAGCCATCGTTAGGTAAAAAATTAAGATTTATTTGTCGATCTCTCGGGTGCACATAGTAGTCTTTACAAAAAACATATTCCTCAGCAAAATTCACGGTAAACATTGGACAGTGAAAGTAGTCGGCGCGCGTAACATAAATACAAATAATATCACCTATGTTTATTCACACGCAACATTCATACATGTATATCTACACCTACAACGGAGTTTGATTGTCCTGACAGCGGAAAAGGTGTGAAATCGTTAAACGTTTTATCTACACAGGTCAGTGCGGTTTGTTCGGTTAACCCTATCGTTCCGGTGGAACCGTATTTTCATCGTCGTAGTTCTTCACAAACGAACTTCAACGACAACAAAAAGTATTCGCGTCGAGTAAGATGCAGAGGAAACTAATTGGGCTAACGCGTCAAAGTAACTAGTTTACCAGGCGTAGCTGGTACCGAGACCGTTGAAGACAGTGTGTACAATGGGTGCAGTAGGTTCCAAAGTTTTGGAGATGAAATGAGCTTGAGGAGCGTAGTCGAGAATGGGTGCAGCCTTGGTAAGAAGAGGAGCACTGTAGGTCTTAGCCAGAAGAGGAGCCGGTGCAATGGCGGCAGAGTATCCGTGAGCAGACGTGATCAGGGCGCTCTTAGCAATGACCGGAGCAGGGGCAGCGTATTCATAGCTTTTAGCTAGAAGAGGAGCGGCAGGTGCGATGTAGGACTTAGCTAGAAGGGGAGCAGCTGGGGCAGCGTAGCTGTAAGGGGCAGCATAGGCCTTGGTCAGGAGAGGTGCTGGGGCAGCGTAGCTGTAAGGGGCAGCATAGGCCTTGGTCAGGAGAGGTGCTGGGGCAGAGTAGCTGTAAGGGGCGGCATAGGCCTTAGTCAGGAGAGGTGCTGGGGCAGAGTAGCTGTAAGGTGAGGGATAGGCCTTGGTCAGGAGAGGTGCTGGGGCAGGGTAGCTGTAAGGTGCAGCGTAGGCCTTGGTCAAAAGAGGTGCTGGGGCAGAGTAGCTGTAAGGTGCAGTGTACGTCTTGGTCAGAAGAGGTGCTGGGGTAGGATAGCTGTAAGGTGCAGCGTAGGCCTTGGTCAGAAGAGGTACTGGGGCAGAGTAGCTGTAAGGTGTAGCGTAGGTCTTGGCGATGAGTGGAGCTGGGGCCGCGATCGGTGCGTGACTGATGTCATAGTTCAACAAGGCATCGTTGCTGACGCTGTGGCTGCTCACGCGGACGGAAGAGTGAGCGCTGTCCTCAGCCCTCGAGTAAGAGGAGATCACGTTCTGGCCCGCATAGCCCTTCTGGGTCGACTCCTGGCTGATACCAATGCTGCTGTGGTCTCCCGACGTTGTAGCAATGTCGTAAGCCGCTGGACCACCGGCACGGGCTACTGCCAAGAAGGCTACGAAGGCTAAGAACTTAAAAAAAAATCGTACGTTATTTTATGGAAACTTTATGCGGTAAAAAGTAAACTCATTTGAATTGAACTTTAATGAACTGTATTCCACCAAAGTCAGAGTTTAAATAAGATTCCAAGCTAATGAAAACGATGCAATAGGCTCTATGAATCGTTTAAAGACTGCGTCATCTTATAAGCACAGTACAAATACCCATGGAACAACGGACTCCAGTTAATATCTTAAGAACTATTCATAAAAGCGGAAGAAATGTATTTCTCCATGTTAAAAAACAGTAAGAACCCTTTCCAACAAACTGAATATGACTCTCAAGGGAAAACTTTAAATTGTAGTACGCGGGGAACTAATTAAAATCGTCAGAAGTTCTACTAAAGATATTCAATACTTCGTAGAAATGTCAGAGTCCCATTTATTCCACGTTACACTGTACCAAGAGGTCTTTCGTTCTGTAAACAAAGTCGCTGTAACTGCGAGTGTATACTTGCGTGTTCGAGTAGAAGCTTACCTTGAATACCATTTTGTTTTTGCTCGAAGGAGTTGCTTGGCTCTGACAAAACCTGCCGACTGACCCGGTATTTATATGCAGGTAAGATTATAGGGGGATCAATCGAATTTTGGGTGCCACTGTTCGCAATGCGATTGGGCATGGTCGATCGGGGGAGAGGGAAACTGTACCCGTGCGGGACTTTTTTGTGAGAAATCATTAAGAAAGGAGGATAGCAAGTGTGAAGGTGGAGTAGGGTACTTTGGTAAAAGGGGACATGGACGAATTCCAGGCGTGGTTCCGACGAAATTAAGATCAAGAGTTTGTCAAGAATATGTAATCGAGATCAGTACTCCCTACCATTAATTTTGGTAGAAGAACAGACTCAGCTTCCATTCGAGCGTCATTATTATTAATATATTTTAATAAATACTAAAAAATCAGCATTTATTCAAATACAGCGTAAAGTCCTTACACGCTTATCATTTGTGTAAACGTATCTTACTCGATATAAAACATGTACACACGAGGGACCATTAATTTTATAAAGCAAGAACACTACCGATAAAAGAAGAGAAATGATAATAGGAGGAACTATATGTGACACGTTTATTCAAGTACCGCCATTTATAACCATCTAATTAGACTATCAGTCCTACTTCTCACAAAACAGTCTTGACAAAGGTACTTTTACTTGATGTAATGCAATTTATTGCACAATTTAAGAGTGTACTCTGGTTGTACAAGGGAACGTTACTACGTCACGTGAGACATTGAACATTTTTTTCCCCCTTTGCAACGCGTCCTTCCCTTCGTTTATGTAACATGATACATATACCAATGCCAGACCGTGATATAGTAAAACCCGTCAAGGACGCACTTTCTCCGAATTGTGGCACTGACATATAAAGCCATATACGTTGTGCACACCGGTTCCACGTAATATTTGTCAGTGTGTTGGTGATCTGGTTATATTATTAGATAAAGTAACCGTGTGAGCCTGCGGCGGAATGGCTTGGTCAAAAACTTGTAGGCGTGATCTTGTCCTCACCCTGGAGCAATTCCCGATGTCGTAACTTCCAGTCTGAATTCAAAACGCGTGCGTACCTAATCTGATCTAAATGACATGCCATAGAGAAAGATACTTTCTACTGCTTTGTCGCTGCATCGTGTTTGTCTGCTTTCCTGTTCTTCAGTATCTAAAAATAGGGAAGAGAAAATGAGCATCGTCTCCTTAGTGGTCAACAAATGAATTCCACGATTGTAATTCACTTTCAGCAATCGCCCTTCTGGCTGTATCTCAGTTTCTTTCGCAACATTCTGATTAGAGTCCGTCTCCTCGACATGGGCAACACTTTGGCTACTCCCACTTGGGGTACTCCCAGAATTCTCAGGAAAGCGTTTCTTTTTTTTCGTTACCATGTGATTGATGTGTCTTTTCAACGCTTTCTCATGACCTACCTCGCTTAACGAAAAATCAGAAAAAATATTGTCAATTTTGAAAACCTCTGAGTTACATGGGCGTCCAAAGTGATAGTCCTCTTCCGCCTCAAATCTAATCTGATGCTGCCTATCTTCATCGGTAGACGTCGTTCTGCTTTTACGTTTCTGCTGGTGGTCCAATTTGTCAGATCCTCTCCAATCAATCGGTAAAGTTTCGCATTCATCAGATGCCGATAGCTTTTCTTCTTGTCCACTATAAGAATCCTTGAGATCAGCAGTAGCATCTTCCGACGGATACGTCCCCGCCTGTGACAGTGACTTATCTGTTTCAAAACCGTATCCAATTTCTACATGACGGCCTTTGTGAAACGCTTCTTTTGAACATGATCTCCTTTACTAGTCTAATTCCCTTTAGTAAGCCCTGTTCTTTACCTTCGTCGAATTGTCTTGAGGTAGTTGATGTCTCAAAATCAGTTGTTGGACCATAACCCTTAATGGATTTGAACAGGGCATAAAGATCTTGGAGTATCATAGTAGTGCCAGGCGACAAGGAATTGCTTTCAATAAGATGTCTCATTATTTGGAGGTACTCTTCTGTTGGCGACAAGTCTTTAAAAGAACTTCTACTTATGTATATATCCCAATGGAATAGAATGGAATCACCTATGCTACATTTCTGAGACTTTGCTTCCAATTTACTTGTTGATATACTAGAAATGGAGTTGGGATTTGCAGAATTTGATTCGTGAGCTGGGTGGTTTGCGACACTGGATTGATTTTCGTTTATTAAGTCGTTGGACTTCATGGGGGATGCATTTTCACCCCCCAATGTGTCCGGTATTGGTGGATTCTCCTCCTCAGCACTATTGCGCATTTTTACTTGAAAATTTTCATAACTGCAGCCGTGATTTTTCTACATATTTTCATTTTTCGTTACTATAATTTTATTTTTTATTCATTTGTTTAACATGGTAAGTTTCTTCCTCCTTAATAATTGTATAACCCTACTTTACACTTCCTGTAATGGTTCTGATTTTATAATCTTAAGTACATCATTTATATAAAAGTATTATAATAATGATCATCATAATCAATTAAAAAAAGGTACATACAAGGGATAAAAAAAAACAGAGGATTCGACGAGGATGGGATTCGAACCCACGCGTGCAGAGCACATTGGATTAGCAGTCCAACGCCTTAACCACTCGGCCACCTCGTCACATGAGAAAGTATGGTTTAAATGTTGATCAGACTAACAAACTTTCCAAATTTTAACATTACAATTCCTTTCACTTTCTGCTCATCCACAAAAAATGTATACTTTTTATTTCGTATTTCTGTACATCACCGAGGATATTCGTGTATTTGCTCCATATGCAGCTTGGATTTTAACATGTTCTACGTATTATACCTTACGTAATCGATCGAGTAGAGATATGCATATATCTGCATTGTATATGTATGTACAAGGCCATGCATAAACTCTGTTATCATGTAGATAACATAATATCTCATTGAATTCTATGATTTTCCGGTGTAATGTTTATGGAAATACTATGAATAATGATATTCCTCATAAGGAGCATTCACTTTACACACATTTTCTAGAATGTGTGCTTACTCCTCTGTTGTAGGTTCAGAAAATCTTATCATACATTTTTATTTTTTATGTCCCGCACATGGTATTACCGTATAAGTATCATATTGAACCCGTCGACGGATAAATAATCATGCTCATTGAAATCCTTCGTCACGGCTTTTAGGAACCAAGGAAAAGAGAATCATTGCGTAGTTACAATCTCTATTAGGTAATAGCGTTTACGCTACTTCATCAGTACTGCGTACTGCATCTAATGCACAATGGGAAGAGCCATCAAAACAGCCACATCAGTCCTTTCATAAGACTTATCAACATGGAAGATATAGATGCGTCAATAGCGTATACGCCGGTGTACAATAATGAGACTACGAAAACTCTTGAAAACGAATTTTCGAGAATAAAAGGTGAGTAATAAGTAAACCATATTGCAACATATTAGTTTCTGAAGCAGACAACAGAACTATATCTAACCATCTCCTATTTTCCAGGGGAATGTTACTTGGATCATGCAGGAGCAACTTTGTATTCAGACACACAAATAAAAAATACTGCTGCTGAGTTGCATCATTCACTTTATGCTAATCCACACTCCATTGGAACTGCAGCTACTGTGACTCATGATATCATAGAACAGATGAGATATGTGTAAGTCATTCAACAGAATAGCTATGTATACTGTTTGAGCACAAGTATATCAGTAATTCTTTTTGCTGTTCTAGGATTTTAAATCATTTTCATGTATCTTCTGATGACTATACTGTTATATTTACATCCAGTGCAACTGCTTCTTTAAAGATCATAGCTGATGCATTCCTGTTCAGCAAAGAGGGGACAAGCAATACTTTGTCCCAAGCAGGGCACTTTGTTTATACACAAGATAATCATACATCTGTTCTTGGTATGCGGGAAGTCGTTGCTAAAAAGGGAGCAAACATAACTTGCTTAAGTCACAGTAATGCTTTTGAAACTTTCAAGTCTCCTTTGAATCCATCCTTGGCTTCTTCTTCACAAACAAGCAACAACTCGCTCTTTGTATACCCCGCGCAGTGCAATTTTTCGGGATTAAAGTATCCTCTAAAATGGATTGAAGATGTGCATAATGATGTTCTTTCTAATATAATTCATGATAAATCCACAAGGTGGTTTGTCCTCCTTGATGCTGCTGCTTTTGTAGCTACAAATGATTTGAACTTGTCTGTTCACAAACCAGATTTTGTGTGTCTATCTTTTTATAAGATGTTTGGATACCCTACTGGAATTGGTGCACTATTAGTAAAGAATGATAGTGCAAATGTACTGCAAAAGGTTTATTATGGTGGAGGCACTGTAGATGTTTCTCTAAGCTCAGAAATGTTTCATGTAAAACGCCAGAGTCTATATCAAAGGTACATAAACTCAAGCATTCTTTAAAAGAATTCATTTTTTCTAAACATGTCTTTCCTGCAGATTTGAAGACGGCACTGTACCATTCCTCTCCATAATATCTTTAAGGCATGGTTTAGACATATTGTCGTCTATCACCATGAAGAAAATATCAGAGCATGTATTTTCACTTGCCAAAGTTTTATACAACTTCTTGCTAACACTTCACCATAGTAATGGAAAACCAGTTGTAAGGTTGTATTCTGACACAGCTTATGATGACAATGATTTGCAGGGCAGCATTGTTGCATTTAATCTCATGCGGTCCAATGGAGAATACGTAGGATACATGGAAGTCTTGAATATGGCAGCTCTCTATAAAATACACCTCAGAACTGGCTGTTTCTGCAATCCTGGCGCATGCCAGAGGCATTTAGCTTTGTCAAATGAAGAAGTTCTTCACAACTATGATGCAGGTTATGTCTGTGGGGGTACTGCAGATTTAATAAATGGCAAACCAACTGGGGCTGTGAGAGCTTCATTTGGATATATGTCCACAGTGAAAGATGTTGAGACTTTATTACTTATGATTAAACAGTGCTTTGTGGATGGGCCACAAATAAATAAAGTTCCAGACTGGTGGCTGGAATATAAAACAACTTTACACAAAAAATATGATCAGCATGACACTGATGTACTAAAAACATGTACCATAACAAACAATCATAGTAATACAATTATCAATACATTACAAAATATTAGGGAATCAATTAATCATTTTATCAATGATAACCAATTCTTCAATCTGACAATAGACACTAGAGCAATTAAAAAGAAAAAGAAGTGCACTTTAGAACAATTGTACATATACCCAATAAAATCGTGCGCTGCTTACAAGATAACAGGTTCCTGGAGCCTAAATTCTAAAGGTTTGCAGTATGACAGAGAATGGATGATTATTACATCCTCTGGTACTTGTTTAACACAAAAGCAACACATAAATCTTTGTTTACTGAGGCCAGTTATAAAAAAGGAAGAAGGAATTATAGAATTAAATTACCCAGGTATAAAACTTCTTTACTGCACATGTTTATAAGTGTCAAGGAATTTCATAATTGCAAAATATTCTCAGGTATGCCAGCGATAAGTGTCTCCTTAGACAATAACTTTGCAAACACAGTAAAAGGGACAGTATGTCAAAGTCGAATTTGTGGACATAAAGTAGAAGGGACTGACTGTGGTTCAGATGTCTCTGAATGGTTAAGTTTAGCATTAAGACTACCAGATTTGAGACTCATAAGACAAAGTAACTGTGACAATAAACGGAAAGGTATAAGCACAAAGTTTTATCCATTTGATTTGCTTATCTAACTGCATTTTCTTTCCTCAGGGAGTAATCAACCTGAACTATCATTTGCTAGTCAAGCCCAATATTTGTTAATCAATAAAGCTAGTGTATTGTGGCTCAGTGATAAAGTATCTGATGCTGAAGTTCAAAAAGATACAATTATACATAGATTTAGAGGGAATATGATATTGAGTGGTTGTGAAGCTTTCCAGGAAACAGAGTGGAAGCTTATTACTATTGGAAGAAACAACTTTGTGGTATGTACGCTTAATGAATGAAAACAAGAACTAGATAGTTCTTTGAATTAAAAAGTTGGTCTATTAAGGTAACTGGACCGTGTACTAGATGCCAGATGATATGCATTGATCAAACTACTGGCATGAAGACGGTAGAACCACTACGTACACTTGCAGAACAATTCCATGGTAAATTAAGATTCGGTATTTATTTAACCAAAGTAGCTAAAGAAAATGAACTCATTACTGTTGGGGATACTGTTCATACTTCCTGAATTGAAAACACAGTCAAGTGCTCTCATTATTATGCTCTAATAATATAAGGAATAATTATGGAAGGGTTATGTGGCCCATCTACTTTACTGTAGACGCGTAAAAGTGTAATCATGAATTTATATACCAAATTAATACAACGATGTATATAGAAACTATTTAAATTAACATTCATACCATTTTTATCGATTTTTGCATAAGAAGCCATAATGTAATTTCAAGTCGAGGCGGGCAGTAATGTGCTACGGTGATCAACTTCCCCACCAATAGTTTATTTCTAGGTAGGTGGCAAACATCATTAATTCTTTAATCATTAGTCGGAAATTCTTAAGAAAATCGCAATATTCTCGTTTATATCCTTTGATTTAAGAAAGCGTACAACTTTTTACGAAAAACATTTACTAAGTAGATATTTTCATAGGAACATATCGCGTTCATAGAATATCGCAAAGTCAATGAAAATGTGTAGGAAAAATATCGGAGATATTTTGTAATACTTTTGTATATTGTGAAATATATCGAACATGAAAAATAAGAGTTTGCTCCCCTGGAGGCGCTGGAGTCCCCAGCAGAACATCCGTGGCATTCTGTCATGGCTGCTTTCTGTTGGCGTTCTGTGGGCGTTCTGTGGCATTCTGCAGGTGACAGTCAAGGAGGTAAGACGTAGTTCGTGAATGTAAAACGATTCGTTGATTTTTGCACTCTTATTGCGTTGTATTTTCGATTCAGTAATCTACATCACAACAAAAGAGTGTTAATAATCGAATATTTTATTTCGGAACACGCGTACCGCTTGAAAAATCGTACACGCAGGCAACAGGTGTCTAATGACGCACATGTCTCGCTTCAGTAGCCGTTATAGTTTCTCGTCTTAAAAGTAGATAATTAAACGCGTCCGCGAGGATTTCTATCGGAATGAAGTGTGTGTTGAATCATGTTTAATAGTATTATTGAAATTTCACGCTCACGTGCCTGCTTTAACAAAGTTTCTCAATAAAAGCGTGATATAACCGCGTTTGGCTTAAATTACTGATTCATGAAAATGGAATACGATTATCTCATCAAGTTCCTGGCCCTTGGGAACTCTGGGGTTGGCAAGACTAGTTTTTTGTTTCAATATACCGACGGTATGTTTGATTCTCGTTTCATGTCTACTGTTGGCATTGACTTCAAGGAAAAACGAGTGGTAAGAAGCATCTTTATGTTACATAGGAAGTATTCTATATTTATTGGTATAATAGTTGCTTATTGGAGATTATATAAGGGTATGTTCTTGTAACTATTGCTAAAAATCCGATGTACGTACTTGTACATGTGAAATACGTTTAAGATGCATATGTTACTACTTGAAAGCGAGGCTCATTAATCATTGCAGATCTACCAGACAGCAAATGGTAGGACTCAGCGTGTGCATTTGCAGCTGTGGGACACAGCTGGCCAAGAGCGGTAACAATTGCTACAATTAGCTATAGATAATAAATAATTCAGAATGCATATTAGATACTGCTTTAACAATTTTAGTTTTAAGGAAAAGAAACTCCAAATTAATATTACCTTAATAGCATTGGATGATGTGATGTGCAATATTCTATATCCTTGACTGTCTTTATCAATAGTATATGCATTACAAAAATTAACTATACAGTTAATTGTTACCCATTCATACAAGTGCTTTAATGCTATTAACATTCAGGTTCAGAAGTCTAACCACTGCATTTTATCGGGATTCCATGGGCTTCCTCCTAATTTTTGACCTGACCAATGAGATATCTTTCCTTGAAGTAAGAAATTGGCTGGAACAACTTAGGGTACTAATCATTTATTAACTTCAACATTGTTAAATATTGTGCAAGACTAAGGGGATATTTTGACGAACGATGATTTGAGTTAATATCTACAGAAATGGAAGTTTCTTTAATCTTATGCATGCCTCATGTAGATTAGAATAGTAGTGTAAGGATTGGGCTTACAATTAGCAGCATGATGGCTTCATATAAGTTCTTTTGCATGTGTTTCAGAAACTAATGATCAGTAAAAAAATATATTGTTGTTTTATATAAATTCATTGCGTTTTTCCAGCATTGATAATAAGTATGTACATTACCATTCAAAAGTTTGGGTACACCTATCACGTTTTCGTTTTGCGGACGAATAAAAGATATAGGTTCTAGCTGATACCTTAATTTTTACTGATATATAAATCTAATGAAGTTAATAGTATAATAGTGTTAATAGTGAAGTTAATAGTGATCATTTCTGCCCCTTTACAAACCCTATCCGCATCTCTTGGATGTACTTGTTATATTTGTTAAGTATTTACGTAGTTTTCGTCATAAAATATATTGAAAGGTGAAAGTTTTCTGATACCGCTTGTTTGGCGTGATAAAAGCGCATTACAAGTACAGGCTAGGAACAAAGAAATATACCCCTGCTCAAGAAACAACGAACATAAGATAAAATTCGACGGAATTTTGAATACTGAAGAATAGTAGAAGGTACTTCAAGAAAATGTACATATTACCGTTTGGATCTGTTGGAAATAAGTTTGCTTTGCAATACGAGAACGAGTCAAGACACTACCTGAATTTTCAAGATGTACATGAGGGAAATAGAAGAGGAGGGAATTCTGCAATAAGTCCGTTTCGCAATCATCGGACCTTAATGAGTCGATAAATGTTAACGAAATAAAGGTGCGTGCTACTACTGTAAAGCGAATGTAAAATGAAGAGCTAACGTTTTCATTAATGTGTGTACCCAAACTTTAAAAGTATTCAATCTTTTACTACTGCTGGTACTGTATTATATTTTCCGTCACTGTCTTTGTCTTGTTTGTAATGTTGTTTGTACGTAAAAACTCAAACTATCGTTCGATCGACGTGTAAAAAAGATTTTCATTGAACATCGTTTCTTTTTTTATTGCTGACACACGTATTTGTGTACGTGTAGACCCACGCATATTGCGAGGATCCAGACATAATTCTCTGTGGAAATAAATCCGACCTCGAAGACAAGCGAGTTATAAGCGAACATAAGGCTCGGGAATTAGCAGAGAAGCATGGGTAAATAACATAGTACACATCCATCATTGACACAATTCATACAGAAACAACTTCGAAACGCACTTTTTTCTTTGACACGTTACACCGCTCAAGAACCTCGAGGATCACATTTTCGAACAATTCCGAAGAAAGAAGAATTGCTATTGTGTATTGCCACGTAGCATGTGGTAATTTTATTCGAAGGTAAAATCTTTTAAACGGATGATCCTGTAACGATGTTGAGCAGTGTATAACACGAAACAAATTCAAGAACAGTGAAGACACCGTACATAAGCCTATCACAGTCCACTGAAGTACACTGCAGTTTATACTGATCGATGCTTTCAAGTGAAACCCACGTCTTTTTGGAAAAGTGTCCTGCAAGGGTGAAAATCTTGAACGACCCAGTTCTTTTACTTCCTCCCCCGGTTGGACATCTCCAAAAAGATGTGTAGAGTCTTGAACAGTACAAACGATCGAGACCATGAAAACTTTGAAGATTTCAATCAGCTGTATGCTTCAGCTTGGTGTATCTGGAAACGAGTGCAGCTACCGGACAGAACGTGATGCGCGCTGTGGAAATACTTCTGGACCGCGTGATGAGTCGAATGGAAACTACCGTGGACAAATCGTTGCTGCCTCATCAGAGAGTCTTACGATGCCACGGGCGCGAAACGCCACCCCCTAGTACATCCTGTTATTGCTGACACTGCCCTTATACGTAGCTGGATACACTGCCTCTCCTAAGGTTTAGACGAGACTGCGTAACTAGCCTTCTATTCATCTAACAACATATCGACTGGTGAATCTCGTATTTGAATCTGTATTGGAATATTTAAGATGCTATTTCTACAAGTTTATGGTAGAACGTTGACTATCCGAAAAATTGGAAGAAAAGAACAGGTTGATTTGACCGTTTAATGCCCGATTTCTTCACCTCCGACTAAAGTCCCGGTCAGTGAACGACCAATTAGATGCTATCATGTGGCACTCATCGACAAGTTGGATGCTATCATTTGGCAGTTATGTGAAACATAACTCTAACTGGAAGATTACTGAAGGTGAAGAAATCGGCCGTAAGGCCATCAGAGTAACCAATGGAGGATGTAACCTCCCAGAGGTCAATTCTGTGCCTACTACATGGTTCTTCAATTTTTTCTTTACATTCATTGTGTCCATGGATAATCGACATTCTACTGTACACTGCGTGCCAGTGTGTATGAACGACTTACCTCTCTTGTAAATTATACATGCGTGCGTCATCGTCCTCCGAAAGCGATCCCCGTGTTTCACGAATCCACGCACGTACTGTCGTCTTCCATTACCGTTTCCCCAGGTACAGAACTATTCTCGACGCATATGTTTTGTCTTTAATCCGTCGCGATAATGCGATCTGTTTGTTAACTGTCGTTCGCACAAGGTGTTCAATATATACGCATATTTATGTCAATCTATCGTCCCTTGCCAAAAATTGTGATACGGTACGGCGATGACTTTGGAAATTCAGGGTACGGAGTTTGGGATGATTTTCAACTATATCTAATGTATTTTTTATGCTGTTATTGTATCTAACCAAAGATTATACATCTAGTCGTAAGTGATACGCTGAAAATACAATCAAAGTGTCGTAAGACGCGCGCGACTCTTCTATCGTTCGTGTTACAGCTGTTTGTATACTGTCGCTAAACTGAACAGCAAGGATTGTTCGTGCATTCTTACCAAGTCTCTGCGGAAAATGTTATATAGATACATCTATTACGAATATGATCGTTATAGTTATAAATGATATAATATTACATGTTACTTATTCTGCCTTTTATACGTGTCCTGTGTGTTCATGTTTGGGAGAACCAAGAGATGTTGGTACGGCAGGTTATGGTATTCAGAGGTCCGGACTCGGCAATATCTTCACTATTGTGTGTTAATTCTTCCAATTTTTATATGGTTCCTACAAGTTACAGGTATCTAAAGAATGTTCAAATATGTCTAATCAAATATGTGTGATCGTCGCTCAAAATTTATTATTATAAAGTGTCCAAATATTGTGCTGGTGTGTTGAAAAATAAAAAAATCGTGACAAAATCGATGGTAAACTGAAATAAGTCTTACAAAAGTAGTGTAATATTTATAAAAGAATATCCCCGGCCATATATCCGCCATTTATTTCACACATAGAGAACCTGCTACAAATAACCAGATACATTATTCTTAACACTATGGGCATCATTCCCTGACAGTCGAAAGGTAGAGGAATTCGAGTATTTCAGCGTGGTTGTGAACTTTTCTGATGCATAGCCAGAAACGTAAAGAATAATTTTTCCCCTTCTACGTAGGGATCAAACCTGCAGACGGCAGGTGTTCCTTTAGCAGTTTCGATTATTCCGCCCTTCCCCCACGTAGGGGATTCAAGTCAAATGCAAACCGATCGAGCGGCGGACTGGGGGCGGGGTCTGGAAAATATCTCCAGCATCAGGCGATGAAACTTGGTTTCATCAATAATCCAAGCGGGTGAAAAGTGCGGCAGATCGCTCGAAATTTTCACAAGAAACTTCCTTTATGGAAGTTCCATTAAAGTTCCGGGCCACCCCCTCGGACGTATTAGCCTGTGGTTTATACACACCAGTGTTAATGCTTACGCGTACGTTGGCTATTAAGCCGGGCTATTCTCTACGACGGAACGTATCATTTACAGAGAAAGTTCATTTATTACGCTTGTGTGCAAGTGACTTATCAGTGAAGAGCTTTTATACAGTGTCAGTGTATGACTGTGTTGAGAATTTCTATGTTCCGTAAGTGAAGTGAACTTACTATGAAACAATTAACGAAATTGTTCAAAGGAAGACAGAACTGTAAGTGTATTTGAATTAATAGTGAAAGTGTACAAGGATCCCAAAGCGGTTAGCCGATATTCAGGAATTGTTTGCGTCCTTTGAAAGTCAACAATTGAGCGATTAGCGTTTCCTAGCTTTGTCTCTCCGGTAACAACCACTTTGAGACTGTCAGTTAGGCACTCCCTCTGTGTCGAGTAATTATTACGCGGACCCTCAAGTTCATTTGATGGCATCTAGACAAAGCGATGGGGCCGTTCAAAGCGTTCGATCCAGGACTATCAGAAGGATGCTATTTATCGGAGCGTGGCTGCTTCACCGCCCCAGACAGAGGCGCCTACTCTTTCCAGCCTGGCCTCGTTGCATATGCCTATTTCCATCTGGTACCCTCTCGTTCTCTCATCCTCTGTCCGCGTTGGAAATTTCAGTCAAGGTGTGGCCAAGTTTCCACGAAGTCGTAGTGTTGAGAACTCCAGCGGGAAGTTTCACAGCATCATAGTGACAAGGCGATCTGTTTCTCGGCGTGTACTTCCTGATAGAGGGAACGGAGATCGCGAACACTAAACTATTTTTATGTATGTAATGAAAGACATGAAGTAAGGCTGGGACATTTTAATAAATACGTGTATAATAAATACCACTAGAAGAGATATGCTTATCCACACCTGTACAGAACACTTTCCACGGGTACCCATAATTCGAATTCCCAGCGGTGACGCTTACGAGGAGCACCGACGCCAGGATCCAACTTCCGCGTCCTCTTTATTACACTTTTTATCGTCTTTTCACGCGAAGAGTCGCGATCACAGAAGGCCGGGTATCACCTGTAAGCGCAAGCAGTCTTCTGGAACTTTCCTACCCGCCATTGTCCCGAGGATCCTGGCAGGGATTTACCGGAAGAAAGAGAGGGCCAGCCGCATCCGGAAGCCGTCTCTCGAGTTCCACCGTTTACGATTCCCCGGACTACCCTAAAACAAAGCGGAAGTGGAATAAGAAGTAGTCGCCAGCTCACGAACAGCCCGATGGTGGGTTCAAGTTTCTCGCACCCTATTTCTTTCGTGAATCGTGAGACTTTTTCTAGATCGTTTCGCGGGTCTGAAAGGAGGCACCGATAAGGATAACGATCCCGATAGAAACGTGACGTTAATTGGAAGAGGCTACCCTCCATAGATAGATCTACGCGGTCTCTTCGTCTCCTTAAACCTGGTCTGGCCACCTGGTTCAAATGAAAGCGAGGAATCTTTAATTGGTTCCTACGAGACAAGAATAATCTTCGCTCCTTTTTTCTCATTACGCTCGCCCTTTGGCCCGATGCATTCTTTGAGATTGAAGTTTATTGCAACAGTTCGGTGCAGTTCATAGATAGGATATTCATTATTCTGGATATAAAGCTGGGTAGAACTTCGTTCAGAATTATGCCAGCAGCTTCTGATGTGATTAGGCTGCAATAGCTTACTATTGATTAAGAAATCTATCAGCCAACAGCTTCTAGAGCAATTAGGCTCCAGCTGACAGTGTTAAACCAGAAATCGATCGATCAAAAACTTCTGAAGCAATTAGATCCAAATAGTTCAATTTTGATTAAGAAAACTATTACCCGATAATGCTTGGATCAATGAGGTCTTCAGCCACCAGGGTTCAAACGTATATAGGACACGTTCTAGTACTTAATAGTAACAGTCGGGTGCGCACAAGGCTCAGCTCCTTTAGAATATACGAAAATGGAGCTATTGGACTGTCACCTTTGGTCAAATGGATTTCAGCAACGGACGGGACGAAAGGGGCGAGAATTCTTTTAGCGTCATCCTCCCCTCCAACTTGCCTGCTGAATCCTTCCCTGTCTAGGCATCAGCTTCCCGCTCCCCAAGCTAGTTTCTCATGTTTCACAGTCTCTGGTGAAACAATCGAGTACATCGCATTGTCCCCAGAGACAGAAAGGAATGAACATCAACCGAGCTGAAGCATACAAGCTGTAGTACCTATGGAGAAGGGAATTCTTCTCTTCGAAGACATGTATGTATATGCGTATCGAGCCCCGTTCCTCAATTGTCTCGTAGGTGATGAATTGCAGGGAAAATATTACCCGTTGATTTTGGGATAACTGAACCTGACGAGAAACCACGCTAATGAAATAAGCGGTGATATTTATTCCAGTTCCATGAAATACATTTGTGAACTAAAGGCAACAAAAGTAAAAAATCTATGTAGAGACTTCGGGTCGCAGTCCTATCTCGTCCAGATCAAGACGTCATTCAGCTGCCGAAAATTCCGAACGGCTTGGGATTTCAATAACTCTTTAAGAAACAGGGGGGAGGGGGGAGGATGGATGAAGCGAACATTTTAATTTCACGAGGAGGATCATATTCACGAGTTGGATCGAAATGAGTTCTGGCAAGCCGGTTCACCGGCTGAACCAGCAGCGGCATGCCAGATCGCTGTTAGATGGGAACTGCAATTCCATTTGTCCCATTTTAAAGTGAAATAGCTTATAATGTCGAAATAAAACGTCCCCCGACTCGCCCAGTCGCGGTACTTCACGACCGCCTAAAGTCACGAGCGGAGATATTTTCAGCTGGAGATGGCTGCGGGATATGGAAATCTCCGGGCACGAGTTGCCGGGATCCCCTGGCACGGCGATTCGATTTCGGATCCCATATTCTTTCGCTGGATCTTAACGACGCGATTTCGTCCGTTACGAAATCCTACGCCTTGTCACAATTTTGCCACCGGGCTGCCACCGACAAAACTTATTATACGACTTCTTGGTCATGATGGGGCAGAGGTAGATTTTCGAGCTAAGAGTGAGTTGGAATTTAATTCCTGTTACTTCTGACTGAACGCTGTGGCTTAGTAGTCAAAGATCTCTTTCAGAAAAAGAAGTACATCTTATGTCGTTTGCAAGTGGTTCCTGTGCTATTTGCAAAGTAACTTGATGCTCCTAGGTCTGTTAGGATTCCCACGTTCTAGCGAACTTTTAAATTCTTTAAAACTGGGGAGAACTGCCGGAGTTTTGCGGAATGTTCGAATTACTGGAAGTTCTTCAGGGTAAATTCGACGCGTTCCGAATAGCCGCGTCGTTTTGTCTTGCATTGCGCTCTTCTATAAAGCCATTTTCTTATACTCCTACTTCTCCTGACTGGGATTGTCTTATTGTACCCTGCACATAAGTTCTCATCGTTTTCATAATCTATTGTTCAAAATCATCAACATTTCATTTCACAGAAATGGAAAATATCATAAGCAAAGTGAGACTGCCAAGTAGTTCGTTAGACGGTCGTTACAGTCAATCTCTAAGTGGACACATTGCGGTGGTCCCTATTTCAATTTCGGCTTCCTACTCGCACCGCTTCCGTCGCTGTTAAAACGGTAAACGCCTCGTGTCCGCGTGAGGGCGAAGTGCAAATTCAACTGTTCCCGTCCATTTCGCATGAGAACTCTACTAAAAGCGCTCGGCAAAGCTCGCAAAAAGCTTCAGTTGTCGAGGGCCAACCGCAATCCGGAAATGTCAGCTTCGAACATCACCTTCTCAGGGTGAGAACTAACGCCACACGCTCTGTTAACATGCTCTGACATTTTTGGAGGTTTCTCCTACACTAATACCGACTTACTGAGTCTGCATGTGTGTGGCACTACCAATTACTCCCGTACGTTTTAATTTTCTCGATACCATTGTCTTAAGGAGACAGAAAAAGTAGACGAAGTGTTCAACATTTTTACAGCAGTGGACGGCTTCTTCCAATCATCGTCGTCCTCTTTTTTTTTCACGTCATTTCGCTTTTCAGTTCCAGAGATGCAAAATTGCGACTTAATTAAGCACGAAGTCTCGTTCACCTTATTCCAATGAATGCCCTCCGTTTCTGTAACTTAATTAGCACATTTCAATTGCAAATCTTGAACGTCGTGTTCCCTTCGACGTGAAAAGGAACGATGCCTTGGACTATCGAAGCTTTGAATTTAATTAAGAAAAGTATCATCGTATCGAAAAACTAATACGTACCAAGTCTGAGCAATCCAATTGTACGATGGTATTTTTGCGGCACCAGAGATCATATTCCTTTTCCCACGATTTCTTTTGTGTATGCTCAAAGTATTTCTAACAAAACAGAGGGCAATTTGTTACGCGACGAACTGATTATCAACACCGCAGACCCGCTATTTCCCATCTTAAAATCGCACCGGAACTAAGGGGAAGAAAGTACACAACCGGAAGGGAACGAGCAACAAAAGCCAGGCCACCAAGCCTAGCGATGGGCATTGATTACTTATCGATTGTTTGCGCGCACGGCACCATTCATTCCGTCCGAAATCGCGGTTTCTTATCTCCCCTACCTCCTTTATGATCCGAACCTAATTTTCTCGGCCGTCTAGCCAGGCATTCTCCGGCGGAAAATAACCCCTGGACCGTTGTGTCAGCCCGGTCCGGATCTGATATACGTGTACGTGTGTTCACTGCCGTACGATTCAGCGAGGAGTATGCTTTATCTCGAATTAGCGACGCGACGGACAAATGTCCCTTTGTGACCAGGGGGCCATTGGCTGACCCCTTGCTTTGTAAATGGTATTCACATTAATATGGATCTCCCTTTTAACGGACCCATTTGATCTCTGGATACTGACCTGTACTCTACGCTGCAACCCTAGCAAATAGAGCTTCAAAAATTAAAAATCACTGACGCACCATGTCCCGAAGTCCTTTTGGTTTTCTTTCCAGCCATTTCTTCTACCATACATAGCACGTAAGCCGGGACGCTTTAAAGACAGAAAGAACGTTTCCAGGTGCCGCCATATATCACCGCACTCTCCTACAATCGTATTCAATCGCGTGGCCGCGCACCACCCTTGATTCCTCGATATTCGCAAACTCACGGAGCGAACAGACATGGAAACGAATTGTCGGCGCGCAACCGAAATCTTAACTACCCAGAAGAAGCCCAAGGGCGACGTCGCGGGCAACTTCGCCATCCCTTCAATTCCTTCGGGTGGCATCGTTAAACATCGATTAAACGGACTGCTCGTTCCCAGGACGAGTCCTAGGTACACGTCCGCGGCAACAGATTGTACAACTTACAAGTCTCGTTACATTCAGATTTAAAGTTCCCTGGGAGAACAGTAAGCGAGCTTTGATCATGATTAACTCGCTTTTGGAGAGGGTCTACTCCTTGGCCTGTTTCAGTAAGGAAGCGCGTCGATGTTAAGGGCTACGCCTTACTCCATCGGCTCAGCTCGTAGATATAATCGTGTACTGTAATTCTGTGCTGTTAATTATTCTTAACCCTTTATGGTCACACGGGGTGTATCGCACCCCAGGATATATATTTGCCAATATTTCTGTAAATTTTTAGACCTTAATAATAAAACTTAAAAATTTGGTGAATATTAACCCCAAAAAAGTAGTTTTTATCCACAACTATTTTTTTAAATACAAATTTTAACATCAAAATTTAAATTTCTGGGAAAAGTTAAACTCAAAAGTTAAAAAACAAAAATGACCCTGGGGTGCACGTGAACAATATTTAATTATAAGGTGTGACCACGGAGAGTTAAACTGGGGTTTCTATCACTCATGTCGGCACGCATGACTGGTTGAAACAATCTTTCTGATATGTGTATGACATTCTCACCGAAAGCTCGTTGGATCTTCAGTTCTCCGTTACGCGCTTGATGCGCAGCCATGTGGAGAAACGGGGAAATTTTGGCAGTCTCCGATGCGCATAAAGTGCACTAGCAAAAACGCTTCCGTCGGGACCATATTTCACCTATACTACTTATTCCGCGAGTCGCGTAGGATCGTTCTTCTTGAAGCCGCTCCCGAATTCGGTACGTGGAAATTATATGCGGGATTCGCGCCAGAACTGGGCGACCACCGCTCGCAGCGCCACCTAGCTGGACCATATTCACCGACGAATTAATGTCAAATTATGCTTGCTTTGGGTAATTTCTGCAGTGGTTAATACTGTAGCTTGGTAAACCAATACAATCCCAAAAATGGCGTGCTTCATATTTTAGGAGCTGTTGAATAATTGGAGGGAACTTTAAAGGGCATGCTTGAGTTTACAGTAATGGAGATTCTTCAACTTTGGTTAGCATTCGGGTTGCATACTGTGTAGGGTTGTCACCTTATATATCCAAGTCTTATCTACCTTTAAAATCCACATATCTTAAGATATTAATTAGATAATTCAAGTCTTTCCCTATTCTTATATCATAATACTAAAATAAACACACAACTTGAAATACTTCAGAATTCTAGCCGTTGCCTCGTTACGGTACTGGGAGCTGTGCTGCACGGATATAACTTTTCGTTTGATTGTTTGCAATTCGGAGACATCGTTCGGTGAATTCGCGCCGCTGGAAACACGTTTCGTTACCTGGCCAACGGCGTAATTCACTTATCTGGACTAGCTTAATTGTGCACGTTAGTTTCCGTCCCTTTGGAGAGACAACTGACTAACGATCGAGCATTGAATGACAATTCTTAATGGACAGTTTGTTAACCACAAGCGCAATCCCCTTAACCATATCCGATTTCCATTGAAGCTTTGAACTTTCTCTACCTTGGTGTAGTAATGCAAGAGAGAGAGAGAGAGAGAGAGATCAAGTATCACCCTCTTCTTGCTAAAGGATTTAATCCGGCGTAAAATTCGAAAAATGCACGTGTTGTTTAACGTTTCGCTGTGGGTTGCCTGCTTTGCGCCAACAGTTAACTACGCTTGTTGTGTGGGTAATAGAGATTTGCAAATTTTACACTGCCCAACCAACAGCTGTAAATTTGCAATTTGTGTGAGCTGCATCCTCAACGCTTTATACAACATTGATTTACGTAGGTACACGCGCCTTATTAGCGGCGCGATGTGGTTAAAGCTAAAAATACCACGTATACAGAAACGTTTTAATTCTTCCACCATTTTCTGTCACATCGTGATTTTTGGACAGCGATCTTGGATGTTAAATTAATCAACGTCAGCACAGTAATGTTAAATCTGCAAGAATTGTAGATGAGAGGCGAAATGGCAATTTACATTAGAATGTGAACGTCGTGTGAAAAGAATTCCGAAATCGATGGACGAGCAAGCATCTTCCTAGATTGTAAATTTCGTTTCGATTTGTCACTGTCTCGCAGGTTCGTCGAAGGCGAGAAAGAAGATGGCTTCGAGTGGAGACGTCAGGTAGAATGTCTCGCAACGTTTTCACGTTACGAATTCATGCATTCTCCACGAAACGTTGAAGCTTTAGTTCTGGAAATTTATTAAATTTCTCCTGCAACCAGTTTCCGAGGCGTCCCTTAAGGGGTTATACATAATCAGGCGAATGTTTGTGATTTTTTTTTTAAAAAGCGGAAGCATATATTTTTACAGAACTTTTTGCACTTAAAAGAGCAACATTTAAAGAACATTTGGTAATTTTTTCGTAGAAAAATATTTACGTTTATAATAAAATAACCGACATCCAAGAAGCCTTTTTAAAAATTTGGTTTTGCGGTGAGGACTGCCATTCAGAACCAGATTATCTAACATAAAAAAAAAGATTTCGTAAGTATATTAATGTATCCTCTGATTAACGGAAGGAATTTCCAAAATATTAATTTAAAACAAATTGGCGGCTATTTAAAGTTGAAATCCTGATGTTTTCGCGTGATTTTGCACTGTGGCCATTTTCGGATCGGTCAGTACAGGTTGGAATCAATTCTGCACGGTTTAGGAGGTAGGTACTCGTTAAGATGCCGACCATCTGTATTCGTTGGGAAACTTCCAAATCAACGTTGATAAGGCATTCGCGGGGTCTGAATGAAGTTGCCAACGCAGCCTGGAAATATATGAGTGGTAATTTCGTATTCTCTAGGGGTGTAAAAGATTTATTATTCAGTCGTTGTTGTCTTCTCCCCCTTTTGTGAGTTCTTTAAGCTGTACTGTGAAGAAAGTTGTCGATACAATGACGAAACTGTGTCAAGTTCTGACCAGAAACTGAAGCAGGTCTCAACGACACTTTAACCCGAGGATTTTCTTCGCGTTGGACCTTTGGATCGTGAAGTGCCTTCTCACCAAGAGATTTCAAACGTAAAACATTCTTCGGGCCAGAAGCTTCGATCACGAAGCGACCGCAAATGGACTGGCCACATGCGAAATAACCGTAAATGAAACGTCCGCTAGTGAAACGTTACCGTTGCTCCGTCTTTCTATTGGCTACCCGGGGATATCTCACTTCGGAGCGGTCGGAGCACCGACCAGTGTCTAGAAATTTCCTTCGGGATCGAAATACAGGCAAACGTTGCATCGCGGAGCGTGTTTACACGAGGAAATCGGGACGCTCGGCGCCACGGCCGAGTTGTAAGGCATACCGCAAAACCGCCGACCCAACGACCACCAGGATACCTTATCTCATCTGGCCACTGTTAAATTATCCAGACCGGGAACGAGTCCCTGTTCCCTCATCGCGGCGTCCCGAACTCTCGCGAAACAGGATAACGGATCCAAGGACAGACATAGTTACGTGGACGGATAAAGAAAAGGACGGGGAAACGTTCAGAGGACTTGATATAGGGATACGCTTGTATCGCAGGGAGCAGTTGGACTAGTTTGATCGAATATCTTTTACCACCTGAAGGGAGGTTAACTTTATTGTTCACTAGGAGCGGGTGCAGGGGTCTTCGCAGCTCCAAGCTTTTGTTAAAATTGGGGAATTCGAGCTACCTCCTGAATATTCTGGAGGCATGATTCACCACCTCAGGAGAGGAGATCAATGGGGATGTTTATGTCGACCTCTTGAACAATTCGCACTATGAAGACACGCGTGTGTACAGGAAAGGGTGGAGTAGAATGGAGTGTACCGCGAGGAAGGTGGCAGGGGAGAATGAAATTACAACGCTCCAGGTGCTTTTGGAATCTCGATAATGTCAAAGGCTCTCGGCGGGGTAGGGCGGACTCCACGAGGGCGGGAGAATTCCGTGAAATATCGCTCGGGGCCACGTGCTCAACTTCGAATATATCATTCGCGACTACTTACCGACCTGGCTCCGCGGATCTCGTAATTCTTCGAGCCATCTCGGCTATCCAGAAGGGACGAGAGTTTTCAGTGAGCACGATTCATGAGCGTACTTCTCGATCGAGGGATGCAGGAAAATCCTTTCCCGACAAATGTGCAGTTCTCGTGACGACGGCGAGCGGAACGGATCGAGAGGGAATATCCTTTCCTGCCCAGGCTTGGCTGGAGGTGCAATTAACCCTTCAACCCTCGTTCGTTTTTCTTTCTCCACTTCGCGTTACGAATTTTGAGCGATCGGGGGCTGTTTCGCGTTTGGAATTGTAATTTAATTCGCAATTAAGACAAGGACGAATCTTTCCGTCGCTCGCAGGATCTTGGACATTTTATTATTGATAGAATTAGGGGGAAATTCAATTACTATGAAATTTCGGACGATTTCCCGTCGGTATTAAAATTTCCGATACTTCCACATTGTTTCTATGTTTCGTGTGAAATATTCGTTTCCGAGTGTGACTACGGAATGGTTCATTTATTTCCATTTTCATTATAAATTACACGACAAACCGGTTTAACCGTCCCTACGGCGACGATACTAATGATTCTAACAATCAAAATCATATTTGCTTGTAAACAACATGTAAATTTCCACGGCGAGGACAAACTGTGGTGGGAGATGAACGGAAACATTAACCGTGCCCATTCATAAATATGCGATCATTAATTATGGGACGGTGGACGGGAGCTGTGGCGCGGTGGTTCTATGCGATGAAACGTATCGATTTTGAACGCCTTGTTATATTAGTTGAGTGCTCTTTCACCTTTGGAAACTCACTGCAGTATTCCCTCTATACAGGCCGAATTTGCACTCTCGGTATGTATAGACTCGATCATGGGCCTATAGAGAGGGCATGCTGTGTTTTATTCTTATAAGGGCGAATTCCACTTACGCCCCAATCGCTCGCAACGTCCGTGATTTTCATTTAAGGCAGGTTTTCCTACACGCGACTGGACGTAACGTCAAGAATTTCAAAGTCGATTTTCTCGAAAATGAAGCGCGATATAAAAAAAAGTTACCGTTTCTTTTCGACTTATAACAAGTAAATGTGTCGAGCAAAAGGAATGAAATTTTTTGATTTTGCGCTTCATTTTCGAGAAAATCGACTTTGAAAAACACTGGCGATTTGGGTGTAATTGGGACTGCTATTTCTTTTGTTAGTGCTTGGTTTATAAATTGGTAAATACAGTGGAGGGTGTAAATATTAGAAAATGTTGCCGAACGGACCCAATACTGGCCAGCAGTTGCGAATGAACAACACAAATATTAAGCCGGCATTATGCGGGACACTTATAGCTTGGAATTTTTATCTGACACTTATATGAACACGGTAGCGAAGATCGTAGTCGCGAAAAGCGGCGGATATAAATCGCGGAGGGAGGAAACAAAAGCTTTAGGAAGGCGAGCGTAGCTGCTGTTATCGTTTGGGTGTGTGCGGTGGCGGAAAAAGAGCAATTTCTTCTGAATTTAACCTTAATTAAATCGGTACATTATCACTGTGCCATCCAGCGAATTTAAGAATTCGTTGGGCGCAAAGAACTTCTCTCTTCCCATTTTTATACGGAGACAAAAAATACTTTCAAATGAAACAACAATGCAGTGTCAATATAAAGTGACGGATCCGTGTCTTCTGAATAGTTTTCCTCTGTGACACATGAATATTGCAAATTTCTGGAAGACGCAGAGAAGACGGAAGGGTTGCATGAATGTTAAAGTTATGCAAGGAGAATATGCATAAAGTATTCTAAAAGGTACACCCTCGAGACTGGGCTCGCTCTTGCGCAGCGAAATTGTTTAATGGGAGGACTGAAATTTCCAGCGTTAGCGCTGCACTCATCCGCATTCATTCCTGCAGGAATATCCTCAATTCTGAAAATATCTCCGAGCCAGTGTTGTTTCGTGCGTAAGAAAAAAGAAGTTATCACTCGTTATTTTTCAACCCAGCTGGATTATCTCTATTTCTTTCCGCGAGTGTTTTCCAAACGATATTGGGTTGCTCTGGGAAAATCCTAGGGCGGTGTTGGGGATTAACATTTACAGGTACTCCACTCTTGGTGTTCAGGTACACTCGCGTTTCGACGCTTACGTAACTCGACACCTATTTTACAGGTCTCTCGGGATGTGAACAAACACTTGAGGAGTTTTTTTTTCAGTCGAATGCAATTTTCATTATTTAACCGTGGCAGTAGTAACACGAAACTACACGGAGCCGGGCCATATTTCCTGTGTGGCTGAATAACGCTCGACTCGTACCACTAGTACACACGCGGTTGGGTCAATTTGATGCTTCAATGGACTGAGGCATGAATACATACCGTTATGCATTGTAACGCGTTTAAAACAGACTGAGCGGCTGTTGAAATTGGTCGTGATCCTTTGTGCGCTAGGGCTGATTGAACGTGGACTTGTACTACTGGGAAAAGTATACTACGTCGTATTTCGAATGCTACTTGGTAAATTGGATTGGTTCCACTTGAAAGTTACTGAATAGATAATTAACTTTAGTCAAAGCTGCTTCGTTGGCAGGCTCATTTATGCTTGACCTATACTACTGACACAGTCCACTATCGCAAGTTTCTGTATAGTAATTTCTTTGAGTCGTTTGGCATAATGTTTAAATAAGCCACAATCTTACTCTACCTTAATCGTAGTTTAAGCTTGATTTGCAGCATACGATTTAGCCACACCGCCATCACGTGACGAAACGTTTGCGCTCCAGTCACGCTTAAGAGCTTTGAATAATATTTGAACGTACACGGTGTCGTGACTGGGCCGCCAGCGCAAACCAAGCCTAAGAGGTCATTTGTCGGTTCAATTTCAAAACGTGCGGGGGAGGAAAATCTCGCGGTGCCATTCCACTCAGGGGTTTATATCGATGTATAGACACACGCCGGGGGTTAGAGACGTTGAAAACTGCCGCTCTAAACCCTTCATTCGTGATCGCGAGTTCACCGCTATTTTACGGTCTACGGAGAATTTCGGAAATGCAAACGGTCGCTCAATTTAGGGTGACATTATTCCCTGATTTCGAGAAAGCGATTACCAGCATCACCATACCTTTGGTACAGACACCTTTCAGTGAAATATTTCAACTGCTTCCTCCACGATAGGAGCATTTCCCCCTTTCCCAGCACTTAGTTTATCAAAAATCGAATTCTGTGACGTTTCAGACCCAGCCACAGTTCGAACGTTGCACTCGTTGCCACCGAGGCTCAAGGCTCTTCAAACGTCGTTAAGCGGCATCGAGTTTCCAAAACACCGACAAAGGATGCTCCCGCCGAACGAGCCTGGGGAGCGTCCGCATAAAAGCCATCAAAAACAACATCGTTTTCAATCGAACCCAGCTAAAACCCACCGATGAATATCTTCGACTACATTGACTTCACATTCGTTCGCGCGTAGTGTGACCCATTATTATCCACCCTCTGTCCTTACCACCACTAGCGGGGTGCCTATAATGATGGGGTTCAGTGTTCCCGATAAATCTTCCCTCTAACTCAGTCTCTCATATCGAGGGTGGAGCAAACGTCGCGAAAGCATGACAACGTGGAAACGCGATCGCCGGGCCAGCAGTGATTATTATTTTAATGGCTTAATTCAGGCTGGGGACAAAGGCCGGCCGCCGAAATCGGCCGGCTATCAGTTACCGAGACGTCGATAGCAGTGGGTCAAATATATATTCGAAATATATTCTCCCCCGTAGTACCATTCTCGTATGCCTAGATATATCGAGGAGAGACCTACGCTCGACCAGTCCATTGTGCGGACATTCGCCCCGTCGCGTTATAGCCCCCTCACCCCCTTAGCTTTGCGCGCACATATATGTACATTTCATATACAGACGCGTCATCTGCGATTTACTCCAGCACAGATCACGCGAGTGTACGCTCGTAGTTCTAGGGGGTACAATTACGGACGGGGTGTGTTGAAAGGGTTCAATGGAACTGGGGTCGCGATACCAGCGGGATGCTAGGGTAGGTATTTTTAAAGATATCAAGGTATGTGTACAGTTGAAAGATATTAGTTCACTTTCCAGAAAATCTGAAACTGTCACGAGAATTTTCTAGAAATTGTTTGCCCCTGCTCAACAGGGGCTATTATAACGCAAGCCTGTCGTCGAAAATTCTGTCATTAGAATCGCCTAAATATTTGTGACGTTTAAACATTTCAAAGCAGCTTGATGCTCGGATATTAACTGATATTCGGGATATTTGCACACCTGGGCGATGACCGAGTACAGAAATCGTCATGAATCCCGGCTTTGCCTAGTATTAACCCCGCCGCTTTCAGCAATTGCTCACACCCCATCACCTATTTGCGAGAAAATGTCACCCAGGTTAGTCCCTCGGCAAACAATTTGTATCCTTTTTCGGTGCTCCCGGAGGCAAACAGAGCCCGACCGAAGCGAGGCTTGCGCTTCCCGCGAGGGGGTTAATGAATTAAATCGATACCGGCGGAATAGCTGGCAACGATTGAAAGTTCACCGGGCGCCAGCCCCCTCCGGCTCCACCCCCTTGCTTCGACCCCCTGAGAACCGATCGGCGCCACGAAACGGTGGTTATCGCGGCCGATTTTGGTACAGAGAGGTTTTGATAAAGTGGTCGGTGAATTATTGACGCGGAGAAAGCGGCCGGTGTGCGCGGTCGAAGCTCGTTTCGTTACGAAAAACCTCGTCGACGCAATAAAACGTCGCCGGCCCTCGTTTCCGGCGCTGGCAGCAGGAAACACATCCGTCGACACGGGTTACGAACAAACGGGCCCGGCCGCGTGATTCATTCGTGCTGATAGGAAACGTTTGCTCGAATAGGAGTCGATTAACGAACGTTAGAAATGATCGACGCACCAGATGTAATGGTATGCCGTGCTGTACCGTCCTCGTAATTGGGTAGTCTAATTGCAAAACAGCAGAAACATTTAATGAGACCAGTAAAATAAGATTCTGAAGGCGCAAACTCTTGGAATCTAAGATTTCAGTAGTACGACTGTATAATAAAACAGACGTCTTATAAATGTGTGCAACTTTGTGCTGAACGGAAGCGTGCATTAAAAGAAAAGATAACGCGATAGTTTTCACATGAAAGTTCGTCGGAAACGGCACACATGGGACATAAAGCAGCAAGGGCCGATTTGGTAGTAGTAGAAGCGTATAACATCCGTGAGGAAACATGGTCGTCGATGAGCCCAATATGCTGGCGTATCGGTACAGACACGAAAAGTTGCGTTGAACTGTTGGAATTCGGCCGCTCACCGAAAGCTTTCGCTATGGCGCTTAATGGCGCCGGCAACGCAACCATGCAATGGTTACTGCGTGCAACTTTGGGAAACGTCCTGTTGTTACGGTCGGAAGTTTTGGGAGTTTGTCAGTATCGGAGTTCAATGAGCCGTATCACCTAATTGCGGTGCGCAACGATCGGATTCTACGTGCCCATAATGCGGTGCTCCGCAATAGGAGCCACCTACAGCAACGGTTTTTCATCGAATCCGTACTCGGGCTGACTAATCGTTGACTTTACTACTCGCGATGTGCTGTAGACCGTTTCCTGAAGTATTTTATGCTACGAATTGATGGGAATATTTATTCTAATTGCGAATTGACTGAGAAACATTGAAAACTACATAATTTTAACAGGGGAAAAGGCGGAACGAAGGGAACCTGAATAACCTTTTCCACTCAAAATAAAGGAACTGTTTTCGTTGTTTATTAGTGAGCATTATACGTGTGAAAGACTGAATCACTTAATGTGTTTTTCCAAGCTCTTCGAACTTTATTCAGCCCCCTCCCAACCCCTGAGATTCTCACTACCCTCCTCTTCACCCTCCCTGTCTTGCGTCTCTAACTAGAGATGCTCAACGAATTCATTAATGACTCGTTGAAAATTTCAGTTATTAAAATCAGTGAGAGCTCGTTCAGACTCTTCATATCGACCCCTTAGCCCTCTTTTTCTTACGGCACCATTTTTCGCCCCTTCGCTCCAGTTTGGTCCTGTAACCCTCTTCGGAACTGCGAACTGGTTCCGTCTATCCTCTTCGGCAGCTACTTCAATTTGCGATTTCTAGATGGAGCGTTGAAACGGGAGCCATCTCTTAGCAAACTTGGAACACCCTTGCAAAGTTCCCGGCGCAATCACGTGAAAAAGCTTCGAGTCTCGGCACGTCGCGATCGTTAAAAGTTGATCGACAGTGCTCGTCGCTATCCGGGGGATTCCTACATTGTATGAAAATTTGAGGCCGAGGTTGATTGCGCGTGAAAATACACACCGCGACGAGTCGAATTGAATTTATTGCCGTGGCTCGCCCGCTATCGCCTTTTCAAGGGCGCGGGTCGATGAAAAAGTTCGATTACACGGACAATGCCGGTGTCATTTAAACCGCTCGAGATAAGAGGCTGACCCCTCTGTAACGCGTTACTTGGAGGATTCGGATGCGACCTGGCGCGAGACGGTGATCCCATTGTGCGAATCGGCTATCGGGTTAGGCTTTGTGTTCTCGAATTCTTACGTTGACGGCAGGTTGAGCGTGTGTTTGTGGCCTGACAATACGCGGACGCGCAATAGGGTGGCAAACGCGGCGCGGAGGGGCAACAGTGGCCTGGAACCATGATCGAATCCTCAACGAGTAAATATTTGCCGGGGAACTTGCGTTGAAACGAAATACATCGCTTAACGCATTCGCTTTTTAATTTCGACACGCTCAGGTCTTGGGAGATTTGAAGCTTCGAGATAGGCAACAGAATTCATAAAAATTTCAATCCCATTTCATCCTGACAATGATGATTAAATTCTTCAAAAAATTCTGCTATTGATTGTACTTTTATTTTCTCGTTTCTATATCGAGGGCCCATTTTTGATCCACTCTGGTCGAGCGGCTATTTCCGATCCAGCGATTAATTTTGGCGAGCGAGCGCAGCCAAACGCACGACAGGGAAATTAGATTTCCGCGGCGAGCGCAGTTAAAATTAATTGCCGTCCAAAAGAACGACGTTGCCCCTCTTTTTGCGCTCGATCGCCGCCTGTCATTTGCAAGGAACATCGAAGAAAGCCCCGGGCGCGGGCTGAGGGGGGAGGGTGAGGAGAATCGGAAAGAAACGAACGACGGCTGAAAGAGTTTGCATAAATTCATCTCCCGCGGAATCCTTTCGTGGTACACGACGGGTTTCCGATTATATGAAATGCCGCCGGATTATGATCGATTAAAGGGGGTCGTGTGAAACGAATTTGGCGGCGGTGGGAGGAATACATGCATAGATTCTTGACTATTAAGCTGCCCGCGAATGGATGATTTAAGCTTCCAGCTTTCGTGACAAAAATTACGCATGCAGAAATTTTAAGAGTGACGCGGAGGCATAAATAGAAGCGCCGGGAGGCGTAGAACGAATTCTATGCTGCGAAGGAGAACTTTATAGTACAGAGAAGCACGCGAAACTTTCGATAGATGCATCCACGCTTTAATGCCCTATACCCGCCCCATTACGGTATCGAGTTTTATCGCTGGTGTCTCGGAGCTTCACGGTTATGCGTTCGCGGGTAGAAGATGTTCGTCTGAAATACTATGTGATAGGCTTTAGTATTACGAGACTAAAGGGCCCGGCTTGGAATACGTGAGAACAACGTCATAAGTTTTACGATCGCATGGATGAAGTGGTAAAGCTTATTTCTGCGCCGTGCCGATTTTACGACATTAAATTCTTGTCAGTTGGAGGAGGCATAACTGGAGGTACGAGGATTTCTACAAACCGTGAAGGTACTCGATTGCCTGCCTCAAGTATTGCAGGAATGATTCAAGTGTTACATCAAACACTATTTACTTGGGATTATTTTGAAAGTGATCACGCGTGAATCCAAAGTTAGGCATTATTCGAATAAATTTTTATTGGAATAATCTTCGAATAAAAATTTCCAACGAAATGAAATTATTCGAGAATAAAGAGTAAATTTTTATCTATATTTTTATGCTCGCTAAGGAATCATTTTAAAAACGCGGGGAACTTTAAGCTAGTCCTTCTACAAAATATCAGGATCGTCTTTATTATTCTTTATTAACCGAAAATCGCCCATTGCTTTTTGCTCGCAGTAACATTCAGCCGAGAATCATAAGGGCAGGGTATTTGCGACGAGGCACGTAGAGCGGTGAATCGACGTCGCGGGTGATTCTCAAACGCATAGCATTTTCAAATATCCGAGTTCTGTGCTCCGTCGTCGCGAATCGTGCCGTATTTGCATTTCGTTTCGAAGCGCTGATTTCGATCCCGCCGTATGTGTGTTCCGCCTAACTTCACATCCCGGCGCAGTTCGCCACGTGTGAACTCGACAATCAACATACTTCTTCGGTTCTTCGTTTGGATCCGCGGGCAAACGTGCCGCTACAGTGTGACCTAGAAACCCTCAGATATGATAAAACGTCGTACAGATATCAGCGGACGTCGGGTGGTTAGTTCTTCGGCTGAACGAACGCGGAAAATCATCGAGTTTCCTGCCCCGTAATCAGTTATAACATTCATCGGAATATAAGCTTGTTTTCTACCTTAAGCTTCGGTTTTTTTTTTTAAATATTATTAAGCTAGAATTATATTCTGAAATACCTATTTTTAATGCGTTTTCTTTACCTTACCTTATATGGGGGAGGGGTGTGGCGGGTTATTTGAATATTATAAAAGAGGATCGAGACTCAAAAAAGCTTGGGAAACACTGCTCTAAGAATATTAGTGGAAACTGGTTGTCAAACCCCCCTTGAAATCGTCAGTTCGGAAGAATACAGGTCAGCCACGTTGCTGCCATTTTTGTTTCTTTCGGGGGAGTCAGCATCCATCGAGTGGAAGATAAAAACGCGCTTCGTCGTCGGCGAGAGCGGAGCTGAAAAATTCTCGAGGGATCACGCGGAATTATATATTTTGGAACGCATGCGGGCGCAGAAAAAATGCTGGAAAGTTTTCCGATTCCCCGCGGGCTAAGGGGACGCTGAAATATCGCGGGAGCTGCTTTTGGCTTGCGCATTAAAATCAGACAAATCCCCGATAAGAAGCTTTCGCCCTAGCTCGGGGAGTTTCAATCGTCATTGACTTTGGCCGTTGGGGGAAGTTTAACGCCGGAAAATTCGTGCGAAACTCGGATTAGTGAGGCGAGGCTGAGGGAGAACTCCTTATCGCAGCCACGACTATTCGACAGACAGTTTGTCACCGAGCTCGCTGATGTTTCAAGGACAATGACGCGAAAACCACGCAGAGTCTCGAGGCAGCAGAATTTTTCACGTTGATGCCGGGGGAGATTATATACGGGGCTTGCAGCTGCGAAGCGATTGGTGATAAGAGATTGACATCTACTCTTGCTGTGTCCTAAAAACTCGATAGTTGCGGATAGATGCCCTGCATATTAAAGGGCCATTTTGAATCAGACGTGGCAGCATTAAGCCCGGTTCCTCTGAGGCTGAAATGACTGCCGAGAGATGCAGCGGGGTTAATTGCAGCCACCAGCGGTACCGGGACCTGTACATAAAGGCGGGCTTGGGTCACGTGACCTGCGTGGTCCGGAAACACTGTGTCGTCTTCATAATCCAACGCCGCCCGCCGCCGGTCGTGAGGCACGGAACGTTCTCGCCTGGCGGTTGTGGTCGTAAGGCAACGATGGCACCGCGTTTTGAATGTTAACTAAGCCCACTCGGGTGCTTTTAACCTTTAGAATGCCCCTTGAGGTTTTCGGAACGTCTGCAACGCGTTCTGCTGTGGCCCTTTCGTGCGCGCTCCGGCCAGCACGTGATAGTCTAATGATTGAGGCAAACTAGGGCTTGCCTCTTCTTTTTTCCTCCTACAGAGTAGGTGGAGGAGTTACGTAATCAGTATTGTAACTACGTTGCAAAATTGAGCGTCGTGTGTTCTGTCCACTGTCCTTTAAGTAGTATAAGAACAGCATTGGTCGGACCCAATGCGACCAGAGCGAGATTTAATCTATCAATAAACCATTAAGTTATTTCTGTTGCGTATTTATACCCATTCATGGAAATTGGATATTTCCACGTTTCCTTCAGACTGCAAGCTTTGCAAATACCCGAAAAAATAATCGAAGACTCCCTTACCAGCGGAGAAAGCAATTTCACTGCATCCATTACGGAATCATAAAATATGGATTCAGCTATTTCGTGATATTTCTGCGCGTTTCCGCCGAGTCACCGGCAAAGATTGAAAAATTATTGAAAATTGATTGCTGGGGAGGTATTACAGATGGGGAAGCATTTCTCCTGAGAACAGCAGGCCCCCCGATAACAAAAACCTGTGCCTTCTTCCGCGCAAAAATCGCTTCTGTTCGAGACTTTCGCGCTTTTCACGAACATTAGGGGGCGCTTTCACCCCTAAAACATGCAAACGGGCTAAAACAAATTATTCTTCGATCCTCTCAAACGTATCAAAAAACCATCCTCCTTGTGAGTCCTGTCAGGATGTTGGAATACATCGAAACGTTTACTTCCCCGTCACCTGCTCATAATTCCCTCACCAAACATGTGACGGAACGCCTTGGATAGAACTCCAGTAAGCATTGGTGTTATTTCCCTACTTCTCTCCGTCGCCAGGGAGAAGTTTGGAGACTACAGAAAACCGTTTCCTCGAGGCGTCGCCTTTCAAGAGGCAGTTAAGTAAATGGGATCGATCGTGACAAGGGTGATCGCTTCGGCAATCGCGTTAAGCTTTTCGACGTATTGCCGTTAAGAAATGAAGTGGCGCCAGGAGAGTGTTCTTGTTCCAGAGCGCGTGGACTCTCAAACATCAAGGAGGGGAAAAAAGAACTCTTCGCTTCAAATCCACCTCGGGGATAGTCTGGTTTCTTTTCCCGGCAGTTTAGCCTCTTCTCGAATTTCTGCCAGGCCCTCGATACACACTCTGGATGATCAATGGAGCCTGGAAAGTGGCAGTTTGCCTCCCCTTTGAGCTTGGACCCGGTCCAAGCTGCTCGTTAAATATTTATCGGAGTTTAAAGCGTTGCTTTTTCGAATGTTGCCGTTGAAAATGGATTGCGCTGGTTGTTAAGGGCTGGGTCCCTTAGCCGGCGAGGAGTTATGAGGAATGCTGAAGACAGAAGAGAATTAGTGGACAATAAAAACAATGGGGTTCGCGGGGCATTGAAGCGAAGCTTTCTGCTAGTAATCTCTCGTTCCTGATCTCTTTCTGGTGTCGAAAGTTACGCAGAACTCGATACCTTGCGTGACAAGTACGGTGGGAGGCAGTCAGCCGGGATCCAAGAGTCTCTCGGCTTCCTAAATCGTGAAATAATGACAGTATATCAAAGGGACCGGTCCGTGGGACTCCCACTGTCGGCTGCTCGATACGTGCGAGATAAATCACCGTATCGAAAATACCCCGGCATATGGGATGGCACTTTAAATGGCAACGAAAAGAATTCGGCGATCGGAAAGTGGACAGGGTTGACCGTAAGTCGTCCGGAACGCAGGGTGTGAGGAGAGACGTGGGCAGCATATGGGACATGGAGAAATATGGCGCGTAGGTACCCGTATAAAATAGGAGACAACGTCTGTTATCGGCGATTCGACGCTTTAGTGTCTCGTCGTAAAAGCTATTGATACTTCTTGGCGTCTCGGAAGGTGCTGGCGTGGCGGTTGAATGCACGAGTTTGCAAATAGAACGAGGTACACTCGGCTCGCCACCGGAAGCGGGATTGAGCGGCAGCTTTTCGCCCTTAAAGGGATAATTCCAACCCAATTATTCTTTCAGAATATTTAGAATTGAAGGTGGTAATGTACAGAACGAGGGTATTCCTCGTGGATGTTTGTAAATCTAAGGCTTGCAACAGTTATAAAGTTATTCGTGGTTGGATATTAAGTTCTCTTTACGATTAGATGGTTTTTTACGGCGGTGGATCGAGCGGGTCTTTGGTTAAGCCCGTATGGAAGGCTACTGGAAACACCGGCGGTATTTTAAGATTAATACAAGTTGTTGCCTCTGGGTACCCTTTTCCCGGCGTTGAAAAACTGTTCGCCGTAGATTTACTTCCCGATTTATCGAGATTCGTTGCCCGTTATCGGGATAGACCACGTCGCTGCGATGCAATTACGAAGCTCCTTGTGCCTTTGTAATTCCATTCGTTAATTTCGCCCTGTGACACAAGCGCGAAGGGAATTACGGAAACGGTCGCGCTTTGTGGTTGGCTGAACTTCAGATTACTTCTTAAAATGGCTTACTGTTCCATCGCAGTAATGTCAATTTTCTCCCACTTTGATATAATAGAGCAGCACACCATTACGATTAAGCATCACATTGATTTCTAGATCCCTGAATTATTAGGCCCGTGGATTTGTACCTAATATAGCGACATTTGTAGATGCCATCGACGCGACAGAATTCGGGGTACAGAGATACGGATTTAAATGAAAATCTAATTTCAAGTATTGTGTTACCAGGCAGCCATAATGCTCGCCATTGATCGCCTGATATTTAACATCAAAGCATGGCTCGCGTTTGCTGAGTACGACTGTATTTACAACCGCGCTGGCCATAGGTACTCGAGTGATGAAGGTGGTTATAAAATATGCAAAACTGAACGTAAATTATTCCACGCAATTTTCGATATTCTCGTCATCAAGCACCGATTGAACGAATGCTTTCGCCACTTTCCTTAATAGTGCAATGATTGTATATTTAATGGAATCCATTTGATACTTATAAGTAAAATTTTACGAACGACGGTGCATGCCACTATTTAAGGGCCAGTAGATCCAGCCCAGAGTTGGGCATTAACTAAATAAGAAATCGAACAAAAGTTACTTTCACTTTAGATTATTCGACGAATAACGTTAATTTTTTCACTCGTCGAATAAAGTTAACCTGGGTCAACTTTATTCGACGCATGAGGAATGATTTTCTTAACTTTTATTGGTTATTCGAAATTTTATTTAAATAAAAATTTTGCCCTTCTCTTGTCCATTCCCATGCTGCGAAATTCTGGCGCCAGCGCTTCCAGTGCTGCCCCCTGGCTGCTGGCGCTACAACTCTACTGGAGGAGGGCCCACTATCCAAGAGCCCGCTGGGTCTGTTGGGCCTGGCGGGGTGGGGATAATCCTTAGAGAGCAGCCGATGAGACGAGCCATTTTACCCGAAAGTTAGAATACATAATAGAGTTTGCATTCCTACTGGCAGCATCAGTTGTCCACGTGGGAAACGATGTACAGTGAGCAGAAATAAATGCACCTGTCGCAGGTTTTCTTTTCACCGGGAGTAGTGGTAGGTGTAGCATTAATTGATGCATAAATATTACGAAAAGTGGAATCAGGTACTGTGTATCCATGTCCTACTTTGAATAACGAGTCGTTGCTGGACTCTGCTGAACAATTCGATAGGTTTATTGATTTTGAAAAATAAATAGACTGTTCTGACGGTATAATTGCGCGTAAACACGTGGCTGCATCAGTAATGGGAACGATTCAGTCGCCAATCAGCCAAGGAATAAATATTACTGCGCAATCCCTCCACCCGGCTTATGATTAACGCGATTCAGTATTTTCCAACCAGATTTTCCTCGCGAATTATAATTGCGAAGTGGAAACTTTTAATTCATTACAGGAATTGTTTACATATAATTCATACAAACTGAAAATTTGATGGAGTTTCTGTCCCACATGGAAAAATAGGGAAACCATAAATGCACATTATGAATTCTGATCACGTTCGGAATCTTCAAAAGCGTTTTGTTTCCTCTTTAAAATTTATCCGCCTCTTCTCTCTCCCTATCGATGGACCGGAGTGTGCCTCTTTACTGGCTGCTGTATTGAAAATACAAAATAAACAAACGCAAGAGTGTGCCGTTGCTAGTCAATCGGCGAGGATCAAAGGGAGCCTCGGAAAATGTTTTTCAGCTGCCGCGTCTCCCGCTGAGTTACGCGTTGCCACGTCATTGTGCTCATTATCGATAGTATCGGCATCGACTGGGATTTACATGTGTTCGCGCTGACTCCGAAATCGATTGCTGCACGAGGAGCAGCCGTTTCAACGCAATTAATCGGCGATTGAATTCCAAAGTCCGGTTCGACTTTTTGCTGGGAATTCAACTGTGTTGAATTCCAATGTTTTCGTTTTTCCAGGGAAATCGTGCAACGAATTGCTGAGACACACGCAACTCTGTGCACTATAAACTTTATCAGGAATTCTTTTCAATGTGTATTTTTTTTTTAATTCGTAGCACAGTGTCTATTCAAGGTATGTATAAATAAGCGTTTAACTTTAACTAATTGACTGTTGATATTAGTGAGGTTGGAGATTGAATTAAGCTAGTAGCATCGCTTTAGACTATACAACAGTTTCTCGCCGTTGTGCTTTGTAAGTTTGCCCGTTTGTCGTTGCTAATTCATGGCTTAATTTGTGAGCACGAGCTTCACCGGTTCCGTTAAAATTCACTCGCAGAAGATCGCAGCCGTCGTTGTTTGCGCAGGCGACCGCTTTTGTGTCAAGATTATTACGGTGAGCTGGACGCTTGTTTCCCTCCGATGGAGTCATTAAGTTTTCCAGGGCATCGTGCCGCCGCTGTCTGTTTAATTAGAGTTTAGCGGCTTCGTTCGATGTAACGCCGTGGCATAAACACACGCCGCTTCACTACGCAGGTACCTCGAGACTTGAATTCGAGATTTTGCAAATGAATACTTCGGATCTAGAACGTGGATGCCGGTGGAGCATTTTACCTTTTTCTGCTGAAACTAGATAATACTAGATTGCGAAAAAGTTCCTCGAGAATTCACTATTCGTGTCTATTATCGACGGGATCATCGTGTGGTGGCATCGTTCTCTCATTGCTGAGCGTTCGAAATGAATGGTACGATACAAGCCAGGTTTCATCAGCTGCGACTGATAGTGTTCGTCGGGGATAAAAGTAGGAGCTGGGAAACAGGGCAGGGGAAACTAAACTGCAAGACCTAACACACTGAGAGGGTGAATCAATTCTTTGAACGATTGAGGGCTGCTTTTTCCCACGGTTAAAAAAGTCGAGCTTTTTTTATCAGCCCTGCTGTTAACTTCTACATAGTATATGATCTCACTTCGTGATCACTACAAAATAGAGCTGTAATTATTCGAATAATTTCTTCGAATATTCGAGTACGAATAATTTCAAAAATAATTAATTCGAATAATTTCAAATATGATTAATTCGAATAATTTCGAATACGAATAATTTCCTCGAATATTCGAATACGAATAATTTCTTCGAATATTTAAATACTCCTGATTATTCAAATATTGGAATCGCAATTTTGAATTCTTTGGTATTCGAATACTTAGATTATTCGAATATTCGTTACAGCCCTACTACAAAACCCTTTTTCCTTCTCTCTAAACTGTTCTACAATTTTTCAAAGCAAGTTTCCCTGGAGATTCGTTCAGCTATACTATGAATGGCGACGAGCTAGGCAGATAAGCAACATATCGACATCCTGCGATGCGCTTGTAAGTTTCTTTCACGCAAACTTACATTTTTGTACGTGGCTGACATCCAACCAAACTTGTTTCTTTACAATAAAATTTAGTTTGCCCGCTAACACATACCGTCTTGCGAAAAAGTGTTTTCCTTTTGACAATACCGTTGACATGTTACACGGAGCGTTGCACTGGAGTTCTCAACAAAAGATCGCCTCGACTTCGAGCACTCAAGTTGCACCACCAAATAATAAAGAGAAGGTACGTGCACTTTCGAATAGCAAGCATTCGGAAGATCGATAGTTCTTCAGACGTTGCCACCCACAAGTTCATCGAAAATTTTCGCGATTAAGTAATTGCGATCAACTTTTGACGATTGAAGGCAGTTCCTTGAACTTTGGCAGCGTGTGAAGTTGATCCGAATGAAAGTTGCCACTCGCTTTCGAGAGGAGATGGTAGGTAAGTAATTCGAGTCAGCGATATGGCGGACAAGTGAACGAAGGAACTTGTGTGGAAGGAATATAGCTCAACGATTAGTCAGACCTGGTTCGAAAAAGGATATTACTTGCCAAATTTCTTGTTTTGCATTACTTTATGGCGATGCTTCGGTAAAAAGAATACATATCATTCGACGAAATGTCATCCAACCAATACCCCTCAACTTGAGTGAAATTGATAACTCAGTTAGAGTTTATCTTCATTCACACTGCACTACGTCCGACCTACTTCAAAGTTCATATTATTGACTCGATACATTAACGAGCAATACCACGTTACTAGTGCGCTTCGTTGCTCTTAACTTAGCACATATTTTGCTCAGTCAATATGTGGCCATAAATTTCCCAGTGTATAAACGGAGCCAGGAATGAATTAATATTACAGAGGGCGCCAGTAAAAGAAGCTTTATTCCTCCCGAGCATTCAAGGTTAATCTATGAATCTATCTGAACTCGCTTTTCCTTCCTCGATGCTTGCAGTAATGCGGCATGTCCTCAGTGCCTTGCCCAACATTTATTTTATTCCTTGGCCCCAAGTTAATTTCCAAATTGACGTGCCTTGTGTACCGAAAACGCGACACAACTCGATGGCTCGGCTAGTTTGTATTCAGTACGCTTCGCGGTCCGTCCCGGAACCTCTTACTTGGAAAATTCTGTAACGAAAAGCAGCCGGCTATTTAGTTCTCGACGCTCCTCCGTTTTCCTCGGTTTTTCCTTTCTCCGAGGTGTGTCCACACCAACTGGCGTAAAAATAAAATAAACAGCCGGCCGGCCGAACGGTATTGGGCGGGTAGGAGACCCGCTACAACAAAATTGCCGCTTTCCTGGCCAGCCCTGGCAAGGGGTGCGGGGGAGGGGGGGGGGGCAAAACTGCGAGGGAAACGGAATGAATGAAAAAACGAAAACAAATAGCGCAACAACGAGGAGTCAACGGGTATAGGACAGTTGGCGCAGATGCGGTATTTAGTCAGTGGTGACACCAATCGACCGGCTATATTTGGCTGATAAAGTTTAACCAATTAACGTCCACGAATAACTTACTTGGCTGCCTACGATGAACCCGACGGGCATTGAGAAATTTGACCTTTGCTCCCGTGGTTCCATCGTAATAATATTAGCAAATGTTTCGAATATATTAACTGTCGCAGTGGCATAGAGAGCATGATACATTGCTGGAAATGGTCAAGGGAATACTGCCGGCTTCAGATGGTTTTGGGATGGCAGTGGCGGATTTAGGGAAAAAGGCCCAGATGGCGAATGTTCTGGGGGGCCCATTTTGGGGGAAAATGGAGAGGTAGATTACTGAAAACGGACTATGTGCAATAGTACTGAAAAAAAATAGGGTGTTTAGATAAAATCACAATTTTCTTTTTTTTTTTGAAGATAGGGCCCTGGGGGCCCATTTTTAGGGAAAATGGAGAAGTAGTTTACTAAAAACGGGTTAAGTGTGGTAGTACAGAAAAATAGGGAGTTTAGATAAAAACATAATTTTCTTTTTTTGAAGATATGGCTCTGGGGGCCTTTTAGGCAAGGGCCCATTTTTTTGGAAAATGAAGAGGTAGATTACTAAAAACGGACTAAGTGTAATAGTACCGAAAAAAATATAGTTTAGACAAAATTATAATTTATTTTTGAGGATGGGGGTGGGCCTTCTGGGCAGGGCCCTAGGCGGCATCTGCTCATCGGCCGCCCGTTAAGTTCGCCACTGGATTTGGATGTGCTAGATCTGAAGAGGAAAGGAGACCTGATAGAAAAATCGAGGTCCTAGCGCACCCACTATAGAAGACTTGAAGAAATTCTTGCCAGGGTCAGCGTTGTGCCGCAACAATTCCGGTGACGTTTAAAACTTGCACGGTCAACGACCCCGGTGTGTACGCGGCCATCTATCTCCGTATCCATTACGGGCGACTGCGTCGAGTACACGGGGAAAAGGGGAGTAAAGGACTGGAACGTTCCACCGTGGACGATTCTCCTCGTCCCGGATTCGCCGCGAGATTTGGCCCCGTCACATTTCCAGCCGGCCGGGCACACGGTCGATTCGCTATTCGATTTGCAGAAATCTTTGGAGAAAAGTCGGTTATCGTCGGCCGGTGACCAACAATGCCTGGCCGATGACCTAGATGGTCGTGAAATCCTACGGCTACTTCCCGCTCGCGTGTGGAGCGACGAATCCGGGCCGGAAACGGGACGCTGTCGAAATGATGGGGGAGGAAATTGGTTGCTGCAGAACGAAAATATTTATCTGAAGAATTTTCCTTGAAATAACGGAATAACGTCCCTCGTCGGGTCCTCTCGCTTCCCCCACCGTCACCGGAAATTGTAACAATAAACTTCCGTAGAAAGGATGTCCCTTTCACTTGTTTCCTTCGTCCCATCGTCGGGAGAGTCCTTGTAACACGCGAGCGAAGATATTTCATCATTTTCCGTTAGTTAGAAGTATCTCAAGATCTTGCGAGCTTCGGGCCTTCGGATCGGTTAGACCCTTCTAACATCCGTGATGTAGGTGGCGCCACTGACACAGATCCCTAGATACCTGAGTTGCCACTTCTAAAGCAGCTGCTTTTAAACACGAAACAAAGCCCTCTTAGTTCGTGCTACCGCTCTCTACACAGACTGGTAACCTTTACGAAACACCTTATAGATCCCTGTGCAGCGCAAGAGGCATGCAATGTACGTAGCCGAAGTTTCTTCGACATCCAGTTTGCCTGTAAAGTTCCTGGTCTTCACCTCGAGACGCAAGCACTAATTTCCAACGGGCCTCGTTCGCGATCCGTCGGCTCACTCTCCCGCGAACGAAATCGCGAAGGAAGTAGGGGCCGGCATATTGTTAGAGGGCGGAAGAAACATCGCAACGGGATAAGCCGGCGTGGGAGGGGATGGTAAACCCAAACCCGTCCAGCAGTTTAACTGAATCTTACGTTCAGCGAGTGAGATTCGCCTGGTCCCCTTTTGCCAGTAGTTTCAGCGGGGTGTTACCGTTAAGCCTCGTACTAATTTCGTCCGGGATGTTGGAGCAGGTATTAAGGTAATGAGAATTCTCATAGCACTGCTCGCGCTTTCGATAGCATGCCCACGAATTAAAGTGTAATTTTCCATTTCCCGGGCAATGATTCGACCCGCGGAATTGGCCAATGAAAATCCCGGGTTTGTAACGAAACGGAACCCGCGCCTTTTTCGTCTCTTTACAGCGGGGGCACCGGAGGACCGGTGAATATCAATTAGGAAGTTTCCGCGCCACGGCCTCTGTGTTTCAATTCCTCCGTCCTGGATTTAATCTCCGCGCGATGCAACGCGGGAACTTGCTATGAAACGATAAAAACGTCCAACTTTCGACGACTTGCCGCTAAGGTGGATTGTGTTTCACCCTTAGCGCGGGCTACGCTGGTGTCGAGGGCACTTCCGATTGAAACTTGCCCCTATTTGATCAAGGGGTTTATGAACCCATCCGCCCTGGAGGAACTTGCTCCTCGCTGTTACCGTTTTATTCACTGTAACGATGATGCACTACGCCTCAAATTATTATTGGAATAACTTGCGAAGAATGAATCATAAAAATTGAAGAGAGAGAGAGAGAGAGAGAGAGGGAGGGAGCGGTCATTCAGCCCCTACAAGCGGTGGGCGGAAAAATAAATCCCATTTTATTGGAGGGTTACGGTATGCATAAATTTCCATCGCTCAATCTTCGTAACGCAACGCGCAAATGTTGTCGGTGCGTAATTTTGACGAACGTCTACGTAAATTATAACCAGCGACTACGTAATATAACGTTTCGCGGTGCGTTTATTTCCTGGCGCAATTTATGGAATCGAAAATGTCGCGCGCTCCATGGGAAATCATTCCCCGTTTATCGACTACATTTACTTTTCGCAAAAACCGCGATATTGTATTCGGACAAATTACACTGGAATTTCGAGAAATGGTCGTTTATTGCCGGGGAATCATTTTTCAATCCGAAATTTCATTATTCATCGCGCGTATTCGATATTACAAAGTATATTTTACAGTGGCAAGCGAGCGAATTTTTTTAGCGAAAAAAAATATTCCCGTTCAAGTCGAAGCAATATTCTTGTACCTCTTTCCGTTCATTCGAGAGCAGTGAGCGGTTCGCTATATACAGAGGGGTCGCGCGGGGAAAGGGAGGGGTTGAATCCGTATTTGTACGAAGAAAAACGTTCGCCCGTGCGCCACTCCTTACCTGCTGCGCGGTGAAAATGGGGAAGCAAAGAGCCCGGGTATATTTTGCAAGAAAGAGTTCAACGGCAGGCAGTTACGATCGAGAAACAAGACAGACATGTGTCGTTTTACGTAATCTCACGGCGCTGGGATTCTCTTTGTACCCAGGCACAAAGCCACCCTCTCCCCTTCCCATTTCACGAAATGCTCGACTTTGCATGCGCCGTCTGCTTTCCCGAATGCATCGTTACGGAACCGGAAATGTTTGTTTGAGGCTCATTGAATTTCCTGCATAGCAAAGGTCTCACTCTACGTGTGCCGAGGACGCGAGAACTTGGTACGGCTCGATGCCGCGTAAATATTCTATCGGTTTACGGTTATTACATTGTTATCCGCGTGGAGAGCGCGAAACATAAGTTGCACCTGCTCATAAGTGTATTAATGGTCGATTAGCAATTTGAATTTTCGCGCCTAACGAAGGTATAGGCTTACGGTTAATTTGGCGGTAATGTTTGAATCGCCCTTACATATTTTAAAATCCTTAACAAACTTCTCTTCCGCATCTCTATGACTATAAATGGCGCAGCAGGGCGACGGTACCTTCGTACTTTGTCAGTTGAAATATAATAATGATAGTTTCAAAACAAATTCATCTTCGCAACGCAGTGGGATCTCCTAAATTCCATCAGTGTTGAATGATATTTGCATTATTTTACTCAGCCACCTACATAATAATACTAAAGAATTCGCTTATTCACGGCACACGACTAGGTCGCGTTTCCCTCAGAATGCAGCCACCGTCTTTCCTCACTCGCAAAATTCGTAATATCAGAAACTCGCCGAGCAGTTTGTAACGCTCTCCCAAGAGAGCAGCTCCGTGTCTCGTTATTCCATGTGTTTACGTTTAATAACGTAAACGCCGCCATCCCGGGGAATTCTTTATTCAATCGTAAACTTGGTAACCCGGGCCGAGGTGAAATGAACCCCGCTTTAAGCGTTTTGCATACGTCGACTGGGACGCAAACGGGGTATCCGGATTGTTCTTAACGTGTCAACGGAGCTTACTGCACGATCGATGGAAAAAGGAAGACAGGAGAAGGTGATTGTCAGACTTTAATGGAAATTAGAACAGTTTATTTACGTTTAATCGGAGACAATGTAAAAGTCGTGGAGTTTCCCAAGTTACAGACCGTTGAAAAAAAAATGGCCCCAGAATTTCTGATTACCTGTAAGTGTCCGAACCATGATTCCTGCCGCGAAAGTGTCGAAGAATGGCAGGTCGGAAGAGATAAAGGTATTGCGCGTTTATCACGCGCTTCAAGAGTCGTCCTATTCCCTTTTTATTCGAATCGATTTCCGTTTCCCGTGGAACAGTTTAGGAATACCGCGAGGGAGTCGAGATTCTGCGGATCATATAATCATATTTCGAGATTCCAGGGAGATTTGCCGGCTACATTTCTGCGCGTCCAATCTACCATACGTGGAATCTTGAAATGCAACGTTGGTGTAAAACGTCCTACACTAACATTGCATCGGGCGGAATCATAGAACCACCCGCCGGCGTGAAAGGTAACAAAACGGGAACCTTTGACGAACTCGAAAGCTATAGAATCCCGGGTCTAATCGTTCGTACATGACTGGAACCTGTCTCGTAGCGCGAGCCCTATAAAAGGGAGATTCGCCAATGGATTACGGGGCCATTGTACGTGCCATACTCTCTCTTTCATCTTGCCAGAGAACTGGCGCGTGACCCGAATCCCAAGTACTTCCTCAGGGTTTTGTCGCGAGTCCCTACATCCAGTGTTGGGGATGTTCAGTGCCTGCCGAGGAACGTGGCTTGGTCCCCAACCCATCCAGCAACTCCTTGGAAGGCACAACAATGGAAGGGCCACGGAAACGGTGTCTGAGAGTTCTCGAACACAAAAGGGGGCTGGTCTCGTTAAAGTCTGTTGTTCGATATATTGGCCGCGCATATATTAAGAATAGGCGCGTGATGAACGATCTCCCCGAATCGGACGTTCGTTCGGAACGGACTTTGCGGTCCTATAAGGTTATTATTCGTTTTTATTGTTGGCTTTGCGGCCTTATTAAAACATATTAAATAGAAGTTCTCTTGCACCCTCCTTATTCACCTGATCTTTCAGCTACAGATCTACATTTTTTTCTAGCACCTAGATATCTTTTTGATTGAATAAGTGTTCCGAGAAGAAAGACGGAGGCCTACCTAGAACGGTCAAAACAACATGCTTCTTTGAGAATTTTTTCTAGAAAAGCCAATAAACTTTTATTATTAAACATTAGGCTATTGGAAAGAGTACATCTCACGGATATTTCAGTATTTTTTGTGGTAAAAAGTATTGAAAGATTTGTGAGTTATAGGCGATGCTCGAGACGTCCTTTTTTTTAGAGGCTTTGCAGTGATAACCGTAGCTCGGTGCAGGATTATACAAAATTGAAAATTCGATTTTTTTATAGATAATATATGAAATTATCTAGGCGCCATCGGGTCTGATTTTGGAAAAATTATTTTAAGGCAAAATGGCGGCGGTGCAAATTTGAAGCATCGATATTTGGCAAAAAATCGCTCGTTTCTCGAGTGCAAAAAAATCTAGGCATAAAAATTGGTTAGATTTTAACCCTAAAATAAGCCCGCAAAGCCTCGAGTAAATCGGTTCATTAATTTTTTAGTTATGTGTGTCACCATCTTTGAAAATATGATTTTGAGGGAAACGCGTTTGAAGTTTTGGGTCCTACCTACTAATACGCGTATAACTATGTCAATTTTGGTCGGATTAACTTGACACTTTCAGGGAATATTTTCAAAATGTACTTCAAGAAAATACAAAAATCGAAAAATCGATTTTTCGAAAATTTCTGAGTAGGCCTCCCACCTTCAGTTTATCAAATGAAAGTTTAAATTAAATATTCAGTAATGGCCATTTGATTTGCAACAACCTAAGTAGTAGAATCTGCAGGGGCGCGATATCTTCTGCATGCCGAATGTCTAAGAGGATGCTTGTCGTTGGCAAAGAGTACCAAAAGTACCATTTCGATGAATACGACAAACTATTCTTGCTTGGCTTCAGCTTTCTATACAATAAACGAGCGTAGTATACGTAATTTTCCCGCGGCCAAGTATTTACCCGTTTTCAGCCGTCCGGAATTATTGTTTCCCGGAACCGGTCCGCAAATTTTCTGCCCGATTACGCGCGATTATGTACTAGAAACCCGACGTCGCCGTATTTTCGCAATCACGCCCACTGTTAGCCGGGATTTTCATTTCAATGAAAATCATCGATATTGTTATTGCGCCGGGGAAACGTATTTTCGGGGTGTCGCTTATGAAAATGGATTAAATGCGCTTTGGGCTCGGGCGGAATTGTTTGAGAGACTGTACCCTGATTGGACGGCTGAAGCACGTTCAATAAATGCAGATTAATGAGCAGAAGAAATACGAGTACACGGTGACCTTTGGCGATACGAATATGCCTCTTGGATGACCAAAAATGGCCCGCATGGGTGGAGATGAATCAGATGTTGATCAGCTGATAACAGGGGAGTCAGTGGCGCAATCAGAATTTAATCTTGGAGGGAGCTGAGTTGACCGGATAAAAATGTTTTTAACGCAAAACTCATTAGGTGATTATAAATATTCATTTATAAAGTAGAATCCAATTTTCTTTTCTTTTTCTAAAGCTCTTGAATTACTTCAGTCGCAGTTACGTTAATCTCCTATTTTTTATCTTTTGGGAGGAGCCGAAGTGATTGGCGAAAAATATTTTTAACGCAAATTCAATAAAATTCATTAAGTGTTTATAAAAATTTATTTACAGAGTAAAATCCAGTTTTCTTTTCTTTTTACGAAGCTCTTGAATTACTTTAGTCGCGGTTACGTTAAATCTCCTTTTTTCTTCTTCTTTGGGAGTGCCAGGGCCCCTTGGCCCCGCCTCTGGGTGCGCCACTGCGGGGTGCTAGCCGGGCGGCGGGTAAAAATCAAGAGAAAAGCATCGGCGGCGGAATTATCCGAGACCGTGGAGGTATTATTGGCGCGGAACATGTATCTTCATTGCTGGTTGTTCCTGAAACATCCCTTGCCAGCGCACGCACCGAAATGAGCCTCGAACAACGCTGTATATTGGTGGCGCATAATGGAGTTATTGTAACGAGTGGTCGCGGCGCGCTACGGCGTTATTCGTCGTTATCCAAGGGAAACGCAGTCATCGTAACGCATAGGGATGTCAACGGGCCGCATTAATCGGGACTCCCGCGCCCGGTCCATTTTATTGAATTATATTAATCCATTATAATACGCGCCGGTGGATTTATCGGATTGGCTGCCGGTCATTATTCTAACGAGATCGGGCTGGCCGTAAAATTAGACTACCGAAACGTTTGCTGCAGTTATCGGTTGTAGCGCGATTACATTTCAAAGAGCCCGATTAACGTTATCGATGTTTGACGTATTGTAGGAAAGGGGATTACGATAGTCAATGGACATTACGCTATTCGGAGCTCCGGTGAATTGCGATTAGCGAACAATGTTCAGTCGCGGGAGAAGGGATTTTAATTCTAACACAGGGCATGAATAGGTACCATGTGGGGTTATTTTAATCATTTCGGGGGTAGTTCGGTCAGCCATAGTGACCATTCTAGTAACTTTATTGTGTTTACAGTTTTTGTTAAAATTCTAGTTTCAACATTAAAGTTTCGACGATACCAAAATCCTGCTGCTGCGCCTGTATTTGATTTCACATTTGCCACATCTAGCTCATCTAACTGAGCGGTGTATTTGTTTATAGCAGATAGCGAGTAAATATTAATTAATTGCTATTGGCCGGGCAACGTAGGTATACACAGTTTGCTCGCTTCCAGCGCTTTATGAAACTTATATGGGCCGTATTAATTTGCGCCGGTCACAGGGGGGTGCAGTGGGTGCAAGGCACCCCCAGAAAATGGAAAAATGAAGGAAAGAGAAAATAAGAATTAAAAGTAATTAGAACGAAATTTTTGTATTTGATTGAAATTAAGGAAAAAAGAAATTAGAATATAATTCCTAGTATAATAATAATATAATCTAATATTATTAATGATATGGCAATACAAAAGTCATATATTTAAATATGTTAATGTTTATTTCGTTAATTTTTTTTATTCCCTTTATTATTCTTTTTTCGTGATTTCGTTCTGTGAAAAGTTATGCTTTTCTTTATCGTTGAGAAATTCTTTGGGACCCGAAAATATTTCTTGCTTCCTTATAGAGAAGGCATTTATGCATCCAAGCGCCCTAAATGTTATGCGATCAGTTTCTCACGCAATTGCTCATATGCGCAATTCATCCCCGACTTCTTCCACACTTTTACGACGGTACCTACTTACCTATATCCGCTATATCTCAAGTATTATAGTTTACGTGTTAAATAAAAAAGAATAATGCGTCCGAAGAACACCCTGAATCATATAGAACACAGAACACAATGCACAATGCAGTTGAGCGGGAAAACGCCAGCTTCTATTATTCACAGAAATATAGCGCATCCCTGGGAAATAAGAGGAACGTGTCCCAGTCAAGGAAACCGTTGAATCCCAATAATTCTCAGAGCGGAAAATGGATCGTCGTTTAGCATAAGACAGACGTATAAGTAATTCTCGAGTTCCATTAACGTTAACTCCAAGAAGATCTATAGCCGCTGTTATTTCGCCGTTCGCGCTCCCCGTGCCGCATAATGAGAATTCGCAGAAATGAGACAATAGGTGTAATTTACTAAACGCCGGAACGTCGCATGACGTACACAAGTGAAGCCGTTACACGGAGCTGTGCGAACGAGAAATTGAGACGTATTCGGAATAGATTGTCGGCCCTCGCGGAACGAGCATTTTCCTCGAATGTCTTCGTTCCCGGTGTAGCCTCGGTTCGGGACCATTTTACCGGTTCCCAGAGGACTAGGTCAAGAAAATGGAATCACTCCAAATCAGATTACGGCGTACGTCAGGGTACTTAAAACGCTCTCCATCATTCTGCTCCGTCTTGGTTGCCAAAACAGAAATTTGTCTACTGTCAAGGAAGAACTTCGGCGCAAATTGGAGGTTATGAGAAATTATCAATCGTTTCACATGGCAGAGCTCACTCAAAGATACAAGATGTTCGACTTTTAATATCATTTCTCGTTATGATTGAATGTTATTTGATTTTATGTACAATAAATTTCGATTTTTTAAGATTTGTGCATTTTAAATTTTTTTTTACCCTCCCCCCCTTTTCAACCACCGGGGCCCTGGAAGGTTTGATAGCCTCGGGCCACAAAAATCTCAATTCGGGCCTGTGTTGTTATACAGTGGACATCGGGAGCAAGCTAAATGATTATACCGAAACTCACCTGTTTCAATTCACACGAGAGGCATCTATACACCCACCGCTTCACACACCGCCTCTCTTCTCGTCGAGCAAGAAAATTGAGGGAACAATAGGAGGCACGGAAAGACGGTGGAAAAAGCAGGAGTGGAAGAGTAGAAGGAGGTATGGGGAAATGAGAAAAAGGAAGATAGGATATTGTACGCTGCCCCGAGCTGCAAGATGTGGATACGAAGTCTAATACAATTGCTTCTGCAGCAAGTTCCTCGAGCACAGTGTTATAGACTGTGCCTGGCTATAGAGCCGGCCTTTTCTCTCGCTCGATGTTCATAGTAGCAGCCGAGGTATCTTGCTACGAGTGCAGTTACAGTGCTAGCTCTAACGGTGTGCTGCGCTCCTTATTAATAGGTGCACTCGGAAACTGTGCGCCACTGGGCCGGTCTGCTGGGTGAAAGGTTAACAATGGGCCTGCGAGCTGCGGCGGGAACGGGACGGGGTTCAATAGCCGTTGCCATTATTTATAACACGTCGTTCCACGCGAGGAATAACTAAACTGGCAAGTAAAACGTTCTTTCGTTTATTAACGCTGGCCTTGAATTCATTTCACACTGGCCGACTTTACCTGCCCGCTAAACCAAAGACGCGCAAAATTTTTATTTAAATAAAATTTCGAATAACGAATCAAAGTGAAAAAAATTATTCGTCATGTGTCGAATAAAGTTAACTCAGGTTAACGAACGAATGCCGAATAATTGTTTTAACTTCTATTCGTTATTCGAAATTTTATTTAAATAATAATTTTGCCCACCTCTGCGCTAAATATTACTGTGCGGCAATTTAGTGCACGAAATCTTTGTCTTGCCACCCCCTACAATATATATCATCAAAATATCGCGAGCAAACACGATAGAGACTGAAAATCAGTTCGTAGTATTTTTTAGATGGGAACGTAAGCGGAAAAGTGAGGTTAGAATGTAATTGTTGCAGACAGTACTTCATATTTGATAGAAACTCCTTTATTATTAACGTGAACAGAATTGAATGATGACAATTGATGCTTAGAGCGTGAGAATAGTGGAGGAATGATGTGTGACGTGTGTAACAGTCTCCATTATGATTAAGTAATTAGTCGTGGGAGATGTGACTTAGCAGATCGTCGACGACGCGTCGAGAAATTCTATTCAAAGGGATATATGTTGAATCTACTGTAAAAAATGGACCTAAGGTTTCTTACCGTTTCGTTGAAATTTTGAAGACCAATTGTGATATTTCCTCTTAGCAGCATCGTGGTAGATACACCGGCTTCGAGTTCCTTCAGAATATAATGAGAGCAGAAGACGAAGGCGAATAAAGGGAAGCATTAGTTTGTAGCTTTGGTGTATTTTTATTAACCGAAATCCTAGGCTATAATAAAGAATGCTATGTGTATACATATCCTCTACCTATGTACAATAAATCCATCTTTCACAACGTTGCCATTATAACATTTGGCAACTTCAACCCAATTTTCTGTTCTCTTATTCTTGGCAGGAATTACGCTTGAATTTTTTTTCGCGATTCTAGATGTTTCAATTCCCGGTTGTGATCAGCAACACGGTTGTGAGTTCGGAGATAAGACTGCAACTTCTGGATCTTCCTGGCATGGTCGCTCGCGGGGGTAAAATGAGACATGTCGCGTCTTCTAAAAGACAGTTCCTTACTTAAATTTAGTGCTGATCTTTGGGTCTATCGATACGAGTAAGTGTAATATTGCTTACGCAGCACTATAGAGACGAGGTTCCCTCGTGAAATATACGAACATCATTTAAGTCGCAAATAGTTTACGTGCTATTATTTACAAAAAAAAGTGTCACATGGTATCATACATTCAACATGAGCGTCAAAATCATGAGGGGGAACGGCTTTAAAAAATCAGTCTTCATAGCAGAGATTCAACGTTTCAAAAAGGGGTCGATAATATCGTTGTTTGGTTCTCGCAAATGGTCGGAGGATCGGTTTCAGCAATAGTCAATGCTCGCGGCTTATTAGAAACGAAAATCCGCGGGTAATCAGTCGACAAGACGTTAGTACCTCGTTTCTGAGCAACACCTTCGAGTCCCTAAGTTCAGACTCCCTTCTGAACCGGGAAACTTTGAATTCTACCCTAAATTTTTAAACTTTGGCACAGGATAGAGGTCTTATTCTTCATTGGTACATCCACCCGTTTCGCTCGACTGTAATATTTAAAATATTCGTTCGAGCAGACCAACAGACGCGTCGAAATCTCTGGGACGTATCATCGAACTAGCACACTCAACCCAGAATTAAGATCTACGTGAGTTTTTGGCACTTTTCACAATTGAATCTCCCGCTTCGCGCTGTCAGACATTTCCCTGAAAATTGTTCGGTGTGACTACCCCTATTAACCGCAGTCTCTCACAAAAACTGAGCAACCATAACCTCACATTTTGTACCCAAAAAGTATCGTACCTTGAACAACGAAACGGTAATTGGTACCATTTTGCGGCGGGACACTATCTGCTCACTCTTCATCGGCATCTTCCGCCGGACTGGGCCTCGAGTTCGGCGATCGTGGTTAACCAAAGATACCCGCACAGCTGGGAGCGCTCTTCATCTCGATACCACGGCGATCAGTCTCTGCGTGAGACTCTTTGGATTTGTGCTACGAGTTCAGAGGCGTGGTGCCAATGTTGCTGATGAAGCTGGGGCAGGCGTTGTCAGCTCTGTCACCGCTCTGCAGCGAGAAATGCCTGTACGACATGTAGGCCTGCGGGTTTGAGGATAGAGGCTGGTCTCTCTTCTCGGTAGATCTCTGCTTCTTCATCTTCATGTAGCCCAGCACCGATATCAGCACGACGAACACAACGAAGCCCATGCAACTGCCGACTATCAGACCTAATCTTCTGGTTAGGATGTTGGCCAGGCCTCCTCTGTCGCTCATAGTACCATCTCCAACTATCGAATCCGGCGCGTCCAGGGTTCTGACCTCTGTGCATCGACTTGTGGGCGAGTTAACCATCATGGGGAGGGCAGAGCCCTCGATCACGTCGTCGTGAGAGGCGTTCCACTGCCAGGAGCCAATGTCCTCCGGGATTGGCGTACCCCAACTGCCCAGCCCGAGGACGCAAATCAGATACCGAGTGTCCGAGGCGAGCTTCGTCAATCTCACTGAACGTGCCTTTGGGTCGAGCAGCTTGCCTCGTACCTGGAAAATGAATGGAGCCTAGAGAATTACTTATTTATTGAAGGAACTGCACTGCAAGCTCCTCCGCTACGAGTTTGAGAATCGACGATAAACCTGACATAACATGTACAGGTCTATGCTTTTATTAAGAGACTCACCTCATCTACATTGTCCAGCGCATGGTATGCTACTTGGTAGCCATGAAGACCGGAATGGTTTCTGCTCTGCCACGACACGAGGACGGAGAACGGCTGGATGTCTTGAATCGCGAGTTTCAGGACCAGCGGAGCAGAGCAGAAAGCGTGAGGGTCGAGATCGAGGAAAACTAGACCACGTAGCTCTGGCGGCTGCTCGCATCTCAGCAGACCAACCTCGACATCTCCGACCCCAACACCGTTTCTTTCACGACCACGACCGCGGCCACCACCCACTCCGCTAACTAGCTTTTGATGATCCCTCAACCATTCCCAGAGTTCTTGCGACTCGCAGCCGCAGTGCAACGGATTCTCTGCGAGCAGTGAAGGAATGACCGAGTCAGAAGCTGGATTTGCACCTTCTTGATGTAATTGATGGCATTCATTAGAATGCTGTACCACTGGGGTTGCTTAATTAACGGGATATAGGGAGACTAATTGAAATTGGACCAATTCTTAAGTGTCGTGTGGACAGGCACGGTTGGACTACTAGAAGCCATTGAAGTATCGATTCGAAATGTCAGGCGGTTTGCGTGGCGCATCCGCAACGTCACCTATAGATCGTGGATTCTTCTAGGGGGATTAGGGGTACCAGCTGGCGGACATTGTACTTCCGTAAGGCACTAGTTTGCAGATTTGAGAGGATAGGGTGAGACACAATGGCGGAGCGTGTTTGATTGTCCCGTTGTTCAGTATCGATTCGTGACGATTGTACGTGACCAGTGATATGATTAGATTTCCAGCAGCAATAACTCCATTTGGATCGATAGCTGTGATACGTATACTGTTATTCCCTCTGCCGCTTACATGTCCATTGAATAAAAGTCCCCCGTGCAAATGGGACATTGATACAGCGCCAATTAAGCCACCAATATTCCTCTTTCCTGGGTATTTTTATCTTACGATTTTTTAAGGTACCGCGATTCTACATGTTCTTCTACTTTGTGTTAATATTAGGTACTTTGTGAAATGAAACTAAGTAGGAATTCAAAGGCTGTGTTAGCGGAGCATTGGTACACATTTACAAAGCATAGGGAGACTGAAAATGAGAAATATACATGTTACAATTATTCATCACTAATTACGTTACCTTCAGCGCGTAAGCTCCGTATCTGGGTCTCTAGGGGTCGGAAGGCATTCAATGGCAGGTTCTCTAAGTAATTTCTGCTTAGATCCAACAGTCGTAGCTTCTTCAGGGGCCTGAATGCTTCGCTCGAGATGGCATTGATCCAATTACCGTACAAATGCAATTCCACTAGGCTGACTAGGTTCTTGAATGTCACCTTGCCTACGATTCCGATCTGGTTATACGAAAGGTCGAGTATCTGAAGGGACTTCAGGTCTTCAGGAAATTCTTCGAGCTCCTTCAGTCGATTGTGGGTCAGGTTCAGGATCCTCAGATGTTCCATGCCCTGTAACCTCTCTTTGGGCAGGATCTCCAGGCTGTTCATTCCGAGATGCAGCGTCAGAAGGTTGGGCAGACTTCTGAACGCACCTGGGGATATCCTCAGGATGCAATTTTGGCTCAGGAACAGGTGCAACAAAGCGGGGAAAGCTTCGAAGTCCTGGGACGTAACTATGCTGAGATTGGTGCCGGATATGTGGACCTCTTGAAGAGTAGGGTACATGGGTTCGGATGGGAGATCGTGAATCCTATTTAATGGATTCCTCGTCAGGTTCAACCACATTAACCCCACAAGATTCTGGCCAGATAGCGCCACAGCTGGGATCTGTCTGAACTTATTGTCGGACAGGTCCACTTTACGCAGCATAGACGAATGAGCGAAAAAATTGGCTGGAAGAGCGTTCAGATGATTGTGGCTGAGGTCCACCGAGATCAGCCGTGACAGATTGGCCATCGCGAAGCCGGACATCGTCTCGATGCGATTGCGGCTCAGGTCTAACTCCCTTAGGTATTTCAGGCTGGCAAAGCTGGCAACGTCCACGTTTGCGATCTCATTGTTGGACAACGTGAGCATTTCCAGATTCTGAGCGCTAGACAGCGCTGAATACGGGATGTCTTGGAACCGATTATGGTCCAATCGAATCTCCCGGAGCAACAGCAGCCTGTCGAAGATACCAGGTGGTAGGCTGCGAAGATAGTTCCAGTTCAGGTGTAGGCGAGCCAAGTTCCGGTTTAAAACAAAAATACTCTCTGGCAGCAGGGAAATCTGCGCTTCGTCTAGAAACAAGTCCTGCAAGGATGGGAGTCCGTTAAGGCTGTGGTCCGAAACTTGACTGAAGTTGTTGCCGGATGCAGCGAGTGTGCGAAGCCCCGCGATATGAAGATTCAGTAACGCAGTTGCTGTGAGGAGATTATCGTCCAGGTTTAAGTCAGACAAGTTGCCGAGGCCGCGGAAAGCACCGCCCTCGACACTCATGATGGAGCAATTCTTCAAGTTCAGCGTTCTGATTGGCAAACCCTCTTGGAATATCGCGTCGCGCAAAACGGTCAGGTGATTGTTTGCCAGGTCAAGCACTTTGAGCTTCTTTAGAGCAGTTAGAGCGTAGGGGTCTAATCGTCTCAGACCATTGTCTTGAAGATAGAGTTCCTCCAGTTCATGCAATTCAGAGAATGTTCTTGCGGTAATGTGATTAAGCTTGTTCATGCTCAGCTCCAAAAATTTCAGAGCCTGCATCGGCTGAAAGGCCCCATCCTCTATCCTGGATATCGAGTTGTTGGTCAGGTAGAGTCGCTCGACTAGGAGCAGATCTCTGAACAAAGGTGCTTGGAGGTGCGTGAGTTTGTTATGACCGAGCCACATTATCCTAACCGAGGCCTGTCCACGCAAGGAATCGTTATGCAACACCGCAAGCCCATTGCTGTCCAATTGGATAGACACCAATGAGCTTCCACCAGAAGACGACTCGGACACAGATAGCTGGAACACGTCTCCCAGAACCGTCAGCTGATTTCCCTGCAAATTAACGTGCTGGAGGCTGTTCAGCGTCCTCAGCGCTCCCGTTTCCATGTCGGTGATGGCGTTGTTCTGCAAATGAAGCTCCAGTAATGATGGAAGAGGTGAAAAAACCCCGCGCTTCACCTCGGTGATGTGATTGTCTTGCAGTCGTAGCTCCCTCAACTGATGCAATTTGAGGAAAGTGCCCGGCTGGAGCTCACGGATCTTGTTGCCATCAAGGGACAGGGATGAGAGGTTCTCGCAGTGCTCGAGGAACTCCCTCGGCACCTTCTCGATGTAGTTGTTGCTAAGATGTAATTGGGCCAATTGCGTGAGACTACTCAGGCCCTTCCCATCGATTCTTCTGATAGCATTCTGCTGAAGGTAGACGACCGCGAGACTGACACTGCCGATAAATGCATCCCCGGGGATCTCTAGAATATTGTTCTCCGTCAGATACAGCTCCCTCAGCTCCGGCAGCCTCGCGAACACCCCGCCGATGTAATGAATGTGATTATGGCTTAGTTCGATAGTGCGCAGCCTTTCATTCCCCTTGAACGTAGCTATATCCAAGAACACTATCTTGTTATGGCTGAGATCGATAGACTCCAACTCTTTAAGCGACACGAACGCGTCCTTATGAATCGTCTCTATGGAGTTGTAATAAAGGGAAAGGCTGTGTAGAATGGGACAGGGGCGGAAACAGTCCTCAGCCAGTTTTTCGAAGTTGTTACTACTCAGGTCTAGAATCAACAGCGAGCTGAGCTGACTGTAGCCATCATCCGGTAGCTCCGATATCTCATTCCAGGCCAGTGTGAGGGATGCTAAGCTCTCTAGCCTTCTTAGGGGTGGCATCGGGAACAGTTTCAGCTTATTCTCGGCCAGGTCCAGGTCACTTAGGCTATCCTCCAACCCTGCGAACGCGTACTCCGAGATCTTTGATATCTGATTGCCCTTCAGAGTGAGTTTTATCAACTTCAACCCGTAAAAGCAGTACGACGAGAGGTCTTGTATCAGGTTAGCCTCGAGGTCCAGCGCAGCGAGCTTCCGCAAGTCGTCCAATGATTTCTGAGGCACGTGGGGCAAGCGGCTGGACACCAGGGCCAACGATTCTAAGCTGTCGTTCAGATTTGCGAACGCCGCCTTGCTAATTTCACGAATAGACGAATGGGATATCTGCAAGTGCCTGATTTGAGAGCCTGGCGGGAAACAGCCGTCTTTCAATTCCTCAACGGTTTTGTCCAGCTCGTAAACGCTCAACGACTGCACCATTGTACCTGCTCCTGGAAATGGTCGTAAAGGGCACGGCCATTAATTTCGTCATGCTGCGATAACGCGGAGTTCAGATTTGGCAGGGTCGGTCGACCGAATGTTCGCAGCGGACTTTATTGGCAGCGTAAAAGATAATGAATTCTACGAAGGTGATTCTGCTACCATATTCAATGGTTACAAAGCTGACCCCGGAACTATGTAAATCCTTCCGGGAACTAGAATTATTCCCCAAATCGTGCCATTATGGTCATACTTCGTCAAGAAAGCGAACCTGTAACCTGCGCCTATTTTAATATGTGCCACTAAATGCTAATTAATTTTCCACGTTACGCGTTCAAACGAGCACGATATAGTTGCCCTGATTAGAATAACTATCCTCCCCATTTGTTATCGTGCCGCGACGCAGCTCCCCTGCTCGTTTCGTTAATAAATGAAAATTGGACGCCGCGACGCCACGTATCGAAAAAGTTTGCCCGACGGAAGTTACATTATCCTTATGTCGACAGTACCGCGTTTACATTACGCTCAAGCTCGTGTACTCACCGCCTGCACTTAGAACTCCTTGGAGAGTGGTCCTCAGGGTCTCTTCCGTGGCGCCAGCGCATTCTAGGAAAAGACCATCGTCAAAATTGTAACAGGAGCAGCCGGGTATAGTCTCGGGGGGTGGGCATTCGGCTATCTGGGCGGTCGCGAAATTCTGTATCAGCAGGATCGGTAAGATCAGCCTCAGGGTGTGTCGCGTCGCGACGCTGCAGCGTACTCTCCGCTCTTCAAGCGCTCGCGTCATCGTGGCACTACGCTTGTCACTGCAACGCTTGGCGGTGGGGGTAGGTTCCACTGAAACAATAATGTGCAACAAATTTCGTGAGAATAGCTGCTTGTTTTCAAAATTCTTGACTTTGCGGCAAGAGGAGTGCAACTCTATTTTTGATAGATTTTGAGTCATAACGTGCAATATATGTAAAAAAAAATCTACATCTTTGGGTGCAAATAAATAAAAATAGAAATATTAATATTTTTATTATAGAATATTCTTTCGCCCAAAATAGAAATAAAAACTTATCAACTCAATAACTACTACTTCTTGTGTGAAAATATATATTTTTTCAATTAGTATTCTCTTTTCAATCTTAAGTCAAAGCAATAATTTTACAAAAACTTTTTTTCTAATTTACTTGAAATTGGTAAAAATGGCACTGCACCCCTCTTACTGCAAGGTCCTCGATTATTCTTGTTGCAGATATTTTGAAAATGCATATATCGTTAACGGTTGATACTACCACGCATTTTATATCGTAGTGAAAGTTACGCAGTAAAAGGTACCCGTAGGAAAAGTCGGGAATAATGGTGAAATCAGTTCTGGGATGGAGTTCTATAGGGAAAGGGTTGTGAAAGCGGACTCTGTTCTCTCAATTATTGCGATCGATGCACGAAGCTCTGACGATAATGAACCTCTTCGTAATAAGAGTACTGTCTAGTTCTTCTTTCACGGTGTCCCTTAGTTCCACCTTATCTGCCTTGGTCACCGTCATCGACGTGGAAAATCTTAAAGAGGGCACGGAACTGTCAGTACGGTTTCCTGGTCCTTCGCCTTTTAATTATAATGCAAGTGAAGGTCTGTATAACGCGACTGCGATTTAATAATTCCCTTGTCAGCTCAATGATATCGCCAGACCTTACCGGTCTCGTGACGTCCCTAGAATTCACAGATCTGTAGCGCCGAATCCTAATAATTTTCGTCTCGCTTGAAGAGAATGCCAGCAATAATTTAATAACGAATTCCGCAATACCGAGCGACTCAGTTAGCGCAGGGTGCGGCATCAATGAAATCGGAAGGGAAACGACAGCGCCACTGCTTGATCTTAACGCGCGTTTCCGCTCGGCAAACGCACGCACGATCCGTTGCTAATAATTTTGCAAGGAAACATCCTATCAAGAGGATCAGTTAAATAGTCACCCGCGGCGACGTTGTCGATGATTCCTAACGACGTTCCCGTCTGTGTGGCGTCCGGCTTTGGTATACCGGAAATACATGATTCGGTCCGCGGCATGGTTGTTTTGAGAGGTCGTTCTTTTTCTTTATACAACATGCTGTCTTTATTTCCTTCGCGGGACAAGTAGCGGCTGTTATATTTCTCATTTGTCAGTGGTACCATCTGGTATATATGAAGATTCTCTTATTTTAGCAAACCTAGCGAAATAAATTCTGATTTTCACGAACGAGTTGCCCGTTATAGATGGATCGTCTCGCTGCTAATGCATCACATAAATAGGCATCTTCCGGCGTCGAGCGTAGCCGGGATACAAGGGTTTCCGTGCGAGACACATTCTGAATACAGTGATTTCCTGCAATAACGATTGCGGAATTATGTATGCCGTCAGCGTAGACCGCGGACTCCAGCCTCATTCCGCTACATCTGCTGCACCATGATCATTGTTGCAACCAGCAGGTCCATAGGGTATGGTGTTCTTCTAACCATCGGGTACCATTTTCGAGATGACAAGGGAATGTATAGGTATGTAACGAAGTGTGTCAGTAATTTCTCATTTGAAGAGTACCCAAGATATCATTAAGGGGACAAGGCAGTCGAAAAATCGATTTTTTTTATTGTATTTTCCGAAAGTACTATCTTTACCGAATAAAATGCTGTTTGGTTTGCATTAAAATTCGCGAAATGGTTGATTTGGCAGCTAAAAATGTCGAGCGGCAACTTATAACGTCGCCTTTGTCCGGAAACTTTAAACGCGTTTTTCTCGAATCTTTTTTTCTCTTGGTTTTTCCCTGATTGCGAACGAATGGAGGTTCAGATCGACTTGAAAAAAATACAGGATGTGTAAAACATGTGCCATTCCACGTGGAACCTCTGATATAGTTCATAAAAATTCAAGATTTTGATAAAAAAATTAACAAGTCACCGGTTTTTACTGGGGCACGAAGAAGAACAAATTTTTCTCGGAAAAATCGCCCTTTTTCAGCCATCAATCGCATAATTTTGATTTAATTTTTGTTTTTATAGGTTTCACTGGCAACTATGAATCCCCACAAATAACCTTTGAAACCGAATTTCGTCACATTTTAAGACCGATATTAAGGCAAAACCACAGAAAAACATTAAAATGTTTACCAGTCTGCAGCGCCATTTTTAAAACACACATATATTTTATACCAATTATTTCTCAATCTGTATGGTAGTAATAAACATTTGCTAAAAGGATACATCTGGATATGCTTTCATTTTTTAAAGAACCCGATTACTGTCACCCTAAGCTGTTTCACCTAAAATAATAAATAAACCTTGTGAAATCATATATAAAAAAAAAATTAGCACACGAAAGCCGTTCGTAGCTAAAAGCTAGCCGCGTTTTTGCGTATTATGCGTGAGCTACAAGGCAATCTCCCTCCGTTTTACTTTCTCCCATTATTTGCGAATATTTCTTGGCTCATTTGGACGCCCTCGCCTGTCTGGTTTTTATCCCCGAGGCGCGGTTTAATCCGCTCGCCACAGTTCATCGAAATTCTGAATAATACTCTGGAAGATCGAGGGTCGCACAATGCTCTGATCCGATTGAAAATTTCCAACCGAGCCCCGATGAATACCCGTCACCGGATGCACAGGCTGTCACGCGTCGAGCCGACGTACGTGGGTGGAAAAGGACGGAGCCAGCCAGGGTAAACCCAGCCTAGATCATTTTCTGTTTACCGTTGGTCGAACGTTCTCTGCTGTAACCCTCTGGGTAGTTGAGGTCGGCCGACTACGATCGGATTTCACTTGGGATTCCGAGAACGTTTTCAATTTAAACATTAATCTTCGTACGATTGGCTGACGAATGACGCCTTTATCCCCTGGAGCCACCGCTCCTTAAGCGTTCCAGTCGACGTGACTGTTTGTCCCTTCGACATGCTATCAAACACTCTTTGGATTCGTACGATAGTTGCCAGAGGCGTGTTGACGCTGTGAGACGATGGGGTGTTAAATAGGCTGCCTACGACGATCAAATTTGATGATAAGATGGTTAAATTTTCAGCGTGATACAACTTACTAAAATCTACAAACGGGATTTTTAAATTATCATTATACGCTCAGATAAAAATGTTGGAAAAAGGGCCTTCACTATTTTCTTAGCTATTCCGATCAATTGCATTTTTTTTAAAACGACGAAAAACGTGACCTAAGTAGTAAACTAATCCTTCTAACTTCTCAAAAAAAAAATTCCAGTCCTTTGGACCAATTTTAAAAAAGTTATTCTGTTTTAAATGGTGTCCCAATGCTTTTCTCCCCCAATTAGTGTCTCATCTTTCGGTTTACAAATTGCGTGAACGATAAAGAAGGACAGGGTAATCATCCTAAACATTTACAGTGGAGCCATCGCTTTAACTTATATTTTGCTGCAGATGTGCTATAAAATTGATAAAAAAAAGCGTCTTTGTCGCGAAAGCCTTTGGAGAGCTCGCTCGTAATCCTACGTTCGTAGCTGGAAACAACCCGTTTCATTCTATTTTCACTGTCGCGTTCTTGAGGGGCCACCGGACTACTCAAACAATGCCACGTCACATAACAATACTTTCATCTCATATTCGTCCCGTCGGTCGCAATCAACGTCCCCGATGGATCGGAAAGAAAAACGACACGAACGCCGACGAGCATATTGAATCGAGCGGGACGAAGACGTCAGAGTAAGTATGGGAAAAAAGTATTTCACCGGGGAAAAAAGAATTTCCCTGCATCGTCACTTCCGGAGGATATACGCGAAAGTAACCGCCAAGTTCACTGTTTGCGTGGGCCAGTCCGACCGAACGCGATTTAACTTCCGTATTTTTACAGATTCATGGCTTCCGTCGAAAGTTTCTGCCGGTTTTATCGCGGCTGGCTGTAAAACGAGGGAAACGGAATCTGAATTTCACAGGACCGAACGAATCGTGTCATTTTTTTTTTCCCCCCCGCGCCCGATGCTTTCTCGGACTGAGTGGAAACAATTCTCGTTGCTTTAACAGCTGCTTGGAAACTTCTTCGGAGAAACAACCTTTACCTCATCGATACATATTTGCTTGATCGTTGAATCGCTCAACTTTCGCTTAAAATTTTAAATGTACCTACAATGTGTTCAAGTGATTCGCCACCTAATCTCGAGGGAGAAAGCCTGTGCGTGCAAACTGCTAATATAAAATAATGCGGTAGCATTAATCTCAACATTCAGGTCTGAGCAATCCTGCGGTTGCTTATGAGAGGGGTTTATTAATTTTCCAAATAGAAGCAGTGCACGCCGGAATTGAAGAACTCAACAAGGTTTTTCACGGCACGTGGTACCTATTGCATCGCGAGCTGCTCGTAAACTGCACATAATTCCCGGAATACGCTACCCCAGCCAGTTCCACCACGCAATATGCAGATAGAGCTGTGTCGTAAAACCGCGGCTACTACATGTGCCACGTCCTTTCCCTGGCCAGATACTTCATAGAAGTTTGTTCATCTCCTCTTCTCAGTGTGGCGATCACTTATTTTTAAGATACGAAGATAAATTAGGCAGTAACTGCCTCGAACCGCGGGCCAGAAGCCATCCAGAGCAACGCTGTTTTACTTGCCGAATCTGATCGAGGTTTCGCCAGTTCACTTATCTGACCAAACCAAATTTCGACGAAAACGTTCGATTTCTCGGCTAGGCTCTCAGAGAGATCGTCTCCTCGCGGATATTGCTTCCCGGTGCATCAGCTTTTAACCGGTTTACCTTGTTCTCGTGGAAAAGAGGAGGATGAAACCGGGCTAGGGAACCCCGAAGAAGCTTCCAATTTCCGCGCCCGCCTATCCCCTTTCAAACGTTTTCACTTCAGAGATCTTTCTTGAGAGCGAGTCCGAAGAATCTCTGAAACTGGAGGTTTTAAGTGAATTCGAGGTGCAGCAGCTTAGATTACTACCTCCCAATTTTGCTCCCCGTGTTGGTTAACAGGGGACAGGAATTCGCTCCGGATTCTAGGCTATGGTCGTACCGCTCTGGTTTTTCTATGGGCGGATTCCGCGTTACAGGGGTATCGCTGCTTCGGATCGCGAAGCACTTTCAGGAAGAAACTTTCTATATCTACATGTACGATCTATCGAGCTTCGAAACGATCTGCTTGGAGAACTTGATCGTTAATAGGAGAATTCGGGGCAACACGTCAAAATTCAGAGTTAAAGTGGCGGTGTTTAAAATCCAGCTTCTAAAATTTTGTTAAAATTTTGGTAGGTATCCTTTCGCCATGTTGATCAATATATCATAAAGCATCGGCTGCTATTGCCATCCTCTTCGTTGGAAATGGTAGGTGAAAGAAATGTTGGTGTTTCCTGCTGATCTCGTTAATCCCCTCAGACCCCGTTGATTTAAGACGCCGGTGCTTCAATTAAAGCACCTTTCCAGTTCCCTTAGCCACCGTCGAATGGAGTAAATCGTCCGTGGGGAATTCCGTTGCTCAAATTAGCCGAGGCGAAAGGCATTTCATGTGCTCCTTCCGCCACAGAACGCAACGTTCGTTCGGAATACCTCCTCGATTCAGGAGACCCAGAACGAGTGCAGACGTGATTTGAATATTTTAGATATCGGCACAGGAGCGGGCGAGTCTTTCGCCCTAGCTGACATGCCATGAATTATTTGTAGTTCCTTCGAACCTCCTGTACCTATATTTTAAACACCCAGTGTTTCCCTTTGTCCTCGCTTCACGTACCATTCTGCGTTATGGAGCGAACGTAGCTAAGTGGAGGTGTCGAGTTTTGTAATAGAATACTGGTAAATTCCATGTCCCATTCAGAGGATATGTCTACGGACATTTCAAGAGGCTTTCGAATTTAAAACTACTTAGTCCCCTTAATGAAAACGCGATGTATAAAGAATATTGGTAAAAAATATTTAGTATTAAATTGGGACTGTTCTTATTATTATTATTGTACACTATTCTTTAGAAGTTACGTTTTTATTAAGTAAAATGGCAGTAATTGGGACATCTACCCCACCTATTGCCACATAATCAGCCATCGTTCATTGCTCTATCCAGCAAACAATCGTTTCCAATCCCCAACATAGCCCGCAGGAAGTGCGTCTTCCCCAAACAGCTGTAGCCTGGGATCTAAAGGGGGTGGAATATTGAATATGTCCGTCAAACCGGGAAAATAACATCCAGGGTGGGCAGCTTGGCCCCGCCGGAAACAAATGCCAGATATTCCGGCTGAAAGTGGGAGCGGTCGATCAGCGAAAGTCTCGGCGATGGCCGAGGCGAGGGTGGGAACGAGCGGTGCTCCGAATTCCGCGAGTATTGGCACATACGTAACCCCCTTTCGGTCTCGTTTCCGGAAATCGCTGATCTTCGAACGAGCGTTCCATCGAACGTCCCTTGCCTAACCCGCTGCCTCCTTACGTGGAATAGTTTCGCTCTGCTTTCCTACGATAGCTCTCGAGAATTTACTGCCCTCGTCGTACGTGCAGTAACTTAAGGGGAAGGACGGGGATGGTAGAGGGGGATGGGGGGGGGGCGGCGGCAGGAAACACACTTGGCGGCCCCGGCGATTTAAAGTTTGCCAGATTCGAGAGTTACTTCGGTCCCTCTTTCGACAATCTCTTGGATATGCTCTTCTCTTTGACGACCGGTTGGCTTTCTCCAACGAAATGAGATCCGCAGCGCGGTCGACTGTTGGAAGCTGGCCTTGCGAAACGGCGGACCGTTCGGATCGGGGGCCGATTGTTGGCGAAAAAAGAGGCCAGATTTATTGGCCCGTTTTATAGCCATAGAGCGGAACAACTGTACGCGTAACAACACCCTGATTAGAGACGCCTAAGTCCGATAAGAAACTTTATTGGTCACCCCAGCCAGGTGACCTTTCCCTCCTACCTAGTATTAGCTGCTTTCTCCACCCTGGTCCCTCTCTGGTAGCGTAGTTTAAGGGGAGAAGACGGTATAAATCGAACGAAAAGTACAAAAAAAAAAAATAATTCCATAAACCGCTTCTAAAACGTTTCAAAAATATATTCTCAAAGTTACAGGTCGAAATTCAACTCCGTATCGATACTACAGCCTGGTGAGTCAGCAGGCCTCCGAGACGCTACAACCGGCGCCGTTTTGCATCTGGAAAAAGAACCTATTTCACATACTGCTCTACTTCTTTTGTATTTATTATAACTTCCACTGTTATAAATTTTTTTTTACTTTTTATAATGTTAAATAAAGTATACTTACAGTTACGAAAGGATTAGCGCATTGGTATCTTCGCAAAAAATTCCTAAAATTTCGTACAGAAATAAGCCGTTTATACGGGCTTCTGCCCTTAATAAAAAATAATGATTAAACACCACATAAGTTAAAACACCACCAAGGGCAGTCGCGTTTATTACAAAGGGGACACTCATCCGTGCCAGCGGTCCGTCGATGCTGAAGCGCCGAGTTCGTCTCGCAGTCGTTTTTTCTTCGTCTTCCACTTCGCCATGCCCTCTGTACACGGGCAGGGAAGGTAAAGGGGGTCGAAGAATCCCCGCGGACGGGTTAAAGTATGGAGTAGTACAAAGAGCCGGGGCAGCTCAGCACTTTCAAAGAAATATCGTCCAAGAGATAGGGAGGCCAGCTGAAGATCCATGGGGCGGCGGGGAGGGGAGAGGGAGGGAGGGAGGGGGTGGGAGACCCGGCGGAGGAGAAACATCGACGGAGAGAGATAGGGGGACGCGTGTATCAGTGGCTGGATGCGAATAAAAGAATGACTGAATATCGATTTAGTGGCGCGCACCCACGTCTAACCCGTTTTAAGTCTCCCACGTGCACGCGGTACCTCTGTGTTCCTCGCGCCGCTGCAATTCCAATGCTCGTTTATCCTCCGCGGACAGTTTAATCGATTCTCCACGGTTTTAATCGGTGCCCCGTTGTTTATCTCTGCGAGGCGGGCGACGATTTCAACTGTGGAACACGTGACGACGTGTAGGGCTAGGTTGGGTGCGGGGTGAATGAGCATTGATTGATTATTCAACCGCACCTGGAGGTGAGAGCTTTAAAGAATAAGAGTCTTTTGAAAATCAAATCCGGAGCCAGGCGCACTGGCTTCGAATGCCGACGCAGAGGTCGGCGAGATATCTCTTTCAGCCGCCAGCGCCGCCAAGGGGCGCGACCCAATCGAAGGCGCGGCAACAGAAGAGATGAAAAGTTTTTATTAAATCAGACGGAGGTGCGAACTGGGCAGGTGAAGTTCGAACACGGAAATTTATTAAAATTCACCGAGTGATTGTTGAATCGTAATGCGCCGAGGGGCAGATGGACTGACACGGCTCTATCTGCATACAACTTCCCAAAGGGGACCTGAAAACTGGCTAACCACGATTCTAAATTCGTTCCTAAGAATATCGAGGAACCGGAGATTAAAATCGGCGAGGGGGGTAGCTGGTAGGTCGCTGGATATGATGGAATGCGTGTTAAACAAGCTGGAAGCGTGTACATAACTAGCCATATAAATTAGTTGCTGCTTGGGAAGTTCTCCAGTATCATAATGGACGGCGCTTTAAAAGTCCCGCGCCAAAGTTTCCATATAAATTATTCGAAGTTCGCCGTAAACAAGATGCAGTCCCTTTTCCACGATCGCTAGAACAATCGGGAAATATTTATCGTTGGGAACGTACGCCAAATAACGGCGATCCACGAGGCTTTTATGGCATTTTTCTCGTGCACCCGTCCCCACCCTCTTCGGGAGGGGTGAAAGTGGATGGCCCGAGAAACGGACAATTTCGCTCAGCTCGAATCTCTTACGTATTGCTGATCAAACAGTCGTATACTTTGTCGGAGCCTCCTCTCATGGTCCTTATTCCGAAATATTTTCTGTGAAACGATCCGCCGATTTCTGAGACAGATCCTAGTGTTAGGCATGGTAGACGATCAATACGAATTGGCCTTAGCTACCAACTTTCAATGACCTGAAACTGTGTAAATTTAGTTTGAAGATTTTAATTGTTAGAGAAAAGTAGCTTTATTTCGATTGGGTGTGCTTCATTTCTTGTTATTCTTTTACAATGTTTTTTTAATAGTGAGTAGTATAATTAATGTTATTTTAAATTTTCTGTAGCTTTTGCTTTTTAAGCCTAAAATGGAACTATGGCTAAAAATTGTATAATGTAAGAGCCGTTCTATGGGTTGTTAATGGTTTTCCAAATAAAGATCACAAAATTGTGGCATTCATAACGTGTTTAACTAATTTTGCGTCCTTTTGAGGCTTGGTAGCTTTCTGCATTTTTCCCCCTGCTTTTAGTGCTGGTGACGCTTGGTTTCGTTTTCAGAGCAAAGGAGCAAGCGTAACTATGTTTTCGTTGAAATTTTTTGTAGCGTAGTAAATTAATGTTTGAGTGAAAAATAAGGCGCCGTGTGACCTAAACATAATGCATGCTTGGGCCAATATTCTTTGCTGGCGACATCGTTAATTCAATGTCGCTCATTAATCCCAGGCTTGTGCCGGAAAGCTTCCCTACAGCCGTGGAATATGGACATACCGTGGATGTGATTGAACAACGAGAAGAGGCAGACATGGGTTGCGAAAAATCAGAAAGGGAAGCAGATCGGTGCGCGACCGAACGTTACTCTTTGTAAGTCCGTTACTCTTTAACGGAAAGAGCTGTATCAATAACAAAATAATAACAAAAGTACCGTCGACGTTATTCCAAATGATTAACCAACCATTTCCAGTTGCCCTGGAATTTAATCGCGTTGTGGCAGAGCTTTATTTGCAACTCTTTGAGGCGTGTTTGAATTTTTTCAATCACTTAGTTGTAAAAATATAAATGGTCACGGTACGTCCTTTAATAGGTACATGACACAGCTCCTGATGCAACTAGCACAATTATGCATTCGCCAATGGAAGTTCATGCTGCAGGCAAGGAATATTATTTTCAATTAACCTTCTCCCTGGTATGTCTGCTAGGATTCGTTTCTATGGCATCATTATTCCCAAGCATGCAGCGCTATCGGAAATCCGACGGGCGTAATGTTATTATCGACGCTTTTATAATTAAAAACCGGGGGTTTCATTTCGTCCCTCGCCAGACGTTTCCCCTTCCTGCCTCGTGCTTTTCGTTTTTTTCCAGCGAGGTCACAGGGCGGGCTTTTTAATTTCTTTCACCTTCGACTACGCCCCCCTTACCTCCCTCCATCCGTCCCCCTTTCACCGCCACCCCCTCTGTCACTTTGTACGGGGGAATTAAGGTTTCTGCGTTGCGTGGCGGGTTCAGAAACCCTTATTACGTCTGCTTGGGGTAAACGCGTCTCTTTAACAGCGATGAAGTGCTGGGAACAGGCGAATCGCTTAAAATGTCATTGGGGGAGGTAAACGCTAAGGCAGACCGAACTGGGGAGGAATTCTGTGAGAAATAACTCCCTTGAAATGCTACGCACAGTTTAGCGTGCGTTTTCCTATCGGGCATCCACGTCTTCCCGATTTCTCCCTAAAGTACCCGTTGTAAAATTCTATTAACTAGGGCGGGGACGTTAATTGCACAAGGCTTAGCGAAATTACATGATGAAATTTAAGTCCCCGTGTTCCGTACCATGTCCAGCAGCTATCACAGTGAATGTGTCGACTGTCGAATGTCACTCACGAAGAATTTAATAAATAAATTGAACGCATTCGTGGCTCATCTGATAAATTGAATGAACGCCCGGAAAATCCAGAGACCACTGTTAGCAATAAATTGTACACCGTGGAGCAAATTTCTCATGGAATTTGCCAAACCCAGGCGCGTAACACGTTCAAAGTCTGTCCTCATTATGCTTTCACTTGCATAAAATTAGGTAATTCTTGGTCTTGGTACGTCTTGGTTAGATCCAGCTATGCCCGAATTGGGACCAACCACACTAATTATACGAAAAATTTTATTTCAAATAATGTTTTGCCCATCTCTGATATGCAGGTACACCGGCATCGGGTAACCGAGTTCTTGGGTGCTTCAATGCTCCATCTCGTACTGAGGAACCTGTCGGATTTTCCAACCGTGGCGTCTACGGCGGAAAACTTTGCGCCTCATAAAGTCATAAGCACATCAGGAATGCTTTTTCCACTGGTGTGTTGGGGGAGCCGTTAAGTGCAGGCAGGAGCGAAAGGGTAATGTGTTTTCTGCAAAAGAAACGTTCCGCGAAATTTTCTGCGTGAATCGCACTGCATGCAGAATATTTTTCCTTAGCTTTCCGCGGAAGCACGAGCACTTTGCTTGCACTTCTTCCCTTAAGATGAACGTTGTTAATGATGGTTGCTTGCTGTGTATGGAACGAATGTACGGCTCTGATAATGGTAACCACTTGAAATCTTTAAGTCCCCTTTCCTCGTGCTGCAAAATGGAATTCTGCAGCTTCTTATAAGTACGCTCGCAGAGGGACGATAAAGGCCAAAAAATGTCACTCCCGCAAAATACAATTATCCAGCGAATGACGCTGGATGATGAGGCGGCTCGTTGCCGTGGAATTTATTCATGGAACTCCTCTTGTTTCGATGTTAATGATGCGTCGAATCCTTTGTGGAATGTCAGTAATGAAGGAGGGGAAAGAATAGGGCGGTTGGCTTTGATATCGATTACGTCGCTTCGGGAATGGAATTGGTAGCCCCATTACTGCGTCGAATCGTCAAAGTCGTGAATTTGATGAAATAAAAGTGTGCGTCGGGGCGGCAGATCGATTTCGTGATAAGCTAGACATTGGGCTTTAATTTAACCATCGAAACGAGCTGTTGAACCGGCTGCGAATTTTGGCAAATGTAGCTGCGTGAGTAGACAGGCGAATGTGCCTCCTAAATTTAATGAAGTTGCTCAATTGGCAAGTTAGATCGGTGGTCCACCGCGACAACTCCGATGAAATTTAATAATAGAATGACTAAGTGACGTCAAATGAGAATTAGATTGACGCTCAAATATTATCGCAGGAAATTTTACGAATTCGTTGGCCTGGGTCGCAAGGCGTATGCCTCTAGAAACTTCCCATGAATACATGAACGTCATTATTCTCAGCTGTGATTGAAACGTGCATGCCTCATGCATTTTTATGCGCAATTGTACATTTAGAGTAAGGAAACTCGTTTACTCGATGCCATTGTAGCTAAAGAACCCAGCGTACAAAGTCAAGCAGCGTGCCTCACACAAACGATGTGCAATATCGATTCACGGATCCAGTATCACGAAATATCTAACTACGAAGAGATACTGCATATGAGGCTTGAATATTTAACATCCACCACATTCTCTTGCAGAGCTCGTTCCGCCGGCCAGATTATCGAATGATAAGCGCTTCGAGCAGCGGAGCGAGTTAACAAAGGGGCGGGCATCGATGTTGTTCTCAAGATGTACCTTTACCGGGACTTTTCTTCCTCCTTCGTTTTCTTTAAAGCAATCTCGGTAGCTTAATGTGTTGCGACTATATTCCGTGCATTTGTAACAACGAAAGCTTTTCGCTTGAACTGGGCAAAGGTATATCAACCCCTTAGTTACCATGAATAATTGAATCCATGCTTTTCATAATATCAAGGGAAGGTTGGCGACCCGGAAATTCAGAAAATAATGCAACTTTGTTTGCAAGTAGAGTAGTTCATCCGTAAGACAACCCTGATTTTTGGTTGGTGCCATAGTGCAGTTTTAGGGGGTGAAATCACCCCTTGAAAAGAATACGAAATTTTCTTTTTTGGGGAATATCTCGAGAAGGGTGAAAGATATCGAAAAGAAGTATAAACAAAAGTTGCATCTTTTTTATTTACATCAACAAAACTGCGCAAAATAATTATCAAATTAAAGTTTGCTGGTGGGGGTAACTTGAGAAGTTTGGATTTTTGGATAATTATTTTTACGCAGTTTCGTGAACTTGCGCACAAAGTTGCATAATTTTCTGAATTTTCCGGTTGCCTAACTTCCCTTGTAAGTTGAAGAATTCCGATACTTCGATTCCATCGTAAATTTCAACGTAGCGATCGAAAGTCTGAAGCGCGCCGTTATTGGTTGAAAGTTTCGCGTTATCTCGGTACAATATCATACACCGTGATATGTAATTTTCACCTACAAATCATCCCGCTAAATTTTTCCATTAATTATATCTAGTTTCCGGAGTCGCGGGTTGCGGTTACTGCCACACGCCAGAACTTCGGAACTAGGTAGACCAGTTCGGCAACTATAACTTCCGCGGTTTGGATATCGGTAACTTTGCTACAACTTATAATGCTCAAATTAAGATTGAAGCGCGGATAACAACGAGATCACGTACCCTAAAGAGCATTTTGCCCGTATAGATATCACGCATTCGCCTGTACCTTCGCCTAAATATAATTTTCACAGTGTAGCGGTGTGGATAATTGTAGGGCAGAGGTAGCTTTGCCCAGGAAATGGAGGGTTGCATGCAGTAATTATGTTTTATGGCCCCTGAGACACAGCGCAGTCGAAGCATAGGCTATTACTCTGAATTCCGTATGTTGATTGGGAAAGACACACGGTACTATCACAAAACTACCCCTAATGGCTTTGAAAAAATGGCACCCAACCTGTTCTACCTCTGTAGTCACTAACAAGCGAAGACCCCCAACCCTGAAATTCAAAAAATGATGAAACTTTGGTTATATAATTATTACGCAATTTTTTTTGCCGGTTAACTTCACTCTAACGTGGTAAAATTGGCGCCTGAAAATCCGGCTATTTTCCGATTTTGGTGACACCTCGCAAACTGTACGAGATAGGAAAAAAGTTTTCTGACAAAAGTTACTTCTTTTAATTAGGATTATCATTTAGTAAAAGTGATACACGAGTTACAACACAAAATGGAAAAATGGCCAAATTTTCAGGGACCAATTTCACCCCCTCAAAGTGAATTTGGACACCAAAAAAATATATATCGTCACATTCAAGAATCTTCGAAATTGTCGTGGGCCCAGGTAAAAGATTGCAATCCGAGAAACATGATCGACATACCGAGCGGTAGATTGCATCTTACCTATGAGTCTTTTCAGGGTAGACGCGATTAGTCGCATCTGTCAATCTCTGTCGGCCCGTTTTCCGGATGGGGATAAACCGAGAAGTTAATCCGCCTAGTGCTGGATCGCGCGAGACGCTAAACGCACCACCCGTATAAATTACATTCACAAGTTTCTTCGGAATAAGGACGTTAACGCGCAGCGCATCCGTGGTACCACGGGATCGGCGCGGAGCTTACGCAGACGCCGCTGTTGGATCCCATGCGCTATCCGCGGGGGAAAATTAACCTGCCTGAAATACAATCTGAAATTAGAGGGAACGTTGTAAATGATGCGTCACATCGCGAACTTGCCGCCAAGGAACGCCGAGGATTCCCCGTTATACCTTCCAAGGACTTAGCAATTTCCCCTGGTGCTATTTCTGTTAACGGCGGTTGTTTGCTGTTACGCGAGAGACCCGGGCTGAACGGGCTGGCTGGAGGAACTGTTTTGTTCGGTTGGATCTATTTCTTAAAATCCCGGAATGACGGCTATGGGAATGCAGAACGGGCATTAACAGCTTCTTCTGTTATTATTATTATTGGTTGTGTTTTAAACTATTACTTTTTGACATTAGTGTTATTACTTGTTTATTCTTCTTTCACTACTGAATTATTTTTAGGCATTCTTCTCTTTGTTATTGTAATAGTCATTAGGTTGGGGGGGGGGGTTTCGTGAAGTTTTGTTTAAACTCAATTCTATTCTAATTTGTTTTAAATTTCTAGTTGGAGGAGCTAAATTTTCGCAAATTTTATTGAAATAAAGTTCGACTGCAAAGCATTATCTACTATAAAATTTCTAGTGAGGGGGGAGGGGCAAAGTTTCTCGTAAATTTTGTTGGAATTAAATTCTACTTTAATTCATTAGGTTAAAATTTCTAGCTGGAGGAGCTACATTTTGCGCAAATTTTGTCGAAATTAGCTTCTATTTCAATTGATTGCGTTAAAATTTCTATTTGGAGGAACTAAATTTTTCGTAAATTTTGTTGAAATTAACACCTATTTTAATTGACTAAGTGGAAATCTCTTGGATCTGAGTTAGGCCCTGTGTTAGCACTGGAATGTGTAAGAATAGACAGAGGTATCGTGGTGTTATTCCCTTTTATTATTGTATTGTTCCTCTGTGATTCTGTACTAAATCAGCAGAATAGCAGGCATACAAAGTTTCGAGAGAATAACTTGCCGCGGTGATGATAATGAATAACGAAAAGGAATGAAAGGAGGGGTCTGTAAATGTTCCGTGAAACTACCGAAACTTGCGTAATAATTTCCGCACCGTCAGGAACGCAACGAATTATTAAGAGCAGCGAGCATAAAAAGTGATGTAATAAGGAATCTCCTCCTCGGTTACTTTCTTCGTGGAAGAACTAGGGAAGGAGCGGTCGCTAGTCGTACCGAAGCGATGGATCTCTGAAACTCTATTATCATTTAGCAGAGCACGCGAACACAATTTCCACTGCGACACCCTATACGGATGCCATGGCTTCAATGCAATTCCCAGTAACATCGATCGCTCTTGAATACTATCTCTGACATTCAATACTGCAACGGCAAAGAAATTCGAGACACCTTTCGCGTTCAGAATTTCGACACACCCTCCATTTTCTCAGGGAGCTACGCGCATCGGCCCGGCCCCATCATCCCTCCGGAACCAGCGACGAAAACGCGATTCAGGAACGATGCACACGTGTATTTCGACTTCTGACGCGAGCGCCCGGAAGTGCACACGGGAGGTGCAACCGAGTAGTTGCCGAGATACGTGACCCGCCATGCCGCTTATCCGTTTTAGTGCTACTCTTGTCGACGTATCGGCGGAAAGGGCGTTCATTCTTCCTCCATCATCCGTCTATTCCCTCGTCTTTAGAGCTCACCGGCGATGCTTTCAATCGGATCCTTTACACGCAACCGAATGATGCATGCGTGTCGAGTTTCGGAACGCTGCCGCGGTCTGCACACCTATTCGCTCGGAACGTTATTGCTACCCGAGATCCGGAACGGAAGTGAAGCGTTAGCCGAGAGGTATCTAATTCAGAAACACCACAGAGTCGCTTGCGTCGGTTCATCAAGTTGGATCGGAATCGAATTTCAACGCGATAACAAGTACTTACCCTCGTGTACAAATATAATTGAATCTAAGATCTCAAAAGAAACTCTCGAAGCAATTTAGACAGGGTAAATTTTAGAAAATGCAGTATGTATTCGCTAAGAGCTCGCGCCGCGGGACCGGTGGTGAGCATTTAACGTAGAGGGGGCACGATACCTCGTAATATAATAATGAAAAAAATAAACCTCAATGCCTAAATGTATCCTAGCGTTTATTTAAAAAATAGTGTGACTTGTGATGTTGAGACAAACAGCTGAGGTTTTAAAAATTTAGATTTCCAGATGTTTAAAAAAGAACCTGATAATGAGGGTAAGTGTTTATATACATATATATATGTCCGGTGATCGGGGCAGGGATAAAGTAGCCCATTCAGTTCAGGAATCAATTGAGCCATTAAAAAAGAAAAATGAACAATATATCGACTAAATCGGACATTTAGCAGGGCAGGTGTATTGTATTTTTAGTTCGAAACGTATGAGACGTAACTGTGTACAATTGATCCATATTCCCGGTCTCTCAATCGACGTGATTTTGTATGCAGGCCAGTTTACTTGACACAATTGCAGAACGTTGCTGGAATTTCGAAGGCCTTTGTCACGTGCAAAAAAATGTGCCGGAAAATGGGTGAAATTTTATGGTTGGACGTTGTAGTATGCAATGGGAATTTGCTTCCTGTTGCCATTGTGCGCCCGTCTGTCCAGGAGCGAACAAAGAGCGGACCCCGGAGAAGTAGAATTCGAGAAAATTTAGCTGAAAACAGTGTTTTGGCGAATCCAGGGTGTAATAACGTAAACTACATTTTTTTTAAATTCCACGAATTATGCATATAATTCGCAGCGGAGTAAAAAAGGGGAAGGGCATCGTAATGCGTTGCAGAAATTTGCAATTCGAGATAGTGTGCTCCCGTTTCGTGTAAATAGTGGAGGACAGCAGGTGTACGTTGTTTTCCGCGGAGCACGGATTTTCAGAGATATTTGAGAAAAATTTTAGTGTTCCGGGCTCGAACAAACGGATATTTGCGCTTGTGCCGGTGTTAACACGGGCTCGTGTCTATTGCGCGACACACGATCGCTGTCCGTGTAACTGCGAAACAGGAAGCAAAACGTGATAAATGTTTTTAATAGTTGTACGGGCACGCGCGCGGGGAACAACTAACGGGGGCCATGTGGTCAAGAGAGCCTCGTCACTTACCGATTCTCTAGCGCCAAGTTTGTTCCAAATGGTTAAAGCCAATCAAGCAAAATTTCAAAAATCCCCACGCAACTTTCGAGCTTAAGAAGCTCTTCTGTGTTTAGCAACCGCAGCACGAAAAACAGCAGAAGCTTGTTGCTGAACGAAATATGCCCGGGCGGAGTCTTAAGGCGGCGAAGGAGAAGTTTCATTACAGGCGAGCCGATGGAGGAAATTTTTCAGGGGGTGGAGATGGAGTCTCATCGAAAACCTAATACGATGGTAATCAGTGCCAAGGCCCGTTCGATTCTTCGGTTTACCAGCTCCATCCGCCAGCCAATGAACCTAGCAGGAGCGTTGAAAATTTATTGGACCCCCCCCTCCTCTACGCCCCCCTTCCTGTCGCGAATCCTTGAAAGACAGGACTCCCAATATCTTAATAATCCTACCCTAAGTTCAATGTAACGCAGGAAATACACTGGCCATTTTAGATCGTTCCGTGGTTTCTCCCAAGCTATCGCAGTCCGCGCAATTAGCCCCTGAGCTGCCAGTCGTACACGCACTAACGAAAGCGGCTCCTGGGAAGCGTATTGTTCGACGAGCTGCTAATGATGCCCCCGAGCAGAAAGACGTTTCCTGATACACATAATGAAACGCAGAAAAGGGTGGCATTAGACAAACCCCCTTGTTCCCGTTCACATCGCGTCTGATGCTGCCCCTTAAGAAGAAACCATCGCAACCAGTCCTTGGGATATGAAGACCGAGAATGAAGCGCGCGTGGGCGATCGATATCGCGGGAGCAGGAGTAGGATAGGAGAGTTGACAAAGATAATGCCCACTCTTCAGTGCTAGGAGTAGCTTGTGGTTAGATGGCGCAGAGATGTGGAGACAAAGGGCAAGTGTGCTGACCACTGTACTCTGAATTCCAATTTAGGTGATCCACTTTTTCCACCCACTCTTGGCCAGTCTCCCAAGCAATCATCAAAGGAACGAATGCAATTACGCCCACCGATGCGTATTACACGCGCTTCGCTAATTGACGAATCGTTGCCACGCCTGTCTGCCCGAAGGCGGCAGATCAGGAAGCTTATTCGCCCAACGACGAATTGTTTCGAGTGGCCGAATCGATCTCTTCCGCAGCAATCTGCCCGAACGATCGTGTAATTGATGTCAAGGCCAGTCACAAGAGCTCGAATCTCCGAGTCAAAAGTCTATTCAAAGCGTAACGTGATCCTCGATCCTTCTATCGCCTGTAGCTCAATATTAACAACTTTTGTTGGAAAATAACAAAGTGGTGCCGATTGGGAAAAAAGTTTGACAAAATATCTGTGATATTTACTGGTGATAGCGGCAATCGTGCAGATTAAGAATCTTTCCGAATTTTTTCTTTCAGATAAGCCTCTTCTTTGAGGTGCCACATTGACGCTATAAAAAAACATTTAAAAGGGTTAAAAAAAACTCTTTTGTATTATTAAGGGTACCTTAATAAATTCCAAAAAGATTTATTTCATTACATGTTGTATTTATTGAGAAAAAAATCTTTAAAAATAGCTTCATTTTTTGGTCGATCAAAGTAGAGTTCTTACTACAAACTAGGAATAGTTTTCACGCAACATCCAAGTACAGCTACTTATAGACAGAAACCAAATGCTGTTCATTTATAGGGCGATCGTTGAACGTGTCTGGAATCTCTTGTCGCAGTTTTCCTTTGTAACAGCACCGCTATAGAGAGCCACAGATGCCTCGAGGAGTGTCGTAGATGTACGTGATACGAGCGTCGTGAAGTTTGCCACACCGTTTTCACAGATTCGCGGGACAAACTGATATTCCGCGTTTGATAGCGTCGCTACCATCGCTAGGTATTTCCCACTGCTCCAACATTTTCTACCGACAATGACCACACTTATCGCAGAGGTTCCTATTCACTAGGATAAATGATATCAAAAGTTTGATGAAAGGACTTCGAGTGAGAAGTAAGTAAGAAAGCTGTCTCATATCACCAAAAACCCTGCGCTCTGTATATATATACACGCAAAAGATTTGCTTTCCTTTACGGACGGTTCCTGTTGAAGTAAAAAGTGTCGAAGTAAAACTAGACTTTCCGTCTTTACGCCCATCTCTATTATTTAAAGAGAATCAAAGGAGTTCCAAGTAAGTAAAACTCGATTTAAAGGTACTTAAGCTTCCCCCGGCGGTAAAGCTATGAGCGAGGTTTAAGCAAAATTCCACGTGGAAATTGTTAAACTGCCCGTAACCGGAAAGCGCAACCTGCTTTCATAGAAAACCAGTTCGCCGATACTTTATCCATAAACAGAATAATTCCCCAAGCAGTAATGACTGTTTTTCCGGAGGCAACTGTAATATCACTAAATTAAATTACTATCGAAATGGTGTTCCAAGAGCAGTTTTCCATTTGCACATAAAAATCCTGCGACCTTCCTTAAAACGAGCTGACTAACATTTAATTCCTCGCTAGTAATGGGGACGGGCTGTACGTATGCGAGAGTGGACAGTAAAAATTTCAGTGCTGCTCCCCTCCGTCCGTGGGCGAAATAGCAATAAAGTATCGCGATATACACCCGCTGCAACTTACTGCAATTGCTGACGCCGGCGGAATCGTAATGAGAAAGTCCACCGATCGGCGTGACCAGCGTAGCAAAGTTCGGAGAGTTACCGTGACGCGGCTAAATTGTTCGCGAAAACAGTCCCGGAATTTATGCCGTTGTCGGACACCACTGTAGGCACCGCGACGTCTAACAAATTCAAAGGCGCCGCGGGGCAATAGCAAATCGGCACGCGTAATGTACATTTAGTGTTGACACAGTAAATTACAGTTTCATTCTTCACCTTAGTGAAGCGGTTTTTTATGAACCTGTTTTTAATAAACTACCTCTTCATCTTCCCGAAAAAAATGACCCCTCAGAACATATGCCACCTGGGCCTTTACTTTAAATCCGCCACTGTGTCTTTTCAAGCTCGAGAGTTTAAACGATGATGGGTTTAGGAACGCCTGGATGATTGCATTCGGTTCGACAACAATCGAGACGCTCCTCGCTTTTACGCCGCCCCAAAGAATGAAAATTTCATTACAGCCCGGTTTTCGGTACATTTTAAGCAGCGCCAGCTCCGCTCCGTTTCTCTACATCGTTATCGTTGAAAACGGTAAGCGTTGCGACGCCCGAGGTCGTCATTACGACCGAGCAACGCGCGATTTCATTACCGACGCCCGACCTTACGCTCTGTGGCTCCCTATTGCATTGTGTTCCGCGCGTTATGCAGATGTAGCTCCGCATTACGCCGTTTCGGCAAGCCCGGAGATCTGTATTAACTGCCAGAATTTTGGAAACGTGGTTACGCACGGCGACACTGATAATATCTTTGCGACAATTGTATTCGTTTGCTGCGATCTATCCGAGATCATTCCAACGGCGTCGTCACGAAACACCTTTAGCGAATTCAAGATATAATACGAATCAACTGCCACGTTGCGCCATCTATACGAGTGCACTGGTTTCTCGTTATAAGCTCGTTTCGACTGTGCGTGGTATGCTCGGTCGCTATCCCCACCATTTCTTGGAATCCTTCGGTCGGAAGAGTCCCCTCGAGTTCTCTCACTCGCGCAACACTCTCATTGGCGGCTCCGAATAGTTGCCGCTATGCGTTGTAAGCTCGTCGTCAGCCTCGACCATCGAGCTTATAACGAGATTTTAGTGTTCACCGGTCGAATCGATCCCGAGATAACTGCCTCCAACAGGGCATATCCTCGCGGAAACTTCAAGCCTGGTACAATCGTGCCGTGCTGGCCTCGCGTGAAAGTTGCGCGCGATACGCAGCCGGATACTTTGAGAACTTGTTACGGGGTAGAAGTGTCTAGCCACCTCGCGACCAGGAAACTGGTCCGAGATTTTCGGCAAGGTCGTTGAGGCGGTAGGTAGACGTGCAATGACTGCGGTGCTTGCAAAACATGCAGGGACCGGAGTTTCAGCGCAAGTCAGTTCTTTAGGGGAAAAGTGTTGATAATGCCGGGGCTAGAAGGGTTCCACGTTCTTTTCCGGCGCTGGGAAACGTACAGAGAACCGAGAGATGCCCAGAGAGCTAAGAATGGAATGACCCGCAATCTGCGGCGAGGTGTACGGCTTCCGAGCTATATATTATACATACGCTGCTGCGCGTGGAAATGGATGAGTTGAATGGAAAAGGCATCCCCCTCTGACTAACTGAACCCGAGAAAAGTAGCTTCTTCCTATCGCTTGGGAATAGTCGCTGGATGACACCATTATGCTGGGGGAAACAAGCTCCCAACAATCGCATCCCGTCGCATAAAGAGCCTCCGCAATTCCGTACTTTCCGCGAAATACGATAATCAGGGAAATGGATTAACCGATTTCCACGTTATGGTATGACAAAATAATAGCGTCGAAAATCGAATTCCCTCGCAAATTTATAAGCGACCAGTGCAGCCCCGGGCTTTTCAGTATTTCGTACGCGCACCGGATTTCCTATGCTTCACTGAATATTAATTTATCTTTGCCCCCTCCGAAAATTAAACTGGTGTCGCGTGCGCGCGCGTGAATGCTGGCTTGAGCGCGGCAAGAGAACAAGGCGAAATTCAGTATCACGATCCCTGCATAAGATAATAAGGACATCCGGGATCCCGGGGACTTTTATGGCTGATCCATACGATTCATTACAAGCCAGCAGGTATCTCTTACGAGCTTCCCAGCTTTGCCTGTGCAGCTCGTGTTCACGGGAATGTAAGCACCGTGTACTTCCCGTCGGTGTGACGACCGATCGCGCGAGATATTCGCTGAAACGAAAGGCGGTACCTATCGTTTGAAAATATAACATATCATGTGCTGTAATATTTTTTAATTATAATTTCTACTAACAATTTAACTAACAATTTTTAGGAGGCACTAAAAGAATCGCAGTGCCAGTTGTAAATCGTTTAATGAAATATATTTGGAAGGGACTACAGGTTCATAATAACATTCTTAGTGAAATTAATCTGTTCAGTTTCACAAGTTTGACTTTTTTTTTATTGTTACTGAATATCTTGGCGGTTCTTGACTTACGCGATATCCTGTCTACTGCCACGGAATAGCGACGAGAAACGAAAAGGGAAAGTGTTTCTGGAAGTTTGAACCTATACGACACGAAACTTGGGAGAATCGGTGTGGCCGACTTTGTGAATCATTGCGAGCACGTATCTTGGAAAAGGAGGTACCGGTTGTTGCATATTGAAACCTGATTTCGCGGTTTCCAAAGATCGCGCACTTGCACGGGAGTTTCATGGTACAGTTTGTGGTTATTCGATGCGTGAAAACTTTACGTGAACATCGCCTGAAACTTTGCCAGATAGAGAATGCGGACTTGTAAGTGAACAGCCTGCAGCGGGTTAGATATAAGACGAGGTCTGTCGTATACGTATCACCTGCAAGCTTATACCTGATTTACGTATACGTTAAATACCTTTGTTTTCTCCAAAAGCAACACACGCCTGCATGGGATTCGTTATTTCTGTGCAAAATCAAACTCATCAATGAACAGGAAACAGGAAACAAATCAGGAAACAGATCAATGGGTAAATCTGCTATGAAACGCAGTACCGTTCGATATCAGTCTAATTAATGATACTCGAAGCAACAACCAGGCTCGTGAAGGCTAATAATTCCATCAACAAGCATCGGCTGAAACTACAGAATTGGTTTATTCGTGATGTTAAAGTGCACTATACAGATTTCCGCACTATGTGCTGTAGCCACTTCCTCTTTTCCCCGGGGAGAGATAAGTTAATATCGTGTCGGAGGCGGAATCGAGTTTATTTCGGAAAAGAAAAGTACTCAATACCTCCCTCCGCACCACTAATAAATCCTCCCGTACCCTCCGCGCTCCATACAAGTCACTGCTCCACTCCGTACCACTAACAATCCCACCTCGTAGCCTGTACGTCCCCACTCTAGTATCCCTCCCCTCCACACAACTAACAAACACTTCCCCTACTCTGCGCGCCCCTCTCCGGTCGCTCCCTCCTTACGCACCACTTACAAATCTACCCACTTCCCCTCACAGGTCAGTCCGCCCCTCCGTACCACTAACAAACCCTCCCCCACTCCTCGACACAACTAACAAATTCTTCCACTGTCCCTACGCTCCCGCTCATGTTCCTACACCCCACCGCACTACTAACAAAACTTTCCCCTACCCTCTATGCCCTCACTCCATTACCTTCCCCTCACATAACTAAAAAACCCTCCCCTACCTTCCACGCCCCCTCGCAGGTCACTCATGCCCTCCGCACACTACCAAAGCTACCGTCAATTTTTCAATAACAGAATCGTTTCGTTACCATTCTACGGTAAATGGGCATTTCGCGAAGGGATACTGTTATTTGAGAGGAAATCCCTCGGAAGCTGTATGTTAATATTTGAAATGAATTTTTAAGGAAACAATAGAGAGAGCTTGAAATGTACCTTTTGTAGTTTTCGTATCCATTTTTTGTGCCCGCTGATAAATGTACTCCACGTGAAAATTGTGATGAATCGCCAGAGATCAATGCGAAACGCATACGCTTCTTCACAAAAGCTCGTGAAATCAGCGGAATAAATTACACAACGTTCTGCATCGACTGTCCGGCAATCTCGAGGAAAATCTGTCCTCGATTTATCATCGGATTGCAATCGAACGCGCTCCGTCAATGAAGGAGCAGCATGGAATAAATTAAAGTGCCCGGATTTTTTCCCCGGCAGCATTTTCTATTAAAACGTTCCTCGGCGTACTTTGTGATTTCCGAATTTTTCTCTCCTGTCCCTGCGGCCATGGCTTTTAATAACAAAATGTTATTCTTCCGCGGTATCACGTTTCCAGGAAATTTTTCATTTCAATTTTTCCAGAGGTCAATTGCCGCTGAAAATTAAAAAGGAACGGGATCGTAATTTTAATTTCAAAAATTCCTTTTTGCCCTTTGCAGCCCTCCTAGACTGATTACGTCTCAGATTGTAGTTTTCTTTTGCATTATTCCCAGGTTCTTTCCTGCTATGAACTTTTTACCCTACTTGTCCTCAAGAGAGTGTAATTGCTAGGAGTGGTCTGCACAAAAACACATTTTCTCAACTCTAGTGGTACCTGCTCAACACCCAACACTTTCATGTCAACCTCGTCAACATCCAGCAGTATAAGTACAGTTCCAACTTCAGATAATGGGCAAGCTGACGCAAAGCTCAGCGCAAAGGGCGCCACTAGCGTCCTTAGCTGATTGCTGATTTCAAAATTAAAATGACAACAAAAGGAGAAAATTATAAAATATTATAAAATGTTCGAAAATTTTTTATGCTAAAGTTGACTTCTAAATCTTTTTTCTTTTACCAAGTGTGACGTTTTTATGACCTAAAAGATGCAAATTTATTTTTTATATCCACATAATTAATAATAGCTAATAATAATTATAGAAATAGAAATTAAGAGGTAAAATAAGATAATTTAAATACACCTAAAACACCGATGACAAGTTGCAGTCAACTTCCCGATTAGGGTAACCCCCAATAGTGTAAAAGCCCTCAGTAAAATGTTTGAAAATAATTGTTTGAAAAACGCCACGTTTCTACCTTAATCTTTCAGCCGGAATCTCCACGGCAACGGAATTGCCATAAAATGGTTAGGCCAGGACATGCCGTTTCCCAAAACAACCGCGTGGAAACCGCCGCTCGAACAACCACCGCTCCGAAATAACCGGGTAGGTCGAGTGGCTTCGTCGAATCATTCTATTTTCCTTGGAGCAGACGCGGCTGCTTATGCAGTGTCCGTTCGCGATTCTCGCGAAAACACGCCCCCCCTTGCGGAATGAACGCGCACGCCAAATTAACGACGCTAATGATGGTCGTCGGTCTCTCTGAAAGAGAATTAGAAAAATAATTACTCAACCCGATATTCCGTGAATATTAAGAGTCGATGGCTCTCATCGTCTCGTGGATTAATGTGACCCAGAAAGAAATTAATCCCCGGATCTTGAATTTCTCGATGTGATCGGTAAGAATACGGAGGACTAATGACTAGTGCCTGGTGTCTGCGATCGAGTTTCATCGTCAGAGAATTTCCCAGAGAGGAACCATACTTGCGTATTTTCCCATTTTCGTTTACAAATTGTTTCTCCGAAACATTTGAACACCACCGGGTCAACATTTCCATAAGCACTGGTTGCAGTTCCTTTATCCGTTGTTTCACTTTTGAGAAGCCCTCAGCGGTTGCAAGAAAACGATTGCTATTCGCGAGACCTCCTTCTGTAACTTTGTAGCCCGGGGAAATCTTTAGAAAATGAAATCGTCGAGCACGATAGAACAGCGTGCTTTGACCATCGAGGAGTCAAAGAAACTTTCCGCGGCGCCTATACACGCGATACTTTGCCTAGCGCGGTGAAACAATCTCCGCTTGAAGGCCTTCCATCTCCGTTTTCATCTCCTCCTCGCCGTTGCTCGTGATAACTTCGCCTTATCATTATCGAGCGCATTGTTACTGCGCCGTTGAATATCATTCGAAATTCATGAAGCGACGTCGAGAAAGGGAAGCTGTGAATTTAACAGCTTCGGGAGATACGGCTATCTGCGCAGGCGTGATGTTTATGTGATATTTGCAGAAATTAGGGGCATTCATTCACTTCGGCACCGAGCACTACTGTCAAGTCACGCAAATCATTGCACCTAAACTTCTATTTATTTATTTTATTTATATTATTCAGATATTATTTTTTATTTATTTGCCCAGCGTTTGATATGAATAATATCGTTGAAACTGATTGTATGTAATATATGTCGACAACGTATCTATGTTAATTAGTTTCATAAAAAATCAAAGCAGCAAGCATGCTGAATTTACTTCGCTGCGACGAGATTCTTCGCCGTGGCGCGCAGCCGGTTCGAAATTTCCCGGAGACAGAGAAAAATAATGTGCAAAACGACATTCTCCCGGGCGCATCGGATTACCCGTCACGCTTGGCCCGCGCCGTTTGCATTTAGAGCCAACGAAACTGCACCCTCCCTCATACCGCGCACCTCCTAGCTGCATTATATCGCGTAACAACAGCCTCCACTATTATTCCACGTTTATCTCGCTCTTCTATGCGGAGATTACAGTCGCGATCGTTTCCACTTTTTCCTCCGTCTCTGGATAACAAAGTGATTAGGGCGACGTCATATATTATGCAATTTTTTACAAAAATGCTAAGCAGGTAGTAGTCAGGGGTTTGGGCTCTGAATTATTCTGAATCGTTGATAAGGCTATTTGAAATTTAGCTCGCATGAAGGATAAGGGGAAAAAATGAGGGATGCCCATTTTTCGTTATTTTCAGATTTATGGCATATTTTTTTGGTGGCAATCGCAAAGGGTTATAAAATTTAAATACCCTCGTAAGATAACGTTAAAGATTTGGTATACTGGTTAAAAAAAAGAAATGTCCACTCTGTACTGGAACAAAATACGAAACGGTCCCACTCTTTGTCTAAGCATAAGCTTCAAGCTTCTATCGTCAAGGTAAAAAAATAAATTATTTAAGAAGAAAATTAAGTTAAATTCATTGAACCTTACTTCTCTACTGGTAAACTGAAGTATTAAAACTCAATTATCTCGATAAGCCTATTTTGTGACATTCCCAGTTTTCCCCTTACCCTTCAAATGTAGCATTCAATTTGCTAAAATAGCACTAAGGTATTAAGCTAACAGAAGTGAACGATGAAAAAGGACCTGCGACCCTTCACAATATTATTCTTGTACGAACACCTAGAACCACAGGACCCATTAATATCCTGCTAGAACCGCAATCAATAGTGTCCTCTGATGTTCGACACCTTGCCCGACCTAAATAGGTCCTAATTTTTCTGCGAGTGCAAGTGGAACACCATGTCCCTTACATTAGCAATGTCTGCCCTAAAAAAGGAATTTAATTCCAGCCACCCCTGATTAGTATTCCGGCGCTGGTGTCACGAACCGTGATCGTCGCAAACGGATACAGGCTTCGTCTCTCTTTCTCCCGTTTCCCAGCCCCAGCCTGAACCTGGAATTCATCATTTCGCTGGGAAAGTGGAACGAGGGGATCATCTCCTTTCGTTCTCCCCGTGTATTACCAGGGAAGAATCCATGGTGGTGAAGAGAATCTCGGCCGCGTTGATCGAAGACATTCCGCTCTTCCATTTAGTCCTCTTTCCTTTTGATAGGGAAGGTCTCCCTCGTTACCGGGCGTAACGAATTCCGTGCTACGTTCGCGCGTGCCGTCGTTAAGTGGTTGTAAAACGGAATTGAGGAGGAACTGAGTTCGGCAGAATGCTTTCGCCTCGGACCCTTTCAGATTACAAGTTGGTCCGCCAGGCAAATTATTATTTGAATTTGCAGAAGAATTTTCGTTACCCAAACTGCGAATCCTGCTGATTTCTCATTGCCAGGTTCTCGCGGAATTCTGAGAACACCGGGGGAATGATCGCTGGCGTTCGCGTCTTACGGGGAAGGTCCAGAGGTGGATGAGGAAAAATCCCGGCAGCGTTGATCGAGGACGCGTCATTCTTCCGCTCGTTTGTTTTTCCATCGCGTATCACAAGGGAGGTGGGATGCTGAATTATTACACCAGCCCTCCGTGGCTGTCTGCGAAGCGAAGCGGGGATGGAACAATACCCCTAGACTGGCTCAGCAGAGAGGACAAAGTGGTGGCGTCACTGTGCCATCTCCTCTCGCATTAATAGGCCAGACACACTGACTTATGGAAAGTTTGGCCAACTTTGAGCCGCAATGTGCTCTTTTCCCCCACGATCCTTGCCTTTCCTTGAAAGGCGGTACAAAGTTACGTGGTACGACTCCCATGGGCACGCGTTAAAACATGTTACCATCACCGTGCAGCCTTTGCCAACTTTGGATCTCTGGATTTTTACGTGCATGCGTTAGAGTTGTGTTGCATCACGATACTTTGCTTTTCGTTGTTGCTGCTTAACAATTCGTGCTGTTTGGGATAAGTTTCTATAAAGATCTGCGAGAAGGACCACTTTGTAGAGCATCTATTTATAGAAATCAGCTGCATTCCTAAATGTTATGAAACTCAATTAAAAAGCATCTGACCAATCCATAGAGTTCATCCGTGCTGTATGCTCAACACAGATGCGGGCTTAGGTAGGGCACACGCGCGCGTGCGCGCCATCTACCTCGCTAAAGACTGAAAGAAGCGGCGGGGTATGCGCGGTTATAAAGGTACGGTAATATTTTATCTCGCGCATTGTACTGACGGAATTGTAAAGGAAATAAATTATCGCACCCAGGAGACCGGCCTGCTGGCGGTGTTTCTTCGTGGTCAGAACAATTCTGCGCAGACTCTCCTCCTCCGCCTTCCACCTCTCTCCGATGTTTTTCAGCGAGGGAGGCTGCAAAACAAGAGCTATGCACTCATAAAATCGAATTTTCAAGAACCGCCGCGTTATTCGCCACCGAAACATAGCGGGCATTCCTCTGCCGTTCATTTTTGCAGTAAACCTCCTCTAAAATACGGCGTGACTCTGAAATTGTTATATATATAGGGAATAGATGGGGAGAGGAGTGCGTGATCGCGGTAGTAAAGTGAAAGATTGTGATCTTTGAGTGGCGGTGCTCTGGAAGAAGCGGTAATAAAATTCTGTGTTTACTTTTCTTTCCACTGCACTATGCATTTGTCTCTTCGAGCAACAAGATCCGTCCCATCCTTTGTCTAATTGTGGGATCCAAGGGGACGTTTTCATCCCTGCTCTTTGTACCTTAACACCAGGAGAGCCAACTGTCACGTAACTCAAACGAAATGGCCAAAAAGCATCGCAAATCATCACCCGCCAGTTTCCGAAACCACTCTATCTTTTTCAGGGACACTTTTGCCGAGGTACCATCGAGCGCGATAGAGTTCATGGGGCTTTATTGTCTGTTTTTTTTTTGGCCGCGGGCGTGCGGTGGTATCAAACGAACTTCGAAAAAGGATGGATTGAAAACGCGGGCAGCGGGCGCCAGAATTTCCAGTTCCCCTGTATTATCCCAGATTACCGGCACCGGACACGGAATTTTTTGAGATATCCGGTGATACTATAGAATGTGCTGGAAGAGGATTAATTCGAGCGCCCTAACCGTATGACGCGTTCGTCACATTTGCGAGCCACTGCTAAGCCGCGCCACCTGTGCCAACAGAAATTGAATAAATAGCGCGGACAGCCCTCCTCACATGTCCACGAAATTTCCCGACGCTTTTGAACGGAAACATTTCGCCCATCCGCAGTATTTCCACCATCGGCACCCTTCGTTCCGATTTGCAGTTGGTTCGGGTTTAATGGGAATTTTTCGAACGTTTTGGAAATACGAGATTGCAATCTACATGCTCTGGTAGAATTTTCGGGAATTGATACAGCGACGGATGGAGTTACTTGAAGAATCTGAGCTAGAGCTTAGTACAAACTCAAGAGCTGCCTGCAACAGCTGCCCCTGCGGACTTACGTAACTCCACGAGTTACCGAATGCCGTAAAAACTAAGGCTATTGCTCCGCCCACTTTTTATGATGCCACCGCATTCCGAACCACAAAGTTGAAGCGTGGAAAATAAAAGTAGTTGCCGAAAAAGGCTTCATCTACTTCGAGAAGAGAGTGGAGCGTGTTAATTTGTAACGATCAAGGCTAAAAAATAAGTAAATAAATATTCTATACAAATCTGTGAGTTTTGATTGAATTCTTAGGAGCTTTGGGTTAATTGGCGAACAGTCAGTAATTACAGTGGATGGAAAAGGTCACATTTTCCGTAATCAGTCACGTTCCTCGATTTTAGTCGTAATTTTTTTTCCCCACGTCTCGTCATCGCGTCAAAGGCTCCATTTTCACGATAAGAGAAACGTTTGTCGCGCATATTTACAGTCGAACGTTCCCCCATCGTCCTCGTCACTACCCTGTCTCACAGTGCACGGCTTTCTTCGGAACGATAAGTTAGCCAAGCTCTCTCAAAGCGCTCTTTCAGGGAGCGCGTACGTATCTATTCATGGTATAGAAGTCGCGAATGGTTATGACAGACGATTCAATACTTTCCGTGAACCTCGCCTTTGAATGGCTAGACGAAAAATTCGCTGTCCCTGGGGCTATCGTTAAGGCAGTGTTATCTGTGTAGTGTACAGTAGTCCATTTAACTGTTTTTTTCATTATTATCAATTTTATAGTTTTGGAAGATAAAGGAAGACGCAGGATGATACCCTTTCATTCTTAGAAGCCAAGTTGAAGAAGGTTATAGTGCAATGCGATACTCCACTTGTCGGAGTATACTTCAAAATATGTACGACTAATTATATACCACGATCTGTGGGAAATGGAGCGGAAGTAGACCACCCTCAGTGTGGACTCTTGGACCGGAGTATCGATTGAAGCCAACCAGCTTATAATTATCTTCTGAACAGGCTTTCGCCTTGGCGAGACGACATTCCCAAATGATTTGCACCTAATGAACTGCTGGCAAGAATGTTTCCTCGCGCAATGTTTTAATTAAATCCACTAATTTAATCCGTTGGTACGCCACGCCACAGCATAAAAATATTTTCATAACCATCAATATCCCTGAAATTTCATAATTGAGGGTTTTCTTCGACCGTAGCGCACTCATCACAATAAACGGAACAATTAATAATGGAACTTCTACTTGACCATTTCTCTGCCCCCAAAAGCTAAAAATTCATCGGCTGTGCCGTTGGGCATGTTTGCCAACTTAGATTGTTGCTCGCGCTTTAAGTGAATAGCCCAGAAAATCGGCACTCTTAAATTTTCCTCCGCAATAAAAGCGAGAGAGCGGAGGGAGAGGCATGGTCGGTAAATTAATTAGTGCAGAAAACAGTGCCACGGGTTTTCACAGTCAAAACAGCGAGGAAACTCCTGCAGCTGAGTTCCTCATTCTATACGATACTCCATAATTAACAAGTCCTACGAGAAGTTCCGTTTTAGTGCTCTTCATTTTCCCATTCCTGCGTGGCAGCATTTTTATTCGAAACATTTCAGATATGGAAAAAAGTCACCGGGAACGTTTCTACCGTTTGTTTATACACTGAAGCGTGTTCTAAATTGACGTGGTAAGTAGACGGAGTGTTCAGATGGGGGCGTGGTCGACGGCGTAGCCAACTGGGGGCGTGGTAAGTTGAAACGTGGCCAACTGCGGGCGTGATCGACTGTACGCGTGGTCAACTACGGGAGTGTCCGGTTGGAGGCGTGACCAACTGGAGGCGTATTCAGCTGGGGGTGTGGTCTGTGGGAGGCGTGGCGAAGTAAGTAGTGGGAAAGACGGCCCCGAACGGCCAGTTGACGTTGTTCAAACTGTAGCAAAGCCTATTTAAGCACGTTACTTAGTGGACTTTAACAAAATTTTTACTATTTTTACAACGGCGATTCTGTATCTACCAGATAGATAGAATAATCCTTCCAACAGTTTCTAATAACACTACTTCAACGAAGTAACGGAACTGGTTCCCTATAGGATCGTTTTCAGTGATTAATGAATTCATCATGCCTCTATCGTAAGCTTAACGCGTTCCATCAGAAAGTACAATTCCACACAGCCGTTATGAGGAACACGTAGCATCAACAAGGTTTATATAAAATAACGCACAATGCAGTGTATGATTGCAGCACCGAGCGTATCGAAAGTTGCCACGAGAATACAGTCCCTTTTATCGCAACAGCATAATAGCCGAGAAACGCGCGGATTCGTGTATTACTTTGGAGAGTGGGCGCGTTTTCATTCGGCGATCGTTGTCGGGCTGGGAAATAATAATGATAGTATCGATCGTTTCCAAGTAAAACCTTTCAATACCCGATGGAACGAACAATTTAAAACACGTACGTGGGACTAGGAAATTGATGTTACTGTAGACAGTACAACTTCGAATGATCATGACGTTCTTAAGCTGAAGCTTTTTAAACGAGAAAATCTCCACGATGATGAGAGATAAAAGACTCTCATTTTCTCAGCACATACGATCGAAATATAAAAAAGCTAAAACACTTATTTTGTTCTCCGCCCCTCATATCTTGGGCGTAGAGATGAAATTAAAGGCGAGTCACCGCGCGGGAGCGTGAATCACGCTGTTAACTTAATTAAACACAGTTTTAAATTACTGCCGCAGTGGAGAAAGGCTGCCGGCGCGCCTCGTGCCATCGATTAATTTGTTAATTTATAACGAGGAAATTCTCCGATGCCTGGCTAATTGAAACGTTAGCGAGTGCGAGAATAATGTCTGCGCTTTACTCTGTTTGTTCTGCCGCGTTTCCACAACGAGAGTTCCAGAGACTCCCTCGGTTCACGCGTTAAAGCCATTTCTGCATAATTCTGTTCACCGAATATTGTACTTTTTACGAAAACATCGTTCCGTTCTTTCTGCTCCCTTTTTCTATTTGCATTGCTTGTGAATTTACGACGAAACGCAGAACTCGATTCTAACAGCGGTAGAAAGTTTCGCAGATATTTAATTATTTCTATTTACCGAAGAAAAGAAGTCGCTTCCACGTCGCGAAAAGAAAACAAATTTGAAATATTTGAACTGTTACGGGAAACTTTAAATTGAAACCTAATCAACGCGAGTGCGGGTAATTAAGGGCTGAACTTCTCCTGAACTTTAGCTGCCCGTGCGACTTACATCTGATAGTAATTTGCAGAATTTCCTTCGTTTACCGAACAGTTTATTCGCGTTAGCGAGCAACTTTCTATTCTGACGGAATTTTATACCATTCCTGTGTGTACACTATCGCGGTATTCACGATATTACAAGTTTAAGAGAATCTGGGGATTATAGATACACTTTCTAAAATGCTGGCCCCGATACAGTTAACTGGAACGTCAGATGTGTGATGAATGCGTATGCTAATACATGCAATTTTTATTTCGTTGACGTTTTGTCTCTCCGATATATAGAACCGGCAGAAACCAATTTTGTGTGAAATTTATGAGTCGAGAACATCCTCTCCGGAGAAATTCCCCGTCCGCATTTCCAGCGAGCCCCGTGGAGATAGATTTTACAAGGGAATAAGATTGTCTTTGTAAAAACTGAAACATTTACGGTAAAACGGGACTAACATTTTTGCACTGCTCTTCTTGGATGAAAAGAAAAAAGAGGAGAAAGGAAATGCGTTCTCCGCCGTGTTTCTTGGATACCGAAAACAAAGCCACCTTTGTGTTAGGTCTGGGATGATAGCAAAATCGATAAGGGCCATTTTTTTTACATTTCCTTTCTTCCTGTATTTTTTCCTCTACGCGGAAGAGCCTGAGTATCACTCTGTCTGTTCAAAGCTCCACTGGTTTTCCATATTGGACAGTTTCAGCACATTAATACTTGCGAGATGACACTGGCACGCGCTTCCCGGGTCCTCGTATTTCTCGTATTAAAATAATTCCCTAGCATGCGCCATGTGCGAACACGCGGAGGCGCCGTCCTATAAAATGTATCCCATCCAATGGCGGGCGATAATTTATATCCGGGGATTGGCGGCTGCTCGACAGAATCGAGATTTATGCGGTAGTCGCAGCCGATCGACTCCCATCAGGCATTCTCTGTTAGCACGGGAGGATCTGTGCAATCTGATTTCGAGCTCCGAGAGGGTTATTCCTCTCCATTATTTCATTAAAAGGCTGGCTCGAGCTAGACTGAGTCGCACTTATGGGTTGCTACGAGCTCTAAGCGAGGTAATCTCTGCAGGATGGCTCTGCTGAACATATCGGTGGCTTAGTGCGCAAATATTGTATGTCCACTTTTTGTGAAATTTAAATTTTTATATGCAATAAATAATTCTTGACTGTTTCTTTATGCTGTATAAAAATCGCATTCATATCTATTTCATAAATTTGTCAAAAATAATATTTTTCTTTGCCGTGTGTCTCTGAAGCTTATGTACTGTTCGTCTCAAAAACACTAAAAGTGGACATACAATATTTGTGTACTGAGCCATCGATATTTTTCAATTAAATACTACCTGCTTTCATTCGCAAGCGACAGAGGGCCTGTGGCAGATGCTGCCCCATCAATTCCAGATCATTCTTCTCTCTCACGAAGAGGCGACGAAGGAAAATGACGAAGAGAGATGTTCGGCCAGCTCGTTAGAAAAACTGTGGCTGAAGAGCAGGAAGCTCAGGGGCATTAAGTTTTTGTATCACTGGAGATTGGCGTCGGTACGAACCCTCGCTGCAAGTACAAAGAGCCTCCTCTTTTTCTATCCAGGCCACCTCCTTCGCCTCTCCTCCTGGTGAATGGTGGATTGTGAGCTTGCGAGGCATACGTAACGATACGTCGTTAATAGAACGCGCGATATCTGATGAGAACGGGCCCCGTTAATTACTCTTCCAGCCAGCCTGTCACGGAAATCAGGGTAGAATCCAGATCAGAAATAATTAGCTCCTCCAGGCGGCCAGATTGTCGGGCTTCAGACTGCTGATCCATCTACTGCAAACCTCAAGTGCGTGAAAAAATTATATAGATTTCTAAAATCAGTTCTCGTCAGTGTTTTGGAAACACTCCTCATCTCTGTAATGTCCCAGCGTTGTTGCTTCCTTCCACAAACCGACTACCCCACTTCCTGTTCTCTGATCTTCAGCTTCCCTTCGCCAACACCATCAACTCCATCATTCGATTACCCGTTTGCGTAAACTCTGAGGTGCGATGGCGTTCCTTCCAACCGAACGCGCAGAAATGTCATACGTTCACGCTGCTGATTTCGCTTGCTGCCTACAACATCGTCCGCTTTGATTTGCGTTTTCGAGATCGCGTGCTGGCTGCTTTCGCCACTTCATTACGGTGTTTGATCATGCAAAGCCGACGTATCGATGAATCGGCAAACATCGCTTCGGGAAGCTTCTCACCATAATTGCGAAGGACTTTTCACGTCTGCGTGGACCTAGCAAACGATGCTGTCCGAAAATTCTACCTTTGGTGTCCCTTTATTCGAGGGTTTTAGCATTCATGCTACGTCGAGCGTATTTAGGTACCGCTTTTCAAACACTGCAGAAGAAATAAACGACATTCAGCTCGAATGTATTGTAATTTTTAATAAAAAATTATCTTCTCTTCTGGTCGCGTGATTGCATATATCTATGTAGGTGGAAAACTGGAGTAGCGTTTTCCTTAATGACCCTAATAATTCTTCCACCATTTCTGTCGTGAATTTCCTTTAAAAGAACTCAGGTTAATTTGATTCTAATAAACTGCCGACGGCTAAATGGAATCTTCTTCGCAGCGTTTCCAAGTTTCGAGAGGAAGCTAGTCTAGCGAGCAGGAGAGGCAGCACTTTTCCTTGCTGCCTCTTTCTCGAAGTAAGATAAATGCGACCAGAGAAGCAATATGATTTCTCAGCTTTTTAATCCAATTTCTATTGCTCGCTTAATTTCTTTCGCTGCTGCAATTAGTTCCATTTTCTTCGTAGAAAGTCTTGTACAGGTCAATACTGTTGCAACGTAATAGTCTCGCAGGCTCTCCTCTCCAACGTCGCGAAGTGCATTGGTTATTTGCAGAAGAAATGGTACTTTATTCCAATTTCACGAATCAACAGATCCAGAGCAGCCTGTCAAACGTCGACTAAACGAATTGAGGGAGTAGGCAAACGGAATAGCAGCCTGCACATACGCTCAAAGCTTTAGTCCTGCCAAACAAAGGGGTTATGTGTGACATAGGATGCCGTTTCACAATGCCCTGTGGCCACAAACGGTACTATCGACGATCCTACGTCGAGGTATAAGCAAGATACGAGGGAGAGGGACTAGCTGGCTGTACTCCGTGAGTAAATACCAGTAACAGTTACCTAACCCAACGAGGAGATATGGGGGACACTTATGAAACAAAGTAATGTCGCATTAAGTCCCCTCTGGCTTCGCGGCTCCCTTTGTCTGAGGCGAACCCTCGTCCCCTTTTATCCGTTCATTGACGACTCCCGCATCATCTCGCAAGGAAACAGGCTCTTGGAGATGGTTTGTGAATTGTACGTGCGACGAGTGAAGGCAAAGGCTCTACGTATGCTAAAAGTTCTCAGGAATCAAAGAGATGCTGCCGTTGTTTGAGTTACTATGCTAACGTACGTATAAACGGTGTGAGACACAGAATTAATGGGTATAAGAAAACTTTGGAGGAGAGGAATTCACGGTAGTCGCCACCTGCCGGAGGACGAAGTTGGTGGCGCCACAGGCGGCTCTAATTATAACTACGCACGGGATATGTCTACAGGACGGGTCAGAAGTGGGCAAAGAGGAAAAGGAAAAATATATCTAGAGTAGGTTAGAATGGCCAAGAAAAATTAACTTTTATGAGGAAAGCTAGTCTAACTCAGTGTGTTATTAATTTCACTGTTGACTTTGGCGTCTTTAAAAAAGATTGATCCTGCCACTGTAAATAACGAAGCTCACTCCTCGCGATTCAGGCGGTCAATGCTAGAATAAGAATAATGAAACTTTAATAACGGGGCGTCGCTAACGAGGAGGGCAAGGAACGAGTCTTTTCTCGCTGGGCTGTCGCTCCAGGCGCTTCGACCCAAATGATACCCGGTGCACATGCACATTCGTCCCCTTTTATGCTTATCATCAAGGCCGAGACATCAAAAGCGAGTTTCCCAACATCGCGGGAATCGTACTTGATACGTTGAAACACCGAGGTCAGGTATTAACGAGTATTACTCCCGCGAACGGGCAACAAAAAGTCGGATGCAAGCTCGCTTCCGGCTCTTTCAGACAGGGGCCTCTCCTTTTTCAAGCTGAAGCCGCTGCAACCAGCCGGTGCCTTTTCATCGGGCCTTATTGTGACTCCTTCTTTTGATAAGAAGTTTCTTGACACTTTCGAGACCTGCTGTGACTTCTGAGTGGCGTTTCGTGTAGCTTCACGATCTTGGTGCATATGATGACCGTCTGGGGACGTTGGATGCTTTAGGTCCGGCGATTTCTGAATTTCTATTGTTCAGTTTTTCCTGAGTAGCTTAACGCGAGCACTATAATTTAAAGCTGAAGCTTCACACATGTCTCTTAAAATACGTCACTTCCCGAAGCTGCACGAGGATTTCAATTTCCCCTGTTTAATTTCACGTTCTTAAGATTTCCTATTTAATACCGCATGAGAATAATCCCTGACCTAGTGATATTTCTGTTGGCAAGGAATTTCGGGAACGATTCAGAGGGTAGAGATTGCGTCTCACCCTCTCGGCAGCGACGACCCGCCGCGTGCTCCAATTATGCAGAAATTTCATTCCACTTGCACAGGCAAAGAAACTGAAGTCATAACGACTATTAAAGCGAATTTGGTGGAATCATGTTATGAAAAATATTCTCATTAAATAAACCTCTATATTGTCTCTAAAAAGCTACTATAATATTCCTCCAATCGAGTTCTCCTCCGGGGACCATCATAGTTCCTTCGTATTGTAAGCTGAACTGAACCCTCTACAAGCTTCTACCCTCACAACGTTCAATAATTATAAGCAAGAACACGGCTCCGCTATAAGTGAACCCTTAATTGTCCTGGAGAACAATGACCGAATCGCGTTGCCTCTGTCCAAACGAAGGAAAAGGAGAATTTAGCCGGAGGAGTTGATTAGTAAGGAGGCTGGAAGACGCCGTGGCATTTCCAGCCGCTCCTGTGAACAAAGCTGAAGGGGCGCTCCGCGACGAGCTCGCGACGGGAGTTGCAGTTAGCTTTTCATAAACTTGCCTCGTTATATAAATGTCTGCATTTCAGCCCTCTGACGCGATGTCAAGAGCCAGGTGTAGACGCACCGGACGTACGCTAACTCGGACTATTCCGCCACTGTTCTCGGGTAACAGGTCGACTCCATAGTTGGCTGAGGCGATTCACTCTGCAGAGCTGGGCCAGTGAATGCGCGGGCATATCTCCGATTCTGACAGATGTATCGAGTAGTTATATTTATTCCATGCCATCGGTATCAGCGGTTGGTAATAAAGGGCACTAGCGGAGTGCAAACGGGACTACTCCTATGGGCAACCTTCCGTTCTGGCACGTCAGAAATAAAGCGATGCTTCCTCCATCAACGTTGATCTCCCTTCCGTCTGCGGACCTCTACGGTAAACCACGAATAGCCCGTAAGCTCCCTGAAGCCCTCTCTTCTATGAATACCTCTTCGTGCGAGACAACACGATGCCAGCGGAGAGTGCACCATCCCTGTCGCAGACTCGATGACGCGCCTGGGGGCACTGCACTCACCGTCTTTCGACCAATATTGTGACACACCGCGGCTTTTCCGCGACTTCTACGCGCGTCCCTCATTTCACACAGCCCACCATCTCCCATGGCTGTTGCTGTTGCGGCTTGGAGACTGTCTCGGCCGCACAGCTGCTCTGGGACAGACGATTTCGCTGAAGGTTCAAGAGGATCTTGGTGGATGTGGCTGATGTAGACAACCCGGGCTATGTTGGATGTAGGTTCTGGTACTTTTAGAGTTGGAAATAACGGTTTATACAAAAACTGGGGTTTTTCAAAAGATTTACAGGTTTTCGAATTTGTACAAAAAAATAAAATATAAATAAACCAGTAAAGAAATATTTATATTTAGTTTAAAATTTTTCATGTTCTTTAATATTTATGGAACTACGAAAATATAATAAAATAAAATGTAATCTAACTATACAAAACCAAATAAATAAAAAAAAAAACTAAAATTCGTATAATTTTTCAGTTCCTTTAATATTTATGGAACTACAAAAATATAACAAAATCGCATATGCTCTATCCATACAAAACCAAATAAATAAAAACTAAAATAACTAAAATCCGTAAAAGATATAAATTATAAATCTTTATGTCATGTAGCATTTAACTCCAGGAAATATAAACTCGTGGAGATTAGTTTTACTGTAAACTGTTACTACAATATGCTTGTGCCTGAGGCCATTTCACGTAAAAATGTTAACGTTGTTAATTAAATGTTTAGTTAATTTTTACATATTAATTCTAGTATCTAACATTTTAAATGAAGGTTTTTTAAATTTAAAAACTGGTCTCCAAATTTTACAAATTTATAAAAAAAATCGACAAACTCTATTGGAAATTCATCCCAGTTTTGGGTGAGCCCTTCAGTAGAAATAAACTTTACTTTCAAAACTGAAAAATGTTGTCCATAACACAATTTCATTCAATCAAGTAACTTTCTGTTAAAATCCACATCCTCTGCCTTCTTCCACTTGAGTACACACCTCAAAGTAGAATTCCAAGACTTTATCACGAAGAAAAGTTAATCAATGGCTGATTAATTAGCGGGTAGTTGCTCAAAGCGTAAGCTGATTGACGCACGCAGTGTATGGGTAATTCGTTTTCGAGAAACTTACCATAAGAACAGTCGCGAAGTTCTGACGCGATCCACACAAAGTATATTGTCTGTCGGATGCTCTGAAGGCCACAAAACCACCAAAACCAATTAACTTCGGCATCGCTATTCTCGATACCGGTTTCACTCTATAATTACTTGAATACTTTCTTAACTTTTAATCGTCTCGGCGGGGAAATACTTGAGTAACTTAACCCGCTGCAGAATCTTCGCTAGGAAATATGCAGTTGCAGCGTGGCATATTCAGTTTCCTGAACGCGGTCTCACTTTTCGCTATGAATCGGAACTGAAAAGCAGGAACAAAAGTCATGCAATTACAGGCTATAATGTCTCTAATTTTTCATAGCCTAAAGCTTTGATATCCCGCTACCGGTCTTGAGCACGCAATACCACCATTAGAAAGACAGATAAGAGCAGACATTATAATTTGATGAGAGCGTGTACAGGGGCGAGCACTACCGACATTTTAATTCCGTGGAAACGAAGAAATAACGCTGATTGTGAGACACGATGGGGGATTTGAGTCACGTATATCCCTTTATCCCCCAGCGCGCGGAGCCCGCTGCGCAAGGAAACGAGGGCTAATCGTCAGCGTATTTCATTAACTCGATTGGTTAATTGACTTTATCGGTGCACTCTGGGCGTTGCTAATTGCGAGAGGAATTCCGCTCTCTTTGCCAGCGGCGGCCGACTTTGCGAGAGCTGAGCAAGAAATTTGGCTTCGCCAGACTTCGCACTCTGCTCTTTTTGCTAGCTCTGCGCTTAATTCATTTCCCTGGCCTCCTAGCGGGGTCGCGCGATGGATACTTTAGTATCGCTTGCGGTCACTTGGACCGCTCGTCTTTCACTTCTCTGGCACTGCACCATTTATAAGAGATTTATCAGAAACGGTCAGTGACACCGCGAAATATTAACAGATATCAGTGACGTTATCTCATAGACGCTGATGCGTCCTCATATCTTCATGCTGTACGGTGTTCTCATCTACTTACCGATGCAAATCAGCCGATTACCCAATTTCATTCGACAGCCTCTCCCCTGGAATTCAAGATTGCTTCCCCAACTTAAATCCCCGGAACGTTCTCGAACTTTGCGTAGGGATTACTTCCCAGTGGTTGAACCACGCCGCGAATCAATTCCGGTAATCTGTTTGGCAACCGAGGCAGTGTTAAGGATCTAAGAAACCTGCTTAGGAATGCGGGCACGCTAAAGGGGTTGATAAGTATGGGGTGGCCGATAAACGTAAAAATCTCCGTGTCGGCGCTCGTCCCACCATGAAATTGGCCATTAACAACCTTTAAATTGGGGACATTTTAAAATTGCCAATTTTGGGGGGCTGGAGAGCTCTGGGGAGGGAAATTTCGTTTCGCATCCTGAGGTGTCGCGAAAATTGAACCCACGCGGATTTTAGGGCGGAAAGAGTGGCATAAATCAGCGTCTGCTCTAAAAGACAAAGGCTATTTAATATAGATAAACCTGCCTTGCATCCCCGATTTGATTGTCTCCTCGAACCCTGGCCTCTGTCAGAGACCCCAGCATGAGGAGTCAAGTCCAGGCGGCCATATTGTATCGAGAATTCACGTGCAGAGATTGAACACCGCTAAACGTCAGATTCATCCTTTCCTGCGGAATCAATTTCCGTCGAAGACCCATTAACGATCAGCCTCGGTCATGGTACCGGAGAAAGGGACTCCCCCGCGTTTCCCCGAGATCTCCGGCATCCCTTCGTGAATTTATTCGCACGAACGCCCAGCACGTCGCCGAGGAATTCCATTAATCGACGAGCAGGCACTTCGAGGCGACAGAGGTACCGCTTTATAAATGGCGGCGAACGTCGTTTAAGCTTGGATTTATACTCGCTCTCCCCTTCAAATCCGAGGATGCATTTTCTCCTCGATACGCAGCGATGAAGGGCCCGCTTCGATCGATTCCCTGGCGAAAACTTGTTGCGCGACAGGGAATCGATGGACGTATAAAATTTAATCGCGCTCGTCCAGCTCGGACCCGCTGTAATTGCGTTGTTACGGACCGCGCGTTTGATAACAATTTGCTTAGGACTTTGCCGGGGAATGTGCTAGAATAATTGTTGAAGATATGCCCTTGTTGACGACAGGATTTATACCATAATTCGTTACCTAAAAAGGTTAATTTTTTACAAGTTCAAGCAGCGTCTAATATAAGAGGTGAAGCAAACAGTAGACGCTGCTGGAATGTTTACCAGGGAACCTGAATAGTATCCCATCCTATCGCGCCATGATTCCGCCCCGCGCACCGCAATACGACGGCACCGCAAAGTTGGCGAACTATTTCCATACGTCAGAGTACCGATACTTAACCCCTTAGCGGAGAAATTGAACGGTCATTCCAGATCCCCCGCTTCAAGAGGCTCCCGTCGAAGACGGGATCATCGTCTGCATAATTTGATGCGATGCCGCAAACTTTTTTAATAAAAGTTACCGTGACGGATTCGACCCGCCACCGCCAGTGTTTCTTTCCGCTCCCTGTCACCGTCATCAGGGATACCCAGCTGTCCGGCAAATGCGATATTGAAGACTTGTTAAAATTTTAATAAAAGCAGGCGGCAATCAACTCGATTTGCATTGGGAAGTTCTCTAAATGGAATTATGTCTGATACTCTAACATGCCACTGACCAGGAACACCAATGGCACTATATTCCCCCAAAATTCTGCAAGCTAAGCATCGACGATTACTTAAATTAGTTTACAGCACGTCAGGGGCCAAGTGACTATACAGTAGTCGCTGCAACAACACTCATAAACCGTGGTCCACTAGTAAACCGCTGGGAGTTCTCAGTAGGTCAAGCTGCATGACCCGTGAGGAGCTGGGAAACCAGAAACCACTCCTAGTCACCGTTCCGTCAGAAAAGGGAGCGAGGAAAAATGAGATGGACTTTTCCATAATCAATAGCCGGCGGGAAAGCATGTATCAGTACTGACGTAGTGGATCCATCGGAGGGGAATTTGCAATGGCAAAAATTACGGGGGGAGGGGGAACGATAATTGTCTAGGGCGTGTAAACAAAGGAGAGAATTACGAGGAATCGAAAAGCGGGTGGGGACAAGGGGCGAGTTTCGAAAGCACATACCGGCCACCAGGGGCGAAAGCGTTCGTGGGAGCGACAAGGGTGCCCGCGGCTGTGCAAATGTTTAATGTGTAATTAAAAACTAACATCGTCTATTATGACGTATCTCCTTGTTCCTCTGTGCAGCGCGTTACACGGCACCGGGATAATAACGGGACGACACGGAACTTTCAGCAATGCGTGAGCCTCTCTTTCGACTCCGCGAGAAATATCTACCAGCGAAACGAGTTTACACAAGAGGAGCCTGCTGATGACCTGGGGGTCGCCGTGGATGTTTCTAGATTATTAACGGAGAATTATCTTTTGTATTTCTTCGAGACTTTTCATTCCGACCTGAAATAGCCCGGTCGTCAAATCGATGAAACGTTTGAGGGTTTACCAAGGCATTCCTTTGTGCCTCCCCCGATCTATACCGGGAGAAACCATCCTTTCAGATGGTGTAGCTCATGCGCCATTGTGCGTTCTAAAAGTGGAATGACCTGCCGGCATTATTGAATTTTGTATGCGTTTTTATATAAACTCCTGGAACGAAGTAGAGTCGTGTCACGCAATAGAGATAGAGCGCTTGCGGATCGACTCGCCTTGTTAGAATTCGTGGCGTACTTTTCAGTGGCGTAGGATATTCTGTAGGCCCTCATTGTGGCTGTCCCACATTTTGTTCAACCTTCTCTTTCTGGATGCGCGAGTTTAACGGATTGTTACATTGGGTAATTAGCCTTGCTACATTCAAACATAATCACGCGTATGCGCACACATGTACGAGCAACAGTGTTTGTGTCTATGCTGTGTTTCGGCTATGACGACGCCGTAAAATCTCGATCTTCGTTTTACCAGGCGAAGACAAAGGCAAAATAGGATACAGGATGTGATGAGGCGGGACGAAATCTAGCCGCTCCTAGGCGCTCCTTCAGCAAGGTATAGCGCACACCGCTATAATGAACATGCTCACGAGTAATTACCATGATTGCCCCGGTACCGTGGCTGATTTCGCTTCTTCCCTCCTCCCACCGCTGCTCCCTTCCACCCTGCCTCTCTTTCTCTTTCCTTTCGTCGTGGCAATTATACTCTAATTACGGCGTTTTGTCCGCCAGCAGTACTTTCGACGACTAGCGCAGTTAACCGAAATTTCGTAGTCGGGGAATCCACCTATCCTCGCCTCGACGCGTGCCAAATTGCTCACGAGATCGCTAGCGTGAATCCTGGATCGAGCACTCGATCTTTTTAACGAATTATCCCAAACGAATGGGCTGGCCACATTGGAGGACCGCGATTCGAATCGTTCTTGGCTCCATGGAAATTCAAAATTGAAAACATGTCGGCAATTTTGAAATCGGTCACAGGTCTAATCCAGTCAAATGTCTTCCGCACGCCTCAGCACAGCGTAAAATAATCAGAGAGCAATTAAGCTGCTTTAGCTTAAAATTCCATCACGCCATGTTTAATATTCAAGATGGCTACCAAGATGGCTGCCGCTCAAGCGGGTTCTGTCACTTCGAAAGTTTTTCTTCGTCTGCTCGTTCCTTTTGTGAAGTTATCAAGGCGGGGAGGGTCTATTTTATTTCTGTGACGTGGCACGAGTGCATTGATACCATTTCCAGAACCGTTTAAATTTAAGATATATATTAGGCATGGATATAGGAGATTCAGTGAAGCATCCTTCGTGGAGTTATTGCAGATTGTAATAACTGTCGAATGCTCATTTAGTAAATCAGTTTAATTGATATTCATGAGTAGTATAATCATAAACGGGGCTAACGAACTAGCCCAGTTCCATCACAGTACCCACCCCCTTTTGTATTTCATTAATTCCACTATTTATTCGGAGAATTACATTAACCTTATTATCAATTATCAGCGAAGAACATACGTGTTTATTAAATTAGCTGACAAGTGCGATGTCAGTCGCAGTGCGTTCTCTTTAAATCGGATTAAATTGAAAATTCCGCGCGATCTCGCGTTCCGTTCACGTACTAGTCATACCCCGATAAAGCCCACTTTCGAATAATTCATTGTATAATAAGCCAGCGTCATTTATCACGGGCTAATTGAGTGTCTCTCTGCATCCCAATGCGGAATAATACTAGAAGAAGATTTAGATTCAAAAAAGGTCTGTATCCAAAAAATGTGGGGCGCCAGATTATGGCGTAGTATCTCTACTAAAATATGGCCGTCGTTTAATCAACCCTCGCTTGTAAGCCCCTAATAGGACGCGCATAACAGGGACAACATCTCGGCAAGTTTCCTAGCGCGATGTTAAATGGAAACCTAGAACTTCCGAGGCTAGTATCTGTCGCTAATTTAGACCGACCGAAGTAGCGAGAAATACGTACTGCTCGAACTTTACGCGCGGTCACCGATGCAGCTGAATTACCTGTTCAGCCCGCAAACTTTCGGGTCGCCTGTATCCCAACTGGCTGAAGAAACTGCGCGTGAAACGTAATACCGGATAATTCGTGGATCATGTTGGGTCGTTTTTCAGGCTTTATGCTTCTATGAGAAACTTTGCACGTTGAAGTCCGTGGCATTCGGTGGTGCCATGTTCGATGGCTACTGACGGTAAAGGACTATGATTGATTACGAACAATTGACAGCAGGCTTACAAAGAACGAGGAAGTAACGCAATTCCAAATGGGGTATATTTGGGCGTCCCTATTTGAACCGAGGGTACCCAAGGAAATCTTCAAAAACTTCGTAGCAGGAACGCACTTTAGAGTGCACGTCGCTGCACATCGGCGAAGAATGCAGGGTGGCATGGCGACAGAGTCGCCCCGCGGGGACAAAGGTCTCGAAGAGGCAAAAATCCATCTCTTCGGGAGGAACGAGTCGAGGTCAGCCAAAGCTTACGGCCTCGGGAAACTGTTGGCTGGGTTCCAAGGCTTCTTCGGCCAATCGAGCTGCCCGATAGACTGCAAAACACACGGCGTTCTCGCGATATCTGCCCCGCTGCAACACGGACCAGGTCTGACGGAAGGGCGGGAGGGTGCAGCTCGTGAAAATTTCACTCTGGACGATTTAATCGAGGCCACAGGAAGAAGCGGACGGTCGGGATAACGGACATTCAGCCCCCCTCGTAGGAACGTCTCACGTTCTTTCTAGGTGATGCGCGTCCGGTTACGGTTTTCTGGGATTTATAAAAGCTCCGTGGCCAATTTAAATGCATGAATGTATTGGATGAGAAATGCGCGCGACCATGAAAAACTCGCGGGGAACGTGTTAAGTCGGAAAACGCTGGGGAGATGCGGCGAGGTGATAAAGTTCCCCGCATTTTTTGGCGCTTTGAGACCCCAGCCGGGGGCAAGAACACTGTCACGGGTAGAAAGGATCTTAATCCGCCATGGTGCAGGCCCTGGCTGCACAGTGCACCGGTCTAAGACGAGAGTTAACAAATTTCCAACATTTATTAAATTGCTAAGAAATGCTACTTAGATCGTTCAGTTTAAATTAATGTTCAAGTAATTCTTGAGTATTGTAAGCTAAACATATCCATAGGCATAAAAAGATTAGAAGGCAAAGCTTCGTATGCTGAAACCAACATCCCTTACTTCCCCATCTTCATCTGCGATTCATCGATTTATCCTCGAACCCAGCGCGCTCCCGGTGTGACGCGTTCTTTGATCACGTTCGAGCCAGTTTAAAAACTGCGAAAGCCCGGCTACCGGATCCGCAAAAGCGGATTCCCCCGAGAATATAACATTTATTATAATATTACCCTTTGTGACGTGTATCGGTCACTCCCCGCGGGCTTCCCCGGTAATACGGGAACATATACCCAATTCAGAAAAGCCGCTCCTACCTGGCGTGCAAAACGATATATCTCGTCCGTTTCGTTCGTGCCAATGAGCCCCTTTTTGTTCCCTCTCCATCTGGCAACGCGGAAACCCTGGGCCGTCTATTTTTCACTCGTTACTGATATGTCTCGTTGGCCCGTTTCCATTGTTCGTGTTCCTGTATTTACCGCTCCGGAGGATGATTTTCGTGATACCAGCGCATCAGTAACAATACCGCCGCCACTCCTCTCTATCCTCATCAACTCGTTCTCCGAAGTCGATTTTCGTCCTACGTCGAATCGATTGAGAAGAAGCTCGTCCAGAGAACAAGGCGAGTTCATACGCGCACGTCGAAAGAACAGTGTACCAGGTGATGGCGGCAGGACGAACGACCAGTTAGTGCATATCCAACAGCTGCTCCAACACACATACAGCACCGTTGCTCTTTTCTATCCGCCAGCCGCGAACCTTGTACCTCATATTCATTAGCATGGTTCAGCCAGTTCAACAGTGGGTCACTGTGCTGAGGTCATAATGCCGCATGGGTCATGTTGATATGCTATACGGTAATGTAGATCAGGATGGTTCGCTGTTGTGGGGCAGCATGAATCACAATGCCACGCTATTAAAGGGTCATACGTCAGACGCGGTAGCTTATCAGTGTGTTGTGATAAGGCAACTTGAATGATTGTATGAAGTCCGCAACGAGTAGAGAAGTTAACACAACTCCCCACTTTCCTCTAGCTGTAAGGGTATGCTGACCATTGAAGGACCATCGAAAAGGAGAATGGTACTTTTGCGTCTGTAGCTCGTAAATTACAAAAGATGTCGAAAAAACATTTAAATAAATGTTATACCGTTTCTGAAGATGTATATATCCGTCGAAAAGAATTATTGAATAATTTTTTTTTTAATATTCGCTTATTTTATTGCTATGCATTTCGGATTCCGTGAGACCTGGATTCCTTCGGATTCCTTCATCTACGAATTTCACATTCCTGATCAATGGTATTCATTAAAAATATAGAACGTTGATGGTTGTCGTTCATCGGTCTAAATATTACGTTCGTCCGTTGACTGAATATTGCAACCACTGTCTGTATACATTATTTACAACGTAACGTATTTCCAATTTGTTTCTGTTTTATGCAAGCCGCTGACATTAAAAGCATTGTAAATAATTCCGCGGCTTATTTGTTGCAATTAATTAAGTGGAAATAATCATTGTAACGAGCGGGTACGAACAAACTTTGAAATATGTTTACTGGCGATTTATATTTATCCGTAATTAAATTGTCGATCTCATCAAAAACGGTCACACTCCTATTTTCGTACCATCGGGATTGGACGTTTTCGTTTTAATAGCTGTCTGACCCGATTAGTCAAAACGGACATCCAATTCGTCTTCGATGACAAATTTAGAAGTTTGCGCGGCGTTAAGCGTTCACAATCTCCCAGATTTACCATAGTAACTCAACCGGGGTTGCTCAGAATCCAAGTACCTTAACGATTTTGCGTCCATCATTGTCACCCTGGCAGACGTTTGCTCTACGTTAACAGCGGGCCGTAAATAAAGCAAGTAAGGGAGGAAGGAAGCTTGAAAGATCGTCGCAAGTACAGTGTGATCCATCAAAATCAAAAAAGCGCCGCCACGGCCAAGGCGCGTTCACTCTCGCGTGGCACTCCACAGGTACTTCGTTATTTTTCGAGATCAGCCCACGTCCCGTTTCTTTTTCTCCTTTCGTGTCTGGCGATGGGTTTGCTTCATTAGCTTCGTATATATAAATTGTCGGGCGGGAGTGAGGAGGGAAGACGGCGAACAAACGGATGAAGGGATAAAGATAATGAAAAAGGGGAACGGTACAAAGAGGGTGGATTTCGCCATGTCTGCAGTTACCGTTGCTAGAAAAGTCTGAGTGCATTCTATTTACGCAGTTGCGCCCTTGAGCCTTAGCTAAATAGAGGTGCTTTGGAATAAAGTAGCGAGGATTATACTCGTAGGTACAAAGTCCCAATACGTGAGGTGCTTGGCCACCTTAATGGCACCAAACAATAAATGCTACGGTCTATCTTTACGAGGGTACGGCTGAGTTATATGATATGACCTACTAAGGGGGCCCACTGCTTAACTAGCGGACCATTTTATTAGTACTATTGCAGGGCCACCTCTATTGGCAGTCAGTCCCCTACGCGCCGCATAATTTATTTCATTATCAATGTTTAACATGTAGACACTGCAGGCAGTTTTCAACTTAATCATCGATCGCTGCAAGTTAATTCTCTGTTTATAGTTAGCTATAAACTGTGTCTCGTTGCACCGCATACCTCGAGGTTCTTTGACGTAACCACCATAATGGCACCACCTCGCGGTTCTTCGTTTCAACTCTATCAAGTATATTCCTGTTTCTTGTCAATTTGAAGGGTGCTTGTGAAAGGTAGAAAGGCATCGCGTTGGAGAATTACTACAGCCTCTCAAAACCTCATTCAGATGGCGTAGTTATTACATGTTTAATTAAAATTTCATACAGAGCTGCTGCTTCTGGTTCCAACACTTACTTTCGTAGAATGCGGCGAATGACTGTATTTTTGATAATATCACTACCATGGTTCATTTTCTTTCCAGCGGAGAGTCAGCCACCCATCAAAGGACGTCAGGAATTCAAATACAGTGGCTCATTATTTCGCTCTAAGCACCTCGGAACTATTTGAAAGGACAAGCATCATCTCTGGTATTTTTTAAATGGACACAGAGTAATGCATTCTGAAATTAACTTTTATACTCGACGTTTTAAGGGTGTGGTCGGGCAGACTGATTCAAAATCACTATGTGATATGTGGGTGAAATGGTGAACCCATAATTAAGGGGTTACATACACCTAGGACCTTTATAAATTTTATTTTACATATAAGTAATTTGGTTATAATTGAAAAAATATTTCCCCCCTAGAAAATTATGATAATTGACTAGATATTGATGTGAAAAATAATCGTGCCAAGTTTCATTCAAATCGGTTCGGTAGTTTTTGAAATATCATTGGCCCCGATTTGAAAAACATAGTTTCGAGAAAGCAGCGTTTAAAGTTTAAGGCGCAGGTTAAAGTGAGATAATATTTTTTTTATTTACAGAAGGATCCTGCGAATTCTTTATTGGAAAAATCGATTGTTTCGACCATTCTAGGTGAATGGAGCCCCTTAAATTGAAAACCTCATCCCGACACAAAGCTTAGGACCCTTTGTTCCGTGCCTGAAAATGTCACAACTTGCTTGCAGGCAATTCGCAAACGCAAGCCAACGGAGTGGAATCTTATTACACTCCTATTTGCGTAACGACGTTCTCAAATATTAATTACATCGTTTGTCGAATTTCCGAGGCTGAAAATCCTCGACATAGACCGGGCCGTTAATCGCAGTGATGTTTTAGCAAATGAAACCAGAAGGGCCCAGCCGTCGTGGGAACTGACAGTTAAAGCGACGAGTTCGCCAGTCTCGATTAGTACTAGCATTATAAAGGCAGTCTGGGATCGTTGAAAGGAAGAAAGAGGGTCGTGTGCGCCGGTGAAAATCAGTTTAAGCCGGAGAAGAGAATGCGGGAGACTCGCGGCGCGAAGAGAGGACAGAATAATGGATGGTAGGCCCGTAGTGTCACGTGCAGCATGCCGAAACCGCGGCCGTCCACACTCTCCGCGGTGTTAATCAAACGGCGTATGAGGTAACCTGCTGGAAAGGCAGCCACCGTGCTGGAGGATGGCTGGCTGGCAAGCCGGTGTAGCAAAGGAACACGTGTAAAGGGTACTTTGCTTAACACGCGCGACTATTTGGGATTCCTTCAGCTGAAGCTTGTTAGCCACCTGTGATTATAGAGACGACATCATCGTCGCTGCACTGCACACTCTTGAAAGGCTACTACTTTACGGGGGGACCTTTTCTACAATGCCCACGCGATGAGTATTCGAATTTCTCAACAAACCCGATTTCGTCACAAATTCAATCCGCCGCGATCAGGTGCTGGGGACATTAATGGTTCGAACGCAAAGTGTACCCCTCGACGGGAATTTCGGTAGACGTGGCATATTGTACTTCCTTCAACAGAGCCGTCCATCAACGCATTAAGAGACAGACCATGCATGGGGACGCGATGGAAATCATTCACCTACACGAGAACTGTCTAGCCCCGGCAAGCGAGAATGGCCCCAGCCCTGGTAATCCGTAGAGCAGATCATTTGTAATCCACGATCACCATTTTCCCCGAATTCGAGACTCGATTATCACACGTGAGACATTATGCTAGTCCGACCCTCGTTGACAGGTCTCCGTCGGCACTCGATCAAACCGCGAAGCGGATTGATGGAGTCCCCGTTGCCCAACCACTCTGCAGCACTGTTCCGATATTACGCGCAATATGGCACGCGGTTTAAAGATCCGCTTGAACCCTGCTATCGATCCTACATGCCGGAGATGGTGGTAAAGTGGTATTTCCCGGTGGAAATCGATCTCACCGCGGTAGAGTATCTGACTAATTAAAGAATAATTAAGTAGGCATGGACAGTGCAACACGTTCGCACAGATTTATGGCGATAAAAGATCCCCTAAACGAAATACCCATTTCTATGGGATACATACATTTAGAATGGTCGAAAAAATCGATTTTTCCAATAAAAAATTCGCAGAAGCTACAACATCAAAGGAAGGTCAATTCTATGGCTCCCGAATCGACGATTTCTTCTAACTTCAAAAAAAAATTACCTTACTTTAACCAGTACTTTAAACTTTGAACGCTGTTCTCTCGAAACTATGTTTTTCAAATCGGTGCCAGTGATGTTTCAAAAACTACTGAACCGATTTAAATGAAACTTGGCACGATTATTCCCCACATCAATATATTATCATACCGAATTTTTTTTAAAAGCCACAGTTTCTTTGTAATCATTAAAAAACTGATTAAATTTCACATCGTTAAATGGATAAGTTCATTTAATGTGCTTCTTTGAAAACGGGCGGACAGGTTCGAGTGCTTTGAGGTACGCACCAACACAGATGGCGCCACTAGTGTTTTCAATCTGTAGGATATAAGTTTCAATGCGAACCACTTGCGAGATCTGTAATTAATCTATTTCCACTTTCTGATGGAACTTTCTAGGCGCACACACTAAACGCGGACACTATATCTTCTCAGCACTACTGATGGCGTGCGTTGAATAGTTGCATTCAGTCAGACTGTCCAGTTGAAATGCTCGCATTTAAATACGCCCTAGCTGATGCAACGCAGTAGCAAGAGTCGTTCCGCGATGCAAGTACTCATAAAAGGAAAAATATATAAATGAAAAAGAGAGCAGGAAATGGGAGAGGAAGGACTACAAGTTTCAAAGCGCCGTGATGAACGAGCGCTCGCGCGCGCGCGCGCATCATCAGTGAGGCAACCAATCGACGGTGAAACGCGACGTTCTAGAAAATTTCCACGGAACAAGCCCGCGCTTATCTCCGCGAGAGCCGTTTTATCAGGATATTTTACAGTTCTCTGGGCAAAAAAAAAAAATAAAGCGACGTGAGACGACGTCTCGTTTCTTCTCGCGACGGAGACAGAGATAAAGCGAAGGATACAATTACTTACCCCTTGTAAAACGTAAAAGGAGTGCCCCTCCTCATGGCGACTCTAATTTCGAAATATCATTCTACTCATCTCTCGCTACGTAACCTAAGAAACGCAGATACGCCCGGCGTACAACTTATTGCTTCTTCCGCAGTGCCATCCTTCACTTCCCATGCTTTCATGAAATTAATGGCCAATGTTGTTTCGCAGCATAACTGCGCGTATCATTCTACCGGTGGAGAATGACATCAAAGTAGCTCGTATAAGGCTGCTAATTAATTTCCCGGTTTCGGAAATTAGTTTGTCCACGGGATAGCTCTATAGCTACTCTCAGAAACTAATTTTGGAGCGAAAAGTGTGATGTCAAAGAACTGCAAAGTTCTGAAGTTCTTTGACCATTTCAACACCGACATGTTCGCGCGTGCTTTAGAGGAGCTTCCTCTATTTGAAAAAAAATAAAAGGCAGCGCTGAAATTGTTCACGCACCATGCGGTGTACACGACAAATTGGATTCGCAGGAATTATTATTCCATTTTTCGATTCTGATGTTCAGTTGGTGTGTTTGGACGAACCACATGCTTCTTTCTTCCTATTGGAATATACTTTCCAATGCTCCACTTCACTGGAAAGATAAACATGTCTCCGGGAACGAAACTCTGGCAGTGATCAGTCACCATGAAAATATTCTGTAGCGTCAATTTTGGTGGGAAAATTCCGGCCGTTCGCGGGTTTGCTACCGACCTCGTGGGCAAACTTTTCTGCGCGCAGCGTCCACGCGAGCAAACATACAAATGGATCTCTTTGCACAAAAATAACGCACGTGGAACTTGAGCTCTTTCTTTGCTGTATATCAATAACCTAATTAATATTATACGCATATTGGCTTTTAATTGAAATGCGTTCAATCTCCGAGGTATGACCCATTTGCCGGAAATAATCCTGCGATATGAACGCGATAAATCCGTAAAAACATTATTTATATTGAGCAAACGTTTTGAGAAATAGTCTTCTGTCACGCGAATGGCGGAGACGCGACGACACTATTGCATTTGTCTTTGCGCTTCGGACTAAAAAAATGCATCGATCCATCGTGAAACTAGGTTAGCTTTTTGTTTGGTCATTATCGATCAATAAATCGAGTCGCAATATAATTCCGCGTTTCGTGTTATTTGACCTCGTAAAATAAATATTGTTACGTTCCATTGTGTTTTGCGCGTGTCCGATATTATTGCCTGCGTTCATTTGTTTATGCTCCATGATACGGTTATGTTGCGTGATTATTGGATGAAGCATGAAATAAAAAGTGAATTGCATTGAGTTGTACATTTTTAGCACTGCAATTTTCAGACTGTTTGAGGTTTAAATATTGTATCCAGCTTCACCTGAGAATGTGTCCGTCTGAAGGGCTCCCAAAAACGTCACAATACAAGAAAAATTGTAGACTGAACATGCCATTAGATACCCAGATAGGCCCCGAGCTCCATCGCGCGCATTATCGGCGCAGCGGAACCAAACAGTACCAGATAACGCCTGTTCCCAGCAATTAGAAAAATCCCAAGCCGCTTTATCAAAACCATGTCGATGGTCCAGGCAGGAATCGCGGCGATCTGACCCCATTGTCGCGCAATAATGAACCGGCGAGCGTAGAGTTTGCTTATCGAGGAGCGTTTAGGTTATCTTCCCGCGCTGAAACGCGGCTTCGACGAGCCACGATCACGATTCCCGCGAACTGTTCCGCGTTTATTGGAAATGTACGAACCAGTCGGCCCGGCCTGGAACTAATTTGTTACACGACCATTTAACTCCACCCAGCACTTAATCGGACTGACGACCGAGACAGCTGTCGCAAATTAATTTGCCTTGCAGGTGTCAGACGCAGGCCTATATCCGCGTGGGCGTTTCAATATGCCCGATTCAAAGCCGCCCGACATGAATTATTCGACCGTCTTTCACGAACCCCTTCGGCATGAAAGATAATTCTTCGACTCGCTGGATACTTCAGCTAGTAGGTACCTTGCTCAAAGGATAACTATTAGAATGGATAGTGCTTGGAAAATGAACAAGGAGGTTAGGTTCCTGGGGATATAGCCAGAAGAGATAGCAATCAATTGGGCCTAGCTTTGCAAAAAGCTACCAACGCTCAAAATGACAAAAAATTAGTTACACGCAATAATTTTGTAATCTTTACTTTGTAAAAAATTACCAACCCACAGAACAGCTCTTCTGTTATACAATTATTAAAACTACCAAGCCATAGTTCCATTTTGGGCTTAAAAAACAAAAGCTACAGAAAACCTAAAATAATATTAATTGTGAAACACGATATTAATTATTAAGAAATAAAATATACCCAACAGAAATAGAGCTACTTTTCTTTAATAATTAAAATCTTCAAAAACAATTAAAGCATTCAACTATATTCACTTAGTTTCCGATCTTTGAGGGTTGGCAGCTTTCTGCGTAACTAGGCCCAATTGGTACCACTGTTCCATGACAGTTCACGTTCGCTGTACTTTATTTGGGGTTAGGTGAGAACACCGGTTGGACACGAAGCATGCAGTAGATCAGTCTCCATTCGTGGGAGATGTAACGTAGGTTGCCAGATCGAAGTCGTGTTTCCAATTCAATTCCGTTCGGTTCTGACTTAAGTGATCGGCTGTGCAAGTGGAGGCTTGGCGGCTTCCGAGATTTCTCGATGCTCGTGCTTTGCTAAACGTTTGCGAACAATACAGAGATCGTTGATAAGCGAACAATGAGGCACGGAACTGCAGGCAATCAGGGACGGTCGTTAATTTCGCCAGTGATGTTCTAACGAGCTTGTCAAGGTCGCTTTGTGAAGGTGTAACTTATATTCGTTAGGAGGTGAGTAATTAATTTCGTTACAGAACGACGAACAATGCTCGTGAAACCCTGACACTTACACGGAATATTCTGTCGGTGCTTCTTTGGGAAAATTGTTATTCCGAGAGATGCTCTGCGAATAGCTCGAAACAATATTTATACTCCATAAGTCATCGTTTCGTTACAAATTAGGGAACAGAGATTCGCGCACCAGTACGTACATAAATTTTCCTCGAGCTTCCTCAAGCTGAGATTCGGTCGAGACGGTAATACTTGCGGTCGTCGAGGAACGCACGGAAACCCTTAAAGCACCGTTTACAACGATCACTCGCAATTACTATTGCGTTGCCCTCTGCTCCCTCAGGGATATCAACCGCTTGACGGGCTTTACACTTCGAAAATTTCCGCGAATCGTTTCGTGTACCGAAGAATGCCATTAAAAGCATTGCAGAGCAGTACCCGCACCAGGATCTACCCTACCAGAAATTTTCCCTATCGAATTTCGCGAGACGAATTAATATGCCTGCTAGACACAAAATATAAATCCTAAGGGTTTCAGAAATAGAATAGGTTATGTAACTTTAGAATATTGGGGCCCCAAACAATTTCTCAACGGTAAAAAAGCATAACATCTTTTCGCAGAACGAAATCACGAGAAAAAGGATAATACTAACAATAATAAAGAGAATAAAATAAAAAATAAAAGAAATAAACATTAACATTTTTTAATATATGAATTTTTTATTACCATTGCATTAAGAATATTAGATTATTATATTATTATATTAGAAATTATGTTCCAATTTCTTTTTCCTTAATTTTAATCAAATAAAAAATTTTCGTTCTCTTTGTTTTCTTCTTTATTTTCTCTCTTTCACAATCGCCATTTTTACAGCTGTAGGGGAAAATGCGACGTTTTTCGGCACCCCGGTCAAACAATATAGGAAGCGCACAATGTAAACTCATACTTCTTAATGCAGAGGGCAGTCGTATATAAATCTGCGGCATCCGTAGATAAATTAGACGGTACGGCGTCAAAATGGTGGACGTCTTGCATTCTGAATTCCTTTGGCCCGCTACCAAAAGTGTCCTGCACTTTCGAGTGGCTAGCAAACATCATGGTACGAACCGAAACTGAGGCGTGGAAGAAGAATTTTTCAGCTCGTAACGGCAATTAGTTTAATTGAATATCAGTAGGAAACAGGTCCATCATTGTTCGGACTTGAATTACTGACGGAACAAAATAAATTCTGCAGTTCACAAATTAGCGGAAGCCGATTATTTAGTGAACAATGTACGGGCCAAGCTTTCTATAATTTATTAACCTCGCGCTTGTTTACCCAATTATGAGAAGGAATATCCAATGCAGAAAGCTGAGGATTTTCGGGGCCAAATACTAGAGAGCTTAGTGATTTCCTGATTGTTTTCTCAATTTATCGTAGGGCAGGCAAAGAGCTCTGTGTTCGTGAGTTGAGCGAAGGACCATTATTTATGGATGATCTGTTGAAACGTGTAAATTTGAAAAGAATTTAATTAGATAGTTTGCTCCTGTATTCGAAAAGCTCGGACACGAAATACGAGTTTGCTCACGACACCTGTATTGATGTTCGTGCATGGAATAAATGAATAATCGTCTGTAAAATTCGAGCACGCTAATTTTCGCGTACACGCGTTCGCGTATTGCCGTGATGAATGTTATTGGTGCTCGAACGTGGTGTTTAACGATATAATCCTCTGAAATGAATTATTCCGTGAATCTCAGTGAATTACTAATTCGCTAGAATGCTCGGCGCATACGCGGGAAAATTATTACAAAAAGGGTCGGAATTGCAGCCTTACCCCACCAGACGGAGTGGCTGGCAACCCCGCATTCGCAAACAAAGGAAAAACAAGTTATCCGGCAAATGGACGCGTGATCCGTTGATTGAAAATTTCCAGCCGGCACCCTTTCGGTAGCCGGGGCCTGACCTCGCGGATATAAGCGGATTAAGCTCCATCAAAGCAAAATACGTCGCAAAAACAGAGCGGAGTCGTCCAACCATAGACAGAGGCGTGTGAAAAGCCTGTACCAGGGAACATGACACACGGTAGTCCTATCGTTTCCAGACAGAATCGAAAAATCCGCGTGACCTTTTGGTATTTGATACGTCCGGTTTCAGAAAAGAAATGCGAGCCAGACTCGTTGGGCACATTGTGATGTTCGATGATTTCAGATCGTATAAGCGACTACTAGTTTAGTAAAAGGCTACGAATTGCTGACTGAAAGAACCTAAGTGGCTTCTGTCCTCGCTTAATTAGGAATTTGGTTCTAGGTTAAGTCTCGGTTTGGACATGTTAGGTCTGGGGTTGAAGTCAGAATATGGCTCTATAGTTCCACGGAATCCTCCCGCACCTGTAGTCATCTAAGTCGGGAGTTGTACACTTATACAGGGGGAAACTGTTGGAGCAGCACTCACCCATGTGTGCAGGCAGGGTGCTGACTGGAAAACGCATGGTGCTGCGCAACGACATGGCGGTGCACACTTGATCCCACTTTGACACTGGCAAGTCACTAGCACGCACGAGCACAGACATCAATCGTCTCCAGTCCCGGAGCTCCACGAGCCATTGCTGTCTGCTCTACCATCGATACGCCAGTTCGATCAGCATGATCGTTTAGCGATAACCGTCCCCTATAATCCTTTCACCCCGATCGATTCAACAAGCTAGTTGAACGTTAGTCTGGCCGCTGCTCGCAGTAGATACACTCGACGGGAAAGCGTCAACCATCGTCTACTTTGGCTCAGCCACGTCGGAGATTAAGCGACTGCACGCCTTTGCACATGATTTTCATCGGGCACGTGATCGCGGCCAATTGCAATCGAGTCTGGCTGGCTCCTAGGCTGATCGATTGGTTTTTGCCTCTGAAAGCTCGCTGCGTACCTTTTTCGCGTGCTCCAAGGCCACTGAGCACGTCGATTTCCGATACATCGATTGTTCTTCACTCCCCTGCTGGTGGATAAGCATTTGACTGAAGTATTTCCTGGCTCCGTCTCTGCTCCCAGGCGGAAGAGTCATCGAATTTCTGGAATGAATGGTGGGAAGATCTTATGGTTGCTGTTGGCCCCACTGTGCCATGACGAATGCAATGATGTCGGTATCGGGAAGAAGAGAATGTGCGAACTCGTTAAAAGTCCCGGGAAGAATTTATGTATTCCGACCAGGTCGCTATTAAGGGAGATGTCGCTTTGAAACTGGTGACGTTATATTCTGATCCGCTCTTGAGGAAAATCTGCTCACCGACATGTTTGCCCACCACCCTCATCACTACACGTTTGTTCGCGGGATCATTCGTTATAAAACCAATTGACATCTGAATCTCGCGTGGGAAAACAGGCAGAACTCGCGCGTTCGACAACCGGATCGCAGAAGCGAGAATTCAACTTGCGGAATCGGCGAAACCTTCGCCCCGGTAGAAAAACGGGGAAGATAAACCGGCGACCAGGGCACTGTCGCGGGGAAGTAGAGTATAGAGGCAAGGGAGGCTGGCTCGATCGATTTAATTATTAATTCGCGGCATATCCGCTGCTATTCCGAATTTTCGGACCAAGTGAACGAGTACCATGTACATAGTTAATTGGTAGCGACCGCTAATTGTATTTCGTGTGCGCGCGAACACCTGCCGGGATTTTATCCGATTGAAGCCCGAACATCTAGCGGAAATGGCGGGCTTCGGAAGCGGAAGATCTACCAATCCGGGTGTTATGTTCCTATTCCACTAACTGCAACCACTTGCGCAACACTAAATGGAAAATTCTTCGATTCAAGTATCTTCCGTTATTGATATCAAGCTAACGAGCCTGCGCAGGAGTTAAAATTCCATCAGTCTCTCGTTATCCCAGGGTTTCGGATAACGAATTCACTCGGTAATCGCAGGCAGATACCGGGGCCCATCCACCTACAAATGATTAGCAATGGCCGTTAAGGTTCTCACGGTAATCATAAATCGGCTCGGTTTATCGCGGTGGCGCCGTTCGCTCACTTTGTTCGGCCCCCGGTATCCACCTCATAACGGCGCCTTAATGAAGTCGTAAAACGGCGGGAAAGTACGTATCCGCCTTCCTCCGGCAGCGTAATTTTACAGTTCTGATCGTTGATCGCCCTTGGCGCAATACGTTGGCTGGTATCGTGCCGAAAATGAGAGGCTCGGTATGCTTCACTGAACACGAGGGAAGTTCGATGATCCCCAGGGTCTAGATGTTTGACTACTTAGGATTTGTCTGGAGTATAATGACTCCAGAGGTCAGTTTAGCCTGAAGGGATGATTCTTTGATTAACAAAGTGACTAGTTTGGGCTGGTCAGCGGGTAATTTGAATTTTATCAGAAATGAACACCGAGAGCGACCAGTGGGCCTGCCGCAGGAATGCATTAACGTCGGTGCACCGTACTCGGCTGATGCCCGCCAGTGCATGCCACCGCATACATTATTAAAAACGCGAAAGGAAGATGCACTCAAAATTCAGCAGGCGCTGGAATGTCGATAGCCAGATATCGCTCCGTCCGATAAATCGTGTCTTCTGACGTCAGATCGAATTTTAAACGCGTTCTCAGCGATCGTCCTGGTATATCGAGGGAGAGACAAAGATCGTCAGGGTGCCCTCACGTTTGCGATGCAAATAGTGCGTATAAATATTTACATTTCTCCCGGGCGTTGCAAAAGTTCTCCCTATTGATATTCCTTTGGCACTCATGTTGCCGAGAAACATCGATGTTTCCCAAATCACTAGCTTACGGCCTCTGTACTGTTTTTATTCTTTTTTAGGGCACACTATGTGCATCATGGGCGACCCACTGATCTCGTTCGAATTGTTTACTCTTTTCCAATTTTTATTACTTGACGTGAAATTCGGAAAAGATTCGCAACATGAGAAACAAAAATTTGCAACTGGAAAATTGATGTAAACATACTTCGCGATCAGAATTTCAACGCGGCAGAAACGAATTAATTAGCATGCATGTACGCCGCCCTTTGCGGCTGAAGCTTTAACTCATAAAATTCGCCCACGAAGGCGGGAGTTGCACAGTTTCGCGTAATACAAAGTCACGGTGTTCCTCTCTCCTCGGGATTGATACGGGCCGACGGATCACGAGATTAAAAGTCCCCGGAAAGAAAGTTAGAATCATCGCGAACTACTACCTCCCACAAGCCTGCGATCCTTTATTAAACTTGCTCGCTGTGCCATGTTTCCCCAGGAGATAAACGAGGTTCAAACGTTTTTGAAACGCGACTCTACGTACTTTAAATTTAGATTGAACTACCAGTTCGTGGTGTCTTTCTGGACGCCGGGAATATTTTCGAGGTCCTCGATCTCTGAGCCCGCCTTTTCGGTACTAAATGATGAGGAATGTTATACAATGCTTTGCTATCCCCCAGTTAACCTTGTAACGGATCTGTAAACGTTCCCGGAAACACGTGTGAAGGCAAAGGCATGAAAGCAAAGAACCGGGTTCTTTCATAATACAATGCACATCAGTAATGCAACAACAACACCAGTGCAACCCCCAGTTGCTCAGGTCACTGGTCATCATCCTTTCATCAACTGTCACCAGAAAATGACGTTTCCCTTTGCTGCCCCTAATACCACCACCTGAACCCCAAGCAAGCTTCCAAACACCACGTCCAAACACCGAAGAGCCGCGTAACGATAGTCAAATCTTGATCACCTTCTTGGTTTAACCAGCCAGTGCTCTGCGTCCACCTCTGGCGGCAGACTACACCTAGCATCCGATGAACGCGTGACAGTGCTATTTCCCGGTGCACGAAAAGAATGGCCCCGATTTCTGAATCACGCCGCACCTTGGCAACTCGCAGAGCTTCGATGGTGCTTCGGCACAGGGGTAAACTATCACACCATGATGGTTCTCACGCGCAGACGGAGGAGACTCGCGGTACGCACTTCGCCGCGTTTATTTCCGTCAACGGAAACGTGACACCCGGTCAGAAAGCTCGCCATCCACGCGACCGCCGTTCTCATTCAAGAGTCGCCGGCGGACTGCGAGCCTGCGACGAGGTGGGAGCGGTAGAGCCGGCGCGCGAGACGGGCGAGGGTACACGAGGCGGCGAGGCAGCAAAAGGGAGGAAGAGTGAGAGTGGGATAGACGAGGGAGTGGAAGGAGGCTCGATTGAACGTGGACGGGAAGGCAGCGGCAGCGCGGGAGGAGCGGAGCAGGAAGGGGGAGGGGGTGTACTGGATGAAGAGGGCCTCTCTGATGGCCCCGTGAGCCAGAGGGAAAGAGGGAAAAGAGACAGGGTGAGTAGTGATGGGCATTCGATTCCCTGTGTCGCGAGTTTTCGAGCAATTTGGTGGCGCAGACGTTCCGGTCGCTACAAATTTAAGGTGACCGAATACTTGATTCGTCTAGATGTATCTGGGATTATTTCTGGCATGGATGGGGTACGCCAGGTGAAGTTACTTGAGGCCATGTGGTTCAACAAAATGTCTGAACAAGTATTCCTTGTGTAAATATATCTTTTCCCAGTTGTGGTAGTTTCTGAAAATCCTACATTCCTGGTGACTCGAGTTCATCATTAACCAGGAATATATAGGGAAGAAAGGGACGAAAGGATGTGGTACATAAGCTACAGGGACCAGAAGAGGAGGAACAGAATTTGGGAACGGATAGAGGGACATCGTAGATGCACACATTTTTAGATGCCCTCTTCCCTCTCGTGGTCCTGCTTACTTGAATTCTATTCTTCACCAACCCCCACCCGACTCTTTCCTGCACTTCTACTCGCGCGCACACGTCTGACCCTTCTATCTCGCTCTTTAGTACTTTGGCCATTCTGTGTTCGTTGCGCTTATCTAGACTGTACTAGCATAAAGATGAAGGTTCGCCGATGCTGCGTGACAATTGTGCTGCTAACACATGCGTAGAATTAATGAAATAACTCTTCCCAAAGCAAACAGACCCAGCGCACTCAAAGTGCGCTATTCTTCTCCCCAGGATCCCCCGAAACTCTACCCGACGCCGGGAAGACACCCCACACTAGGTCGATTGGGATAGAAGCTTTTAGGGAGTATCGTGGAACCAGACGCATAAGACGTTTGTGTGAGGTTTCGTCGCCACGCACACCAAAGCCCTTCAAAGACAAGGACGCCACGGTGAACCGCAAGCTTCGAATTTTCCATCGTGGGGTTGGCTGAAAAGCTCGGCTAAGATTAGGTCAGCCAGCAATTTCCGCGCCACTCTTTCAAACAGCAGCGTCTGTGACGCCCAGGGCAATATCAGATTTTTGAGGTTCTAGACCAAGGAAGATTTTAGCATTAAATAGATGGAACTAGCACGATGAGATATCCACCTTTAGAGGAACAAGCGAACTTCCATCCTCAGCACTTCGGCAAGAATGTCCCCGGTCCTGCGTGTAAGCTTTATGCAAACCTATCCCCGGATTCAGCGATACGCGTACATGGCACGTCGAAGGGAGCATCGAAACAGAGGACAGCCAACGATTATGCAGGCATCGTCCACGTCGATCCGTCGATATAAAACCGCGTCCACTTTATCCCGACGGTGTCGTCACGTACGTGACGCTCGGACAAAAAGTCGCACGCCGAAGCCGGCAGCTCCGTTAGACCGGAAGTGCCGGACATCGGGTGAAATACGATTGCACGTCGTCGAATGTATGGCGGCCCGGGGACGGAGGAATGAGTTGGGGCGAAGAAAATCGGTGGCGCAACGGGGTGGAATAGTGGCAGTGTACAAATTCGTGACGATACTGGTCATGTTTTCCTAATGATTTCTACTGAAGGATGAAAATATCAAGTTCATAGGTCCATGAAGATCGTAGCTAGCGCACTGTGGTGAAAAGAGAGCAGCTAGGAAAGAAGGAGGCAAAGGTCATCCCTATGAATATTCCGGCAGATGCATAATTCCCCCTCTTCACATTGTTTACAGAGGTCTCACGGATGTTTCTAGATGTTATTTACATCGACCAATGAATACCAATGAATGTGTACTATATACTCCGCACGGGCGACTTTAAATCCTGGTGCAGCATCACAGATCTCAAGGAGGGGGAGCAAATGTTGTTGGTAGAGAGAGGATTCATTAAACATGTAGTACGAGCAAACCAATTCGTCTTTTTGAAAATTATACTAAAATACTGTACAGTAAATATTCGTTATATGCTCGCTAGAAATATTCATTATACTATCGTCGCCTCACACCACCAACTGGGGAGATCTACCTCGGAACCAGCTAAGCGTGAAAGCCGACACGGGTCAAAAGAAGCTAAACCTGTGATAAGACACAAGCGAGCGTGTCGGCGCGACTTGGCATTTAAAGACCACAGCCTTAATGACAAATTAAATGTTTAAATTTTCGGTTTTATTTTTATAAAAATATTTTTAATGAGGTTTTTCTGGTGAAAAAAAACCAAACGCGGTGTGATTTAGATCATAATGAGTCATTTTTATATTCGACAGTCGTTCATTCTTTCTAATTCGCTCTCTCTTTCTCACTCGCTCTTTCTTTCTCACTCGCTGTCCGTTTCTTCGACTGCCGCTTGTTGTGGTTGGCAAAACATACAAGCGAGCCCGATGCTCGCGTGTATCGCTTGAATAAACAAACCAACTCGGGCTAAAATTCGTGGCCTCCTACACGTTATATGTTCTTGCCCGATTCCGAGTGGTGAAGCTGTAACAAATATTTACTGTATTCCCACTCTATAGGCGCAAAGATGGCATTTGTAGCTGAGCTTACAGAGGATTGTTAGCTGACTCAACGACCCGATCATCAGCTTTTCCGCTTTTATATGTGCGTAAGGAATTCAGTTGCAAATCCGTCTTAGTGAATAATATCGTTTCAAATACTGCAGCAACTCCGACAATCCCAGCGAAATGTCTGATGTAACCACACGAGTGGAACGATAGACAGTAAAACAATACGAATTGTTTTGTGGGCGTATCGCATTTACCCGGCTTTGTGAGAATACGAGCCAGGGACGATATCTTCCCTCAGCCACTTCACGGATGAATTTCGACGTCGATATTCCACGGCTGACCATACCACCCGGTGTGGCTGCGAGTGCAAACAAACCCAGTCCATCGAATATCGGGGGTAACATTGTTTCACACGGCGGCGAAAGCCCGCGAGGAGAGTCGCGAGCGACGGTGTGACAATGTTTTGCAATTCATGCTCGTAGACGTGCATGTAGATCGAGTAAGCATTGAAATTTCAGACGAAGACCAATGTACCTTCGGCACAGGTGAGTCCATTGGAAAAACATGTGCTCGATGAGAATCCGCCAGGGACCATTATGAAATGAGCGTACGCTTTCGGTCCTGAAGCGCGAGGAATAATTGATTGAATACGTTAACGTTTACACGATCAATCACACGGCTACATGTAGTTTATATAAGTTGATGCGCGGCAACTTAGGAAGCACAAGTTCAGACACTAGGGATGTACACTGTCTGAATGTCTTCGTCTACGTTACAATTGATCGGTCTCTCGCCTATTCCAGCTAGCTGAACTCCCTACGCGAGGTGCAGGAAATCCTAGCCAAGGGGGAGGATTGATTCACGTGCGTTCGATGATCCCCCGAACACAGCAGACCGCCGCAGAGGTGAATAGCGGTGGTAGGAGCTGCGGCTCCTTTTCGTTTTCAAGCTACTTCTGCGCTGTGTGTGCACACTAGAGGGCCGAATAATAAGCAGCGGAGTAGCGAAAGCCTGGGCCGTAATATTACGTTGGATCGTGGCAGCAGATACTGCGCTGGTTCCCCGTCTGGCAAGTTCCTTTGCCCAGCCGGGTCGTCTCGCCCGGAGGGCGGCTTATCGTGGCCGACTACAACCGCTGTTCGAAATTTCCTGGAACGCCTACGACTCGACGCGAGAGTTCAGTATTCGCGGGAAAGCGAGGAGAAGTTTGCCGGAAACGTGGCAGGCACAAAGCTCGCTTTTGGCCGATGTGCGATTGAGCGGCGGCGTGCCGGCCCGCTTCTCCCAAACACGCGACGACGATACCGCTGGGGTTTAATTCCGATCCGGTACCACTCAAACGTCTTTCCCTGTCCATAGCTCGTGGGGAATTGGATACAGGACATGTTACTCGACGTGCGGAGGCTCAAGACCTACCGGGATGAAGTATAGTAAACGAAAGGAAGTGGATCTTGAAGCGCCGTGGCTTATTGTTTAGTCTAATCAGTTGACCTATTGGTAAGGTATCGTCTGCGAAAGAGAGGTTTTTAGGTGTGCCCCTCCGCTTTGGTTTTTGTAAATGTTTTAGAGGACCGAAAAATGTGAAATAGGTGTCTTTTTATTTTGGCGCGTTTTCATATTTAGGGGGTGAACATGTTGAGTACCGCTTGTGTAGACTAATGTTCATCAGCCCCGACGCAGTAGCCTGAATTTGAAATTATTACGCGAGAGTTGCCGGCTCTACGTTGCACATAAACTGTTCAGAATAAGTTGGAAGTCACATAGTCAGGTAATTTAATTGATCAATAAAGTACTCTGCCAATAAAAAATTGTTCCCTGCCGAATATAATTAAAAGACGCTCCTTTGGAATACATAATTAATAGCTTTCTATCAGCGGTTCCGGTGCAATCAATTTCAATACCTAATCGAACAACTTAAAACTTACATCAATTTTCCCCGGAACGATCTGTACAACTTATAAACGGAAGTTCGTTACTTGGTGCATGAATAAAACCGATAACGAGCGGCCGCTTAACCTTACGTAATGCAATTCAAGTAGGATCTTCGTGATTATCATAAATTAGAGCAGTAACTTTGTCAAACACAGCATAGTTCGCGTTGCTTGAGCAAAAAGTGTGCATGCTGTGGAATTAATAGGAGAAATTTGCCACGAAGACGGCGAACGATGTCAAAGGCTTGCTGCATTAATTAAACTTAACGCTTCCGAAGAACTTATAGTTAAAACGTAATTTCCTGGCCATTATTATTCAACGAAATTCACATTCCCACTAAATCATCTGAATTGTCATTAAAACTTCATACTCCGAATACTCCGTGTCGCAATTACCACTCGTTTTGATCAAAGCAAAGAGTTTTCTGCCTCATCATAACCCGCGTTTAATGACTCGCCAGGGCGACGCTTCCACCGGAAATGGTTACGAAACGCGGCCCAATCTCAACATTATAATATCGAAATAACGCGTCGCCTGGTGATATCTCGCAGTCCGTCATGCAAACAGCTTATTAATATTTATGCGAAACGCTTATTAATACGTTTCGGACAAACAGGTTGTTCCGTTCGTGCAGCAATCTCAGAAGCTCATAATGCTATAAAGTTAGAGCGCCTCTGTAAATATTCACGAGACTAAGCTGCACGTGTGTGCATGCGCGTTTGGCCTCGTTCGCCACGCGTCTCGTTTATAGGTGCGCAGCCCCGCCGTTAAAGTGTTAATTATCCCTGGCGCTCAAATATCGCGGAAGTTCCAAAGCAACGCGCCGCACCTAGTGAATTACAATATCCATACTATCAAATGAATTCGCTATGACAATTTTGCGCGATGCCGCGGCACTGCGTTGCTGGGTTTATAGTTTCATATCCTGCGAAGATAGCGAGTTCACAAGTGTCTTGAGAAACAAAAAGAAATCTCGAGCCCTCCGGGGGAGAGTGTGCGGTGTCGTTGCCAGGAGGGCCCGTTACAAACAAAAAGTAGGTACCTAGACATTCGAGAACTCCCCTAGTTCTGCCGACGTTATTTCCCGTAAATTTCTACTGTCGATTAGACCCCGTATGAACACAACACTATACGGCAGTAGACTTCTCCCGGGGAAAACTACGCGGAAGTTTAAGAAGCATAAAAATGGATGAGGAAAGTAGGAGGATGGTGGACGTCTTGCGATCGACCCAGATGAGAGGCAAAGGCTTTGTTCTTGAGTATTTCAGGGAACGTGCTGAGCTGGATGGCCAAAGGATCGAAAATAAAAATTCTCTATGAAGATAGTGGACCTGTACAGGAGCAGAAGCGATGCCCGAGCGGTGGTGGCGGTGAAATACGTTTAAAATATGAGGACCGCTTCGGGAGAAACCACAACAAACACTTGATCATGAAAAATTAGGGATATATTCAAATTCCAGTCAGGAATAAGAAGTTAGAATCGCGTAGAAACTGGAAGCAATCGTCCGTAAGCGTTCCTAATTTCGAAGAAGGGGTAGCAGATGAAACAAATCGATCGTAAATCAAGCTCATACATTTAGGCATATTCGACGCTCCATCGAGTCGCCATTTATCAGCTCGCACGCGAAAGACAGATCCACATTATTACCCGTTACCGATCAGACACAATGCCTGGCAGACAATGACGCATAATGCAACGCCGTCCTCCCTTTTCAGCCCTCTATGAAGAGGTCTGTCTCCCTTCGTTTCGGCCACGGCGGGGTAGTTGTCGCGACCGCAAACAATGAACTCGATGGGTGCTACGCACGCGAGGTTAAGCGGTCTGGTATAATGGCGTATTGTTAAAATCAGTTAATTTATGCTAAACTGTTGACGAGCAACTTCAGGAATGCTGCATTTCTTGTTTGTTGCATGAAAGTAACGAACGAGCTCATAATTAATTGTTGTTGCACTGGGAATCTATTTTCTAATGATAGGGAGAAACAGTATTCAGCGTTTAAAAGCCCAATTACCGGGTCCACTGCTGAGCATATAGTGAGGGTGAAATGAGCATGTAGCGAGAGTGAAATAATAATAATAATAATTCTTTATTGCACAGTAGACGTTACGAAAAAAAACCATATAAGAAGACAAGAAGGGGAAAAATAGTTAAAAAATTATATAGTACATGTAAAAGTAGAAGAGTGCAGAAGGCAAGGTACAGTTGTCTGCTGTTGTTAACCCAGACCACTTAAAACTAGTTAAACCTACTTAAAACTACTTGAAACTACTTAAAACTATTTGAAACTACTTGAAACTACTTGAAACTACTTGAAACTACTTGAAACTACTTGAAACTACTGGAAACTACTTGAAACTACTGGAAACTACTTGAAACTACTTGAAACTACTTAAGTCTACCTAAAACTACTTAAAACTAACACTAACAGTGTATACGGAAAATATATGTATGTTCCCAGAGAATATCTCTTATATTTCTCCAGTTCGCATAATCCAAACCATCGTCACTTTTTACGCAAATTGAGGCGCAATTATATTCGCGCGAAAGATGCTCGAGCAATGAGACCAATTACCTTACTATTGCTCGGCCCTTCTAAGCGGCGACCTATTCGCAGCCAGTCTCTTGGATAACGATGTATAATCGTTAATGGACTTCGATTATCGATTCCGCGGCCTCGTAGCACGGAGACGGTCGACAATGAGCGTAGCATGGGAATAGGAAACAAGCAGTATAATCTTGTCAAGCAACGTTTGCGTTACGATTGTTCCAACGATGCATTCTTAAACGGTTCAATGAAACGTTATCGGATTTCGGTAAGCGGTTTGCTAACGGTTTAACCGAGAGCTATTATTGTTCAATTGATAATTGGGCGATGATCAGAAATGGAACCTCGGCGAAGATCTTCGCGCATTAACAGTGGAGAATGTGAATCATGCTACATTGTAAATTATCGCTACAAAAGGTACTTTCAGTGATCATGATAAACGGGGCAACCAAGAACCTCGGATCTTCAGTCTGACGATTTTTCAGAATCCCGTGTAGAATCGTGTTTTGACGCAATTCCCTGCGATTTACAAGGCACGGAGACCAGTCGGTTGATCGGTGCGCGGATCGGCTTGATGCCGACAGAACGCCTAAACGACGACTGGCCGTTACAGGACCACGCTCCAAGCTCGCCCATCCGCTTTTCGTTCGACCATGCGTGATCGTATGTGGACCTCGGTCAAACGGTCGCTTTGTAAACCTGTATTTCGCTCTGTACAACCGTCGGTTGACATGGTTCCGGTGGCTTCTGCCATGGTTACGCGTTTCCGTTCCGCGCTGCGTCCGGGAATCGACGCGCCGTGCTGTGTCGGGCACTAGGGAGCACTGTGCCGCAGGCGGGGATGGAAAGAAACGCCGTTTCTAGGCTAGCAAATGCTGGGAGACTGTATTTCAAAAATTAAAAGCTGCGCCACTTTTCACTAAGGATCTATTTCGGAGTCCTGGCGGGCCACAAAGCGGACCGTAAAAGCCGGGCTCATTTGGATTTTTTACTTCCTGGGGGTAGTAAGCTATTCTCACGAGATTAACGGAAGCATTAGTTAGAAATATCATGATATATATAAAGAATATTCTGTGTACACGTAAGCAAAATTCGTGTACACCATTCGAAGCACACTGTCCACGTTTCCGGGTTATAGATCACAACCCTAATTTCGGCCGACAAAGGCGCTCGAAAGCTGCTCGATGCTACGTTGCAATATTTCCACGTTAATTTGTTGATTCTCTAGCCGTCGCAGAGATTTATAATGAAAGTTTATTGGCGGTGCGCGCGAACTGCCACGTGGACAAAGTGCACCTTTCGTCCGTCATGGAGCAAATTTTTCACTCCTTCGCATTGCCATAACTCTTCTTGTCGTTCGGCTCTTTCTCTGTGCAAAAGCTGCGCATTTTGGGACACAGCTCGGGAAAAAAATTCTAGAGCAGCTAAAATACCCTTTCACACGGGATCTCCCATAATTGCGTGTTTGTCCGTGCCTCTTTGTCTTCCCCGCGTAAACGGAATTACAATGCAGGGTGTATTTGTAATTCCCAGCTGACACGCAATCAGAGGCACCGTTCGACGACCCTCATCAACCGCAACTAACCGATCAAATCATTTCTTCGTTAGACTAAACAGATGCATGCGCACCTATCAATTGTACGCGTTATGCAATCGAAATTAAACGTTTAATGAGATCTAATTGTTGCTGGTGTGCGCACGGCGTATGCGCAGCATCTGTATCGAATATCTCGCGTTTGAGGGATCTGACTCATAAGCCTCTACTCCTGTGTACCACGTCGGGATTAATCGCGCAAAAGAATCCGCCAGCACCGTAGGAACACGGACGCCGGAGCTGAAAGTAAATCAAACGTAGCCGCGGAATTCCGTAGCGTCATTGTTCGACTCCATTGTAATCGATATCGAATCCGTTTGGACACGCTGCGCTACAGTAACGACGTAACGAACGAAAGAGAGTCTATCCTGGAATAGATAGAGTTCGGACAGGCTTTGGTCAGACCAATTTTATTCTAGAGGTGTCCCTATTCCCTTTTTCGTGCAATTGCTGGTATCCCCGTACTCCATTCGTTTGTTTGGAATGGTCGGTGGGTTAGTGTGATTGGAAATACTAAGATTTTAAAAGCCCACCACTGTGGCTTACATATTCAACATACACTATGTAATATTTAGACAGTGGTATATAATACTTCATTGATTCTGAAGAGAACTGTGTACTCCATCCTCATTTGGGAACTGCACGGTTTAACAGCCCCAAAAGTAATTGATTTTTACGAATTTTTTTTGAAAAAACTATTGCTAATATTGGATTCAACACTTTTGGGATATAAGGAGGCATCTTTAAACTTGCAAAAAATATTTTTCTGTGGTAAAATATATTTTAAATTCTGGAATCTTGTTAACCTCTTCGACGATATAGTCACGTGACGTATAAGTCACCTGATTGCAAAAAGAAGAAAACTTTCTTAAAGTTAGATAGTTTACGCTGGGACTGAATATAAAATTTTAATTTTAGTTTTTATTTATAATACTTTTTTCATCGATATAAAGTAAATTTATCGAAGGGAAAAAAGTTACTTTTTTTTTCAAACACTAACTTTTTCAATTTTTCCTTTTTCTTTCTTTAAATTAGGGTCAATCCCAGCGTAAACTCTTTAACTTTAAATAACTTTTCTCATTATTGCAATCGGATGACTGTGATAGATGCTACACGTATCATCAGTTACATCGTTGAAGAGGTTGACAAGACCTCGCAATAATTAATAAACAATAAGAAGCATCGCCATAAACAAATATTTTCTGCAATTTTAAGATGCCTCCTCATATCCCAAAAGAGTTTAATCCAACATTAACAATAGTTTTTTCCAAAAAAATTCGTAAATATCAGTTACTTTTGGGGGCTGTTACACGAGAACGCCCCCATCACCGTAGTAGCTCAAGTGTACATTTCTTTATTCGTACTTCTGATCGATTCTACCAATGGGACGTGCAACATCCTTTGATGTGATAGACGACCGCGTCCTCCAGCTACAGGAATTGGATTCCGATCGAGCGGTCGACAAACACCGGGAACCCTGTTCCTCTACGATAACTCCCTAATTAAAGATACCACTCGATCGCGCGCGAACAATTTAAAATCGATCGTAAGATGAGGCCAGCATGGAACGAGGATAAGGGTCGGCCTATTATCCGAGTGGAACGCCGGAAAATCGAGGAGTTGGCTTTCGTCGGTTCCCTTCCTAATAACTCTTTAGCCGGGTACCATTAGTGGTTAGCCCCAGCCGCCTCGTACGCCGAGCACGTCTGGAAATGCTTCATAAAGTGTTGCCCTCTCTTACCCCTTTGCCGGCCCCTCTCGCTCGCACTCTCCCTGTCCTTACCTTTCCCTCAGTCACTCAGTTAGTCGCTCGTTTACACTACCTCTCAAAAGTTTAGGTAGGCCCGTTAATGAGAAAGAAACTTTGATCCTTACGTTGCCTAGGTGAGACCGATAGCGTCCAAGAAATAATTCTGCAGCGGTAAACTTTGCAACAGAATACAGAATGGAACGCCTACCTGAGCAATAGTTCAACGTTTCATGCAAATTCAATATTGCAACCTGAAACACAAGTATTCGAACTTCTGATCAACAGTGTGTAGCAATCACCTGTTTTCGCTGACCTTTTTCGCATTCCTTGTATCTCTCACTTTTCCCTATTCCTCCCGGAGAGCGAAAACTCTGTGCATCCTACTACGATGGTAAAGGTGAACCTTTACCATTTCAACGATCGTAAAGGTGAACGTAGGCGTGACAGGGGTTGCCGCTCTAACTGAGGCGAGGGATTGCAACGCAACTGGAGGAAGAACGGTTAGCAGCCTACTGAAGTGGCCCATACTAACCGCCTTGCGCTAGGGGCAGAGGGCCACTCGTCGAAATAACGAGAAAATAATTATGAGAGAACGTGTGTCGACTTTACGACATTGCCCTCCTTGCTTTAGCCTCCAAAGCAAGATGCTGACATAGGACAATCCCCCTTTGATTAAGGCACTTGGCATTTGGCTAAAGAAATCGGCAGAAGTGTCAGAAGCTCAAATGCCAATTAGTCAGTGTGCGAAGGCACTTAAGAGTCCATTCTACTTTGCACAAACATTGCGACTTAAATTCATACATTTATAATTATGTTTTGGAAGTATGAAAAATACAGTTCTGTAGAGCAAGGAATAATAAACATTTAACCAAAAAAATTCTAAAATCCGTACAGTAGTTCTTGAAAAAAAAAAATCTTAAAAGACTACTACTCAACTACTTGTATGAGTACTCGAGTGGTCAGGTATCCAGCTACTCAAAGTAGCGATACCGAATCAGAACTCGTTCGACACTTCAAGGGATATCTATATCTTTGAATATTCTTCCTAGTCAGAAAGCAGAATAGCTTCAACATTTCTCGCGCGCCACTTAATTCACATTTTACTTTAATTCGCTGTTCTTGCGGGCTGAATGCCGAGGCCGCGTATGAATTATAATCACATCGGGGTAGAGAGAAAGCATAGGAGGGTACTTAATAATAATTACAGTGGAAATTATGACAATCCGAGCTGTAATACCGTAAATAAGAGGTCAGAGGTGTGAGGCCCATTTTTACTCCCGTCCTACACAGTCTCCTTCAGAAGCTACTATCTTCCCCGTCTCCTGTTTTCTTTTTTCCACGGCATTCTTTCGTTTTCTCTGTAAATCCTCCCTTTCCTCGGTTTTAATTGTGATTTACGACAGACGCGTGCCTGCTTGTAAAATCTTCTGTGTAAACCTGTTTCCTGGGGGCGAATGGTGCAGTTATTCACGATACAGACGAAAAGGAACTTCAACCCATTAAATAATTAAGACTTCACCGAGAAAATATGCCCAATTTACCAAGATTCAATGCATCTGAATTATACAGCATCACTTATCGCCCGAGTTCTTGCGTCTCTTTCATATGGAACATGTTTCCATCAGCCCGATTCAGGGTAGATACTAATTTGCAAAGAAAAGAAGGAAAGGAAAGAAGATAAATTTGCAGGAGAGACTCGTCGGTAGGGCCCGATGACATTTTTCATCCCCACCAGTTCCTCGACCAGCTTGAATCCCTCTTTCTGTCTCATTTCGCAAAACCTCATTCCCCTCCCGGCTCTTCTTTCTCTCCATTCTGCCCGCGCGGTACAAATACAGTAACCGCAGGATTTATCTGCGTTATTAAAAAGCCGCGAAGAGTAGCTGGCCTAATGTTCCCGATTTGCGCCAGCCGTCCTACAAAGCATCCTCCCCTCGATTTATCGGGTCCCCTATCGATCGCAGTTTGTAAATTTATCGCTTTCGTGATTGCGCGACACAGCAGACCCCATTCTCTTTGTCCGGTACCCTCGCGTTTTCTGCCCGACTTAGGCTGCGCCTCATGGACCGAGGGAAAAATAATGACCCTGTGAATTCGGGGGTGAGATTCTTCAGACCACCTTTGGAAATCCAGCGCTCCCTGTTCCTAAAACGAAGCCCCAGAGACGAAGAGCTTACACGGAGTAAGCATTAATCCTTCCGGAGCCTCTGATTCCATTCTGGCCGGCTCGCTGTCGGGTTGGCTTGGTCGGCTGCTTGACAATTGCGAAAATAACGTGTGCTGGATGTCACGCCTCGATATTTTCACTCCATTACCCTTGTCGCGTCGATACACAGTGGAAAAAGCTACTTAGAAGAGTTGTTTCGCGTCTCATCCTCGTAGCCTCACTTGTCTGAATAGTCTGTTTCTACTTGCGCAGCTAAGCAGACCAATTACTCAGGTTCCGAGCGTGTGTAGTTGCACTTCTACTTCCGTCAAGTCACTGGCCTCATTTGTTAATTATTCTCTTTCTGCTTACTCGAGAATTTCGCTTCGAGTTGCCCAATTATCGTGTTTTCACTGTTTCGATTAGAATGCTCCTACTCAACTGTCTTGCAGGAGTGTTCTGGATATTCCGTCTGAATTGTGTCTCTTAACAAACTAGTGTACTGAGTCAGTTTCTGTTTGTTTTCTGTTTCCAACATCTACTTTGCATCTCGTTTAATTAACGCACCTTCGCATGTTCATCAGCACCTTGGCTACATCCCTATAGTCTTCTGCTCCTTCACTTCGTTTCTAGTTGTTTGACTACTCCGTATCTCGCAGCGCTTCACTGGCTCCGCGTCTGACTAGCCATCCCTCAATTCCACTTACACTAAGTTTCGCAGATGACGCTGGTTCTCAATGATATCCAGGCCGGTTTTCTTGATCAATACTAACGAAACTCTTGCCCTGCATACCCAGTAACATTCTATCTCCAGTCTAGTCCCGCTTCTGAGACCACAAGGCAAAGCATTTCTGAGTTTTCATCGTCCTCCAACTTCCAGCTTCCTTATCCTCCGACTATTAGTTCCCAACTAATTTAAACTTGTCTCGCCTAACCCTGACCGGGTCGCTCGGGTCACTTTGGGTCAATACAGGTCCGCCAGCCTCCGCACTACTTCTTATTCTTATCGGATTGAGGGGACGGGTGCCTTCAATATTCCACGGAAACGTCGTAACCACTGACAGCCTGGTCAATATTCAAAGGAACGTGATCGCCGGTGCAGGAAATTTCATCGTCCCTCCCGAAAGAAAAATTGCGGACAAGTGTTATCGAGCTGCCGCGGGCTACTGGCTCCCCCGCGTTCGTTCCTCTCTATTTACGAGCTCCGATTTGGCAGGGCGACGCGGAAGCCTGGCCGGGGATTTCGAAAGTTTCGCGTTACTTTACGACCGGTCCAGGGAATGGAAAAACCGGCCAGCCCGGAAATCGTCCGCGCGGACGTGAGCCCGCCGCGGCGTCCAGGGAAGGTGTCGAGCGCCCCGGACTGAAACAGGTGTACGTCCCTCTCGCCGAAATATTCCCGCGAATTTATGCTTCCTCCCGGGTGGTATTTTCACGGCTCGTTGGCTTCCCTTCTTATCTGGCCCCCGGAGGGAAATCGGTAAAGCGGGGAATACTCGGCGATCGCGCGCCGGAAGATATTGGCCCTCGCTTTCATGCCAAAGATGAGGAGAAGGCGCAGCTATTTTTGCGGAAACGCGGCGCGCGTCCGGGATGCGTGCGGAGGCACGAAAAAATTCGCGAGCGGTTAGGCAACGAGTTATCGATAGGTGTTCCAGGCATTTCTGGGCACATCGAGCGAAATGGTAACGTTATTACGGCCCATCGAGTTCCCGAGTCTGCTTACTCGCTGAATAACGCTTTTTTTTTTACCATTTCGAGGCTCAGATGTGCCAAGAGCCGTAGCGAGCAAAAAGGCCAAGATAAATCAACGCGATCTCGGCCACGAGCGTTCAATATGGAGCAGTGCTTAAATTGGAAATAAGCGCTATCAACGAACTATCTACGGAGATTGAATTTATACAATGAATTGGAAACGCTCGCAGAGAAATCCCCTGAGGAACTAATACCGCGTCCACAAATCACCCACGCGGACGTATTAATTGCCGTATTAACAGTGCGCCGGGATATTTTAAGCGTTTCCTGAACTCTGCTGCGGCTGTCGCTACTCGTGTATTCGTGAATTATAATTGCGAATCCTGAGTTTCACTTGCGATACGATTTCGCATCGACGTAAATGAAATTCACGTTGCATTTTAGCCAATGACTATGACATTTAAACGTCACAGACACTGTTTTATGCATTTCGTTGGTTAATACGTGGACCATCGTTGGTAACAAATATTTATGAAACTGGAAGGCGCTCCAGAGGAGCAGTAAACGGGAATATCGAGCGCTGAAACCTTGGTTACATAAGCTTCAGTGCAATTTCATGGATTCTTCTGTAAATTCAGCTGTTTGTCGACAGAAGCAGTAATTCCAACACCAATAACCCAATTTTGAGTGCTCCATAATTTAAACATCATCTTGCCAAACAACTGCGATCAATTTCATCACTCGGTAGCGCAGCGTTTTTGATCAGCTACTAATTAAGAGCTAACACAATGAGGTAAACCATAATGCCAAAAGTAGAGTCCCCAATTTCCAGAGTTAACTAGCTTAATTACTGAAATGGTCACGCCGACCTGGCTCCACGCGTCCTCGTTCAATTAACCGGCCCATTATCGTTCGGAGGATCGATTTGTTAAACCGTGGCCGAACTTGGCCCCCGTCTTTAGTCTTCGCGTGGAACAAACGAGTCGCGCGTTTCAAAGTGACGAAGTTTAGTTGGCCCGGTCTTCCCTCTCGTTACGATGCCAAAGGCCTCGAACTGAAATCAGAGACTTTAAAGGCTGACCACTGAAATTTTATTCCCACTAAAGTCAATTAAACCGGGCAGAACAACATAAACAAGATCCCAACGACGGCAGAAGCGTTAGACTATTCGGGTGGCGTGAAAGCTTTTTCTATCTGACGTTGGCTGATAGAATTCTTGTGGAACGCGAGCTGATTTTTATGAGCGATGTCGCTCCGCCCTTTCTCGCGATATCGTGGCTCTCCGCTCGTCGAGCACCGGTTCGCTTCACTTTTTCAACGCGCCGCCCGTAAACATGCACACGTCGGGCATGGGACTGAAAGCAGCCAGCTTCGGGAAAACTGCAGGTTTTTACGGCGCTGGTACGTGACATATGAAGCCACGGAAATTTCCGGGGGCTTCGTAGTTAACGAACGCTGGCAAGGACGGAGACGCTGGTCGCTTGGCTGTCGCCGTAGATAAGCTGCAATTTCAGGGAAACTGAGAGTCTGTGATGCGATCTGCATGGAGGAAAACGGGCGCGACGTAACATTAGTTTGAAATGGGTCAACGCAGCCTTATATACATATTTACAACCTAGGCGCAGTTAATTGGTCGCCAGCTTCCCGTTCCTCGAACTCCAGGCTGGATCCTGGCATTAGCACATAAGTATGCCGCGGTTCCTCCGGTATCCAACTTCCCATTTCCTCGAATCCACCCTTTATATTCGGCAACAATTCGCCCTTCCACCTCGGGAACGTCTTCCGGCGGCCAGCTTCCAATAAACGACAGGCATCGGATGCACATTCGCAACGATTGATTTCAGAACTCGTTACCCCGTCCATTCTCGATCGAGGCGCTCTCGGTTTCCTACCCCTGCGGGGCGATTCTTCTCCTTTCCTCGTTATCGAGAGGGAAACTTATTTCGAGCCGATGGATGCCGTCCCCGAAGCGATCGGACTCCCGACGAGCAAATTTCAATTTTCGCCTGGCCGACACCGCGATAATCGTCCTCGGCGCTCGCCGACACTCGCTCGGATGTCTGGTCTATCTCTGGAGCCCGCTGAAAAGAAGAGAAGATACTGTCGTTGCCAGCCGGTCGGCCCGGCGAAATGAACTTTATCGCACAGCTGGGATCTTCATTGGGAAACGTGCGCACTGCCAGCGCGAGAAAACTTCTAGCGACGTTGACATTGCGGCCACGATTCATGGTTCCCAGCTTCCGTCGGGTTACTCGTTCTACTGCTGCACTTTCGGCCGTGCGTTTGTCATACCTTTCGCTCTATTTCTCTCCTCGTTTTTTGGCAGATGAATCGGCAGGGCTGGGCTTCGCTCGCGATTATGTAGCTTTGGGATTCCATGTCGGTGAATATTTCGCCTCGTCTATTTCCAAAAATGCCTCTGCTTTGTCCCCCACTATAGCCAATTAGTGGAAACATTTTTATTTTATTGAAAATTGCATTCTTCCACAAATTAGGTTTCGTATAGAATTTCCTTCAATTATCCTTATTTTTCAGCGAGGAGTTCAATCGATAAAGATAGAAGTTTGAACTCGTTGCCAAATAAGGCCCAATAGGAGGTCGAGGCCTGCAAGCAGCTCCCTTCTTTACCGCACCATTTTTTCCTCTCCACAGGCGAGAAATCTATGCCCCTCGCCCCCCCCCCCCCCCACCCCTACGAAACTTCTCCACTTCGAGTAAACGATCCACCGTAAAAATCTGCATGCCATCATTCCGACGATGGTTATCTCTGGGATTCGATTCGCGACTCGCTCGGCGAGAAGCACGCTGTGCAAAATTCTTTTTCTCCTTTGGATCTTCGTCCGCAGGACTCGGTATGAAGTGTCTCAGAAATGACGAGTTCCTGAAGATGGTGGGACGATAGTTTTACCTCAAACAATCGCCCACACCTCAGGAGTGATTCCTCGAGTCACACACGACTCATTAATTGCGATAGAAACTTATAAATACCAAAAATAATTAAGAAGTTCGTTTATTACTATCTACTTGGAAAAAAGTATGGAACATGAATTTGCAAAGGAATTAATACTAATTTGTTTAATATTTATATCACCCAGTATTTTCTGACAACCTCGCGTGCAAGTATCACATTTTGTTTCTTCTATTTATATTCTTTATTACATAGTAAACGAAATTCGTAATTATTTTTGGTGTTTTTACTTTAAAATGGACCAATTTAACATTCCGATGCGTTTCGTGTGTGTAAAGTTGCATTTTATATATAAAAAATATTAGCATTTCTCGTTAGTTTCGTATCTTTGCGTTTGGCTGCAAAGTTAATGCCAGGGGTTGTACTCTTGCTTCGGACTTTTGTGGATAATCCTGCCCATGGAGGCCACGTTGTTGACCCTGGATGAATCCACTGAAATACACTGTTTCGGTATGGGTTTCTGATGCACCACTGTATACACAGCAGAATTTCCCGACGTCACAAAGGCGCAATCCATGGCGACAAGTTAATATCGCTATAATTCCACTTTACGGGGGACTGCAGTCGTGCAACGGGAAAATTATTGACGCGTCCGGGGGGTTGGGCAGAGGTGGTACGGGCGCGCGGGCAGCATCGACGCAGAAGCCGGCAACCCCGAATGTTTAAACGGCGCGCTTCGACAGCGTATTTCCGTGCGATGATCTATGAAGTTGCAAGTTACCAACAAACCGCTTATCTGATCGAACGTTTCGACGGTGGATCCAGTTCAATACGCACCGCCGTTCCCTAAATCCGCGGAGGAAGCGCAGTGGCATTATTGAATGGCTGGCAAACTTGCGAAATCTCTGCACACAATTTTGCCATTAATAATATTTCCATTTCCAATAAAGTGTGCTCCATCTCGGCCGATCTACGAATGTGGTCAACGCGTTTCGCTTGGTTAAACAATCCGACCCATCAGACTTTAATAAACCTTTGGAGCTCTGTCCAAACGCGATACACTTTTCACGATAATCTTAAACTCCAAACATCTGGAACTTTGCAAGCCGATAGTTCCCGGAAGTTCCACTGTACCCATGCCGAACACTTGTCCCTCTTTTCAAACAAACTACCTCCAAGAACATGCTTAGACTTCCAGCAAAGCAACTGCCATCCGAATGATAATCGACAATTCCAAAGGAAACACCGTGTACCCTGCTCCAACGCCATTCCATCGAATATCCATTGCTTGGCCAGGCGCGGGTTGGCACAGCAATAGTAACCGTAATCGTAGCAATAATTTCGCCGGAATGCCGGGCCAGCAACTCGAAACTTTTAATTGGAACTTGTCATATGCTGGGACTATACATCGCTACGGAACGCGCGGACAACATTCGAGGGGTTTACGAGCGACCAGCCAGGCGAAGGACAGTAAAGAGGGTTTGCGGGACACGTATGCTCTATTCCGTGATGAATTGTCCCCCATTAGCGACGAAATATCCGAGGAAATATATTGGCTTCCCTGATAAAGAGGGACAAGGTGCGTCCACGAGTGTAGTTTTGAAGAGCGGCTCGGGAAATGTATGCCACGAGTCGATGGGGGGAGAGGGAGGGGGAGGGGGAGGGTCTTTTAAAACCAGCCGGAAATAAATTAGATGGATTTTACGAGCGCGTGAAATAAAAGAGGGAAACTTGTCGCTGCGAATTATTTTTACAGGTGTGTGCGCCTGCATATTATTTACAGCCTCCATTTCGACGAATAGGGAGATCCAATGCGACATGGCTCTACTTGATCTTCAGTGGTGCCATCCACTCGTCCCGGATTCACTTGAATTTTGCTGTTTCCGTTAATGGTGGGTATCATTTTTTTTTTTTGCTGTATCGCTTCACACAGTGCTCCAACTTACTCCTACATTATTACATCGCTGCACTGTGCTTATCCCATGGTCGTTTTTGCACGCTTCATACATGCGACACGAATGTTTGTACAAATTGTACAGTTTTACGAATGTCCCACACATTTCTAACGCTGTTACAATTACGGACGAGAAATGAATGGTAGGAATTGTTTGATGGGTTTACTATTACGGGAAATGGACGATCTCTTTTTCAACTTATGATTACAATATTTCTCCTTTTTCTACGCGATAGTAATAAATATTGTGTGAAAGGAAAAGTCTGTGCTTGCTTCCATCTCCCTGTAACTAATTCGCCAAAAATACTTGACTTTCGAGCGATCTGACTTACAAGGGAACATCCCGAACCTGGAAATTTGAAAAATTCTGAAACTTTTCCTCCTGATTACAACGCAATGTTTGTTTGCTGCCCAAATTCACTCTAAGGGGGTGTAATTGACCCCTCAAAAAGCGGTTATTTTCCGATTGGTAAAAAATAATTTTTTACCAAATGATAGATCTGATTAAAAGAAGTAACTTTTGTCTAGAAACTTTTTTCTGTCTCTTACAGTTCGCAAGTTACAACACAAAAATCGGAAAATAGCCGTATTTTACGGGGTTAATTTCACCCCCTTCGAGTGAATTTGGCAGCAAAGAAAAATTGCGTTGTAATCGGGAGGAAAGCCTCTACGTATTCATAAAGCTTTACAATTTTTTGAATTTCCGGGTTCGGGATCTTCCCTTGTTGGTCCCGTTAAAAGTATTCGGAACCAATTGCTCGGTAACTTTACCAGCGTAACAGTACTACCGGGCGCTGTCAACACGGCTAACGCTACAAAAAGGAAACAAAATACTTGCTCTCGTCGGGTTTCTCTGAGCTCCATTTATGCAGGGATCGTGCAAGAAAGTCCTTCACACGGAACACGACCTCTTCCATTCGCTTCTTCGTTGCGTGACGTAAACATAGATCTGCCTCCCATATCGTTCCAAGTATACCATGGATATTTTCCATTGGGCACAGTCGGGATTTGTGCTGGCGATAAAATGCCCGAGCTCTTTGTTAATCCTACCTGTAGCTCGGGGATTGCCCCAGGTTTTGTTAATCCGTCAGAGTCTCGAAATATTTCGAAAGCGAGCTGTCTGGAACACCGGTCTGCGTCACGTCTCGATTGATTTCCCGCACAGAAGAGTCGCTGCCACGGCCGTTTGTGCTTGCAGCCACGTTAACTCGAGCCAGACTAATTAAACTGCTCTTCAGCGTTGCGATCGATTTTAATCACGATCCTTATTCGATCAGCCCGGACGCCCTAAGCATTTAGCCCGACGACAAGCATTTTTCCGGCCTGCTCGCCACACTAATTGACTAGACGACATCTGTCGCCCGTCCTTTGTCTTATCCTCTTACCGCGTCGCTCGTCCCCGCCCTCGCGCTTCGCCACACGACCCAGCCTCCCACACCTCTGTCTGCATCGTCGTCGGTTTGACGTTCTTTTTTTTCCCTCTCGCGCCTAACATAGCTCATTAATTCGCGTAGCGGTGTCAAAAGTCACCGCGACGCGGCAGCTACGGTGTTAAATTAATTCTGGTAGTAGTCGTTTCGCTGGCCCCGTGCTAATGGCCCGCTACCACCACAGTAACGCGGCCATAAATTAATTCTGCCCCGTCGTTACGTTGCTTTCGAATGGTTCGTCGCCATACAGGGATGCAGCGCCGTAGACGCGCCAGCATGACGGCCACGTAATCCCGCAGACTCGTTCGGTGTTTCGCCGTTTTCAAAATCGCTGGCAACTCGGGGGAAATACGTGGACACTAATACCCTCGGTCGCCTACAGGTATCGTGGCGCACGAGTGGTTTCTTGAAATAAGAATAGGTGCAGTGTTAAAGGTAATTAGAAGGCATGTCGATGGGTCTCGCTGTGTCGCGAGGCTATTTCTAGCCTCTCATTTCTTGTTTGTTTGGGTTTGCGTTAAGCGTGTCCTCGGTTGGCGCGGACCTTGAACGCGCCTTATATGGGCCTTGCCATATTTGGGCTCCTCGGGCGGTCGCGCCAGGATTCGGCCGTCTACGGTAGAACTGGAGGGGGCCGAGCGCGAGGCTTTGTTACTTTTGTTACAGTCGAAGTCGCCACGACACGTGGCATAACTGTATTCAATTGTATTAAAATAAACTATACTAGAACGGCTAAAATTTCTAGTACGCGATACGCTGTTTGACACTGTTGAGTGCGAGGGAACAACACCCAGCTGTATCTCGACGTATTCTTCTCTGATGTTTGCCGGTAAAAGGATGAACGAACGCCTGAGAGAAAACTCCTACCACTAGAACAAACACGGGGCTCACGCACAATAGCGCACGATTTCGAGGGTGGACTATACACATTACCGCCGAATCCCATTGAATCCCAGGGGCAAAAAGTTCTCCGATATCTTGAAACTCCGGGGAAATATGCTTATCCCCTGGAAATACTGATCGAGAGATGCTAAAACGAAATAGGACCGATCGTTCTGCTTCCCCTGTTTCATCCTCCAACTCCGCTCCTACAACCACTCACCCTCCCTGGACCAAGTCGAAAATAGAGTCGTTCAAACTACTTCTGTAGCCCATGCGGTCGAGTACACTCGAATATTGAGACCTCTAATCATTTTTGCTCGGGTAGGGGTGAATCATGCCCCCTCTTTACCGCCTGAGTGGGCAGGGTTATAAGAAGTAACTTGTAATTATTTACTACCAGCTTTACTAGCCGGCTTCGCCCGGAATTTAGATTCATTTTTTATTAAAAAAGAATTTTTTTCATAAAACTCAAAACTATTGTCGCAGAAGAATTTTTTTAAAATTTTTTTGTTGCGAGAAAAGTCACATTCATCTGGATTACCCAAGCATAAAGAGCTGAGGCACATTTCGTGGCACCAGAGTTTACCATTCGAAAGTTTTTAGGCGACAAACATATAAACTTTCTGTTTTATACATTAAGATTCAGAAGCCAGGCCTTCGTAGCTATGTCCAACGCCTCGTCATGATCAAGGAGCGATACTTTCAAGCTTTGATGACAGCAGATTGCTCGTACATGTAAGAAGAAGTGATTAGAAGATGGAATGGAGTCTGACGTCGGGTAAGAAGGGTAAAAGGGAGCGACTGAGAGGGACGAGACTGGAATGGCTAGATGCCAATTCCATCAGATATTAGCATGGGAATGGAGTGTGATTTGTGGGCCAGCTAGCCGTGACATGGAGCCGTACTCTCGCGTGTACGTGTAGGAAAAGTACGGGCGTGTGTCTATCTCTGCCTCTCTTTGGCCAGCAGCTCCAGCCAGAGACAAAGTTACAGAGACGCCAGATGTGGGAAAGAGGTAGACGATGATGCCGGCATGCCGCTACTCGGCAGGACAAACACATCAGCGAATCCCTTGGGATTAACCGGGAAATTTATGACTCCACTATCACGCGGATCATATATCGATTCAGCGAACCGCTGACTGAGATGCCGCGAAAGGGAAAGGCCTTGCGGAATGAATTCTTAAATTCTTTAGGAAATACAAAAGTTACTCGCGCGACTTGGTATTCGAATATCGGCGATACAGTATTCGCTAACCCCAGTAATTTTCTGCTGGGCCAGTTCGCAATGTTAGAAACTTTACTTTCTAGGATTGATTTCTTTTGCTCACGCGCGCTCGAAGCTCTTCAAACTTCTGGCCAGAGTAACCCGTGCCAAGGGTCTTTCACTTCTCCCCGTCCAACTTCAAAAACAGCCAAACGTGAAACGTGTCCAGGAAACTTTCTATTTTGACACAAGTGCCATCCCCACAATTCCCCACAGGACTTGATGAAAGTCTCTGCTGATTGCTCTGTAACGCTGGATCTATCTGGGCCTCAATGGACCACGTGTAATCGCGAAGCAAAAAGTATGGTATCAATGGCGTATCCAGAGGAAAGGAGAAAGGAAAACCCCGCACCCAAGGAAAAAGGAGATTAATGTTACTGACGTAAAAAGAACAGAAAATTGAATTTTATTCTTTAAATAAATTTTTATAATCACCTAATGAATTTTCACCTTATTGAATTTGCATTGAAAATATTTTTACCTGTTCAACTCGGCTCCCCCCAAGATTAAATACTGAGAACGCCACTGTATGAAATGATACGTAAGAAGTAGTGCTTCATCACTCTTTTACAACTGAATTGATGCTATCGGGCGTGTGAAGCTATTTTATTGATTCTAATAGAACCCAGGAATGCACTGATCACAGGACTTCCCGTTTCGGTAATTTCGAATAGAACAGATGCGGGGTTGGAGAATCAGAGTCGAGTCGTCAGAGATGCAGGCAAAAGCGATCAGTATGAATCGTGTATCTTCGGAGGACTCAATACGAAGTCTCGTCATGTTCAACACGGAGCCAGGAAGCGGGTGGGAAGGGAAAGGATGGCATACCAACGAGTTCCCGCAACGTCTCGTCTCGTGGACCAGCGGTGCCAGCATCCCCGAACGAGAGGAGAGGAACACGGCGGTTAGCTGCCTCCATGTGGTCCGTTAATATTAAAACCCCTTATGTGCCGTTCATGCGAGCACTATACACCGGCGACAGCATAGATTTACATAATAAAAGAAACCTTCTGCACGACAAAGGGATCGCCAATCCCATATAGACGGTTGAGTCGAAGCAGAACCGCGACTCTGATAAATCCTTTCGTGAAACAAGGGTTCATCCAGGTTCAGGGCTCCAACGTTTAGACATCCTTCTAGCTCACCACGTCTAAATCTAGGGGTTCTAATAAGATCTAGCGATAGACAAGGTTCACTTGACACTACGAATCCCTTTTTCCAAAGATAGAGTGACGTGTCCCCTCGAAAAATCTGTTTCTAATTAAATCTTAATTTTCATTTCTTTTGTCCGATAAATTATTTTTAGTGCCAATAATTGATACGCTGTGACAATAAATGTACTAAGTATACTTTTATGCCTATCTTTGTTTTTCATTGAATATTTTTAAAATAAAAGACTTAATTGGTATTCAAGATGTTTTATTTTTAATAAGAAATCCATAATCATCAATAATAGGTAACTGAAGATTAAGACTATACATATAAAAACTTTAGAAAATAATAGACATTCCATTTGGGATTTTCCCTTAGGGTGCCAATCATTGTACATGGTTACCCTACACGCCGGTGGATATACTTGTCAAAGCTGAATCCCAAAGTATTCCGCGCAAATAAGTCCGACGAAAATTGAAATAAATATTACTCATGCGCCACTGCCAGAGTAAATTTTCACACTTCCATTCAAATTGCGGTCGCTTTGACTTTATGCACATATGTATATAGTCGAGGCTCCCTTTCCATCCAACTATATTTCCGCGTACGTTTGAACTTTTTTTCGCCGGTGCACGCTTCTGACATCGAATTGCATCACGTAACTCCAGCCAGATAGGTGCGTGATTAATGGGACGCCATGGAAAGTAATATCATCGCCGGTTCTCGCTCGGTCATTTCGCGGAGATACTCGCGGAAATGGGGGTTCACTGATCTGGCTGTCTGCATCAATCTGCATGCCACGAAATGCTTGATGCTTGCGGTGGTGATGAAATCCTAAAGAATTGCGTAAAGGAAGGCCTACTTGAAACGTGCACACCCCTACATCTGCTGCAATGTTTATTGTAGAAATAACAAAGCAAGAGGGGTGCAGCTCCATTTTTTTACAGTTTTTGAGTTACGACGTGTAATATATGTAAAACAATTCTACATCGTTTGGTGCACGTTTGAGGCAAATCCGATAACAAGTGAGCGATTTATTGTAAATTTTGAATCTGCAACCATTACTGTTTGGCGAAATACGAATGCTCCAGATTTGAAAAAATTCGCCAAAAACAGAAATAAAAACTTATCAACTGAATAACTATTACTGATTGCGTGAAAATATATATTTTTCAATTAGTGCTCTCTTTTCAATGGTAAGCCAAAGTAATAATTTTATAAACTCTGTGGTTTCCCTTTTATAAAATTTATGGCTTCCCAATTTCCAGATGCACGTTGCACTTGACCCCCATTAGAGAGACTTCAACTACACTATCCTCGTTTTCTATGTTGGGCCATTTGGTATAATTTGGGCATTGTCGCGACTGCCAATCGCGGGTTGGTCCCCTCGTCAGCCGCGCTCAATCTTCGACCTTCCTTCCATCTCAGAAGATTACGTCTCGCTGGTCACATCGATTTTCCACGGGGCAGCTCACTCATCGCGTTACTATTATCGATCATCGCTTCATTTGGCCACGAGCACTCGGTGCATTTTTCTTGCCAGCTAGCCGGGATTTCATCCTCGACAGTGTTTCACTGGCTTACAGGCCGTGGAGCTGATACATCTTCGTCAAACCACGGCACACCGGAGGAGGTATTAGCGGTGACAGGTAAGATACTCCTACGAATTCTATCTCCGCGGATATTCTCCCGTGATTTCTGCGCCTCTTTCATTGCAAATGGCACCGCGGTAAAAGTGCCATGGCCTTTCGGAAATCCTCTTTCGCAGTGATAATGGTGAGTGATTCGTTCTCGCGATACCAGGATTTTGTAACATTTTTTACTCGATGAAAAGAGATGAAAATAGCTTCTGCGATAAAAAAAGGACACTTTGGGAAATATATTTCATGCTCACTATTGCGTTTCCGTCAGATTCGAATCCTAGAATCTTTCCCAACGCAAGGCACACGCATCTAGATTTAACCTCGGAAAAGAAGCCGTTCCTTTTCATCCAATTTGCATGGTTGGAGTCGCGGGGACGCGTGCACCAGGTGTATTTCTGATGAAATTGAAGAGAACGACTGCAGACTGCAGCTAGCAGGGGCATAAATTCCAGAGGCAGCGCTTGTTCGTGTATGTTAAACGGAAGAAGTCTATCCAATCCTGCGGGAGGGATGTCTTGGACAACGGAGGGGCTTAAGGGATTACTCAGCGCTAAAATAATTCAAATCCGCGAGAAAGACAGCCACGGGTTGCCCGACGACCTCAGAAATACCCAGCAGTAGAAGGTCTTTAGAGGTTTGCTGCCTAGGGCAGAAGTCTAATCTGACGGACAAACAATAGCTACAGCCTCATTCTCATTAGTCAAGTTACTTGATTTTCATTTCAAGTATTAATTCACATGCGTCACGACGATAGAATAAGTCTTTGACCACTGTTCACAATTTTAACGAGTCCCCCTGACAACCTTCACCTCCTCGGTACCATTTTCCCAACGCTGACGACGCAGTCGGTCAAGTTTATACCCCGCGTATGTGCGTTAGATGTTGATTTTTGATCACCAGTCGGGGCCAGTAAATTCTTGCATGCGTAAACATTGAACTTCCCCGCTACCGCGTGCTGAGTTGACACTGAAACGCTGGGTCTCCCAAAGCTGATCCCACATTTCAACACAGCTTCTATAAAGTGTGCCTCCGCACGCAGCATAAAACAAACGTTAATATCCCTGATAACTAGGTCCTTCAAACCGGACAGAAATTTGCGAGAGGTTAACCGCTGAACGGAACATTTCGAGAATTCCTGTAGCTGTACTGATTTCCATCTGGAATGTAAAGAGGTGTGCCAAATTCCATGAATATTTTTCCCGAAGCACGGGATGAGAGATTTCGAGTGATGGTGCATTTAAAATAGCATCGAAACGGAGCGGAGAAATTACAAAGTGCAACGGGATCGCTGGGACACGGACACCGTCATCGTTTCGCAAACAACAAGAGCGCGGCTGGTTGACAACGCGTCCGTTCCATTCCTATGTCCGTATTCATCAACATTTATCGTGTCCTCGCATGCAGGTGAACTGCGGGAGAGAAGGGAAATTGCCTGGAGCTACGTTTTCCCGACACGATATTCGATTTGATGGTATAAAACCCGGTATACGCTCGAGATCCAGGCTTTGAGAGTTTATCGAATCAACGTTTGTTACGCGGCATCCGCTGTCCGCTCCGTGACAACTCCACGCTACAATTAACGTTTGTTTTCCTCTGGGAAATACTGTTCCTTGTTGCAAGCGATATGCAAACTTTTGCTCTTAGCTGGCATTAATTTCAATAGAGGAGGCTCTTAATTAATTACCGATCATCACATCGCTTCCCAAGCTCCGAAAGATTAAACCGGGACTCCGTTCTCGGTCTTCTGATATTAGTACCTTTGCCACGCTTCTTTCGACGAGCGCCCAAGAATCAATAAAAATCGTATCGCTTTTCGCAATCACGGGCAAAAGGGTCGGCGAGGCACCAGGCTACCTTTTGGTCCCTGTGTGTTTCGGACCGTAACTCCTAACACGAAACAGGAAATTGCAATTCGATGTTACGCTCGTTGGTGGAAAAATATGATTCCCGTAAATATTAATCGTAATGAAGCGGTCCTGGACTGTCGGAAAATCGTTAAAGAGGCGATTTCCATAACGCGAAACGCGGTTTCAGCGCGCCTCCCCCAACAAAGGGCAATAACTTGCGAGCGGCCATTTTAAATCGAGCAAATGGCCGGGCGAAGTTATTGCGATGCATGGTTTCCGGTTTAAATCGAATGCGCACGCGAGTCGGATAGCGATCTACAGGGGAGAGAGCGTGGTTTAACGTGCGGCCGCGTGCGATAATCAAACGGCAGCAATTATGCAAATCGAGGCGCATGCAATTTACTTATTCGTGCTACCTAGTCTCGTCTCTGAATAGGGAATATCGTTGACGATTTTGACCGAGACTATCATTTTTCGATCGGCGATAACGGCGGCGGTGAAGCGACGCGGGGGCAAAATAAAAGTGCAGGAAGCTGGGAATCCCTAAGTTGGGGTGGAAATTTTAAACTAAAAGGCTCCGGCCTGATTAATATCGGTTATTTAATATTGCCAAGAATCTCCTTCGATTCTGAACAGTCTAATTTGTACCAAAATTTCTACAATATTGCACATCACGTTATATCTATTGGGGTCACTTTGTGCAATCTTAAATTCAACAAACCGATTTCCCTGGAATCGGATAAATTCAATATTTTATTATCCTGACGGGCTTCTCGAAGAACGCCTAGGCTTCGCAGTGTATAATTTCAGCGCACGTATTTTCCGTACGTGATTCTTACGGGCTGAGCGTTAAACCTACGGTGGCCTGGTTTTATCTGAACGTACATTTCAGAGAACTATATGTGACGTGGAGCGCGGGCGACCGGTAAATTTTATCTTCTGAAATTCAAGATTTCGGGGAAATCGTGTTAGGTACGCTGATGCGTTTTTACCGTTCTCAGGATTCACCGGAGTGAATGCAGAATATTCTCCACACATTATCATAGAATGTTTCCAAGTTCTCGCACATAAATGCACGTATTATAATTACTACGCATGCAATCGCTATTTAACCTGACATAATAATGAAATACTTATAAAGCCATTGTGGATATTGTCTCCATAAGGCTGCCGTCTCATTTTTGTTATGGCCCGAATCGATCGAAGCGTCCCTTGTAAACTACGAAATCGGCGTGCACGACGCGCAGTGCACGGCACGATGCTTCGAATTTTAATATTCTATTTTGGTAAAAAAAGGGGACCGTTTGAAGTTGAAATATCGAATTTCGGTGGAAATTTTTTTTCTTCTTTGCAAGAAGGCTTTGCAACTATTTCCATTAATGCAAAATTGAAAGGAAAATTTAAAAATATGAGATCGTCGGGTACTTCTGAAAGTTATTTATTTTTAAAATCTATTTGAATTTTTACTTCCATATGCATCGTTCGGCCTAGTGTATGTCCACCAGCTAATGCTTAACAAAAAACATGACTCATATCCAAGCCAATGTCTTCTTTAGTTAATAATAATATCTCATGAAAATTTAGAATAATATAGTTAAAAGGTGTATCTTTTAGCAGAAAAGCATCGTGTATGATTTTCACTAATACTTTTCCCCAAAAAAATTCCTCAACTTGTATGCTTCCTCCGGACCTCTAGCTGGATGTAACCCCTTAGCTTATTCATAATGTAGGAAATGCCTGAACTGTCTTTAAGCTACATCTAGAATGAAAGCTACGAAAGAATAATTCCCAAGCGATTTATTCTATCTAAAAACATCTTGGGTGACGCGGCATGGTGCCCCTCTCGATAAGCTCGCCGAATTCTCAGTGCGAAAGTTTCCATTAGAAATTGAAGCCCGGAAGGCGCGGGTCCTCGGTATTAATTCCGAATTAACGGAGTGTGCCTTTGGCGGCTGCATTAGGAAACGGGGTCTCCCTCAGCAGCAGCAGCGGCGAACACTCGCGCAACCGTGGTTCTCGGAATATCGGCGAAGTTTCTGCGAAATGTCTTCCAGCAGGGGAACCAGAGCCCGTAAGTTCGACCTCACAGAAACCCGAGACTAGCGATAATTTGATATTAATGTGGAAAAGAAGGTAGCATTCAGCCTCCCTGTATCTGTTAACTTTGTGATATACATGCTGGCCGAGGATTGCTGAATGCGCTACCTGACTTGAAAGACCAGCTAGCGGCTAGGGACTAACAAATGACCCCCTTGTGTCAACAATTTAATTACATCTGAAGCTGCACCGCCGTTTCGGGGGACTTTAAAGAAAGCCTCTGGATCGCCCGAAGCATTTTCCGGGAAAAAGATCCAGCCATTCTTCCCCCAGAAACAACTCTATCACGCGACCTACATACAGCGGATAAAAATCTATTGGCTCTCGTCTGCGTTCTACATTCGCGTTTCACTGCGAGTCACAGCCGGAACAATGCCTCCTGCGGCTTCCTTTTAATATTTCTCTTTTCCTTCACCTCATTCTCTCTCCTTCACACCCCCGGCCATTTTCTCCTGGCAATTTCGGCCGCCGCGCATTCCGCTCCAACGTGGAATCAGGTTGCGGCCACTTGCGTTTGAATTAGTGGGTGCTGGTAGGCAATCAGATACTTCGCCTTCATAATAGTTGTTACCGTTCCGTAGAATGGGCCGGTGGTACCATTTTTCAGCTTGCAGCGAGCGCTGCCCGGGAGAATTGAAGTTTCGACAGCTTCCTGTTGGGCGATACTTCAGCAACGAGTGATGTAAAAAATGAGAACGGTGTACGTAAAACAGCCTTTCCTCCGGCCGTTTAACCGCACATATCAGCCGTATCCCGTACCACGGCACAGTTCGTTTCACTGGACGCAACATTGGCTTTCCAATCTCGCAGAAATTTGTTACGCTCGATTCGATTTCTCGTTAGCTAAAGATTCAATCAGAGTGGCCATAAATTCACTTTTATTACTGCACGTAATTTTGCCGATTTATAGGTATTACAGGCGAGCGGGTTAAAACAGTATCAGTAGACTATAGGTGTGGGGGCGTTTTCCATTATTTGCTAATTAAATTGTCCGTTTCCTCCGAGCTGTGTTGCGGCGCGAAGACGTCCCACATGCTGGATACTGTTGCTACACACGTGTTGCTGTCAAATCTAGCACATCGTCCCCTACGAAAATGATTCGAGGAAGATGCGAGGTCGATACTACAGTCGCACAGCCACCAGGCACATTATTATTGTCGACACGTTGTGAGTTATACGAGTTACACCTTCAAATTAAAGCCTCGACAAAAACCGCAGCTCGCTTAATCGCGTGTTGGCAGTCTCCTATCTCGCACGGCTTGCCAAGTTCGACGTCACAATGCACTCCCGTGCTCCTCTATTTTCCTTCGGGCGAACAGTGATTCTTGCCGGGCAAGAAATTTCATTCTATGGACGTGCCGTCGTGAGAGGCAACCGTATTATGTTCCGCACGTTCTTCGCGAGTCATTTTGTAATGGTACGCGGTGGACTGGAATGTGAAAAATCCCTCGAAAGGGCGCCGCCGCTATCGCGCCAGAAACGCGATTTCCTTCTCGCGCGCAGCTGTTCCAAATAAAAGCCGTGCACTCGCTTTTCGATTACAACTATAATCACAGTCCGCAGGTACTTCAAGAGCGTACAGAGATGAAATAAGGGGAGACTGTATACACCGTAGTCGGGAATAAACGGAAGGGAATTGAATTCCCTTCGCCAGGCTGACAAAGAACCGTCAGAAATCGGGAGAAAGCTGACGGAATTCGTCGGGAAAAAGCGGTCCAGGTGCATAATTCTTTCACGACCCACCAACTTTTATGTTTTCAGAATTCCCGCGCAGCACCGCGGCTGGCTGACACGGGAAGCGTTTTCGTAGCGCACACCATTGGTCACGACGGCATACGAGAAACAAAGTTACGGCTGCGGCTCTCCCCAGCGGTAAGCTGGGCCAAAAATGTCCCCCCCAGCGAGACGCAGGATCGGCTCGCCCGTCGTGCCCCATTGTTTATTGCATTCCGGACGCGCTGCTCGTTAAAAAAGTTTCATCTCCATGAGTCACACCTCTGCAGACCGCCATTGTGCGCCCTCAGACCTGCCACGCTGCTGGAAAAGGCACATTCAACAACGTCGTTTCCTCGCTTCTCCTACTTCTCTCAATCTCGTGATACGGAGTGTTCAGATTTTCTTCAGTTCTTCAAAGTCAGCTGTTATGTATTTTAGACACTCGACACATAACCACGTTTGACGATTATTTATTAGTGAATTATAATACCGGTGATACAAAGTTAACCTAAAAGGTACGCGCAGCGACGGAGACTCACTTCAAGTAGGAGTGCTACAAGAGCGCGGCTCTCCTAACCTAAAAAAACTCACTCGCGTGAGAGATGGCGCAGTTCGATGCCAATGGTTTTGGCGCGTATTTCAATACAGAACACCAGCTCGAGCAGTACGTGACCCACGCGTCAAGCTTCGACGCGTTGAAGTCTCTCGGACCCGAAGAACCCGATGGTGCCATAAAGCACTGACATACATGGCGGAAAATTAATCGTTTCCCCAGGTAGGGACGGGCCGTAAAATCGAAAAGTCGTTCCATCGCCGGTATTAGCCTGGCCTGACGTATTATTATGGAATGGCCGTCACGTGGCCGCCGATCGGACGATCGAAAACGCATCAAGGAACTTCTCCCTGCCGGAAAGTTAAGTCGCTCCGACAACTTGGTAACAGCCACCCTGATCGGCTGTAATCCTAAAGACTTTCCAATATCTGATAGTCCAAGGGCCGTCTTGGGATCAGCGCCCTCTACTCAGTCTCTTCCCATCGCGTTGATCCAACAAAAGGACCAGCTAGACCTTCGCCCGCTCCCCATTTTTTCATCGATATTGCGTAACCAGATCTACTGCGCGCCAGTGAGCCTGATGAAAGCCGGCGAAATTAATTCAAGGAAATGCTATCGACGCGTGTGTCATTCCAGCGATTCGATGATGGATGGATTAGGCATCGATCGACCTGCTTGCCGCGGGCTCTTCTTCTCTAACAGCTTAAATTATATGCGGATTAACCCAGATCCGTCTGGAGATTGAGCTGTCTGTCGATTTTTCCCATGATTGTTTCCACGGAGATGGGATTGGTTGATACGTTCCACGAAAATGCTTGGTGGACGTCCCTGAAAAAATACCGACAAATCATACGAGACGAACACAACGCGGCGATATCCGAAATCCAGTTATTGTCAAGCACATATTGAGGGGCCTCGGAAATGAACGCATTCGCAAGAAGGACCCGGACTCACCGCCCTCAGCTCTGATTTCCACCAGTTCCGCCTCAATTCACCTGACTGTATCTTTAACAAACGATGTACCTAGGTGGAACATCCCTCACTCTGCACCCGACACTTCTGACAAGCCGTTCAGACAGGCCGTACCCCGTATTTCGAAATGCAGTCTGTTGCATGCGTTCGAAGCGTCTTTGTACCGACGTTGAGGTAGCAATACATTATCACTCAAGCCGAACGTACAGAGGTACGTTGCAATTTTTAATAAACGATTTCCGCCACAGTTTCAAAGCGGTGCTCACAAAGGGAGCCAAGGCAGCCCGCGCCTATCTTGGAAACGTTTTGGGCTAACAAGGGAACTCTGCTGTGTACTCTGCAGATTTGCGGAATAGTGAAAAATATTTGGCATGAAAAGAGCCCTAAAAATTGGGGGATCGAAAATATATTTTCTGAAATTTTCTAAAAACTGAGCAGAGGGCTGGATTCGTCTGTAAAAAACTTACGCTGCAAACAAAAATTTGTCTTGCGCCTAATAGTTCTCGAGATATTCCAGAAAATATGTTTTCGAACCCCAGCTTTAGGGGCTGTTTTCACCCCCTCAACGTGGGCGATTGCCGATAGCAAAAAAATACGTGTCAAATATTTTGCATCTGGAATTAATTTTCTGAGAACTACTTCTTACCAAAGCTCCATTAAAATCGGCGCGTGCGGGTTCGATATGTTCCCTTGTAAGATGATTCCAGAAATCTGTAGGGATCGTTGAAAAGCTGGAGATAAGAAATGGCGATAACGAGGCTTGTAGAAATGCTACGGGTGATCCTCGGCAAAGTGATAGTTGTCGGAAAAGAGAATCACCCGGATCAGGGAGATCAATGGGCAGCTTGGGAACCGGTAGTTTTGAAACAATAATCGATAGCGTGCTTCAGGGTTGCTGATAGAAACTGCAAGGTTGGTTCGTGGACAAAGTTCACGTGAAGAGTTCCGCGATTGCTTCCGCGAGAGAGTGAAAGCATTAAACTTGGACTAAACGTGATCGCAGGCATGCGCGGTTCGTTTTCAACGAGATTATATTTGAATTTTAATGCCAACTTCGTCTTGGACCCTCCAGGACGGGATGCTGGGCCGATTGGGCGAGTTTGATGCATTTATTCATGTTTGTATTTATGGTCCGGCGCTCCGATGCGGCGTCGGAGCCGCGTCCAACTTTACGACCCCTGAATTCGCCGGGAATAAATTTTCAACGGGACGCTCCCTCCTTCTTGTCCCCGGCTGCGAGATGGCCGCGACTAAGGCGACTGGACGATCGGCAACCAGTTTCGTCGCGAATCAGAAATATGGAACATTGATCGAAGTGTTTTATGGCCCCAGAATATGTCGTAATACGCTTTACTGCCCTGTATTCTATGGGAATAGAGAAAATATGCCGTTATTCTCATAATAGACATTTTCCAAATCTGTATCAATTGCCTCGTCCTAAATATATTCTGGCGGATCGATTAAAATATTTTAACGATGACAACAATAAAACGTCTTTATTACACCATTTACAATAAAAACAAAAAAAAACAATAGAAATATCAAACAAAAATCGCAGCAACAATTAAATGTAAATCTGTAATGGAAATAGTCTTGGAAGCTTGTTTCACGAGAGTCTAATTTCACGAAACTCGTGATAAAATAATTAAGAAATAACGACGAAAAGGAGGAAACGAATTAGGGAAGGGGTTGAGTGTAGAAATACAGACATTATTTTCTTCGAGCTTTGCGAGAAAATTTCGAAGGCATCACCCCCACAAAGTCAAAGTCGCATTTCCCAAAGGGAAAGTCAATTTCTGCTTTGTCTTTGCTTTATAAATGCCGGCTGAATCTTGGCCTCTTTCCACCACAGGATTTTCCTGGCTGTCCAAACTTGTAAAGGTTCCCCCAACTGTAATCGTTCCACAGGATCGGACAGTTAATCCGATATTTCGTCCCTTTTCGTCGACTCCGGCGTCGATCTGCCGTTCATGCTGACATATTTCACCCCCAGCCAGAGGAGAGCACGAATTCGTTTACGGAAAATACCCGAGCAGTTCCATTTACAATACAACCGGGGAGCTAAGAAATACGCGGGCCAAAGAATCATCAATTAAAGTCCCGGTGCTCTTCCATCGTTTTGAAATAACGGAAAGACCAGAAAGCAGGTGAACTCTCGAAGTGGGCGGAAGCTCAACAGCTCTCTGCAAGCATCGAACCCAGATGAAGCACGAGTGGAGATCATGAATCGTAACTGTCCAAGAATAGCATTCCACAAAGTAATCCCTCCAAGTGAACTTCAGTAAGCTTGTCTCATCCAATCGTTTCTGCACAATGTGGCAAGTTTGTCAAAAACCGTGTGTCCCAAGAAGCCACGCGAACAACGGTCCAGCCGCTCGGCAACACCCTCATCACAGACGGCGCACTCGAGTCTCGCATAAAATCTCGATTCTGATTATACAATATGTCAGCGCGTTGGCCTTCCACGATCGCTCGCTGAATTTATGCTCGGTCCTTCGTTTCGAGTCTCCCCTGGTTAGATACCGCCTGTATCTTCCACCAGGGAACCCCCGAAGTACGAACCCTCGTCATCCGAGATCCGATAGCAGGGTTGAAAGTTCGAATCTAGGCGCTCACAAACCGCCAGGAAGACGTGACATGTTTGTACCTGCGGGCAAACTCAACCTGGCGGGATGTATTCGCATGAGAACGCATCTCGCGATCGCTTATAATAGAGAGATAGAGCTGCATATTAGTTGGAACGCGCTCAGGACACGCCCCCCGGCAATTTGCGATGGGACATATTTGACGACGAGTTTTGGGAGTAAACGAGACAAACAGTGTCGTTTGTGGGTGAAAGGGAAGGCTTCGTGTTAAGGGCAGCATAGTAAGATGACCTCTCTGTGGATTAGGGATGCCCGTTGAACAGTTATCGATGGGGGTGTGTAGATATTTATACCACCGGTGGTTGAAGATTCCAAAAGCATTTGGTGTATTTTTATTATTCCAACTGTTTTCGGTACTCGCAAATCACAGAATGGCTTCCGGTGGAGGTTCCTGAACGATCTGGCACCAGCGAGACACCTCAAGCTCGCCGCGTTCGCTAAGCCCGGCCGAGGACAAGTCCCCAGGCTCTGGGGTAGCTCCCCTGCAGCAGAAACTCCGTCTAAACGCGTATGCAACCGCACTTCGAAGTTACGTAGTTGAATTACAAGTCGGCGCCGAAAGGAAACCTCGCGACGAATTCAGGAAAGTGAAACAGTGCTGCGAGACCCCGCGATTCATTTACCGAAGACTCGTTCAAAACACCGGACAAGCAGAAGAGGAAGCTTCTCGAAACGAGCAACAGATTTGCAAAAGTTTGCCCGGCCAGAACAACTCGCACCGAAGCGTATTATCGAGTTTTCCCTTGAAAAGGTATCTCGTTATAATTCGATAAGGGTTCCATTCGAAACCGGCCGCGGCTAATGGGGAAAAGAAGCGATGGAAAGTGGCCGAGATGGGTGGGCGGAGGTGAGACTCTCAAGTAAACCGGTGGACCAACTGAAAACTTTTCGACCGTCGAGTTGATAGGGCGAACTTCCTCGACCCTTCCGTCGCCCTCGTTCCGATAATTAAGTTAGAAAAATGTGGTCTACCATCGTCGAACTCGCACGGAAACTCCGCGTTGCCCCTTAACTCGGCCCGTCCCTTACCTTCCCCACACGTGACATCTTACTCCCTGAGAGCAGGTTAACTTTAAACTTGAATTTAGTTCGAGAGCGACCCTGCGCACCTCGTTGACTCCTCCGTGACTTCTGCCGGAAAGTTCTTTTGTCGCGCGATCATTTCGCCTCGCGTTTCTGCCCTTACGAGTCCTTATCCCTCCTATGTTTCAACCTGCTGTGTCTCTTGTTGTACACGCTGCTGGGAGAGCTGTAATGGTGGTCCCCAGTCGTACCGATGGAATACTTAAAATTCCTTCATGCTTCTTTTTGAAATTTAAAAAATAAATAGGTAACAAAATCTTACAAAAAATTTCGCTCACTGTCAAGAATTATATTTTAAAATAATCATTCATAATTAAATATAAAGGGCGGCAAGTATTTTTGCCCAGAGCGACGGATGAGCTATATCGGGCGCTGACTGGAGCCACGGTGCTTCAGCCGGGCTAAACCGTGAGCCTCAGTTTCTGCCAACGGTGGACCCGCGACTCATCGCATTGTTCCTTGAACCAAGCGACCCGTTTGCACAAATAGAGGCAGCCGGTGGCAGCGCGCCGTGTCCATGTCTACCTTTCTTTTTTTTCACTTTCTCTTTGCCTTCTTAGGGCCTCCATTCCAACGGGATTCTTGGCCGAGTTGTTCCCTCTGTCGGCGCGATCCTTCGCGTAAATTCAGGCGTCCATATCGGGCGAGGGACGATCGCCGACGGCTGCCCGTGTCATCCAGTGATTAATCGATGATAGGCGCACGTGTATATTACGGTGAAATCGTACAAAAACGGCGTAGCGGTACACGCAACCGCTTCTCTGTAAAGGAAACGACTCTGCAACGGCGACTCCCGTTTGCCAACCAATCGTGTTTGCACTTCTGTCCGATATTTATTACACTCCAATACGGGAAAGGAGACTGTGTGATTGGTACAGCTTTTTGCGCTATTGCATAACTTAAACATGCATGTCGGTTTCCACTTGGATCATGAAAATTACATAATTAATAACCCAGTCGACTTTTCAGAAATTTCTTTTCCCAAGTGTATCACACGGCAGACAGCTCTCTCGCAATTTTTCAATTTCAGCAAGCTGTATCGCGCCCCTTCGGCGGCACGGTCACGATGGTGGACGTGAAATTTTGAAACTACCGCTGCGCAGAAGTAATTGGATATCGTAATCTCGTTATACTTTGCCGGCTAGAAGGCTCGTATAAAATGTCGGGCCGAGTTTCTAAACGAGATTAGCCTGCAGATCACTGCGCACCGGAAGTCGGTGGAGTTCGACTATCAACTACCATCGCCCCGGGTACTAACAAATTCTGACGTTATAATAAAAGGCACCGCTATCGAACTTGCAGCGGGGATTCTATATCTGACCCATTCGTTACCGCTGCGAGGAAACTTTCTGTAACTTTCATCTATACGGTATTATTTTGCAAACTATGTTCTCTTACTACTGCGATTAATACGATTTCAAGTCGCAGAAGCTTAATTCTTTGACAGAATTTCGAATAATATTCTCAAATTCAAGGTAATCAATTTTTTATCTTTAAACGTAGAAATTTCATAAAGTCTAGAGAAGCATCTACTGGCAGAGAACACTGAGGACACCAGGCACATTCCGACACTAAGTTATATGAGCCCCTGGACACTCGCCCCAGCTTTCGTGGTTCCAAGAGGACTGTAGCCTCCTTCACAAATGCTTCAAATCTCGTGGTATTGAAGCTCCAAACGGATGAACCTGAGGCATGTTTGCAATCTGTTCGCAAGAGCAGATTCTCTCGATTACAGTCATACTCTCTAGGCAGACCTCATACTGTGCTACGCTGGCCCGAAGACTTAAACATTGAATATGCTGCTTACAATTGTCGAAGTCGAATGGCGCGAAGACATGGCCCGGTTATATGAAATCTTATTCAGCTTTGCTGCCTTTGTTGCGCACCCTGCTGAGCTGCATCTCATTTATCTTCTGTTATGTATTCAGTCGGCCATGGAACTTTATTGCATTTCCTGGTCCTTTGCAATTTGCAAACAGCAGTATTGACAAAAAGAGATCCATTCAAGCGTCCTGATCCTATCTTCGCTGGGAAGGAATCTGGATGACTGCTCCTGGACTCGAAATCACTGATCGAAGATAAAAATGCTCGGAAATCCTTATGGTGTCCGATTAAAATCACAGAGTGCGTTGTTGGATGTGCGGCATAAATTCGTGACAATTGCCGCAGAATTCTTAACAATACATTCCTAAGTGCACCGAATTTCATTTTCATCTCGTAATGGCCGACATTGAATCACGGTCAAAAGACGCTTAATAAAACAGGACAATGCTCAACGAAGACAATTGCATCGCTGTACTACCGGCGAAAGCGGACCGTTTTTGGTTGATTGAATTAAAAGTTGCACTCCGGCTCTTGTGTTCTCAACTTTCCTCGTATTTCACAAAATTGCCGCTCTCTGCGCACGATGATAGATTCATCTAGAGTGGATCCGATTGTTTTCATTCTGCTAGAATCAGGTCGATCTCATTGGAGAAGAGTTCAAGAGGATTCTGCGCCCCCTGGGCCAGCAGGAGATGGAGAACAAAGATAAAAATATATGACAAATACATATGAAGGATAAGGGGAAAAACTGTGAATGTCACAAAACAGCTTCATGTAGAAAATTAAGTGTTTTGTTCCAGTGCAGAGTGGACATTTGCCCCTTTGTGACCTTTTGTGATTCGACAGTTCTGTAGTTTCCACCAGAATATATGTATAAATCCCAAAATCGCAAAGAATGGACATTCCTCGTTTATTCCCATTATCCTTCATATTAGCTATTGTCCTAATCGAAACGAGCGTAGAAATTCCAGCGCTCTGTGTTACAACTCATCGCCATGTTCCACTTCGTGAATAAATTTCGAGAAGCCTCGCTGCTCCTGCCAGCCCGGTGAAATAGGGGTTGGAAATTTTTTACCAGTACGCATACAAGCGATGTTCCTTAGTTGGTTACTGTTCAACAGTGCAAAAAGCATTTTTTCGATTCATTAATCTTTCTTGTCCGCACTGATGACGGTTCGCCCGCATTCTACGTTCTCCTTTCTATGCGAGCAGCCCCCAAGAACTGATTATTCCCGACTAGAACGGGCGAAATATATTACTTATCTTCACGCCACGGATTGCCACATTCCATAATTCTTCCCCGCCGCGACAGCGACATATTTTCATGGCGCTTCTGTTACGTCCGCAAGAAATCCCTGCACCCCTTCAACGAAATTGTAGGCTCGGATAATAAGTACACCATTCGACGCTGCCATCGGGCATGTAGAGAGGGTGGGTTGCCTGTTTAGCACACCCGAATGGCACGTTCAACGACGAAAATAATATCCATGACATTACAAAAAATTCTCGTTAAAGGCTCCACGCTCGGAACTGGCGGCGAGCTTACAACGCATAGCGGTGACTATTCCGAGCCGCCAATGAGAGTGTAGCGCGAGCGAGAGGGGACGAAAGAGTCCCCATTCCCAGAAATGGTGGTGGATAGCGACCGAGCATACAACGCATAGTCGAAATGAGCTTATAACGAGAATTTTGTGTAGCTCGTGGGCGAAAATCGAGCGTGTCGAGAGGGAACAATTTGGAGTATTCTGACATAAATCACGCGATCCATAATAGTACCCTAAAGATACGAATTGGATTAAAAGGGTGCGAAGCACCCCGCAATACCATGATCTTGCTACCGTGCAATTGTTCTCTGAATAGCGCTCGCACAACTCAGCGAATCGTCAAGGGGCATTTTCTCAAAGTCTCCTCCCGCAAAAGGGCCACCGATGTTTCTCAGACGACTGCCATTTCAGCGAAGGGAATGCAACTGTTTACGCGGTAAATTGCCCGTGCCGACGATTCACGGCCGTTCATTCAACTAGAAGCGGGTGCAAGGGTAATCCAAGTTAAGGCGGAAGGCACCGTGTGAAAAACGGCCCGCGAGATCTCTATTTTCCGGATAGAGAAAGCGGAAGAGAGGGAAACGGGGGAGGACCGACTTCTAAGAAATCTTCGCGTTCCATCTGCTCCGTTCGATGACCGAGCGGAACGTTGACGTTCGGGAAGACAAACGTTGGAAAAATGAAGGTGGGCGTTGCTTGTCCGAATATCGCCCGTATTTCAAGCTAGTGTAAACGCATTATAGACGGTGGCAATATCGCCCACCCCTAGTGCGTGTAAGTAATGGGAACCACGCACCGTATAGACAAAGCTGAACAAGTGTGTGTGCGTTACGACTCCTGTGACACTCGTATTTTTTTCTCTCCCCATATTCGATGAAAAATGCCCCTCGAATTCCCTGCCTTTTTTTCTCGTTATGCATGTACAAACATCGGACACTATGGGGTGTGGGTATTCAAGTTCGGTTCATCCTTATCTATTTTCCAGCCTTTAGTAATCTAGCAAGTGTCACTTCGCTCCACCTAAAGAAACTACTTAGCGTTTCTTCGCTCTGCCCCTGTGGTTCTTGCACTCCTTATTCTGAGCACTTCTTGAACTTTTCAGGCGCAGCCGGAGCGCCCTGCTTTTGGCGCATCTTCGTCCATCCATCACTCGGCGACACCGCTGTCGTCCCCTCGGACACTACGGGTTACACACATTTAACGGTAACCGTGGCCACGATGGCTCTCCCGCGGGAGAGGAAACGGTTGTCAGCTGGCGTAAATGCAGAAGAAAAGTGGTCGGTGGTCCAAGAGTCCCCCTTCGACGTGGCCTTTCCGGTCAGACGTGTGTCGCCTGGAGGATTTTCTGCGGAGAGCACGGGCTTCGACGTTATCGATCGTAGCAATTGCTTGAGGACGAAGGCTATAAGTAAACGAGATAGAAAATGTATTTTCCCTCGAATCTTTCAGCAACGAACTTGCTTTCCATCGTAGGATACTCTTCCAGTGGCTTCGCGCTTACTTCAATCATAAACTATTCGTGGAATAGTAACGGTGCTGACGCAGAATTTTATAGTTTCTAGAACAGTTCCTCGTTTAAGGGGGCTAAAAACACAGCAAAATTGGGGATTTTTTTTAAGAAACTAGCTATTCGATTCATCTGAATTTTGGACTTTGAAGAAGTTGCAGTTTTTTTTAACCGAACATACCTCCTATATTTATTATTAAAAAATAATATAAAAAACTGCACCTTCTTCAAAGACGCATAAAAACATAATCCAAATTTCAGATAAATCGAATCGCTAGTTCCTTAAAAAAAAATCCCAATTTTGCTATGTTTTTAGCCCCGAAAAATATCCCCTCTTAATGTTCTTTCGTGATTTTCTCAGGTGGAGATGCATTTGGACACTCCAGCCTGCATTCTATTGCCTCTATTCGATAACAAGCGAGATCGATTCACATAAACCATAGTCAGCTTGATTGAAATTACGTTTCTGTCTTACAGAATCCCCCGCCCAATGCAAGTGCGCGCGTCCGATTAAGCCTGAGGACATTCCCGGGGTAACCGTGCGATTTCACCGATCCTTGACTCATATATCTCGTGTACCATGGCGGCTTAAGTAGCCTGCTTTATCGCCGTCGAGCGTTAGACCTCATGGCTGGAATCTCACCGATTTGGGATTAGTACCGTGGCATTAAATCACGAACGAAGGTATCGGTCGCGTGCTTCGGATTCTCCATTCCTAAGATCTCGGAGGAGTATCCTCTAACGAAAAAACATTTCCATTCTACTTTTGCTAGCCATTATTCCTGAATTCTCAACCTCCCAGAAGCAACAGGGTAGAGAACAACAGTCTTAACGATTTGGAAAAATTCAATAACAACGTTTCGTCCTCTGGTCTCATTGGAAGAATAAAGATATGTCACCGTAGTCACTCTACTTCACCCAGTATTCCCGTAATATGATTACGTATTGGTCACGCGGCCATCCACGTCAACATTGCGGAATCAAACGACATCTGATGAAATATTGTTGAAATTGTCGGGCACTGTGAAACTCAATATACATGGTAATGCGGAATTGCTGCAATCCACGGGGCGCGTCCGGCAAAAACATTGGAGCTTCGCTTCACCCTGCACTTTACGCTGGCGAAATCGCTTTTCGGATACCCGGCTGTTTATACCGAACATCCGAAAGTCATCGTACCGTTTCTGTTTTCCTGAGAAATTTCAAAGGGTCGAAACAGCCACCCCGGCAGATTAGGCGCGTCTCTGCTGGCTCGTCCCTTCTTTGCAATTAGCTCGCTCAAAGCCATTAGGAGTTACATTTGCGCGCGAGCTCGGGGCACAATTCACCTCTACGATTCAAGCAGCCAACGTAATGCTAGGACGCCGATCGAGAATCTCGACGCATTGTGACACGTCAGGGCTTAATATAATGGAGTCTCGAGAAAGCGGTAATTACGGGTAAACGGGGGTGGAGGAACAATTTATGCCTGAATGGACCGACGAGCCTTCAGCTGTTTTCTTTCTTGGAAATGCAAGAGGAAGGGAGTTGTTCTTTCGCTGCTGGCTCCCAGTTGTTCCGTCGATAATTGGCCTGCAAGTTTGAGGGCGAGGGAAGAACCATGCTTGACCCAAGTCTCCATCATTCCTGGGTCGGATCCTGACAGGGCTCGAGAAGGACAAAAGTGAATTTCGGGTCCGAGAAATTGCCAGTGAATTCGAGATGAAGAAATTAACGCCTCTTCGAGTACTAGGAGATCAAGGAGAAGGAATCGGCCGAGTAGAAAGCAGCCGCGTGAACCAGAATGAAAACACAGGAAAACGAATAAAGCGTATCGTCGCGGACTGAAACCAATAACTTCAACTTCAGCGTCCGTGGTGTGCGCGCATTCGTTGGTACGTCCAGAGAATACAATGCCAGCGAGCTTCGGCTACGAATTTCGGAATTTACAGCCATCACCGGCGAGATCGAGTTTTGATGGACTATGAAATCGCAATTTGGCCGGTCCGCTCACTTCGATACGTATTCGATTCCCGTGTTCCAAGGTCGTTGGTCGAAGAGACGGGATATTATAGTGCACGACAAGTGCTTCTACTCGTCTCTCCTACGTTCCCCTTTTCTTAATAACGCGCAGCACATGGCGGGCAGAGGAGTCGCCCGGAGGATCCCTGAATCAAGATAACGTAACGGACGATCGACCGTTAAAAATGAAAAGTTGCGAAGCGAGCATCGCTAGGCGTCACTGCTTTCTGGGTCGAGCGGCAACGTTTCGCTGCACTCGACACAAAAACGAAAACTTGTCCACCGATGTGGCCGTTACCATCACGAACCCCCCCTCCCGGTCATGCCGTTACAAACACCCCTCCCCCGCCATCCCCCCCCCCCTCCGCGGTTCGGTCACTGGTCGGTCCACCCTCCACCCCTACAAACGAAAAGCCTCGTTCGTTGCTGATTGCTCTGCTGCGACCCATATATTGACATCGACGTTTTGACGTGACGCGTTCCACTGCGTCGCCGAATTGTCAGTGAAACCGTGCTTTCTGTTATTTCTATCTTCCTTACGTACGCTGGATTCGCGCGGGAGCGGACCATCCATTCACGTGGATCGAAATTTGACAATTCAGTTGCGCCGCGAAGAGTTTCCTCGCTCCCCATTATTTCCAGAATGTCCCTCCCCCCCACCCCCCACCCCATTTGCGTCTCCGCGTGGAACAAAACCCATTGTCCTGGAGGTTCTTTCACGTTCGAAGTAAGACAGGAGGTGTCCGGCATTACGAAACCCTTAGTCCACCAATATCGCTAAGGCCGCAGTCCGTTCTATTCAGGGAACCACCACACGGTCAGCTTCATTCCTCGAATACCTTCGTCGCAATAAATCATGCGGTTGGAACGCACGCGAGGCGCTTCATCCCGACTTTGGCTTTTATCTAAGCCGAACCGCGCGGACCGCACTTTAGGAAGTCCCTTCCGCGTGAAACACGCTCCCAGCGACGCAAAGAGTGCGGGTAGAATTGGACGCGTAGCGGATTATTTAATTGGCAGTGCTCATTTCGGAAAATCGACACTGCTGGGGTGTAGAGAGCATGAGAGAGACACTTGTGGAGACTCCTTTGATCAAGTCTACGTATGTCCGATTTGCCGGCAATGTCGGGAATAAAGGAAGAGAAGCGTGAATGGGGCGGCGTGTCGGAGGCTCAAAAGCGAGCCAGGAATAAAATGAAAAGATAGCATGGAAGCAATTAGCACGGTTGAGCTGCTCCTATGAAAAGAAGCAGGCATGGCGGAATTACTGTTCCGTTGCAAAGACAGGGTCGTCTAATCGTTGAAACATTCTGCCCACCAGACACCCCTATCCTTCTTCTTCGATCCGTACTTTGGACCAATCACTTCGTTTAGTTTGCAGAGTCTAATAACTCGTCCACTCTGCTTCGTTTCGGGAAACTCAAATGGGCAGTAGCAACAGGAATTACTTGCTAAGGCCTGATTAGAACTCAGGTTCAAACCAGACGTACGCTACATCGAAGTTTAGGCACATCAACTCACGAATAATTTAACGCAGCTTTGCAACGAGTCTGCGTTAGGCACTAGCCAAAGCTACATTGCGCATAGAATAAGTTAGGTGACTTTTAGGGAAGGAATAGCATTACCAAGTCGCTTCAGCTTCTCATCAATTCAACGGTGGCTAGAGAGGAGGAAGAAAGAGAAAAAAAAAAAGGAAGAGGAACATCAGGCAACTTCATTGAGAGCCGAGTGTTTTATGTTCCAAGTACCTGTCGGTACGTGTTTCCATCCTTTCTCTTCTTTTTACCCTAGCCGGGCCGCAATTTTAATTAAATCGCATCGCGGCGAGGGAATGAATTACAACTGAAGCTTCATTTCAACATTTTGGTTAGTTATTTTATTCTCTTTTTCAACGTTCCCCTTTGCGTCAGTGGGATTCTGTTGGGAAAAAATTGGGACAGCTGTAAACCACCTTTGTATGTCCTCCAGCTGCGCGTTCTAATTCCTCTCCTATATGAAATTAATAGCGCGTACTTTCTTTATGTACTCGGCTATTGTGCGACAGCAAAATTTCGCAGAATTATGGCCAGAAGTATTCGAAAGTATGGTACTCGAGATCGTCCATTCTCATTTTATTCCGCGAGTATTATGTGTAATTCAAACGAAGTTGTGGAAAGCTTCTTTTTCATAGCCTCTTTAGGAAGTTTGCGTCTTTTTTTTTTACCGTTATTTCGTAATTTTTTTTACAGCGGTGTGGGCTGTTACAGTCCTTACTTTGTCATTTTATGCCAGATATCGTAAATCCTTCGCCTACCAACTTCTCCGTGTATTCTCAATAACTTCCAACACGGCAGTGGGAGGGTGGAACTTTAGGGGCAGTTTCACCCCTTAAACTCGAGTCTTTGCCAATAAAAAGGAATGCGCACCCCTTTATGTCGTTTGCTCTCTAAACGCGCAAAGTTTCGCGAAAATCGGAGTTAGATATTTCTCGGAAACCTCGTTAGAACGATCTCTCTGAAATAAGTAGTAAAAGTCAGCCATATGTCAGCCGTGCTTGGCTCTTACATAAAATAACAACTTGGAAAGTTAAACATTAGCATAGAAAGTTTCGGCTTCCCCTGTTTAGCCTCAGAGGTGGTTGAATAGAATTTTATACCATCAACAATATTGTCGGAAATGAAATTTGGAAAGGAAATCTATTCTCAATGCTTGCTTTCGTCGATTCCTGATTCTTTTCTTTCTTATATATATATATATTTTTCGTCTCGACGGGGTCTTAATTCATAACTACAAGTAGAAGAGCCTGAAAAAATCCTGTCGCTAGGAACAACGACATTCTTATATATCCTATAAAAAAACTTCCCTCAGTCCTCCCCTTAAATTAAGAAAATAAAAATACGGAAGCACGCCTCTATATAAGCTGCAATTTTAGCGAGAGCTAGCAGCACTCAGTTTCCAGAGGAATACCTGTATCTGAAATACGATGCCTAAGAAATTTTTTATCTCGTTGGATACGGAAAGTTTTCCGTAGAATATTTAATCAAACACGGTACAGCAGTTTTTACTCCACATCTGCGAGATTCAAAACCCTTCGAGATTCAAAAAGCTTCAAGTAATTTAGAGATTTTTCAAGTTGTTAAACACTTGTTCCTATCAAAGACACCCCTCCAAGCTGTGAACACTGCAATTTCGCATTGGGCAATCGAAACAATCGTGCCCATTACCAAAATCACCTAGTGTCCCCCATAAGAGGGCGCCATACATAGCCAAATCGGTGACCAATCACCCCTGAGGTACTATGGAAAGGGTGGAATTGATCAGATCGCATCCAGGTAGGGTAGTTAGGCGGCCAGGAGCGGCGCAGATGCGCTCCATTGCGGAATTTATGATTCGTAAGTGCATAACTCTGCCATTAGCCATGAAATAGTTTCCGGCTATCTGGTCGGCACCATGCGCAACTCGGTTCAAACGGATGCAGGCCGACCAAACCGCGCACACCTCTCGTATTTCCGTCCGGTTTACTTATCAGCGCAGGCATTACTCGAATTATTAACTACCCCTATTACCTGCCAACATCGTCTAAAGAGGCCACCGCTCAGAGTGATTCCCACGGCCTTTCTCGCCTTTTCCCGCGGCACTCTTATTTGCAACCCCCTCTCCGCATTACCCCCGATGTAGAAATTTGCGTGTGAACCACTTTAAATAAAGCGGCGATCCGGGTTTGCGTCAGCTTCTAATTAGATATAAATCCCTTTCCAAGCATTCTATCCGCACGAGGGCTAGGTCCGAGCTGGAGTTTGGTTTGCTCACGTTGATGATTGCGTTGGGCTGTTTATCGTACAGCTGTCGCGCGTTGCTGTATTATTCAACGCGAGATCGTGAAACTGGCAGCACGTGACAATGCAACCAGCAACTGGGTGAACAGCGCCAGAAGGCATTTCACGTTGAACTTGCATAATTGTTGGAATATATGAATCCCTATGACTCGGTGGTGGGGTGTCCTCAAGGTAGGACCCTTGTAAGATGCACAACCGAGTGTTCCCACAAGGGATGGATTGTCCAGGCAGTGTCCAGAAGCGATGAAGCTTTATCAGGCTTTAACGGTAATAATCAGCCGTGTTATCGAAGCATCCTTTCCCACTTGGCTCGCATTTTAACGCCAGTTTTTCCGGCGCCGCTTGCCAGCGGGGGAAATAAGTCGGCGGTGGTGAATGTACCGTGAAATCGCGGCGAAGAAATAGCAATAAGTCTTCGAAAGCGGTTTAGAACCGCCGGCGGTTCACCCCTTCCTGTCGACATGTTGAAAAAGTTGCATGGTGAAGGACTCGGAACTCTATGCAGTATTTCTTGCTGCGGCCTGACCTCCTCGTTCTTTTTATGTTAAACGTGCGTGCTTGAAATAAGAAAAGGAGCTTCGAAATCATCAGCCACTTTGACAGCCTGTCAGTCGGGAATCTGTCGTGGGACAATTTAACGGGTTTAACTTAACCACGATGTCTGGGGATGTACGGTCTAGCTCGGACGCAAAATGCTCCCCCGCTGCGTGTGTCGCGCGGGATGAAAAGCCAGAAAGAGGGCGAGGTGTTGGGAGGAGGGAGAGAGAGGGTGGCCGCTATTACACATGGTCCATTGGACATCCTGATCACGTAAAGCATCTCACGGCCGGGAAGGGCAATCATAAATCCCAGAGGGGGGTCCCCTAAACTCGCTACTGACGAAGCTTTTCTTCATCTTTTTCGTCGGCGAATCCGTTTATTTCGCGTGTCGAGATTTCGTTTAGCACCCAGGCGTGCACCGAGCGGAGGAGGTCTGGCAATTAGCACCCTACTGTTCCGAAGTAGAGGGATCCTGGCGAAAGTAATTGGGCCACTACCTTAGTCTTGTTATAACGGGAACGGTAGTTTTGATATTTCTCTTTGGGTGGGAAGCTGTTCAAATAATCAGCGACAGAAGATCGACCAATCCGGGTTGGCTTCACTGCTATGCGTTCGTTTACACGGAACTGTGCCAAGAGTATCGCTGAACTACATATCAACGATCCGGTTTAGCGAACCCACCTAGCATCTCCCGCGGAGGTAAGATGCTGGAAACAGTGGGCCAGCAGAGCCTGGCGCGATTCGTCTCTTGCAGTCAATTTCGCGATGCTGGATCAGTCTACCGCTCTTAATAGAGAATTAAAAGACGGTGTCCGCCGATATCTCGACTCGTCCATGGCCAGCTAGCTCTGCCGCAAGACTACGCCTGACCAGCGGCGTGTAAATTCTAGGCACAGCGGTTATTGCTATCGAAATTGGAAAGACCGTGTGATTATCCATCTGCCCCGGATGTTCAGACTGTACTAACACGTGAACATCCTGAAACTCGGACAACTCGAATCCCGCTGGCGAGCAGCAGCAATTAGACCGTGACAATGGCCATTTTATGGAGGTCTGTTTATCGACCAAGAAAGTGGAATATTCTTACAAGGCCGTACGTATTAATTTGTGGTCCATTCGGGTCAAGTGCAGTGGCGGATGGGAAGCTGTTCCAATCGGACCGCCCCCTGAATGCAAATATCCCACAGACCCGACCGAGTTGCACGGTAATTTACCGTAATGCCGGCGACCACTTAAATAAGCCACTATAATGACAACGGAGGAACTCAAGGGCCAAGTTGGCCAATCCATTGATTCCACGGCTGTTCAGCGGCGAGCGATAATTATCGTACACATCTGGATCTCGAATGGCCCATCGAGCGGCCCACCGTCGAGGACACTCTGGCATTCATTATTTTAAAGGCGAAAGTTGCTCCGTATCGTTTGTCACCAGGCTCAATGATGCGGTCCATCAATAGACACCAATCGGTCTGTTGTGTTTGCAACACGTACCCAGCCTCTGTTCACCTGAGACTGTCGCCTAAACGGAAATTAATCGCTGCTGGATCAATAACGCAGGTATACGGCCAGTCGGTATGGCGAACATACTAATCCGGTCGAGCAATCTCTGCGATTTCTCCCTCCACCAGCCAGACCAATTGCGACCACACACGGCTACCTGTTCGACCCCGAGCCGTCGCGGACATCCGTTAATCAGCGCCTAATTAAGTGCGTCAGCGAAGTCCATCGGTACGCGGCCGAGATAGATCTGTTTACTGTTGCTGGGATACGATAGAAGATGCTTCAATGCGGCTCGCTCTCGGTAATCCACCAAATTATTTGACATATCGGCTGGTTTTGGCGTCTTTACGGATGCTGGCATAATGACTCAGATTAATACGGCGATTCGCCTCTTGTCCCCTGTCGATGGATCCCGAAGGAATTAATTCATCGTTAATTAGGAGTAGCGAGGGTATCGATTAAGCTCGTGTTACATAGCACGAGGCTAGATCGCACACAAGATTGACTACAAATTGTCTCAAGACGAGCTCGATTTAAGTCCACCCTAATGCCTGCGCATTAACTGGCTCCATCTGCCTCCAGCGCCATAGGCGGACTTTGACAGGCGGCCGCGAAAAGGAGCACGTGCCGCTGACAACGCGCGTTAAACGGGCCGATGAGCTGACAGCGAGACAAAATGGACAAAACTACGCAGGAATTAATGTTTCGTAAATTCGTCGGACGCCTCGTTCCGCGCTCATAAATTTCATTGGTATATAAAGCGGCTCAGCACGCGGGTGTCCTGTTATTTTTGGTCGTAAAAGCCAAGTGTGAAGTTACTTTACCAGCATAAAATGCATTTTATATGGAAAGTATCGCGTCGGCAGTAAAGTTGCTAAGCGCTGGAAGCACGCTTCTCCTCGGATACGTATAGGTTTTTCAACAATTAACGAGAGTCCCCCACCTCTACTTTCAACTTCCTTCGGCGAAGTGTGAGCAAGAGAAAGGGGTTTCTATTTCACAGTCCAGGGTGTTCAGGCTGTATGGAGGGGTGAGGAAATGGTTCGGATCGAAATCGTTCAGGGATTGTATTAAAAATTATGTTATAATTCAGGATAATTTGCTAACAGCATACGCTTCTTGGTAGTTTGCTTAGGTAGGTGGCGCCACTGAGTAGAGCAGGTCAGCCTTTATCGCAGTTCCTGACCGCTACACCATATTTGCTACCATTGGTACATTTAAACTATTTCAAATTGTCCCCACATCTTCAAGCTAGGCATAATCTTTCTTACCATGCAACGAATTCCCTTTGTACTCGACACCTAACTCTCCTTTCCAAACCTGCACTCTCGGCATTGAAAGAGGGAAGTAAGAAATAGCCTCTTTTTGGTCCCACGATTTTGGAACTGAATTTTATGATGGACATCATTCACAACAAATTTTCAAGTTGAGGTGACAATTAGTTTCTGAAACGTGGGAGGTGAAAGAAGTGAAAATTCATTAATGCATCAGCGCATACGCTTCAATGTACGGACTTTTATGTCAGTCCTATAATTTAAAGAATTTTTCCCAGGGGTTTGGCTGACTTCTAACAACGAATTTGAACTTAGATTTTCAAAATTCAAAATAGACGATTCAATACAGCGAATCGTGTGTCATAAAATTTTCCAATTTTTATAAAACTTTGGTTTAAGAGCCAGTAATACATTAAAGGGTTATACCTAGTCAGGCGGCCGAAAAGAGGCGAATGTTCGTGAATTTTTTTTGAAAAAAGCGAAAGCATATATTTTTACAGAACTTTTTGCACTTAAAAGAGCAACGTTTTTGCACGAAAAAATCAGGACTTCAACTTTAAATAGCCGCCATTTTGTTGTAAATTAATATTTCGGAAATTCCCTCCGTTAATCAGAGGATACATTAATATACTAAAGAAATCTTTTTCGTTTTTTGATTTTAGATAATCTGGTTCCGAATGGCAGTGCTCACCGCAAAACCAAATTTTTAAAAAGGCTTCTTGGATGTCGCTTGTTACTTTATTATAAACGTAAATATTTTTCTACAAAAAATTACCAAATGTTCTTTAAATGTTGCTCTTTTAAGTGCAAAAAGTTCCGTAAAAATACATGCTTCCGCTTTTTAAAAAAAAAAAATTCACATACATTCGCCTCTTTTCGGCCGCCTGACTAGGTACAACCCCTTAAATCAGATCGAAGCAAAGGGCGAGGCTGCACCGCCTGCCGTCGCGAATTAGAAATAAGTCGTAAAGCGCAGCCACCCCGAAAAATGAACTTTACAGTCGGCCCATTTGCCTCGGCGCGGCCGGACCGCTTTCGAACTCGGCTGTGTCGCTTAATTTCCCATAAAATAAACATTTCTGCAACAAAAGCATGGAATTGCCTGCAATTTAAAACTTGGACCCGCTAAGAATTCGAGGAATTAAGAGCAGTTTGCGAGTTCCAGCCGTTTAATACCGAGTGTATCGTTGAACTTCATCAGAGCAAGCGAACGCGACCGAGTGGCGCGAAACTCGCAACGACAAAGTGTTGCAATTAATTCCGCGAGACGTGTTTAGTGAAGAAAATCGAATCGGAAGGGGGAGAAGGAAGAACGTCCGGCGGAACTCCAATCTATTTCTTGCTACCCGAGCGGGCAGCTCCCTTTAATTCGATTACACCCAGGAATTTCCGGGACGATTAATCCACTCGACCGTGGATTTCGCGAACAACCACCCCTTCGCCCCCTTCGCTCTCACCGCCGTCCCCGCCCCGGGGCCCAGTTTCGTCACTTCACTTACCTGATAGTTTACGCCAGGATGATCGGGACGCATTCCGTTTCAATCGTTTCGCGTAGAAATCGGGAGGCGCACCTCCGCGTTCGATTTACGAGAATCGTTCCGGCCTGGTTTACAAGGCCTGGGCGTGGATGTAATGGCATATCCCTTGACGTCCCTTATTGCGTTACAGACGCAATTCGCTGGGAGAAAGGGCACCAAGAAAGCCGCAGCTCAGCTAAAGCAAATTGTCTTCCAATGTCTGCTGCTATGGTTTTCAGTCGACAACAATAAGTTATTCATTTACAAGGTAGCAATGGCGCACACAGAATATAATCTTGGGGGAGTCGAGTCGAAGGCATAAAAATTGTTTAAAGCAAATTCAATCGAATTCAATAGGTGATTATATAAACTTTAAAGAATAAAATCCTGCTGTCTTTTCTTATTACGAAGCTCTTGAATTCCTTCAGTCGTGGTTACATTAATCTCCTGTTTCCTTTTTCCGCCACTGCAGGGTGGAGTCGCAAGCGCATTGGTTCCTCTTTGCTGCAGGAAGTGATTTCTAACTGGGAGTGCTAGATTACCATCAGAATCAACTGGCTAATTCATAATGAACCCTCGATTTCAATAGTACAGGTCCAGCCTCTTCTCAGAGGTCAGACGGTTTTCTTTCAGGCCACCTAATGCATGGACAACCAGGAGCCGAACGGTGCAGACACGTTATCCCTTCTTCTCACTTCTAATTCCATGATTTCGTGCGAGTTGCTCTCTCCGTACCCACTGCCGTCCGTCTCCCACTGTTCGTGCCAGGAAACCAATTATAAGTGTCCCGGAAGTTGGAACGAACTGTGGAAGTTGTGTAGGAAATTGCGAGGTGCGACTATACCTCCCGCTAACCGACCATCTACTTCCTGCAGACCTGGCGGAAAGACTGATGCGTCCACGACCCGGTGCACACGGGAAAGACTGTGGAACAACTCCGGGACACTTTCGCCCGAGCGCGGTGCTATTTTCGGGGCCACCGGGAAACGTCACAACCACCGGCAATTATCGTAGGAAGGCGTAGGGTGGAGCAGAGCCATGCAGTAGGAATATGCGGCTAAGCGAGAAGGTCAAGGATCAGGTCTGCGCGGCGAAGAGGTTGCTCCCCGGAGGAGCGCGGAATTAATTCGATAGGGCCAAGCATCGCGCGGCGTGAAATTCGATACAGTCACGTCCGTGGTTTTATCAAAGCGCCGGGCGAAACAAGGGAAATTGGAACTAGTCCCTGGTAAAATGTGGAACTTAAAACGGGTTGAAACGGAACGGGGGCGAGGAACGGTAATTCATAAGCTGTCGTCCCGGGCAAAAGGCCGATATATACATGGGTGATTCTCATTCGAAATTCGAGCGCGCTCGCGCCCCGCGGACACTTCCGGCACGGAGCAAACGTAATTTATAAGCTGTCGCCGGCAGAAATCACTTCGCTATCAGCAGATTACATTCGGACGAAGCAGGATGTTTCGGCGCGGCCGAGAAATTCCGCGAGAGACGCGCGCTCGCAGCGGCTCACTCGCGTCGACGAGCCGTGCTGCGCACGCGAGAACCCGGGCCAATCGATCTCCCGCCTTCGTTAAAAGTCCCTCATCGTCGAGACATAAATCCAGGATCGGATGTTTCAGCTTACCGCGACTCGATATATCGAAATTTACGCCCCGGCGCGGATGAGTTAGTTCGCCGGCACGGTATCGATGTTATCGCTCCCGGTAGAAACGAGATCGGAACTTAATTTGCGACCGTTCCGAATGATAAACCTGCTGGCCTCCTCCCTGGCACAGGCATCACTCGTCCGATGGCGCTGCACAGGCTTTAATGAATTATCAGAAATTTAAGTAACTCGCCCTTTGTTCGCCGACGAATATATATCGCGTCAGCGATTCGTTTCTGCCGACGCTCGTCCGGGAAGAAGAGCGAGCGTGAACCGAATAACAAGTGCACTTCCATTATCCCTGCTTATGGGTACGGCAGAACCGAAACTTCCGTAAAGACGGAACGCAGACGCGAATTACATTGTGTACCCGCCTCATCCCGGAGAGAACTTTCTAAAACCCTCGAGCAACCCGCTAAAAGACAGCTTTTGGCGACGGCGCCGGATTAACTCGACTTCGCCGTGGTCCGCAAGGCTGTAATCTTGTTCGGCGAAATTATTAAGGTTGCGTAATCCCGGGACTTTTTCCGCGGCGAGTCATCGAAGCGACGCGGTAAGTGGTTGCGACTGTTGGCAAGAGGATGCAGCAGCTGAAACTAGCATCTCGATGATACACGCAGAGAGTACAGTCCTCTGAGGATTTTACTCGACTATTGACAGAGAATATATGTAGCCATTGGTTGGTGTTAAATTACGCAGCTTTTGCTTCATCGAAGCCTCGTGTGTTTTACGACCTGCGTGACAAGGAAGATGGCTTTAATGATAGTACATCAACTTCTGGCGCGGCCGCAAACAGAAAATCGACCAGCGAGTTGCTTCAGTTATCAGTGGTTTGCAGCGCTCGTGGGGTGCTGGATATTGGAAGAGGGTCCGACGGCCGACGCACTAATTAATTACCCACCGATTACCCGGGCTACCAACGGTCAAGATCCTATTTTCGCGACAGTGCATCCCCGTGGTAATATTATTCCACATAATCCTGCCACGATCACGGCGGGCCTCGATTCACGCGCCCGTTAGCCTACACCTTTTACTAGATGATAATAATCGCCGTCACTTCGTTTTAACAACCGAAGCAAGGACATTTGGCAACTTTTATACAAATCGTACTTTACCCGTTCTTGACCCAGCACTCACTAAAGCGCCGACTATCGCCGTATATTTCTTCCCGTTTGCACGAATGGCACCGCCCGGGCACCCTCGACTATTTCTTCGTTGAAAGACGTTCCTTGAAACGTGCCGGGCCTCGCGCAGTTACGACGGATTTCTCGAATAGCACGGTTTCGGCGGAGAACTTTGAGAATGGCAAGAATGGCTGGGACCACTTTCAGTGCAGTTGGCGAAAGGGAAATCCAGCCGCGCGATAGACGAGGAAGCGAGAGGAAACTTTTCGATCTCGCTCGGGCTTTGTTTTGTAATTCATTAAAAGCCCGCCACCCCCCCCCCCTCCCCCTCCCCTGGAGCAGCCGCGGGCTAGACGAGCGCCGCGCGGATTGAAATGATAAGTTGCGGAGCGTGGTAGCTCCATCGATTCGCTAATTAGCGTAATTGTTCGCGGTCGTCGCGGCGCGCTCAAGTAATGGGGAAACGAGTTCGAGGTGTATCGAATTATCGGGTTACGGCGGCGACCAATTATACAAGGCGATTTAATTAATTCGAGATATAAATCTGCGGCAAATATGTACCCATTAGCGGGTGGCTCGAGGGTTCCGATCAGGTTACATCGGCCTCGTTCAATCATCAGTTTTGAGATAGATGAGACGTAGAGCTGTTTCAACAATCCCTCTCTCGGATTCGATTATCATAACTTACCTGAGCTCTTAGATCCTCGATCAAGCTACTCCGAGCTGCAGCCGCGCGGCGTGAACGGAATCGCGATGCGACACCGTCTAGCAGAAGGTCTTAATCAGAAAAATTCGCCCGGGGAATCGCGCGACGCGGCATCAAGGAGGACTTCAATCCGACGAAATTCCTTTTCCTCGGAGATCCAATCTTCGATTCCTCGCTGACGAAGTACGAAATGCACGCCTTCGCGCCAGGCATGTCGAGGGTGTAATGACAAATGGAAAAAGAACAGCCCCTTCTAGCTTTCTTCACGGCTCCTCAAGCAGAGGAGCAACGATCAGCAGAACGCTTGACGGAGATTTAAACTCGGACGTATGTGCTGCACTTTTTTTCCGAGTCCCTCGACGGTGATTGCCGTCCGGCCAGCGGATCGAGTGGTTACGGTGTGATTTACCGCGCCCGTGGGATCCCGTCGTATCTTCGTGACGCGTCGCGGAGAAGAACTACTTTCTCGGCTTCCCATAGTCACCAGCAATTCCTCCAGCCATGATTGATAGAGCACCGAAGGCCACTCGCCTCTGACCCATCAGAATGCCGACTTTCTCCAGCATTTACTAAGTACAAATCGCTAATCGCTCGCAATTAAGCAGGAGATTTGAGACGACTGGGAGCGACCGCGCGCCCCGCAACATCCCCATTGTGTGCGTTTAATTAAGCACAGCTGTTTTGACACCGGAACAGATAGTTTCTGCGGCTTGCTATTCGAAGGCGGTTGATTTAACTGTAACATCTGCCGCGTGTGCGGCGCTACGCGCCGAACCTGTCTGTTCCTGGTTGATTTAAGGTGCGCGCCACCACCGTGCACGCGTGCAAATGAAATTTCCCCGCGAGAAAAATTCACGGCGCGGTGCGCTCCGTGCTTCGTATATCGTTGGCGAATTTCATAGTCAATCGAAGATGATGGGAGACGTCATCGAATAACGCGAAAGGCAACGTGGGCCTGCTCCTGAAGACCATGTATGTAAGTACTTGAGGGTCGGATTAAGAACTTTAGTGGCTCTCAGCACTTAGGGGGGGATTTTCGTGTAACAGCTCCCGATATTTATGATTTTTTTTTAAGAAACTATTGTTCATATTACATTAAACTCTTTTGGGATATAAGGAGGCATCTTTAAACTTGTAGATTTTTTTTTATGTCGATCCTTCGTATTATTTATTAATTATTGTGGAATCGTGTTAACCTCTTCGACGATGTTCGACGTCACAGGAGAGGAAGAAAATTTTCTTAAATTTAAATAATTTACGCTGGGACTGGACCTAAATTTTTAACTTCAATTTTTATTTATAATACTTCTTTCGTCGATATAAAGAATAATATGAAAAATTTGTTTGAGGAAAAAACTTATTTTGTCTCTCAAAAGCTATGACTCTTTAAATTTTTCATTTTTTTTTCTTCAAAGTGGACCAATACCAGCGTAAACTATCTAACTTTAAGAAACTTCTATTTTTTTTGCAATCGGATGACTGTGATAGGTGCTACACATCCCGCCGACAGGAGTTACATCGTCGAAGAGGTGGAAAAGATTCCACAATAATTAATATATAATAAGAAGGATCGACATAAAAAAATATTTCCTGCAAGTTTAAAGATGCCTCCTTATATCCCAAAAGAGTTTCGTCCAATATGACCAACAGTTTTTTCAAAAAAAATTCTTAAATATCAGTTACTTTGGGGGCTGTTAGACGAGAATCCCCCCTTTAAAAGATTTTGAGGCCCTCTTATACAGGGTGATCGCTTCAACGCAATATACGTTTCTTTAGTTCAACCTCAATTATTCCTCGATCGTCAATTTTCCCTCGTTTTCTCTCTCTCTTGCTCGCTCTGATCTATTTTCTTTCTTTCTTTCACACGCACATAACCATTTAGCAATATTATTACAATGTAAAAGATTTTAAAATTCAGAAAATTTCTGTGCTGTCCCCGTTTCTTCCGATCGACATCCGAAGCCTCTCGAATTATTCGAATGCTTATCGAACCGCATCCGCAGCGCCGTAAATTCGGCAGAATCTTCCGGCGCGTCGTAGAAGTTTGTCCCCCGTTATCGTGGGAACCCCGCTAATTAATGCTAAATGTGATCTATGTGCCTCGTAATATCCCAGCAAACTTTTCCCTGCCGCACGCGCGCGGAAAACATTGCGGAATTACGGGCGGGTTAAAGAGACGCTAATTTAAATGAACTACTGTAGTGCGGCCGGAAAAACGGGGGGGGGGGGCCGTCTCTTGTTTTGCTCGACTTTTTCCCCTTTCAATTTAATCACCGCTTTAATTCGACCGGTGGAAACTTCGTGTTGCACTTGTTAATAAGCTCTACTCGTACGCCAACCACCCACCAACTATTGCAAAATGGACGGCAAAGGGTTACGTGTCCTGAAATCTGTATTCGAACCTCGTGATTCGGGATTGAAAAATTTAGAATCCAACTCTGTCGCGCCTTTGCGTGAGGAGTAAGTGAATGTTAAACAAGTTTCTAGTTGAAATGTGTAGAAACGTTTATATTACGAATTATCTAGAGTCGTGTAATCGATGCCTCGTTATTTTATAATTTTACAGATGTTTTTCTCAAACCTTCGCAGGTAGGTTGAAAGTTCGCAGCTGCGACTGCCTAACAACGGTGTCGGAATAAGAAGACACAACGCAAGTCTCTTGATTATTAGAGCGAGCATCCTCGGAACTTCAACAGAAATTTATGCGTGACGTTTTTTTTTTTCCTATGCGCACCTTGGCACATGTGCCACGTTCTAACTCTGCTTTCGCGTTGGGCATGCTGTGCGCGATCCTTATATAGTAATTTAGCATAAAATGAGGCGACTCCAACTTAAAAGAGGCATGTGCTTATGTAAATAAGAGAAAGAGACGCCACGTCGCCTTAAATCGCCAAAAAGCTCCCTGTAAGTAGGCCCCTCCGGGTTTCCAGGGTCTAATGACCGTCTGAAGCGTTGTCTGATTAAAAGCCTGGCGCCAAATTAAATACAGGCATTCCCACCCTCTGAACTCCACGCTCAGTCGGGTCGCAACAGCCAACAGTCATACTGAATGTGGATCAAAGAGGAGACGCCAGGTGGCGCTGCAATCGCCAAATGGAGACCGACTTGGATTAACCCCCATAAAAATATTGCGATACTTTACTCGCCCGTTGTTCGACGGAGTACAGTCGACCCCATCCCTTTTGGAATAAGGGAATTACGTAAAGATAGGAAAATAATGAAAAATACCATTATTTTTAAAAAATAAAATGCAAGGTTACACATATGAAACGCATGGCAATGTTAAGTTGGTCTGTTTTAAAATAAAAACACCAAAAATAATTAAGAATTTCGTTTATTATGTAACAAAAAATATAGAGGAAGCAAAATGTTGCTTGGGAATAAATATGGAACATTGTAAATTTGCAAAGAAATTAACAGGTGTTCAGCGAATCGACGCTTCGATTTGAGGCTCCACTTATCAGTTTTAGTCTTCTGCATTCGTTGGGCTAGTGATTTCCAGGTTCTAATCAACAACCGATTTTTTCCACCAATCACGGAATAGCTGCGACACAACATCCGGTTTGACGTTTTGCTGCGGCCGCCGATTAAACATAGGGCAGCGTAGTTCTTGAAGGCTCTGTTCAATATTATACAAAGACAAACATGGAAACGTCCACACTAGCAGCCTTTCATATCCGACGCACAAAGGGACGCGGAATTGCTGCAATTGTTTTTCCATGGCCTGCATTTCATTCAATCATTCGCGGCCGCGGGAGCTCGGCAAAACTGTGGCGCTTGTCAACCGCGGAAGGACCACGAAATTTCTCTTTCAAGCATTCGCTCCGCGCTCCGAAAAGTGTGCGAGCAACGGCGGCGATACACACCCAATGCTCGCTTTAAACTCGAAATTGCATGCTGCCAAAGCTGCAGCTTCAAAAACAGGTATGGAACGTATCTATTAACGATATTGCGTTGCACGCGCTTCCTCTAAAAAGGGAGGCATTCGGGGGAAATGTTTACACCGCGTTTGGGATAGTCCATTACACACCTGGTGCATTCCTCGACAATGGCAGGTGGCTGTTCATGCGATGCAGGTCTCCACTTTGCTAAAAACACAGTTCAGCATCGGATTTCTCAGATTTTTAGCCGTCATTATTCCAGGACAAACTGCTACCTTATCATCAGATTCGTAAATCAGTCCGAGGTCCAGGGAGATCAAAGACCTTTGACTTATTCTCGTCTCGACTTGACGTATTACAAGAACAATAAGCATATAAGTGTTCGCCATTGAAAGGAGGCGGTCAATGAATCTCGTACTTTCATTAAGAGCTGCTGGCTGAGAGTTCCCGTTACTTCTATTTAACGCGACGTCTCGATGCTTGTCGGGGTCCCACTTAGAAAGTCCGGCCGCGAGTGTTTGCCGGGTTCTCGTTACGTCGGCATTAATTATAGCGATCTCGTTGCTCCGAAGCCCGGGCTCTGACGTCACCGGTATCTGAGAACGCTTCTGTTTTTCTTTCCTCTTTAGTTCCGTCTGCCCCCGCCCCACCGCTCGCCCGTTTGACGGGATACGAGCACCCTTGTAATCCTTAGCCGTAAATCGGGATTAAACTTGGCGCCACGCTAACCACCGACCGATGAACAAGTAGCAAGAGTACTTTGTGATCGTCCATCCTGCCGGAGGCATGATCGAAGTACAGACACTGTTCTATTCGTATATTTTCCTGAGAAGTCGGGTGGTTCAACTCGATTGAGAGCGTTAGCTAAGATTTGCTACTCGGTTGAATTGAATATTAACTTCCTGTCGGTGACTCGCATTTGCAAGCGGTGATATCGCCAGAGGCTCGCTCATTTTCCATAAAACTTTTAAATTCAAATTTTTTTGACAACGTTCCCCGGGCTTCGCGTGATTAATACTGTTTCCCCGGCGCAAATTAATATGCGGAAACTGCGCCGAGGTTGGGCATTTAATTAATACCCCAGTCGAGAGTGTAGCCATGTATTATGCTGTTACATCGAAGGGAGTTGTTGATACAAGTGGAAGAGGCATCGGCCTGTTAACAACGCTCCGTTGATTATTTTTAATTGCAGGCTGGGAACTCCATAAACTGACTTTGAACAACATCAAGCACATTTGCCTGATGAAGCTGTCTGGGAATCAATGCTCCGTTCGTTTCGAGTGCAGATTTCACTCCTACTCCGAGGAAGCAGTATCATCCTTCCTGTGCTTTCCGCTCTTATCGTCGACTCGTACTACTGAACGCCAACGGAAGGGTTTCACATCGCGCCCCTCCATCCCGGAGAGCACATAAATACCAGCCAACGGGTGGACTGCATCAGCTTCATCCCCCGGATGTGCGGCTTTTGTTTCTGCTCGCAAGATGCGCCATATTTCGCGCCGGTTATCATTCATCTCTTCGTTCTGATGGAGGTTGGAGCATGAACATCCTGAGGGATAGCCCTCCATCAAGCACGATAAGTCTCAAATGATCGAGAAAGTAAAAGCGCGCGCACGCTTGTTTTCTGGATCACTGGCTCTTAGACAAGCGTGATAGGATATAAAAGCAAAACGTATCTCGATCTCTTGTGCTCTCTCCTAGATTAAATGTCGACCCTTCTGCCACCCCGGGCCACCCACGCTTCCTTCAGGATCCTACTTACCGCCCCAACTCCTCTTATCTACGCTGTGTACCGTGGACTTTACGCCCTGTCGTCTCCTTCGTCGTCTTTCCTCTTCCACCCCCACCCCACGCACCCCCCAGCCACCTCCGCGACCGGTCTTTGACGCCGCGCGCCCCTTCCATAGCCCGTGCTCAGCTTTTTAAGGGTTCAATTATCCGTGGATTCCTCTTCTCGTCAACGTTCTCGTGCCCTGTTGCCGACGCTCGCCAGAGAGAAAAATGTCATACTACCACTTTTCGCGCGACGCTCTTGAGACGAGCCCACCGACGGGATGCGGCATGCGTTCGCACGAAAATTCAGGCCTATCATGCTGGCAAATTACCCGAGGCGTGTTGATTAGCCCTTCTCGCACCGGCTTGCTCCCTGGCTAACACTAATCACGATGATCTTTTCACTATTCCTCGTAGCAGAATGCTGCTGCACTTTCATCTTAATGCTTCTACCGGCGCTTTATAGTCTGCTGTATCCACTTTTTCACGCGACGTCAGCGATCGTGTTGTAGGCGAGGATTCGGTGAATTGGATACGCCGAGTCTTCTACATTGTTGAGATACATCTATCAACTCCTCAGACCTGCATTTCAATGGAGCTGCGAGAATAACGAGACGCAATATCTTCTCTATAAGCTTCTACGGTACCGAGTCGTGTCTTTCGTTTTAACTTATCCCTCATTTAGGTAACTTCCATTGTTCCTTTGTAAGGAAAAGAAGGCGCAACGAAGGGGCACAGTCTTTGGCTCCCAAGAAGTGACGCAATTAGAAAAATCATTCTTTACAGAGAATACTTCAGTTTTCTCGGTTTTAATGAGAGGCCAGTTACGGGATGGGCGTATACGGTATAATTTAGTTCTGAGCTTGTAATAACAGGAGGATGCCTCGCAGTCGCAGATGTGGCTTGGAAGGATGCGCTCATCAGCGTGGGTTCTGATTACTATTATGCAACTCAAATTTCTGTACCGTCCGCCGATGGGAGAGGATTTTCGTAGGAGTGGCCTGCAGGGTCTCGAGGGAGAGCCAGAAACGTGGAATTTAGAAGGATGAGGAAAGTAACACGGGGACGGTGAAAAATGCGGCGCATCCCGGATTCGCCTTGAGTCCTAGACGGGAAATTTTCTCCGCGAAAACTTTAATTACTTCCTAGGGATTCATTACTCGATGCTAATAGACACGTGTTCCGTTCCCCCTTTTTAATTTTAAAACTTCCGTTTCATGAATATTGCATGTCACGTACCAGCATTATAAGGGAATACGGTAATTTTTGGATAGTGATTTACAAACGCGGCTTGGAAACGGAAAGAAGTGCTTTTAAAAGTGTCGAAAAAATCATTCGTTGGTCGGAAGTATTCTAAACTGTTTTACTACTCGATGCGTGAAACAGTTACTTGATGTTTAATGCTACTGATTTTCAAGCATACGTTGCTAATAGTCCGCTAATTCGTGTCACAACAGCGTTAAGAATGATGTCGCAAATGAATCACGCGAGTCAAGCGCGCACCTAATGATATATGAATAATAATAACCGATTTATGTACACGTGACTGTTCCATGCAACGCTTGTTTACGATTTCCGTGTTTAAGAGTTCACAGATTATTAATTCACTAGAATTTATAACGTTTAGTCGAGAAACAATAAGCCTACTCTGAAAACTTGACGGTGAATTACCATAGCTGGAAGCGGTTATCCATTATTAATCGTAAATTGCCGTTATAATAACTGGTACTTCATGCCGAATTAATTTTAACGCGTAATTACCATATTGCATGTTAATAACACTCCAGCGTCTGATTAAATCCCAGCTCATTTAGTCATGTTACCGTATTTTCACACGTGTCTGACAAGTGACGCGTCATACTACTTGCAGCTCTAAGTTCACCGAAACCAGCGAAGTACATATAAAAGAAGATTAGGCATTCAATTGGAAGAGAACTAGACAATCGAGTGGAATAACCTATTACCGGTCAGCCACCGCACCAATTCAGTAGTAATGCAGCAAATTAATCAGCCAGCATCGACAGTCTACCAAAATATCCCTTCGAAATATAAAGTCACATCGTTGTTGTCACTATACTTTGCGCTGACAGTGCACCGAGTTTAATAATGATATTCAAACGAATGCCTTCTTCCAGGCCTTCACTGGAGCGTCCGAAAAAGTGAAACGTCCAGGCAGGGTACGCCGCGTTTATTAATTTCCGACTGTTCGACCATGAAGTATTCTGCACTCCGCATTTGCATACTTCGATAATCCGTTAGTCACCGAAGTGTAGAGTTATAGCGGGGGTGGCCAGTGCCTCGCAAACCGCGCACGGTCGATCGATCGATTTTCAATTAGCTTCAATTAGACCACCGTGCCCACCGGAAATTTCACGTAGCGTGATTCCACGTGATGTACGTCTGTTCCGCGAATCGAACGCCTGACGGCCGTAAAAGCGTCGCAAAAGAAACGAGCGTGCTTCCCCATCGCCTGCGCGCTTCGGATTGCTCGGACGATTTTTCGGGCGGTTATTGCAATTTCCTGACGAAATGAGGAACCCTGTTGCGCGAAAATCCCCCCGCGATGAAGTGATATCGGTTCCCGGATACTCTTTCATGACTGCCACCACGAACGTAAACCGGAAATTTCCACCCCTACCAGTGGAGTTTCGGGTAAAACAACGAATACCTCCATTCGGGCTATCTAATCGGTTCTACGGCAGTACATTACCTTGCCATCATCATCCCCGTTTATTTTGCATACGTAACATTCGCAGGCCCGTGGCAAAGCTAAAATTTCGACGCGCTCAGGGGGTCAAAGCAACGCGAGCAATTAAATCAAGCGAAGTTCCAGGACCTGACGAGGAGCGATCAAATAATTATACATTCAAAACTCGTTGGGGCTGCTGGTCAGACAAAAGTGGTGGTTCGTTAAGAGGAAGAAGTTTGTTGATTGCTCAAAATTCGACGGTTCGAGCAATCAGCATTATATTGAAGGGACAATGGATTTCGGTGGGAAGAGCGAGAGGTCTCCGGACCAGGAGAGCGGTAGTTATTCCTAGTTCGATGGAGGGCCGGGCGAAGTGGCGGTACTGACTGTAGTTTAGATAATGGCAGGCCAAGTTCATTAGCATGGTCGGGTCTAGAGAGTCCTATCACTGTTCTCTCCGAAACCTGTGCTTCTCGCCAGCTTATACAGAGGGAGAGAGAGAGAGAGAGAGAGAGAGAGAGAGAGACCAGTCCGATCAGAGGCAATAACGAGCTAGTTGTCATCGAATACCGCGGCCAGTTTTCGAGTTTGGAGCGTTCCCGGTCGATTGCTAAAATGAAAGGTTCAAGTATCCATGAGCGATTCTATTTTGCAGAGCTGCAGCTTAAAAATCTTTTCTTCAACGCGTCTAAAACGAGCCGCTATCGCTAGCGTTCTCGCCAACAACTTCGTATTTCTTAATCCTCGGTGATTACAGAGGCACCCACGTCTAGTGGCGTTCAACGGCTTCCAGCGTTTATAATGCATCTCGCCCGCGAGGTGCTCCGCCTCCAACGCCTCAGAATTGTGCAATCCAGGATTTTGCAGCGCTCCGCGCGTTTATCGAAACCGCGTGGCACATTAAACGGCGATTTTCCCAGGCAGTAAGGGCTAGGTTAGGGGAACTGTGGCGAAGCAGGTTAACGAAAGACGCTTATCGTCTTTACGTCCCTCGCGTTTCGAGCTTTTACGGCTGCCCGCCCTCTCAGATGCATTCCGGGCGCGGTGCACTTAGGGCCTTTTCAGCCATTACGTTGTATTGTGACATGATTGTCCGCCATGTGCACATTATTGGCGAAGAACAATGGGCGAGCCAGATAGAGTAGGTTAACTGCAACTTCTGGCTCAACGACACGGCGGAATACATTTATCTGCCACTGTCGCGAGCGACGTTTCTGCCACCTTCTTAATGATCGCTACATAAGCGCGATGAAGTGCTGAATATTCTCCGCTCACGCAGGGTAGCTTTATCGACGAGCTTAAGAAGGGGCCTTCCTAGTGTGACGATTGAAAGAAACTTAATTTTTCTGGAATTAAAAAAGAAACATCTTTAGACACTTAAGGGGTTAGACCACCTTGGTCAGGTCAAGAAATATCGTATCTTTGGGACTTTATTTTTAAGTGACAAAAACACTTTTATCGATAAAATTTTTGCAACGAAGATAGAGGTATTTTTGAATAATATATACAATTTTTTTCAAATATCAAAACATTCCGAAAATTTTAAATGCGTTTTTCTCGAAACCACGTTCACCGAAATGGTGTACGCTGTAATTTGAGTAAAACTCTATGGATTTTTACACAATTTTGCACAGATGTTCTTAAACGTATTCTCTATCGTTCGACCGTCAATTTTTTTTCGATATTTTAATTTTTACCCGACTTATGCGTAAATAAAGTCCATTTTCTTACACACGAAAATGAGCTTTTTGCTTCAAAGTATAGCTATTTTGTTATTATTCAACCAATCGAAAAAATTGACGGTCGGACGATAGAGAATACATTTAAGAAGATCCGTGCAAAATTGTATAAAAATCCATAGAGTTTTACTCAAATTAAAGCGCACACCGTGTATTATTCAAAGATGTCTCTATCTTCATTGAAAAATTTTTATCGATAAAAGTGTTTTTGTCACTTAGAAATAACTTCCCAAAGATGGGGTATTTCTTGACCTGGCCAAGGTGGTCTAACCCCTTAACGTTTCACAGAAGGGTGGATGCACTTCAATTTATACGTCTGCATTCGCGGCTCAATTCCACTGGCCACGTCAAACGCGGGAGCTTACTAAACCTATCTATATTATACAGTATAAATAACCCCCAGGAATATGCGGCAGCGCTAGATTGTGCGTCGATAAAATATTTCAGCTAATTTCAGTTAATTGGGCGCAGTGTTTGGACTGACCATGGTCACAAGCATTCATGAATACGTCGACATAGACTTCGACCCCGTCCTGATGCGTATTGGCGAATCAGTGATTTGTATCCCGTCGATCGATCATAACGCCCCGGATCATACAGAGGGCTGGCGCATCGACAGATGCGCCCAATATTATGGATCCTATGAAAGTGCCACTAATCAACTGGGAACTTCGTTTAATGGAATTAACTGGCCGGCGCTGCTATGCAAACGGACGGGTTAGCTAACAGGGACGGATTGTTCTGGGCTTCGGTGAGTTTATGTTTAATGCTAAATTAGGAACTGTGAATTTCGAAAATTCTACTCCAAACGAAGGGTGCTAATCCCTTACCGCTGGCGCGAATGATAGTATGCTGGACCTACACACAAGCACCGTATCCTAAAAATTCAGTCTAACACCGATTTGACGTGTCTGTCTAGCTCCATGAATTAATGCGACACGTGGCGGTAGACCCTTCCGGCAGACTGAGAGATATACGTCGTTCAATTGCATTCACTAACACTACGAGCGGTGACGTAGACCGCTCGCCGAGATGTAATTCACCAATTATTAGCATGAATGTTGCACACCTCATATTCCCAGAGTCACAGAGTAACTTCAGCGGATACGATTAATTAGCGACAAGGCGACCGGTCCATTACGCTCATTGAATTATAATGCGGAGGCCCTCGTGCGATATCGATCATCTCCCTACATCCATTCGCGTGACTCGATCGTGTAACTGACCTAACACCGTAAAACACTGAGAGAAGATATGTTGCGCTAAGTGTTCAGACACCTGAAATCTTAATGTATAAAGCAGGAAGCTTCTCTATGTTTGTGTGTCTGTCGCCTAAAAGCTTTCGAATGACAAACTCTGGGATCACGAAATGTGCCTCAGCTCATTGTGCCTGACTAATCCTGATAATTGTGACTATTTTCACAAAAAAAAAATAAAAAAAAATTTCTTTATAAACTCAGAATCTAAATTTCTGAACTTGAATCTAAACTTGTTTCTTGAAACTCAGAATCTAAACTTGTAGTAAAGCTAGTATTATATAGGGGAAGGTGGTACTTGCGTCTTTCCGCGAAATCTGTTTCTTCTGCGAGCCAAATAGTTTTCTCAAAGAAGGACTCTCATTTTCTGATTCTGCAAGGTCCAATTAAAGTTTATTTTGCCATCTGACTTTTTGCCAGCAGTATAAATACACAACTGGGTTTCGCCCCACTTTCCCCTACATGCCCCACGATCATACATTAATAATTCTTAATATTCCCACCCACTTTGATACGCGTTCATCCGTTCGTTGGCCTCTCCCACGCGATGTCGCCTTACTCCCCATGGCATAGCAATCCGATAGGATGTCCCGACACAGTCAACTGTTTGCCCGTACACCTCTTTCGCCGATCCTCCATGGAGGTAGAATGCGGGCTTTGATCTACCAGCATCGATATCGCACGCCGCCCCGCTTCCGTCTGGCTGCACTTTTCGGGCGGACAGGGAAGTAGAAAATAAACGATCAACGACACTAGCGGGAAAGGGCCCTGCTGGCACATGGCACTGAGAAATTCCAGATGCTCAAGCCAAGAGACAGCAGAGAGGATCTGGTCTTGTCGGTTTACCTGCGGGGATTGCTGAACCCAGTGTAACCGAGCAGAATCTAGGAATTTATAATTGGAAAGTAGCTTAAAAGCCCTGCCAGTCTCATATAATATCGATGAACACTATTTAAAGGTTCTTAGTGTGGTGGCAGCCAGCAGCGTCCGATAAACCGTTGACCTATACTACTGGGAATTCAGTAGCATCGAACAGTATGGTCGTACTGAAAGCTTCTAATGAGGGGATGAATTGAGCATGGTGTCGCGTTTATCTCCTCCACCCCCGCCTTTCACCTCAGAAGCGAATGCTTTTTTTTTTGTTAATCTCCAACCGTCTGAAATCGAAGTGCAACCAACTACGCGGAACGAGCATCTCGTTTAAAGTTTATCATAAGCAGCGGAAGTCTTCAGCGCCTAGTCAGAAACTTCTCTGGTGGAAGCGCGAGACGGAACGGTACGCGGCACGTGAAAGAAGAATGATACGCGACGAAGTTTCGAATTGGATTGACTGGCGTCTACTCGACCGGTTAAACGACACCCACCGGAAGGTACAGAGCAGGTTATTAACTAATTTAGACGGGTTCAACGAAAGCAATGACCTACAATTGAGATTTGCTGCATTCCGCAAACGAATTCGTAGCAAATTCATTAGAGCGGTGGAGACGCTTTGAGTAATTCTGAAATCCTCTGATGCGAATTTGTAATTTGCCTACGTTTTTTTTTTTTTATAAAAGTATTCCCCGGATGCGGGAAGACCTCGGCTCAAAGCCGATGCGCCCGGTTGTTAGCAGCGAAAAGTTGCTATTTAATGTAGTTTCAAGCGTAAATACTAATCCTCTTTAAACTTTATTCCCGAAAATTGTGTGCTGTAATAAACTTCCTTTCTCTAATCAATCATACCGCTCGTGAAATACTAGCCCAGTCATTCTTTTAGCTCTTGCAGGGTATGGTAACTCTCGCAACTCATAAAACCACTTGTGCACCGAGTATGATACTTCTAAACTAATCTGAAACTGCGGGGTTCAGAGTGATGTTGTTGAACAGCAGCGATGAAGCCGTTTCGAAACGAGTCTACTTGGCCGCGAATCAATTGCTGTTCACTCAACCGCGATGGATTTCACGCGTCCACGGCACAAAGCGATCCAGGAGCCAGCCAAAGCGTTATAGGCGGCGAGATATAGGTGCAGATTAACGAAGTATTAAGAGCAGAGTACTCCGCGTAAGCCGGGGATATGCACGATGGCGCATACAGATGTGATGCAAATTAGCGTTTAGTATAAGCCGTGCTAACCTTGCTAGCTTGCTCCCGCCCCATCGACGCCTTTCGCAACGTCTATGACCGTTAAGCCACTGTTCGATCGTTCATGGGACCTTGCGAAATCGAAAGTTGCTCGCCGAATTTACACGGAACGCAGGAAGCTACTCCGGTGCAATCTCGAACGTTATCGTTTTCAATAAATCTCAGTGGGTATATATTGGTACTTACACGTCGGAAAAGGAACGTCCAAGAGATTGTATTTTCCCGTTTTAATCCTGGCAGCAGTGTAACGTGGAAATCTCCAATACCCGGCATGAAACTGTTAAATGTCGCGAATATTAGACCTTTAAACTTCGAAGGCGTACCTTGACAGAGTGCGAGTCCTCTGAATTTCTTAACTGGATTTCAGGAAGGTTCAGTGATACTTTAAGGGACTCTTGGAAGCCGTTATGCAGTGTTCGAATCCACTTAAACAGCAGTAAGTTAAATTACAGTACTTTAACGGTATCGACGTTCGTGCCCCTTTGAACGGGCGTATTTAACGCGAGATACCGGATAGGCCACGGGTCCACGGAATTAATGTTAATGTAGTCACCCTAATGGCGCGGTTATCATATGAATATGTGTCACGAAGACTAGGTCATTCTCGATTCCTGGCCTATAGTATATAATACCTGCGGTGTGCTGGTACATAGGGATTACAACTGGAATGGGATTCCATTTGCGTAACACAGTCGCACGTCAGAAAGGGCTGGACGCGCCACTTCTGTAACGGGGTAGTGGCGCGGAGGGGATTACGCCCCAATAAATTCACGCGATTTATGCTAATAAGAAGGTCAATCGTAAAATCAGGCGGCAGCCTGACACGCTGTTGATTCATACTACTTGGAAGCAACACCCAGTAGTGTCGGTCAATATATAGTCTGCATGGGACAGCCTGGTTGACTTGTACTACTGATTCAAGTCCGCCAGTGACGGACACTAGGGTAGAGTGGGGCTAAAAAGTAAAAAATAATTTTTTCCCTTATTTAATCAACGACTCTCATATTTTTTAAGTCGGCGCCTCATCATTCGAGCCGTGTAAATCTGACGCAGAGTTAAAAAATATTGAGAGTCGTAGATTAAATAAGGGCAAAAATTATTTTTTACTTTTTAGTGCATTTTGTATTTTTTTGAAGTCTGTTTTAATTTTTTTTTAAGAATTTTTTATGTTACATGCCCGGAGCAAAAATTCCATTTTGAATTGGCATACACTTTGCGATATAACTCAACAAAAAATAACACTACTAACCAACAACTTTGTAAAAGTAAAGCATAATAGTTGTAGTTTCTACAAAATAACACCGTGTATCTCTAGATTGTTATTACTAAATTTTACATAGGTTTATATGAAAGACGAGACTTTTTTTATAGCCCAACCCTAACCTAGTATTGAATGGCGCGTAGTCAGGCGGCATCGGAACTGCGACATCATCAACCGAATGACTTATCGTCATCGATTCGTGTAGAAGACCGCATTGTAGTAGGTCTTTCCACGCGAGCAGCGCCCCGCTGCTCCGGATTCAGAAATTCCAGCGACCCGCCGACAGGGTCCCCACGGAAACGCCAAGGATCCATGTGTTAGCGCAAAACAGTGCGCGGCGCGAAATTACATAGCGCGAGCAAACGTCGTATGCTTGGCGTACGCCGGCCGGAAACAGCCGCCTTTGATGTTCCCTGGCTTTGACTTGTATTTCTTTCCGTCTCGTGTTCACCAAGGCGAATCAACCTGTGAGCGCCACGCGCGAACAGCAGCAGATCAGACGGGCTGTAGAACGTATTCCGCGTGAAAAGGGCTCCGGCGCGACGAGGTAGCAGGTTGTCGGTTCCCTCTTCGCGATTCCTACTAGCTTCATTCCAATTGCTTCGGCCAGCAAACGCGTTCTCGTTGGAAAACGGGTTCGACTTCGAAATTGCTCTGCCCCGTCTTCTAGCACTGGCTCTCTGACGAATTGGATCGGCCAGTAGCTTGAGCTCCAGTCGTGATTCGCTTCTTCTTTTATGGCGCAAGTAGCAGGTCATTCCTGGAGACATATAATAAACTGTTGGAGAGTTCATTGATGGGGAATTTCTTCATTTGCGGAATTGGATTTTATGCAACCCCAAGTCACGTAGGGCTCGCTTAAGAACGTTGCGTTAATATCTTCGCGGCGTATACAATCTCCTGCTCCTTTGTACTTTCACAGGATATTTTAAAGGCTTCCCTTCATGCGCGCATGGCCTGAATTCGTTAACTATGTAAGCAAATACGTGTAATTTATTCCTGTCATGAAGCAGCAATTACATTATCCGAGCACTATTTTAATGCGCATGGCAGGCGACATTTTCTTGCTTGTTTATGCGCAGAAGCAAGAGTAAAGCAACGGAATACCATAAGTGAGGAGCGGATGGGGCTGATAGAAGAGGAATGTTGAGAACGAACGCTTGATATCAGCAAGGCAAGAACGAGAAATAATTACGAGATACAAAGCATATTGCTGAGGTAATATAGTTGCAGCGAAAACAGTTCTGCAAGCAAACGCAGAGCCAGCTACATTATCCCGCGGCACGAACGTAAACGTTGACACGAATTTTTGCCAACCCCTGACAACTAGAGAACAGCGCAGATCGAGGGTGGCGAGGAGAAAGCAGCCACGGTGGTACAAGACGCAAGGGTTGCGGTACGTAAGTAACTCGGTTATGAGCCATCCATTACCTTGTTCAACTGCACTGGCGATACTCTTACCCCTGGGTTGGTCCAGACCCTTGCCTCTAACCCCCGCGTCGCATAACTCTGTGAAGCCCCTAAGTGCACCACCGCCAAGGTCCCACGTACAGTGTTTACAGAGTTCCCCTTAAACGGTGTCAAAGCATCCCCTTCTCGGTGAGGAACGCTGGCCGCCATGCTCACCGATGTCAAACAACGGGAAACGTTGCTCGCCGCTGGACAACCCGCAATTCACTTTTCAACGTCCAAAACCGAGGTACATGTCTTTTAAGGGGAGGTTCCGGTCTAGAGCCCAAAAAAATAGGTGATCTTTAGGAATTAATTAAAGGAAAACTACTACATATAATTTAATGGGACTTTTTGCATTGTATTAAGGAGGTCTTAAACTATAGAAATATATTTTTTGTTTTATAATTAATCATTGCAGACGGCACTGGGGAGTCGTTAAATTCGAGGCGTCAAAACTTCCGTCCAAATCGATGGGACCTGTATCTCCAAAAGTTATTATCCGATTCGACTGAAACTTTTTTATTTTAAAGAATATACTTCTGGCTAGGGGGCGAGAAAAAATTACAAAAATGACATTTTTTTAGAAAATAACTACACTTGGAGTTGAAATCACTTTTTCCCTATATTTTTCGTCCTTTCAACGCCTCTAAAAATGATAAATTTTTAAATTTTACTGCCCCCCCCCCTAGCCAGAAGTATATTCTTTAAAATAAAAGAAGTTTCAGTCGAATCGGATAACTTTTGGAGATACATGTCCCACCGATTTTGAGAACACTGTTTCAGGAAAAACGCGTTTAAAGTTTTACGTGAGCGCCGAGTAGCCGGTTGTTACCCATGCATTTGCCGCTACTCAAATGCCTATAACTTCGGGAATTTTACGAATTTTAACAAATCCTTTTAAACACGTATTCCTAAAAGGTTGAACGTTCGAAAAATGAGATAAAAATAATCAACTTTTAGACCGGAACCTCCCCTTAAGGAGTCAGTCGAAACGGGGTGACATTTTTCCACGCCGCACTTATTTTACTTCGCACAGAATACTCATGTAGCAAGATTTATTATTATTATTATTATTATTATTTTAAGTGTATCCTAACTTAAAAAGAACCAGACCTAGCCTGCAATTGGAAAATTTCGGTGATGGCACAGATCGATTGGCCAGGGAAGTGCGATTTATCGTTGACAAGGGATGAAAGAAGTTCGTAGGAGAAGTAGATAAGCTCTCAAGAGTTGTTGGCTGTTGGTCGTTCGTTAGCAGTAGCTTTCCCCGTAACAATGCGTTTCAATTTACTTGATTGCTCCTCAGCTGCTTTTTTTCGACTGTATTAAAGGAGCTTTGAATGTTCGTTAACTGTTGATTGTGGGAACACTGGAGAAATTATTCTTCCGGGCTAAGAAGTGCTCCCATTTTATAGGCTATTAAATGAATCCTATTGTCTCCGAGTTCCAACCGGTCGTTCCATTCTTTAATCAAGCTTATAGAATCTCCTGAAGCTTGCTAAATGCTGTCTGCCAAGGACAATAAGTAATTGTCCTTTCGCTCCTTAATAAGGAAACTGTAATAAATGGGCATAAGGGAAGTTGCCATTTTTTGCCTGCGATTCTCTCCGCCGGAAATTCTCCGCAGTATGTCACTGCAGTCTGGGAAGCTCTTCACGCACGACAAGAGACACCGTGATTGAAGTTACAAAATTGCAACAGGCCAATACTCAATTCTTCCCGACTGGTAAACGTCCCTAAACGTATTCGCCATGCCCCATTTAGTCCTGCTGCCATTGCATGGACATTTCCAACATCTGTTACAGGACAGTCGTGTTTATTTCCCAACTGAGACAGCTGAGATCGCCTACTTGATGCAACACAAACTAAAATATTTCACTGGCATAAAATCGCAGTAACAGCTCTCAACCCCGCTACCGTAATGCACAGGCATTCCGCTTTGTTGCACCGCGTAAACTCCTTTTGCCGTTAAACCGAAATAACTTTTATCAAACCGATTCTGCGGGTTATCCCTGTTGTCACATATCAGGTGCAAGCTTCTGCCCGGGCTCCATTCGACCACTCGACTTTAATTCCGCTCGGAATACAAAAGCAGCCACCTCGCAATCGTCCAACATACTGAAGTGCAATCGCGTCGAGTAATACAAGTGGCAAATCCCTATTTAACGGTGCTTCAACGGCAAAAACGCGTCCGTTTTCTGATCGACGATGGACGAGAGAATAGTTATTAATCATTCAGCGATACCGAATGGCAATTTTCGCCCGAGGCAATGGAAAGCGCGTGGCGTTGGCCGTTTTAATGCCAGTTGACCGTTTTTTTTTTTTTTTTTTTTCATACAAGTTTCTACTGCAGCGTGTTTTCCCGACTAAAAGTGCCGCGTCACGTGCGTTGGCGCGACCATGTGTCGAAAAGAACAAAGTGTCCAATCACGCCTTTTGAAACAATATTGATTCTAATTTCCGCGTGACCGTTGATGACTGCACCGAAATATACTGATATCCAAGGAATATTTATTCTACAAGGGGAAGCACGAATAACAAATCACCGTCGTGAATATCGTCCCTTTCATCTCCGGCTATTTGTCATGTTATTAACTGCAAAAGAGATGCACGAGCAAACGTGGAGAAAAGCCTCATGGATATTTAGGAGGGCTGGCAGTTTTCTACTTCGTAAAGCGGAAATCGTTTCAGGGTGAGAAACGCCTTGCTCGGTGAATGCAATTAGGCGCTTCAGCCTCCCTGCAGCCCTGGCTACCGTAAGGAGCTGAAGGAGAACGATCGTTTCATTGAAATATTCTTCCCGCGGGTGAGGAAGCCACTCTCGCCAATCGTCGAGGTTTCTTTTCTTAACCCGGCGCAGTTACCATAAATAAGCACCGATAGTTGAGAGGATCGTCCGTTAACGTGGGAGTAAATACACGGGGCAGTTAAACGGCGAGTAAGATTTGGCGGCCTGCCGCCTTTCATCTCGCGTAAATTTTAATAAGGTTACTGTATGACATCGGCGGAGAGATTGGGGAACTTGAGAGCACGAGAGGAGGGGCTTGGCAGAAGAAGAGGTGAATGTGCGATACACAGCGGACGACAGGTACCGGGGAGAGGAATACCTCGGATGACAGAAATTTAGAACAGTCTGGAGGAGAGAGGAGGCAGAAAATATCGAAGCGTAAAAAGAGGATGGACGTATTATAGAAGGGGTCGGGTGGCGTCACAAAGGAAGGAGGCGGTCCGCAGGAATGGAGATAAAGTGACAGAGGTCGGAGGAAATAAGAGGGAAATATAGAAAAGCGAAGGGACAGCGGTGGCAGTGGTATAGGTGGACCATTTCTCGGACGAAAGAGCAGGGACTTCTACCCCGTTAATTTTATGCAGACGGAGCCCCTTTCCCCGTTCGATTCGACACGGGTTCAGGCTACGGAAGGGTGGAATGGAACAGGGCCGAGCGAGCTACACGGAAAATGGCTCTGACCGCTAATCCAATCGGCTTTCGCGAGAATTAAGGCTGCTCTTTTCCGGCGTCGCGCGTGGATCCAATTTGGCACTTACGTAATTAACGCTGCCTACGACGCGCCGCGACAATTAACTTAGGCGCGTAATTAATGCAACGCGGGCTTGAATAATGTAGCGCCGATACCAGGGGTTGGAGTTTAAAATTTAAGAAGAGCCGACTATTTCGGCGAGAGGAATCGTTAGAAAAAATACAGCCGATGGCTGTTTCGTGAGCGCACCATCGCGGGGAGGCGTGAGATTCCCAGGATTATTCAGGATTACGCGGTGAACTTTTAATTGTATTGCATTTCGCAACGGAATGTTTAATCATCGCGGGACAGTAGTGCACTTTTCATCGAAGCCCGCAGCTTTTGATAATGCGCTTAGCAGAAACGTAATCACGGAACAGGGGTGTGACTCGTCAAGTTTTTCCATTCTACGCTTGACAGTAGATATCGCGAGCGCCAACTTCACCTGTAGTATTTCAATTTTCAAACATTCTGATGCATATCAGAGAGCACGGTTGAACACCCCTGCCCCGTTACGTGGGTGTGGCTAAACAGCTCGAAGAGAGCGCACGGTACGCTTGGACCAGATACTCAGCTGGATGTAGGTACACAGCGCAGAAAAACATAGGGCGGAGGTCCGAAGTTCAACGATTATTTTACCGTCCGTGTTTCGATGCAGGCCGAAGAAAAAAAAAGTGAATGCGTCGCGTCAGCGACGTACAATGCTTCCCTGCCCCAACGGCGCCACGGCGTAATTAAGATTTCTTTATCATTGCATTTGAATGCAAGAATGCCAAGCCTCCGCGGATCCCTTTGTTCATACACACGCTGGAAGAGTGGCGTTATCTCGCGGCCGCTAAATTTTCCTGAGTTACAGTCGCGAATTCAGTCGGGCCCCCTCGTTAATTAGCGACCGAAAGAAGAATCGCCCGGGGGCTCGTAAATCAAGAACAATGCAGGGAAATAGCGGGGCCGAGGGGGTGGGCACTGCGAGCCACCGCCTACGCCAGAAAATATCCTCCGAACGGTAACGCGAACTGGCCAGGAAAAAAATTTCTCCAAAGCCGCCCTACGTAGCCAAGACACTGTCGGGGAGGATCGGCCAGCGTGTTACGCCCATTTCCGGAACGGATAACACGAAATTTAATGAGAACCTTTGCTTCACAGTCCCGGAGAATTCGATCCGTTGGATTAGCCTGATCAACTAGAATAATCTGTCGGAGCTATGGCGCTGAATTTACGAGCCAAAAAAGCTCTGGGAAACTGCATCTGAGCGGAAAAGTAGTTTGCTGACGTCCGAGAGAGAAGAAGCGATAAAGGGGTAACGCCACGATGATAGTCTAAAAATGGTAAAATAACTTTGGAGGTGATTTCAAAGAAAATAAACTTTATTAAAAAGTGTAATATAAGGTTCTTATGATAATGTATAAAGAGGAACAAAAAAATATTTTTTTTAGATTTTTTGAACAGAAAATGGCGGCACAATAGCCGCACAGCTGACACGTATTTTTCATTTCAATCATTTCACTGTGGAATTTTTCACGTCGACGCCATTGGACCTAGAACAAAAAGACAAGAAGCTTTATAATCTACACACTAAATACTACAGTAATACCCAAGATTGCGAAAAAATATTGATTTTTGCAAGAATGGCGAACATTTGAAAACAATCCTTTTCTTGCTAGAACATTCGAGATGATGAGAAAATTCACAACATGCTATTGTATATTGCCCTATTAAAGTAATTAATCATTAATGGCCCAGGGGTTAGGGAGTAGATATGTACAAGGTGAAGAAGTGCAGAATGCACGGCGCGCAGATACTCGATTCACGAAGTGATGCGATAGCACTATTGGGATCTCGCTTCCATCGTCGCTGAAAAATTCGTTGCCATAGGTAGTTGTTTCTCGACCCGACTGTATAATACCTTCCGGGTTCGTGGTAACGATCCGCCGAATTCGATTCGATCACCCATACCAATTCGATTTCCCGCGTAATCAGAATTCCATTTTTACCCGGTGGAAGTTGAGGAATTTCACGAAGTTACGATACTGGCTTTCATTTTTAAACAACAAGCCACCGTGGGTGCAAATTCAACAGTAATTTTTCCAGTTGCCCACAGATATCTGATTTTTCTTAACCTCCTTCTCACTCGTAATAAATTAAATATCGTACCGTGCGAATGGCAGCTAAATCTTCGCTTCACTCGCGTAACAACGTTACTTACGCAGCGCGAGATTGATCACTGCGCTTCGAGAGTCAATTTATGAGTCAAAAAGAACTGAAACTTTGCCAGCTACAGAGTTTAGAGAGCACTGCTGCATTCAAAATTCATCTCGCCTGGACTTTTTACCATTTTAAATTGCCTTATGTATCATATGAGTTTATTGTTTTGCCTGCATAGAGAATGGAGAACCCTCGTCGGTGTACTTGCAGCTACTATTAAACGGCGCTAATGTAAACACACAGTGAAGATCACCTGAGACGTGATTACCGTCGCGCCTAGGGCGCCGCTCTACTAGACGGCATTGCATTATTTGTGCATTGCGGAAGAAGGGAATGCCGGAAACGAAGGGTGTGTACGGACCTCGTGGAGAAATACACATTGATCCGACCACAGCCGGATTGCCATACCGCCGACTGCAATGCAGCCGTCCATCGGACTGGTAGGTGTGTCGACACTGGTGCCGCTCTCGCGCCATGGGAAATTTAATTTCCCAGGCTACGGTACGCGGATACACAACCGCCGCCGGCTTTAGTCGCCCCTCTGCCCTCAACCGCGGAAATATTCGCCCGAAACACGCGAAATGTCCATCGACTGGTTTGATTTGGTACACAGTCGTCTTTTGCCGGCTGAAGAATAGTCCCGAATCGATGAAATACTCGCGGAATACAGGCAACCAAAAATATGTAACGACAATGCTACATGTTAACACCGATTTCTCGCGGATAATTTGAGTAATCGGTAAAAATCGGTATTCCACTTGTGTATGAAATTCGAATTATGCAAGAAAATATGTATCTTTCTAGCACCTTTCCATTAAAAGCGAATTATCCGTCTCTACGTCGAGAGTGAATATTGCTTTAAAATTTGCAAGTAAATCCCTTGGTCGGTATGCTGTGTGTTTGTTTGCTTGGTTAAGTAGTCAAGGGCTGAATTTCGTGTTGCGAACCGACGAGAAGGAGACAGTAACGCCCCGTAGCTTCAGACTCACGAAACAAGCTGTGAAATTAACGCCGAACGTCGTGCAACGTAAATGTGCAACAGCGACAATGCAGAGGGCAGTTGCAGCGCTACCGGTAAGGCAGATTCCTAGGCGAACTTGTAGAATATCGCGCACAGAGGGCGACACAGGTATTCCCGATACCAAAGGGCAATCTAACCTTAAATCGAAGGAAAAGGGAGGACGTTTCTTGAATTTCTATGGCTTTTTTCACATGCGTGGGTTTTGTGAAAGCCTTATGTACAGATATATTTCATTGAGGCAATGAAAAAATATATAATTTTTATTAGATTTTTTTATACAAGTTTTATATAAGTTTGAAACATTCGGCAGGAGGAAAAGTGATCATCACCTATTTTAAACATGTTATTTTCTAAAGTGATCTGCATAATTCGAGACGCATACTTACATATATAAAAATGGTACTTAATATCAGCGCAGTAAATCATTTATAAGGGAAACCTATAGGTGGAGCATTAGTCCACGCAGGAAGGAAGAAGCGTTTAATTGAATAAAGACCGTGGAAGAGGGATTAATGAACTATGCCAGAATTTTACGACCGCAGCTGCTCGATCTTACAATGAATTAAATTACAATCACCTCCATCCAGTCGCGCCGCGCCATCGGTTCCCTTCTAATTCAATTGTGAAAGCGGTGCGGATGAAAAACGCCGAACCGAATTGTATTAAAATAACTATCTGTCTCCCGTCTGCTAGCGATAATTACGTTTCACATGGTATATTATGCAATATGATCGCATCAGACCCCGCGCGAGGTGGGAACGGGGGATAATTTGATTTGCACAGGGAGCGGCGATGAAAAAAGTGGCCTTATGCGTCCGCTCACGAAAATTGCTTTACCTCCTCTCATGCAAATTAGTCTTCTACAACCGGGAAACTTTCAATTTCAAAATTATACGTGACTTTTTACCTCTGGGCTTTTCTGTGCTCAGGTTCAACAAAAACCAGACATGGTAGACTACATTACACCACCCACATTTAATTATAGACTTCGTGTCCTGTTACATTGTTATCGGAAGGAAGAAGCTTGATGTCCTGTTTCCACAGCAAACATATTTTAATACGATGACAGAGCACGGGTCCTCTGTTCGTGTCTTTCAAACAGCAAGAGGAGAATGAAATTCAGACGCTGGAGAGGATTTGATACGACATTGTCAGCAGCAACGTGGAAGGTGTACTCTCTGCTGTTCCCAATGAATAATATTATGATATTATTAAATTACCCGATGAAATTCAATTATGTCTCCTTCGGCCCGACGCACACACAAACACAGCGATGCACGCGCAGCCCACGCCTCGTCGGCTGTTTTATGAGGCTCCAGCGTCGTCCAATTACGTCACAGGGGAAAAAACTTGAACGTCACTGCTATCGGAGCTAGCGGAAGATCCGAGAAAGGGTTCGCGGGTCAATGGAGTCTTGCTAACGAGACGTTCGTCGTGGAAGAAAAACGTTTCATCAGTGGAGATTGTCCTTCAACACGACTCTAACTGGCATCAGTTTCCTGAAGCGTTCGATAACTGACGTGAAAGATTTGATCCCTTGTTGGTCACTTTTATCTAAGAGCCAAGCGCCCGGCTACTGTGTAAGATTGCCGATGTCGGGGTCTTCGGTTCACATCCTGACAGATTGCTCTTCTGCAGTATCGAGATTACACTCGTGTCTTTGTAGAAAAGGCGGAAGTCGCCGCGGAAGGGCGCTTGATGGGTCAAGTTTTTCGGGGAAACTGATGACGCCACGGAGCCCATGCCATCTCAGGTGAAATACGATCCGACGACGAGTGAAATAGTGCTTTTGCAGGGAGTCCCAGTGAATGGAAGTTTTTTGGGAAACGCTAACGAAGTGAATGTTTCTCGTGGAAGGACCACGAAGGAGCAAATACGATGAAGGAGTAGTAACACGGTGTTTATGTCGATTCTTATTACCGGTCTCGTTCGTGGAAAATAGTAGCATGGGATTGCAGTCAACTGAATTTCATGGTAGAAACAGCGAGAGTATACACAAGACACGATGTTTCATATATAACAGTTAAGAGCCCCATTATATTCCGCCACGAATTGAGATTTAACTCCGCAACCTCCGAACCGAATAATTCGATACCTGTGAGCAACTTGCTTGACTTATGCACTTCAAATGATCAACCGCTTCGAGCTGATGTACCTACAACGTTTAAGGGGGAATCCTATTTTATGGGCTAAAAATGTAGTAAAATTTAGGATTTTTTTTTAAGAAACTAGAATTCGTTTCATCTGAAATTTGGACCATGTTTTTATGCATCCTTGAGGAAGTTGCAGTTTTTTTTTATTCATTTTTAATAATAAATATCTGTGGGTAACCCCGCACACAAAGCGGGGAGTCCCACATAACCCAGGCAACCCTGCCTGGGTATGCGTAAAGCATTTTCCCCCTCTATAAAAAAAAAGTAATCTAAAACAGAAAAATGAAACGGCGTTTTACTTTGTACATTTGTAGCTTCAATTTGATGTGCCAGAATACCGCTAAATTCTATACTTCTTTCGTTACATGCGAAAATTGGCGCAAAATTAGATTGCAAAAGTTAAAGGCTCAGACCTTTCAGTTTGAAAACTCTCCACACTGTTCAAAATTTTTTTTCAAAATTGTTTCTTAAAAAAAATATCCCAAATTTTGCTATGTTTTTCCACCGCCACTTTGTGATAATTCCACAGAAATAGCAGCAACAAATAACATTAAGCAATGGTGAATGCTTTGGCATGTGCTGGTTGATATATGCCTGACTATCACTACTTACAGACTGTCTGACATATGCCACACTTTGTCTACTTCACACTTGCTGCAATTCCTCTACTGCGAGACCTTATTTATCCATACCTCCTACCGTATGTAGATACACGCAAACAGACAGACACCGTGGTCTGACTAGCGCGAGTATTTCTACTCGCAACCTCTTACATTCTTTCGGAATGTATTCGGAACGTGACTAGTATCAAATTGCCAGACACGAAGGTGCCTGAATCACAGCACCACGGCACGAAAGTTCCCACTGTGAGCGCGGAATAGTAAGAGTCCACACAGAAGGAAAGGGCATCTAATGCCGATCGTTGTTATCGCACGTTTCCATGATATAATACCAGACACAAACCCGACATATGAAACCATATGAGTCCGCCTGAAATAGTAGGTGCCTGTTGGCAGATGCTGAGGATTAAAATCCAAGGATCCGTTAGCCAACTAATTTATCTTTGCGAACAGTCTATCACCATCACGAGATTGACGTTATTCCCCAACCGCATCCTGAAAACTGGGTCATTGCGATATGTCTATTACTTATTTCATAAGTAGCTTACTGGGATCCGGAGAGTCTGACGTCAGACTTGAAGTTTTGTTGGTAACCGGTACTCCCATCAACTCTGATACGCGACTAAGTCAGCATGACGGAACTTTTGGCCCCTACACATCTTCTAAATTAAGTCACCGCAGATTGGAGGCGAAAAAGGTCCTCTCCTTAGTGGAATACTTAAATCCACCGTGTGGTCAACTTTCCACGCGGAGAATTCTCATGCTTACAAGCCGCGAGTGCGGTGGCAGAGAAAATTGACGAATCGATATATGAAGCTAGAAAGCCCTGTGGAGGGCTGCCACGTTCCTCCAAAGGAGTACAGGACCATCCTAACCGAGACATGGCAGTAACAAATTCAATCCGCAAAATCTCGAATTCTATCAGCGGGGCCTTTATTTCTCTGAAATATCGGCTGAAATGCAATAAGTCACGCAGCCCTACCTCGAGGGAGGGGATGTTCTTAGGAACAGCCAGAGACACAGGGCTGGTTGAATGTAGGGAGAAGACGCCATTCTCTCGATTACACGGTGCGTCAGCGTGACATTTAATCTCGCGCAAGAGCTATTGACATTTCGATGGCCGACCCGCCGGGATATCTGGTATTTGCGTTTCCGGCGCGCATCCCGCCGATCGAGAGGATCGTCCCGGCAGAATGAGCGCGCACAATGAATCGCGTGAATCACTTCCGAGTATTTAATTATTCAGTTTACGTGTCGCCAAACAGGCCGACAGTTTACAGCAATCTCCGTGACCGTTTTTCACCTCCGTTTACACGCAGATTTATACAATCGGCGTTATCAATTGGTCGGTACGGGTTACGCGTATTATTGTTCGATTGTACGCTCCGCGAGGAATTATGCCGGCCTGAAATATGGTCCGCGCGCCGGGCCCGTTGCTCCAGGCCGAGTTTATTTCGCAGGGAAGAATGAGGGTAATTGGGCGACCGAGTTAACGTTGTTTGTTATAATGAATCCTTGTCGGGCTTGATGCGAAATACGGTAGTTAAATGGTAGAGATGATGAATATTTCGGGCGCGGCGCTCAATAATTTACCTGAACAGTCTCCGGCGCTTTTAGAAAGTGGGGCGTCGCTAAGTAGAAGTAGTCAAGCACATGACAGACACGTGCATTCTCTGCTAGTTACTCGTCGCACGCTTTACTGGTTTTTTTCTGCTCTCCATCCCAGTCGCCACTATGACTTCTGTGTACCTAATTTTATAGTCTAGGTGACAGACAAGTCGCTGTGACTGGTATAGGTACTCGACGGATCTCGAAATACATAACGGAGGAATTTAAGCGTCCTGAAAACCAAATTCACGACTGCCAGACGTGCCATGGTATTTCGGATTGTAGTTCATTTCCAATTTTAAGGCTACTGCAGAGAACAGAGAACGTTTAAAAGGTGTTACGGAGTATGCCCCCAGCTTCGCGATTGAGATTGCCTCCAGCGTGTTTATGCGATAATATTTCTGCCTAGCAAAGTCACTTAATCGCCGAACACTGTATCACGTGCAACGCTAGTTCCACCAGCTCCGCTACGATTACTCGTTGTTCCGAGTAATTTAATTGATACCAACTCTCCGATTCCCCTTAGTGGGCGCTCATTCATGGTGTCGGCAGTTTCAAGGCAGCGGAGCTTCTGCCTTCTCACGCGCACCGCCGGCGGTACACGCACCTTTGCCTCCCGTGCCTTTCATTAGCGGCGAAAAGCACCCGCCGCCGACGCTACCACCGCCGCCACAGAGGATTCTGCAATTACTCTTAGACAGTAAGTGCTCGGTGCAATAACGAGTGTTTATCCCATATATACACATGTAAAGAGCGCGGAGAAAGCAAAGTTCAGAGACGCTTTGAGGCCGCGTCACTCGCCTGAACAGCAAAGGAAAAGTTCTACGACAATTCTTCCGTTTCACAGCGCCAGCACGGGCGATTCTAAAACTGTAAGACGATTGGTCTTTCGAAAACCGCAAGGGATAGCGACTTCTTGCCGTGTTGGTGTTTGCTATTAGCATTTTAGAAAGCAGTTCAAAGGGGAAGCTGCTCCTCGTATTTTCGATTACCCATACAGCCGGTATAGAGTTTACTTCGACGTAATTACCAGAGAAAGTCTTTCAATTACATTAGTTTTGCAGCGGCTGTTCTCTCGATGTTCGTTTCTTTGACGCCACCAACCGGAATGGCATTGCTGTCTCCACCTCTAAGTGCGCAAAGAAAGAACAAACATTTTGCTCCCCCAATTCCACGCCTTTGATGACAAAGGCACACCCAGTGCTTTAACACGCGTAGTGGAAAATCGCGAGCTTATGGATTTCCTACTTCCACGATTCTCCCTGAAAGTTCGTACGCACATCTTATTTCTCTTTCTACCCTCGAATCTCGTGGAAGTGTTTGGAATTTTATTAGATATTCCGCGGACGAAAGGAAACATTTAACTGGCCTGATTTTCAGAATTTTTTATGCGAGTACAGTGAATGGAGCTCATCTGAAAATTTTTGCTTTTTGTTCCAGGTCAAAAATTGCAGGAGGAATCTTTCCGGCCGCGGAACACTATCCGTCAGAAGAAGCTTGCTTTGTTGAGCTGTGGCGTCGCCGTTTTGTACGAAAAAAATTTAAAAAAAATTGTGATCATACTTCAAAGTATGTACAATAAAGGCCTTGAAACAGATTTTGTATTCCATTCACTACCCTCGCATAAAAAATTCTCAAAATCAGGCTGTTTTTCCGGGCATTAGAGTCGCATTAACTATACGCTTCCAAGAATTCGAAACCCCTAGAATCTTCTAGTTACCCAGCTCAGAAGTATCGATTCAATCACGTCGCAAAATCCAAACTCCCGTATCACATCCCCCGTGTCTGGGGACAAGAGTCTGAAACTCCCATGCACTCGTTTCGTGGAAAGCCGGAGAAAATTCTATTACCAATGTCCCAGATAGTTTGACTAGACTTGCCGGGGTGGTTCATCAAGGGAATCGAGGATTTCCACGGTCCCAGGAAGCTTTCCCGAGATGCTCGCACGGTTATCTGCGCTTCTACTTACCGGGAAGTCGAGCGTGTGCCGGATATACAAAGTTTGACGTTCGCGGATGCGCTAATGGCTCGGCTGAAACGAGTCTCCCGCGATGATAACGCCGTTTCGCATCGCCCCGCGCCGGATCATATCTCGCTGAAGGATCTCTCAGGATACGACACCCGGCGCGCCTTAAGTAAGTATTCCGCGCGCTACAAACTCGGCAGGAAAGCTGGGCCGCGTACACGCGCCTGCATCGTCCTGGGGAATAAGCGGATACCAAGGCGAGAAGTTACGTTCGGCGTTGCGCCCGCCAGGGAACTCGCCGAAACGAGTTTGATGCTGCTGGAAACCGACTGCGAATCCTTTCGAAGGCAGATACCTACCGAACGTGAGTGAAATGTTCGAGCGACTCGATTGACGGAGGGATAAGTAAGCCGCGCGGGGACCATTTAAAAGAATGCCACTTCTGTTGAGATCCACGGGGTATTTGTCAGAGGATCAACTTAAGAGGAGGTTCCGGTCTAGAGCCCATAAAACTAGGTGATATTTAGGAATTAATTAACGGAAAACTACTATATATAATTTAATGAGACTTTTTGCATTGTATTAAGGATGTCTTAAATTATAGAAATATATTTTTTGTTTTATAATTAATCATTGCAGACGGCACTGGGGAGTCGTTATCTCCTGTATCTCCAAAAGTTATTATCCGATTCGACTGAAACTTTTTATTTTATTTTAAAGAATATACTTCTGGCTAGGAGGAAACCAGAAAAAATTACAAAAATTACATTTTTTAGAAAATAACGACACTTGGAGTTTGAAATCACTTTTTCCCTATATTTTTCGCCCTTTCAACGGCTTTAAAAATTACAAATTTTCATTTTTTTTTAATTTTACTGGTTTCTCCACGAGCCAGATGCATATTCTTTAAAATAAAAAAGTTTCAGTCGAATCGGATAGTAACTTTTCGAGATACAGGTTCCACCGATTTTAAGAACACTGTTTCGAGAAAAACGCGTTTAAAGTTTTACGCGAGCGCCGAGTGGCCGATTGTTGCCCATGCATTTGCCGCTACTCAAACGCCTATAACTTCGGGAATTTTACGAATTTCAACAAATCCTTTTAAACGCGTATTCCTAAAAGGCTGAACATTCGAAAAATGAAATAAAAAAAAATCGACTTTTAGTCAGGAACCTCCCCTTAAGAAACTCAATTACCAGAATAATATTTGATCCGCCGTCACGAAATCCGCCGTGGTGCGCCATTAATATCGCCAACAATTTCACGAGATGAGTAACTACCATAAATCTTCCACGGCGCCGCGCTACTTTACGGCGCACTAAAGGAAATACACTGTGCCCCGTCACCGCAGCCGTTTCCGCCAAGTTTTCATGTCGTTTCTCTAGATGTTAATTAAGCTACCGACATCCCTTCGTCTCGAATGCGGGTTTCCTTGCAGCTGCTGCATCCGCCATTATCGTTTGATATTACAACGACCTGGGGTCCCCATTGCGGTACGGCGATCGTGGAACAATCTGGCAATAGCGATCCTGGAAAGCGGTGTAACTGTTTGCACGCAGGGGCCCGAGTTATGTCGTCTGGTTTGCATCTTCTGTACAGAGCGAACTCAAGGTTACGAAGGGATTGTTTGAGAGAACGTGTAGCTGAACACCCTAACCGAACGATGTAGCGAAGCTTCCCAGTGTTTTCTACAGCAATATAGAATTCGTAACAAGAAAGGGGAAGAAAGATCAGAATTCCGCGCGAAGCAGCTTGATAAAATGTGTGTACACAGAAGGCAACCTGAAGTCATATCTCAGGATCAACGCTCCTCCATAAGTCTCCATCATCAGACCCCGCCTACCAGACCTCAATCCTGCACACAGCTATCAAATACTGTCATGAGGCAGAATTTCCTGGGAAAAGCCCGCCAAAACTGCACGAGAGATGGTCTACAGTGCTCAGAGGCACGGATTATGCTCATCCAAACGATCCACTATTAGCGCAAACTGTTCTAGATACCCCGCTTTAGGCTTCCTTTCACCCCTGTGCCACGTCCAGGGATGCCAGGGATACTCGGGGGCCGCTTCCCGGTCCAAAATCGATTGCTATTCCGCTAAAATCACAGTTCATTAAGCGGAGGTATCAATCGCAGGGTTAGTGCCTTCTTTTTCCACCCCCTCGCAATTTGACTTCCAGCTGCGGTAGCCTTCTTGAGCGGCCACGTCCGCGTCACGATTTGCATCTCAAGGAAAGTTTCCAGAAGCACTTTAACATCGGACGCCGTTCTCGCCTTTGAGAGAACGGGCCGTTTCCATACTTCACCCTCGAATATAAATCATGGACATTCGGATTCGAGCGATCAGCCGCTACCCAAACACTCTGCAGCCAGAGAGGCTTTAATAACTTGCTAAGTGGTCGAGGACTTGGGAGAATGGATCGATTACTTCGGTGGCGTTATTGAGTCACTGAAGTCGAATTCAGTGCGCAGAGTTCGCATAGGATTGCATCTAGGATGTGATTTCAGAGAAGTCGCTGTTCCTCAGCGTTGCGGTCACAATTAAGCGTTGCTTCGCTCTCGTCCCCTAGAAGGATTCCATTTCATGAGAAACAGGTCGTAAAATCTAGAATTCGAAAATTGAACGCTCTTTTTAACCGAATTCAAAAAGGAGGAGGTTATAGATTCGACCCGCATTTATTTCTTTTTTTAAGTTTGTCCCGCATAACTCCCCGGCATGTTGTGTCAATATATATAAAATTAAAAAGTAAAAATTAAAAAAATTTTAAAAAAAATTAATACCGACTTCTGCAAAATGAAAATGCACTAAAGAGTAAAAAATAATTTTTCCCGTATTTAATCTACGACTTTCATGTATTTTAAGTCGGCGCCAGATTTTCACAGTGAAAATGATGAGGCGCCGACTTAAAAAATATGAGAGCCGTAGATTAAATAAGGGAAAAAATTATTTTTTACTTTTTAATGCATTTTTATTTTTTTGAAGTCGGTTTTAATTTTTTTTAAAATTTTTTTTATAATATTCGGTAGAGTTTACCATTTCTAGAACCCTTTCTTGGTCTCCGATTGCAATAATCTTTTTCCGGGATTATTTTTTTATGAAATGGAACTATAATAGTGTGTGAGAGCAAAGAAATCGGTTGTTGAAAACTAAGCGCCACCCTACTGTACAGTTGGAAGAATTCCAATTTCAACTACTACTCAGGACACAGCGATTAGTCCTTAATACGAACTTGTAGCCACCACAGAGTAAAGTATATTACTCCATAATTTGTACCTTTTATTCAGCGCCCGTGTAGGACTCTTAAAAAAATACGCTATGTCCGTCGATTCGGCAGGCTAGCCTGAAGCAATTGTTCATTCACGAGAACCGTTCTCCGAGCACCGCGTAGGCCGTAGATCGATTTGGACGGAAAAAGCAGTTACCTATGTCTCGTTCACTTGTACTCCGGCTGTGAATGGGAAACTAGCGTTCATTGTATCGTTCGAGATTCAATTGGGCAAACAGATTTTGCTGCACTCGTTGACAGGGATATAGTCCCCTACCGAATCGAGCCGTTCCCCTTAATTTGTAGCCTTTTTATCCACAATGGTGTCGATTGGTCTTATGCGAAGCCGGTTTCGCAACACAGATCGCGCGAGCAGAATCGAACTGATTTCCAAGTAGAAGTGGTTTCGATCAACGTTGTGATGCACCGTGCCCCGAGCTTTTATTCGAGCGCTCGTTCGACGAGCACCAAATGCGTCGTGAAAATATAATAGGGAGCAACGGGAGCATCAATATTTGTCTTCTTTTTATTTGTCGCGCGATTTCGCGCATTTTGTACTGCAAATAGAAGAGGAATTCGCTGGAGCTCGCAGCGCGGCAGTCGCCGTATGCAAACAGACAGCGTATTAATATAGAAATTCTTCATTCATTTATTTTACAGATTATATTCCTGGCATTTCTCGCGTTTACTGTTTTCGAATATATATTTAATTCCATGGTGGCGTTCCTCTCGGTGGCCAGCTCGTCGAATAAACTCAAAAGTTCACCTGACATTTCCTGCTTCGCCCGCTCGAGAGTACACCGGCGAGCTCGTAAATTCAGCGTACTGCGTCGTCGAGCTGCCTCGACGACAAACAGATAAAAACTCGCAGCGCGAAGCGCTCGACGCGGAGGAGCCCAGTTCATAAACCGATCTGCCGTTTATAAGGCTCTTTCCTTTCGATTGCTCGTTCCGAGGCTCGCCCAACACGTACATCCTCAGGGAGGAACGTCTCTGTCGTTCGTCACCGATTCTTTTTTCCTTCGCAGGCATCTCGATAGTTGTAGCTTGTCACCGGGCTCCCTACGTGCCAGGCATCAAATTCGCCCTTCCTTTCCCCACTTTTATCCACCAGCCTCTGTTCTCCGACGTGAAATCGATGCTCCCAGGAATAGTCCGAATTCCGCGCGACGTCCTCCCGAACTTCTCCGTAAAACTGCACCTGGCTGCGGGGTAAAAAAAGCCGTCCAAGATTCGACTGAGTTTCACGTCACTGGCGATTAATTCAGGATCCGTTTCTCCAAGTTGCTGGCGGCGATGGTTCTCTCCCACGGCTCGGGGCGGGGGGGGGGGGGAGGTACAATGCGCTTCACTCGACAAGCAGGGAAATTTTTATGCTTCTTTTTATCAGCTTAGGCGAAGAAGGAAATCGGCACCGGCGGACACGCGATCTAATTGGGAAAGTTTTATCGATCGGCCCACTGAAGCCGTGGATTAGTGAAAATACGACGTAACGAGAGTATCCTGGAAGTTGCTGGGCGAGGGGCGACATTTTGGGGGCGCGGGCGGTTCGCTCGAGAAGCTGGGGGAAGCTTCAGACATCCGGGTAACGCGAAAACAAGTCGGGCATGCGAAATGGCACTTTTGCCTAAAGGACTTCGCCCTCGGAAAGCACGCTTTTAAATGTACCAGGTACATAGAAAGTTAGGAAGTGCGACGGTAGATGTCTTTGATAGTAACGGAATTTCTGCGATGTCGTCGGGGCCGAAGTAGCCGAAGAATTGATTTATCTGCTAATTTCAATGTCAAACACAAGGCTCGTCTCTCAGCGGGGTCTTAGGTACATCGCCCGTTAAAGATCACGAGCGCATAGGGGAGTTTAATAATCCACGAAACACAAGCGCCGGTGTAAATTGCTTGAATAATTTATCGCCGCGTCCCTGATTAAAAAAGATAAATGCCGGAATATTGATTAATGTCGACGTGAATTTTCATACGTGCGACATTATCAGCGGCAATATTGAATGCAAAGTAGTTGAATATTTACGGGCCCCGGCCCAGCAACGGAGCAAGTGGTGCAAAAAGGCAGCGCAAACACTTTGATGAAATACGTTACGTGCAATCTCCCCAAAACCATCCTTTGACAGCGGCGTTTAGTGTCACTCTGCGCAATCCGCTGTGATATCGATTCAATTCCCACCAGACCCTTTCGCCCGCTTGCTAATTTTCGCGCGACAAGATCACACGAGGCAGACCAGCCCGGCGATCTTTCAAAGCGTATACTTTCGTCGCTGAAGGGCAACGTTTCGAGGCAAAGGAGAAGGCAGCGTAATTGGCGTAAAATGCGATACAATGAGACCAGGGTATCTTCTCCTCGAAGAGAACGTTCGTTCAGACCGTGCGATGCTATTATCAAGAACTTTGGTTGCATCCGTTTGAAACCGTCGCACCGCCATCGGTTATTGTTACAGAACTCCATCGGTGTCTGAATCAAAATCCCCTTTAATATTCTAAAGGCTGCTTGCACATCTCGCGAGCACGCGGATCGATACGGCCGGCGTTCTATTTCATTAAAGAAAATTTCGCTCGCTAATAACCAAGAGGAACTTGAACGGTTTAGAGTTTAACGATCACGCGCGCAATTATAAGCGCGCGGAATAAAAGCCTCGGCGTTCGATAAAATAAACAGTCCACGTTAGGTTCGAGCCCGGGAGCTCCCCGCGATTTAATTGGAACAGGGAATTCGCACATCTGGAGTTAATGAAAGTTTCAAGCCCGGAATACCAATTGTACATGTCTATATTCGTTCATAATGGCTCGGGGATTTGGCGCCGATCGATCGGGGTATTTGCGCTGGGAATTCAATGCGCGTGAGAATAATTCCCCCCTCACCGGACAGAATGGGATCTAATAAATACACTTCCTCCGCGTTTGTCATCGATTGTCAGTTAAATCGAGAGAAATGCTTTCTTTCGATGTAACCTAATCGCTGCCATTTCCCTACCATTCCGCGTCCACGCCACGCTTACTCCCCGCGTATTTTCCTTTTGATTTTACGCGTCGCCTGTGCCATCTACTTCCCTCCGGGCCCTTCCCTGCTGTATACAGGGAATGACGGAACGTCGCTGTAATGAAATGAAATCTTCAGCGATAAGGAATGCCCGAGGTACCGTGGCGAAAACCGCGAGAACCACGTGTATCCATATATCCTTCATATTAGTGGCGCCCGAGCGCAGGCGACGCGCGATGCATCGCGAAATTCTTATCGTGGATTTCCGCGAAGTAGAACACCGTGTATCTGGCATGCGGGGCGCAATGTCTGTAACTGTTCCCTGCAGCCGCCACTGATTTTGAATTTATGACGACACACGCCTGGGACGGGAAACAATATCGGATCCCGCGCTGCCAGAAATTCCCGCCTTTCCTGCCTTGCCACTGTGCCCTGACGACCCCTCGATTTTTTCGCCGCGCGAATTTAAATGCTGGAAAGATAAGTGGAGGGAAAGCGACGGCGAAATAAACGGCAATATATTGCAGTTTGAATTTCAGGTGATGAGGCATCATATTACAACTGGGAACCAGCAGCATTGTTGTCCTCAGCTGGAATAAACGGAGCGAAAGGTATTCCAGGCCGTCGTGAGTATTCAGTTTCGTTTTATTTGAATTTCTTTTGTGCGCGCGAGTGCACAGTGCTCGACGCCGGTGTTTGCGCTTTTACTTGAAAACGCAGTTTTCGCCCCCCTGTTGATTCGGCGCGTTCATAACGCGGGCCTTGGACCATAGTCCAAGAGGGGCTCCATAGAGAAAGAGGATCTTTCGAATACACTGGTATAGGCAGGGGAATTTTTCAAAATTATTTAATACCGCCAGTGGTGGTATCGCGAGAAAAGCTCTCCGCGGGACGCACAATGCGCGCAGCGTACGATAATAAAATCGTGAATGAATAAAGCTGAATGGCCCCAAATTCAGTTCCCGCAATGATTTATCCACGGACTACGGTAAAATCGTCGCAGTTCCTACGTGAAGATAACCTGTAGGAACTGTGCTCGAGCTGTCACAGTGTCCAGGGACACTTAATCCTTTTTCTATCTGCCCGAGATGTTTGCTCCATTCCTCTCCCAGGATGGTATTTTCACGACAGCCAGCACCCTCGTCGTTAATAATACTTCGGAAGGCTCCGGGGACCGGGTCTTTGACGACTCGCTGCCCTACATGATTCTCATTTTTCAGTCACCGAAAGAGATTGTCTGCTGAAGCGCGGGACGCGGATTTTTATTTTCGCGGCCGTCAGTTATCCGCGAACAATGGCATTTCCTTCCCCAGTCTTTGCCCCTCGGTGGTTTCCAGATGAAGGGTTCGCCCGGATTCATTTCTTGAGCGTGGACCGCGCGAAAAACTTGGGCGCACCGATATCCGTCGTCGGCGTACGGGACCGTGAACTCTGACGGGACTTTTTCTACCCGCTGCATCGGCTGCTCTGTCCCTGCTTCTGCTCCCTTGAAACATCGTCTCAAGCTATTAAACGTCAGGACGACAGGTGAGCGCAATAAATCCCCTTGTCACTCGTCCGCAAGGAGTGCAAAGAGTTGATAAATTCGTTAACGCGAATGACAGTGCCACTCCCTTTACTCGTGGAACCTTTGCTCCGTAGATATCCTCGACAGCTTGCCTCTCCCGGGCTTCTATGACTTATTCTTGCTCGGCGTTCATTGGGAAAAATTACAGCTCATGCACCAAGATTCGAAGGGGTTGCAATTTAAACAATTGATCCTGACTTTCAATGAAAACTGATCTTCTTCGTCTCTGCGAGATCCAAAGGACATGCATTTAATTAGGATGACAGCTCTCCAGCAGAAGTTACCAGAAATAATGTTCCGTGTGACCAGGATGGCTTTGCGGACCAAGAAGCAATTTCTTGTGCGGGGCTTGAGCTGAAAATAGGCGATGTGTCTCACTAAACGTCAGGAGAAACAGGTGATCGCGTTGTTACAGTGGGCTATTTCCGACTGTTCGATTCTCTATCTGTAATTTCCTTCTATCCGAGCGTCGGGAGAAAATGAGTGGAGGAGGAGCGTTATCGGGCACGACCGTATATACCAGAAATCGCGTTGAGATTTGCTGACTGCAGACTAAACGCGACAGGTTGCTGATCGCGACTCGATCGCCAGCCCTGGTGGGAAATAGTTGGAAAATTAGTCTCGCCTATCTATTTTCCGTCCCAGCGGGGCTCGTGGGCGCCGATGTGACCCGCTCTCCCGCGTACAATTCAATTTTCCCCAAGCACGTTAGAATCTAGGCCACGCTGCATCAGTGATCTCGATCCGCCCGTCGTAATCCGGCGGACTTGGTCATCCTTGCAACGAATTAATCTCCCAGAAACGGAGCCATTCAACCTACAGTATTTATTCGCTAAGAGCTCGCGTCTCGGAACCAGAAGTGGTGGGGATATCGCCGAGCTTTTAAGGGAAAGTTCCTGTCTAAAAATCGTTTTTTTTTTATTTCATTTTTCGAATGTTCAACCTTTTAGGAATACGTGTTTAAAAGGATTTTTTGACATTCGTAAAATTCCCGGAGTTATAGGCATTTGAGTAGCGGCAAATGTATGGGCAACAACCGGCCACTCGGCGCTCGCGTAAAACTTTAAACGCGTTTTTCTCGAAACGGTGTTCTTAAAATCGGTGGAACCTGTATCTCGAAAAGTTATTATCCGATTCGACTGAAACTTTTTTTATTTTGTATAATATGCTTCTGGCTCGTGGTGAAACCAGTAAAATTTGAAAAAATGTAAATTTGTGATTTTTAAAGTCGTTGAAAGTACGAAAAGTATAGGGAAAAAGTGATTTCGCACTTCAAGCGTCGTTATTTTCTAAAAAAAATGTAATTTGTTGTCATTTTTTCTGATCAGTCCACGAGAGAGTTTCACGCCCTTTAATAATCTGTCATTGTTTTTTATTTCAGACCAATGCTATCAGGTGCTACAGGTTCCATCAATTTTGATGAATTTTTTGACGCCTCGACTTTAACGACTCCCCAGTGCCGTCTGCAATGATTAATCACAAAACAAAAACTTTATTTCTATAGTTTAAGACATCCTTAATTCAATGCAAAAAGTGCCATTAAATTATATGTAGTAGTTTTCCGTTAATTAATTCCTAAACATCGCCTATTTTTATGGGCTCCAGACCGAAACAGCCCCTTAACGTGTAGGCAAACCGAGCTCTTAGCGAAAAAATACTGCTTTAACATTGCGCAAGCACACATCCCGCGGTACTTTGTGAGCAGACCGTGAAGTCGTCCCAGTCATCGGTAGCTCCACGAACCGTCCTGGTACCATGACCCTTCAATCAAGTCGCGTGATTCGGGTACTGTACATGCCGCATCTTCGTGATGCTCCTTAATTTTCGTCCCCGCATTCCACCCATTCGAGACCGCTTGCGAATCGATACCCCGTTCTCGGCGGCGATACATAAATAATCTGTGGAACGCCGGTGCGCGTGTAGCGCGGCAGAGGGGCGCGGGAAACGGGGGGGGGGGAGCAGTCGATGCAGGACAATAAACTTGTACGATAGGCCGTCGTACGGCAAAAAGAAGAGGGACGAAAGTAAAATTAATGTCTGACATGTATATCGGTGGCTTCTGTGTCTTTCGAAGCCCGTTCCTTGTATTCAGGACACGGCTGTGAGTCCACGAACCTTTTCCAATCAAGTAATAAAACAGAAAGAACGAATTGGCGGAGATATTTCTTCGGCCGACGCGGAGATCGTTATTTCGCAGAATTTGCTTCAATATCCTTCGCAACGTCCACCAATACCGGCGGGGATAAATTCGCTAGGTCATGTTTAATTCCTGTTATGCGATTCTGCATGGAAGTTGATGCTGCTAGTGTTTCCAATCTTGCGAGGTGGAATAGTGCGGTAGCGAGGTGGATGTAGCTGCTGTATTGGTTTTAAAAAGAAACTTTAGAAACACATACGAGGGTAAACCTTCGATCTGGTTGGTGAATGGAAACGGCTGGCGAAAGCGGTAACTCTACACGGAAGGCAATCCTTATCCCTGGTTTCGCAGAAACAGGACGCTCCATTCCAGAAGCCTCCCAAGGATCAAGAGGATAAGTCAGCACACGTATCTTTCAGAATGAGGAACAATATCAAGCGCATTTACTGCTGCAGGCATTGCTGTTGATCCTCCCGATCGATAACACTGCTAATCCGTGAAATAATTCCTCGAGACGTTCCTAATCCACGCATCCCGTCAAACCGATTTCATTTCGGATCGATTACTGACTGCCACGCCGTCAGATTTCAATCTTCCAGCAAGTAGCTTCATTAAGCACGAAGGAAACTTAACTTAGACTTCTTATATTTCAAGAGATTACTTCCTATAGCTTCGCCAGAGGCGGACTGTTCGCTCGATCATAAATTTCATTGTTTTCCAGGGTGCTGACTGGAGGACACCGTTGCCATAAATTCTCTCAACCCATCAGAAGAATCTGCTGACAGTGACGAGAGTAATCTGTCTTCGGCGATGACGTATCACAGCATTTCGCTCTTTATCGAGTAGCCGGTTATAAATATAGAGATCCTCCCAGAACATGAAGTTCTGTTTGAAAAATGTGCTGCATGTCGGAGTATGGAAGATCAGTACCCACCCTGATAATTTAAGACTCGAAGGATGCCAAAATATTTCATCTAAGGCTGTGATTAAACCTTCAGCCCTTCAAAGTGAACACCCCCTCCTGGGTGAATATTTCACCATTCTGAAGTTCCTTATACTTCCGATCAGCCGGAGGTGTGTGCACGGCACGAGCCATAAACGTACGAGTGTACAAGTTTGACGAATGCAATCAACGTTCCCACGTTCAAAGCTTTCAACGTTCGAAGTCTCCGTGCCGTAGGGATTAAAGGCGTGCTATTTCCTGCGGCGGTAAAGGCTTGATAAAGCGGCAGAAAATTAGTTGCAACGTGGAAGTGATCGACGTAGTAATTCCAATGTTCCTATTTCACCGCGAGCTATCCGCAGCGAAGTTCATGTTATTACTATACTCGTCAATTTTTGCTGGCAGATCCGCTGGTTCGTTAGTCGAAAACCAGAACTCTATGCACGACTAATCTCGTTTCAGTCCCAAGATAAAATTCTAGCTACTGTCATGATGTCAATAATCATCCACCCCTCGCGAATACACACCCCCAAAAATGCAAGAGTGCATTGAAAATTCTCCAAGCAAAAAATATTCTACGTTCCCTAGCGAAGTCAGTGTCGTCCCCGAGCAGAATCCCGATTCATCGTTCTGTGAAGAGGAAAGACAGGGGACCACGTAAAAAGAAGCACACGAACAAAGAGTAATTAACGGCGGGGGAATTAGCCCGTGGTTTATTGGTTTCACGGCGTGACAGATCGCATCGTGGAATTGCATTATTTACAGGGGAACGCAGGCGATTGAATATTTTCCGCGCGCACCTCCGGTAATCGGATTAAGATGGGCGGAAAATATTCAGCGAACCGAGAGACGAACGATTGAAACGTTTCATCGAAATAGAGAGAGGGAGAGAGCAGCAGTCAGCCATTGTTGACTTCGATTGGCCGTTAAATTCGTCAGAAATCCTAGCCCCGCGCTTTGCTTAAGAGGCAAGACTTATGCCGCGACGTTCAACTTTTGGAAAGCTTATCAAAGCTCACCCCAGGGAAATCTGGCAGAGCCATAGAGTTTTCGCGGACCGCCCCTCCTAGACGATATTTTCTCTTGCTTAATTCTTGCCCTGGCGCGGTCTGCTCCTTGGAAACGGAAAGTTCGCCGTGTAATTTTTCCGTAAACCGTCTCTAACCTCTCCACATCTACTTACAAGGGAACATATCGAACCCGCACACGCCAATTTTGATGAAATTGCAGATTTGCAGAATAGTGAAAAATATTTGACACGTATTTTTTCGTTATCGGCGATCATGCATGTTAAAGGGATGAAAAGAGCCCGTAAAGCTGAGGATCGAAAACATATATCTGAAATTTTCTAAAAACTGAGCAGGCGACTTAATTCGTCTTTAAAAAACTCACACTTAAAAAAAAATTTGTCCTACGCCTAATAGCTCTCGAAATATTCCAGAAAATATATTTTCGACCCCCAACGTTGGGGGCTGTTTTCACTCCTTCAAATTGGACGACTGCCGGTAGCAAAAAATACGTGACAAATATTTTTCAGTATTCTACAAATCTGCAGAGTCTCATCAAAATTGTTACAAGTTCCGTAGCAATTTGATTTTACAGTAATCTAAGTGATACACAATCAAAAATAAACTTGAAAAAGCTCCTGGACCTAACGAGCCTTGTCTCCAACACGAAACTGCATAAAAAAATAGCAATACTTCAGCTGAAAGAACACTTTATAACGCTCGCAAGTAGTACGAGTCAACGATAAACCCGACAAACCTGCGGAAAGCCATCAGAGTTCCTATCCATTTATTTTAAAAATCTATATAGTTCTTGACAAGTGTGTAATCGTTAAGAAACACATTTCCCAATCTCTCCGCTAACTTGAAAGGAATTAAAACACAGATCCGAGTCGCAGGATGCGGACAGTTTAAAGCCCGCTGCTTGAGGGAAGCGCAGAACCCGGTTCCAGGGCCAGCAGGCTCGATCTCCCAGTAATATTTGATGTACGGGGCGACCGTGGCCGTACGGTTGCCATATTTCTGCCGACTTTGCGAACCGTTTTAGTTTTTCGTGCTGGTTGGAAGGTTTCCAGTAGTCGGACGCGGAGGAAGGGAACACACCACCGTTAAAATATACTCCGGTTCAATATGTGTGAAAACGTACGGCTGGCCCGTATGTTACTACGTGCCCGGCTGAAACCACTCTACACATACACCTGCACACATAGACGATAGCGCACGCGTTCACATATTTGTCCACGTACTGACCTCGTGCGCAGGAGACGTGACAGTAAGTCCGTGCCAAAACTTGTTTCCCCGTCCTCTTCGCGAACGGCCGCGGTACCCTGCTGAACACTACTTTCCATAGTGTTTCATCGACCCGGAAATACGGAGGACTTTCACATCATGAGTCAAGATCATGCGAACACTGCTGTATTAGAAGTTTGATTGTGGGAACTGATCATTTTCTCTGTGAGCGATTATTAGAGGAAGTGGTGCAAATATAGCCTAGGGTCTAAATATGGGCTAGTTTGAGACATAGTGGGTATTTCAATCCATCGGAAAAGGTGTACAAGTACGACAGAGAAAAAACAAAGGTCGACTGTAAATAAACCATCAGCATCTAAGTTTATTTTTATTACCATTTTGGACATGTTTTAAAAAGATTCTCTTTGCAGTTTTCACTATTCGTTTAGATTATTTTAATAGCAGCCCATATTTACACCACACTTTCAGAAGCGATGATTAGCGCTGTTATTTTAAATATAGAATTTGAGACAAACATTATTTTTATTCAGCTTATTTCAACTCCACATCATAAAGTAAACATATTTAACATATAGATTTAAGTGTGGCATTATAAATCCTGAAATAAAAGTGCTAGACCATATTTAGACCACTTCGACTCCACAAGAACTGGGGGCCGTTATTAGTTCTTCCCCATGTGCGACAGGAGGGCGACCAAATTCTTCAGAGGCAAAAAATTCATCACTCCGCTGGAACATTACCACCGTTCCTCCCCCTTGTACGTAAATGATCTGGACATCGCGTTAGCATCAGACACGTGCCTTGCGTCCGTTTTTCCACTCTGCTCGAGCATATCGCCGCCCAATAATGAACAACCTACTATCATCGGCTTTCCACGCGGAACTGCCGCCTGGTTTCCTTCGATTTTCTCGTGTTTCATGGTAGTTAGCGGCGGTTCGCTTCCGCAACAGGCATGCCTGGAGTAATCGTCCCGCACGGCTCGTTTTTCTCGAGGCAGAGCCATCGATCGAGCTGGTCGGGCTTGTCAGGATCGTGCATCGTCGATGAGGGCGACCGTATCACTGATGCGCCCTGCACCGGTCGTCACGATGTTGGGACGGCCTACCACTCGGCTCTCACACTCGCCAGGAATTTATTGAGACGCGGTACAGGGACGAAAATTTCCGGCCGTTTGGAACGCACTGTTACACCGTTCGGGGTAACGAAATAGTTTTCGGGCATTTCCGGAATGATTCGGCAGAGGTTTCAAAAGATTTGGATTTCTGTCGATATTCATTCAACGAAATCATGCCTCCCTGATTTATTTTGTTAATACGAAACGGCGGGGAGCTTGAACGGAGTTCAGTGCTCGCGATTCAATATTCCCCAGTAGTATGAAATGTACACGGAACTCGAATTAACTTCGATGATCCTGCGTCAACCTTCCTGTGCCATCAGTCAAAGGTGTGATTGTCAGCCAATATTTGATCGCGGAGGGTAGTTGATTCAGTTTCTTAAATTATACATCTTGCAAGTCTCATAAGTCTTCTGAGGAAGTCTGCCACGGGCCGAGCAAATTCGCCGAGTTACTTTGATTTCCGAGGAATGTAGTTTGATTGGAAAACTCGCTCGGAAAACTGCGGGGGTAAATACAAAAATGCTGGGGAAGTAAGTGCCGCGATGGGTCTCCCCGGAAGGGGCAGGCTTATCTGACATCCCCTTTGAAGGCAGCGTTCCCTACATCCAGACGTTCGAATTAAATAATACCGAAAGCCTAAGGTTCTATCCAGAAACCCTCCTTGGGTTCCAAGTACGACGAAAGTATCCAGCACGGTGAAGAGCAGGCACCCCTAACCCGAAAGTAGGTAGACCAATCGATATCTCCCGACAGTCAGAACAGCTCACCGCATGAACACCGTGTTCAACCAAGCAATTACGTGCGGCTTTATTTAAATTCGGCCTCGCAGCCCAAGCCAAATAACCGCGCAAATACACGCATAGGTTGGAGTGCACGTCGCGGGAGCAGAAATTTTACAGGAGTCGATTGGTTTGCGGACCCAAGCGGAATGCAGGCTGCATCTATTATGGCCCCAGTACACGTCTACCCCGGCATCCCTATACCCCTCGATTCACCGTGCGGGAGGGGGCGGAAGCGTCTAGCCTTAAACTTGCGAAGCCGAGGCTGGCCTGGTTCTCCACACGGAGGCATCCCTGCACGCGGCACGTTTCCGAACGTTCACTGCCACCCCTCTCGTTTTCCAGCAGCCCCGCCGCAGCCAGAGAGAGCCCCAATTGTCTATCGGAATTTGATAATGGCTCGTCGCGGCCATGTAAAATTCATGAGGCGACTCCGCCCGCTGTAACGACCAAATATCTCCGCGGCTTACACGCGCCAAGGTACGGTTTGCGGCCGGCGGTGATCGCGCCGCGAGGATGCCCCCCACTTCCGCCTTTGACGGATCGAAGTTGAAACAACTTTGCTGCATTCAGTCCCGATACCAACACCATGTTATCTGCTCCTGTCGGCCAATGCCGGGGCGGCTAATCTTGATTCGCTCGTGTCCGATAAATCGATATTGTCGAGGCAGCTAAGGGTAGGAAGTTGACGAAGGAGTGATGCGTGGCGACTAGAGGGGGATAGACGGAAGCTGTTCCGATTGCGCGTGAAGATGAGACTACTTGAGGTTACTGCGATGGCTATAGTGGGTACACTAGAATATTGGCAGTAGGTTTCTGTCGATAAGGACATTGGGAAAATAGGGGTAAAGGCTACTGGTTGGTCGCCTGACAGTGATTGGCCCTATTTTGAGAAGCAAAAAAATATAAAGAGATACCTGCGTTATGCCTCACTTAATGAACCAGTTATTTTTCATAATTTTTGTGGTCATCATTTTTATATTCTAAGACCAAACGTTACTTTTCGCAAAATAAATATATTTATTTGTATTTAATAAACGAAATTCTTATTTTTTTTTTTTATACATAAACTCTATTTATTTTCAGATTACTAGGATTTTTTTCGTTCTCGGGTGAATGTACCAGTAAATGAACACGTGCCAGTGAATGGACATTTTATATTAAAATGAGTAAAATAAGTTATTAAAACAAGCAACTAATTAATTAGAGACTTCTTTTAGTTTCTTGTTTCGTATCCAAACGATTTTTGCAGCACGTGGAATCAATCGCGCTGCGAACATAATTTTATAATAGCGTTCATTCATTAGCCTTAAATAATAATAACCGGGCAATAATCCTATATCCTTCCTGAACAATCTCTCAATTAATTACAATTTTTCACAGATTTAGTTTGAGCTTATCTCCTGCGTATTATTCCATAGAATATTTTATTAATATCTACATGGTGAAATTAACCAGCGCCAGCATAATCATGCATTCAACGCGCACAAAGCGACAAAGAAACTTGTGGCGTTGAATTGATTTTTGCGTTTGCCGGTTTCCGTGGTAATTTGCTTTCTGATCATCAAACACGAATCCGAATATTCATACCCGGCGTTATTTAACCGCGCTGTTTGAATGAAAAACACCGCAACGTATTCATACGCGATACTTATAATGCAGAAACGCAAATACTCATAATTCCCGAGGGCAGCCGGCGACTTTTACTACCCGGAAAAACCAACCGCAAGGTCCGCCCACATAAAAAAGAACGCTGGACGCGCCTCGAACGCTAAGACAAGTCTGATCCCTTTTCCTAATTACCCGACTGAGTACGCTGCGCGTCACGTAATGGAACGCCCGTAGAATAAAGGCGCCGTTCAAAGAGCCACGAAGGGTATTCCGATTGTTCTCCCCGTTGGAAGCTGCTTTCTAAGCCGCGTCCGGCTTTCCGAAAGAAGCAGCCGGCCAGAAGCGACGTGGAACGAAAACGCTGGCCGCTTGAGTCCTCGCTCAGGCACCTCCTCCTATCGGAAAACACTGGGAACTGCGGCGAGGCGCAGAGAAGGGCCCGGGTACGCTAGCGAGTTGGAAATAGTAGGAATACCAATGTGCAAAACGGCGAAGAGCCGGAACATCGGCCTCTAAGTCACGGGTGAAACGGTGTACAAGCATTCGGGACACGTAGGGAGCCGAAGCAATAGTCCGCTGCCAACTAAACGAGGAATTCGGCCGGTTCGCATGACGCTCCGTGCCAGCGCGCGGGTTCTTACTCCAGCCGCGGGTATATACTGCCCACCTACTTCATCCTTTGATCGCTCACCTGTGGATCACAGCGTGACATGGTCTGAGAGAGACTCAGCTGCAGAACAAATTACAACAGGTTGCTGAACACGGCTGCTAAGACTGTCGGAATTGAATCTCGCTGAACCGAGCTAACGTGACGTTCCGCTGGGCGTTAGGAGCTTCGTCTAACCCAGCACGCACTGCGAGAGGAAACTTGAAGCAGTTACGCGAAGAGTAGTGAAACGCTAAGAGCGGGAGAGGTTTTTAGGTATCCGGCTCCGATTTATTTGGCTTTTCGGTATATTTTAGAGGACCGAACAAATAAGAAATAGGTGTCTTTTTATTTTGAAACCAACCCTCAAAGTTCGTAAGAACTCTATTTCTCAGCCATCAATTATGACACAGAGCGCCGAATTTCTTCTGAGCCTTTGAATTTCACGAGACACACTAGATATCAGCTTTCCGCGCGTGACTCGGCGCACAAATCGCGCTCTGCGACTCCATACACGTAACGCAACTGTGTGCCCAACATTTCCATGATTATTTCGGAAGCTTCGCGATCATGGAGATGCAGCGAGCCGAATTACCGCAAAATTTAATCACATCCCTATCCCGCAGATCGAAAATCGCATCCGCAGTGTCGGTGTAAGTATAATACTGAACGCATTTGCATCGCGTTCCACCTATCGGGGCGCGATGCAATTAGCGCTTCGCCGATATACTGGCCGATTCCACTGTACACCGATTGGCCGTATCGAAGTCTACGGCGGCGTTATGCTTCGATTGATGAAGGGACGGCCAAGTGGCGATTTTCGCGATTTTAAATTGGCTACATTATCGGGGGAAGAAGGGGTAGTTTCAGCTGCATTTAAACAGCGCACCTGTCGCGATACGTTTAACCGGGTTACTCCATTCCTACGCGGCAACTACAGAAATGCACTGGATGGTATGAAATGAATGCCTCGTAAAAGCTCTGTAACCCTGCCTCCAACTTAAATTCGCTGAGAGTCTAGCGTGGACGGGGCTGATTCGCGCAGCGGCCGTAATAAAAGCGGCACCAGTGCATAAGGGGAACACGAATATCCAATTTACAAGTAGGATCGAGCTATCGATGTGAAACCACATTCAAACGATGCCATTTTGGAAGCATAACACGGTTAATTAATGCTTGATGCGATATCGTCATTATTGACGATGCTAATTACACGCAGCGAATTTATGTGACGAAACTGTTACTTCATCACAATTATCGCCTATTATCGGGCAGCCTGTTCTCGCCCCAGTCCGAGTGCAACCATGGTTAAGGGTCGTCCTTAAGGGGGGGGGGGGGAGGATTATCTAGAAATTTTCGAAAAATCATTTTTTCGATTTTTATATTTGCTCGAAGTACATCTTGAAAATATTCCCTGAAAGTGTCAAGTTAATCGGAGCAAAATTGACGAATTTCCTCCAGACCTACGCGTGTAAGTAGGTAGGTGTTTCTCGGTGTAGCGATCAGACCCCAAAACTGTAAACGCCTTTTCCTCTAACTCATATTTTCAAAGTCAGTGACACACATAAGTAAAAAATTAATGAACCGATTTACTCGAGGCTTTGCTGGCTTATTTTAGGGTTAAAAATCTAAGGGCTATCGGGAGCTTTCCCTTTTTGTTTGCCTAGATTCTTTTTACACCCGAAAAAGGAGCGGTTACTTGCCAAACATCGATGCCTCAACAGCCGCCATTTTGTCTCAAAGTAATTTTTCCAAAATCAGGCTCGATAGCGCCAAGATAATTTCATATATTATCAAAAAAAAAATCGAATTTTCAATTTTGATTGATCCTGCAGCTACACTTGTCACCGCAAAGCGCCTAAAAAAAAACTTCTTACCACAAAAAATACTGAAACTCCGTAAGATGTACTCTTTCCAATAAACTAATGTTTAATAATAAAAGTTTATCGGTTTTTCTAGAAAAAATTCCCAAAGTAGCATGTTTCGACCGTCCTACGTAGGCCTCTTCCCTTTAAAATACGTAAGGTTTCTTGAGGTGGGAATGGGTCGCGAATTTCTTACGTTCTAATAACCGAAAAAATGCAATGTAAAAAATATTACAAAGGGGGACAAGGTTGCAATATAAAATCGCCAAAATTACCCTTCCGTAATTTAAGAATGGCCCCTTATGGATATTTCAGAACGTAGCTGTCTTAATGGCCGGCAAAAAAATAGTATTGACCCTCGCTACAATTCCTCAGATATCTGCGATCGTCCCTATATAACAATACTGTATCAGTTACACTAGCTAAGACAAAGCTCGCCCCTCGATGTCTCCCTATCGCGACGTTGTACCACTGGCCCCACAGAATCTATCAACTGCAGCGTCAAAACCGATTGTCCAGTCACAAAACCGATCATCCCAGTTCAAAACAAAGGTTCCCAGGAGTTCAGCGGTCGCGAGGAACATTATGCAGCCACCGGGACATCGGCTATGACAGAGGGAAATACATGTCGTTAATCTCCCATAATTCCTGTGCGTGCCTGCATGTACGCGCCTGCCAGATACCGTCAGTGGCCGAAATTCAGCCTTTTGATGTTCAATCGAGCAACCCCAAGGCGACCGCTCTATGACTTGTCAGCCTTGGACAGAGAGGAGGTACATTTTCAGCTCGATGAGGTACCATCAGCCTATTCGCTGATCCGCAAAGGAGAACTTGCACATATGCAAGATGAAGCTGAAAGATGGAGGAGGTGGAAACGTAGGAAGAAAAGGGATTCAATTTTTATGGTTTCCTAGAGGATCTGGCCTCGCCTTAACGATAAGTAAATTAAACGAAACGGTGATGGCTGAAGTAAATCAAAAGGAAATTTTATCAAAAGGAATGTCACAAATGTAGGGCAGCTAGGGCTGGCGTCTTTTGACGGCAGCGTTATCAATAAAGGGATGAGATTCGTGGGAAATTTATGCAGAACTCTAAGAATGCTTATAATGCCCTTAACTAAACAGTAATAAGAGCGGGAGTTACTCGATTTATTGAGGCAATGAAAAGTTTCCGCGGTAGTATAATAGTTCTGCAGAGTAGTCGAAGGCTGAGGGTACTTTTAATTTAATCTTTTTTGCCCATCGAACTTCGTGTTACCGGCTCTTGTAAGAAAGTCCGCCAGATTAAAGCTGTTATTAACGACCTCTCCGCCAGTAATTGACCTTCTGTCGGCGTTGATTAATGCCCGTCATCGGCGGCTCCTCGATGCTTGAGAAATGAAGTGAGACGAATCTGATGAAGCCAGATTAAAGTCCTATAAATTCCGATAATTTCCGCATTATGCTGAAATTGGCTTACTCTACTTAAGGGACAGGGGGGGGGGGGGGGGTTCGATCGATCTTCACGGTCAATTCCCCACATTCTCGGCTTGTCTTCGACGCGGACTCGTATGTCGCTTTCACAGAACCACGCTTAACGGAACTGAAGAGCTCCGGCGTATTTAATGGCACTGGGAAATTTTTTTTAAGCACAGTAAAATTACGTTCGACGTGTTGTAAAATTTTCAGGAGGAATTCTGACGTGTCGCGGCAAAGAGTGGCTGGGAGGAGAGCAAGGTGCGCCGTCTGATCAAATCCAGGACACCATTCCCGGTAATGGGCTCGGCGAAGGATATAGAAAGGGAGCGAAGTCGAGGGGTAGGGATGGTGAGAAAATAAAGGATCAAGGATTGCGTTTACGACGGAGCAGAGTGGAGGAGAGCCTGTAATTTTTCGATACCAATCGCGCAGCTACCTGGAAACGGTCACACGTGTCGGTGGCCGACGATGGATGCGAGTGAGGTTACCCTTTGCAATTCAATTTGAAGGGTAATTCCGTGAGCGCCGTCGGCAGTCACTTAGATGAAAGGATCGTGATCGACCTTCCTCATTCTTGACACGACGCCGAATGAGTCGGCTCCCCGGGAAAGGCTGTCGCTTTTACTGGCAAGCCAGGGCTCACGCGACGGCTAGGGACAGATGTTTGTTTCATGTAATCAACGGCAGACTTTTACGTGGAGCCATAAGAGAGTAGCGAAGGAATCAATCGAATGGAACGGAAAGCTCTAAGTGCGAATCGGGCCGAGTTATATTTAGTTTCTTCGCACTTAACTGAGGTACAAGCATTGGGGCGTTGTTGATTCAAGGTAATATATCCGCCTCTACCAATTTTCAACTCGCTGGCGATTGAAACCTATGTTACCGCGAGACAAATATCAGCTCAAACGTGACGAGCCATAACGGGATTATTAATACACGCGAGAGATCCGTCGGTGATCATCCAGTTATATTATAACTAGACATCCCTCGACTGCACTTGAGCTACGAGTAGCATAATCCAACCTCATTACTGGTGAACTCGATAATTGCAACGATAAAATTATTACGTGGCCGTGTCGAGCACGGAGAACCCAAACACGTTCAAGCAACGCCGCCGTTGATCGGTAACATTAACCAGACTCAAATTGACAGCATTATCAAATGTCATGCAGTGGATCACAAGCCTAGACCAGCCAGGATTTGCTCGAGCTCAGCGCTATCAGTCGTCATTCTGGAGGGAGGAGGAATTTTATACAACCCTATTTAGTCATCGACCAAGTGATTACAGGGAAACTAGCACAGGCAGCACCTCGGTCAGCTCTGTCCATTGAAAGCACAGGAGTCTGATCCCATTATGCGCGTATTTCGTTTTGAATAGCGAGCATATCCGCGTCCAGTAAACATCATTACCAGTTCATTTCAATGCTACCTCGAGTAATCGCATCTATTTAGAATTACTCAAATTTCCAACTAGATTATTAGATCAAAGGTAGCCCTCGAAGCAAAGCTCTGACGAATCAGATCTATCCAGTTTCCCGGATCAGCGAGTTAATGACTGTGACATGCATTATTTTAATGAAACTTTTTAATACGGAGCTCCTATCGTTAACAGAATTGTTCAGTAACCCGAGACCGCTACCAACGAAATATGTAACTGAACATGTAATTGCCCACAAAGCTCCAGGTGCGTTAGCGAAGTGGGGCGCTGGTATAATTAGACCGCAGGAAAACTTTCACCACCGGGGAATCTAATCTAGAGTGCGGTGCGACCGCTGGAAACAAAAACCGCCAATTTGGACGAAAACCGCTGAAAGAGCAACCCGATGTCCCTTTAAAGTGGACCTACCCCGTCGACTCAAGTTTCTTTGCCAGAGTCCACACCGGGACAACAGTATGGTGTATCGTGTGGATGAAACGAAGGGAAGCTCCGGGGAGGGATGGTGTCCCCTTATTTTTTTACTAAGCAGTAACTTATATCCTCGAAATTCAAGCATAAATCGAACAGCGCTCTGCGGTACTCCAGTACTTCGCCATCAATCGCTGCGAAGTCTCAACTTGCGTTTGAAAATCTGACGTCCCATAAAACGTGACTTTCTGTGGGAAGCCGGAGGGTCGATGCCGCTCAGAAGAGGATGACGTTATTAAACCGTCGGTCCAGCCCAGCAATTGCAGCCAGTGTTCATGAGAAAGGGACGTTTCCTCTTCTTTCAGCGAATCCCTTGCTCGCGAGCAACAGTTCGCGCCTTGTGAAACCAGGCAAACGAAGACATCTCGCAGTTCCTGCACACCCATTCCCGCCCCTTTCCGCTTCCTCGATTCTCCGGCGAGTCTCGCCTTCCGTTTCTCGCTTCCTTCGCTTCCGTTCTTTGTAAATTAACCCCTACCCGCCTCCCCCCCCCCCCTCGCCCCGCCACCTCTCAGACATTTCTCGTCCATGCCACTGCCCATCCACCCGCGGGCAACCCTACCACTTTAATTAGAGGCGCACGTTTGTAATCGCGTCCGAGCTCGCGTGCACGGGGATGTTTTTCGTCCCCCTCGCCGCGCGGTAATTTCGTTCGCGGTGAAATGACGCGTGCGAGTTGTCGCAAATTGCGAAAAAAGGGAGGAGGCTGGGAATTACGGAACTGGGAGAACGCAACCTGTTTTAATAGCGAGCGTATTGAAGACCGCGAACTGGCGTTCCTTGTGCCTGGCTTGACGAATGGATTCTGGATTTTCTATTGGGTTTACATGTTATACTGGTGGAGAACCAATTAGTACTAGGGTGGAGCTTAAAAGTTAAAAAAAAAAGATGTAAATATTTTGAAAACGATGAAAATTCTATTAAAATATATATTACATTTATACTTGATAATTTGTTAAATTTATTGTGCTCGTATTGAGATGCTAAGAATATCACATTCAATTGAGATGGAAAGATCATATTTTCATTGTTGAAAAATAAGCTCCACCCCAATTAGTACCAGTTCTAAAATTACATTGCAAAGTGATTTTACGAATTGAGACGAACAATATTTCCCCATTTCCAACATAATTAAGGACAGCCGGAGTCTTCTCCAGGGAGGAATAGCAGCTAAGCGAAAAGTAAGCTGAGATGTGTCAGAATATAATTTCACGTTGAGCAAAAGTCTCCGCGAAATTAAATAGAGTTTAAATAAAGTAGATGCACGGGAAAATGAAGGTGCAGCTCATAATTTCGAGTCTTTAATATTTTGCTCCGGGATACTTGCAAGAGTTCGCCCCCGAAGTTCAGGCTTTAGAGTATTACGGGAGATCCGAAAAATTTAGCAATTTACTGGATTAAGTTCGTCAGGGAGCAGAGTAAAGAGACAGCGGGGCTGCAACCGCGGGAAAGATTTCCATTGTAACATACTGCGGCCGCGACCGCCGAGTAACCACGCGAAAACAATTTATCATAGTCTAGGAATGGAAGTCGAGAAGAAGGAAACTTCTCATGACCGGTCGTGTTCCGGAACGTTACACACAGAATCCCCGTGGCAACGCCGAACAAATTGCAGAGGTAAAGAGCTGTGCAGAGGGGAAGCTAAGTAACGCAAATCGCCCCGCGACACGTGACAAATTACGACGCGTTGCCATTAAAATCACTCTACGTCAATGAAGGCGCAGTTTTTTTCTCGAGAATTAATCCAGCGAGACAGATTAGTTCGGCATGAAGGCCCCCAGTATCGCCGCGCGGGAGCCCGAAATCAGGCTGAGAGCGGTGAAATTTGCACCGGGGCTGAAGACGCGCGGCTTTAAATTTACATACTGGAAATCTCTGTCGCGCGAAACGGAAGCCAAACGACGAAGAACGTCGGCTAACTTTTCCACCACACCGGCAGCTCGACGTTTGAATCCCAGAAAATCCTATGTAAACCCCCCCCCCCCCCCTTACTGCCTTCTACGCTGAAGGGCTCTAATACCCGAAAGGCGGTGAACTGTTAAACTGACTACGTACTATAATGAACCCGACGGGTTCGCGGCTGGTTTCAATTCGAATAACCTGCCTCGGTGACTGATGACGCTATCTCGACAGCAATTTGTAGAGAAACCCCATTTACTCCTCTTAAACCTCTGCTGTCGCACCTATTTTTTCGAACGTAGTTGTCACACTGGGCCGATTCCACCCAAGTCGATTTTCAATCAGCTGCTGTTTAAAAACTATCTGTCAAATCAAGTCGTAGAAATTCTGGGATAAAGTCTGAACATTGTAGAATATATCTTCATCGTTGGAAACGAATGTTTAAAGTAGGGTGAAGCCACTAGTAATCGACCATGTATTAGTAGTCGACCACTTTCAGAAAAACATGAAAAATAAGGTTTTTAGAAGTGACAATCTTTTGAACAGAGTGTAGATAGAGTGCAGTTAAAAAACTGCACTTTGTTCAAAAGGTCGTTACTTCTAAAAACCTTATTTTTCCTGTTTTTTTCTGGAAGTGGTCGACTACTGATACATGGTCGACTACTGGTGGCTTCACCCTATCATCACGTTTAAAAAAAATTTGAAAGGGAGAGTGTTCCAGAAGAAGCATTTTGCTTAAAAAATCAGAAGTTTTTTAATTTTTAATATTTTTAGCTAAAAATTACATTAGCATACATTCATAAATAAAATTCTCCTCACCCGGGTGGCCAGGGGGGAGAGGCGCTGAGAGTTCTCTAGCACTCCAATTAGAGTGGACACACCAGAAAGTCATTGGAGACACTATGCCGAGCACAGCGCCCGACGACGAAACGATTACTTGAAGGCGTTTAAAATATGACACAACCAGAGACCCCAGCGATGTTTCTCTTTATACGAACTTTGAAAAGTGGTATCTGGGGTCTCGTTGCTACCTGACTGCCCGCGTCCCTGGCAGGTGCCTTCGACTGCGCGAAGCAATTGCGCGGCGCAACCAGCAGTCGCGTGGTCGAACTTGAGAGTTAGTCGCGGCCACGGCTACGTATCGGAACATACGATTCTCCCTGGACGCTCCAGCGATCCGTGTTTCCTGACACGGAAATCACCCACGGGATTCTAACAGTGTAGAGAATGTGATAATCATGTGGTGCCCAGTTTCGTTGCGTGCCTTTCTTCCAATGCTCGGCCTACGTTGAACGAAGTGTAAAGAAGACATCGATCTCGACGCGTTTGATCCAAGTGTCTCGACAGCGGACTGCTTATAGACCAGAGAGGCTACAGCTGCACAACGGTGAACGAATGATAATTTTTTAAACATTTTCCCGTCGACAAAACGATTGGATTCTTGATAAACGGTGCTTGAGTACACCAACACAGACCGAGCATTTATAATTCGATAATTTATATGAACTGAACCGGTGTACATAGCTGGGCTGACATTTGTCGAGACGTACGGTTTGTCCTTCGAACAAAGCACATCCGCGGAAAAGTTGTGTTCGGGGAGAATGGGAGGCTGTTATACCAGAAGATTCAATTTGCGTAACAAAAGAGCCGCGTTATAGGACGCCGAGACGACCCTCTAGAGGACCACCCGCTCCTTTCTACAACACGTTTATCTTAATCTTCATTTAGGCTACGCATCCACGCGTAATTCGCATTGTGGGGAGGAATTATGGGGTCGGTTATGCCACAGAATTCTAATGTAATTTGTACTGGACCGTTCTTTGATTTTCGCGAAGGCCTAGTTTAAGACACAGGTCTCTAGTGATCAAATAAATGTTTGAGGTGTAATAGAGGATCGGAAGAGGCGAGTGCGAGAGTGCAGCTTTCGAAATTCGGCCAATTCGTGAGCTACCACTGTTCCCGGGCATGCCTTTGACACGGTTTCACAGGGTGCTCCATAACTGGTCCCGTACTGTCAGGTCGTGTTAAACTCTCGAGAGCGTCCCGTGTAACATCGTCCTTCTGTCGCTAGGGATTCCCGGAATAGGCAGTGAGACATGTCATGGAACCGTAAAGGGGAGGGTGGCTGCAAGAGGGTGCAGGAAGTAGTAACTTCATTATGGAATTGTTTTATAAACCACAAATGAAATAACTGAATAGGACGGTGTAGGAAATAGGATTGCGATTTATTCGGCTAGTAAGAGAAGTTAATGAATGGGTACGAAATGAACAAAGAAGGGTCCCAGGCGAATGAATGAAGAGAACATTAAATCAATTTATGTGACGTGAATGAAATAGGAAATGAGCGAGTTAGTAAGCGGACAGACGATAGAGGGAGCGACAAAGAGACGAACAGATAGGAGACTCATTCTAATACCGACAATGCCTGCTAACAGGAATATTCCGTTCCAGCTTCAAATTGCGAAACTTTGAACAGCTTTCCATCCCTGTCTAGACCTGCTCATCCAGCTCACTCTGTCCTTACTCGGCTGGTCGAGATCAAGGTATATATGGAGTAGCAAGTGATTTTGAAAACGATCATTGCAGTTAGCACTGCTCTTCACAGAAAGCGAATGCGCGTTATATGCATTGTTTTTCGTTCGATAATGATGAGGAACGCAGAGACATTCGACGCGATTCGGCGAGTAACTTTTAGTACATCGGTTTCGTCGTTTCAACCCAGATTTTTAGAATTCTGTAGTCGTAATGTCATTGCGCGTTTCTTACATCAGTCATTTGTCTCGTTTGCGAATTAAAATAGCATGCGTCTGCAAGGCTTTGCCGCGGAAAGATAAATTCAATTAAATTATTATTATTATTATTATTTAATCAACGGGTGAACCCTTTAGAATACAAATTATCACAGATAAGTCAAAGATTTAGTGAAATACATAATAAAAATAAAATACAATATAACAGAAAACAGAAAAGTAGAAATTAATTCCGTAGCTGTATGTAAATAGTCAAATCAACGCCTCAGATGCCAGTCGTGTGTGAAATACTCGGTTTTGGTTCGAATGTAATTTTATTCAAGAAAACTGTGTCTGTGAAATCGATTTTCCTGTTTGAAGATCTGGCGAAATGAAATATTAACTCACGATTCGAGCGCGCTTGCCAATTGAAATTGTAATTTGACGGCTGAGAGTTCCGGACCATGAACGAGTACCGATTAAAGGGTTCGAACATCGCTATTTGAGCTGCTCAATGAAAATCGAGCACGGTATTAAATGTATTTTGGAAACGTTGGAGTACCGAATCATTTCACTTATTTAGAATAAGTAATACATACAGTAAGGAGCAAAACTAATTTTTTTTAATATTTAAATTTCTTTTTATTTCTTTCTTTTTTTACGGTTATATGTCTTGTTTTTTCTTGCACGTATGCTACTGTATTCTTTATTGTATAAATTGGGCTTGTCCCGTAATAAATAATAATAATAATAAAACTGAACACACGTATGGAATTTTATAATAAATAATATTTTATTCACTGTTTGAGTATCGAACATAAGAAACAAAATACGTAATATTATGTACAATGCTTTGACTTTCCATGAAAAATATTGAACTCATATTAGTATTATTATTTTCCTTAATATAAATTTTCTTCGTGGAATCAGTTTTGCACCGCAACCGATTTTCAATAAACTGTTGAGTTTTTGCAGGCTTGATATTTGATCCACCAGCTTTTAATAATGACTCGAAGACGCTTTGGCATACTTAATATTACATTTCCGCAGTGTTCTGGCGTAATTTAATGTTTTAGTAGTCCTTTGCTCCTTACTGAAAATTCAAAAACGTTCGTCGAATATGAGCTACTACGAGCCAGTCACTAAAAACGGTTACCGATCACCGTTGCCGTTATTTAGGTGCCTCAACAAACGGAAATCGCAATATATCCGGAATTCGGAATACGCACAGATACCAAAACAGCCTGAAAAACGTTCCACGACCGGATGTTACGTGCCGAGGAACGCGTTTCGATAATTGGGAGCGCGACATGGAAATGGAATTCGATTCGAAGCGACAACTGCTGGCCTGGAAAACGGCAGAGACAATTGGACGTTCAAATTTACGGTCGTCGGACTGTTTTTAATCGGGAGACTTACGGTTTTCTAAACTGCACTACTTTGCGCTGCGATAGAAAACATCGCACTTTTATTCCTACAGCTCCAATTTCTGAATTTATTAACTGTTCACCGGCGAACATTTTCAGGGACCAGTAGCCATAGCTATCGTACACGTTCTTCGTAATATCCACTAATATTTCCTACTGGAAACTTTCCTTATTCACTTAATAGAAGCCCAGCTGGCGAAAGACTGTTGTCCAGAAGTACCTCCCTTATCCAGGCGACTATAAAAAATTGATAGCAACGCATATCTTGACTTTCCATCGAGGTTGACGACCACCGTCAACAGAGCACGGCTTCGCAACGCCATGAATAGTAGACCAGCAGACCGTTCTCACATGACCCAGGAAATAAAGAGAAAAGGGGAACGAGGGAATCAGCCGTTACGCCTTCGATGAGGCGTCTGGGAAATCTCGGTGAATTTCCGCGTCCTACGTGCGTGCGCCTTTCGCTTCTAGCCCCCCCCCCCCCCGCCCCTCTGCACCCGGCCGTTTCCACTTCTTCAGACGCGCGATTCGATTCACGGTACATGAATCGTCTGCGGAAAAACCGCGAGGCAATTCGAGGCGAGAGCTAACGCACTCGACTGCCGGGGCCGCCCCAGCAATGGAATACCGGCTGGATTTCCGGTCCGACTGTCGGCCTGGCCCGATAGTGTACCGCGGAAATGGGAAAACTTTTAAGGCGCCGCGAAACACAAAGTGCTACCTGAATTCCGTGCGGCTTACGTAGCAGGTGTACCCGCTCTTACGAACTGCCATTTCGATTGATAATCCCACTAAGCTGAAACCACGCGAAACTTAAATGGGCCGGCGAGCTGAATCGTTCGCACGTCGCGTAATCCACCGCAACATTTCGTTCTTAGCCTCGAACTTGGGCACCGATTCTGATTATCAGAAATCGCTCGACATTCATTATCGACGCCATTGATTGCGGTGTATCCGAGATGTGCTACGTGTTTCTTCAGCAGATTCCATTCACACGTTCCGCCAACCTCCTTCGTACAATTTTTGCAAAGCAAATGCTTTAGCCAGCAGGAGTCAGAGCGACCCCTTTGCTAGTGAAATTCCCAATGGATGAATAATGGAATCTAGACGATCCATATTCCAATCCGGGAATAATGAAATATATATAACTCGATTAAAAGTTTGAAAGCGGCGATAGGGGCACGCGTCCGGCTAACAGGCAGTAATTGGAAGAATATGTTGACAGGGAAACTGAAAGCTCGTCGTTATCCCGTTTAAAATTGTTAGCAATCGTAATTATTCAATGTTCCTCTGCATCGATTTCAATCGGCGCTTCGTTTCCCAAGTCCTCAGCTTCCCAACCCTCGATATTCCAAATCGCCAAGACAAATTCTGCGGTGAGATTTGAATTTAGCGCCTCAAAATCCATAGAAAATTTCGTACAACAAATTAAGGAGAAACTTCAACCACACATTATAACGGAAGAAATGTCCACTTTGACATAGATTTACAAAGTCAAAACTTGTTTCTCATAGCTTTTCAATATTTTTCCCTTACTCTGCGGCGTCTTATCTTTAACCCCCAAAAAGATTCGTCCCTCTATCTTGTTTCTATCAAAAGTTCTACGATTTTGTTAGAAAAGTCTTCTGCAATAGCATCGGTTCGGTCGCTGGGGGGGAAGTAGGCGGTCCACGAGGGTAGAGAAGTTTTCGCCAGCAGTGCCGTTTCATTACTTTTCAGCTGGCACGGGCAGATATTATTACGCACGCATTTTAACGAACGCCGCGGCTCCCGGCCGCGGCCGAGCGTGGCTTTCATCGGGTTCTGGGCGACCAGCGTAAACGCTGAAAAACACGAGCACGGAACTCATCCACAGAAGGGAATCAAAGAGCTCCCACTTGAAGCTCCTCATCTGCCCTGTTCCCTTATTTTTGCCTCCTAGCTGGCTGGCCTCCGCCCATTCTGTCTGTTACACCGCCAAGAGATCCTCGCCGGCTCGCTGAAGCCTGTAACGCGTGATTTGCTGCCGCGTTTTTTCTCTCCCGCCGAGCTTTTCCCAGCAGCCAAAAGCTCCCCGGTGGAATCGGCGCGATTGCCGTCCCCCCTTTTTTCGATAGACCCGGGCCCCTTTCATCCCCAGGATTTCGAGAATCTAGCGAGCGGAATTGAAGTTCGCGCGAGCTTGGACTTCAAAGGAAATTCAGAAGAGATATGGAAATAGAAAGTTCCAGTCGGCCGTGAGCGAGCGGAACGGGCCGGACAGATGGAATTTCGGGAACGTTTTGTTTCATCCCTCGTTCCCATTCGATTTCGCCGCTTCTCCCGTAAATTTGTTAGCCCCTTTTTTTTCGCTCCGGCCGAACAATGCCGGTGAAATTGTTAATAGGTTCGACGGTGGCCAGCTAAAACTAAATCGAACGTCGCTCGCAATCTCGTCATCGCTCTCGCAGTCCACCGGAAAACTATTCCGACCGATTCGTGATCAGCAATATTCCAGAGCAGCTATTTCCCACGTAGTATTGCTCCCTTTACCAGCCTGCGATGGAATGGTTTAAATATTTGCTTCAAGTTCTCCGAGACCGTAGCACAAGGGATGCCATTATTTCTAGCATCAAGCCAGAGGTTCGAAGGGTTTCCATGTCCGAAAGGGCGGAAGACTTTTGCATAGTTCTCTTTGAGGTAACCACCACCACCTCCCCCCCCCCCCCCCCCGCCCCACTGGTGAATATATAATGTCCTCTGCCATGTTCCAGGTCCGTAATATAATATTAACGAAGCCAGGACATGGAATAAGCGCATCGATATCGACTTGGCAGAGGCAAAAGGAAAACGATTGCTTACAGGTAAAAGCCCTGGGACGCGGAAGGAACGGCGTTTCATCTTATCGAGTAAATATTTACTCCGTGAAAAGACGCGTGCACGGGAAGAGACGAAAATACATTCGTGAATGATACAGCGCATGTTTTTCAAGCAGGGCCAAGCATCGCGATCGATTTCGCCCGCGGTGCGGCGCCCACAGTCTACGAGAAATGGCATTTCTCTCGGGCGCGAGAAGGCCGCGGAACAATTTTCTTCCGCGCCTCGTCGATTCGATTTTTCCATCGCTCGCGTCCACCGTTGCCATCCAGCTAGAACCGTTCCTGGCAAGCTTTCCGTTACTATTGCTAAACGCGTTCCGCGCTGAAAGCGAGGGCGTGCTGAACGGGGTCCGAGACACGTGAAAGGGTGCCGCGCGAGCGTCAGCTCTCCCCCTTCGATTATCAGAAACTTTCGTCGTCCACCTAGTGCTTGAAAGGGTCAACTGTGTGGACACCTCGCTGAAGCAAGCGATACAACGGCACTCTGCAATTATGGGGGGAAGTTTGACAGGAGACAGGCCAGATCGCGCTATTTGCAATGCAACGTGCACTTTAACGCGAGCAAACAATGGGCTGCGTTTGACCCGCGCCCCATCTTTCCGCGATCAAGGCGCATTGTTCCGCATCGAGGGAAAAATGGTTCGTGGTACTTAACAGTGAAATGGTACCACGGTCGGCCCGCGAGCGACTCGCATTTCTGTGACTTCACCGGCACAGGAGAAATCCGACGCTTTCGTGCGGATCGAATGCGCACGCGACACAAAGCCATTATGTGTCAGGAGCCATCCGCCGCCACCCTCTTTCACGAGTGCACGCCGACTGACACAGAAACGGTCGCTCATTTTTCTGCCTGCCGGGATTAGGTTGTCAAAACGCGGACATAGACGGAGGAACATGTTCGACTTGTTTTTAGGGGATACACCTGTCTAGGCGCATTGTTGCTATCGTCGGGGCTCAATCTAGCTCTTCCACCGGTTTGGGCGAAAATGATTTTTACCGCCCGTTGTATTTATTATTATTATTCATAAACGGGTTAAACAACTACATAACATTTTGTGTGTGCATAGATTGAATTAGAAAATAAATCTACATAAATGCATAATATATCAAAATATACCTAACTATGAAAGGAAAATGGAAAATAATGGTGAAGAATGAGAAATGAAAAATGAAAAATCTGCAATGAAAATAGGAATGAAAATGAGAAACGGGTTATTTAATTAGAAATTCAGTAATTAGATTATTTTTAATAATTAGATTATTTTAGAATCTAATTTTTGACAGGAAGTGAAATTTTTTGTAAGCATTTGTTATTCAACAAAGGCTTCAGTTTTATAAAAAAATTAATATTCATAAATTACCAATTAATAACTTGTAATTGATAATAGACAGTACGTCCTTCAAAACTTTCTATAATTCCTTTTTAATCTTTCTTCCCAATTGACGAGGCTGATAAAACGAGCGGTGAAAAGCCAGGAAGTAAAGATATGCATCCTGTACTTCACTAGTTGTATATTGAATACCTAATTTAAAGCGTTTCCCCTCCTTTTCCGTCTTAAAAGCAATCTCGAAGCACTCAAAGTTTCTGAATAATGAGAACAGAACGGGGACAAGATATCTTTACGCGGCTGATAAATTCTAGAAATCACGATTTCGTTTAATGAATATGTATACCAGGCGGTTAAAACTTGAGGGAATTTAATTCACCAGGCCAGAATATAGCAGCAATAGAATAGAATTTTCAAGAAGCCCTTTGCTGTAAACTGAACTGCAATTATATCAGATAGGTACTCCGATCTAACCAGCCTCTTGCGTATATGTAATTTCCTCTTCCCGAGATATGACATCATACTTCAAGCGACGCTCCTTTGAACGTGCACTTTTTAATTAATCACCTTAAGGAGGCGAGAGACAGCTCTTACGACTATTCTATCTCTTCGGAGATAGGACTGCGGTGCGATATAAAGTGTGACATATACGCGAGCGCATAATTCCTGAAAAATTGGTTCAGTATATCAGTATTATGCAAAACACGCCGTTTCGCCGGAAACTTTTCATCGTTTAAAGATCGTTTCCCTTTGCATCGTTGGCGACGATCCAGATTGCAGCTTAAGTAAGATGTTCCGCACGGCGAAATTGCCCATGCTTGTCCCAGCAATGGCTACGTGGCTTCGAATAAAATGTATAGCAAACAGTGCTTATTACACGGAATTACGCGAATCACACTTTTTACGAGTTTACCACGTACCCCTTCGGATAATGAGTACAGACATTCCACAATTTGTATAGAAACACATATTCCGAATATACGGGGTGTTCGACTACACGTGGGAATCAATTTAAGGAGTGATTCTAGACAGCATACTGAGACGAAAATCAAGAATAACAATAATGAGGTTGAGGCTTCGTTTATTAGTTATAAGCGTTTAAAGATATCCCTAAAAGCAGGCAATCCGCGTGCACCCGGCGAGGGGTCGAGCAGGGGTCGGCAAAGACATTGTCGCACGGGGTCACTCACCTCAGAGAAGCTTCGGCGAAATTTACCGACAATCGTCATGGCCGCACGATTCTGTGACACTTAATCCAAAATTAAAGGGTACTTAAGGGGTTTTTTGTGAATTTTTTTCTCAGAATCTATAAGACTTTATTCAAGAAACATTTTTCTGTTTGGAAGGTAGTACATTTAGCTATGTCTCTGAATTTTGGCGTTAAAATATATTTATTAATAACAAAGTTATTTACAGTCCCATAGATGTCCTGTTCGAAAGAGGGGTTTGCGGTGACCACGATTATATACTCGGAAGTGGATTATCTAAAATCGAAAATTCAAAAAAATTTAGTTAATATATTAAATTATCTAGTCCTTGGACGAAGGAATTTTATTTCTGTTGCTTTTTTTTAATTAACGAAAATTAAGTAGGATTGTGGCCGAAAATCGACATCTTACGTTTGAACATTTGCCATTTTGTCCTAAATCAATATTTCGAAAACCCTTCGTCCAAGGACTAGATAATTTAATATATTAACTAAATTTTTTGAATTTTCGATTTTAGACAATCCACCCCCGATTAATCGTGGTCACTGCAAACACCTCTTTCGAACAGGAGTAAATAACTTTGGTATTAATAAATATTTTTTAACGCCAAAATTCAGAGACATAGCTCAATGTACTATCTTTCAAAAGAAAAAAAGTTTTGTGAGTAAAGTTTTATAGTTTCTGAGGAAAAAATTCCCACAAATCACACTTTCTTCGGCCTCCTGATTGAGAGTAACCCCTTAAGTACCTACTTGCTAAAATCCATTGTTTCCATTATATCCACCGTTTTAGGTCCATTGTGTTATCGAGACGGGCGCCCTGTACAGCCAATACGAAGAACGATCCAGCTGCGATAAATTTAATATTCCGATAGAACGCTAAGCATCAAAAACGTCCTGCCGCACACTCTCGATCAGTTATCCGATCACGCGTGTCATTTAGAGTCTGTCAGTTCTCGCTTCCCGCTCTCACACGTACCTCGCGTGGGTTTAAAGAGAAGCTGGTGACAGTATCTCATCATCGACGTGGGTCACTTTACAAAGACCGATCGAATCCCGCAATTCGAGGATATGATCAACGACCCGTCCGGCATTCTCCGGTATTCCTTCGGAGCTCCGGTGATGTATACGCATCAGCGGAGTCCACGGGCTACGAATCCAGCAGCGAGGGAAGAACCTAGACCGGATGACGGATCTCCGCCTTAAATGGGACAACGATACGCATATCGCTCTTTTCCCGCGAATAATGGGGCTGTCCCGAAGCGTCAAAAGCGCCGCCCGTTGACGAATGTTCTCGATCAAGTCTCCCGCGACCGGGAACAAAGCTTCGAAAAGGTTCTGGCACGAACGGCCCTCCGGCTAACCCGATGCTCGCCGAGATATACAACACCGCGCTTTGTGAAAGGGGCGATCGTTCGACGCGCTGATTGTGTGTCATTGTTTTCTGGGACCCAGTGATGGAGAGTTATCGGAATACACGCCGCCGTTTTTGACATGTCAGGTTTTGTTATCGAAGCGGCTGACTCTCTTTTCGCTGGCATTCAGTTGACACTGCCAGGTCAGTGAAGATCCGAATTGTAGGATCACGGAAAAAAAGGGAAGCCTCGGACGGGACTCGAACCCGCGATCTCCAGATTCGTTGCGCGCTTGCCAGCCGCCTTAGCCACCTCGGCTACCGCCGACTTCCCCAATCTTGGTTACTCCATGCCCTCTCTTATGGTATGGGAGTTTCTGATCCCTACAGAATCCAACCTTTACCCATGCATATTGCACTCGCACACTTGTTAGCGAGTTCGCAGAACTCGCTGCGCCAATAGGACACTTCGCTCTTTCCCGTTCAGCCGGGGATATTAGTTCCGCGTTTGAGCTGGACGTAACTGGCCAGAAGCCGCTTAAGCAGCTTGTTGACCAGTCAAAGAGACAAGGCTAGAGAATTGGGGGACACTTGGCGTGGAACAGGGCGCTCATTGACGACTCGGTTACCATGGAAACTTCTTGCGCCGTACTGCAAGAATTCCAATTAACTTTGCGGCGAGCAACTGAAGCGCTGTGACGAAGGAGGGACTCCGTCAAACGATGTGTCGCGCGCACTGTTCCCAAAGTTTCGGGGAAGACATTAGCATTGGAAACGTCGTGGACAAACCTTTACACGGGCAAATATACAAGGCACCTAACATCTCCGTGGTTCGGTAACTAAAACTGTTGCGTCCTCCGACAGTCGCGTGCGTTTCGCCGCGGTAGCGATGAGATAGCGCCGAGAAAAACGAGGGCGTATCAAGTTTGCGGCAGAAAATTCGCGCAGCCGTGCACGATTGGAATGCTCACGGATATTGTATAACCCGGTGAAAATGCTTGTAGCAGAAGATATGCATCGCCGAGTCGGTGGAGTGTGCACTCCATCGGTCTGAAAGCTGGCGCGCAGCGGAGGGGCTCTCGACGGAAGGCAACCCTTCCGAAGTTTCGCGGGCACGTAGTCGACGCCGGCGTCGCGCTCGCTACCGGCGTGAATTACGTTTCATGATCTCGGGGATTCCTCCGGGCGACTTCCGGTTCGTTCGCTCGGCGTTCTGTAAAAAGCGACACCCACCGGCGGAGAACAACGGCTGGATTTACGCTTACATAAAAGCGCGCCGGTTGATGAAGAGCACAGTATAAAATCTCGCTGCACCTCGTAAAACGTCTCACTCCATTCGATTGCTCCGGTTGAGAAATTTTTCCCAGGGAATCGGTAAAATCTTTCGGAGACAGCTGATTACATGGATGGCACTTGGTCTTCTATTTTATCGGCGGTCGGAGGGGAAAGTTATTGCAACGATAATGCGCGTAAAGTGTATTTGATTGGGGTGTTGGTAGCAGTTTTGTCTCGTTTGTGGCTTGGCACGCGCTTCGATTAAGTTCAGATCGATTCGGCAGCTGCTTCGGTTCAACTCGTGCTTTGGAAACTTTTTCTATTTCCGTTCCTGTGTCGGTGGAACAATCGGTAGCTGTTCCTGGTCGAATTCAGTTGGCGTACCGGTGCCAATACCGGTACACTTTCGGTTTCAGTCTCCGTTGGATTTTCAGCTGGCTTTTCGGCAAGTTCGAAACCAACATCCACGCGATCATTACTGCTTTGGGAAATTAGAGCGTGGGTGTGACAAATTGTTCAACTTCAGGATAGGCCAATAAGTTATAGTTCTCCGATATAACTCCATTACTAAACCAGATTAGAAGATTACAAGTTTAACGCGACCGGTACATACATGGAATACTGAATTTCGCCTAAACACCGAAATTATGGGGCTCGTTTAACCAGAAACCCTGGTCCCATAACTCCGCCTACTTTTCCCATAGCAATAAAGGAAATCACTGGCTGCGCTATGAACAACGAAAAGCTGGAACAATATTACACACCGAGGGCAATCTGTAGAGAAATTGTTTTCAACGCTCGATGCCCGCGAATCGTATACAAATTAACGAGAAACGGAAACAGCCGTCGGGAGCGGGAAAAAATCGGGACCAGACGATCCGAGCGTCCGCGGCGTTAATTCGTCTGGCAGCGGATGGACAGAATCAAACCGACAATCGTGATAGGCATTTTCCGCGCGACGTGTCGCGCGACATTAATTATCGGGCAATGCACTGTGACACATTAGCGCGTAAAGGGGAAATTATGGGCATAAAACGGCGACGACAAAGGCAACAAAGGGTTAGCCGGCAAATATTTTCTGAGTGGTTCCGCTCTCTGTGCCGACCGGAACACACCAGCCAGCGAAATGACAGTTTTAATGAAACTCGATGACCGACTTCCGGTCCAGCGAGTTCGCGGTGAACGACGAATAAATATCCAGCGAGAACGGGGGTGGCTCACGCGTAGCTGACAAAGGGGATCGGGAGCAAACGAGGCGAAAAGAACAGGAGGGGTGACGAGCAAATATAATTCATTCGTCACGGAATATCGTGGGCGATGACGCGTTCTACGAGACCCTCCCTCTAATGAGCCGCTGAGTGACGAAAGGGAGGAGGGATGGTCACACATTGCGCGGTATTATCAAATCACGGATTAGAGCAAGGCTGATCCTGGGCTATTGGCCGTCCAGGAGCAAAAACAATATTGCCGCACTTATTAATTTAAATATGTTGTAGTCCTCGCGAAATTATGGAGGGTTTAAGTCATCATTTTGCCGATTTAGAATTTGTTTAAAAAATACAGGGCCTTGAATTTGTCGATTTTTGCCAATTTTGGGGAAAATGGGTTGTAGTTATGAATTTCTATCTCGAAAACCAGCGTTGGGTTATTTAGAAAAAAATTAAATCCGAAGAGAAATGATATCATTGATAATCATCATAAAAATTTTGATTATCATTCTTATTAGTTAAAATTTTACCCTGGATTACCTACGGGTGATTACATAGCGCGAGAGAGACGCGATGACCGTAGAACTCTTTCATTTTCCACCGTTTTCGGTCAGGATATCTAGAAACTAATAGAAACTATTAACAATGAAAAGGTGTACTGAATTCTTTGTGTCTTGAATATACTTTATTAGCCTTATTAGGATTTATGGAAAACCCCACGTTTAACTACTCGTAAGAAAATTTGTGTCAGATTGTTCTACCAAGATAATTGTACAATGGAAGGTCTAACGAGTCAGTTTTACGTTCTATAAACGCCACAGAATTGCAAAGATGCATAAAACGATATGCTTTAACTTAAGCGTGCTCACCGAGTGGGACAACAAACTTTAACGATGCTTAACCCCTTTATAGATGCATTTCAAGCCTGAAGTGTTAAGTAAGATAGCACGACAGTGTCTCTAATCGCTGTTAACGTCATCAGTAGTTAATTTAATCGTTGCCAATTAATCCAGATTAATTAATTCAATACAAATTCTGTATGCAAGTTGACCACTTAGAACGGTATCATGACCAGTTAATTGTTAGGACGTTTAATACTGGCATTCAAATGCCATTTCGATTATCGATACTGTCCCAGTTTAATCCTCCGCTACCGACTGCCTCGCACAGTCTCTCTCATTTTACCGGTGCCCCGTGAAAGATGCGTAAAATTTTTATTCGCGAATTCCCTGCCAAGGCGTTTAAATAAAGCACGGCTTACCGCGCCGCAGCGAAGCTTAACCCGCGGTGATAAGGCAGGACATTTTGTCGACGTGACCATGCAACAGCTATTAAATTACCTTCACCGCTGCGTAGCACATCCCCCGCGAATTTGTTTAACAACCCGGCGGACGGCGAGCCACGTCAGAATCTATGCGTACCGCGAAACGGTACATCGAGCTGTTTCTCGTAACTCAAGATCTTATCCGCGAAAAAAGGGGGTCGTGCCGAAGGATTGCGCTGGAAAGAACGGGAGCAAATAAAACCAAGGAAAGCCATCAAGAAGCTGGAAGTCAAGGAGCGAGATAAGGTCGGCGGCTTGCAGAAAAAGCACGCGGAACGTAACGAGCGGCGAGTAAAAGCCAGAAATTTTCAATGTTTCATTGCTCGCGGTTGATGCACCCCGCCGCCCGCCGCCCGCCGCCGTAATTTTTATTGCGTTCTCGCACGTACGCGCTCGCTGAATTTCGGGCCGATTCCAAATGAAATTTGCCCCGCGGCTCCGGCGGTGATCGATACCGGAATGCGATCATAAGTTGGTCGGCAAACCGGGCTTCTCCGGGAAACGTATTTCATAGCTCACGTGCCCGCACACATGCATAATGGAAATAAGCAATCGATCAAGATAAGGCGAAATTGTATCGCAATAAAGAAAACGCGGCGAAGGTGAACGACGTGCTTCCGCCGGCGGTAGGTACGCCGGCTAAATGGGGTACAGAGAAATATCCCCCGAAGTGTGTATGGCGTTCAAAGCTCCAATTACTAAACCTGTATGCGCTTTCTGCTGGATTGCCGAGGTAAGAGGGGAGTGTGTGTCCCATTTTCTAGTCGTAAAGGAATAATAAATTCAGTCTTATTATAACAATTCATCTCTGCGTTTCACTTGCTCGGATATGTTAATTATTAACATTCGGCGGGAAGCACGATCGCTCTACTTCCGAGAGACAATCTATGAACTTATCAGAGATTAATTCCAGATTTAGAAAGCTGTGGATTCCGAGCAGATTTCCCGGGGGCTGCACGCTCCTATTCGACCCGAAGTTTGCCCGGAACTTGTAGCCTACAAACGATAATAATCTTACACCATTTAATCAGGGAAAATCTGACGAACGAGCCGAAGAGGGAACCTATTAGTAGAAAGCTGCATGTTGACCGGAGGTAATAGCTGTAACTGGGATGATCGAGTGAAATGGTGGTGGGGCAATAATATCAATGGAAATTCTGGAACATGGAATTGTGCGAACTCGAGGTCGAGCAAATGTTAGGACTCTTGTAAAATAGTCAGTGAAATAACAAATTTCTTATTAATTTCCCTCGGTAGGAGAATAAGATATGATGCAATTGAGTAACAAATGAGCGATTTATTGCAAATAAATGAAAATAAAAATATTAATATTAATATTGATATTTTTATTATTTATATTAATATTAATATTTTTATTATAGAATATTTTTTCGCCAAAAATAGGCATAAAAACTTATCAACTGAATAGCTACTACTTACTGTGTGAAAATATATATTTCTCAATTCGGTTTCTCTTTTCAATGTTAATATTGGTATTTTTAATATTTATATTAATATTAATATTTTTATTATAGAATATTTCTTCGCCAAAAATAGGCATAATAACTTATCAACTGAATAACTACTACTTACTACGTGAAAATATATATTTCTCAATTCGGTTTCCCTTTTCAATGTTAAGTCAAAGCAATAATTTTATAAGTAAACTGTTTTTTCTAATTTACTCGAAGTTGGTATAAAGACGGGGCTGCACCCCTTTTCGTACAGGGTCCTCAATTTATTGCACATTTCCGAGTTGCACTCGCACACAGGATCACTCGAGGCTCCACTGATTTTTCGACGACAATCGAAGCGTACGAAATTAGCGACAGACTGGTTGCGTGCAATTGCCACGCCCATAGCCAAAGGAACAAGCGGGTTGACGAAACTAGTTTAGTAAAATTAACTAGTTTGCAGTAATTAGCTGTTTTACTTTGAATTCTCTAATACATTAACTGGTAATTAACTGCTTCATGCTCCACAGATTCTCTCTGTCGATAAATTCTTTGGTCTCGAAACGGGACAGCCAACTCGTGACGCTTATATAAACTCGAGCCGGTTAACGAGGCAACATTTGCCCCGATTTCCACGGGCGTTCTTGCTGAACCGTCGCTGCATTCAATTATAAAGAATTGAATAAAACCGATCGACGTTAAAAATGAATCCTGCGCCGAAGTTAGTAGAAAGTAGCGAAAGTAGCATACATGTGTGCGTTCCATATCGCCGGAAGGAAAGTAGCACGACCGTGTGCAACAGCATTCAACCCTCGTCCAAGATATCCCCTCGACGATAAGGAATCGTGTTACTCACGGTCACAAATAACCATTCCTCTAGTCCACGCCGTTTCGGGTTACCGCCACTGCTCCCAGCTATTCCCCCGTCGAAATTGCATGGTCAGTAGACGATCGTAAATTGGGCGCGTAACCCGAAACAAACAATCAGAAGTCGAAGCCGCGGGAGCCGGCATTGCACGTTAAAACCGGGTCGCGGCCTTATCGCCCTAATTCGCGAATCGAGACCTCCCTTCAGTGTAATAATCGCGTCTCCATCGGGCCGAAGCTGCCACACGCGACACGCCGCGCACGCCCCTTTTCAGCAAACCACACATAATACGTTTTTACAAGCCCTGGGCAGTCAGTATGCTTTACGAAATCCTAGGATTTCACGGTGTCGAGTTAAACGGGCTTTCACGGCTAGCGCGTGACATGGACTTTAACGCTTTGGCTGGCGAGATTCCCGCGAAACGAAACTGGCCTGAATTGATAACCGTTTCAGGAAGAATCTACCGCTCGTAAATCCTGGGAAGGTTTGATACATAACGTTGGTAATTCCAGCTGGGTAGGGTAGGATTACATCATTGGTGGATAGAATGGCGTGAATTTAATTCAGGGGGGAATATGAATATGGGATTACAGGCAGATCGAAAGGAACTGTGGCTTCTAGTGGCGTGTTTTCGCCATTTGTTTTAGAACACTTGAGGCTAGCCACAGTTAGAAGTAGAACTGGTATACCAGTTTCGCCAGCAGTTAGCCCACAAGCCATCGGTCGCGAGAACAAGCGCTGTTTCCATTCTGGCGACTCGCTGGACACGAAACTACAATTGATTTCCCCGGCTTGTACCAGCGGCCGCGTGCACTTGACAGCTCGGGATTTTTCGTTTATTTTGGAAATTTACCGCCGCGCGGTGGACGACGCCAGTTGTTTTCTAGGATTGCACATTTTTGCTGCGGCTACGGTGGTGGGATTAGAGGCGAGGCTGGCAGCGAAAGTAGCTAAATGTTTTCTGCCTCGGTTAATTACACGAAGAAGTGCCGTTCGTCTACTTCGTAGCCCACTTGTTTCATTTTCAACCTTCCGGGCGCGATCATCAGCGAGGCAACGCTGCTCCCATCAGTCACCGGGGACGGTGTTCAAAGCGAGGAAAAATTGCCCAGGCCACTTTGCATTTCAAGAAAGCGAAGCTCCAAGGGTGAAATACAAGTTTAATAACTTCATGTAACCCAGATCCAGTTTGGCCGAACTATAGAGCTCGCCATTAAATGCACGCTTCGTCTTCGAACTCTTCCGCGGACTCTCGCAAATCCCGGGAACGTTTTATCGCTGGAAGAAGTCTCGTAGGATCCCGCGCGAGTGGCGAAATCGCATCACGAAAGCATTAAAGAGTGGCCCGGACGCTCTGCCTTTAATACTCCATCTAAATGCTGATTCTTTCAAAGGATCGTTATTTGTTGTAATTCTACGTTTAAACTATACTTAGAGGGTATACCCGGTTGGATATACCTAGGACCACTAGTCTTCGCTTTTCCCCGTTCTCTGCAAGTAGATTGCTGAATACAGAAGGAAAATACGAGCCTCTGGGGCTGTGGGAGGACCGCGTGACAGTAACAAGTGTTACTGAATCGTTAAATGGTGCATTTCTTTCCAAATGGTCTGTTCGAATATTTCAGAACTCTTGGAAGAAATGGACACTCCGATTTTTACCAGTGGCAAAAATCGGTATTTATTTACGAAAGGACAGTCCTCACCGATTTCGATGGCCTTGAAATATGTTGTCAAAATTAACATTCCAAACAACTTTTTCCTGTACAAATTACCGTCGCTCGGCTTTAGTTTTCGAGATATTTGCAAAAAACTGTGATCGGTAGTTGGTTCGGGAGGGAGGCCGCTAACTTTTAGGAGATTTAAGATAAGAAATGTGGAAATCTCCCAAAATTTGGCGTAAGAGGGGCTAAATCAACTATCGATCAAAGTTTTTTCCGAATATCTCGAAAACTAAAGCCGAGCGACGGCAACGTGTATAGGAAAAATTGTTCAGAACATATTTCATGGTCATCGAAATCGGCGAGGACTGCCCTTTTATAAATAATTACCCAAAAATTGTTAAAATTATGTTAATGTCCGGCGCAAGCGTGACGACCGATCGAAAATTTCATCAGGAATGCAACTTGGCGAAAAATGTGAAATCAAAGCCGACCAGCGGGGGGAGGGAATGGGTTAAATTCTCCTCGGTTTGTCAGGCCTCAAGGGTACCGCGGAAGTGCCAATAATTGCATTTGCCGGGTACGCGATAAAAGTGGAACAACGGTCGCGCGTAATTAAAACCAGAATTAATCGAAACGTCAGGCATCCCGGTGTGCTATCGATCATGAGGACGATATCGTTTATCGGTTGCACAACGGAAACAAAAGCCAGCATTCACCAATCGGCACTGAATCGAGATTAAATTGTTCTACAAATGTCACGCTTTATATTGCTCCCCCCATGTATTTCCGACTCTGTCGGCCACGAATGCTCAACATCGGCGGAATGATCGTTTTTCAGTTGTTGGCGACGTTCAATCCTCGACGATTGATCTGCAATATCGAAACAAAAATATACGCAGTGGAGCTAAAAAGTACCTACTACGTGCATTTTGAAGAATTCAAATATCTTAAGTAGTTGTTGAGAAAAAGATTGGTAAAGTTTAGAGTTGTTATCCTCATAGAGATCTGAAATTTCGCTGAGTGTTTTTTTAGGCAAGGAGCATTATTTGATACACGTAAATACTAAAATTGCTGCTGGGGCCGTTTTCCCTATGCTTGCCCGCTGGACTCTTTCAACGAATACGAAAAGAGCAATACAGCTTCCAGAGTATGTGGGCATGAATAATTGAACGACTGAAGAAAAATTGATGTGTAAAGCTCGAAGGGACTGAACCCAGTCATTGTATAAGTTAATGATTCATCAATAAGCATATATCACGCTTTCAAGATCGCAATCACAGCGAGATAAATTGTACTTCGTAAATCGCAAGTCCCTCTCTGTATATTCCCCAAATTACGGGCTACATTAGCAGTTAATAAAGTGTCTAATAATAAATGAGTAGGATAAACACGGAGATGAATACGCCAGGAAAGCCCGGAGACCCGACCGTCGATTCATTCTGCCGACGGACCACGCGGAAAATAACGGGGAGAAGTAATAAACATTTGAAACGAGCAAACAGCTGGAGTACGTATTGTCGCCGGTTCCGAGCGACAAGAAGCTACCCCTAGCAACGGGGGGAAGCTTCTGGTTTATCCGACAATAATGGAAACGGAGCTTTCAACCTCTTAAGCTACTTGTTTCATTGTTACGAGACACGTGGCTTTCCCAAGCCAGTCGCTCTTTAGGTATCCGCGCCCCAATATATACACACTTCGATTCATCGCAGTCTGCTTTTAAACAGAAGTGCATCTCGCTAATGGAAACAGATACCTGTCTGGCAGACACAATTAATCAGTGTTAGATGTCGTTGTCCGATGTCACCAAAGGCGATCAGTGGCAGACGTCCTCTATCACTGATAAATATCGCGAATGGACACCTGATGTCATTAGAAGATACCCCAAATTGAGCTCAGACATCTGTAATAAGTATCAGTAACCGACATCAGATACCAGTGATGCGTGCTGTATCCCAACACGGATCAACTCCATCGGAGTCTTTAGAAGTATAAAAGTTAAAGAGATCAGGTGTCAATAATGGAGTAATGGAGAACCAGTTTGCAGAATCCAAATACTGACCCACGAACACCGAGGTTCCGAAGTAACACAGGACACAGCGGAACAGATCAGACAGCCTCGGAAACTTTAAGCGGAAAGAGACTGTAGCGGTACCTCCGACTCCGCCACCAGAGGGCCTCTGCACCGTTCCCACTTTCTCGCAAGTGCTCGCTCGACCACCGATTCGTATATATACCAGTTTCGTCCTATGAGGATGAAAAATATCGTTCCGGTTTTATTAGGGCGGCTCTGTTCTTTTTCCGGAATATAGGGCACCAAAAATGTTACCCACCACAGTGAGGGAGGAAAAACAATAAAGAGAAAACTATTTTATATGTATTATTATTAAAACAACATGTGACAAAGTGATATATATTCATTGTAATTTTGAATAAAAAACTTTTAAAAAACCGACGAGTCTACCAGCAGGCGCGGGACGAAACGCATCTTCCTTTTCCTTCCTTCGACCCCACCTTTCAACTCATACCAAAACCCAAAGAGACCCTTTCAGTGCCCCTTCCAAGCAGAGTCAGAGCCAGATGTCTCGCTTCCTAGAGCTTCTTCGAACTTGCGGACGTATAAATTGTGGACAAAAATCGCCAACTTCTGCTGCGAAAACAGTTCCACTTGTGTATCTCTGTAAGCTTCATAAGCGTTGGTGCAGGAGGTTCCCACTGAAAGCAACATAAGTTACCATTGTCCCACGCTTAGGACATGAGAATCGAAAACAGTATGTTTCTCCGTGCATCTCCGAACGCGCCGGGTTCTTGGACGCAGCATTTCACTGCAGTCCAGCAACAGTCGCCTGAAGTCGCGAGACCCTGGCGGAAACGAGATAAGCAAACAGAAGCTCTGACAGCGTACGAATAGCGGATCCCCGTCTTGCCTAGTGCTGGATGCAACCCGGCACCAACATCCGTATCGGAGTAGACTCCCATCGACCACCAGACTTTTCCTGCACCAACGATTTCCCAGTAACAGTTGCTGCCTCCCCGCACAAAGTGCCCCGCACTTCCATCCCCGTGTATTCGGAGGCGCGCGAGTGATGCGCTCCATGGAAAAACAGGAGGGAGGATTCTCCGTCGGGCTCACTTTGTCACGGGGAATGACGCTATCCGTTGCGGAATCGACAGACCGCCAGGTGATCCTTTACTTATCCTACGTGTCCCTCGCGCGGCGAAGACGCAGGGCCACTATCGCAGAACTCGCAAGCCGACAGTTTGGCCGAAGGGGAGTCTGTTCCCAATTGCCAGTCCTCTACCGCGAACAGGGAAGCGTACTTTGATGTCTGGATGCAAGGAAACGACGGTTGGTTTCTTCAGATGCGAGAAGAACGGGGCCACGAAGTAATAGAAGTAATAACCCCCAGCACGGAAGATAAAACATAAATCAATTTTTCTCGGAGAAACGGTGCCAGTCTCACTGTTTCATTTCACTTCCCCCTGTATCAATCACTTACAAATACAATAGCTCGCTGTGCCCCAGAGGCCTTTCTTATCCACGAAATTAGAACCGCTGAAGATCATAAATTACTCGTTGCCGACGCGTAAGCTAGCAACAGACGATTTTTCTTCCCGTTTATCCCCTTCTTGCCATGTTTGCTAGCGCAGTTTTGAAACACGTAGCAGAGCCGCTCCAATTTCAAAGATCCGCAGGTCTGCGATGAATACCCTTAGATCCCATCTCTGGTATCATCTGCGCATACTCTAGCCCGCCTATGACTATAGACATCTTCGTGTTTGACGAGCAGCACAATGCTGCATCAATGCCAATATAGCAGATGCTGTTAACGATACTGATGATCCTGAATCTGTTACAGATAAAGATCGTCCCGTGCGTAGGCAGCCATGCCTATCACTAAACTTTACACGAACAGAGTTAACAGCGGAAATACAGACAGCGTCACAAAGCCCCCGCGCACCACAGCTATCGGGCTGCAGTGGAAGGAACTGGCTAAAAAAATCATGAATTCGGTGAACGTGGTGCACAATAGGCCAACGTAAAACCCTGAACCTCTGTATCATGCATGCACCATTAATCAGTTAGTCGAGGCCCAATGTTCCCCCAGAATCGCGTTTACACAGCATCCCCCGACTTGTCTCGCCCAACCGCGTCGTTTGTATGCACGGGCACGAAAAAATAAACCTGTACAGCGCGCACCGACTGCAGGTTGTGCTACTTTCACGTTACTCAGTCTCTCTGATCGATAGACGTCGGAGGCCGTGACACTTCGCGAGTCGTGCGAACTTCTGCACATCGAAAATCGTTCCACCTTCACCGCTATCCCTATAGCGACGTCACTGTAGGCAGCGGTGTTCCATCCCGGTAGACTAAGACGCGAATGAGCAATTTATTTTTCATTTAATTACCACGGCGTTGGGTTAGGTCGGAGTTAGGCAATATATTTTCCAAATGCGCCCATGAATCCTGATCAATCATGCAAATAGTGCAGTAACGGCAACGCAGTGGCATTTAGCGAATGCTTGTTCGCAAACACATTTTGAAATATTGAAAATGATCGAGGGGGCGACTATCCCCCTGCTGTTCGCGTGAAACGAATCGATCGCTGATAGTCGAATTCTCGCGGGGATTAACAAGATTACCGAAGTCTGTCGATTAAACCTGATTTGCGATAAAATGGATTCCGTCGCGCGCTAATTTGGCGCGCTCCTGTGGGCCCATCACCTCTTCTGCATTGTTGGGAGAAAATGCACTCCATAGGCGCGAACGAAAATTCCAGCAGCCTCTACGAACAGCTACAATATGAATTCCGCCGAAAGTTTCATGAATAATGAGGCTGCAGGGAAAATGGCCACTAATTTTTGATAGCACTAAGTGTACCTTAATTCCGAAACTCATTTCTTCTATGATAACCTACGTTACCCACGTAATTCTCATAATACATACACCAATATCTATCCTTCGTATCTAATTCCCAGGTAATAGCGAGCTACCGGCTAGCAGTTTTACACGCAACCCCCTAGAAATTCTGAAACACTCAAACCCAGCGTCAATTAATTCCCAACCGTCCAGACTGCATTTGGAAACACTGTCCGACAGAAAGGAACGATGCAAACCGGAAACATTTACGAGCACCAGCCGCGAACTGGCAGAAGACACGCGGATGCTCCAGGACCCGTTAAATACCGCGAGGAGATCGTAAACTGGAAAGCGTCCTTTTCGTACATCCCCCGAAACCACGAAACGGAGGTGTCAGGAACCGTTCCCTCGCTTTCTTCGGCTTGGAGGCACAGATAAGGTTTAGCAGCCGCTTGTCATCGACGTCGTCGAGATACTTTCTGCGCGTCGTCTACAGCGAGATACCGGGCAACAATAGCCTATCCTTCTTATCATTGTGTACCACGCTGGGAATCAGTGCTCGCTTCTCAACGATACAGGGTATTCAGGTCTCCCACAGCCTCTCAAGTACCTTGGGTGAATGTGGGGTAGAAGATACTGTTTGATAATATAGGTCTTATCAATTTTGATACGTTAGGAGGTCTCGTTTAAGGGGTTACACATAGTCAGGAGGCCGAAAAGAGGCAAATGTTTGTGAATTTTTTTTAAAAAGCGAAGGCATATATTTTTATAGAACTTTTTGCATTTAAAAGAGCAACGTTGAAAGAACATGTGGTAATTTTTTTGTAGAAAAATATTTACGTTTATAATAAAATTACAAGCGACATCCAAGAAGCCTTTTTATAAAGTTGTTTTGGGTGAGCACTGCCATTCGGAACCAGAGTATCTAAAATCAAAAAACAAAAAAGTTTTCGTTGATATATTAATGTATCCACTGATTCGCGGAGGGAATTTCCGAAATATTAATTTAAAACAAAACGGCGGCTATTTAAAGTTGCGATTAATATTTCGCGAAAAAATCAGGACGTCGACTTTAAATAGCCGCCATTTTGTTTTAAATTAATATTTCGGAAATTCCCTCCGTGAATCAGAGGATCCATTAATATACTAAGGAAATCTTTTTTGTTTTTTGATTTTAGATAATCTGGTTCCGAATGGCAGTGCTCACCCCAAAACAACTTTTTAAAAAGACTTCTTGGATGTCGCATGTAATTTTATTATAAACGTAAATATTTTTCTGCAAAAAAATTACCAAATGTTCTTTCAACGTTGCTCTTTTAAATGCAAAAAATTCTATAAAAATATATGCCTCCGCTTTTAAAAAAAAAAATCACAAAAATTCGCCTCTTTTCGGCGTCCTGACCAGGGGAGGTACGCCTGGCGTAACTACCTGAAAATCGAGGCATTTTCGGAATTTTGTTTTAAGGAAAGTATTTAATCGATCTCTCTGAAACTTTCAGGATATTGTATTGTCAGATTAAGGTAAATAAAAAAACTTTTTTTACTACAAAAGAATGGCAAATAACCGAGTTATACGGGCTTATGTCCAGTCCGTTGGCGATGCACTTATTCCGCGGCTGACAACGTAGGGTCCGCTGTATTCATCCGAAAGCAAAATAGCATTGAGAAAACGGTACCTACACGCTACAGGACAAACTTATCTAAGATTCACTTTCCCAGCCGTTACGGCGAGATTATTAGAAAGGAGCGGTTAGTGTTCCACAGATTTAATACCCGTCACGCGTTAGAGTACCCCAGAGGCGACAGAGTTCCCGTGTTCCTTAGTTCGAAGCACTCCCCGGTCTAAACGAAGATAGGGTTCCCGTGATTACCGGGAGATTGCGATTTACGATCACCAGCTGCGCCAGTGAATCGCGATTTTTGCTCGTCGAAGCGGCTTCAGCGGCGGTTTTGTTTTACGCCCCACTCGAATTGTACGTGTCTCCGGTTTTATGGAGACTCTCCGAGTAGAGCGTTGTTTCGAGCTATCGAGCGCGTTTAGTTCAGGTGGCGAACGAGCGGCAAGCTTAACCGGAACGCTCGTCAGAAGAGGGATTTAGGCTTTCTCCTGTTCCGTTGGCAGCTCGTTCCGGAAACTAGTTACAGACGAGCGAAGGATTTTCTCCTTTCCACGGAGTTCTTAGGGAAAAGACAAGCTCAGGGTGCTCGGTGTGTCGATAACGGGAGATAGGAGAAGCCGAGGGTTTCCAGTTTATAGCTAGGGTATATTGTGCTACGAAAATGAACTGCAGATTGCTAAAGGAAACATTTCAATCGAAATATTTCAGAAAGCGATTCTTTAGAGACAGCTGCAATAAAGGTAACAGAGCATTCGATTGCAAATTTTTTGTATGTGCGTGTCCCTGCGGTTTGAAGGTAGTACGCCAGTGTCGCATTGCAGTGCTCCCGTCCCTGAAATTGGAACTTGTATGCAACTGGACCGACGAGGTGGCTAGAAGTGATGCTGTGCCATTTTAAGGTGACGTTGTGAATTCCAAACGGGATATTGTCCATAGCTGTTTAATTGTATTTTAAGCAATCAATACTCGTCCGGTATCTGGGCGTAGATGGACCTTCGTCATCCACGAAAACAGTTGGCCTTCCTTCTCTGAACTGGGTCGGAAAAGCATACACGTCTTTTGCAGAGCAAGTTGAATGGGGCGGATGTTCGCGTGATTTACAAACGAGACCAATTATACAACTCGACACTCAAATTTCTACCGCATTCGGCCTCGTGCATGGCTGGATTCCATACTTCGATGGCACATGGAAATTGCGCAGCATGTAATAGAAGCGTAGCGGTGTGTGTGTGTGTGTGTGTGTGTGTGTGTGTGTGTGTGTGTGTGTGTGTGTGTGTGTGTGTGTGTGTGATGTGTGTGTGTGAAAGAGGCTCTTCATTTAACTGTAAAATACTGTTAAATAAGCTAAATGCGGAAGTAAAGGGAGTCAACGTTTCGTCCAAATTGCAGCTTTTAATCAGCTTCTGTTTTCTGCTGGGAAGTAATCACATAGATTACATTCATATTTCGCCATTTTCGGGATATCAAGCTGCATGACGGATTCACAATGCAGCCGTGCCTGGGGCTAATGCAACTACATATGGAAAGTGATTAATATTAATTCTACCGAGCATTACCGCATCCAGACCCCATTGACAATAACTCGCTTAACAAACAAATTATTACCGTAAGCTGTCCGTTATTTCGATAACGTGATGCGGCTAACCAAATTTCAGAATCGGTGATAGATTGACGTTAGCGTCGAACAATGCCGAATGCTTTCCTTCCGGCGATGTTTTACGAATGAATGAAAACAAAATACCAGTGCAGTGACTTGGTAATGATATTAATATACCGAGTTGCAAATTTAAATTAGTATACAGTTAAAATTAAAGTTGGAGATAAAGCTAAAGTCCAAGTTAAAGTTAAAGTTAATGTTACAGTTAAAGTGAAAATTGAACAATTTATTCGACGTTACAGTTGAAACGTTCGACGAATAAAAAAATTAACTGACTAATGATGAATAATTTTTTCAACTTTCATTCGTTGTTCGAAATTTATTTAAATAAAAATTGTCTGCACCTTGAATCAATATCAATTCCAGACGCATAACGACCGTTATATTCTCCATTCTATGATCGTGGAATATGAATAATGCCACCAGCAATTAATTTTTTCCGCTTCCATTTACCTTCCACCCACTTGAAGAGTGTCATTATCCATCGCCTTTTCATCTCACTCGAATGGAATACGCTTTCTCCCACTTCAACTGAGCTTTTACCGCCGAATGCCATGGTGAAAACGATTTCCCACCATTAGACAATCCGTTTGACACGCGACGAGCAAACAGGAAAACACGTTCCTTTCGAATTTTTGCACTTCTACCCATTTTTTCAAAGTCCACCCTCCATCCGACTAGGAAGCTCTAATTACTCGAATCTATTTCCCAGCACAGACATATATGAGCCGTTCACAGGACAAATCTATTAGCTCCACTTTTTTTAAATATTTTAATTTATTATAAATAAAAAAAAGTTATGACCGAACCAAGTGCTTTGACACTTAAATTTAAAACATTTCAAAAAGTGGAGTTAATCGATTTGTCCTGTGAGCGGCTCGTATAGAACAGAATATAATCATTGCCACAAAGTTTCCGCAGAAACAACGCAGTCTTCGACCAGCGTACACTGACCGCACTACGTCAAGCAATTTGTTGAACGCGACACCAAACGTGCATGCTCGACACGTCGATTGTTGGTCTCGCGCGGCGCCGCTTGTACGCGCTTGATTTATTTAACTTCCGTGCTCGAAAGGCAAATACTCTCGCAGCGACAAGCTATCCGACTCAGACTCGCCCACGGCTGCCTCAACCAGTACGTATTAACCAGAGTATGCTCACCGTCCAAAGCGTTCTATGGCCCGCACACTAGTCAGCCAGATGAGGCACAATTGAATCCAGAATTCCAGTCTTCAAGAATGTTTTCTTGGGAATTACCCGGCTTATGCTCCAACCCAGTAGGGTCCATCATCCATCTGGGGCTGCGCGTGCAGCGAACAGAACGAATAATAGAGAAGAGAAATAAGCGAATCTTATAAACTTCCCGAAATAATATGAAAGCTAATCAGGGACTAATATTACACGCAGAACGCTAAATGTGGTTAATTAATTTTCTGGTTGATATAACTCATTGGATTATTATTAAAAGCGATTGCGAAAGCGGTTTGGTACCTCTGCATTATCGTGCACGCGTGTACTTGCATCGAGGGACGATAATTAATTAACTGCGATTTTAATCTTCCGTTATAAATGGATAGTAGTGCGTCAGTCGCTACACCGAATATATTTTTCACTCCCTCGCATTATGATAAACGCGTACCGCAGCAGAAGCGATAACATGAAATGCATTAATACCCACAGTTATTAATTGCACACGGAAACGTGGGGTGCAGTACCCGGGTCTTTTACATAAGCTTCGTCAGTGAAGATACCTAAACGAATGAATGGAGGATTTTCCAGGCGCGTTCTCTATTCCCAACGGTCGAATCGTCCAGGCGAAAGAAACACTGGGTCCACGTAGAATCCTACATCCCCAGAACTCAGGAGTGCCCGAAAATGGCAGTAATTACAAGATAACGAGTGCAATTCAGAGTCCAGGGAATTTCATTTATCGGTAGGAGAAGCACCAATAGGAGCGTAGTACTTTATGTCCGCGAACTTTGTTCCCGCCGTTAGTTCGCGGGAAAGTACCAAACAAAGGGCCAATAATAATCCTTCTTAAAAGTTTGCCCGCCATCAGGGGGCGAACCAGCGACACGTTCAAAGTTTCTGGGTTACAGATGCGTGTTAATTGTCGTCCGTCTCGTTGCTTCTCGGTGCTCAACTTCGGAAGCCATCCTCAAGGAACACGAAACTCGACTGCAAACTGACGCCAATTACTGAAAGTCCCGGTCAAAAGGTGTTTCTCTCTATAGGTGACCGCGAAGCCTCCTCTATTGCGGTTCCCTTTGCTCAAGTACAATAACGAACTTCCGGCTTCCGCGGCCACGTTCACCCCACTCTCGAATTGCAGATATTAACCGCGACCAATTACGCACACCAGGACCATTCTTGTTTTTCCTTAACGTTCCCCGGGAGAATGGAATTGCAAAGTTGCGAACCCGCATTCACAAGTTGCAATGCCACGAGTAAAACCAACGCACCTACGTCGACCCGAATTTGTGGGACTGCATCGCAGGATTGTGCGAGCCGCTTATTCACTTGCTCGGGCTCCTTGAAATAGAAGAAAGAAATCACTCTCGCCCGCACAGATGGTACCGCGCGCGGAAAACAAATGATCGTTCTCGCTTCAATCGCAAAAGTGATGCCGTGGCTCGGCTCCCAAAGGGGTAATAGAACAAAAGGAGCCAACAGAGAGCAGAAGCTGCAGCAGTACGAGGGGATGAATTCCGGTTCATACAAATAGCCTGTTCCGCATCATTTACCGGATTCCATGCCGCGAAACATAATGTCGATGCCGTGCCGCGGCGCAGCGGCACGAGTATCGGATACCTGTCTACGCTCGAGTTACCATCCAATTTTACTCTGAGTTGAATATCGCCATTATTTGCCGGCGCCGTAATGCACTTAGAATCGATGATCTGCAAGTGACTGACAGCGGCTCCCCTCGTGCGCAACGACCGTGGATCGTCACTGAACGCCGCGTGATGGGGGATGCGATCGGCTTGGGACCCTCAAGTTTATAGAGAAGATTAGTCACGGTGCGAGATATCGCTTATAAGTCTTTCAATTTCCATAAATCGAGGGAATGGAGCTTTAAGTCGCCAACCAGTGACCTTTTCCAGTTACATTCTGGGACTACATTGGGAGTCGAGCAGGATTCTCATCTCCGCGTAACTGAAAAGTCAATCTATTCCATATGAATGGAGCACTCGGGCCGCCCGATAAGGTGGTAATTTGGCGACTTAATCAGATTTTCGGTAATCGAATTATAGAGCCTTCGGAAATGAAGATTAATCGAAAGATTCGTGGCGTTTGAGGGCCGTTCAGCCAACTGATTCTCCGCATTCCGCTCTGCGACTTGCTGACTTCGGCTCTGGTAATCTACCGAATGAATTCTCCCGCAGTAGAACTGGTACGCAGTTTCCGCAACTACTGCTAAACTGCGTTAAGAATTGCAGGTGTACCGTGGTCGATATATCCTTCCGTAGAAACTGGGGACTCCCAGCAAAACAAGGGAGAAAAACGGACCAGGCTAGCTTCCCCTGGCACGCGATACTTCTACTTTGTTTTACGAAAGCGGAGTAACAAATGTACATATTGATCTCCAGCGTGCAGCGCCGTTTAACTAGTTGTATACCACCGTAATGCAATGTCCATCCGAGAGATAGAACAACGATCTTTCGGGGATAGGTTTCGGTTAACCAGCCACTGGCTCTGCGCCAGAACCTAGATAGCGACAGGAATGGAATTTGTAACGGCCTCAAGTTTGGGTATTTCTTTGCAATTGTTTTAAATCGCCAAAGGGCCCGGTGCAGATTATTGAGCATGTCTGAAAATCGTTTAGAAGGGATCGAGAGAACGCAAACGGGTTTAGAGCGTGTGTTTCCCACCACTCTTTTAATGTTTACGAATATTTGTAACCACGAGTCGTTGCTATTCGCACGCGGCGCTATCCGCGTTCGACAAGGGCCCCAAAGTTCCATGATTTTGCATAACTCTGTTAAGCAAATGACCAGAATAATAACTCGCTGGCAGGCATATGTGTGACAGTCCTGCAGCTAGCGAGCGAAACTCAGTTTCGCAGTTTACATGGTGATAGTGGAATAATTATACCGGCATGCACGTCTGCGTTTAACTTTCCCGCTGGCCTGGCCCGATAAAACTACCGCGCGAATCGGCTGTAATTGAGCGAACTAAACGCTGCTACTCCGGTGACGCGCGGTTGTTATCGTCCACGAATTCAGAGCTGGAACAATTGTCCCCCTGCTCGATATTGCGGATTCGGTCCTTAAATCGATGAAGAGAAATAGATAAATTATAACAGGAAATATATTTCAGACTCAATTAGACAGAAAGTAAGATACCTCGAACCCTAACAGATGAAATCGTTGGATATCGGTTCTCACGATCTTAAATGCCGACACCCTTATCGCAGCGAATAATTCGATGACAGGGATTCATTAATAACATTGAACCTCGCCGTCCAGGTACTTTAAACAACGTAGCCTTTGTCTTATTCATCGGCTGCCGGTCGAATAACGACGACATTTATTAAAAACTGCCCTGGAGATTCAATTAGTTGGAAAAACGACAGAGGGAACACATCGGGCGTATTAAAACGCGTCTCGTGCAATATTTATCGGAGCGAAAAACGTTTGATGCGAGAGCCCCGTAAATTAATAAAGCATATTAACGGTCAAACGCGTTCCCTTTACAATTGCCTCTGTTTGACGACATTTCGAAATTGTTCCCAATTATCAATTGACGTCGAGCGACTTTCTGCCTACTGGTCAGCACGAATGAGAAAATATTTGTCTGCTTGATAATATTTATACAGTATTCGATATTTCAGTCGTTGTTTGTTTCCCTGAAATCGATTTATATTTAGTTGACTCGTACTACTGACTACGCCCTGAGTAGTCTAGCATGCTGTGGGAATTAACACTATTAAGTAATAAAAGAAATGATAAAAGAATCTACATAATTAATTCTACGGTAAGGCTTAATGCAATTCCGTAATTGCCTGAGAAACCATTGACCCGTACTACTGAAACTATCAACGCATCCTATGTAAACTACTAAAACTGTGACAACAGTTTGCAATAAAATAAATTATCGTAACAAATATTTGTTCATAATATTCACTGTCCCAAAATATTCCCGCGAATACTGCAGTGCATTTTATACATTCTTCAGAGTGAAACGAACGCAAGCACAGGCAGGCACGAATTAATTTCAGACAGAACGGACAGAGTTGCAAAATTTGTCTGATTTAATCAAGGTAAGATTGAAGTTTACAAAGTATTATTACTGCTCCCGAGGTTCCCATCGAGCGCCGTTCAAAGGCTGCAGCAATTATACAGAATGAAACGTTTTCGCAAAACTGGCGATACATGACGTGCAGGAAGACTTTGAATATAGTAACGGCAAGTCCTTGAATCAAGGGATCCTATCGAATTCTGTAGGATATATATAATTACGGCATCAATTTTGAACGCATCACGAAAATAACGTCATCTGAGATGGAACATCCGGAATCCATTTAAAACGCCCTCCATTCGAAGATACTTCCCAATTCTACACTTAGTCGAACTGCAAACCTATGAGTTGGCGAATCTGCAAAGTTATACGGAGCGCAATCTTCAAATCGAATGGCTTACTTTTGCTATCTCTGGAGAAGTGTTCCTATTATAGGAGTCTTTGACGCGCCCGCGACGAACGTGGCCCGTTCATCCCGGGGAATCCGGTCGATATGCATCGTTCGTTCCCGGTAATCTACCGCTACGACTTTCAGAAGTTGGGGAATCCTCGTCATCGAACCGGATTCTAAGTTACACCCCGTTTAATTGCTCGATGCCTCAGACTACGGAACGAAGTCCGTCCTCCACCTAGAAACTTTCTTCCGGCTCGAAAAGGGAGGAGAGTATCGTTGCCACCACCCCGTTGAGAATGTTTACCCGCCCATGCTGATCCACTTAACGATCTCTCTCGTTCGGACCAACGTGACCGCAGGTCCACTTTTCAGAAAATTTCAGTTTTAGAACATGGCCAAGAAGATAATGTGATTTTTATTCGGAATAAAGATTTATTCGTTATTCTGGGATTATTTCATTTTATTCGAAGATTATTCGGATAAAAATTTATTCGAATAATGCCCAACTCTGATTTCCTACCTGATGGTTGTCTCAGAACTCTGAGGTTCAGAAGCTTTGGACAATTAAATCATTGCAGATTTGGGAGTGGAATATTCAGCAGATAGGCTATCTAGATTCTACTAATTTAGATCCTGAAATAAAGATCACCATCTTGTATCATCAAGCCACAAATCCTGTGTCATCGATGCCCAAACCTTTGTTCTCGTTTATCCCTGTGTTCACTGCGCCACCATTATTTATTGATGCACAGTCACGCTCATAATATTCGAAACAATGCCTGCACATTTATCAACAAACGTCCCCTCCATTCTCGGCGTTTAATCGTAATTAAATTTTGCTTATATTAACAGACCGTAGAGCGGGACCATTTTCTCCGCGGAGACGAACAAAACCATTACGCGAATTAACGACAAGATGAGCGGAATGTTAACCTTTCTGGATGGAACGCGCTTCATATCGTCTGGAAGTTTAATTAATGACGTTTCTACCCCGTCTTTCCTGGCTCGTATTCCGTTTCTCGGCAAAGAAATCGCGGGCGAAGACGAAGAGATCTCCTGGAGCTGGCAATTATTAAATTATGCACAGCCGTTGAACAGGGACGGGGAGAAACATCATTCAACGTCCCATTTCACCTCTTGAATAATTCCGACACACGATCTTCCGTGTCACCATTAAGTTTCATGAAAAAACAATTGTTTCTCTAATTCCGAGGAATCGATGAATATTCCTTGCACGACGAATGGTAACATTTCGAGAGTCTCTGCTCAAGCTTGGAACGATTAAGCCGCAAATATAAATTCCGTAGAAAACTTCAGCACTTGTAACAACGATGTGGCATTTAAAAGTTTCTTCAGTGAATTTTCTCTCGCAACATTGCCTAGCCACTTTTCAATCCGTCTGTATAGCTTGAAATTACCCCCTGGCTTTTGAGAAAAATGGCTTATTTTCAGTAACTGATCTTTATTAAGGGGTTGTACCTAGTCGGGCGGCCGAAAAAAGGCTCGTGAATTTTTTTTGAAAAATCGGAAGCATATATTTTTACAGAACTTTTTGCACTTATAAGAGCAACATTCAAAGAAGATTTGGTAATTTTTTCGTAGAAAAATATTTACGTTTATAATAACGTAACAATCGACATCCAAGAAGCCTTTTTGAAAATTTGGTTTTGCGGTGAGCACTGCCATTCGAAACCAGATTACCTAAAATCAAAAAAACCAAAAATGATTTCTTTAGTATATTAATATATCCTCTGATTAACGGAGGGAATTTCCGAAATATTAATTTAAAACAAAATGGCGGCTATGTAAAGTTGAAATCCCGATTTTTCTCGCGTAATTTTTGCACAAAAAAGTGACTGAGTCACTTTATTATAAACGTAAATATTTTTCCACGAAGAAATTACCAAATGAATATTCTTTAAATGTTGCTCTTTTAAGTGCAAAAAGTTCTGTAAAAATATATGCTTCCGCTTTTTCAAAAAAAATTCACAAACATTCGCCTCTTTTCGGCCGCCCGACTAGGTATAACCCCTTAAGTGTATACTAAAAAAAAAGAATATTTTTAAATTTTTAATTAAATTAGCACTACAAAAGGGGTTTAAAAACATGAAGGCTACTCCACTCGCACCACGGACACCCTTGGGTACGCCTATCAACTTATTCACATCTTTCTTTGTCTACCCCTGCACTTCAGTATTATAATCCCTCAACCATTAATCAATCTAATCACCGATTCAGCAAAACAGCCGCTACTCGACTGTGATTATATACCGATACAATAGGTGCGTAAAGCCCTCCAGGAACCAGCTACACAGAGAGGTTCAGTTTTAGTGCCGTTTCCTGTCCAACGAGCAATCCCGATGGACTGTGATGCCGCCCTTACGTGAACGCGTCAAGCGTCCCTTCCTGGTCGTTCGCACTTTAACGAACCGACAGCCTAGTAGTACCTGTGGAAAGTCCAGGTAGTGTGCATGCGGTACAGGTATGCGTCAGAGCTTGGCCTACATGTCGAGGTCGTGCCGCTCATTATAGCGACCCCTTGTGTCACCGTTGCCTTGTTTGTATCTATATCATTTCACCGCGGCGAGTACAATGTACACATTTCTATCGCTGGCTCGTTCCACTTTCGCCCGGGTCTCGGCCGAATATGTATCTACATTAAACGTCCACCACGTCTTTACAGTGGCCAAAATACCAGCGCTGTTTGATCAGAATCTTCAAGATTCACGTGGACGCGGAGCCTAAGGGACGACGCGCCATACTTTATTCATCCCCCTCGGAAAAGCGATCAGGAAAACTGCAGACGTCAACTGCCGTCGCGTTCCCCGTGACGTATCCATGAAAATTCAATTCCCGACAAATGGAGGAAGATGCCTGGGCCCTTCTCATCGTTCTCCGCACGTAGAACGCCAGCCTCTTCCGTGCGGACTTGCCTCCTGCGGAACGTCCCTGCGACGCGCAGCCGCGCGTCGACGCTTTTGTTTCGCCTGGTTCTTGAAAATTTAGTGGCAGCCATCCCCGCGCTGTCATTCGGCGATCGATGTCGAAAGGTTTGGCGAACACCGCTGTCGCGGAGCAACGCGACTGGTGGCGGTGGCTGTTCTACTCGCCCCCGTTGAAATTCAGAGAACTGGAGTACGTACGGATTGGTTCTCGTGTTAAATAGAATTTACCAAAGTAGCGATATTTAACGTCCTCATAAAAATTAGAGAGTGCATCTGCAGTATTCTATTGTCACACCGCCGGTTATAGCCTTAGTTCCTGTTGGGGTTATTCAATAAAACAACCTGCCACGCTCAATTGTTGGGAATATAAAAATGAATGTTTATTAAAATATCGATGATGAAAAGGAAAAATAAACAGGATTCACGCGTGGCACGCCGTGACGCCATGAGCAAACGGAAACGTGAAGACTGGCACAAAAAAAAAAAAGAACGACGGCGACAACGCCTTAGCTAAAACAAAAAAACAAACGCGCAGCAACTCCTGTTGCTGACCACACTGCATGGCAAAGCCGGATACACCGGGTGTAACATTTCTAACAGTTCCATGATTATAACGGAGCCGAAAGTGAATTTATTAGATATTGATGAAGACTGGACTCATAAAAGACACAGAATGAAGCTTTACTGAGAATAACGACACATCACCACGTCCGTATCGAATTGGGTTCATCCTATTTTGAACTTCTGTGTTGTGCAGGGGGCAGACAAATGCTGAAATATAATTTCAGGGTTTAACGTTACATAAATCAGTTAGAGTAGATTCGGAAATCGTGGTTTCTCTCAGAGCACTTTGCTTGAAATATTCGTAGAGGGTGCAGTGAATATTTCATAAAGATCGGAAGAGGGAAAATAGCTCCTTCCGTTCCAGTTAGTTCCCTTCATTCTCTTGGCCAAATTCGCTTCGTTCCCGAACCTAGTTTTCTGATACATAGCCCAAAGAAGTTGGTATAGGTTGGAAAACAATCGGAGCACGGGTGTTTTATGGGAAGAGGGGTGCGTCGGCAACGGAAGGCACGTTACCGCCGTAAACACCAGCACAGGAGAGCGCGAAATCATTAGAGCGTCGTTCAATTTGCAGTGTACGCTCGAAAAGGATGAACTCAATTCGACTGGTGCAGCTGGGAGCTGCGTTGCCATCTGGAAAAGTCGAACCCAGTTGTACCAGCGAAACCACGGTTCGCAATAACGGCGAATACCATCGGCATGAGCGCGGCGATGATTCTAATTGCGACAGGAATAACAATCTGCAAATAGCCAGCCCCGTGAAATGAAGACTGAATATAATAGACGTCTAATTTATTAAAAAAAATATGTGCCCATACGAGGCATCAAATTTTTTACCTATTTTCTCAAATGATTCTAAATCGATACTAGCTGCGTCAAAGTTGAATGATACAGCCGACCTGTATAATTCATTTCACAGATTAATCATAAGGAATATCTACGACGATTCAGGATTGCCTCGCACTGCAGGAACCACTTGAAACCACTTTCCTCGTCAAACAGACTTCCGTGATTACTTCGCTGAGTGGAAGAATAGTGGACGAGGAAGAGAACGGTCGAGGAAGGTGCGTAGTCCGTTGCGGGGAACTCTGAAACATGAACGAGAAGAGCTTCTGCCCGAATTAATTTAAATCCTGAAGCCTTTGCCCGCAGGAAGACAGCCATCGAAACGTCGGACGCTGTCTTTTTCTGTGGAGAACTTTCCTCGCTGGATTATTCGACCCCCTCGAAAGGGAACAGCTGGCAAGGCGGGGAGAGGAGCGCGCGAGGATTAACTTTCACGCGGCCTTGGAGCGTGAATTTTTTCAGAAAATCAGCATTCTGTGACGATCGCGGGGCGTAACCACGTTCCTCCAAAGAATACTTTGTCACTATTTCCGTGTGGATATTACTTAACAACCAATACAACTTCGAAATGGAAGGACTCTTTCGCTGGTGTATCAAAAACACCAGCACAATTCTTTTAACAAGACTAAATCTCAACACGTCGGTGGACGTCACGCCCGCTAGTTTCAAACCTTCCGAGGATACCCCGTAGTCAAACGGTAATGGCAATCCCCACCGAAAAGTTTCCACGCCGAAACTGATCGCGCCGGTGCTCCTGTACATCCCGTGACGTCTTTTCGCTGCACAGGATGGCTCCTTCTATGCGGTGGTTTGCGATGGTAAACTGGTTCTAAGTTGCTACACGTAAGCCGATCCCAGCCTTCGAGAAGCGTCGTATGTGGGCTGAGACTGCAGCAACTCTGAACGTGACTCGTTATCCGTAAAGGGGATTGATGCTGAGTAGAGGAAGTAACGCGTCTTTTAAGGAACCCGAGTGAAAACTAATGGCGTATGAATATCCTTCATGGTAGCACACCCCAGCTAAGCAAAGTATGCTCGCTATTGTTTCGATACGAGAAAGATTGGACAGCTGAAATGAATGGAATCCCGCCACTCCAATCCGCCTCTATGAAACATCCAATTACTGACTTCTACAAATCATCAAGAAACAGCGAATCACGATACTTTTCAATTACCGGTAATGAAATGAATTGAACCCCCTCCGAACCACTTTACTTCAGCCCCTTTCGACTCAATTCTAAAGGGTTCTATGAAACTCGTTACGTTCGAGTCCGTTGAAACTCGCGCGATTTCGAGGGGCCAGGGGACGGAGAGGAGGCGTCGGGCCTGCTAATGACGAAATTAAAGTTGCTTCAACGACGTCGACGAGAATTCTCGTTACTCGCATCGTGGAGCAAACGAAACTTGGGCAGTTTTTCCTTCGTTCCAGAGAAACGGTGTCCCAACCTCGTGGTAAAGCTTCATTTTCATGGGGTGGCAATATACCCAGGGTTCTTTCTCCAATTCTGCTAAATCCTCTTCAGCTATCGTCGCTCTAAAACGCACAACAAATGCCGAATTCCCTTAATTCAGTTTACCGTTTAATGATAAAAGACATTATCTCGGGACGGAGGAAAAAGGAAACACAGGTGCCGAGATTTACGGCATCAAAACGCGAGGGATGAAAGTAGAGGCGCTGATGTGGCGCAGCTGCCATGACGGTGCTCGCCTCGATCCACTCCCACCGCCCCTCGCCCGCTACACGAACAATTTCTCTTTCTCCGTGTTTCCGTGCATTTTATTTTATTTCACCGTTTTCCCCGTAGAAAATCGCTTTTCCGACCACTCGCGGCCATAAAACCGAAAGCATGTTACGCGGGAGTTTCACTGCGGGAGGGGTGGGTGGCGGGCCACAGGGCCATTTTCATCGCGCCAATTGTCTAAATTTTCGCGCATTGTTTGCGAAGCTTTGTGCTGTACCGCGGTGGCTCCTGGTGTCCATCGACGCGGCCCACTTCCCTTTAACCTGCTCCCTCCTGCGCGCCCTTCCGCTCGTACTTGTTTAGCACACCTCGCCTGCCTTTCCAATATGTTTCTGCCATTGTCTCATCGACGCGGCCTCTGTTGTCTCAGTGTTCCGCGACATGATCGAACCACCGCGCATGGTAGGAAGGGGTGGAAAAAGAACGGGGTGGTCTGGTGATCAACGCGACGGTGGGAAGGATGAGCGAAATGAAGGGGGAAAGAGGTTTAGGCATTGGGAACAATTTCGCGGTTGGATAATTACGCTTTGGGTGTCCCTCGTTACTTGGCTGGACGGCCCCCTTATCCTTGCACGCCACTGCCGCCTCGCCAACCCTTTAGCGGCTCATGCGGGGAATACCTTGAAGCCGCTGGTAGATAAGTCTGTACATTAAAACGATTATGGGGGTTGGGGGTATATATAGCCGAATTTCTCGTTGGGTTGGTCCAGGTGAACAAGGAAATAGAGAGGCTGATTTGAAATTAAAGGGTCTCCCTACTTTGACGGCTGAAACGGAGAGCGTAACCCTCGAATTATATTAACTGAAAACTTTGTGCCTATATTCATACATGTTTAGGTAACGTTTAAAAAAAAATTAATTAAAAAATAACGGTACCTAAAACTTTAAACGCGTCTTTCTGAAAACTATGTTTTGCGAATTAGTTAGTTTCGAATGATAACTCAAAAACCAATCACCCGATTTACTTAAAACTTGGTATGTATCTTCGGTAGATGTCCCATTCTCGTTGTTGCTAAAACTAAGTCGGTTTATGCAAAATTAGACTTTTGCGGCTTAAGAAACCAGCGAATTTTTTGCACAAATCGATGTCCGTTCTAGACGCTGCCATTTTTTTTTAATTTTCAGTATTTCTCATTTAATCTAGTTCAGACGATAGCCACACTCATACAGATTACACAAATGTTTAAACTTTCTATTTCAGACAACTACAACGGCTGATTTTGTGCTACCCATGCGCATATAATTTTTGTAAGGCGCTCTGTTTGAAGCACTGTAACTCCGGATATAACCACTATTTTTGCACACAATCTTTTTTTTCATATTCTCTAAAGATTGAAAAATAAAACCACAAAGCTGGAAGTAAATATATTTAATGGTTTTGCTTTACAAAATTCCAAAAGGTAGAGAGAACCCTTAAATTTATATCGCTGGATGAGACTTGAATAATTTGCATCTTGGGTTTGGACGCCCACAGCTCGTTCTCAATATGGTTGATCTATTAATTGACCAGAGTATAGAACCGGATAGACATCGCAACACTCCCGTCATAATTTAATCTCACACTTGTAGATTGAAAGCGAATAATGATCCCGCGGAGATCCCGCGTAGTCTTGCGCATTAGTTAAGGTTCGGAAGATGGATGCGAGGAACGTCGTGGAATAATTTATCACCGAGGTAGGAAATGGTAGAAGTTTCTCTTTAACGACGAATTTTGCTCATTCATGAATACTTCCGCGATTAATTTGTCGATTTTAATTTACGGCTAAGCCCAGCATTGCTGATCTTAATGCTGCTCGGCAATTAATTTCATATTTATAGTCATGCGACAGCTGGCTGATAGCGCCCGAGGAAATGGAAATACTCAGGCTGGTCAATAGCTTGTCGAACACATTTCCTGTGCAATACGCATGAATAATGAATGAACGGAATTGCAACTAGACGTAGGTACACTATTTCAATAAAGTTGCATAATGCAAAAGGGCGCTGTTGGACAAGTTCTCAGCAGTTTTTATACATAACACATGCACGCACTGCTATGATAATGATCGATGACGATTACGAGCCCTGATGGGAATAGACGATCCCGGTCGCTGTCGATGGGTGGTACACCAGCAGAAGAGCGACGGCGCTCATTTTGTCGAGTAGAACGCACCAGCGACCTGTGTGTGTGTGTGTGTGTGTGTATGCTTATACGAACATCGGCCCTCGTATGATTGATGACGATTCCCTTAGTGCCCTATCGACGATGCAGCCTGCATCCACTTCGCATTATTATTGCGAACCACTTTGCGACTATGACGTTGTGCACGGCCGTCTTGGGAAATTGGGACCATGCTGAACAACCCTCTGGAGGAACGCGTTCACGAGAGCACGGAAGCATGGCTTACGCTTCCGAATGGATTTCCAAGGCAAACGAGGAGGAAATACTTAAGATTCGAATACTGTCACACTTTCCCTTCATCAACTGAAATTCATTACACTTCGGTTGGACGAATGGGTTTCTGGTTGTTCCTCTTTTCCGAACCCCAAATAGGAGCCTGATAGTTCAATTACCAGCAGATGATTCGGCATGTAAGGAGTGGAAGAGGCTTAAGGCGGATATGATCGCCGCGCGCTTGGGAGCATTACCGTCGATAATTCCCCCCTGTGCTCGTTCCAGAGCGCGGCTCGCGGAATTGTGTTACCGGTGCCGCTGTAACAATGAGACGACTTAGAGTTCAATGTAATACCTTTAATCCAACGGACCACGCACGCATCATTAAACATATCGGTATCCGTAACTCGTCTCACGACGGGCATTAGCGTGAAATGAGAATCGTGAATCTCGAAGAAGACCTAACGCAACTGAATGGAAATCCTGCTATTCAGATTGCCATCGCGAAGCGATTAATCACGTAAAAGAAATTACTCTGTAACAATGAAGCCTTTGTTCCGCGGTACCTTCTATTTCAAGGATTAGGAATCACCAACTTCCAGATGCTACGTAGAAACTATTGTCTTCTTTCCCTAAACAATAACCCCGATTTAATTTCCCAGAGCTCCCCAGGTACGCTAAGGCTGGAGTACCTCGAAGGCACCGTCGAAAGTGGGATAAATTGGAGGTACACGGAGCACCGTGGCGAAAGCACAAGGGTGTTCTTTTCCGGGAGCGGTGTGTCAAGTAATCAGCCGTAGCTGCCAGAATAATTTCCAAGTGGCCAAAGTCTCTGAATGCTTCCCCGCGGAGGCTGGAACAGCGGATTTGCTCCACGGCTAACTGCTCCACCGGAACTAGACCCGCTCCGGAGCTATCCATCCGACTTGGCTCGCGACCCTTAATTTAGATTCGCACGGATTAAACAGGGGACTCCCCTTTGGCTGGCAAATTCGCCCTTTGACGCACTTTTTCCCCTCCGTTTGATTAAATTAAAATCAAACATTCTGCTCGTAATCTTCGTTCCTTAGAATATTTTTCTCTCTTCTGGGTGAATTTTGGCAACTAATTCGTTCAAGCATAGGGCTCGTCCCGAATTGACAACGAAAAATCGTTGCCAGTTACACAAGCGGGATCGATCATGCAAATGGGTTAATTAACTGTACAGTGGTCGCGTGTGTTCCACACCGCAAATGGTCGCGCTGATGATAACAGTTATTCGCCTGTAGGTTTTATCGTTTTGTCGATAACGTAACCATTCGGTACATCAAAAGGTTGTGCTTTCTGTCGAAGAATTCTGTTGAGCGAGCCACTTCGTCGGGATCACCGCGCTCCCATAATTGATTAAGCAGGACAGTGATCCATGAAAGATGTCAGAGGAATTATTTAACAGCTAATTTTATACGAACTTAGAGATATGGACTACGGTTTGTCGGTTTTTAAAAACCGGTTTTAAAATTTAGAAAGAAAACGATTTTATGTACTAGAATTAATATGTAAAATTGAATTAATTCATTAATTAAAAACGTCAACATTTTGACTGCCTCGGACACAAGCATATTGTAGTAGGAGGTAACAGTTTACTGTAAAACTAATCTTCATGAGTTCATATTTTCGGAAGAAAAATACTAAATGAAATAAAGCTTTATAATTTATATTTTGTACGGATTTTAGTTACTTTAGTTCTTTTTTCATTTGGTTTTGTATGCAGTGTATTTTATTTTGTTATACTTTTGTAATTCCATAAATATTAAAAGAACTTAACATTTTTAAAATAAGTACAGATATTTATGTTCTGCTTTAAATATATTTTTTGTGAAAATTCCAAAACCATTTTTTTCAAAAGTCGATTTTTATATAAATCCTAATATGGCCACTTCGACATTTTTTTATGTTAATATTTATATTCATATACATACAAATTTAGGTAGTAAATATAATTTATAAATAAATATAATTTTATTTAAAGTATTATATATATATATATATATATTTATAAATGGGGACATTGTCTCACAATATGGCCTTTTACCTTGCCAACGTCTAAGAACATCGTGATTCATAAAATATAGAACCTACACCAAACGTCACAGCTAGCTACATAGTATGTAACTAATAAACGACCACAGAGTGGACTTCACGCGAGAATTAGGCTTCTTATTGGAATGCATGCGGCGGTCACTTCTGCGGAGACACGTGACCAGGAAATATTCATGATTGGACTGTCTCTGAACCGTGAAGGGGCTTCAGAGAGTCGTCTGATCCGACTGTGTTCCACCCCAACGATATTAACATTGTGTCACGCTGGACATTAGATCTTGTTTGAGCTTACCAGTCGCTAGACTCAAGCGCAATTCCGTATTCTATTACACTGCGCAATTACAATTCCACTTGAAATCTGACAGCGTTGAATACCGACGAATCCTCGAAGCTCCTGGAAGTTCAAAATTTCTAATAGACTATATCCCCGAAAGGGGAGTTTGCGAATAGAACGGCGGGGATTCGTGAAATCGAGAAAAAAATCTTCAATCACTTGACGAATTTCGCTGTGTGGTTCGAGCGAACACTCTCATTGCGGTTGACGACGCTTCGGAATCGAACGCCGCCAAAACCTGAGCGGGAAGTGGTATTAAAGAGCCCGGGGCGTCAGGCGGAAACTCATTCACAAAAGCAGCAGCTTTCAAATCGCCTCGCTGCTAGCTGTTATCGCGCGTGCTACCTCCGCGGCACCTCCACGGTATTCACGGGTGACACTACAATCAGGGAATCGTCGACGCGGCAACGATCGCTTCAGACACCGAGGTCGACAAGATTTCTATTTACCACCCGGCCATTCCGCAAGTCGATCACACTTTTTTTTCGTCTCGTCATCGCTGACTCTGACCCACAAAGCTGCAGACAGACGACATTTGTCACACGTGGGTCATGTTTTATGTACCTTAAATTGGAGGACAGTGGGTAAATGGCAGTTACAAGAAAAGTCACCCTTTCCGAATCTATTTCTTTACGCGGTTTGTGCGATAAGTTTGGGAGAAGCCTCTCGCCGGGGAACGTAAACTTCTAATCAGCAACGACATACAGGACGGCCAAAAGGATTCCTGTAAATCCTTTGCCGATAATCACGAAAATTCCCTCGGTAAATAGACCACGGCCAGGAGCCTTGGGGCAGCTGGGCGTCCTGCCAAAGCCTCGCTGTCGACAAAAATCTTTCCGCACCGAAGATCTCTTCGGCCAAGTTGGTCTATTCGACGCCCAGTGGTTGCATTCTATAGCAACCTTGTGTCAGTTGCATCGGCAAAGATGCTGAAACATTTATTTAACTACCATCCACGCAGAAAGAGGAATAAATTGAATTCACCGAAACTAATCAAAATACGACGTGTAAATTCCCATTGGGATTACTAAAAATCCGCGACTCTTTAATTTTCTTATGAACATCTCGAATTCTTACGGGCCACATAATAGGTTTGCGCGGGAAATGGCACATGTTTTATACATCCTGTAATTGTTTCAAGTCGATCTGAACCTCCGTTCATTCGCAAATGCGGCAAAACCGAGAGGAAAAAAGATTCGAGAATAACGCGTTTAAAGTATCTGGGCAAAGGCGACGCTATAAGTTACCGCTTGACCTTCTTAGCTGCCAAATCAACAATTTTGCGGATTTTAATACAAACCGAACGGCAGTTTATTCAGAAAAGATAGTACTTTCGGAGAATGTAATATAAAAAATCGATTTTTCGACTGCCTAGCCCCTTAAACCGCATTGAAAATGTCTTACTTCAGCAACCGGTATTGCAGGCTCGATGTAGCTCAGAGGCCGATGCATTGCGCGAAGAAGCAGAAGGGAGAGGCGGCTTGAAAGCATAACTTAACCGTACATTTTGATTCTAGCCGCGTTTCGATGCTGGGAACGATATTGGATGATGCACACGGAAAAGTGAATTACTTTTACGGCGTGTAGCATAGGCGACTCCGCGGTTTCCTTTTGGATTCCCGGCCGTGTAATAGTATTTCCACAGCGTGTACCGTGAACAGTGTTTCGCGTATGGTGGAAAAGTTACGCGTCAAGCTGAAGGCAACGTTGCCTCGCACGAAGGCGAATAGCTGTTTAGTTTTCCTTGCTTTTGTGCTCCGCTCTCCCCCGGGAGAGCCAAGTGACTTTGGTAATGTGAAAGCAGAGGGGTGAAATGAACCCGTTGCTTCGCGGAATGCCATCTTTTAGATAGTTAGTCCCCGCAATCAAGCAAAGGATTTCATTGAAACTCTTTGGCACGTCAGCCTACAAAGACTCGAGAACTGCACGCCCAGGAGCTCGAATAAGATAGCGCAGGTTTGCACTCTGTATACATATAACGACTAAATGATGAAATACGGTTCAGCAGGGGATCAAAGCTACTGATGAAATATTGATACACTAATCCATGCCCACACAGACACGGCCAAGCTGTTACATGTTGATTACATCAAACTTGTGGTTTTCCTATTACGCACCCTGTCGATGTGTTACTAGGAGCTTCATGAATATTTCATCCTATCCCTATCAGACCCTAAGTCCAAGCAGTACCTATCATTCGAGCCACTAAAGTTACCGTGCACACATAATCAGTTGATACCTTGGGATAACAAAGTGCCTAGACGACACTTAACGGGAGGTTCCGGTCTAGAGCCCATAAAAATAGGTGATCTTTAGGAATTAATTAAAGGAAAACTACTATATATAATTTAATGAGACTTTTTGCATTGTATTTAGGATGTCTTAAATTATATAAATATATTTTTTGTTTTATAATTAATCATTGCAAACGGCATTGGGGAGTCGTTAAAGTCGAGGCATCAAAAAATTCATCCAAATCGGTGGGACCTGTATCTCCAAAAGTTATTATCCGATTCGACTGAAACTTTTTTTTATTTTGAAGAATATACTTCTGACTAGGGGGCAAAACCAGAAAAAATACAAAAATGACATTTTTTTAGAAAATAACGACACTTGAAGGTTAAAATCACTTTTTCCCTATATTTTTCTATATATTAATTATAAAACAAAGTATTTCTGTATAACTACGGCGCTGAAACTTCCTCAGTGACACAAACTTAACGCCGCAGACTGTATTATTCATTTCACCAACCGCGCGGTGCCAGAATCACACGTGCACTTTGAATCCCGGCAGTTTCAGTGGAACGAGCACATCATATTTGAGGCAGAGGGGCGAGACTTTTTCTGGAAGACGCGATCAGTCGGATCGCGGTGGCCTTGCGGCAGACAGACGGGCAAATCTCAGTCAACGAGTAGGAAATCCCGAAGCGAATGAAGTGCCCCGTGTAACCGGATCGCAAAAACTTTAATCGGTTTACCGAATGGGTCGGGCGAGCCGATGGGAGATAATTGAAATCCACGTGGAAAGCTAGGGGCCTCCGGAGATTGCCATTAATTAGAGCCATAGATCACTCGGCACGGTTTGTGACAACCGGCCAGATCCTCGACCCACTCTCTGCGCTAACCTGCTTCCTGTGCTCATCTTTACCGTGACGCTGCTTATGCAACCGGTATCTCCAGCAACGTTGGCGCCGCTGCTACCAGCAGCCGCTTACCGATAGTCCATCTGCTGGGATTGCACAACTACGTGTCTGCAGTATCGTCTGAAATAGATCTTGAATTAGGAGCCCGGGCAATTATGAATCAGCAGCAACCGACTCACGGCCACTCCGACGTTGTCTGTTGGCTCGCCGGTCTAGTGATGTTAGCAGAGTCATCAACGATGATTAGAGTGTTCCTGAAGGATTGATTGATATCCACTGATGAGATGGAAGTTGCAGATTCAATTTAAACTCCCGATTTGGTGCTCCTGAACGCTCGACGGATGACAGCATTTGGGGAAGTTAAATATTGTCGTTTGAGTAAATTACTTTGAAACTCTTAAATAATCCAGAGTTCTAGGTCTCGATTAATTGAAATCAATAGCAGCAACGGCGCTATAGGGAGCACTACACGGCAGTTAAGGCACATTTGTCAATACACCGACACCATTCGACGTAATAGTCTTGTACCACCCGCGAAACTCGATACCGTATGTCTTCCTTCAACCAAAACGGACCCTCCTCACGAGTTACTGCCTCTCCGGAGGTATCGCAACGGTTATCCGTACCAAGCAGGACGTTTCTACAGATTTTCCCATTCATGAATCACTCCTCTGACCGATGCACTGCCCCGCATTCAGGAGCAGTCTTCCGTGAAGAAGTTCTGTGGCAAGTGATCAGCGGAGATGCTGTTACGTCTGGCAAACATCCGCAATCACTCGGTAATCAAGCCGAGGCAACTGATGAATGCTGTGCCACCGCGAAGTATTCACTTTATCCGCGGGAACTGTTAAGACACGACCTCCCCCCCTCCCCTCGGGTGTTATAATTCGAGAAAGCCACAGCAAGGCGCAGAAGAATTATAGAAGCTTAAAACGAAATCTACGGACACAAAAGTGGAAGCAGACGGTCGGAAGAATGCGAATACGTTGGCGAAGAAAATAAAGGAACCTCGCAGGGACCCAGGGAAAGGGATCGAGGGAACTGAGGAGGAATAGTGGATGTCGGGGAAGAGGAAGATGGTGTCTCGAGTAGCGGCGGTCCTAAGGAAAAGCTTTTTTCATTAAACTACAGAAAATCTTTTTAAGGGATATAAAAGACCGACTCACGGAATTCCTTTGGTCGACCCGAGACCGGGCAGTGAAATTGCCGCAGCGCGATACTAGGAAAGGGAGCGACTTGATAAAGGTAGAAACAAAGCCAAGGAAACAGCGCGGCCCGGGCGGGGGAGGGGGCGAGGGGGAGGGGGCGAGGGCAAGGGGGAGGGTTAAAGTGGCGAAGGAGAGAGGTAGTTGTAGACGGGGAAATAAGAGTAGGTTTCATCGTGCTAGCGAAATTCCGTGTTAATGTTATTCACGGTCGATCGCCGGCACAAAAGAGAACAACGCCGGGGCATTTCACTTTTAGGAAATTGTGCAGCGCGCTCGTCTTTGCACGGATCGTTTCCGGCCCATGCACCGTTGCACTCTCTCAATAGAGATCGGTTACCAGACATTAGGGGAATCCTGCCTGCGATTAAATATGCGACTGGTGATCACTGGAGCAGATGGAATCGCTATTGGACCAAAGTAATTCGTGTCCCGATGAAAATGTCACAATCTTTTTAGCGCTACAAGAATAAACGATGCTCGAATAAAATTTCCCAACGTTCGCGAATGGAAAGCTCCTTTCTTGTGCTCGCATTTTACCTCACCAAAGTCTCGATATCGTCCTGTATTCCACGCGCATTAGGCCGTGCTATGCGACGTTTCACTTTACAGAAATTCGTCTCGACATCCGCCGTCGCATTAGTTTTACTCCCACAACATCCCATTTGAAATAAAAGCCTCTCAAACGAATGCGTCCCTTCCACTAGAATTCACCGAGGGCTCGATAAATACTAGGTACTTCTTACGTGTTTTCCCTGCCTGGACGTGCAGGTACGAATTCCAATAGCATACAATCGAGGATCGCTGGGTTATGACACGGGAAACTCCTTTGAACAGGGGTAGGACACAATCTTCCTCAAAAGGGGCTCGAGTGGCGCGTGATTCGTCGCTACAGTATCGCAGGCTCCACTGCACTCTCTATCGCACCGAATCGTTGGAAGACTTAACCGAGGGAAGAACAGCGCGATTACGGCTTGATTGGAATTCTGTCTTGAAAAGCTTTGTCGGCGCAAGCTGATCATCTAGGATGCTGCGAAATAACTATGCTTTTAGTTCAGCTGCTAATAGAGGCTGATCGCAACTACGTTGCCAGGGAAGAAGAGGGAGAAGTTTCAAGGGAACTCTATTTCCGTCCCGTTGCTCTCGCCCCAAGGCGATCCTCCTCGAAAGGCTCGGTTCTTGACACCTTTCGCTTTTAAAAAATTCTTCCGCCACTGCAATTCTTCTTTCGTATAGAACCACTCGACAAAATCTCCGGTTATCAGTTCTACGTGCACGTAGCATTTGCTCGAAGTGAGAAAGCTGGCCAGGCTGATCGATCTACTCGGGGAAACGCGGGGAGATAAAAGCCAAGCGAAAACTTTCTACGTAGTTCTGCATACTTCTTTAACTGCGCGTCACGCTTCTCTCGGCGGGCGAAAAGTTTGCCCGTAAACGTATCGCATGTATCACCGTACAGCCAGCCGACCGTAGCTATAAATCACTATGGCCGCAGTCAAAGGGCGTCCGAATTTAATTAATAGCACCTCTCCCGGGAGTGGAAGCAGCGGTGTAATTTGACGTGACCGCGTGATCGACATCTACGCAATATGTGGCGACGGACATGGCATAATTCGTGGCGGCGAAGCTCACGTTTTGCCCATACTTTATCCCTGACGTTCGATACACACAATTCCTCGGAAGGGAAACCAGCCCCCCCCCCCCGGACAGGAGCGTCGACACGGACGTGCGACTTTTTCCCAAGACTCTGGCAGAGCGAAGGTGGTAGGCAACGACGCTATCGTCGAGAAATTGAATCGTCCAGATGGAAATTCTCGTTCCTACCGTCCCGAGCTGGTGTGGGTGGCCCTTACACCCACACGTGGTATATCCGTTTCTATGCACAAGCACCTCGCGAGTTATAGAAGTCCAGCGCGCACGACTCGAATCGTAAAGCCGCTGGACGTTGAGAATGGGATCCGAGGGATGACGGGTCTGGGAAAGTTTCGACACGTTTCGGAAACAACGATCTGCTCGAGTCTTATTCCCTCGAATGTTCCTCGATTCGGCAGCTTGCGCCTCTCTAAATTTTTCCTCCGCTCTCGCCCGTTGAAATCTGGAATCCCGAGTAACTTATATCGATACTCTATTTGTAACGAATGTAACAGAGTTACGTGGGGTGTGTTTTATCGCGCCGGCAGTTTTCCGGCGAAGTTCTCTCGCTGCGAGGAAATAATTTGCAAGGCATTTCACCCAAGTACGGCGATGCCTAGGTTGAAGAGGGCCCCGAGCACGCTGAGGTCTGACACCCAGACTGTCTGAATACAGCCTCGCGTAAGTTTACAAAGCGTGAAAAATGTGCAAATAGCGCACAGAGGCGGGGGGAGTGTAAAAAATGGAAAGCCCAGGGTGTACAGCGAATAGGAAGGTAAACGAGAAAAGGCAGAAATCAGAGCTGTTCAAACGAGTTCCGAATGAATTACATCCTCACGGAGGGCTGGTGCCTTTTTTTTGCTATAATTCACGGTGCCGGGCACTCGATCGCGCGGAACTACCAATTCATCAGCGAAGCTGCGAATTTCTGGTGCAATAAGTATATTATTAAATGGAATTCCTAGGGTATTGAACATTCGTTTACGGAAAGGCAATAAACGTTTTATGAGAGCGAGGCAATTAATCATAACTGATATGAATACCGAATGCCGCTAATTTCCATAAAATGTTCCCATTTTATGCGCCAGAGAATTGGCAAATTATCATATTAAATATTCCACGTTTCTCGCTCGTGATTCCGTGGCGAGGTAAATTAGCTAATTATGAATTCCCCGCCTCCGTCAATACGCGAAAGCTGCGGCAACCATTTATGCCTCTTCAGACTTATAGAAAATATGAAAGAAGTTGACTAAGTTGACTAATGCGCTGTAATGCTCGCTGTACTCGATACCTCCTCGAAACTACCGCACCGTTAACCGATAAGGGTTGCACGTGAAAATTCAGTACGCTCTTTAAAAACAGGGCAGAAATAATCCAGCTCCACCCTCGCGTACAATCGTTTCATTGTTCTGACCTAGTAGCGAGCCGTGCGAATTCCTCCTCGTGCGACTGTAATTTAAGCAACCACCCCGTTTAACATAAAACTGATGATTGCCGTGAGTAGAATAATACGGAAGTGAATAATATCAATGGTGGTAGATGGAATAATAGAAAGTTGCACATGAATTCCAGGGCGGGAGGGATTGGGCTACTTTCCCGGCAGGGCAGCCAGCTCGTCCTCCCGCATAAGAAGCTTTTTTATTCATCGGACAGAACGAGACGACACGCGAGACGTGACACCATACACTTTCGCCATATGTGTCACGCTATAATGTAGGAACAGCCGCTTAAATTCATATTCGTCGCGACAGCTTCACGCTCCATTATGATGATTCACGCGCTTTAAACATTTCCCCGTGTCTCGGCGACGTCTGGCTTTTCCCCGCCGTTATACTTTGATTCGAGGACCATGCATCGCAATCGATATTTTTAAAAATTTATTTTTCCAACGAAATGCAAAATTTCTGTGCACTACGTTCAATGTTTCGATACATTGGCAGAGATTCAAGGGTAGGAGTTAAGGGGGGATTTCTTTATGAATTTATTGTACAAAAACGGTTCGACAAATTAATTTGAGGTTTGGCAGGCTGTTTTGTTGTATCTTGAACTATTGTTCTGAATTTCTTTTGTGACAGTGAAAGAAAACATCAATTTTTCAGCGCTCTCAGTCAGCACTCTGTATCTGCCATGCTTTTTCTTTCACTGTCACACAAAAAATTCAGAACAGTAGCTCGAGATACAATAAAATAGCCTGCTAACCTTCAAATTAATTTGTCGCGCCGTTTTTGTATAAAAAATTCACAAAGAATTACCTATTTTTCGGCCAAACAAGGCGCAATCCCCCCCTAATCTAGGCACCCTTTAGTAGGCTCATTGTTCACCCGCAAGCGAGCCGCTATTGTCTATTACCGGAAAGAACATGCAGATATAATTGCTTCCTGTAATACACTGAAAGCGCCGAGTGGGACATCCAGTTTTCCGGGTCACCGTGTAAAAGCAATCGTAGCTCCTCGTACATCACGCACATGGCGCCGCGCCACATAATGCCGGGAATGCAACCTTACCGAGTGGTACTATCAGGAAGATTGCATCGAATTTTCTACATAGTACTGCAATTAATCTTCCGCGCACTTTACTTCCATGAAATTCAGTGTCCAGAGGATCCCAGACGCGGAAGACAATGCGCGAGGAGCTGAGAGTGTCGATGGATTTCCTCGAAAATCAAGAGGCTCCTAAAGTGGCATTAATTTTCAAATATGAAAAGATAATGTACCGAATGATTTATCAGGATTCCCCATCGCTCGACTCGCCAGGACCTTATTGCCTCTTCTTTCCGCTCAATTAGAACTGCCACCTCGGGTGGTGAAACAGGGGAGATAATTTCTACGATTCCTGGTGTAGAGGCTGCTCCTCCCCATACCCGATTCTATAAACATTGACTCCGTCCGGCTACTGGGTTTATTTAAGGGCACAATTATCGTCCTAACCATCGCTCGTAAACGTTTGATGGGGCGGCGGCTTCGGTGTAGTTGCAGGATTTAGTACCGGCAGACTTGGCCGCGCGACGTTAAATGCTTCGCTCCCGTGTTTTCGAAGACTCAATTGTTGAACAATTCTCATGCTTTTGTTGGAGTTGGATAACTTTACGCATTGAAAGCCCGCTTTTGATAACAATTACCAGCTTCACCCTGGAAACTCAAGTTCCACCCATAGTAGACTGCAGCTCTGAACTCGCGGAAATGTTTCCTGAAAAACTCTTGAATTGAGAGGAGTCGTATTGGCGGATACTTATCATGGATTCCGTCAAGCATATCTCGAAGCGTGTATATTAGGGAGTCAGCCAGCAGATCTGCCTTTCAGATCTTCTCCGGCGGAGAGCCAACGGACACGAAGGGGTTAATCGCTCCGCCATAAATTACTAGGCTTGATGCATTGCTGCGTAGTTGGTCTACTGAGCTGCACACGCTGGTCTTTGATATATGCGTGTATGGAGGCCGACTCTGCTGTACAGACAGAGAACCCAGACACAAGTTCTCGCGCGCGTGACGACGTAAGACGTGCAGCTCTAGCTGCACATATCTCTATTTTGATGGGAAACGTTGCGTAAGCCTGTTGTCTATTTTGTGTGGAAGAGCAGTGGACTCTTTCAAGCACTCGCGGCTTTTCTATCGTACTTCTGTTTTATATTTCTGCGGTCAGAAATTGTACCTACCAATCTCCTTGTTTATTGCTCTTTAATGCTGTTGATTATAAATAAATGACACAAGTATACATTAATTATTATCAATTTTCTGAACGCATATTGCTGGAGAACGCATGGAATAACAAGGGCTGCTCTCACAGACGACTGTGCGCATTAGCGATCTAATTGTCAAAGCTTCCTCCAGTGGCTGGGATCGCCTCTTTGAATAGTGGCGTAATTGCAATTAATCGGCACGAAGGAGCTCGCGAGTTTCCCCCTGCTGGAGAGGCCTGTCTGTTAAAGCTGTATTTGATGCCGTTATACGACCACGCAGAACAACCTTGCATCTGTCTCATCTCGAAAAATACAGAGAATTTTTACCGAGAACCTTTTGCGAGGTTCTTGATTCTACTCTGCGCATCGTGTTCTTTCATTACACTAGGTAATTAATCTACACTTTTCCCTCATGAAACTAGGTCCCCATTAAAAGACAAGGTGCATCTTGATTATCGTTAGCACTTAACAGAATTTAATTCTACAATATTACAAACTGTCTAGAATTACTGAAAGGAAAGAATTTCCTTTAAGGATGTATCGGACCTATTTTCAAAATGGTACCAAGTTGATGAAAATTTGTGGGATTTTCCTTTTCAATCTTCCTGATGTACTCCAGAAATTTTAAACAAATTCACTAAATGGTTGCTGAGTTATAACGATTTTAATTTTCATTGATTCTACACTGAAAAAATGTTGAAGAAATGGTACCAACGTTTTCAATCTTTTTGTACACGTAGTACATGGATAGATGAAAATATCTACCGAGTTTCAATTGTTTTCACTATACCGTTTTAAAGAAATAAATTATAACTTGAGAAACTTGTGAATTCAGGGAATTTTCACTGGCAAAAGTTTAGGAAATAATGCTTGAAAAAGCATTTGTAAAGTAATTTGTAAAGATTTACAATGCGTAGGACGTAGATATTCAAGAATTTCAAATTTCATATACTTTTGTCTAATGTTGTACGTCCTTAATACATCACTGACGGTACGAAAATGGAACGAACGATTCCTGCAGAAGGGCTGACTAATTGCGGGCCATTCTACTAGCTCGTGTGCCTTGCAAGTGCGGCGCATGAATTAAAAGATTTCCGATCAAGCCCAATTTTTCAAAGAACACCTAGCCAACTTCGTCAAGAAGTTTCTCCGTTTGCCGGGGAGGGTGTGGAGGGGGGGGGGGCGAATAATTCGGATAATCGGGATGGGAATCTCGATGATAGGCGCGGAAACGAGTATCGGTGATTCGGATATAATTCTCATCGCGGAGTTTCGTATCCAAGCCGCCGTGCATTCATCTTGCACCCAGAGTGGCCGTACTCCACGCCGTTCTGGCGGAAGGTATCAAAGCTCGTACCTAGCCGGGCAAACACGCGCGGAACGTGTGGGTGGAGCGGCACGTAGCCTTATCGCCCGTGAGCCATGCCACGACATCCGGTAATGTAACCCCTTCCGCAACGGGACCAGAGCGAGGGGACATTTCCTCGTAAAATTTCGTATCTCGCCGTGCGGCGACAGCGGCTCCAGGAAACGCGAAGTCAGAGGTGGATACGATGAGTGGCACGTACAATGAGACGACGCTTCATATGAGGATCGTTTGCCTCCCCGGCTCAGCGATAGCCGAGTGAAATTTGAATTCTATCGTGCAAGTTCGGGCCAGCCATAATTCCATCCCTTCGAATTGAATGGGAGCCACCAGAAACAGTCCGCGTCTTTCCTAAGCCTTTGAGTTTCGTACAATGAATAAATGCCAAGCATCGATATCAGAGCCAACCGGTAGGGTATCAGCCGCTCTGTTGCAACGTTTGCAACGGCGTTGTGAAAGAAGCCGTGCTTTATACAGCGGCCGCTTCTTGCGACTGGTTTCCTTTCACCAGCAAGGGACTCGCATACACCGAGCTCATATACTTTCATTTGACACAGTTCGTCTCGCGATATCAAGTAATGGAGGTTCTTTCCCAACAGGCTTTTCTAATATGTGCTCCTGAACGACGTTGCTCGAGGGCTAACAGCAAGCTAGCAAACTTCTGCCGCGTCCATTCCAAATAAGTGATACAGAGATATGGAAGTGCACCATGACGAACGTCTGGCACAATGCATTTCCAAAAAAAAAAACCTACGAAACAGCAGCTCCAATCGTCAAAATGGGCCCAGAAACGTGGTTGAAATGCGGAACAATAAAGTCTTCTGCATGCGGATGTATCGCTCGATGTGTGCGTAGTGATATTTTTAAGTGTGATATTTGAAGTTTTATTTACTCCGAAAAGCAGAGCAGAAGGTAGAAATGATATACTGTTCGCACACGAGCAATCTGTGTCCAGGGGAAGAGGCTGCTGAGAAAAGGAGCGACCGACGCCCGAAGAAGTTGCGGAACTTCTTTGAGATGCTGGCCACGATTTTGCCGTGACCGCGACCATGCCAGAAAATCAAATCTCAGATGGGAGAGTAGCGAAGCCTTTTCGTCCACCCCGTGGCGTGTACTTTTGCGAACGCGAGCGAAAACTTTCGCTGGCCGTAAACGAGTCAACCGAACTTTCTGCGCGAACGACGGCCCCGTCGCATCGCGCCGATGAAAAAGAATACGATATTTCGCGCGGATATCCATCCCCAACTTCCTACCCGACCCCTGCATTTACGATCTTGCCACTTTATTGGCGGGATGGTGACTGAGGGCGAGAGGACATCACTCTCCACGTTCCCTGGAAGTAATTTCGGGGGTAGTAATCGAGCGTTCATTGTCAATTCAATACTACCTTCAGCATTGAAACTGGGCAACAACCTTTAAGGGGTTAGGCCACCTTGGAGGCCCGAAAATCGTATGTAAGTTCCAGAATTGAGGGGCCCAGTGGAAAACAGGCACATGCCGCCGTTTCATGATTTTTTTATGATTTTTTACATAAAAATTTTCGTACTTGTTTTCATATATCATTCAAAATATCACAGTTTATAGTTTAATGTTCGTAGATTTCTGTAAAATAAAAGGTTCTCAAAAATATGTATAATTCTTCATGAAAAAAATTAAGGATCCTTAAGAAACGAAAATTTACGCATACGTGGCATGTGCCTGTTTCCCACCGGGCCCCTCAATTTTTGGGGGGCGAAATTAGAACATAAATGAAAAAACTTTTTTGAGGGCTTTATTCTACATGCCTTATGGTACATAAAAATAAATTGTAACTATTTTTTTCTTTAAATAAGATCATAACAAATATTTGTGTAATTTGGTGCCGTTTTGAGCGTCTCACAGTGGCATAGCACCTTAAAAAAGAAGGAAGTAAGCTGGAGCTACTTTATCCCACAGTTAGGTACTCGTGATGATTGCGCGTGCCCGAGCAGCACAGTTTTCGAATCTAGAAGACTCGGTAAGGGAGAAGAATAGCTAGTATTGGTGTGCTATGGACATGGGGGCGAGTAAATGTACCGTGTATTCTGCAAGTACTTTCCAAGAACCCTGTAATGGTATAAGTTTTATCCCGGGGAATCGAGAAGCAGCTTTGCAAATTGAATTGGAACCGTATCTTCGATAAATGTTGCGTCTCCGAGAATGCAGCTCCCCATGTTCGAGTTTCGCCGGAGAACAAGCTTGCACGATGATTAAATGTAAGGAGAAAAATCGTTTACCATGGAAATCTAAAGGGTCAGGCTTATCGTCAGAAATTTGAAGTATTATTTGGGATAAATACAGTACTTGCTTTCTCGGAAGCCTGGCACGAAACGCGTAATTGCTCCTTGCGCAGTTATAATCGTTTGGCCGATCGTTTCGCCGAGGGTAATTTTTGTTGTTAGCTTTAAGATATTAAATTATCTGCGATTGCGTGCACGACAGCCTTCTGCCACGGGCTATTAGACCAATGCCCGTCTCCGAGAAAAATTGCAGATGCAAGTGCCGAATTTTTTATGAAATAAGTGGCTGCTTAATATGATACAATGAACCGTGTTCGTCATTCTACTTTGATCGGCCGAAAAATGAAACAATTATTAAAGATTTTTTCTCAATAAATACAGCATATAATGAAATAAATCTTTTTGGAACTTATTAAGCTACTCTTATATTATACAAAAAAAATTAAAAAGATTTTTTTTTAGGAATAACAAAATGACACCGGTTTGAAAGAAAAAGTTCCCCAAAAGAGTGTCTCCTCGAATGTTCCCCGATAAAAATCTCGGTTATATTTCGACAAAAATTGTTCATCGAGCTACGGGCGATAGCCACACTCACACAGATTCAGAATCTTTTCGAATTTTTTATTTCAGATAAGCCTGAGCCAGGAAATCACCTACGCCACGAACATGCCTCTTTTTGTAGGTATCATATTGGCGCTATAAAAAAACATATGAAACGAAATAAAAAAAAATCTTTTTAAACTTTTTTGTATAATATAAGAGTAGCTTAATAAATTGCAAAAAGATTTGTTTCGTTATATGTTGTATTTATTGAGAAAAAAAATCTTTAAATACAGCTTCATTTTTCGGCGGATCAAAGTAGAATGACCCCTTAAGCCGCAGACCAAGCGCTGCTTTAAAACAAGTATGGAGGAAGGTCCCAGTGCGGAAAAGGCATGGAAATAGTAAAGCAGGGGCCATGGGCTGTTCCGAATAAACATACAAAAGTAGGTGGAGAGGGGAACATCAAGTCCACTGCTGGACCACCACTCAAGATGGCGGCGCGTACGTGCCGTTGACGTTGTAAGGGACCCACGAGTGTCCAAGTTTCGGCCAAAATTTCGACTCTGTTCCTCATGCATATCCACGAGCGACGAGGCTCCGTCGGATGCCAGATGCAAATGCGTATGCAGACCGCGCGTGCATGTGTACGTATGTTATCGGCGTCCAGATTTCGGTCGTTTACAGGGCTCGTCCTGTATATCCTAGCCGTGGAACGCATTATATATGATCCCGTTCCCGAATGCGCGTTAGATTGTTGCAATGACGTATGCACAGAGCCGACGTCTATCCTTGACGCCGATAGCTCGCGGTTATCGAAGAGCCTTTGGCACTTCATCCGGCGATTCGATGACTCGGCGAAAAAGGTAAACGTAGAACATCAACTTTGGGGATTTCGCGCGTTATAAGATGAAATCTACGGTTCACGGAATTACGGGATTCCGGAATCTGACGTTAAACGACTGGATCTCACTATCTCGTACACAGTCGGGTGAGATTTTGGGATTTCGTGTGATACCAGGTTAAACTATGAGGTCTCTTGCGTAGGGAAGTCAAATTTTGGGGTTTCGTGCGCCACCAAATCGGATTTTGTGGGTATCTGCACTGCGAAATTCTAATTTGCAGCTCCTCGGGTTCCTCGTCTGCTAGCAGCCCCGGAAAGGTCGACCTGATTTTCTTCTTCTAAATTATTCCAACCCTCGGAGTTATTTTTGTGTTTATATTACTGTAAGGCCACGTGGCAAGTAAGGGAAAACCAATAACGCGGTAGGAGCATAGGAATCAATGTCGTGTTTATGGTATCAACGCGACAGTCGGCGTCGCTTCTCTTGACGTTGCAGTTAGCCCCATCAAGGTGTTTACTGACAAACTGTTGTCCACCGTTCGTGGTCAGCGTGGCAGACCGTTCCGCGTGATACAGGCAGGCACAATTAACTCGTGGAACAGTGAAGAACGGTCGAGTCAACGAGAAGACAGGGTAAAATCAAACAGTTTTAAAATCCTTTCGCTATTTTCGATACTTTATTCAAAATGATGAAATAATTGGATTCCCCCCGGCGGGATATTCAGCCTTCTGAGTTACGCTGCGAAATACCCAATCGGATTTAACGATATTTGCCCGCGGGTGGGTGAATTGGAACTGATCCCGGCCAGAAATAGCGTCATGCAGAGAGCTGCAACAATTGCACTGAAAAACTGTAATCTTCCGAATGCTTTCCTAAATTCGTTCATTCTGAGGTATTATGCAAATGAAATTTCGAGCTATACCGGTCACGATGCATCGAACGAGGCACGCGCCATGAACGGATCAGTTCGATGCAAATAGAAAAACTATATCAGCGAAAGATATTCATTTTGGGATTGCAGCAATTTGGAAATTAAGAGCGTCACCAGACTGTAGTGCACTCGGTTCTTTATCTATTAAAAGGCAGTGAAAAATACGCTTGCACCCGAAAATTAGTAAGGCCGAATTAATTATTTACTTATTGAACGTCACGCCAGAAATGTTCCTGAATTAATGTGTAAGCGATAAAGTAATCAACTAAAAATTTCTAAATATTTCACATTACGAATGGAAAGTTACCTATGTATTTTCATGGAAATGAAATATTAAAAGCATGGAAAAGCTTTGAAAAGAGAAGGGAGACGTAAATCAACGAATAGAATGAAACGAATGAAATATTATTCCATATTCTGGGGTGATAATTTTGGTATTTTTTTTTATAAAGCACTTATGCAATCTTTCCCGCCACAATTTGGTTCATATATTTATCCATGCTTCGGTAATGTCTGCAAATTTTATTGGACCGAAATAATTAAAATTTGAAGCAGTGCAAATGTTTGAACGCTTTTGCTAAAAAATAAAATAAAATACAACATCTAAAATGATTCTTAATTAGGACGAGTTTGGCTGTTAGTTAAATCACTGTGAAAATTGGAGCAAAGTAATCGACCGAGAAGTGCGCAACCAAGCTTCATGCAAACTTAAATCTTCGCCTCAGGGGTGCGAGAAGACTTAACGCAAACGACTTTCTGGTTTGTAAAATATTAACCCTGAGCCCCATGCGCTGCACGCAACACAACAGTGATTTACAAGCACTTAACATTTATTGCTCCTATTACAAGAACAATTGAACATCGAACACGCTAATTAAAAAATGAAGATTCCAACAATTCTGTTTGAATAAGTAATTGGCTACATAGATATTGCGATATATTAACTAATTAGCTAGATAGAATTAACCTAGAATCGAGCCGCCAGATCCCAGCGAGCCGAAGGTTCACCGTGCCGAACCGTGCGTAATGATAAAATAACAATGTTGTAAATATTTATCGTTCGTGGTTTCGGAACAAACCCTGGGATCGATCGTTTCGCGTCGAATAATCTGAAAATATTGATTAAACCATATAGAGCGTCAATTCCCTGCGATAACAATACCAAATTGCTCACTTATAAACAGCGTAGCTCGCTAGCCTAATTAATGAAACCATGTTGTACACATTTGCATGCGAAGCATCGCTCCGACAAACGGCAGATAATATTTCACGGCTCAAAAATTAATGAAAAGGTATTCAGCAATGCGACTGCAGTTGGGAATCAAAGGAACGCCGGTGTCGCGTGACGTTAACAAGATTTTCATTTCACGTCGACGACGGTGCGGGCGGGGGGGGGGGGGGGAAAGGGGTGGCCTGCTCGACCCAATGAACATTTAAACAAGCATCGTGCAATTTAACTCCCCCTCGGGGCGATCTAATCAACGAGGGGTAGACCAAAGATTGCCTTAAAATCCTCCACGGTTACAAATCCTTCTTAGCCTGGTTGTTTCGCTCCATGAGGAACAACCGGCAGCCAGGGCACCGGTAATCGATATAAGCCATAGGATTATCAGAAGGTTTTGCAAGCGTATTCATGGCCCCTGAATAGCGGCGCTAGCAGCTGTTTGATAATGATTCCCGTGCGGCAGGCGTATTTGCCGCTTTCAACCTGTTTTTCCCCCGTTCCTTTCAGAGGCGCGAGCTTTGAAACAGGCCCGGCAAAGGATCGGCAACCAAACGCGTCGCTGCAAACGAACGCCTCCGCTGAGAGAGGCGATCTCTTCCATCTCGTGTTCACGACTGTCGCGCTCGCGACACTGGAATATCACTGCGCCAGATGCATCGACTGTTTCGAGTGTAATTAATTCGAACATCGAACGTTTCGCCGCCTCTCCGCGGGTTCTTGGGCAAACTGTTGCTAATTTATGTACGCCGCTAGCATTTGACGGATGCAATAATGTTCCCCCAACGTACACTGTCGGTGTACGTAACAGTAAAACGGCAGCTTGATGCTACTAGCGGCACACTGCCAATATTTCCAACTAGTAACTACAACTACTCTTCAGGTTCTGGTTCAAATCGCTCGCAGGTGATACCCCGCTCCTTTGTTCGAGTTTTTCCACACGGAACGTTTCCGCGCGCGTCCGGCTGGACTCGGACGATTTTAATCCTCCATTGTAACTTTGTTGAACGCCCGGTTTGCCGATTCAAAGAGCGAGGCAACGGGTGCCGTGGGTTCGCGAGGCTTCTGCTTGTTCAGCGAAGTTGACTGTACCATTGCGGGTATGCCAGTAAGGGTTTCCGCATGTTTATTGCATTTTCTTGGGCCTCGGTTACTTTGGCAAACGCTAGCGGAGCTTAGCGATTCATCGAGGGATTCGAGAAATTCGTTTAATTAATCCCGACGTTAAACACTACAGCCACGCGAAATAAAAAGTTCCCAATGCAAGCCAACGAGGTGACGAGTGGAACCGGGGCCATAAATCCCAACGATACGCGAGCGGACACGCTCGTTTTGCCAGGCTTCCGACGAGTGGCAGAAGAAGGCTCGCGGTTTGACGCCTTGATTTCGACGGGTTCGATGATCGCCGCGTGACAAATGGCCCCGACACGCGCACACCCACCCTCTGGCGCGCGAACAATTAATGGGAATCCTTGCGGACCGCGGAGTGGCCGGGGGAGGGGATCGAAAATATATCGCGGACGAGTACGAATCGGCAACAAGCGAGCCAACTACGAGAGGCGACACAACGCGCCGGCCACGTGATTTGTGGCCACGGGATCCGAGGAAAGGAGGATTCCAGTGTCTGCTGTTTACCCGTGGGCCCTTCTGTTTCAAATCTGCCAGTAATGGCGCCGCGAGAAATACCGCGGATTAAAGCGAACGAACGCCTTGATTTAGGTAGAACGAGCTTTATTGCCTGCTGGCACCGATCCCCCTCGCCTCGTTCCGCCGCCCCTTAATTGCGGGGGGCTAACCGCCGGGAAAATGAATCTTTACGAATGGAATGTTGAGGTCTGAATGGCCGGGGATTGATAGAATGGACTGGTTGGTTAATTCATAATTGTCTTTCCCCGCGATTCCCGTGGCCCTTTTTGCTCTTTCTCATCCTCAGCATTAATGTTGAATAAATGCCCCTAATTATCAGAGGCACTGACCAGGCGTCATTCGAGAATGCTTTTCGCCTGTGGAACACTGACAAAACAAGGGATCCGATAGCAATCGATAAGATTGAAACATCAGTAGGGATATACAGACTGGTGTTTTGACAGGCATGGATGTAACGTACGCGCGCCGGTGCCACGGGAATCGATGGAATAAAAACGACCGCGCATGGATTGCCCCGCCCGTGCATCATAATTGGCCACTGAATATTTCACGATTCTTTCGCTGGATAATAAAATAACGCGTATCGAAGGCGTTTGTTTTGACGGGACGTCGAATTGCACGGGGTCCCCAACTACGCTCGCTCCCTGGGAGGGATTTGTCTGATCCCGATCGCGTTACAGCGAGATGCGCGCATAAAAATACCGCGCGTTCTACCAGCGAGAAATTCGAGTTGAACGCTGGCGTTCCCAGCATGACGTCCGCCTGCAAAGCCCGTCAATCATCAATAATTTAACCAGATTTATATTGCCGTGTGGCATTGCAGGTGCGATGGAAAATATTTTCGCTAAATTCGCTTAATCGGACATGGGGAAAATTCTGGCTGAACCCAGTTCACCGTACGCTGCCGGGCGAATATGATTCGCCGCTCGCAAAGGGGTGGATTTATCGGCGATCCAACCGAGGGAAAGTTTTAAGGAGTGCTGCGATAACAAAGAGACTGAGTGACAGGAGTCGGGCAGGCAAATATCCTTTCGCGAGAGGAATTATGGTAACGGGAATTGCGATTCGAACGAAAACCCTGTGCGCGAGACAGGCTAGTTTCTATTCCAAGCCTTCCTGCTCCGATATGTTGTGTCCCTTTGCGGGCGAAGTTAATTCGATGGAGATCTAAGCGAAAAGAAGGTCTGATGGTAATCGAGTTAGTAATGTAGACTTGGCGAGTCTGGGTTTCAATACCTCACTCGACTCGCTGGATTTCAATTAAGCGTGCTCAATATGATTTGTACCCCATTCGCAGGTTAAACGCGGCCTGACCTCAGCCCTCATTTTCCATAGATCAAGGTCCACTTAGTAATATATCTACGATTAATCTTTACTTAAAGAGGAAAGCCACTGTGAAATTTTTTTTCCGATTTTTCTTTTTGTGCATTTTCATAATATTTGGGGTCTCAAAAATATACCTACACAATTTCAAAGTAGATCTCGAAAAATGCTGGCAGCTACGGAAGGTTTTGTATAACTAGCGGTGTCAAGTAACTTGGTGTCAATCGCCCGAAAAGTTTTTGTAACATTGAAAAAACATGTTAATTTTTTATACCTTTTCTTTCAAAGTTCGCCATTTCTTAAAAAGTTAATATTTCTTTAAATCCGTACGCTTAACTGAAGCTATCGTAATATACTTTAAGAAAACGTTCCGCTACTGCCCGTTTTGTACATTTTGTTTTGCAGAGCCTAACGTTATCGCATGCTGTGGCCATAGTACCCAAAATTTTTTCAATCTAGCAGCATAAAATATTAGTTAAATATATGTGTTCTCAGTTGGTAATAAAGATTTTTCATAGAAAGTTACATTTCATTATTAAAGAATGCCTTGAAAATAGCCTTTATTTTCGACCATCACAGTGGAAATTCCGTGAAAATATTTAAAAATGCGGGCAGTGGTATTTTGCGAGAATGAAATAGATTGACAAGTTGAAGTCCAGCTCTACCCTATCTGTTACCTGCTAGAGCTATCTGTTCACCTCTGTCAAAGGGAAAAGAAAAGAGAACCCGGAAGACCGTCGCCGAATACAAAATCTCCGCGGAATCCTCTCAGCGCGGCTTGAGTCCAGCCGCACAGGGACCGACCCCGACAGATCGAACGAAAAACTTTCTCCAGCGTACTCGAAACGCGTGACTGTAACATCCAGACCCGGCGAAAGAAGTACAGAGGAACGGCAATCGGTGAGCGACGAGGGAAAGGGTTGCTTCTGCCGTGCAGTCAGCCAACCGCCCCGCCATCCAGCTAGACGGCCAACCGCGTAGTAGGGAGAATCAGACGGCCGAGCGCGAGCGGCAGTCTAACGTGGGCGCGCGTCGCGGCACCACGTGCACCGCGATCGCCGATCTGACCGTGGATTAACGCTGGTGTCCGTTACATTGCGATCAATCTGGAGAACATCGTGATAAAAATAGTTTTACGCAACGCTGAATGTGGTGTCTGGTGATTTGTGATTAATCAGCGTGTGCCGACTCACATGGCCGAGGATCTGGGATACCAGGAGGTAATGGTTTCCTTTCAAAATATACCACCGCGATTTCTATACAGATTTTCGCTGTAGCAGCGCGTTGCCAGCTCTTCAAAGGCATGCAAATGACAAAATAAACGGTTTACACCGGCTGCGCGGTGAATAAGACAGAGATTGCTTTGTATTCTTTGATGATGGGGATGATTGGGTAATGGAAGAGTGGGATGAAAATTGTTAGCCGTCTATTTTCACGGGATTTCATTCAGAGTCCTGCACCGAATGGTTACACACCCGAAAATATGATGTGTAACGAAATACCCCGGTTCATTCGCAGTGCTTGATTAGGAAATATCGATTCGAAGGGGGAATGCAAAGCGCTGTCGCGGTTTTCGTTCTTCTACTTCACTTGGCTGACATTCGGTTGCCTAATAGAAGGTGTGAAATGTGATGGATGTATTAGCAGCGCAGTTCCATTACCTCCTCTATATTTAAGGAGAATGTGAATGTCACGGAGTAATTTAGATTTACGGGTACTCGACCCGCGTATATCCAAGTAGTATAAGTCAATGAAAATGGATGCATTAAAGGCCCGATTGCTTCAAAGAATATTCTGCAATATGTACACATTTTGCAACGAACAGAAATGTGTAACTGCTGACAGTTCCACGCAACTCAACAAAAACGTTCTGATTTCTGCAATGCTATTAGAAAAAAAATCATTAGCTTAAAAGTATATCTACCAAAACAGTTGTGTTAAAAATCCATGGTAGTTCACAATGTGAATAAAATATTTAAGCCCATGCTGCACTTTCATTGCGACATCTCTCGAGGCTCGAGTATCATTGACTCGTACTACTTGCTACCTGAATATCCTGATCCTTTTCAATCTACTCACGCTACCACTCGACATATTGCATAGATTTAGCAATGGCGATAAATCTGTGACTCTAGAAATAGAATCACGAAACCAGGTAACCCCAACATTTTCGATCAGTCAATGTTTAGTCACTGGTTAGCGATTCCAAGCTGTTTCGTCCCTCGGCCCTCGCCAGGAAATAATTACATCGCGTGATTAGGGTTTATTATACGCAGCTGGGGATTAAAAATATTCCAAGCAGTCCTCGTTCCTTCACTCCGCTACACCCTCAACACTGACATACTTTACTGACCGTGTTTCTTGAGTTGCTTCAGCTTCAAACTTTCCTTTCGCAGTTTCTATATGTTATAGTGGTTTCTTGTAATTGCTGTCCGCCATTTGAAGTATGCTTAATCGTTGACTCTAACATTCCTCGAATTATTTCGATGGTATCATGCAATAACTAAATTCTGGAGCATGCGTGTGATCTTTCTGTCTATTTTTTCTAGTTGATGTAAAAAATCAAGCATGAAGCTTGTGATTTGAATGTCAATCAAAATTTAAATTCTACATTTGCTTTTTAACACGCTCAACACGTCCTCTAGCTTTCCACGTCACGTAATTCTTGCAAATAGTACGCGAATTTATTCATTCGCAAGTATTAAGGCACATTTTAATTAAGTAGCAACGTCACCATCGCAATTGCAATAAATGTAAATCATTTCTATTAATACAGCTATCACGGAAGTAATTCCTTTACGTTCGGAAATGTACAACTTGCAATGAAATATTCAAAGAACTACAGTTTCAACGGTGAGTTTCGTATTTTAAATGACTCAAACATAGCAGCCACGTTATTGATTTCCTCGAACCCTATACAATCCACTCGCTCGAAGAAGTTGCAACAGAAAAATGTTCCTAAACGACATTAATTATTAAACTTTTGGTAACGTGCCAAACTACCACAGAGTTGCTTGTTGTACACCTCATCCAAGCAATGAATTTATTCGCGTCGTTGCACTATCAATGACACATTCGCAAAACGTTAAAAGCAAAATCGCAAAACAACTCTGACTTGATTCTTTTTTATTGCTATCGCGGAGTATTTTTTTGTATAGAACGTAAAATAAAACATACTTTCGTGGAAATCACTTATTTACGAATATAAGAAAAAATTAGGAATTTTATTTTCCGCGTGACCCTAAACTTCGTATCGAGAAACCCCAGCGGGAAAACGCTGCTGTAGACGAAACCATGTCGCTCCGAGAATGTTCGTATCGTTAATTTTCTCGCAGGCTAGAAACAATTAAGGTATTCGTGTCAATTAAACGCTGCAGGCTGTAAAACTGCAATCAGGAATTTACTGCTTCCTTTCGCGGCGTAGACGAGGAAATTTCATGCGAATCACGTGACCGTTTTTCCAATAAAATGTTGTGAAAATTCACTGCCCGCGGAATTTCTCGCAATATCGCCTCCGTGATAACGATAAATTTCAAACCTCGCGTTGTTTACCTCGCACCGCATATACCTACACACCCACGCGCGTGAATTTTTTTTCAGCAAGCTATTATACCTCGCCCAGCAAATGTGCCTTGTCCATTACACTAAACCACTGCACTTCCTTTAAAAAAATTCTAAAAAAGATCCTCTAACTTATTAGAATATCCCACTTTAACGTGTTCCCGTGTCTTCGCGTAATAATACAGCATATAACACTCGGATTCTGCAATCTCGTAGCGAACTTAGCAAAGCACGTACCACTTTTCGACTACCCCGAGCAGTTGTAACAGTTTTCCAATTTTCCGTGTTGCTCGGAACGCTCAGAAGCCCCGGCCATCCCTCACTGCTTTAGAATTTCATGCTCAACTGCAAAACCCGAATGTATTCGACGTGTACTCTTACAAAGACACGCTCCACTCGAAGAACCCCAATTCGACCGAACAGCAGGGACTCCAGAACGGAAACATGTGCCATGACGATCATAAAACTTACGACGTAAAAAAGGGACTTCGTATCGATACGTATTTTACTGGGACCATGGGCCGTTAAATCGAACAATGTTCAGCAATTGTAACGCAGCACAAGTATGTTCAAAGCACAGTGGTTGCAAGGGGAATCTGAAAATGAATGTTCATTAAACGAAAGTACCTAAATGGACGAGAAAGGAATGTAGCAGCTACGATATGCGACAGGATCAAATGCTACGAGTCCCGATAGAGTCATCCAAGCTGAGATTTGCCCTGGTATCGTGAGCATAGACGAGCAAAACAGTGGCTTTGTTTTGCGTATACCATGGCCAGAGGCAACGGGACCTCCCTTTTCACGGATAATTGGAAATCCAGTCCTTTGACATGCCCAGAGACGCAGAGTCGGGGAAAAGAGAACAATCGGTGGAACAGCGATGGATAATGCCTGCTATATTTTGCAACTACGAAAGGATTATGATGCGTAATTCTACCTCCTGCCGATAATAACGAATGAAAGTAAGAAGAAGAAAAAAAGAAACCTCGGTAATAGCATGTACGACAATATATATTCAGTATTCCTGCAAAACGCCTGATAATAGAACACGAATGTGAACATCGGTTTCATGTCGAAGCGCACCACCCGCCCGCGAAAAAGCTACCTACTAGTCCCGTTAGTCAATGGATACTCCAGGAGCCGATTAACCGCACGCGCCCCGTCCCGCGAGCAATTTATTCAAACCCGTGGATCTCCACTTGCTAACGATCTCCACGGGGAGATTTATCCTCTCAGTTTCGAAAACGCCGCGACAATAAATTCAGGCCGAGACAACATCTAATCCGACAAGATGAAGAATAAGTACACGGTCAGCTGGCCCGTGGTGCCCGGCGGAAAACGATACGTGGGGGGGAAAAAGGCGTGGAAAAAGAGGGAAAGGGGGCGAATACAAATACCCCTAAGGTAGTATCGATTGCCAATTTAAATGATAATCTCGCAAAGAAAGCAAGTTCCCGTGCCTACCGCCTGGTCTCGATTTCGATGATAATGCTCCCTGGAAAAGCGGTCTCCTTCTGATACCTGTTCCGAGCAGAATCGAGGCTGCAGTGTGCGCTGCAAGCTCGAAGAGGTACGATCGACATCAAAGGAACCGATACCATACGCGACCAGGAAACAGTTGTTTCTCAATCTGATATCAGATGTTGCAGCTTCGTCGTCCCTCTGCAGCTACTTGAGTTGTTTCTACGACTCATTAACGTTTCGGTGGTTCCACGATTGCCGCTTCTAGGACCACTAGAGGCCTCGGATCTCCCTGACGGGTGAAATTCAGTATGCCCTCGTGTCAGCTTGTCCGAGAAGCCCGCCGCAAGTTATATGCGTGTCGGACTATTGAACCAGCCAGCCCTCTGGTCAACTTTCCGATTACTACCCCTATAACGGCACTGGCATTCGCGGCCGTGCCTCAAAGGCAGACGACCTTGAAACTCTGAAAGGGAGAATTTCGCTCGTGGCCCTGTGCATCCGCGCATGCTACCGGGAATGTCGAGAGCCTGGCCGACATTCGACCTTTTTAATGGAGCTTTTAATATGATGGGCAATGCCTCTGAAAAAAAACGTCCTGAAATTTCAATCAGTCGGAGAATGTGACTTGACCTTGCCAGTGGTAGTCAAGCAGCGCGATTCACTTCGAATTAGGTCCGCGTATGATACATCAGCAATGCTTGAGCTGCGTCGCTTTTCTCATAGATTAAGCGCCGCAAAGCCATGCAGATAAACGAGCCGATATAAAGTTTCGCCAATCAGTTTTTATGCCCAATACACGCGAGCTCCGTAACGAAGGCTCGGCGTGGCTCTATTTGCATGAATCCGCTGTGGGCGTCCCAGAGCGCCCGAAATACCCACCAACTAGCCACGGCTTTCGTTCATACAACAAGAATCGACCAGCGAACGTACCGGTCGCAGCTTCTCCCCTTTGTGACTTATAGATTTACTATTTTCTCTCTTCCCGGGATTCAGCCCGGCCGTCAGCCACTGAACAGTTGTCGCTCCATTCTGTTTTCTCCCCTTAAAAGCACGACTTTAAGTAACCCTGGCTCTATTTACAGAGCAGCGGCGACTTTTCGAACCGACGGAAAGCACGGTCGTGAAAACTTGCACGAAGTGCACGTAAATAGCTTCCCCCGCTGCTGTCTTGCGAGCGCCTTAAAACCCCCGCGTTTTCGCCGGGAGTTTCTTAATTACATCATTAGACGATTCCTTTTTTCGCCCGCGTGCAGCCAACCGGCTGCGTTATTAAGCATGGTTTTCTTGACGGGCATTAACGTGCCACGGCGAATACCCGCGGAGGGTATTATCCTTTTAAGGTGCTTGCATTTTCCATGAGCTTTTTGCGAGTACCTCCTTGTCTGTGTGCCAATAGGTGGGAGGGGGGGGGGGGCGGGGGGATAATTACCCGGGATAAATCGGGGATCGTTAAATGATGCATTTCATTTGTGGCATCTTTGCGTTGCGAGGAAGGAAGAAGCTAACGTGGACATGAAATTTGGGTAAAATAATTTTAATTCGGTAATGCGAATCGCGAATGAAATTACCTACTAGTGAATCTTTTTACCGCAATGCCGAAAACCACGCGACGAGGCAGTTATTAAAGGGAGGTAACTACCTGTCCTAGTAACTTCGCAGATGAACGTGATGGAGTTTTAATGCCGGTAGAGTTCCTAAGTATCTGATTAATTCTCTCCTCGCCGCTCGTTCTTCCCGGTTTATCTGCTCGGAGCTGTCATTTTTGTCGTTGCAGTTTTTAGAGGATTTTTAATATCCTCCCTACTATGTCTCCGCTTTATTAGCTATGTCTTTCTGTAAATGCGTTGCTCTGTATGAGAAAAGTTTAAGGCAGTTATTTCCAACCTGGGGGTCGCCACGTTTTTTTTTTTTTTAAATATTATTGAGTTAGAAATACTTTTAATGTGTTTTCTTTACCTTATTATTTTTCGCAGGTTATTTAAATATTATATTGACCAAAAAAAGGATGGGAATCACTTAAGTAAATTCTAGTGCCGTTAATCAGAGCCACCCCTTTTTCGAAAGCGTGTCGATACGTAAATGCCAATGCAGATTAACTTGAATCTGTACAGTGGAGTTTTAGAGATACTTTAATCCCGTGGCAACACGACGTTACGAGTCAATGTTTTCTTTCCCGCGGCACGAAATTATTGAAAATCGATGTAACGGCATCAAGCTGGGGGCCTCTGGTTACTAACGATCGATCGTTATCTCATGTCACGTATTTGTTACGTGCATGGAGAACTGAAACGAGCATTGAAACACCGCAGAAACGTATACGACACCAGTGATGTTTTAGCAAAAGTGAATTTGCGATGAAAGCGTTTGTACGCGCTAATCGGACTCCACGTACAACTTGCAGAACCGTGAAAACTCATGTCAATTCTCCCAATGAAATCGCGGAGATGATCTTTTAATAGCGGGAGTCCTCAAACGCCGATTCAACTTTCGAATCTCCTTTCCAATTGCTCGCTCGTTTGAATTCAGTATTGAATTTAAAGTGTATAAATTACACAAACGTGATGATATATAATATATTACTCGTGTCCGCGGATTATCATGAAATTAATATTATAATACCGATGGAAACGGAATCACTGGTTCGGTAAAACGAACCGAAATTCCCTTTTAAAGTGCTTCGTTGCTTAAACCATTTTTAAAGTCTCTGAAAGAGCGTAATAAATTCCATGCAACGTTAACATGATCAGGGATTAAAATCTTTCTTTAAATTCATGCGAGAGGGGACATTGTTCACGCCGCGTACGCGTAAATGATCCTCGCCTGCGAGACATTGAAGAATGTACTCTCTTGTTAGCTTGAACTTGCGCGTTGCAACGGGATGAAATGAGAAATACGGGGTAATTCAGAATATTTAATGCACTAGAAAGATTAAAGCGATTACATACTTAGTAGGATGCTGTATGATAGTATCCCGCATTGTGCACAGCAGGGGTAAAGCGAATACTATCCTTCGTTAACGAGTTCATTAAGCCGGAATGAACACAGTGCAGTGAAATATTAGCACAAGTGATCCCTAAGTAGTTGCAACAACTTTATCGTGCGAAGAACATAACGCGTGACAATAAGTCCGTCGATAGTAAATGGAACAGACAAGAAGAAGTTTTGTACTATCGAAGAAAGCGATTACCCAGCAGAATTGCACAGGTGGGTCGCCTGGCCGGCTTTCGAACTGATTAAATGAAGTAATAAAAGACTGTCCGCCAGCATGCCCGGCAACAACAAGCATTGAGAACGTTACAATACCTTTTGATGGCGAATGTAAGAAGTCACAAGAGAGGGAGAGAGAGAGAGAGTAAATTCCACGCGGAGCACGCGGGAACGCTACACACAATCGACCAAGTTAGCTCGAAGCAGACCGAAATAGGGCCAAAGTGGGATCGTTTTGCCGCACCCGTTACACCCCTCGACAAACACACGGGAACTCGCAATAACCAACACCGCGCCGCCTTCCAGCTGGAAGGTGCACCTCTGGGGTTGCACAGTGTCAAATATTCAAGGCAATTTGAAGAGTCTCGCAAACCCGTCCGGCTATATTCAGAACTAATCTACCAAACTAGTAGGCCGGTGTAGTTCTCAACTGGCATAGCATTCGGTTAAGGGCTCGAGGAAGTACAGTGAGACAGGAGGTCGCTGGAACGACGTAGATACAGGCGAGGGGAAAAAGGAAAGATTATGCAACGGGGAGGCACCGTGAGACGGGCGGCCGGAACGGTGTGACGATAACGACAAAGGTAAACGTCGAGACTGCTTCAGTTTCCATTAAATCACAAGCACCAGGGACACTACTGGGTTCGCCGGGCACGCGACCGCCCGTATAATGGCCTGCATCCACACAGACCCGCTCGCAACATGCCTGCGTCGTGCAGTCTCTCCGCGTGAAAATGAAAAGCTGCTGCTGAACGAACGATTGATTAGCTCCTGCAGGGCAATGTGCACCGAACTTGGACGCTATCGAAGAACCACTTTGGAATATTACGGAATATTCATCTCCGGTAAAACGTATGGAAAACATCTACGGTTGGAGTGGCAGTTGGAATTTCATTTGTTTTTAATAAAAGTTTGTTAAGCCGCCGTTTGATATCAGTCTACGCTTTCATATCTCTCGCCGCTGAAACGTCGCCGTCTGGAGTTACAGGCTGGCATTTCCGGCGCCGTTTTTCCACTTCGCCAGAAATGATTTGCACTCACCAGGCAGGGCCGTTAGCGCGCAAATTGGAAAGCGACAAACGGTCCCCCGATATACATAAATCATCCCGGGATTCAATAAGCGCGCCCGACTGTTCCGCAAACACTTAGGTGTTTCGACTTGTTTGCAGGTTTCGACCGGCTGCAACTCGATCTCGTCTGTCGTATAAAAATGTCTGCATTTCCCTGAGACAAGCTGACGTGTAACGCTCGAGTAAAATCTCATTCTGGCATGAAACAACAGAATGAAATTGTAATGTACTAGAAAGTTCTTGTGTATAACCAACAGTTCCCTAATAAAAGGGAAGTCAAGGAGAATTGTGGCTTTAAACGGTGCCAGCAGGGGTTTGAATAGATTCATGAGAAAAGAAAGGATTGTCTTAGTCGATGAAAGGAAGAACGTACTTTCTTCGCGGTAACTTCCTGGTTTCTTAATAACTTATTACACTCGGCCCCCGCTGCAGAATATTCTCCGGCGATGCTTACATTTTCTCCATTTTCCCGGACCGGAAGATCATAGGAATCCGCGAGTCGGGTAAAATCTCTCGGCGAGTCGTATATTCGCGGCTGGTTCGGTTCTTCGCTCCGGCGACAATCCGCCGGGAGAACAGGCGAAAGGCTGGGAAATATAATACGAGTTCCCATTGTAAATCCGCTCCGAGATCCTCGAGAAGGCGAGCGGCGAGGACGGCGGGGAGGGGGTGAAAGACAGATCGAAAGATCTGCTCACCTCTTCCCCATCGCATATCGAGAATGGAGTCGAAAATAATAAGGAAGAGGTAGCGGCGGGGGGGGGGAGGGGGTGGCTGGAGAGAGAAGTAAAGAAAAAACGGGAAGAGAGAAAGGAAAACGGCGAAATCACAGATTTAATAAAGGCCGCTTGAAAGCGCGCTAAGCGAAAACCGATTTCATTATAATGTACCCCCACCAGCGCGATCTATTCCACACGGTTGCTGACTGCCGTGAGATTCACCCCCTTCTCGCTTCTTCTTTTTTTCTGCCGCCGGTCCCTTAGCTTCTCTTTAATTTCATCGCTCCGAGAAGGCGGAGAAATCGCGGTCGTAAACCGCACGGTCACTGGCCAGAGGGTCGAATGTCCGGCGAACCACCCCCCCCCCCCCAGAACTTAACCCCTTCATGGTGCATCTGTCGATAATTAAGAAAGTTTCCTCGAGATCTGATTTTACGAGGGGTCAGCGGACGATAGGGGCTACCCGTAAATATACAGCGAGTAGGAAAAGTAGCACCCAGCGCGGACCGATTATTTAATCGTTCGAAAATGTGTGGAACTACAGTAGCGGAGAAAAAGTCACCACGCTTTCAATCCACTCTACTTCTATTACTTTTCAACGCCAACACAAAACTACAGAACGTGCCCAGTATACATATTCTGTTAAAGAATTGAAAGCTGTGTAAAACCCAGTTAAAGTTGAATTTCTTTACAAACAAGACAACACACCTTCAAGTTAGTTACCACTTTTGAAAAGTAATAAGGAATCTAATATTTTCTGGGGGCACTTTTTGCTTTTAGGACGGCCAAAAAAGTTACCAGAAATGTGTTGCCCCGTTCAATGCCATGTAAGGCTTCTGTTTCTTAGTTAAATAAATTTGCAGGCGATGCGGCATTTATTTACGTCTTGCGAAGTCACGCGCGAGGCACGATCGCTGCGTAGAGCGGGCCTCGCTATCCTTGGTTATCCTCGACGCTCGCTTGAGCGCCGGAGAATCTGGCAACACCGCCGGAGCGTCGAGCCCCAGACGCTCGCGTTTCGAAGAGCAGTCAACGAGCCAAGGTCGACGAAGGAGCACGTTTAAAATATATTCCCGTGTATTCATTCTTTCTTGCTCTCTCTCTCTCGCCCACAAATTCAACGTTAACTGGATTTTATACAGCTTTAAATTCTCTATCAGAATATGTATATTAAACCCAAACCAGCGTTACAAGTTGATGCTAAAAAGTAACAAATTAAAACAAATCGAGAAAAGGTAATTTCTTTGTTGTCCGCTACTGTAATTAGTGAAATACATCTTCCTCGTGAACGAGGCTACTTCAAGCAGAGAATAATTAGAACAGACCCCAAACTAAACGGAACATCTATTTCATGATTTCATTTGTTTTCACGCGAAGAATCATTCTAATCATGCGACATCGCGAATGCATTTGCAATTAAGACACACCTCTCGCCACTTTTAAATAGTCGGGCCGTGTGCAGTGTTCGAAAATGTTACACGTGGACTGTAATTCCCAGTGCTGGCACCGCATCGAGTTGTTTGGCCGTACATTTTGCATATTCATGCGATGACCGGTAGAAATTATACCGGTCGTGCGGGAAATTCTGTAATAGACAAAGCTGTTGGTTAGACAGTGCCGTCCAAACCGCGGCGCTGTAACGATTCAATTTCGTTTTGTTCCTCGCGCGACACACACACACACACACACACAGTGCCCTCGCGTCTCCACCCGTAAAGTTCTACTTGCGCAAGTTTTTCCAGTCAAAAGGCGACTGCGCGAGAAAAGTTTTTCGAATGAAATATTAAAGATCTTGGGAGTGAATGCTGTTCGCGATAAGTGTGTGGCGCTCTTGTCTCAAAGAAACTTTGGACATTCACAGGGACCGTCGATCGATACTTGCAGCACGCCTTTTCCTGGGATATCTCCTTCGGAACATTATTAATTCTAGTAAAAATATTTCAAAGAACACGCCCCTTGATTAAACAGGAAATCAATGCGAATAACGCGAAGGGTGCAATTTCCTATAGATAATATTCCGAAATAATGTACTGTCTGCTTAAAAGGTGTCCGTTGAAATTACGCCAGGGAATCCATGCACAAATTTAACTTCGCGGCTCTCCGCATAGTCATTATGCAAATATTCTTTCCCCGCGCACCGCTTCAATGGTTAACCGTCGTAAAAGTCAGCGCGAAGCGTTATACATCGATCTACGGCAAATATTGAAATTGCTCTCCTTGCGCTTACATGCATAATTCAGTACGACAAATTACACACCGCTGAAGCTTCCGATATCGCACTACGGCGTAGTAAGGTTTAGGAAGAAGCTCGTCACCGGATTATTATATAATGCAGGCCACATATCAGTGGACTCGATTTTCCTTCTGTACCCAATCGTCACGAGGTGGTTACTTTCACGTGAAAAAAAACTTATCGCCACGAAGCACCGTGAAACAAAGGGACCACACCCTTTGAGGATCTCTAACCGTTCCAACAGTTTGCCAGCGACTCTAGTCTCCTGGCTAGAAAGGCGGACGCGTTTTCCACGGATAGCGTGGGTGTCGCGCGTTTTCCCGGTTTTCGCTGAACGACTCGTTGAAAGCGCAGACCGGGGAGGGCCCTTGAGGCTCGTCGGCGCCGTGAAACGCGAGCCCCTATAGCTGGAAACTGAGCAAAAAGGAGCCGTTTCTAGCAATAACGCGATCCGTCTCGAGACGTCAAAGTTCTTCCCGACTAATTACGACGCCGCCCCTCCGTCGCCCCGTCCCTACAGTAGCCAAGCCGCTGGTAGTAATGCGATGGAGTGGCTCCTCGGAGCCGGGGACATCCGTCAAATCTCATTTGCCTGCCTCTTAAAGCAGTGTTTCGCCCACCAGCTCGTTCAGCTTGCGGCAGAACGAGAGTCGTTTAAGTCTAGAAACGGGCAACGCGGTCAATAATAACCAACTCGACGAGCATAAAATTAGTTTCTGATTAGATTAGCCCGGGCTAGTCGAGCCTTTCTCGTAGAACTTTTTACCAACCCGCTGGCTGCTTTCGCGACGAGGCGCCACGTCCTTCAGAATCCTTCTGACGAACCATCTGATTTGGGAAAATTAAGCGTTGCTGTGTAATCACCTTCCAAATTTTCGGTACCAGGTCGTTCAATTATTTTATATTTCTTTGCGTGTAATTAACTTCCGCTTCCATCTATTTCAGTGGCCGTGGAATATGAGCACGTAAAGGATGTATATTTCACATCACATTTACTGAATTATTAAGTTGCTCACTACGGTATGCGCATAATTAAATCTGTTTTTTAAATCGGTTGATTAAATTGGTTTATTAAGATGAAGTATTTCAACAATTACTGCGAATGTAATTAGAATTGTTAAATTTCTTAGCGTTCAAGTTATGTGTCAGCGAAGGGTCGTGTATTAATAAGTAACTGAATAATTTCATTTGATAGCAATTAATGTAATTAGCCGAAAGGAATTTATCAAGCTTAAGATCGTTACCCACAACACCGCCACCGTCGTGTTTGTACAATAACTTCATTTCGATAAAGCTTCCTCTAAGAAGCTTTTTGAAGTAACTAAGTGCCTGATACGCGTATTCGGATGTATCTTTACAAGGATCTTTTTAGCGTGGGCCACGGTGGCGGCAGTGAGTATTAAAGCGAATTACCCGGCCTTATCAGCCATTATAAAATATTGCGATTCTGCGACAGATAATAAGAGAATGGGGGAGAGGTTGGCACTGTAACATAATATTCCGGGAACACACTAACGGAACGTTTAGCCTTCATTTTTATCTGCCCATCTACGTACTACACCATCCTGCAGGCTTTCAGGCATAGAATATCTGAGATAGAAATTTTCACACTATTGATCTGCTGTCCATAATTTCTAAAATGGCCACAACGATTATTAACAATTATCTAATGGACGAAAATACTAACGGAGGCTGTGAGTTCCTCTGCTGTAGGATATCGAAGCTAAAAGCTATATATACAAAGCTAATTTCAATTCAAAACGACTCTTAGAACTTTCTGGGATAACTAGAACGGGGGAAAACAAAGTAACAAGGTAACTTCTAAATGGACTAATATTTCCGAAATACAAGTATCGCTGCGAAGGCGCAATTATTCCCCATTAAAACTTGGTACAGAAACAATGCTCAGGCTCTCTTCGACTGCAAACTTCCGGTTTCTTTGACATAAGAAAGACCTTGGCGTGTTTTTTTAAAAAGGGAGAAAAAACTAGTCTGACCCCGTTCACTTTTTGCGAAAACTTTAATAACTTACACGCTGAGATAAAGCTGTACTGGCTGAAAGAGCTTCGTGAGCGGTCATTGCGCTCCGAGAATTCCTAGAATTTCAAAAACTACTCTACGAGTGGACATCGCCGGAGGCTTTAACCGAGTTCGCGATTTTACGCAGGGTGCTGGGAACGACTTTTCCAGAACCTAGACGATCTCGTGAAAATACGCTTTAAAGCGAGATCGTTCAAACTGTCGGCTCATGAAACATGAACGGCCCAATTCCTTGGAAGTTAGGAAGATGGGTGAAACCGATGAATTCAAATTCATCTATCGAATAAAAACGGAAGTGAAGTTAAAAGAGCAAAGTTAGCAAATAAGCAAACTCATATTCCTTTAACCCACGGAGCAATCGTCGAAAATGGCCCTGATCATCGTTCCAAAGAGTCACAATTGCAATCAACACCCAATATTCAAATAAGCCTTCTACTCTGGTGTACCAAGCCCTCCTCTTTCCAGCGACAAACTGATCCGATGTGCTCGAATAGACGACTGCGAAGCAACAGTACAGGCGGATAGTGTTATCGCAAACGGCGTGTGCGAACACGACCCCTTTTGTTCACGCGATTCTGCATAGAACTGCTTTTGGAACAATGACATCTCAAAGGACCAGGCTACCGGACAGTTTGCGAACTGTAATATCGCAAATGACGATGCCTGCCCGGCTGAAAGAGTCAGAATGTCTCGACTCTGTCATTTGCTGCGAAGTCACCGTCGTCCCCAGCGTGATGCCGCGTGAAAGAAGAAAAACGTGCGCGCCCGATGCGCCTCGAGAAACACTCGCAGCCTGAGATAAGGAATATTTTCCACGTGTTTCGACGCGTCGCTGAAAGTGCCACTGAAATTCCACTTGTTCAACGATCGCAGACGCCGGAGACATTTACATTCCATAGACTCGGTGACAATTTATAGGAAATGGTATCTCAACGCGTGATTTACCGTAATAATCGAAGAGAATAGATTGTTCTCGGGGTAAACCTTACGAAATCCACTCAAAGGCAGCCGTGGCAAGGGGATGAAAGCACCCCCGTCTCGTCCCGATCATCCCTAATACGCCTCATTATCAGAAGATCGTCCCTCCGCAGCTACCCCGCCATGAAACTCAGAAATCCATATTCCGTGGGTCCATCGAACGACTTGAACCGCCTCGATCCACCCTCGATATTGGCAGAACGTAGTGCGAGCCTCGGTTGAATTAATTACGCGCGACATTATCGCGTTTCCAGGCGCGAAGTGCAGACAGTTCGCGCGGAAGCTTCAACGAGGGGATTCCACCCTCCGCGGCGGCGACACCCAACCCCTGCCCCGCGGCTGCTACATATTTGATTTATCCGGAAAGTTGTCGCGCCCCCGCGGGAGGACTGATTCGCTTGAATTGGCTGAAAAGTAAGCAACAAGCCGCCGACTGGCGTTGTTTTCCGCGCCGTGTTGTTCGGGCGACGTTTATGCCTCGTTAGCGACGATCGGACGCTACTTCAGCAGCCCGGCCTGCGATTTAATAACGACTCGCTGTCTCCAAACAACCTATCATGATCGAGAATAACGTGTCCGTAATATCTCTGCTTCGGGAGAATGAGCAGTCACTCGCCGATCACAGTGTAAAAGAACGAACGAAATTTTCAAACTCTCAGACTTTACAAGTAAAAGTTGTTTAGTGAACATTTAACTTTGAAATCATTTCTTTTCTGTTTTAAGTTAACTTTGTGCATTAACGCTTTAACTCTGCTGTAAGAGTTCAGTTTTAACAGTTATTTTTTTGTTCGATTAGAAAAAGTTCTGGAGGATCGTATATTTTTTAACGGATATTTAAGGTTAAAATATAAAAGCTGGGAAGTTTTTGTAATTAGTATTGTAGGGCTTTGGCACGGATAAAATAATGACGCGCTTGGCGATAAATAATATGACTGTTTATTGGAAAGGCTCTCCGCTAAGGCGAGGAAATTTAACGAGCGCATTGTGATTTTTATATAATTATTTTCACCGAAGGGTTTAACGTTAAACTGCAGATCTATCTACTCTGCAACATTTTCAGGAAATCTGCTTGTCACAACTTTATCTTTTTCAGAGCAGGATAAATGTTCCTGTTTAACTAGAACTTTCTCCTACTTTCGATAAAATAAAAAGTCCTTATTTAAAAAAAATTTGTATGGAATAAAAGTTTCAGTTAATGCACTACAATTTACAATAGCTTTCGCGGAACAGAAAGGGTAGTAGTCATAAAGTTACAGTTATTTCACAATTAAATGAAAATTTTAACAGTTTCATTCGACCCCTGGCAAGATGTACATATGTGTTCTGAATACATTATGAAAGAAATTGATCTGGAACGAAAATTTGATCGAAAAATATGCTGGGAATTATGCAGGATCGGCAGCGGCTCTAAAATTATTCGTGCCATGATGCTTCGTCTATCCAGCATACCACGGAGTATTAATAACTATATAAGCGAAATTTAATATGAAATTTTGCGGCATAAACACATCTGAATTTCATGAATTTACGTTTCGCCAGCTGCATTATTCATCACTCGCGTCAGGAGAACGTGAAATTTTTTCCTAGTGTCTTAACTGCAACGTCATATCTCATAAATTACACTCTTTCGTGCCCCGTTTATGCAGGAAATTCAATTGTTGACTATTCATTACAGGAACTAGCGACTGCCAGAGACAAGTCCGGCTTGATGAAAGAGGTTTCTGGCGTGCGTGGAGATGCCACACATTGATCGCAAAGTCCTTCTCGAAATCGTACGACGAAATAATATTAAATTTAATTTATAATTGGCACCTGCCAGATTTCGATAAAAGGAAGAGGAGTTTCGAAGATTGTGTCAATCTGAAGCAATAGTAGTGCAAGGACTAATGCACCTTGTCGCGAAGATGCAGAAAAGCTTAAAACCATGTCGCGAAACCTGGTCACGAAAGACGTAAAAGCGAACGCCGATTTGAATAAAATAGGTAACTCGAATGAATCCTGGGATTCACACGAAATCGATAGACTTTAACACTTAATCAGACAGCTACTCGATCGCTGATGCAACACATGATTGACTTTGTCTTCCTTCCGCCCACTTACTTGGAATATCAGCCACGTAATTGAATATGGACAATCACATCCTCTATATCGATAGGCGTCAGACTAATTTAGTTTCAGTTCCATCAAGCAGAAAATGAAACGCGTTGAATGAAATAGTAGCAGTGATTTCTCCGAACTAATCTAGACTTCTTAAAAGTAGAGGGACATATATATTCCCCCTTACCCTTCGCATTATATTAATCATTGAATTTTAAACGCTGTTTGCCAACCCTCCGCACCACAATTGCCCGTGGTAAGTGCCCGAATAACCCCCTTGAGTTCCCCACAATTGATGTCTAGGAAGTGTACGAGCTTCTAAGGTGCATTTGACAATTCCATGGCCTGTTCACGTGCCACGTAATTCGCTTCTGGAGCAGAGACTCTATGCAGAGAGAGGAACGAGAGAACCCTCGAGTTCTCGATATACCCCCTTAAACGGTACTCCCACGACGACCAATTTGGCCGCGAGATAATATCTCGGTGCAGTGTGGCAATTTGAACGGTAAATAATTTCTTGGAATTGAAGCCGTCCGGAATTATGAATATTCCCAGCCCGGGGAAAATATAAACGCTGTATTCGCGGGTTTCGCCGGGGGAATTTAACACGGGCCGGCAGCATTATTCTCGGTGTTATTGTATTAGGGCTGACTGGGCGATTCCATATCCTGAATTATAGTACACGTCCGCAGGATCGAACCAAATTACGCCATATTACGCTCGTTTCAACACCGAATTAGCCGATGTCACTTTCACGCAGAGATGGGCAAAAAATTATTTGGAATAAAATTTTCCTACACAAATTATTATTTCAAATAATTTGTGGCCCATCTCTGCTTTCACGCAATCCCGCGCCTTTTCAAATCTGCCGCTTGTTTAGTCCACTCCTTCGCGGTTGTTCACGCGACAGTCTTTTCTCCTCGACGAGAGCTTAAAATTATTTTAAAACAGGCCGCCAATGTAGCTGAAACTCGTTAAAAAAGAATAACCACGCTGTGTTACCGCTGCGGAATAAATCAGAAAGTATTTCTTCCTGTTATCAAGAATCTCCTGTCATAAAATGAAGCGACCGATGCAATTTTAATCATATTGCAAGGGACGAGTAAACAATGCGGTTGGTTTGATTTTTTGCCGGTGAATACCACGACGAAAATTCTTGGTTCGATGTTGGGAAACCACCGAGATTCTCGGCAGTGATTTCCGCTCGTTCTTGTAAACATACCTCCGTCAGAAACATAAGGATCAATAGTAGCCGGAAATTACAGACATTTCATCGACTTGGGAATGTGTATCCGATGGAGTACGCCGGACCGAATAAAACGGCCAGGGCTAGGAACATTGCAGCCGGGCTGACCTAAATATCACCAGACGGCCGTAACTCGCAGCGATCCGATGATCGATCAGCGAAATAATTTCGCGATTATTTAAAGCTGCCGTTTACATAAGTGGAGCGTGACTGAATATTGAAGCAGTCCGCTATTCCGGCCGTAATAAGTCACCACTTTAATCACCGAATGACTCAATGTGTTTCAAGATTACATGCTAATGCAGTTGGACATTATGCCGTTGGAAGAATCAGGTAGGTATGTACTTAAGGGGAGGTTTCCGGTCTAAAAGTCGATTTTTTTTATTTCATTTTGCGAATGTTCAACCTTTTAGGAATACGTGTTTAAAAGGATTTGTTGAGATTCGTAAAATTCCCGAAGTTATTATAGGCGTTTGAGTGGCGGCAAATACATTGGCAACAACCGCGGCCCCACTCGGCGCTCGCGTAAAACTTTAAACGCGTTTTTCTCGAAACAGTGTTCTCAAAATCGGTGGGACCTGTATCTCCAAAAGTTATTATCCGATTCGACTGAAACTTTTTTTATTTTGAAGAATATACTTCTGGTTCGTGGATAGACCAGCAAAACTTTTAAAAAAATTGAAAATTTATAATTTTTAAAGGCGTTGAAAGGACGAAAAATATAGGGAAAAGGTGATTTCAAACTTCAAGTGTCGTTATTTTCTAAAAAAATGTCATTTTTGTATTTTTTTCTGATTTCCCCCTAGCCAGAAGTATATTCTTCAAAATAAAAAAAAGTTTTAGTCGAATCGGATAATAACTTTTGGAGATACAGGTTCCACTCATTTGAATGAATTTTTTGACGCCTTGAATTTAACGACTCTCCAATGCCGTCTGCAATGATTAATTATAAAACAAAAAATATATTTCTATAACTCAAGACATCCTTAATACAATGCAAAAAGTTCCATTAAATTATATATAGTAGTTTTCCTTTAATTAATTCCCAAAGATCACCTATTTTTGGTGGTTCTGGACCGGAACCTCCCCTTAAAACAGAACTGTGCATCGCGAAATGCTCCGATATCGTAGACTTAATCGCCTCCTGTCGCGATGAGCCGCTCAATTCGAAGCGAAGGAAAAAGTTTGCAGTTTCAACGCGACGGAAATTAATATATAGTTCTACCAGTGAGACTTAGATGTAAGTGCATGCGTTGCACATATGCACGACACGTAAACTGTACAAACACGTGGCGCACGTGCGACAGAAGCATTAGCCTTGTTTCATCGGTAAACACTTCCTACAGGTCCACGAGATTCATCCGGCAAAACTATGTTCGAGAACGTTAACCCTGGACGTGGCTCCACCCCTTTGTCTCGCAACCCCTATTTAACAAAATTCTGACAGAAGCCACGACCCCATTTGTATCAAGTCATTCGGAAATTCCAGCTTAGATAAGGAGAAGCCTGTTTCTCTGCCTGCTCGTTCCATCCCACTTGAAAGCAATTCGCCTTGATAAACGTCCCCTTCCGATTGCCTCTGATCGGGTTATGCCAGCCCAGAAGTTAGAACCCGTGGGCCGAGCACGAAGCAGTACTTTCGTGACAAAGATTTTGGAGAATAAACTGAACCGGGATTATTTCTCGAATTATATGCATTTTAGAGGGTCGTGGGTGTTTAATTAGATTAATATTAATCGTATATTCTCCGAAGAATTTCGAGACTTCCGAAAGGTTAGAAGAAGCGATATGGAGTGAAAAATTTCGCTACACTTCTCGATCATGGTTGAGTTCAATTACCCCCCCAACTTCGATTACACGTTCCCTCTCTCCCCCCCCCCCCCCAGTACCGCCGTCTTCACCTTTCACGAAAGGAACCTTCGAACAAATGAAACCGAACTTGCTACAGCCACAGGCCAAGAAACGAATTTATCGTCGAAATTCAGGTCAAAGGTCCATCGGGGGAAAATTGAACTCAATCGAATTAAGGAGAGCGATAAGAATGTCGGCGAACCTCCGTTCCCCACCCTAATGATAGAAGCGAGTGGCTTCCGATGAAATTGATATTTTCGTTCAATTTTCTCTGCGCAGTGAAAAACACAAACGTCGAAAAGTACGATAGGTATGCTTTAGAACTACTAAGTAGTATCGAAAAATTTTATACTTTCCCCGAGCTGAAAATTTTTTTATAAATTTCAAGCTAAGTTGCGCGCAACTCGGTTGGGAAGGCATCAATTTTAAAAGCTCCGTACAGAGGACAAAGAGGGAATTTTGAAAACGTATTGCATCTCGATTAGCGGGAAAATCGCGTGGTTAAACGGCGATCTCGTTGCACCGGAAACGGGCTGTCGGGGCACAGATCGAAGCCTCCAATTATCAAGGAATTAGTTATAGTTAACCGAGCGGAGTGCCACGCCTGTTTCGCGTCGCGTCGCGTCGCACAATTTGACGGTGATTGTCATAGCCGAGCCGGTCTGTGCAGCTCGATCGTGGCCGCAACACGCGCGTGCAGCTCGCGCCCTATGACGCGCGGGTTGCATGCACCCCGCATATAGATGCACGCGTTAAGCTGACTGCCGATAGAACTTGTCCAACTTGCACCGTCGATGTTGCGCGTCCCGCTCCTTACTTACGTGTACCGGCTGCTTGAATATTCGCATTAGATTCAGCGCAATGGTTGCAGCGCGAGAAGTTCCCAGTCGATCCACGACGGAGGATTAACGTGGAAATTCAGAACTTTGGTAGTGGGCGGTGATTTCGCGACATTTCGTATAATGTGGCACAGGTTTACATGTTGTACACGAACGATACCACATTCGGATATCATTCTGATGTTACAGTTCAATGAAAATGAGATTGCGATGGCATCGAATCGTATAGAGGTCGGAATAAAGGTAAATTTGTGCAGTCAATATGTTCAGTGGTCAAATTGACACTCCGATTTAAATCCAGCGATGTTTGGGAGCAAACATTCGAGCAGATCAAAGATCTACGCTCCATTTCTGCTCCATCTGAGCCCCATTTTCAACAGTTTTTTTAGTTATGACGTTTAATATACGTGAAACAAATTCTACTTCGGTGCATGTTTGATGCAGAGATAAACGATCAGTGATTTATTGCAAATAAATAGAAATATTAATATTGATACGAAAAAGAAAAGATTTAAAAAATTTAAGAGAAATATTTTTATCGCTTTGGGTGGTGCTAATGCCAGTTATCGAAGTATAGTTTTTGTCATTGCGAGGAGTTTGAATAAAAATGTTTTTCTTAAATTTTTTAATTCTTTTCTGTTTACTAAAATGACATTGAACTAACAAAAAAAAAACGTGCAACAATCGTTCAAAAGCCGCAAGAACAAAAAAAGGGCTTTGAAGAGAAACATAACGTAAAACAGGTGACCCTTCAATTTTTCAGACCATATCGCATGTTTGACCATCGAGGACGTACGGAAAAAAAATCTGATCGATCCGGCCTTTTGTACAGTGTTTAAAGGTGGTTTTAACTCGCAAAAAACGTGGACACTTGAAAGATTCCACGATTTTCCCTGAAGTGGCATCATGTTTTCTAAAATATGGTAAATATGCAACTTTGGGAACATTTTAAAATGGATTTAATACGATTAAAAAAAATCCCATTAAATTGGCAATTAAAGGTTCTAAAGGAAACTTTTTCAGCTTTCCAAAACACTGATGAAAATTTATCTACGATCATGAGTTCACAAGTTATAGATGTTCAATGTGAAAAGTACCTTTTCTGCTTTGATCGCGAATAACTCGGCCAATAAAAATCATATAACAAAACCAAAAAAATGAAATTAAAGAGAAATGTTTGCTCTATAAGAGCTCTTCGTTAGATTTACCGAAAAAAAAATTTTTTGGCCCGTGCATAAGTTCAAACAGGGCAAAAATTTCTGAAACTTTGTTTCCTGCGATTCTCGTTGATAAAACAGTATCATAAATGGATAAAAAATAGTTGAGTCTTTAATTCAAAAAGTAGAAACTTCAAGCGTTAAAATGCTGTTTTTAAATACTTTTTGCAACCATTTCTCGCAGAGATACAACCATTTGAAAATGACGAAAATTTTCGGAAAATTATAATGTTCCTTTGACGCGGAGTGTATTAATTAAAAATAGAAATATTTAATATTAATATCTTTATTATAGAATATTTTTCGCCAAAAGTAGGAATAAAAACTTATCAACTCAATAACTACTACTTACTGTGTGAATATATATATTTCTCAATTAGCGTTCTCTTTTTAATGCGAAGTCAAAGCAATAATTTTATAAAGATGTAAGGATGTAATGATTGAGCTGCACTCCTCTCGCTGCAAGTTCCTCAATTTAAGTTTTAGAGTAGGTGTAATACACCAACCCGTAACTCTCGCTACGCGTGAATGTATGTTTCACTTTCAACGCACTTCTGTCGAAGATCTCCCACACTTCCACACAGTTTCACTTTACTAAAACAGCATCTACTACTGTCCTCTCCGTACTTGCACCTCTTCAAGTATCACTCATCCTCCCATCTTTCGTATCACAATTCCCTTGAAGTTTAAAGCCTGAGCCAAGACTATCGGCGATCTGTTCTTCCGCAGCAAAGCGATGTAGAAAGAATCCACGAGCACGGATCCATCATCAACCATCATAACCACTCCCTCCCCCATCTGATAGGAAAAGTGAGCAGAGAGGAAGCATTGTTGAGCTCGCGCGTTTTCCATGCAGATCGCGCAGAATGTGTGGCGTGTTCTTGAAAGCAGTAAGTTTCCTCCGCAACATTGATTGGCAGCGTGTCGGAAGAAATTGTCGGCGGGCGAGGACCTCGCGCCCTCCGCTTTCTTCTTTTCTCTCTCTCTCTCTCCGCCATGGCCGACACGGGCCTCTTTCCAAGGGCGCGATTACCATTTTATCGGGTCTGATTTGCGAGCACTTTACACGAACCCTGTTCCTCGGCAGGGGATTGCCAGCGAACGGGTGCACTTACCACCAGCCCCGTCGCTCTTTCGAGGGTTTTTAGACTCGGGTACCAGGTGCCGCGTACACATACACGTGCCCAAGTATACGGGGTGATTCATGCTCTACGAAACATTTTTCTTACGATCGAACTCGATTTTGATACGGCCGCGTCGCGCTCCATTTGATAATAAGCAGTATCACATCGGATATGTCTCTTTTCTTTTCAATTCCAGGATGAAATCACTGGCTACAGCACGCAACGAGTAATCCCAGCTGCAGGGAACAACGCGTGTGCGAAACACGCACATACATACCGATCATGAAAAGAAAATGACAATTCCGAACAAATCACAGTCGACGAAATCCATTGAAGTCTCCACCGAGGAGCATGGAATATTCAAGCGCGCGAACGATGCTCGTTCCGAGAGAGCTACCGCCGATTTTACGGTCCTATCTTTCATTCATCCGTGCTCCGCGCAGTTCGACATTTGGAATGGAGAGATTCGATTTTCAACGCTCTCTCATTGGGAACAGAAACGGTAAATTAAATATCGGTTCTCTGTCTCGCCATGCATTTTTCGAGATTGCGGGGGAACAATTTTCGCAAACTCATCACCTTTGCCATCGCTACTAGTTGAGTTTCTTGCAGGCTCGTGGTATTATGTAGTGATCTAGCTCAGGTACCCCGGGTTTCTTGGGGATAATTATCCACGAAATAACTTCCAATCACAAAGCAGGAATTATATATATTCATAGATAAGTAAAAACTCGATATACCTACAGGAAAAATTACAAATATTATACCAAATTGATATTGAGTTATCTAAGAAAGTCTTATAGTCAGCTCCGCTTCGAATATCCTATTATACCGTGAAGAATTCCCGGTGTAAAATCATCGGCCAATGTAGAGGCATCAACGAAGCTTAAAGAACAACACAAGTGTTTGTCAGAAAATCGAGGGTTCGCAAGCAATCACGAGAGCTTGGTGCTCAGGTGTGGCGCTTTATGACGTGGCGTCGACGTCTTTCGAGACGCCAGCAAACGAGCTCGAGACATCAGGTTTCCATAGAGGGTTGCCCTGTAAACTGCGAAAAATAGAGATGCAGGTATTCCGAAATGCGATCGAAAACGACCTGGCCGAGCGAGCAAACAATGAATCGTATCGGTTAATTTCAATCTGAGCCGCGGTGGAAGCAATGTTTGCTGACGTCTCGTGTCCCTATAGGTCTGTTAGGTTTGTCGCGTGATCGATATGACTGTGGCGCGCCGATTTCGATTATAAACAATGTCTGGGTGGAAGAAAGCTCTGTGCAAACTGTGATTTAATTCGATGCTGTAACTTTCGTGGTTGGAATTAATTGGGATCGCAGTCTGCTGTTACTGGGAATCGTGTTGCAAACTAGTTATCGAGAATTCGAGTCATCTCCATCAATTCTTCCAATTGTAATTGAAATTAACACTAAAATTGTAAATGGTAAGTTAAAAAGTGAGATAGTAATTGGCTTAAAAATATGCAGGCAGGGAACTATTACACCGATAATAACGAAAGCTCGAAAAATGAAAAATTAGAGGAAAAACTGTAGAAATTATACTTCCTATTCTGGTGGAGATTTGTTCTGATATTGAGTTGAATTATACTGCGAAAATAAGGAGATTCCAATCCCCTTCGTTTTCCGCGGATGCAACATTGCTTCTCAAACACAATCACTGTGACTGCACACGAAAGAAGCCCCAAGAGAAAAACCTTGTTGCAGCCGTTGCAATGAAGCTATTACTTAAAATTAACGACGCCCTCGCGAGCGACTCGTACAGAGTGCTGGTAAACAATTATTAGCCCATTACGCTGTGTACCATTAATTACCGCGGTTAAGCTATGAATTCTCGCGTCTAATTACGTGGCCAGTTTCCAGCAATAATGAGAAAGAAAATGTAAAAGATTGAGGGAAATAGATGAAGGAAACGTTGCTCGCCCTTGAATCAAGAAGCAATAATAAAAATGAAAATTAACAGTGCTTTTATTAAGCACAATAAGTAATTAGGGATAGAGCAAGAAATACTGGAACCTTCATAAAAATAGTACCTCACATCAAGTGGCACGTTGCACAATTTCACAGAATTTGGAGACTAATATTTATACACTAGAAATTTTCCCTGCTACTTCGTAGACTGATTGAAATATTGTTCTACCTTTTCCGCGAATTGATCGGTGACCACCAACCCCTGCGTTCGACTTGCCTGCGTCAGAATACGATTAGACGATTTAAAATCGATGCGAGGCTCGATCTATGACCGATGGAATCGCGACAGGGGGGTGTAAAATTGGGCAGAGGGGTGGGAACGTCACGGCAAGGGACGAACGGATGGCGGCTTGCAATTACCATTCATTACTTTGTTGAGACCAATTGACATAACTGATTGGTATTCGCTCGCTACGCCACCCTCAAAGGGCCCTCGGTCCTGGGGAAGGGAACTAATGCAGTTAGCTACGTCTGCGTCCGCAGCTACATGTCACTGATCCGTGTAACAATGACATTTTCATCTCGAATGATGACGACAGATCGTATCAAGATCTTTCGTAGTCAATAAAATTAAGAATCTCTTACAAAAACAATACACACCATTGCAGAATTGTGTGAAATAATATAAAATACTCACAGCTGGTGTTATAATCTCCTATAATTTATGATCATCCAATAATTTGTTACTAATTTAATTTCCCCGCGCACTCTTTAAATTTCTGTTTGTTTAACAATTCATTATGAAGTAGCCGCCTGTCCCGACGTTTTTACTCCGGAGGTGTTGGCCGGTATGCTTTTTCAGGGAGGATTGTAGGGTGGGCGTGCGAAGACAGGCGCTTTCTTCGAGCTGCCAGGACCATAAACCTGGACGAGCATTGTTTTTTAAAAACTGCAATAACGTCTGCACGTGAAAGTGTCTGCTTCTGGTGAACAGATGTCATGGGACAGACACCATTCCTTGCAGATGTCGGTCTTGCTTTGGCAAATTGTTCCGTTAAATAAATAATAGAACAGGCAATATATGTTTCGAAGGAGCCATTTTTGGTGTCATTTTTTTAAATTGAAAGATACATGTTTAATCTCATATTCTCGTAGCTGTCGAGGAGAATCATAAAAAAGAAAATTTTTCATAAAAATAGTGGCACAGACGAGAGGTATATTCTTCACCCTCTCTTCTTTCTCTCTCGCCTTTCCTCTCGCCATAATTTTCCTACTTCCCTCACCCATTCTCACACTTTTCCCATCCCTCTCTCTCGCAGCTGTCAGTGACTCGCCTAGCCATAGAAAAACTGCTCGCCTCTCCCCGAGTCGCCGGCAATTAATCGATTGCGATTAATCCCTGGGAGGAGGAGCGAAAGTTGGAGACTGTAATTTGTAGCTTGTTGAAGAGAGAACGTTGCAAAACAACGCTCCTTTTCCTTATTCATTCAATGCCAACTCGTATATCTCGCAAAGAATTTCCGCGCAGCAGGATATATCGCCGCTGAGGAACACATTTTTCAGCCGAAATGCGGAAGATCGTTTCGCGTGTATATCGATCTTCCCCGCGAGGCAGCGCGGGCTAATTAAAGTCTGCTCCCTTGTAAGCGGTGTTGCGGAAATGGCGTTCGCCGGAACGGAAAGTGAACTGATAAATAGCGTCTAATGCTTCACCGAGCATCCGCGTCTGCAACAATTTTGGACCTACTTAGACCGATCTCCCCCCGGTAATGCAGCCGGGTTTCCCCGGGATGGAGATCGAAACGGTTTAACTCGCGAAATGCATCTCTGCCATGGTTTTTGCGCTTCCCCTGTCGACGACATTGAACGATCGCTTCCTTGTCCCCGCGAAACTTCTCGCGCACTTGTCTGAATCGTTCCTGGGATGATCGGGAAGGTGGAGGGGCCTCGAAGGTATTAGGAGATCAGCCGAGAATCGGGTATAATTGGATTTAATTGCGATTGATGGTCATATAAAAATAGTTAATGGGAATTCTATAATTACAGAATAGGGGAATTAATTGCGGGTCGAACGGGCGGGAGAGCTGGATTCAGAATAGGGAACGTATGCGGCATTTCAGCCGATCCACGGTGAAATATTCAGCGGGGAAAAATGGGAAATCGAAAAAGAGAGGAGTCATTCAATCGGCCAAACATGCGAACGATGAAGAATGGGTGTAACGCGAGCCTCATCGAAAAGCAATAAAAAAAAAAACGCGGGGGAACACCGCCCGAGTGGAAAGCTGCATCGAGGCTCGGCTCGGCGGGCGTAGATAATCGGACGCTGCCGGTCAACGTAAAAATGAGAACTTTATCCGCGACATGAATACTAATTGGCGACTGGGTCTGCACTCGTGGTCGCACTTTTCCAAAGCCCGCCTAATTCGGCCCGATGTCATTAACGTCTGTGATTCGCCGATAAATTATTCAGGGTAATTGGATTCGGGTCCTGCATAAAATCTGCTGGGCAAAAGCGTCCGAGGGTGGGCTCCTGCGTGCAGTCGGGGAAACGAGGAGGGGCATGATGACGCTCTCAGGGGGGATATTTCGTACGCAGACAAATTTGGGGAGAACAATCGGAATCGCAGCTCGCTATTTACCGGCAGGACAATAGCTTTATCGGTCACTTGCGCGAAAGCTATCGTCGCGAAACAAATTTTAGGGGTGTGAATCAGGCGGGTGTCATTTTGGGGTTTAAACTTAGCGCAAAATTATGTATGTAGCCACCTAGAAAAAAAATTATATTCACGTAAAGCCATTAACAATGTTAAAGAAAGTGTGGCGAATGGTCAGAGTCTGCTTTATTCGATGAATTGGAAAATAATTGAAAATTATAGAAGGATGCCTGAATTCGGGGTAATATTTTCCTGTTATAGCCACGCGCTAATCAGCGTGCCTGTATGATAGCCGACGTGTGTGGGCAGCGATCCGTTGACATTGATATGCTACCAGGCCGATTATGCTCGCGAATGAATTGAGTAGGGCAGTGAGCCTCGTATGACGCGTGACACGTGATCACGCGAATGTGAGCGCGCTACTGATAAAAGGGCTTGAGAGAACATATTTTCAGTCTGTTTTTCCTAGAGCGTAACATTCCCATGTTCTATTTAAGGGTTTATGCCTAGTCAGCTTTCGAAAAAGAACGCGATTTTCGGGAATTTTTTGTGGAATATCTACTGTATATTTTTTCACAACTATTCGCTTATCTTAAAAGTACATATATGGAGAATTTTTCAGTAACTTTATTATAGAAAACATTAAAAAATAACCCATTCGCGCGGAAGCTGTTTTATTGTCTGAGTCGAATCATCTAAAATTAAAAATTCAAAGACATTCTAATATATGGTTGAATTCAATAGATGAACTGGCGGCCGTTCAACGCAAAACCACGCTTTTTCGATGTCTGAATTGTTCGTTTTTCGTTAATTGAAAATAGAGTTTTTGTTAAAATAAAAAATCCTTTGTTCAACTTCTAGTCCTTGGTATATAAAAGAAGTCTGCAGAAGTTTAGGCGAATCGATACAGCGATTTCCGAAATATCTTGCTCACCGATATCAAAACAGCTTCCGCGAGAATGGCTGTTATTCGTTCATTTTTTAATGTTTTTCTATAATAAAAATTACTGAAAGTTGCTGCATGTATGTATTGTTAAAATAAGCAAATAGTTGTAAAAAAATATACAGTAGATATTCCACAAAAAATTCCCGAATATCGCGTTCTTTTTCGAAAGCTGACTAGGCATAGCCTCTAAACAAATTTTTTATCCTAAATCCTGAAAAATACCAAAACTGTATATTATGGCTGCAATTAGACCCCATAAGGGAGCATCGGGAGGTGTTCGACCAGTCGGTGGTGCAGGCAAATTGAATTTTAAATTACGACCAGTTTAGCAATAACTTCTTTCGTTAAAGCAGTTACTACCTTCAATTGAGAAACGGGGCGGTGTATAATCATGTTGTAAAACGATTTAGCTGTTACGTACACATCTGGTCAAGCAACGGGTGGCAGCCCATAAAGTCCAACGGCTGGCCGTTTGACCTGGCGCCGGATTTTCGAAGCTTAACAAGGGCCAAAGTGGTCAATATTTAAAAAGCGGAGCGACAGATGTCACAGTCAAATATTTATAAACACAGACAGTAATAAAAACATTGTGCCCTGGACCAATAAACTGCGCCGTGGTAGACGGCGTCCACTGTCATTTCCTCCACATCAAAATTGCGGGCGGAAGTGTCAGTTGTTTTACAGTCGCAGTTTATTCCTGGACGCCGATTATCATTCCTTATTTATATCCATGGAAACTGACTTTAATCCGATGTTGCAGGTATTATTGCCCGCGTATCAGTCGGCCAGACGCGCCGTTCATGCAGTCAAGGATAGCAGGCCTTAAATAGGACTCGCGCCGCGAACAGGGGGTGAGTCCAGCTATTTTTAATCCGTCGACGGCGCACGCTCGTTACGTGTTTCGATTTTATGATAATGCCGTCTCTCCTCGCTAACGAGGCAGCGTTCGACGCCTCGATAACCGTTCCGCCAGGGTTATCCGCCTGTCGAGAGAATCGATTCCCTTTCGAGCTGGCCCCGCTATTGTGCGAATTAATTGGTGTACGCGCGAAAGGCTTGCCGATCCGCGAGACTTCGCGCCGCTTTTGTAAACTTCGCCCCGCGAACGGCGAATCGCACGCAACCCCCGCGCGGCTCTACCTCCGAGCGATGGAATTAAAAGGCAGAAAGGGGTAAAGGCACGAGGGTGGGTCGCGGCGTCGGGGTTCTTTGAAAGGCCGAGCTCCTTCTCGAATATTTACGGTCCGGGGGGCGAAAGGCAGAAGACACCAGCTGGTAGCGGTGGGGGGGGTTGAAAGGAGAGTGGGCGAACGACGCCGGAAGCCGCGCGGAGGGGTGGCGAATTAATTAAGAGCTTGTGAGCTACCGCGCGGCAAATAAGATGAGACTTCCGGGACTTCTGTCGTCAAAATATTTGGCTCCTATTACTGGATGCCAGACGTCGCGATGCAACTTTCCCCCCCGGCCTGCAATTTTCCACGATAACACGGAAAATATTCAGACAGTTCAATGTGAAATTTCCACGTCGGAAATCGCCTGGAGATCAGCATGTCACGCGCGGATGAACTTGTCCTGTCGTTCTTCGTTTCGAAAAATGGAAATGGGCCAGTTTCTTTTTTTTTTTTTTTAAGTAATCACGCGATACGGATCACACTGTACGCTAATGTGTAAAGCATTAGGCGGACGGTTTGTTACAATTAAGTCAGCACACTCCGATATTCTCGTTGGCCGTACTTGTTATTCAATATCCTGCCAACAACAGGTACACTAACGATATTCGTTTGCTCGGCTAATAATTAATGAAATCCTAACGCATCATAGTCGTGCCGTTCGCTACATCGCGTGGTCAATATTCAATTAATAGGGCAATCTAAACCTCGTTTGCCGCGCGAGTTAATCAGCGTCGACACCGAATTGCGATCCGGCCGCGATTGATTCGCAATTGGAAGCGTACGAGCGATCGTTCGCAGCGGCAAAGTGCTTTATATCACGGTGGAAAGTGATACAGATCGCGGATACGACGCGATTGATCCTATCGCAGAGAGACGCGGGGCCAAGCACGCCCATGCGATTCGAAAAATACAGGAGCCGACGGCGTGAAGGAGAAGGGCGGGCTGGGAAAGGGGCGAGAGAAAGGGACGGGACAGTGAAGAGAGACGTCTACGTCGATTCTCCGGTCGGGTCTCGAGCACGCTCCGTATACACGGGCCGCGTGTGTGTACACAAATGAAGCCGGTGTTGCGCGCTCGCGCATCCTTTCCAAGTGTCTCCAGCGACGTCTGAAAGAGAAAGAGAAATAACGGAGACACGGGACAGGGGGATAGGTTGAAGAATGTGCACTCAACGTGATTGGTGCAACGCTGGCTGTGCATAGCGAGCGGTTGTCTGCATGGAGAACTCTAGAATTTCCACGAGCTCTCGTGTGCGTATGGCCCCGCGCACGCGGCAACCACCTCGCGCTACCCCACCCCACGTCTTGCGAGAACGGCCAAACAATGCTTTCCACTCGACTCGCGACTTTCCGGGAGATTTCAAGGAACGCCGTTCCGCAGCCGTGCATCGGCGCGAAACACTCGAGCCGTTCCGCGGATCATTGCCAGCTGCTTTACTCTCGCCATTAGCGATTTCAAGGGGCTGGTTAAGTCGATCGTTCTATATTCAGATCCCGTCCTCGGGCGTCAACTCCTCGCTGGACGGCGCGGCGTCGCGGCTCGAGGAGGCCGCATAATTATCCGGCGAATATTCGGAAATTCATGGAACCCGGACGAAACAGCGGAGCCGCGGCCAGCTGAATAATTCAATTACATTAAACCCAGATGCGGACGGTTAATTAACGGCCCGCGGATTGGCCGGCGCGTTTTTCCACCTTCGATCAAAAGCGACGCCGAGGGAAGCGTGGAAAAATACGAAGCTACCGTATTAAAGAACCGTGAAATTTTCATCCGCTCCCAATTCATTTCCCCGCAAATTTATGATATTCCGTGTGTAACTCATCGCTCTGCCAGAAACACGCGTTTAATTCGCGCTCTGTATCAGCTTCCCGTGAAACGGATACCTACCGGACACTTTTCGCGACCTGATGAATTATTTTCATCGACGATAATCGCTTTCAAAGGACATTATAAATCATTCTCAGAAAGAAAGTCCAACAAAATAATCGATGTTTATTCGATACAGTCATACATCAATATTTTTTACAGATCATTGAAATTAGCTGCTTTAAATCAGAGTTGGGTATTAACTGATTTACAAATTATTTAAAAAGCGGTTCAAACAAAAGTTACTTCAACTTTAGATTATTAGACAAATAAACTTATTTCTTTATTCGTTATTCGAAATTTCTATTCAAATAAAATTGTTGCCCATCTCTGCTTTAAATTATTAAACTCCTCGTTGCGAAAGTAGGTTGGGGCTAGTATATATAATCGAAGCAGCTCCAGGCAGCCACATCCAGGTGGTGGCAACTTCGAAACCAGTATTAAGATCTGATCCAACGCTAGCTGTGTAAATTACCAAGTGCGCGGGAATATCGAGCTTGCTCCCAGCATCGACAGTGACGTCGCTATTCGAAAAGTTGATCAAAAGCAGCGCAACATCCGATCCTAATTTGCGAACGACAGCGAGAACCCTATTGTTGACCAAAGTGACCTGGAGGGAGCCCTGCGCCACGACAGGACTCTTTTTCAGCGCCGACAGAGCTTTGAACACGTTGTAATGGGATTTAGTTACTAACTTCTGTGTTTCTAGGTTCACAGCCATGTAATTGCTATGTACGGGCAGCCAGGTAAGATGAGTGGACGAAAACCCAGCGCTGGTGGTTTTGTCCCACTGGTACGGTGTCCTTTCTGGGTCTCTAGACTTCAAAAAGTATCTGTCTGGACCGGCGTTGCACCCAGCCGGGTCCACGGTCTCGTAATACGTGAAGTTCCTGTCCTGCATACCGATCTCATCGCCGTTATACACGACAGCGATCCCGGGTAGCATCATCGACAGCATGGAAATCTGATCAGCCCGTTTAGCGCCGTACCTCGCTCTCACGCGGTGATTATCGTGGTTACCTACCACCCAATTCGGCACGTGTTCTGATCCAGACACGCTGCTCACCCACTTGTCTACGAGTTTCTTATACTGTGCCGCGGTGGACGCGGCGTTCAAGTCCGTGATAAACATAAAGTTGAAGGGAACGGTGGAGCCGAAGCTGTAGAATTTGGTCACCAAGTCGTGGCTGGCGTACGCTTCCGTGAGGATCATCTTGGCGTCGGTTTTGGTCTGGTTGGAGTAATCGTCTATCAGCTGTCTCCAGCTCTTCAAAACGTCGTACGTGTCGTTCAGATCCCTCGTGTAAACGTGAACCAGGCTGTCGTAATCCTCAGCGGGGATGTCGGTCCTGTTCGCCGACGGTTCGTCCAGGAGCCTGGCGTCCTCGAACATGTAATTGATCGCGTCAATGCGGAAGCCGTCGACCCCGCGCTTCAGCCAGAAAGTCAGCACGTCCTTCATCTCCTGGTTCAAGGCCTGGCTACGGTAATTCAGATCCGGCTGTCCTGCGGCGAACTGGTGCAGGTAGTATTGCTTACGAACGTCGTTCCACTCCCAGGCGGAGCCCGTGAAGGTGCTCAGCCAATTGTTTGGTGGGTACCTGGTCCCATTGACGGTCCTGGCGTCCCGCCAGATGTAGTACTCGTCGTACGGTTTAACTTTCTGCACGCTCTTCTTGAACCACGGATGCTCGTGAGAGCTATGATTGGGCACCAAGTCTAGGATCACCTTGAGCCCGAGGGACTTGGCCTTGGCCACCAGCGCGTCGAAGTCCTGCAGGGTGCCGTAATCCGGGTCAATGTCCGTGAAGTTGGAGATATCGTAGCCGAAATCCACCTGCGGACTCTTGTAGATCGGCGAAAGCCAGAAGGCCGTGGCGCCGATGTCCGCGACGTGCTCCAGCTTGCTGGTGATCCCATTCAGGTCACCGATGCCGTCTCCGTTGCTGTCTTTGAAGCTTCTCGGGTAAATCTGGTAGACCAAAGCGTTCTTGTACCATTCTGTGCTGGCATTCAGGCGGGGAATGCTGCCGCTCAGAGCAGGGAATACTAAACACGCGATCACAGTTAATCGAAACATGACGAGCTTCTGTAGATGACCGAAGACACCGCGGGCTTCTTATAATATGCAATCACGGTATAAAAATTGCAGAAATATTGGCGACAAATCTTCCGATTACGTTGATAGTAGGATGGCATTCTTCAGCGAGTATCTAACGATAAGTAACTTTGTGTTTTTATACTTTATCACGTTAAGTGGATGTTTACTGCAATTTTCGTGCGTTGTATCGGTGGAGTTATCGACGCTACTAATTCTTTCGGCCTTCGCTGCTTTATCGACGCCTTGGCTCTCCGTTCTCCGATTCGCGGAAAGAACTCCGCTGGATACCTGCACGGCGTTGCGAGTGTAATGCACCGCGGGGCGTGCAGCGTTCCCCGGCGATAAGATTCTTGAAGGCGCGCGGCCACTTGGGAAATGGTAAACACCTAAGCCCGCACGATCTCGCGTGTTCCCCGCGTTTATGCGTGCTGCCCTCGTAAACTGCTATCGCGGCCGTGGCTAATTATACAGCCAACCACGGTCTATCAGGCCGGCTCCTTACTTTTCCCCGCGGACGGCGGGGCCAATTTAGGTTCGCGCCGCCGCCAACGACCGCCACGCCGAATAAATTCGCCATCCGTCAGCGAGTGACGCGCGGCGATCCGAGCTGATAAAGAAATTTTCGGCCCGCGCGCGGTTCTCCGCGTCTCTGTGCTCGGGGTGAATCGGTAATTAGACTCCAACGGCCAAGTGGGAAGAGTTTACGACGTCCTGACCCTCTTTGTGGCCGTTTAAAAAGATTCGCCAAAGTGCCGGCGACGCAACCGAAGTTTCCGTCGATCCAAACGATTTAAAACAAACCGTGTGCAAAAATATACTGACGTCCTGCCAATGCCCGTCAACTTCGAACAATAGTCAATATCGCGGAGCTGAAAAAAAATGTCACATTCCTCTCATCTCCCGCTGGTCGATTGGAGGCCCCCCTAGCGGAGAAAGGAAACGGTTTTTTCCCTCCGAAAAGTACGCAAAAACGTTCTTTGACGCGCGTTATTTTCTACAAAAGCGAAAAACGATCGGCCGCGTAATGGAATATGGCCAGTTTTGCCAGCGGAAATACGCGGCGGTACTGTCAGGTGGATGATTGTTTTCAGTTGCATGTACGGGGATATCTGCCCGCTCAGGTTCGCTCTGCGCCAAGTGAAATTCGAAGCTTCGATCCGCGCGATACTTTGCCCCGGGCCGGTTTCGGGCGGCGCATTGATTGCCAGAAGAAGAACACGTGGGGGGGGGGGGGGCTGGTACATTATAACAGCGGCAGATACCAACTAAAACATAATAAATTCCCGGGCATAATAGTCGCGGACAATAAAACACAACGGCGTGTTTTGCGAAGCAACACTGCCGCGGGTGATTTACGCCGAAAGATACACACAGATCCGGCAAGGACCAAACACGATACCCGGGTAGAAACGCCACCGCGGAATGGGAACAAAGTTTTCGCCCCTCTCCCCCTCCCGAGCATTATTTATGCGCGTAATTTTCTTCTTGGCTTATTGCGAACTGCATTCATTCATTGTTCGCGCCCGCGCCGGAGACAATTTCGCTGAAACAATGAATTATTCATGCTATAAGCATCGGGTGCCGCCCCCCCCCCCTTGCCCCGCTGTTATCAATCTTCCTCCATCACGCTTCCGGTTCATAAGACGCTCTTTTTTCTGTCGAAACAGGAAAGGAACAGAATTTCCTTCGTAAAAAGTACGAGAGCCCCGTGCACCCGCGATACATCAAACGAATCTCTCGCGTGTGAAACGCGAGCGCGACAGGTCCCCAGCCGTCGCCGGATGGTTTCCGGTCCAGACGGGGTTTTAAGTTAATTTTCATAGATGCGCAGGGCGGCAGTGGGCTTTTCACGACGCGCGATCGCTTCGAAAAGGCAACGCGGATGAAGGATGGCCCCGACTCCGTTGCAACCAAGCCACGTTGTCAGCCACCCTCGCCACCGAGGGGTAGTCAAACAACCCTCCCTGCCCCCCGTTCCCTCCGCAGTTTACGGCCGTAATTAACTTCCTCGGTTATTAGCCCTCGTTCGCGGTTGTAGCCTGCTACTCGACAGGACCCTGTCCCACCACTCTTTCCGGCGAACCATCCCCTTCGCGTCGCAAGGCTCGTTCGACACCGGCGAGACGCTTCACGGCCACCTTCCGCGCCAACAACTCCGCCGTAATTATTTTATTAGCCTATATAAAATTTACAGGTGGTGTTCCTGGGGCATTCGTGCGCTCGGCGGACAGAAGATCCTCGAGTCGCGTAGCGTGTTTAGCGGCCCGGCTATCGCGCGATAGATCATGGAGTACAGCCGGAAAACGTCGCGACTGGTAACACGCGTAACGTTAAACAGCGCCGCGCGCTCCCCGGGGCTGCAAATTAATTAACCGGCGCATGCATTATTATCGGAACCGTGCCACGCACCGGAAATGCGATCCTAATTAAATTTTCAGTCCGCGTGAACCCACCCAGTAAATCAACATAGCTGGGATATCATGAAATTAAAGGAAAGCACGTTCTTCGAATAATTGCGGCGCGTGAACGCGGGAGTGTGTAATGTGCCCCATCGGCGGCCATCGAAAATCACGACGCCCTCGTTAGTTCTCGGCAGCCCGGCGCTCCCAGCTTCTCTATTAACATTTCCCCGAGTATTCTATCCATTTCGTTTCAGCCGCGTTTGGTCCTCTATGGCATCGCCATTGCCGCGCTTGTTTCTCCCGACATAGTTCGCAGAGTCGCCTTCTTAAGGATGTATCGGACGTACGATATTAGACAAAAGTATAGGAAATTTTAAACACATGAATATCTACGTCTTACGCATAGTAAATCTAGATGTAAGGAACTCGAACGACAGTTGGAGTCTTATTTTTCCTCCTAGAAAGGTATTCTTCACTTTACAAATGCTTTCTCTAAACTTTTGGCAGTGAAAATGCCCAGAATTCACAATTTTCTCAAGTTATAATTTATTTCTTTAAAACCGTGTAGCGAAAACAATTGCAACTCGGCAGTTATTTTCATCTACCCATATACTACATGTAAAAAAAAAAATGAAAACTTTGGTACCATTTCTTCAACACTTTGTCAACTGTTTTATCTGTCAAGATCGTCCCTTTCCATAAGTGTACGTGTAAAGTCAGTGAAAATTAAAATCGTTATAACTCGGCAACCGTTCAGTGAATTCGTTTAAAATTTTTGGAGCACATCAGGAAGAATCGAAAGAACAATCTCACAAATGTTCATCAACTTGGTACCGTTTTGAAAATAGGTTCAATACATCCTTAAGTGGCTCTAAAGCAAACGCCCGGCATCTCGTTACGCGCGAGCCGGGGGAATTTTCGTGCGGGACAAAATGAAGGTCGAGGGACAGGGTCCGAAGGGCTTTAGGGGCGAAGAATTCTCCCTCGGGCACAAAAGACTCGCCCAGCTTAGACGCGACATTGTGCCGCGAAAGTGGCTACGGTCCGAATAACGCGCGTCCACTGTAATTCCAGGCCAACACGTCGCCGTGAGGGCGCACGGGCGCGAAGATTGCCAGACTTTGTACAGACCCGCCGCGACCCTCGTTCACCCCCTTACGTTTCAATGTTGCTCGCTGCGGGAGTTCTCAGCGATACGGTGCATTCTCCGCGACGCCGACCAGACGGAATTTATTAAAACAATCCGTACGGGAGAAATTGAAACGCGCCGGGCGAAATTGAGTCCCGCGAAGCCCGATAAACACTCGCGGTTTTAGGAAACAGCAAACGGTAAAGCTTCAGTTTTATAGATCGGGATTTTCCTAATACTGGCGAAAAGCCTCGACACGGTGCGATCCAAGGACCAGATAAAATTCAATTGGATCTAGCCAACGAGATCATTTCTACCCCCGTGGATGCTGCTTTTCTCCCCGGAAATTGAATATTCCGATACGGAAAAAGTTTCCCCCGTCTATTTATTTACTTCCCTGACGAGCCCTCAAGGGCCAGGATTTTTGTCAGATTTTCCATCGCCAAGAGGCCCGCCCGCAATCTGGGAAACTTCAATTTTCATGCGAGCACGTCGCCCAACGAAAACGGGCGCTGGCGATCCGGCGTATTCGTAGGTTTTGCAATTCATATTTTCAGGTAAAAACCAGCTTCAGAGGCCGACTCTCGAATGGAAATTGCCGCGGCCGGCTTTCCGTACGTAGCCGCGGCAGCAAGATATCAAGCTAAATACGGCGGGGCGATAGAATTCCGCGCCGAACGCGGGATAGAAAAATCACCGAGCTGCCAGAAATTGACCAGAAGTTGCCAAGTGTTCGCGCGGGCCCGCGGAGCCGCGTAATAACGAACTCCGGCGAAATTGCCGCCCCCAGCTCTCCTTTACCCCTCTGGTTTTTAGTGCCCGAAACGCGCAGCCGCCGGTGGCTCCTATAAAATGCTTTTAGTTTTAGAAGTGCGCGCGCGATGCAACGCACCCCATTATCTAAAATATTTCTATACGCGCCAGCCAGCCACTTCGCGACTGATGCACGCCAAAGTGGCTGCACCAATTAAAACTGTTCATTAGCGAGAAGTAGAAACTGTCGTATTCATGTCCGACCGCCGCTCGGGTGTACGCGCAACGTTTTTCCAACCCCAAATACTAGCTTGCGCCCGGTGAGAAGCGGGGTAGGGGGTGACTTTGCGAATAATAATTTCCCCAAACGTGCTTAGAGAAGGGAGCCGAAAACACACTGCGGGCTCATTCTCCGCTACCCTCGGGCAAATTACACGCGGTGTAATTAAATGCAACGGAGACTCAAAGGGGCAGAGAATGTTTTGCAAAATATGAGCCGGAGCTAGACGTTCAATTTTCACCGCGATGCAATTAAATGAAGCAGACGTAGGAGTCGAAACGATTCTGGGGTGGAATTGTCGCTATACTCGAGTTTACATGGACATTTTCTAATTACAAGGAGGGGAGCCTCGTGTCGCGCGAAATAGAACCGTTCGACGCGGCGCGACTCGCGAGCTTCTTCGCACCCCGTCAATTTGTCACCGAACAGGTAAAAGCGGCGGGAGGGAGGGGTCCGCGGAACGAGGTTCGATATTTATGAACCACCGACGAAAAATGCTGCGCGACGCTCGAGGGACCCTGGAGTGCTGGCTGCTGTTTAAACAGGGGGGCAGCGGGGGCTGGAAATGCGTCTGAATAGGTCGCGCGATCGTTCCCCCGCGAACGGGGTGAGACGGTCCCCGAGATAAAACGCTGTTGCGTCGATCCGACCATTGAGCCCGCGTTCGTGAAATCTGGAACGCGTCGAGATGCCTGGTAGGGGCGGATCGAGGGCGGAATAAACCGATTTCAGGGGGAGGATTTGGGGAAACGTGGTTGGCGAGGGGGTCGAGCGACGGTTCGTAAACGCTCGGTTACGGGGGGGGGGGGGGGGGATTTATGGAGAGGCTTGAAGCAGAAACATACTTGGGTACCCTTTTATTTTTATGGCGAAAAGAGAAGGTACGGCGATCGTAAGTCACTGCTGCCACGATTCATAAAATATCTCGACCTCATCGGGGTAGATATGTGCTCGTTTAATGGCAGAGATCTTGATGTGACAGGGAACAGGCTTAATAGCCCACAAGCCGATTTAAAATATCCTCGAATCCGAGAATAGATCACGCGCAGTCCGAGGGGCGCGTAATTAAGAAACTTCTTGCATTGCAGCGTCGTTCTAATATTATACAAGAAAAGTAATATCGCAACGAAATTTCACAGCTCGCCGGCTCAGGAGCTTGTAATTGAACGTCAAAACTTTTCCCCTGTCACTTTGCGCGCCGCGCTGCGAGCGAAATATTAAATAAATCGAAGTGCCCGTCGCCGCAAACTGGTATTAGTCGCTTAACAACACTTTTCAATTACGGAACGGTACGTACGCTAGCTATAAACGGTGCCTGTCAACGTTCCCAGAATCTAGGATGCAGCGCTGTCGCAGAAGCACTATTGGTGACAGTAAAAGCACAGCGAAGTGATAAATTAAGCAGCGCCAGAGGCAGGAACACGTGTTGATCAAGCGGTTAACAAGAAGTATAAGCGAGGGGGGACATGCAAAGCATCCCCCATTCTACTTTCACTCGCGAGGTTGCTTACGGGGCAGGGGCAGCGAACCCCCGCTGAGCCAGTCGCGTAAGCCCCGCTTCTGTCTGTCCCTTTCTCTCATTTACAATTTCGAATACCACCAGGGGCCGAAAACTAATAAAAAATCTACTCGTTAGTACTAAAATGGGACAAAGGCGACCGCAAGATCTCGCGATGCACCCAAAGATGCCTCCCGACATACTCAAAATTCCATCCCGGGCACCCGTTGTCATCTGTCCATTCAGTTGGAGGTGCAGGCAGTCCCGGCTACACAGGAGCCCTAGGGTCGCTAAGCATTCCCCGCTCGACTTCGGTATATCGTAGCACGCGCTCGCCGGTAATTAAAATAATTAGTACGAATAATCTCGGGTCTAATAGCGGCGCGGTGGTATGCTCGAGGGTTAGAACGCCGCCAGAAGAGGGAGCTGGTTATAATTAAAACGCACGACCACGGCAACACTTGAATCCGCGTTGCGCAACCTGTTCACGCACTTTTGCCACTCGACGCGCTGCCTGGCAACCGGCTTCCGCGATGAATGCCGGCTTTCCCTCCTCCGTCTCTCGGAAAAGACTTCCCGGCCGTTGAATGAACTTCGCCGCGGCTGAACGCTCTTCCACCCCTCCCCGCGCACGTTCCTGTGCTCCGCGGGGTCGCAGAGGATATTTGCCAGTTAACCTGTCGTTTCGCGTTCGCTGAACGCGTTAAGGGTTAAAAGCTTCGCTGCCGGATTCCCTTGGAGAAGAGAGCGAAGAGGCAGGCTCTCCACGCTGCTTAGCTTGTACAGACGTTGTTCTCGTTAGAGGCTGGCGGTACCTAACGCTGCGAGCATTTTTATTTTACCTGGGAAATGACCCTTCAAGTACAGATTCAGCTTGGGTTAGGGTTCACTTCTTTGTAGGAGTAGTGGCTTCTTACGCGGACTTTCTGTCAACAAACTCAAGCACTATTTGTCAAGAATATTCCTGATGGAACGTGATAGCTCCTATCAGTTTCTCTGACAGGTGTCGGATATTCCAATTCTTTTATCAGACGTTATTTATCATCGAAATTTTTCCTTCATTTCTTAAGTACATAGCAGTATCTGTTTATCCTGCTCAGCCATATCTTTGTTAATCACCTTTCCAGCATCGGCTCCGGGCGATCTTGTTAGCAAATTTCCCGGAAGCGCCGCATTTCACGCAACCTGTTGGGATCAAGTGTGACCAGCGAGGCGCGATCATCGTCTGATGTCACACCTGATCCCACGATTATCGCTCTACCGTGAAATGGCCGGATTCCTGGTTTGGGGATTGCATTCCTGCAGTAGTTCCTAGACATCAAACGGAATTGTTTGCGCATGCGCCAAACTGACGAGTATATCGGCTACGCCGGTGACGTTTAAGAAATCATTCCTTCCTGGCTATTGTCGTAGAGCCAACGGCCTCGAAGTGTGTCCAGCGTCTTTTCATCGATTTCCGTTATTTTCGAACTCATTCAAGATCTTCCTGAGGAAATTAATCTTCCACGAACTAAATGGTCAAAGCAAAAATAACACTTAGTTACCAGGAACAGTCGACAATTGCGGTTCTCCACATTTCCCCGTGAGATCGCGCGATCATTGGACCACGATTACATCGTCGGATCGACTCTAATTAGCGCGCCCGGAAGTTAGTGTCTTAATTAGGCACTATCGTTACCGAAACTCTACTGGCAACCTGTGGCAATCTGAACAAGCGCAGCCCCAGCCTCCTGTTAAGACACTAACTGCTCGGAACGTCTCGTTATTACCGCAAGATCCTCCCCGAACCACCCCCGCAGTTCCCAATGTAATAATGACAGCGAAATCGTGAGCGTGCTTTCGGTTTCACGCTCTTCCTTTGGGACCGTCGCGAGATAATTGCGCGAGTTTCTGTCATTCTAAATCAGGCACTTGGAGGTCGGTTTAACCCGCGCCGCGAAAGTCCCGCGGGTTTTACAATAACCTTAAAAATAGATTCCGCTGAAAGTCGCGGAGAAGCGGCGAAGGACCAAAGGGGGAAATTGAAATTTCCCGTCGTTTTGAGTAATCGCGAGCGTTACCGAGAATCGTCGTAAAAACGGCGTGGCAAGAAAGCCTCTTCAGAATGGGAGAGAGCCGCGGCGCGCACAGAGGGCTTCTCATGAAATTCCGTTTAACCCGAATGGGTTTACGACGTTGAGAAATAAGAGCGCAAGCGTTTCGTGACGGCTGAATCGTTAGATCGCCGCGAGGCTAACCTAATTTCGGGCTTTTAAAGGCCGCGCTCGATTTGCATAAACGTTCAGACGCGGCCCAACTTTCCGCGTACCTATACCAGAAACCGGCGCGCGATCGATCACTGCCCGGCGCTCTGTTACGCAGCAAAAGTTTCCCGGAGCCAGCGAAAGGAGATTAAAATATTTGGAAAATAAAGGACTCGAGCGCGGAACGTTCCCATTTCCCTCGTGGTCTTCGGGGAGCAGAGTGACTTCGAAACTCGTCCAAGATACACCGATTCCTCCGCGGTCCCCTTCCTCGATTCTCCTAACTCTTCGTTTGACCGGCAACTCCTCGGAACGGCGAACTTCCAGACCGGATCATTGGCAAAAACTTTCGCGAGATTTTCATTCTTCCGCTACCTCGTGTCCTGATCAGGAGCCCCTGAAATCCAGGTCCCGTTGAGATCAGAAGTCAGAGGGCTCCGGGGTAATTGAAGTTGGGTAATAGAGAGGCCACGGCTGTTTACAGCGCTCGCCAGTTTTACAGCTTTGGTCGGGAGAGGCCGAAGAATTGGATTCCCGACGGATCCCCGTCTGAATGAAGCCTCTAGCTGGGATTGAAAAAGACGCGCGCTACCGCGGATCCTGCATGCTGTTTTCATACCAGCTGTTACATATAACGAGAGCCAGCCTGTCGGTTTGCATTTTTGGGAGAAGCTTTCTCGTAATTAGTACCCACTTCACGAGTGCATGACGCGATATAGTTGATGGTATTTTAAGCCGAGATGCGAGCCGCTGAAATGATGGCGATTACGTGGCCGTGATGAGAGATTAGAGGGCGAGAAGCATAACTGCAAATGGAATTCCCAGAAATGCTGCTCCCCGAGCGTACCGAGCGTAGAACAGTGGAACGAAAATTTAATGCGCCCACCGATCAACACCATTTATTTCCGTCACAAGTAACCACGAAGAAACTCCGATTTTTAAAAGCAATTAAATAAGGCAAAATCGCCAGTTACGTTTTAATATTCCTCCGTTCTGAACTCAAGAAATTAATCGAATCCCGCGGAAACATTAGCGTACGTACGCCCCGGCCGAAATTCGTGAGGTGGATCGTGGTAGATCCGCAACTCTGCCGCGATTTAATGGAAACTGCCTAGGATTAATTAATTTGCGATAAAAGAGGAAGCCTCCCCCATGATGAAGTGCGCTTTAAATAACGCCCCGTGTCGTATACCTGGCACTCGTAACGACCATTTATTGTGCAAATTGGAGAATCCTTAATGGTCGGCGCAATTAGCGATACCGATGGCGCGTGACACTCGCACGTGGCGCGCGCCACGTTCAAACCAGTCGATCGGCTGGTAAGCGAGGCGACATTATGCCGGACGAAAAGGACAGAAAAGGGACCGCCGACGATCGATTTAACTAATCGCGAGCGTTTCGTTCGCTCGTTTCGTCGCGCCCATACGCGCGATTCAATTTCACGCGACGACAATCGGCGGCGGTGCGCATCGTTCGGGCGATAATTACGAGGATCGGCGGGGAACGAAGCTTATTGAGAGTTCTGGTCGAGTCTGCGGCACGGCGCGAAGGATTCTGGTGGCATTCTTCGGTATACGTTCAGAAAATGTGGAATGTGATGTCGACAGAAATATTTAGATCGCAAGTTACGAGGGTAGGGAGAATCGCGGCGGCGCTGACGCCGTGGCTTGCCCCAATAAACTCTACTTTTTATAGTTGAAATTTTTCTAGTTTGCATATTAAATGGCGCGCACCGCGGCCCTAATCTCCTCTCACGCCGTTGGAATTTTTAATGACCGCGCGTGTTGCGTTCTGCAGGGGAGAGTCGCGTATATTCCGAGCACGGGGGCCTCGGTTCGTGCGCGTTATTTACGCGGCAGAGGAATAACGGGACACGGGCGGATCGCCGACGAGAATCTTTTCAATTAGAAGCGCTTTCAAATTGGAAGCCCCGAGCCGCGAATGTTTTCTTCGCCGTGACGGCGGCTGGGTGATCGCATTGAAAGCCGGAGGGGACGGAAGAATTTTCTATCAGCAGCTCGACCAAAGTGCCGCTTTGGTTTCTTTAGAATCACTGTTTCACGCTTTGAGGCCCGAGTCTGTGGGATTCTCTGATCTCCCGGATAGCCGAGATCTCTATCGCTGAAAGGGACGCACTTTCGACCCTCAAAATTACAACCTTGCGATTCGTTATCCTCTCTCAATTCTACTTCACTGTAGAAATTCTTGCGCCTTTATGCCCTCGACGGCGGAACACTTTCTGCGCGCAGAACTTCAACTCGTATCGCGCAATGAAACTGGGCGAGAAGAATTTTAATTAATATTGCGAAGGTCAGTGAGGTAGAACGACGTGCTCGTGAACTTTACTTTGCTGCAACTATGACAGCCAATTTCAATTTAAGACTTTAAGCTCTCTCGCGTCACCGATACTTCCCGGAATTTACACTGGAACCGTAATTTTATACTATCGACTTAACCCTTCCGGCTGTACATTATTGGTCCCTACAGGCTCCGTTAAAGGGCGTCGCTGCAACGTGACATCGATCGTACTAAGATGGAGCTAATAAAAAGTTCCATCGGTACTAGTTCCGTGGGTGAGCGAGCAGTTTAAAAACAAACAGAACTCGCGTCGTACCTTCTTGTTTCCTCGCTCGAGGCTTGCTGAAGGAAGTGCTGCGCGTAAACAGGACCTGCTGGCTTCGGTGCAAGGTAAACCGGGTTAGGAAATAATATTTTCATTAGCGGTGGAAAGTTATCGCGGTCGTAAAACACAGTGTTCGAGATCGGTGCGCGAAACTTTTTTTGCTTCGAACCTACTGTACATCTGGCGGATATAAATTATTTGCCCGCAGAGATCTGTTCAAGGCTCTGGCAAACGCAACGGGAATCCAATTGACGCCGTGTAACGGAGGCTTCGGCCTCCGAGCGCCTGAGAATATGCAACCGCTCGCGTCATACGTTAAGAAGGATGCATCGTGCGTCCGGCGACCGCACTGCCCTCTGCTGACCACCGCGCTAAGTGGCATCTAGGCGCGACGCGGTTGCCTAGTGCTAGGCGCTCCGAAGCCCCGTACATTTGTTATTCGAAGTCAAATAGCGAAGTAGTAGTAAACAAAAAGGTTTGCATCATTATTCTAAGAAGGGAGAGCAGATCTGAGTGCAGCGCCTCTTCCACAAACAGTCTAGAAAAGTAACACGTCTAAATACCGTTCCAATATGCAAAACGGGACTGCGGAACAATGGGCGCGAGCTCTGAATTCGGGAACGAGGTCTCGTAACCGGAAACCGACTACGAAACTGGAGTCTTTGGGCCCCTAGACTAACCGGAACCGTGCTTTTCCGAATGCAAAACACCCACTCGAAATGGTTCCGCTCTCTTGTTCTCGGTTTCGTTTAACATCAATAAACCGGCGCATCTCTGTTTCGGTGTTTTCGGGGACTTTTTGCTCGACGCTGGAAGATTAACGGAGAGAAGGATCGTTTGCAATTGAAACTAAAGAGGTCCCTGCTAGCACCCCCGCCTCCACACAATTAAGAAATTAATTTGTAACGTAATGACGCTGACGAAGCGACTTTCCACGAATGCATGCTTTAATGGAAAACGTTTATGCAAATGGCGTCGGTTCTATCGGGACGACGGTGGCAGCGCGATGGAGAAATATTAAAATAATACGACTTCATCGATGCTCGCCGGTTCGCGGCGAAAATAGAACTCGGCACAGAATTTTACAAACATTTATGTAAATGGATTCTTTAAAAGGGAACACCGCCGCCCGGTTTTTATCGCCCTCCCAAATCGGCGGATTGATCGCCGCGATCACAATATTTCGAACAAGTCGATTCTCACGTTTAATGTGTATCAGAGAATTTTTATCTTTTCTCTCTCTCTCTCTCTCTCTCTTATTCGACCTCGAGCGAGGCTTTGTACAAGTCACGAGCGCAAACGCGACGAACAAAAGGCTGGCGCGGCCGCGAGATTTATGAGATGCACACACTGGTGACAGTTACAAAAATAATTCTAGAAACGGCGCGAAATACGGTCCCCGCGTGTACGTGTGTGGCCCTGACAGTTTCGAGCCCCGCGCAAATATTGACCGTGTTCCCGTCGCGTTTTGTGCTTAACTTCTTGATGAAATTGTTGTTCTGCGCTAGACTGGCCGGAGGACGGTTCTCGCGGGCGAACTAATATTTCACCGCTTTCAAAATCACTACCCCACCTGCAGGGGACGATGAGTTAGAAGAAGTCGCGAGCAATTCGATAACTCCGAGCTGCAGCTTCACGCGGCCTAAGTGGTCGAGCGGTATGGAAAGTCAGACGCGTGGCTCTCGAAGCGAAACTTCGACAATTACACGAGCAATTTGGAAAATTGTTTTTCCCCGGTGTTTCCTCCCTCGCCACATGGTACGAAACTACCCCGAAACGGGGGGATATTTTCGGGAGTGGGAACAGTTGCGAGCACGCACCGCAAGGGGAGCAACGGAAGCCATAAAGCAATGGCTACTAATTTAATACAAGCACGGTAGAGTGGAACCACGGCGGCACGACACTGAGGCGGAACAGTAAAGTGGCTCGGGAGGCTCGTAATGGCTATGCAAACTATACGTACAGTTTACAAGGGAAAATTTAATTCCGACTGTACGGCTTACCAAGATGCTACACGTCCTTTATTAATCCGAGCCGCGACTCGCAGCTCGCGAACAGTTCCACTGTATCTCGTAATCGTCGAGCATGGGTTTCAAGGTATGATGAAATTCTGCCAGACTACTCGTCGACGGTCTCGAAATTCTTAAACTGCAATTGTTTGCAGTGTTAGGAGCATCCGAAGTTGCAAACTGGAGGACGCTACCCCGACAGATGCTCTCGGAATGAAATCTGTCCGCGCAATTAAGTTGAAAGCCCCGGAATAGTTTTAAAACGAACTCGAACACAGATTCATCGGGGCTCATCTTTCATTGCCAGCTCGAACAATCGGCCCTCTCGGTCTCGTAACTCTTTAAGCCCTCTTCTTCCGCCCTTACAACCCCCTGCGAAACCAGAGGATTTGTTAATCGCGCACCGGATAAGATTCAATTGTCGGGAGACGAGCGCCGGTCGTTCGAGTTCCATGTTCGGCGCTGCGAAACGGGCAGTAAAACCCTCCTGCTTGCCGTCCATTATTTTATAGCGCTCCAGATTCGGCGGGAACTTTGAAAGAGTGCCGGCCCAGAGGGCCGACGGGGTTATATCACTCCATAAACCCCTTTGTAGGGGGTCGCCCATTGGGTAATCAAAGTCTAATACGAGCGGACGATATATCGTGCCGAGATTATTTCGCAGGATCTGGTGCTGAGACCTGAATGAACATAGAGACGGGCTTAACTCTTCCCCTGACTTGGCAATTAATCAAAATTACCAGCGGCTACGTAGCTGCTAGCTCAAGGCGTCTTGAGGCTATTAATTTCATGGACAATGTTGCTGATTGAAGGATAGAGGAGATATGGAAGTTCCAGTATACCCCTGCCCTAATTCCTGATGAGGATTCCCAGCGCAGCTAGCTCCAGTGCTGATCAAACATCGGAACTGCACTTGGAAACCTCGATTAGAGACCCTATCGTCTTCCATTCCTGAGGACCAAGACGACGCAGAAGGTAGAACCCTTGAGCCATCAAAGTCAACCATCGTGGTCCCAAGATACTGCCGTAAATTGCTCGTAAAACACAGATTTGTCAAAGAAGAGTCTCTTTAATATGCCCCATTCGTGATTCATATCGAATTAAAGAGGTCTCTTGACCTCTCGTCATTCGGTCCGAGAAATTTCAGCGAAATTAGCTAATTAATTGGCCCAGCCGAGAGAAGAATCTTCACGTTTGCGGTAGTTCCTCCAGCCGCCGCCGCGCGACGGTGGCGCTCATAAATCTCTCGAGCGCGGTGCCCATATAAATTAAAGATATCCGGTGCGTATCACGCGGAAACGCGACCATCCCCGTGGAAATTTGCATTTTCACGTCACGTCCGGAAACATATGGCACCGATAGCGCTCCTTACATCGACACCAATGACTTATTTCCTTCGAGCGGATCGGGGGTGTCGTAAAACTGCGGCAGATACACGGGGCCTGTAATTCCGCGGAACGACTTCTTCGAGACATCGAACGATCTGGTTCAAGCCTGGCGGGAAACGAATGGCTGCTCGAAAATTGATACTCCCGCGTCTTTAAACTTGGCGCGTGATTAATGCTAGCTTCCGCGTGACGCTTTTATAGAATTGTCGGATATTTGCGGTGCGTTAATATGTTGGCACAGACGGGAAGCTTACGGGCAACATGGCAGGGATGAGATTTAGTAAAGTAGAACCGTCGCACTGTAATTTAATAGCCCTGGACCATTGCGACGAAGCGGAAGGTCGCCCTTTGTTGACAGGAACTGGTGAGCTCTCCGCGGAACATTGGAATAGTTTTTACTCTCTGTTTCTGACGATTTTCGGCCACTCTAATTGCCCACTTGACGGGTTAAGCAGAAGTTAAACCTGCCATCCTTAATTGGAGAAACTTTCAGATAATTATCGGGGAATTAAGAGCGCCCCGTGCGCCAGCGTCGTTAAAAGGAACTCGTGGATCGCGAGATTTTCTTGGAGTACTCCACTGCTGTTTATTCGTCGTTTCTGACGAAATTGCTGGCTATTATAATTGCCCACTTTGGAAGTTAAATTTGTCGCCTTTAATCGCTCAGCAGGTACTCGGAAAAATGAAAGTTTCACTCTCCGGTTACTAATAGTTTATGTAGCTTTAAGAAGATTTAACACCTCTGTGTTCATCTCTGTAACCATCCACTGATTTCAAACTTCCCTCAATTTCCCTATTAATAAATACGTAACAAGTTCGCGTCGATCACGGTGCCAATTAATATCCCGTCTCTCCACTGGCTCATTGGAAAAAGTGTGGTTCGAGTTGAGGGATATCTAATAGAGCAAACTACGCTCTTGGAGGGTCAGTCACTCGGCAGTTCGGTGCGCCTTTAATTGCGATATTAAATCTTATGAAATGAGAAACCATTGGCGCCAAGTGGAGATGTTCTTAAGCCAACCAGAAAACGAGAAAGTATGATTACATTTCCAGTGGCAGCCTAATTTATCAGGAAATACTAACTGTATAATTTATTTCATATTACTATTAACACTTATCGTCATCCATTAATTAAAGCCATCCGCCAATATTAACGCTGCTTACGTCTACCCTCCGTTTACCATTTTGTACTCCAAGCACGTGCACAGCCGTGATTTGCATTTTCCGAAACAGTTTGCTGCCTCCAGAGGAAAGAGTTGGAAATTGAAGGCTCCGAGGGTGGAAAGCAGCTTCGAGAACTGCAATTTCGGAGAGAACCCTCTTGGAACACACCCTGTGAGAGCGATCCATTCCTGCGAGACGTGTACAGACACTTCAATGTTCGATTACTTACACAGAGCGAACGTTATAGAATGCGATGAAATAAACATTTCTTCTCTTCGCCGTACCATAGGCAACCAGTCGTTGCGTGCGCTGAGGGGGAAACATCCGTCGTGCGCGCGTAGTTCGCACTGCCCCCTGACGGTCAGCGGGATAAATAGCCTCGACGTATGGAGCGGGCGGTTGCCTATTGCCAGGCGAATCTGCCAGTGCCCTGTAATTTTCTTACACGACGTCAACCAACAAAATAGCTCCCAGAATAATGGAGCAGGAAAGAAATTCCTCAAAGGTAATGTTTTTTAGTCGTGATTTATGTTCGGCAAACGCGAATTGTTAGATGCTCGATGCAGCTGCATCCTTTTCGATCCTCCCGCGTCCACCCGCGATGAAAGTGCGTTATCGCGACGCAAATCGAGCGGACCCTACCCTAGTGGCTGGACCATAGTACGTATAAAAGGCTCCAGTCGGATGTTTCCATGCGACGTCGGGAGGGTAGCGCCGTGGGCCGTTCGCGTCAGCTTCGTTTTGAAAGAGCCCAACGTGAGGAAGGCCGTATCCACACGGAGATAACCAGGGTCGAGGAAACAACCGCCGTTGAGGGGGCGTTCGAGCACCGTGCGTCTATCGCGACCTAAATCTGAAATGGAGCCAGATCCTAGCGAACGGTGGCGGCCATTTTTTCGTTAATATCACCAGCAACGAGAACACCACCGGGTACTGGGGGCACGGGTTCAAACTGACTGATCCCCTGCGCAGATAGAAGGGAGTACTGACAGTGGCGGGCCATGATGGACCATCCGCAGCCACCACCGGGTAGCAGCTGAGACGCTTGAAAGGCTGTGCATTTAGGGACGCTGGTCGGGATTGTTTGGAGGTTTGAAGAGGGTTCCTGAGGTCTCCGGACACGAAGAATAGAGAAAAGACTGCGCTGTTTATTATTCCGCGCCCTCTCCTGGATGCTTTCAGCCTGGGATGCTTGTTTGATTAGGATTTGAAGGCAGTGCTCTGTTCAGAGGTTTATTGATACCCACCTCTACTTGTTTACTGTAAATCTCACCTTCGCCATTGCTGAATTTGATTACAATAACAGAAAGATGGAGAAAAGTGTGTACTTGATATTCTAAAGTATTCAGATAAAGATGTTTCAGCTTCGCGCACACACATCGCCTATTTATTTGTAGCATGGTAAACCGCGGCGAGGTTCGCTAATGGTGTCTTAGGGGGGTTCCGACAGAGAGCACGTCAGCTCGGGCGGAAACGAGCGGACTTCTAACGAGCATGAATCTTTTTTGATGACAACGCAAAGTGACGCGTCATTAGAGGTAAACGAGCGCGAATAAAAACGGGCACCGTGCCTCCCCGAACGTTGCTACGAGTCCAGAGAAATTGCGAGCGAGCAATTAACATGCGCGGGATCGGGAGACGCGCGATTCGACCGCGAAGAAGAAATTACGTTTTCAAAAGAAAACCTCCCGGGCACCGCTCCGTTTAACTTCCGCCATCCCTCGCCAGATTTTTGCCCGTCCACGCATCTAGGTATGTATAAAAGTTTAAATTACAGGTCAGCCAGGCGGACGAGGTTTAATTGAAACACGCTTAAATTGCGCGCTCGCGCCCCGGCGAAATGAATTCTCGCGCTTTGACCTGGCAGAGCGATGCTCGAATTATAAATTATCCCCTCCCCCGCTCCCGCCGTGAAACAATTAATCATTCGCTCTTCGAGTACTGTCCACTGTCGCGGAATTTAATATTTTTGTATCGGGCGACACACGATTATTCTTCCAAAATTCACCAAACAAATAGCTCCAAATATTTCCTACCCTTTTGAACGCACTAAAGTGGTATGGGGAAGACATTTACAGCGAAATATGCGTGATTGGTTAAAAATGGTGTTCTGGTCTTTGAGCTCCTCATGGTTTGTCACGCACACCGATGAATGGCTACAATTGGTGCATTCCGCTGTAAATAATTCCGCAGGGATTACCGTTCAAATGGATAATGTTCGCATCCGAGAGCGAGGAAAATCGAATCACGAGGCCGCTAAAGGATTCCGCTGTGTCCATCCCGTTTCGAAAATCCCTTCCAATCTAACCTAGAAATCCCGGATACACGAGGCTCCGTCGTCGCGAAACAATCCCGTTCATGTCTAACGACAGGGTGCTCTCATCCCCAGGAAAAGGAGGGATATTTCTCCTCTACCGAGGGCGAGGCTTGGGCAAAGTCCCGCTATTACGTTGCAACTATTCCCGGTTGGCTGGGAGGAGACCGTTCCTTAAAACAGAACGGGCAAACACGGGAATTATGAAATTATAATCGGGTCGGGGCTAAAAAGAATGGATAACGAAGCAGAGTTGGCGATCGGATCCTCCAAGCCGGGATTAATTGGAACGTGCGCGGGCTCGGGCTCGATCGATCGCCTTTCACGAGATCCTCGGAAATGCGCTATAGGCGGTGGAAAAAGTACTGCCACTGGGGAGCTGCGGACTTCAAACTGATTAACATTGGGATTAACTATTCTGGAATTGCGTCATAAAGAAAATTCATAAGCTGCTTGACTTGGATTAACCTGAACGAACGTAAGGGGCTCAACAAACTCGTGTCTGGAACCAAAGACAGCGACTATCGTATGTGTCAGCCAGCGATACGTACTTACAAGATCAGCATTCCGTCAAAAGGATCATCATCCCCAATTTACGCGGAAGCCTTCCCACTCACAGTCCTGCGTGACGCGGTTATAATATCGAGGGACCGAGAGCGCGCCGTAATTTCCTTACGGTTGGCAGTCGTGTCACGCGCCTCGCTGAACGACAGTGGAAAAGGATGATTTCTGGGATCGGTAACGCGGGTCCTTGGATATTTAGTGGACAAGGACTGGACGGTGGACTTAGGAAGTTCCGAGGGGATATATTCGTCGGACTCTTGTCCCTGTTGCGCTGTAAAATCGCGCCGTAGTGAACGTAATCCATCGAGATTGCGCGCTCCTCACGGATTTATGAGGAAGAGAGACGGCGGGCGGCGCGACGGGCCGCATCGTCGTGGCGTTTCTGCTTTTACAAGCAGATTGGATCCCCCCGGTCCTTGCAGGATTTCACGCCCGCCTGGCCGGGATCGCGAGACGCTGCGAGCCCTGTTTTCTAAGCCCGAGCTCACTCACACCTCCGTGGTCACGATCACCTTCCCCGAGGAAAGTCGAGAAAATTTCCGCCACTCGTAAACCCCGCAGATACACCCTGATCGCGGTGAATGGATGCGGCTCCTCGGGACTCCGTAAACCCTCCCTTTTTCTGCGAGCAATGGCTCCAGAAGGTTCTCGGCGTCGCGGTGCAGTGAACTCGAGATAAGAGCACAGTGTTGCGGTAGTAACATCTTAGCAAACAAGATTCTGCTGTCCTCGCCGCCTCGAACGCGTATCAATACCCCCCGCGGATGTAGGCTAGATGCTCGAATCTAATGTAACGTCTGCGATACAGATTGAAGGGGCAAATAACCCAGCAGTCCGCTCGTGCAAATCTCTCCTACAAACACCTGGATCGTCAAGCCTCGCCTGTAGTCCGGGATGATTAAATTTCAACACGTAGCCGAGATGAGTTCGCCAAACCTCGCCAAACGCGTCGTATCGAACTGGCTGCCGGATACGCTAAGACTGTACAAATTTATCGATCGTGTCCCACGACGTTTCCTTCAGCCTACGTCGCGAGCGTCGTAATGCGGGCGTGCAGTCGCGCGTTACAGGGATTAGGCTACCTTCAGATTACGATCGGATCCGTGGAGCGAAACGGTGCTTCGTATCGAGAGCGAAAGATATCGAGCACTCAGGTGAACACTCAAGAAATCTTGAAAACTTTGTCGCGGAAGAAACTTCCGACGCAATATAGGTTATATCGCGTGTCAGGTGGCAGGGAATCCCAGATGGTAACACGGTTATGATAAATCTTATTCAGTAAATTTGGTATAGCGGCGCTCCGATACCGAGATGCGAAATACATGCTGATTTCGTTAAAAACTGCTGCACGCGTGGCGCCACGCACGAGTGCTGAATTCCCAATGAGCTTACGCATTCAGCCGCGAGCGTGCGCGCAGCAGCACTGTTTTACACGCCACCGAAACATCTATTATATCTTGCGCAAACTATTTTGCGAGCGTCTTTAGAGGCAGCGCCGGGAAGGGGGCCTGTAAATTGGCGGCTATTCAGCAAGATCGCTTAGGTCTCTCATCGACCACAGTTCCGTATGAATTACGAACGCACGGCTAATGCCTTCGGGAATACTAATGCGATTCACGGTAGCTGGGAGCCGGCTGCTGTATTCGGCATACGTTCCCTCAAGGCGGACGCGCTGAAAGCCGTCGCCTTTATGCGCCGAGAAATCGGATGCCACGTAAGTGAGATACCCCACTAGCGCTCCGCTAACTTCTTTCAGCTCTCGTATCAGTGATATTCAAGAGATCCGCTTGCTGGCAGCCAGTGATTCTCTGCGAGAAACGGGGAGCGAGCAGACTCCCAGAATCCAACAAATTTCCCCTATACAATGTACTTCTTGCGTGCTTTTCTATTGGAAGACGCCTAGGAGTTATGTGTCATATTCGGGAAGTAGAACCACGGACCAGAAAGTACGCAGGGAGCTATGTCACATTCAAATCGAATCCTGTTTGCGGTTGCCATTATTTTCCATGGAGATTGGTATTGTAGCGATACCTCCGTCACTGCCGCCAGAGGGCCACGCGACCTCTCCTCTCTCTCGCAAGTTCTCCCTCGTCCACTCCTTCCTATATATACCCGTTTCGTCCTACTCCTAACATCCCAGCGTTTAAGGCAGGGCCTGCTAGATACTCCTTACCGATGAGAGAGTGCACTAGCTAGCAGGCCCTCAAACATTCCAGGGAAGCAGCCCAGGCATGAAGAGCAAAGCATTGAAAATCTGGATCGGATCTCCCTCTGTAGCGGTGAAACCACACTAATCACAAATCTGTCTACTATCATCATCGCGAGAATCGTGCATTCTAACCACTGCGCCACTGCGACATTACGGCCTGATCACTCTTCTTTCGCGTAGTTGCGCCACTTGTGTAACAGGTGTCCTCGATCCCACATTATTCTACTCGCTAATGGCGTAGAATCCGTGTCGAGCGCTCACGAGGACAGCTATAATTCAAAGCGGTTCATAGACGACGGTTGTTTTCATCGTTAAACGCGGAATACGTGATATCAGCGTCGCGTATCACGATCAAGGTATCGCCGGCAACACAAATTATACCTCCACCACCGCATCCGTTATTCCCCTCTCCATCGATATTTCCCATCTAGCACCTCGTGGTTAACAATTACGCTGCTAGCAAAAGAGCCCTAATTCTTTCGCAAGCTCGCTGACGTCGCGCGGAGTTGCCCGCTCTTAAATTTTCACGCTAGCAGCGAAGTTTCGTTAAAGTTGCATAAATAAATGCGAGCACGAAGTTTGGGCTGAACACTTCAAGAAGAAACGTATCTCGCCCGTCTGTTTGTATTATTAATGCACACCGAAGACACGCCGGAAAATCGATGCAGGTCGAGTGTAGTTCACCTGCAGCAAATTGAGGGGAGCACTTCCCACGTCCCGTCGCCTAGTTGAAAATTCGTAAACGGAAGTTCCGCCCGTGCCCGCCGAACGGAACTGTGACAAAGTTCCCCCTCCCCCCGCCCCGCGATAATAACGGTTTCACTTTGCTAGACCCACGCACAGTGAAATTTTAATGCCGGTCTACAACAGTTTATCGCATACCAGAGTTGCCGCGCAACAAGGACGAAGTGCAATTGCAGTCGCATCGCTCGCGTCGACGACAGTGACGGAAAAAATCATTGTTCCGCGGGTATTCTCGGAGTTTTTGGAATTCAAAGTGTTACTAATACTTCCTGACAACCTAAAGGACGTCCTGGAGACCTTTAAAGGAATGTTACTTCACGAGACTTTCGATGGCAGGGGGCGTGCTTCTCAAGGCGAGTTTAAAACTCGGAGTTGAAACGTCTTCAAATGAATATTTGTGCGAAATATATTCGAATGTAAGGCGAGGCAGTGTTTGAAACCGCCGGAACTAAGCTTGTTAAACTGCAATGGAAAAATTACGTTTGAAGGGTGTTTTCCCGCTGTTAAATAGCCCTCCGGGCCAAAACCATCCAGAGTTTCGACGGTAAAATCAGTTCTGCTTCGCGTTCTACCTGATCTTTAAGTGAAACGCTCTCGGAATAATAAATCTTGGATTAGTACCGATCACTGTCGAAGGTACCCTTTTTCGTAACGCTAATATTGTTACACGATCGTGACTGACTTGCTCCGTTAATTGCCCTTAGGAGTCGCTAATTATCGGTAATGAAAGCTCTTCCACGATCTTCCCCTCGCTTCCCGCGTACTAACGTCGGAACCGGGTGCTTTATATAAGATCAGCGCGGTTAAACGTTCTTTAAAGACATCCCGCTGCTTCTTCTGCAACGGAGAGCGCGTCCAGTGTTCGTTGTGGTCGATAGACGGGCTTGAAAGTTCACGAAACAAAGTCTTAGCTCCTCGTTTTACGCCCAGAAATGAGAAATAACACGGAAACACATCTAACAACCGGAGCGATTAATCGCACGCAATGTCCGATTTTTCTTTTGCTGTTTAAGCGTTTGAAATATCATCCTGAAGGATTGGAAACATTTAGCACGCCACGTAAGTAGTATCATCCCTTCTCTTCGACGATCAAAGAAATTTTTCATACTTCCCATTTTGCTCGCATTTTGCGCGACGAGCATTCCCAAGCTTCCCTTCGTTTTCGCTTTTTTATCGAGCAGAACACACAAATTTCTTTCTCTCGCATGCTAAGAAGATTCGCATATTAGCTTCGTGCCGTCGACGATCCTTTGAAGAATCCGAAGCAGCTTTCCCGTGAATGCCACGACCGGCACGGATGGCTAACGAAAGGAATATTTTCCATAATTCCGCGCGGCGTCTCTTCCTCGATGGAATTCCCCGCGCCTAACGCGCGGCGCCTAGCGTAAGAGTATCAAAGGAATCTCGCTGAGTGACCTCAAAGACCGCCTGTCAACGTGTCTTTTGAATTCTTCACGCCCCCGCCCACGGCGCAACCACGTTCGGCTTGAAAATTTATACGACCGTATAATTCGCGCTGTGCGAGCATGAAACTCAAAGTGTCCTTAATTAAGGGACATTCCTCTGCCAGTGATCTGCTAGGGAAGAAATAATGATTACTGTAACGCTCCTAAAAAAAACGGGGTGCAAGGCGGAGCGAAGAAATTCGCGAGCCAGAGTGGCGTGTGAAACTGCTGCGCGTTATTTGATGCGGAAATACATGGTTCCATTTTCCATTCACGAATTCGGTATTTACTCGTCTACTTGTTAGAACGCCTGTCGCAAATCCAACATTCCCGGCAATCGTCGTGAGTCGGGGCTCCAGACTAATTATCTCGGCGGGAGTGCGGAGGTGAACAAGAGTATGACGCTCCCGGAAGGAACAGTCGAAACACGGCACACAAATTTTCACCGACATCATTACAAATTTAGAATCATAACGTTCTGACGGCGTTTCGGGGATTTCCAAGAATTACACCGGCCAACTGGGATTATACGCTTTAATTATATGCAAAGAGATGCAGGAGGATACGGGACAGAAGTTACGGGGCGAAACTCTTCGTTGCTTGCAGGTGCAGGCCGAAAGCTGCCTCTGTTGCAGGTGCAAGAATCGAGCAAAGGAATTTTCAGCAGACCGTTTTTGAGTTGCTGCACCTGCAAAAGAAGTTGCGAAGCGAAATTTTGCGTCTCTTGTAGTTGCAACAAAGTTGCAAACCAAAATTTTGCGTCTCTTGCAGCTGCAACAAAGTTGCAAACCGAAATTAAGCTCCTGGCGAAAGTGCACAAAGTTGCAAAGCGGGTTTTGGTTTCCGAACACCGCATTTCCATTTGCAACATTGTTAAAAAATTGTCCCCTTTGCAACTTTGTTACGTTTTCGCGGGAAGCGAATTAACTACTTACCAGATTTTGCGTCTCTTGCAGCTGCAACAAAGTTGCAAACCGAAATTAAGCTCCTGGCGAAAGTGCACAAAGTTGCAAAGCGGGTTTTAGTTTCCGAACACCGCATTTCCATTTGCAACATTGTTAAAAAAAATTGTCCCCTTTGCAACTTTGTTACGTTTTCGCGGGAAGCAAATTAACTACTTACCAAATTTCACATCGCCGTAAGCCGATCAGAGATGAGTAGTGCGAAGTGAAAGCGTGATTTATAATTTAAGCAGTGTGTGATTTTTTATGTATGTAGTGTTGGAATGTGATGGTATAGGAATAGGATAGGATTTGCATGCGAATGTTTCAGGAATAATAAAGAACAAAGTATAAAGTAAACCTCTAGATTTTATTAATACTTGTAGCTACAGCAAATCTTAGTGTGCAAAATTTGCAAAAAAATGTTTTCTTTTTGAGGTACAAGAACGCTTGTAATCAGCATCGAACGCCCACGCAATCCCCTTTGCCTCTGCTTTTCCGTTGGTCCCTCAATATAGTACCCAAGCACTAAGAGCCTTGTGTCCAAGAACCCGAACCAGCAGGAACCCCGCGCAACCGTCGCCTTTTGTTATTCCCTGACGTGTGCAGGAAAGCTGGCTCGGGTGTACTACGCCATTTGCATTCTCATTACCATCGTCTGTCTTATTTAAATAGGTGAACAACTGCGAGCCGCTCGGTGGCTCGTTAGGCGTACACGTGCACAGGTGCAGACTTCGGGCGACTCGTTCGTCTCGGAGCCGGGCATCTGAAAGACGAGTGAGTAACGGTACGTTTAGCTGGCGAAACGTTAAAGGGTGAGTTTCGTTTGCTTCTTGAAAGAAAGGGGTCGGTAGAAGGAACGTGGCAAATGTATGGGGTAATTAAAGCGGCGGACTCTTTGCTGTTTGAGTTTCTGGCGAGACTGAGAGGAAGGTGGAGTAATTCGGTGAATGCCTGGCAATCTCACAGAGCCGCTACAGAATGAGGAAATTGGGAAATTCAGCTCGTTCCTTCTAAAGGAATTCCCAAATAATCCGCCGACAGGGCAACAATTACATCCGCGATTCCGTCCCTTCGACCCCTGGAGAGCCGCCTCGGCGTGAAAGTTAATTGCGCGCTCCTCCAGGAAAGAACGGAGAGGATCAAAGATATCGGACGGAGGTCGAACGGATAGCCAGTTTTGGCCCTTTAAAATTCAACGCAGCGCGCTTCATTAGCGAACGTGGTTTCGACCGTGCACCGCAACGATTTAATCCGAGCTTGCGCGCCCGACGTCGCGCTGGAATTCAATTTCCCTGCGGCCTTAATGGACCAAAACGTCCCAGGCCATGGCTCCACGACCTCTGGACGTCCTACCAGCAATGGCAAGTGATGCCATATCATCCTAGAGAAACAGTGGAATCGCACGGACTCCGTAAAGATCACGAACCCTCACGAGTTCTGATCGAAGAGTAATTGAGAAACTTGCGAGGATTCCACCACTGGTTCAGTTCAACAAGCTTGATTCTTAGGAGAACACCACAGTCGGAACTTTCGGATCTAGATAAAGCTGTTTTGATGCTAAGAGCCTGGTCCTTTTTTCGATATGCTTAATTACCAGGCGTTTCCTAGTTGGATACAAGAATGGGAGCTACTTTTCGGAACGTTATAGTTAATTGCAGGCGGAAAAAATGACCCTAAGGCGATGGGACTCGAACCCACGATCTTCGGATCCACTGAGCGCTGGCCAGCCGCCTTAGCCGATTCCCCCAACGCCGACTCTCCAAGCGAACTCTCTTCCGCACTCTACATAACCCAAACTTAACGGGGCGCCACCTATGTGCCGATATCTCAGGATAGGTCGTTTCCCATTCGCCAAATGCCTACATAATGGCTCAATTCTTATAGGACACATCTAGTCCAGCTTGCCTGAGGAAAATTTCGAGTTTATGATCCTGATTATGCACGCGTTCGAAGTCGGTTTCCGAAGCAGGATTTTAATAACCTGTCGCTGGAGAAACTAGTTCACCGAGCATTGGGAAGTAACCGAGAAGTTTGCAGGGTGCTCGACGTGCTGAAACGCTCAAGTGCCGAAGATGAGCGGAGTGTATTGTGGGAAGATTGGAAACTTCGGCCGTGCGGGATCGATGCGCGATAAAATGGTAAATATTCCTGGCTATCCCTATTTCCTGAGATCTGGTGCGTACTATGAGAATCTGTTGGAAAGTATAGAAATGCTTACCACGCTTGTCTAGGTCGATCGAGTGAAGATTCAACAGCGGGGGTTGGTCCCCGGAAAGTAGCAGCTCTTTCACCGTTTCCTAATTCTGATCAGTTGGGAACTTGTTCCTGCTATGCCAAGTCAATTCTGCTTTAGGAAACTCCGGTAATAGAAGCCGAAGTGCAGGAGTGCACTTCAGAATTCACCGCCGAAATAGAAACTGCTGTTCGTTCTATGGTCTCGGATTTGTGTCCTCCGCGCTGCTGGCGAGACTTAAACCTTCACTACAGACCTAGAGTAATAGAACACAATTTCGTGAAATGTAAAAAAATGTAAACATTGCTAAAATAAATATGTTTAATATTAACATCAAAATATTTCTTTTTCATTTTCCCCCCTGTAGAATGTTTTATGTAAGAATGCTAGCCTTATTCTGTTTACGTTTGTCGCGAGGATCGATAGATTTGCCTCGGGAGCTGTATGCATAGCCACGAGACGGAAATAACATCAGTCTATCAAACATATTAAAGTAAAGTACATTAAAAATATACCTACGTATTAAAAATGTCTCCAAGAAATGCACAGTTGTCGCAATATTTTCTCCCAATATTTACAAACCCTTCTCTTCTTCGTATTGGCTTGCCCACCATCTCCTTAGGAAATAAAAAAGGGGAACCAACTGGTTTTTCCGCCTTAAAAGAATAAGCGGATCGTTCAACATGGTAGAACAGTAACCCAGATATAATCCAAACCCGACTCTCGTCAAACTCGAGTATCACTAGCCCGACTAAAAACCACGATTCCTTACCTCTGGAAATCCTAACATTTTCCCGCTCCACGCGATTACCGGGGAAGCGAATTTTTTCCTCAGCCGAGGGGGTAAATAGGCGCACTGGGGCTTCGGAGCCAGCCAAGGAAAATATTCAATTTCGTCTGTGCATTTCGACCTGGCGAATGCAGTTTGCAGATTAAGCGTCGCAGCGACGCTTAATTAAATGTGCCACCGTGTGTCTCTAGCAATGCAGCTGTGCCTGCGTTCGCGTAGGTAAGCACTGTCCTTTATTAAACCGTGTCATATTTCGGGCCATCCCCATACGACACGTTCTCGCCGGGAAACAAGCCGCGACAAGGTTCCCTCTTCGCATCGCCCAGCCGCCACGGCACCTGTACACTTCTGGGAGCATTAATAGCCGACGAGACGAGGAATGCAATAACAACACGGCCATTAAGATAGTCACGCGTGTACAGCGCGCGCACGTGCACCACGATTTCGGATGTTGGTCGAGGGTACAGAGGATGGCACTGGCCTGTGCCTCAGCTACGAGGAGCTGCGGCTGCTGGGAATCTGCGCGAGGATCCTCGAGGCTGACTTTATGGAAATCCAGTTAAAATAGTTGGTCCGAAACAGAAAGTTAAACAGTCGTCTGCTTCGAGGTACCTACTTGGCTGAGGAAATTTTTACTCGAAACTGGTTATCTCAGTTCAGACTTCGGGATGGACTTTAAACGCTGGCTCCGCAAACTTGGGGATGTTTCAGCTGTTTTGCTATCACGTCCACCTCGCGCAACTTGACTTTTTAATGCTCGAATGCGCTCAGCTTCTCTCCCCCTTCAACACCGCGTAGGTGTGACCGGAGCCGTAAAGGCGCACTTAGATTTAATTACAAATGAAACGTACGCGTCGCGAGCGCCGCTCAGGCATTACAGTCACGAGGGTTGCTCTAAAAACCATATTAATAAACGCAGCTGCACAACGCGTAATCAAGCGTCGGCCGCGGCCGCACGCGAAAGGTAATGATGGAAAGCTTGCATTACGTGTGTGCATTAATTAAAAGCTCGTAACAGCGGGACGGAGCGGGCGGAGGTATTATTGATTTTTCTACTTGACTGCCGGCCGCGAGCTGCCGCCAGGTCGTGTTAACCACGATCCCCCGACTAAGTTGCAGCCCCTAACTCGATGTAGAGCATAACCTTCCGAGGGGGCGAACAGCTATCCCTCTATTCCCGAACACGCTCCTACACGTGACTCTCGACGCCTCCCGGCAAGCACCATGCCCCCAAAACTCCGTTCACCATTCATCCGGCCATATTTTTCTGGGCTGAACAGGTCACCCTCTTGCGCGACAGCATCCGAGCCCCCAAGATTTACCTTCGACATTAAATTACGACCCCTGATCTTCGGGATCACGAGCCTTTGTACGAAATGGGGTTGCAAGTAGCCGTGTCTGATGAATGAAAGTTCCAGCGCGTCCCCGCGGCACCACCGGCAACTTCACAAGAATGGTAAAAGTTTATTTCAAAGGGCGTACAAAGTGGAATAAAAGATTCGCGATATCCCAGCTTTCCTGGCCACTCCCACCCCTGGAACCCTCTCTCGTTGCAGAATTACGCATGAAAAACTTCGCGTGCGTTTTTATCAACTTATCAGGCATTAGCATTTCCTTGAAATATTTATACACGCATACCATCGATCCGTCCGGGCCGCACACGCCCGCACGTGAACGCACACGACTCGCTTCCTTACCGAAACACTATCGGGAAGAATAAACACGTCTCGAATGGCGAATAAAAGTGAAAGCACGGCGCAGCGACTGAAATATGTTAATGTGGTCACGAAACGCGGCATTTGCATTCGCGTCGATAACGCCCTTTTTTCCACTGCATACGAACGACGCACCGGCGTGTGTTCGTGTGAAAATCGTTTACGAACATGTGGGAATATATTCCCCCCAACTCCAGCCGCGGCTCTACTCGTATCAATTTCCATCCGAGCTCGCAAGTATTAGGAATTCACCTTCGTTTAGGTTCGATACACGCGAATACATGCATCCGTCGCCGCGATAAGGTCTGAGCGAAAAAATGCTAGATGGCAGGGAATATCTGACGTGGCGCGGCACGCGATTAGGCCCTTAGCCTAATATTACCGAATAATCAACGGCAGTTGCGAGCTACGCGGGGCAAACATGCTGCTCCGAAATTGCAACTTTCGCCAGGAATTTGACTTGACGCCATGAGAAATGCATGCTCAAGTTTGTCTGTTAGCCGAGCACAGCCAGCTGCCAGAGCGGAAGATACACCAGGGGCACCTTTGTCCAGCAGTGTAGCAGTTAATATTGAACTCTTGAAGTTACCCTACGCTGCATCAACTACCCTGGGTCTGCAGTGTTTAATGCCTTGAACTCTCGGGGATATAACTGCGCGTAAAAGTTAACAAAACACCACCTCCCGCGTACTACCAAAACATGCTTGCTAGCATCCTAGGCCCGAGGAACTTCACCACCGCACGGTGGTCCGTTTATTTAGACTGTTCCGGTGATGAGATGTGAAATAGCATTTGCTTTGACACCGTGACGAGACTGTCCGCGATTAATAATACCTCTTCTTCCGCATGTTCGCAGGAGCCGCGGTGGTAGCATCCAGTGTTCTTTTGGAGAAACGATGAGCGAATCGGGACGAGACGGGCAAGGAGCGGCGCGATAATAATAACATGTGGACGACGTGGCCGCGGACGAGACGCAAGTGGCGGGACTCGGGCTCGTCGGGCGGCGGAAGCGAGGCTCGCGGTAGCCGCGACGGCTTCCGTTTTATCTATTCGGTGGTGCTGGCTGCCTGCATGGCGGCGCAGGAGGCGAGAACCGCCAAATGTCCGCCCCCAGACACGATACCCGGCTGTCCCTGCTACAATTTCGAGGACGGCCTGTTCCTGGAATGCGCAGGGTCCACCGAGGAATCCCTCAGGAGCGCTTTGTCCAGTGTAATACACGCTGCCGAAGGGGAAGGTACGTACAGACACACTGACGAGGGAATGTATTAGGGTAAAGTAAAGGATTTCGTTCCCGCGGGAGTTTCCTATTGTCTCTGCGCAACATCCGGTTGAAGCAGCCTCTGCTAGTGGAGGGCATGAATAAACGTCTGAATATGTTTGGATCTTAGCCACGATTAAGGGTTCTCGCGGGGGAGTTCAATTACCTTGCTGGCGGAAACTTAAAGGCATCGGTGTTTCAGTATCGAAATCAGACTAGGCTTTGATCGCTGTTGCAGGAGCGATAGTACAGTCACTAAGCGTTTACGAGTTAGACAGAAAGGTGGAGGAACTTCGAACGGCTGCGTTTCCAGCGGGCTCGCAAATCAGGCACCTGCAGATATCACACTCGGCGATCCGCGAGATAAGCGAGGACGCCTTCAGGCGGCTGAGCAAGAGTCTAGAGTCGTTGGCGCTGGTGTCTGGCCGACTACCCCACGTGCCACAGAAGGCGATGGCGACCTTGAGCTCGCTGAAGGCTCTGGACCTGGAAGCTAATCTCGTGCACGAGCTACCTAGTTACAGCTTCTACGGGCTGTCTCTGATCAAGCTGAACTTGAAGGGAAATCAGATAATAAAAATATCGGAGTACGCTTTCGCCGGGCTCGAGGAGAGCCTGACGGACCTGGACCTGGCCGAGAATAAAATCAGAGTGTTCCCCATGACGTCGCTGAGGAGGCTGGAGCACCTGACGTCCCTTAGACTTGCCTGGAACGAGGTGTCCGAACTGCCAGAGGACGGCTACTCCAGGCTGGACGCTCTCAACTTCCTCGATCTCAGCAGCAACAACTTCAAGAGAATCCCCCTCAACTGTTTTCGCTGCTGCCCGTCTCTAAAGACTCTGTCCCTCTACTACAACGCGGTAGAACTCGTGGATAAGGACGCGTTCATATCGCTGATCGATCTCGAGTCCATCGACCTTAGCCACAACAAGATCGTGTCTCTAGACGTGTCCACGTTCAGGGCGAACCAGAGGCTCAGGTCGATCGATCTGAGCCACAACCACATCCACTATATCCGCGGCGTGTTCTCGAAGCTACCGGAGCTGAAGGAGCTGTTCCTGGCGGAGAACAATATCTTGGAGATACCAGCGGAAACTTTCGCGGGCAGTACGAGCCTGTCGGTGGTGTACCTCCAGCAGAACGCGATTAGGAGGATCGATGCTAGAGGTCTAGCGACGCTCAGCCAACTGGCGCAGCTACACCTCAGTGAGAACTACATAGAGAAAGTGCCGCGCGACTTTCTCGAACACTGCGAGAACCTCTCCACCCTGTCGCTGGACGGGAACAGTATCCGAGAGCTGGAAGTGGGCACATTCGCCAAGGCGAAGTTGCTGAGAGAGCTGCGCCTCCAGGACAATCAGATCACCGAGGTGAAAAGGGGAGTTTTCGCCCCTTTGCCGTCACTCCTGGAGCTGCATCTGCAGAATAACGCGATAACAGACATGGAGACTGGCGCTTTGAGATCTCTGCACAGCCTACAGCACGTGAACTTGCAGGGCAACCTGCTGGCGGTGCTGGGTGATGTGTTCCAAGTGTCGAACGACGTGGGCCAAAACGGAAACAGCGGTAGCTCGTTGGTCTCCATTCAGCTGGACAATAACGGCCTGGGCGTGTTGCACAATGACTCCTTAAGGGGTCAAGCTTCCGTCAGGATCATGTGGCTTGGACATAACAGATTAACCCGCCTCCAGGCGCCTTTGTTCAGGGACCTGTTGCTGGTCGAGCGATTATACTTGACGAACAACTCCATCTCCCGAATAGAGGACACCGCCTTTCAACCGATGCAAGCGCTAAAGTTTCTGGAGCTCAGCATGAATCGATTGAGCCACGTGACAGTCAGAACATTCTCGGAGCTGCACGAGCTCGAGGAGCTTTACCTGCAGGACAATGGTCTCCGCCGCCTGGATCCGTACGCTCTGACCGCCCTCAAGCGGCTTCGCGTGCTCGATCTGGCCAACAATCATTTGAACGTGCTGCACGACAAGATCTTCCAAGAGGGCCTACCTATCAGGACACTGAACCTGAAGAACTGCACCGTCAGCGTGATAGAGAACGGGGCTTTCAGGGGGCTGAACAATCTCTACGAGCTAAACCTGGAGCACAATCACCTCACTGCCACCGCGTTGGATCGTCTAGATATCCCGGGCCTGAGGGTCCTCAGAATATCCTATAATAATTTCAGCCAAATCAATGGCAATTCTTTGGACGGACTGCCGTCGCTTCAGCACCTGGCTATGGACTCGTCCCAATTGTACAGAATGCCGCCAGAAATATTCTCCAAGAACAAGAACCTAGCTAAACTCTTGCTGAGCAACAACCTCCTGCGAGTGCTGCCCAGCGTGCTGCTCCTTGGCCTGGACTCGCTGAAAGAAGTGAAACTGGACGGTAATAGATTCCAGGAGATCCCGTACGAGGTATTCGCGAATACCACCACGGTCGAGTTCCTGTCATTGGCTAACAATGTAATCCTCAACGTGGACATGTCACGGTTAAACGGATTGGCCAGTCTGCGGGAACTCGATCTGCGCGGTAATTACATCATGACCCTCTCCGGCTTCGCCGGCGTGAACCTGTCCCGGCTGATATCTGTGGACCTCAGTCACAATCACTTAACTGCCCTACCAGCAAACTTCTTTGCCCGCTCCAGCCTGCTCCGCAAGGTCGAACTGGCCGCCAACAAATTCCACCAGATACCAGCGATCGCCCTCTCCGCCCAAAATATCCCTAGCCTGGCCTGGCTCAACGTCACGGCCAACCCTCTGGTCAGGATACACGAGATCAGCTCGGAGGCCAAGTACCCGGCCCTTCAGGAGGTGCACATATCGGGGACGAACCTGACGATAGTCACCAGCCAGGATTTCGAGGCGTTTCCAGCCCTGATGCATCTGTTTATGGGCAACAACATGATCTCGCGTGTATCCCCGAGCGCTTTCCGAAGTTTGCTGGAGCTGTTGACCTTGGATCTGAGCATGAACGAGCTGGAGCAGTTGCCCCAGGAGAGATTGAAGGGGCTGGAGCATCTCAGGCTTCTCAATCTCACGCACAACCGGCTGAAAGAATTCGAAGACTTTCCCCCTGACCTGAAGGCTCTCCAGGTATTGGACCTGTCGTATAATCAGATTAGCGGAGTAGGTAAAAGCACGTTCCAGCATCTCGAGAACCTGGCCGAGCTTCACCTATACGGAAATTGGATATCCTCCATCTCTCCGGACGCGTTCAAGCCCTTAAAGAAATTGAGAATCCTCGATCTGAGCAGGAACTATTTGGCGAATCTACCGTTGAACGCGTTTCGACCACTGGAGACGCAGATACGGAGTCTTCGCGCCGAAGGTATACTATTTTCTATACCTGTTCTTATAACGCCTAATTTTATATTAACCGAATTCACCGACAAATGTCGATCCCTGTGCAGAGAATCCACTGCATTGCGACTGCGAGTCCCAGGAGCTTTGGGAGTGGCTGCGTGATCATCAGAAGCTGGTGGGCGGCGGTGTAGGTCGGAATCGGGGTGGAGGAGGGCTGCGAATGAACGACATGGACAGTGGATTACTAAAGTGCGAACAGCCACCGGAATTACGAGGGCTGGTGTTCCTCGACCTGGACCCGCACGCTTTCTGCTCCGCGCCCCTCGTCCTCAAGCTGGCGATCCAGGACATCCAACCGTTTTCCGTTCTGGTGTCCTGGCAGAGCAGAAATCACTCGGGTATCCGTGGCTACCAAGTAGCCTACCACGCTTTGGAAGATATCGAAGAGGTAATGATCAACCTAAAACCCCTCAGAGCCAAAACCGTGCGCTACAATTTATGCTATACCTATTTCCCGCCTTGTCTAAGTTCCAGGTTGGAGCAAGGATTCTCGAGCCAAACTCGCGTTCCACGAAGCTGTCAAAGCTGTCGCCGAACACCCGCTATCGGATCTGCGTGCTGGGGCTGGGCAACTGGGTGTCTCAGCATCTGGAGGACGACACGGTAGAGCAGTTCAACTTCTCCAACTACGAGACGTTCGAGTCGACGTCGGATATACAGATGACGGACACGCCGACGAGCCGCTGCACCGAGGTGAAGACACTGGAGGCGCCGGAGGCGGTGATCAGCAGCGACGGCTCGTCGATGGGCGACGTTGGCAGCGTCAGCAGCTTCCTCACCAGGCGCCTGGGTCTGATAGTCGGCTGCTGCATGGGATTCGTGGTGTTCTTGCTCCTGGTGTCCGTCCTCGGTTATCTCAAGGTGAAGAAGCAAAGGGAGACCGTGAAACGGGAGCAACCGATACCGCCGGAGTACATTTCCTACAGACACTTCAGCATACAGAGCGGCGAGGCTGGCCACGCCGCCAGACAGGCCAGCCAGGACGGCCACAACTCCAACTTCATCAACAACGTGGGCAACACGAACCTGAACGTATGAGACAAGCTAAAAAACTCCCGACTCGTGGAGGTTTCGAACGTTTGAGCAGGGGCCCCTCCGTGGGCCTGGCGGCAAACGCGAAACGCTCCCGACTCGCGGCAGTTTTTCACCCCAACCAGCCAGGAAGATCGAGTCCATTGACCAGAACAGAGGAAGCATTCGCCAATGTTCAACACTCTAGTCGAATATTCACGGAATTATACCTCGGCCCGTAACGACCAGCTTCAGCCGATTAAATGCGCGCGTGAGTCCCGCAACGAAGTGGACGATCTAGATAGCCGAGCGTTTTGTATGTGATTTTCTACGAATCTTATCTTTACTCGACGTAGCTTTACACGGTGGATCGAGGGCGGAAGGGACGGGACACACTGTACAGCAGGAAGTGCGTGTGCCAGTGATTCGAGCTGTAGCCAACGACGCGAATGATCGGCGAGGGCCTTATTGCGCAGCGGGACGCGTTTATCGAGCAATTTACGAGCGAGCACCGTACCAGGCGCCTGTCCAAGAGGGGCCATTGTGTTTTCTAAATGGCTTGGCAAACCGCTCGCGCCGCGGTAGACAATACGACACGGGTGTATCGTGCAGGTGGATTCTTGAATTTCCGATCGCAGCGCGCCAAGGGGCCAGCGGCCCTGTCAGCCGATGATGGATCGCGCGAGCAGGGCGGCGGTGTATCGTTCAGGGATCGTTTCGTAGCCAGACGACGAGACGTTTGTACATAAACGGCCGGTCCAGATCTCGTTGTTGCGACAGAAGTAACCCAATTAGGCGAACCTTCGACGACTCTTCATTTAGCGAATGTAGTTCAATTAGGATCCGACGCATCGGCTCCGCTTGTCTCGACGTAAAAGACCGTACTCGCCAAAAAATTTCTCAGCATCGCGAATGAAGCGGAACGGGGGAACCGCCCTCGGTAGGTCGTTCCTCGAGCTCGCGGCAGGATAATTGTTAATAGAGTCCCTGTTGTTATCGCGACCCAGCTCGCGGTTCGTCGATGCGAACAATTCGGGTATTCGTGGGACGATCGGCTGCTCTTTGACCGCGCCGTAGGCTGACCACGAATGCTATCTGGAGCACATTGGAAATGAGATTCCGCGTTGGCGTAATATCCAGAGAATTGCGGTTCGAGTGACACAAGGGAAGGGGGGGGGGCTGGGTTTATGCTGGTATCTCGTTGTTAGAGTGCAAGAGAGAGAATGGGAGAGTGAATGAGAGGAAGAGAGCGTATGGTCGTGATTGATAAACTGTGTGTGTTCGTCGGGCGATAGCGAAAATGAAAACGATCGCCCGACTTTTGTGCATCATCGACGTTCAATTGCATCACGATGGATCTCAGATGTACCACACACTGTGTACTGTAACATATACGTACGTCACTGTAATAAAAATGCAAATTCTTTTTTAACCTGGCACTTCTTTCACCCTAAAACTTCCCAATCCTGTTTCCTTTTAATGGGGTAGTGAATTCAGAGAAACGGGGGGTGCGTTTTCCCGTAACAAAATCATTTGCTTCCTCGACGCTTGTTTACTTGCGATTCTGCAATTTTTTTAAATTCGAGTCTCAGCCAATGCAACTCATTTACCCTCCTCTACTAAAAGGGAACGGCCGTGAGTTGCTAAAAACAAACACAAATCCTGGGGCTGACGGAGGGCCAGACAAATCCCCGGCGGAAGGTGACCTGGGAATGCTGGCAGAATTCTAGAAAATATCCAAGAAATGAGAGGCTCCGAGGCTCCTGGGACAGCGAGGGTAATCGGAGTGCTTAAGATGCGGGATATTTCGGCTTGCATCCCTCTGATCCTTGCTCAACGGCGACTGGTTCTCCGCGGGCTCGCATAAATTTTCCACAACGTCTCGACGAAACGCTTCCCGTCCGCTTTATCGTATTTCCTTGCAATTAACCCCTCCTGGCCATCCTGGCGCCGTTTCTCCCTTAGAAAGGGAAGGCGGCCTGCATATTTCATTCGCCGCTCGCGCGGAGAAAATGCTGCCGCGCTCCTGGCCCCCTTCTTCCGGAATCAGAAGGCCAGTGACCCGCGCTGCGCCGGTGAATCGAAAAATCCGAGAGTTAGGGGCGGCGGCCGATGGTAATGGGCGAGGACGCGACACTTGGACGAACCCAGAGGGCCTAGTAATTGTAGCCCAGAGATTGCATCCCGCGAATAGACGGGGGCCACTTTTGCAGATGACCATTAAAGTAAAGTAACCTGTTAACCAGGCCACACCACCTTCGTCACTTACTCCGCAAATGTGAACGTCGTCGTCTACCTTTTTTAGAATTCCAAAAGTCTCGATGCTATTCCCTCTGAATGGGAGTGTGAAAAAATGATGCCGAGAACGAAAATCCGTGTCCATTTCGAAACGCGAATTTCGTCGAGGACGGGGAAAAAAAGGGGACAAAAGTCGCGTGCGGTGTGTGCATTTTTCTCGGCTAACAGAGCTGTCCAAACGTCTCCCGTTTCGCTCTTTAATCTCGTTTGACCGGCCACCGTCGCCACGTTCCAAACGAGCCTCATTAATCGCGGCTGCACGTTGAAACAAGCGAATGCTTCCAGGGAAAAATATTGCATCGGGAGTCGCAGTTTCTGCGCTCCGAAGCGCCTCTGTTTTTGATCTTGATGGTGGCTAGCTTGGGGAATTAAAAACCACAGCTTCCATTTTCGAATAATTAAATCCTGAATCCTGGAGATTTTTTGAAACGTTCAGAATAGTTTAGACACCGTCGTAAGACTCTGCTGCGGAGCATTTAAACAGGCGAATACTCTCGTAATGTTGCACGGCTATTGCTAATGCATACGAGAAAAGCGCAACAAGCAGAAGCCGCGACGAGGAAGAATCAAGGAAACAGTGTCGGAAGAAACCATTCCGAGGCTCGACACTTTGGAAGCGTGACGCTGAGAAACGAGGAAAAAGCGAGCAAAAGTGCCGTGTCTGTTACGACAACACCTAGAAACGCGTGAGAACGCGAGCAGCTCTTAAGGAAGCTCGCCAAGGCGTCGCGAATTGAAACCATTTAAAAAACCGCGGGCGTAAAAGTGTGAGGATGCTTGGAGGATCCATTAAAGTGCCTGTAATGTATACGCGTCGGGCGTAATTGCACGCAAGGTTTATCGAGCTCGAGTATATGCAGTTAAATAGATGCCGAGCTTCCAGGGTATTTCCTGTAAATTCAGGTGACTGCCGATTATATGAGTAACGACACGTTGATCCCCGCTTATAAAGTCCCTCTTAATTACTTGGGCCGAGTGATTGAAGCATGAATAAGCCGGTCCACTGTGGCTTGGGCTGAATAGAAATGAACTGATAGAAGCGTCCTCTGATAGGAGGAGCCGCGACGCCTATCTCAACGTCACGTCCAAAGTAATGGTACCTCCGAGCGTTCGGTTCTCACATATTATCGACTGGCGCCGATGAAATTTCGATGAAGTCGACCGCCCACTTCTCGTTACTATTAATCAAACATATTGGGGCAAATAAATCGAGCCCTTTCCCAGCGACCCTTCAGGGCCATTTCTCCCGAAAAGAAATCGAACCGTGTCCAGAATTTTAGAACCCAACGAAAATTTTCAGCTATACGGCGCGAAATTCATTCTTCCTCTCCGCTTCACCTCGATTGCGTCCATTGGGAGACAATAGGTGATTTCGATCGAGTGCGCTCTCTCCCTCAAGTCGATACTCGGACCCTTTCTTTCCCCGGAAACAAAGCAAGAGGCTGGAGAAGCTTTTTTTTTCGAGAATCTTAGCCCCGTGGCGAAGTTGAAAGTTCTTTCGGAAACAATCGCCGAGCCGCGGCAGGAGCACTAACGCGCCAAGCCATGTTTGTGCCAACTCGGTTAGCACTTCGAGTGCCGCCGATCGATACTCGCCGTTCGTTCTCCACGCTGCCACATAATTCGCCCTTTCACAATTCCGATTACGTCCGAGACTTTTCCACCCCAGTCGAACGCCGGCCCACGTTCCAACTGGAAAGTCTCGGAGATCACGTAACTAACTTCCGCCGTCGTGTGGACTCTAAGAGTGCCAATTTCCGCTGGTTTAGTAATGGTAAGATGAGACACTTGGAGACCTTTCTCTCGGAGTAGAACTCCCCGCAGCACCGCGCTGCATTTCCTCCTTATTTAATAGTCCACCACGCATCCGTCACGCCAAGGCTCTTAATTCTTCACGAGTGTACAGACACCTGAACTCGAGCAAACTCAAAGAATCCCTGCAACTAGATTGCTCGGAAAGCAGGAAACCACGAAATCAGCATTAAGGGAGACCGATTACAGTCCCCAGGTTGCCATCAGGCTCCCAGACAATCTGTCCCCCTCCCCCCTCCCCCTCCCTGGCACCCCCAGTTTCGCCTCCGTTAAGTGTATTAGTTTGGTTTAGGGCCCGGAATTTCGTGCCGACTTCCGAAGTTCCACACCGCCCAGCGACAAGTTACAGCATCGAATTTGATCGATGGCCCGCCGCGTTGTTTCCCCTCGAAGTGGGGTCCCACCCCGCCAACGAGCCCCGGATAGATGTTGTCTCGGTCACGGCACGTGCTTTGCCGCGATTAAGTCTTGGCGACGGAATTACCCTTCCGCTGTAAGACGGATTCGGCCGTAACCGGGACGGCAGGCTCCTGGTCGGACATCGGTGTTACATGCACGTTTCGCGGCGTCGTGTTCTGCGAATGGGAATCAGGATCCTGGTTGCCTATGGCGGCGGTTGGAGTAACTAAAGGACCGAATGTGTTCTAGCTTCAGAGTTCTTCGGACAGCTGTTGTTAAGGCCTTCATCTTCTTAGGGAATAAAATACGTAGGAAGGGAAAAGGCCGTGGCACTAGAATTGAGCATTAGTAGAATAAATTTTTATTAAAGTTTCACAAAAACTTATTCGTTATTCTCGAATAATTTCAGTTTATTCGAAATTTTTATTCGAGATCATTGGAAACTCTGCCTGGCACCCCCAAAGAAAAAGAAAAAAAGAGATTAAGGGGACTAGGCAGTCGAAAAATCGATTTTTTATTGCATTTTTCGAAAGTGCTATCTGTTCTGATTAAAATGCCGCGTGGTTTATATTAAAATACGTAAAATTGTTGATTTGGCAGCTAAAATGGTCAAGCGGTAACCTATAGCGTCGCCTTTGCCCAGAAACTTTAAACGCGTTTTTCTCGAATCTTTCTTTCTCTTGGTTTTCGGCTAGTTGCGAATGAACGGTGGTTCAGATCGACTTGAAAAAATTACAGGATGTGTAAAACGTGTGCCATTTTCCACGAAATCTCTGATCTGGTCCGTAAAAATTGGAGATTTTCATAAAAAAATTAAACAGTCGCGGATATTTAGGTTTTAAAAATTGCGATGAGAAGCCGCCATTTTGTAGCAAATTAATTTTTCGGGATAATGAACGATTAAGGACTAGATAATCTAATATACTAACTAAATTCCCGCGAATTTTTTATTTCAGATGGACCAGGTCAAAATTAGAGTGGTCACCGCAAACTACTGAAAAAAATCGCTGCCGGGAGATTGCTGATATTTCTTTTAATTATTTATATTTTCCATCGCAAAAATTACTACAAGTAGCTTAACATGTACACTTTCGAATATATAAAGATTTGATTAAAAAAGCTTTCAAGTTTTTCCCCCAAAAATTCATAGACATAACGCCTTAATGTAACCGCGACTGAAGTGATTCTCGAGCTTTGTAAAAAGAAAAGAAAACTGGACTTCATTCTTTAAATAAATTTTCATAATCACCTAATGAATTTTCACCTCATTGAATTTGCATTAAAAATATTTTTCTCCGTTCACTTCGGCTCCCCCCGAGATTAAATCCTGAGTGTACATAGAATGCCGTTTTGCATTGCAAGGTATTGGGAAACTTTAGGTGAATTCGTTCGCGAATCCTCCGAGCATTATCCTTTCGCATGCTGCACGACAGTTTCATTGCTCGCCGTAATAACGAGAGTTTACGTTTCAAAGAGGAAAGCGAGCGGCAACGAGCGGCTGCATATTCAATAAATTTGTCGACGTGCATTTCGCGATGAAACGGGGACGATCAGTGGACAATAGGTTAACAATACGACGCGGTGTCGTTTGCGTATTACATTTCGCGGTCGGCGATCTCATAACTATAACGACGCTGCATTTAATATCGATTCTAATAACCGATATGCCAGGGGGACCGCGGGAGATCCAATAACAACGGGCGGGGCGTTGCAGCGTGACGTCCCCGGGAAAAGCGTAACAATTCCATTTTCAATAAAATTGCGTTACTCCAAAGCTACATAATTCGACAAAGATGTATTCAATTAGCAACGCAGACCGTGCCCAAGCTGAAGGAGCACCTCTAGGTCTTGTAGCTAACTCGCAACGTCACGCGATGCGCGATGACATTTTTTAATCCGCTGAAAATGTTAATGCGGATACAGCAGCGAGGATTATTGAATAGCGGAAACACTATCTTCTTCGGAAAACGATATCGAACGTGTCGAAACTCGTGGGCGTGGCCAGAGATCGGGTTCAATTTGTTTGAACGGCATCGCGCGATTCGTATTCGCGACATGCCAGGAATTACGGTGGAGGGACGTTTTATTAAAAGATCAGCAGGATGCTCGTCCGGCGCGATTGCATTTGTAACTTCCGTCCAAGTATTTGCCCATTTCATCGGGCAGCACCCTTTCAAATAAGAATGCGTTAATTAAACGCACATAACTAAAGTGAACGCGTAGTTTATGAAACGCAGATGGACACACGGAGCGCGGAAGCAGCCTCCAAGCGAAAGTAATCGTGGAATTGTACGGCTGTGCCTCGACGCGGCATGATTATTCTGTAAAATGAAAGAAGGGGAAGACGGAAAAAAGGGGGAAGCAAAACTCTGTATACGATGGCACAGAGTCGGCGATGCTATATTAAAAACAATTCCCGTGAAATATCTCGCTCGGGGGATAATATTTAGTTGGCCATCGCGAAGCGTACAGTCGATGCGCTGATTATGCGCATCGCCGAAGATATTGTTCCCCGGAGGAAATTAAACGAAATAAAATCCTCTGCGCCACCTATCCTCCCAGATTATTCGGCCGGATACGGCGGGGGTGGGAAAAGGGGGGCGACGAAAATCGTGAGCCGCTTATGAAATAGCCGCGGCGTGCTTTTCGAAAATCCATTACCTTATCCGAGACTTTAGCCATCTTTCGCGAGAGAATGACCCGTTTTCGCCTTCTTATCCTCTCCGCGAACAGAGCACGCGGGCATAAAGAAAACGAATCCGAAGTTGAGTTTCATTACCTCCCGCCGCGACGATGACTAATTTCTTCAGTCTGTGCGGAATATTTCACTTAGCTCGACCGCCGCGAGTACCTTCAGAAATTTTTTAATCAAAGGGAGACTCGTTTCCGCTTCACGGCCCGCGAGACTCGCGGGTCGATACTGCTCGTTTTGGGGGAACGAATTATTTTCTGGGACGGATGAATATTTGATACGATAAAAATAAACACGGAGATAAAAATGCCTGGCTCGACGGCCGATCGATGTTACCGTCCACTGTCTGATCATAATTTCCGCGCGATGGAAAGCACGCGTTCAGCGTGTAGCTACGAGTTTCAACGAGCTTCTGGACATCGACGTTGCGAACGGTGACTGTCGTTCGCCTATCGAATCGCATCGATTAGCTCCGTTTAATAGCTGCAAATTGTTGCAATTCACACGGCTGATGTACCGCTTTAAACCTCTGTTAGCCTGCGATTATCGATGACCTTTTTGCCTCTCGTTTCGTTTCGATTGCTTTCAATCAGCTTTACTTCGATTCGCTATCTCCGTGGACGAGTTATTAATGAATATAGGTATCTATAATTTAATGTATCGTAAATCAATTGAGACTTGGTCCTTGAAGAATGCAATTGAGGACCTTGCAGCAAGAGGGATTCAAATAAATAGAATTATTAATATAATAGTATAAGTAATATAACATTACTAATATTAATATTAATATTTCTATTTTTATTTATTTGCAATAAATCGCATATTAATATTTTTATTACAGAACATTTCATCGCCAAAAATAGAAATAAAAGCTTTTCAACTGAATAAGTACTACTTATTCTGTGAAATTATATATTTTTCAATTAGTGTTCCCTTTTTCATGTTAGTCAAAGCAATAACTTTATAAAAAAAATTCTAATATGCTTAAAGTTGGTAAATATGGAGCTGCACCCCTCTTTCTGCAATATCCTTCAATCCCTGTAAAGGATAATTAATACATCTGGTGGACAGGGTCGGTATACTTCGAAGCTGGAACGTCTTATCGATGAAAAATTGCTAGAATAAAACTCGTCCATGGGAAGCGCTGAAAAGATGCGGCTCAACGGAAGATCATCGAATAATTTCCGATATGCGCATAAAAGCAGCGCTACTCCCAGCCCCTCGATATTTTATGCATCGACGGTGGGTCCGATTGGACATCTTTTCACGTCGGAGCAGCTTATCGTGTCTTCTTTGCATCGCATAAAGCGATCGGGGAGAAAAACAGGCAAGAACCGCGGAACCCGAGGACGCGAGAGCAGTCTCCAGGCGCGGTCCGAAAGATGTCAGTCAAATTGGGGTAGCCTGGTGTATTCAAACCGTATCAGGTGCTTCTTCAGATTTCCCTCCGCTCGAGTGGAGCTTCTCCACGGTTCGAAGCTAGTCTTTTTCCTCTTCACCTTCTTCACATCGTTAATGCTCCGCCATTGCTCCCTTTATCTTCCCTCTCGCGGGAAATGTTTAGCGTTACGCCGGACGAAAACTGTCAGGAGTGCTCAAGAATACTGCGGTGATGCCTATACCTCGAAACCGCGCGATTTGGCGACAGGGGTGCAAGCTCTTTGGCCCGAACTGGGGCACTAGGGCAACCTAAAGCCTCACGGACCTCGTCTGGTCTCACCGCGCGATTCCCGAGCGCTCACAACACACTCGCGTAACCAGCCGAGGCTCAGGTACCCTGAGATTGCCAGTTCCCGCCTCGAGGACATGTTTCCTGGGAATGATCACCCATTAAACAAGCCTCAGGCCCTGGGGGATTTCGAGAGAGATGGAAAAAGATGAAGAAGACCGGAACGGATCAGGGGGATCGGCATCAAGAGGGAAGAAAGCCAGTCGCGATGAAATCTCGAGGAAATACTGCGCTTCTACTCGCGTTACATCCGAAGTACCTTAACCGATATTGATCCCACAAGCTCGGCGAAGTTTCGCGATTTCACGATCTATAGGGCTCACGCCCCGGGCCGACGATTTACAAGCGGGCAGAAAAGGGGGCGCGCCGCCCGCTCGAACTTGTAAAATCAATTATCGGCGTTCTCGCGAGCCACGGGGAAAGCGATTGCGAACGAACCGATCGCGACGACGACGAAGATCGATTCGATGTTCGATGCCAGCACGGGCGAAAAAGCGAGGCCAGGCGAGCGGAATTGCGATTCGATCGCCTCATTTTCCGCTCGCCTTCTCAGGCCATTGGAATTCCGCGTGCTTTTTTCAAATGGTTTTTCTTGATTTTTAACGTAAGTTTTAACGTAAAACTGCTGCAATTCTGGCAATTATTCAATGTTCACGCCCTAACAAGACCTCAATAGAAGTATCAGGCGATTTTTGGTTTGTCACCATTCGGTTATTCGGGGTGAAAACACCCCCTAAAAGTTAATCCTATTTTCCTGTATATCTTGAAAACTATAGTAGCTGTAAAAAAATTATTAAAATGAAAACTCAACGGCTTTGTATTGTCTATAAAACTGTACAGTCGAATTGTTTAAATTTTTAAATATGAAACAATTTTTTATTTAAACTACGAATTTTAAAGTTTTATAGAGCATAAAAAGTCGTTAAGTTTTGATTGTAATAATTTTTTTATATCTGCTATATTTTTCAAGATATAAAGGAAAATAGGGTTAACCTTTAGAGGGTGTCTTCACCCTGAAGAACCGAAAATAGGCAAAAAGAAAACTCGCCCGATTCTTCTATTGAGCTCCTCCACAAACCTGCACAGTTTCAAAAAAAATCGGAAAGTTCTGATAACCAAACTTCCCCCGTAAGCACTGCCACTATTTTAGTCTCCAACTAATGTTCTAGTTTCACTTTCAGCAACAGCATGCAAAAGAAGCAAAAGTTTCATTTCAAAACCTTATCCATGGGTCGATGCAGAATTCCCCATCGCTTCTAAAAACACCGTTCCCGTCGGCTCGCGTACTCGCGCAAACAACGCAGTCCTCCGACGCAAAGTCGTTGCAGTAGCTTCTCGAGGGATTGTTTGTCGAATTGCAACGAAAGGAGTGCATCCAATAAAAGGCGAATTCTCTGGCGGAGCTTGGCCACCGAACCACCTCTGCAGCTTCTTTGACGGTACTGAACGAGTGCTCAGCCATTAAAAATTACTTGATAATACTTCATTACAAGATGAACGACCCAAGGAACGTTGAAAGAAAGCGAAAAATATGGCGCGACTGCGACCAGCTTCGCCGTCTCGACGGGACAACGGGGGCCATTGCGTGCGTAAAACAGCGTTAAATAATTAATCGCGTTGTCCGAGAGAGCGCGGAGAGGCTCGCGAGACGGGGATTTATCGTGCTCCTTTAAGGGCGCCGAAACAATTAACGGACGGCAAAATAAGAGCGGATCGGGGGAGGGGGCGACGCTACAAAGGAAGAAAGGAGCGCGGCGGTGCGCGCGGAACACGTTTGCCGCATAAATTACGCGATCTCTAATTAAGTAGGACCGAAGCGCTCGTTACGGCCGAGCTGTTAATCATCGGGCTCATCGTCGGCGGGTTGAAATTTTTCCGCTGCTTGCACGGTCACGTATCCGTTTCGTGCGAAAGATCGGCCGCGGAGCAGAAATTCAGCTGCGTGGTTGAATATTAATTCATTTACGCGCCGCGGATTTTTTTTAATTAATAGAATAAAACGTACCGACGCATTTAGTAAAGTTAGGCCGTTGGGCTTCGACGCGTGCAATGAACCCTGGATGAAAACTTCGGAGATGACTTTACATGAAAACTGTGTAAATGTTTTTTAAGGGCCTGGGAGAATGACGGAGTGCTGCTGGAAGAGATTTCTAAAACAATGCACGCAGAGTGAGTTACAGAAAGATATTCGGGCGGAGAGTAACAAGATGTACCGCGTGCCTGACTATGCGCGGACCTGTACTACTCGCGCCACGTTCTCCGTGTCTTTACGATCCTCCCGCTTCCGTAACACTCGAGTGGCCTTGCTGAAACTCGCCTTCTGCTTACACCTACTCCTTGCATTCCTTTCCAAACGATTGCAAATGCGAATTTTATGAATTAATAATATTGCATATAATTTATCAGGAATAGATGTTCGTCTAGTCTTCATCGCCAGATAAAACAGAATTGTTAATAACGCGAATACTATTCGGAAAGTACTTCAGCACAGTAGATTGGACGCCGCGATCCGATTCCCCGCGAAAGGAAAGCCGGAAATTAAAAAGGCACTCACGAACAACCAACCGGACGCGTCACCTGTGTTTTTCTATTTATCCGCCGTTCCCCGGAGCGCACGCAGAGCCGTGCAAACTATTCAAAAAAACCGGGAGGAGGAGGGAAGACGAGATAGCAATGACCAATTTTCGCAACAACGGCCGCGTATCTCATTTCGAGTAACAGCTACCAACCGACCGACCGACCCAATTTCACGACAATGCGCGGCCGCGAAAGAGACAGAAATGAATAAACGGCGGGACGGCCGGGAAGCAGGAGGAAGAGAAGGGCGCAGGGAGGGCGAAGGGCCGCTGCGCGCCGAAGGGAGGAAGGGATACGCGGGCGCGGTTTTACGCGGCCGTGCGACTTGCAATTCATGCGGCGCAGGAACTGATATTTCGCGGGAAATGAATCACCCTTACACAAACGGAACGGACACACACTGGTAACGGAGCACAATAGTCAGACAATGGGAGAGAAAGCGTAGATTTCGGCCGACGGTGGCTGCAGCTCGGACCTACGGATCGTAACCGGCGAGAGACGCGTTGGATGCCATGGCTTTTCCACGGGATAGGACGAGGTGGAAGGGAGCGTGCTCCTTGAAAGGATGAGGCCGGGGTTCTCTATGGCCAGGGACGAGGGCCGCAAACGTGTTTAGGAATACAAACTGTCTGGCGCTGGCAAACGCGGTTCAAATTAAATTTGGGACGTCCATTAGAGGACCAGTGCCCTGTCGCACCGCTGGCTGCCAATTAACGTCTAATTAGCGCATTATGCTGGTCAATCGACGGGAAAGGGGCTCCTGGCGCCTTTCTATAGGATCTAGTGATCCCGGGGATGATGAACACTTGACGTATATTGGGCGGAAGAAGTCTAATGAGAATCTAACAGCGGTACCGCGCTTGACGGTTTGACATCGAGAGTTTAGGGATGCAGTCTATGTATATCTCTGTGATGTGTGACCGTTAACTCGCCGAAGTGGACACGCTGTGTCACTGTCAAATAAGGTAAATGTGGGTAAGTCAAAAAATTAGTATTTGACTGTTTATTCTTTACAAATATTAAAATGAAGTTTTATTTTATTGGTTCCCTTTGGTATTCATTTTCTTTGCTAATCGCCAGAGTAGATAGGTCACTTTTTGATTGATGTGCCCTTTACTTGTTTAGCAAATAAAATTTCAATAATTGCTATTTTTCCATAAATGATTATGTGGGCCATTTCCCCCAAAGACGAGAACCATCTCTCCTAGCACCTTAATTAGGAGAAATGGACAAAAGTCATGACTTCAGTTTTCAACCCGATTTTCAGCATATGTTGTCTTAAAGCAAATATCGACCAGTTTTTCTGAATCGGCATAAAATTCTGAAGTTAAAATAAAATTCATTCAGTATTAGTTTTAATAACCATTTTATGTTGGGTGCCATTACACCTACGCGTGTGCAATATGACTTGGAACTCAACTATATGGTTCGTAGGGGTTGTACTTGGAGGAACGGATTTATGCTGTGTTTTCTGATCAATGTCTGTGCAGCCCGAGCCCTTCAAAGGCACTTTTATTACGACCGAGGAAGAGAGAGCGCGCCGAACGAAATTTCCATCGACCATTTGCCTGGAATATCAGGGAACAGGACGAACGTATGAACGTCGCGTTCCGACGCTTCGTCTCGTTTAGCATGGCATGCAATATTGCAAACAGTTTTACGAGCCTCGGCTGCTTCTCCTCCCTTTCTTCGCCCTCCGTCCTTTGACGCTCGCGATCCGCAGTAACCAATAAAGTTTTATCAGGACAACGATATCGAAAGTAACGAGGAACGGTTCCTTTGGACGATCATGAAAGCCTCAGCCTCCGAAACTCGGGGCAATCCCCTACAAACATTTATTTAAATTTATGCTTCTTGACGCTCATGAAATTTTTAGATGCTCTGTGGCATGCAATGAGCGCATCTAAGACCAATCACATGCTGATAGAAACTCTGTGAATATTGCTTCGAATGTTACACAAAAATTGCCATCAAATGTTATACAAATATTCATAAAAATCAACGGGGTCAGTTATTGCGTGATCAATACGGTTGCGACGAATTATTCAAAGCGCCCTGATTGCTTGAATTACGCGTGACAACAATTTCCAACCATATTGTACCGTGAAAGACGCAAACAAAAATTAGATCAATCAATTATTGCGATTCATAAGAAAATGTATTACGGAACACGTTAAAACTAAATCGTAGCTTTTAGCACGATATCGTTTTGCAAAGTGTGCGCTTTGCAAAACGTTACCGAGTAACCAGGTCACACCACGAGGAGGTAGCTACGAAAGTGACCCGTCCTGACAAAAACTAAAATCCCATCCACCCTCCATTATAATCAACTCATCGCGTCTCTCGTTGCAAGCAACGAGAGAAGCGACAATCTCACTCTACTATTTAAAAAAAAAATTCGCGGACGCGAAAGAGAGATAGACTTCCGATTATCGTCTATCTCCCGGTACGTACATAGGTCTTTACAATTCTCTTACTTAAATCTAAACGCACGCATCCCTCGGCGACTCCCAAATGATTCCCGGAAAATCTTGCGAAAATATATTAACCCTTTGAACTTTGGTTGCAATATTAGAGGGAAAGGGCTACTGTATTCTTTCGAAAGATTTTAATTGTAAGTCCAAAGGGTTAATATGTGTATACACGCCGCGGGGTATATAGGGGTGGCTCTAATTCGAAAAAGGAGCAGCAACTTTTGGCCCTCTTGTATTTTAAACGCGCTATTTCAATTACGTCGCGAGAGATCTCGAGCTGCTCGATACACTCACGCATTGCAGTTGCACAGACAAAACGCTAATACGCGACCACCATTCATCCAGCCCCCCCCCCCCCCCCCCATTAACGGGAGTTCCCCGCTCGGGGCCGTGCCAGAGGGGGTCAGACTCACAGCAGCCCGCCTCAAAATTAAATCACACGCAGCTGCAATACGCGCTCCCACCACAAAGCCGACAATTTGCACAGGCGAGTGTATCGTGCCCGAGCATCTTGTGCTAATTCAAGATCTCTCCCGAGAGCGAATTTTATTTCCGGAAAGAAAGAAAAGAGAATTGAAAGTAGGGAATATAAAAGTCACTATGACAAGTCTTTAAAAGTATGCTAAATGAGAAACGACACGGTGCCACTATAATAGTATAATAATAAATGACAGCTGCCAAAGTGTTGAATAGCAAAAACCGTCTGTTCCATATAAAAATTTAATATTCATAAATTACCAATTCACCAATTTTGCCGCTCTGGGCAGTTCGCAACTCTTCTATGACGTAGTATTTCAAGGGAATATCTAGGGGTGAAGGGGGGTGTATAAAATAGTAGCTCCTTTCCACAGATTTCTTTTTATTTAGTGCCATGTACGTAATTTTGTCTCCTACTTTAGAAGATTCTTGCTTCTACTGAATACATTCTACAGTGTAACTCTTCCAGGTGTGTCTACTGTGCACTTTTTCCCTAATCTCCTAGCTTCATCTGTCAAAATTCTTTTACGGCTCATCTGTGGCTGCCCACCCTCGATTTCTAATACAGTAATGATTCTACTTAATAACCGTGATTACATCTACGCAGTGATTAGATGATTCAGTGACGTTTAAAGTATCCGCTGGATAACCACACACACATCGACGCCTACAAATTGATAATGCTCTCACTCCACCCTTCCCTTCGCTGCCTAACTTATTGTTACCTCGGTCCCTCGCGCAATTGGTGGTTACCAATTAATCACAGAGAGCATCCTGCATCGTTATATCACGCCCCTCGTTTCTATCTTTCCTCTCTAAAAATTGCGTCACCTGTTACGTCACTCGGCGCGCTTCCAGCTCGCTACTTTTCAAACAGTCCCATGATTAGCATGGTCGCAAACGATTTGAATGCTTGCGTAACAATCCATTACGCATTTTTCTACTCTGATACTCGGTGAAGCTTATTCTCCGCGAGTGTTGTGAACTAACAGACACATTACGATCTGTAGCGAGGTACATAGTTTCTCCCAGACAACAATTATCGCGTAAAGGGATTTTGCAGTGGTTCTTCCGTCCCATGAAGGCGCGGGACAGTTGATGCCAGGCCTGAGTCACTGCCGCCTGGCAAGATGGGGTTCAATAGATGGCTGACCGGTAGAGGATATCGTAGAGATTGTTACGGTAGACGTGATCTATGGGAGCCCCGTGGCCTGGCCTACCCCAGAACTTTCTCCAGGTGTCGAAATGCCTGTGGCAGCTCTCCTGCTCCATGCGTTGCTCCTTCTAAAATGAGAGTCAATCCTGTACAAGCTAAGGCACAAGTGGGCACAAGAAGAAAGTAATAACTTAGTCGTCGGTCCAAAATTAAATTAATTTATTACAAAGTGAACGAATCTAATTATACGTAAGATGCAATAACAAAATTTGATTCACTATTTATTGCCCCGAATGAAATGCTACGCCCCTGATTTATCACCCAGTCGTCCGTCATCATTCAGCACTTACCAATGCGTTCTCCCGTTTTCTTCGCATCTGCTCGACGAGCTCAGCGATGTACTCACGATTCTCAACCTCCAGTGTGCGCAACCTGCCGGGAGAAACGGTCAACGATCACTAACTGAGAATTGGTGTCCAATTTTCAAGTATTTTTACAAGCTTTTATTAAGCTACACAAGTTTCGTTGAAAAGAAATTGGATTATTAAAGTACTGATTCTGTAGCCTGCTTTATTTTGAAAACCGTTTCGAATTAAAATTGTTGAGTACTCTATAAGCTTGAGGAATAATCAGACGCTTCTCTTTTACCATCGCGAAAAAAAGTGCTAAGTACCAGTGGACTTCGATACGAATTACATTGGAAAAGAAAACAAGAAATTGGCACCTAGGAGATCATTTTAAGAGTCGCCAATGCAACTGCTAATCCAACGTATGAAACTTCGTAGCGCTAGGACCCCGCCAACTGCAATTTGACCGTAACGACGTTGCGCTTCGGATTACGCCTTTGATTTTCGCCCTCAAAGGAGGCTTTTCCAGACATCGACGGCCATCGTCGAATGCTTGATCAAAAACGGCCGAAATTGCAGTTTATAATTGCCGAGGCGCGGCGCGGCGCGGCGCGCGTTGAAAGTGCTGGTTAAATTGCAGCGCGCATGCAGCATCCAGCCGGACGTACAAAGGGGACGTTGGCATAAATATTCCCGCGATAACTTCTGATTTCATCGGCCCGCGGATAATGGTGGCCAGAATCATCGCTACACGAATGAAAACTTACGATAATCCCTATCATAAAATCGTTTCGCCCCGCAAGCACGCATCTCCTATTTTCGAATGCGTTAACAATCATAAAAACGGACCTCTAAATAACGGCGTTAAGCTCGGAAAAGCAGGCGCGGCGAAATGCTCGCGATCACTGTTTCATCGCGAATTAATTGCCTCCCCATTATCGATCGAGAAAACGTACGCGCGACACAATTCTACTCACCCCCAACCCCCGAGGCGAGAAGCCATCAAGCTTCCCCATTCTCCGCGATAAATTTCACCGCGAGCCATAAAACTTCCATCGACGCGGTACGCGGTTCGAAAAATTGGGCGAGCTCGCAATGAAATGTAGGGAACAGTTAAGGGATCCACGGGGGACGTGGAGAACGTCTGGGAAACGGGGATCGACGTCGGCTCTTTATGGGAGGTTTTATGTATTATACGAGGCAAACACGTTCGAAGATACTTGTTGCCCGCGTTTCCATCACGCGGGCTAACTTCCCCCGTAACCCGAGCCTCTATTGCCATCGGAGAAGCATCGCCCCGTTGTTTCAGAACTGTACTCGCCTTTTTATGCGAATATTATGTGGGACGGTATAGTTCGATGGAGCTTTCATCGATGTTTCCTGCCGAGCGGATAAATGGATCAGCCCTAGTTGACGGCGGGGATAAAACAGTAGGTATTGCTTCGTTGCTTCAATGAAGCAATTCTCAAATTTAATGCTTCCGCGAAAGTGTACTTTAAAGAATCATAGGGGGCGGGTGCAGTTACAAAAATCCAGCTGGATTATCCGGAGATTCGAGCTGCAGATAATTCCGTGGGGCATGCACATTGACTCCAAAGTGTTAAGCCTCCGGAACACGTAAGGATAAGCACGAGCTCCCTTGGAGATACGTAGGTATATTAGACAGTCTACCGGGGGTGTTTACCCTTTAATAAACGTGCTTACGCCGGGCTTTATGCAGATAAAACGCGAAAAACTCTGACGGGAATATGATTTTCTTATTCCGTGCTGGCCAACTGCGAGTAAGGACTCTCTTCCCCGTTGGAAAAGGGGAGGAAGTCTGAATCGAGTGAAAAGTAGCTCCCCGGGGAAATAATAGTAGGTATATACTTCTAACGATCGCGGAACTTTCGGAATAAATTGAAACTTCACTGGGTTAAAGAACAGTTACACAAAAGGTGATGGAGTTTCGAATCTGGAGCTGATTATGCAAAAGGAAATCAAAGGCGGCTGAAAAACGCGCGACAGGTTTCCGATGGCTTCCAGAGCCGCTGTTGCCGGACTTGCAAAACATCATTCTGCAAGGGTCTCGCGAGATATTCGACAGAAGTCTCGGGGAATAATTCCGTCTAAGTCGTTCTCGGCGCGAGGTCGAATTTTCTCCAGCTGGCAGCGAGACGAAGTGACAAGTCAGTGGAAATACGAGCAGCGCATTGTTCCGGTGTCCATTCTTTTCCGTAAGAACGCTCTCCAAAGAAAGGGTCCCTTCATTATAACGGAGACAAAAAGGGAATTGGAACGAGCATCCCGGGGACTTAGCGTGTCACCTTTTGCGCTGCTTCGAAAAACAGCGCACCCCCCTACAAACAGGCGAAGAAGTAGTCTACTTAAAGCCAACAATATATTAATTTATGCCCGACAAAAGGTTCGACTATTACAATTTCTAACAGAAGACCAAAGATTTTTTTGCTTTCCTCCACCGCTAATTTTTCGTCAACTAACCACGCGTTCGGACTGAAAATACCGGAGCTCCTTTTATCTCAGAATCATAGTAGCAGTATCGTGGCGGTACAACGATGAAAAGCAATCTTTCAAAGTGGGTTACCTAGCGGGAGGGGTTAAGAAAGTAAAAGGAAAGCGAGCAGCATGAAAGACAACACTCGACAAGGCAGCCGTCTCGAACGATTTTTCAGCGCGTAATTACCCGAACGCCTTCGAACGAGGCAAAGTAGAGCCCCGCGGAGGAGACTGCTGCGAGGAAAACCGTGTTGACGAGTACACAGAGCGACAGACTGTAACGTTGACAAACATTCGAGGGGAAAGCGGGGGTGGGCCGTCCGCGGAGAGGGGGCCGACAGCTCAACTTGTCGAGATCGAGGGTGTTCAGGTCAATGGGTTGATTACCTGTAACGTAGTTACATCCCCCGAGTACCGTAACAACGCTAACCAGACAGCCCCACAGTAAGCTCACGGTTCGTCGCGTTTTCATATCCATCTCATCCCCGACGCGCCAGGAATCCGGGCCGATACGATTTCAGAAGGGGGATGGAAGGTATACTTTTGATACACGCTGGCGTATAGCGGTTTCCTCGCAAAGGAATCACTGGGAAGGAACGGTGGAGCAAGTGGAAACGTCGACGAGAACAAGGAGGCGTTCCTGTTTGGACAGGCATGAAAACGAACAGCCGAATTCCGCTTTCACGCGATACATACGATTCTATCGTGCGTCCCGGGCGTGTAGCGTCGGTGGCGATGTGCCGAGTGCTCTGCGGTTGCGAGTAATAACGTCTGCTGGTCAAAAGCGGCACCAGCTCCACGCCCCCGGTCAACCCGTACACCTGAACTTCCTCGTTATAACGATTCCTCGAAGCCCGCACCAGCTCCGTGTCCGCGGCGGTACCTGCAAAACGAGCTGGCCTAAAAACCAAGCTGCTGCCGTTGGCACCATCGACAGCGACAGCCCAGCTCTTCAGTTTACCTGTCTCCGTTTTATCATCGAAGAACTTGTTCATATCCGTGACGGCCGGAGGCTTGATGCTGCCTCGGTGCAACCTCTCGACCGTCGAGTTGCTTGTCCAGCCCTGAAAGGATTCCAAGTGGTAACTGGCTGCGGCTAGGATCGTAGGTCGACTACCAGTAACGTGGGTGTTGATATAGACCCTCCTGAAACTGTCGCTGCCAATCAGTCGAAACCCTATCGAAGCAAGTCCGGACCGGAAGCATTTGTAAGTGACGTAGCCAGCCGTCAGAATGAAGAAGAAGAATTCACCGTCGCGTGATTAGTAAGCGCTTAGGTAGACCAGGCTAAACTTCGCGCAGCTAGTACTACGTTAATTCATCAACGTCGGTCTCGTTAGCCGGTTAGTTAGAGCAAGGCCGTGCGGCTTATTATGGAGAAAAACAGAAAACCGTCCATAAATCCATCCACCATAAATCCACGCCCGGTTTCACGCGAGAGAGACAACGGCCGCGGCGGCGGCCGCGGCCGGGACAGGTGTGGCGCGATGGTAAAGGAGGGTGAAAATCGGCAGGGGGGTGTAACGAGAAGGCTTGCGCGCCAGGGGGGGAAGAAGTAAACTCGGCTGAAGTGGAACGTGGTAATAAATTTCAGTTTAAACTTTCCGGCCGCGGAAGCTGGAGGAGGGGGGGGGGGGGGAGGATCGTTCAATTACACAGTAACGCGGCACGGTTATGTGTGTTGCCGTTCGAGGATGCTACGGCGGTTAATTAAAAATTAAGAGTTTCGCTCGACGGGATCGTCTGCCCCGGCTAAGGCCGGAAGGAGGCAGAGGCGTGGATGATTGAAACCGCGTCTCCACGGAAACCCGACCGCCCTGTCCCGGAAGCACGTTAATAGAAGCGCTAATTTCCACTTCAAACGATGTTTACCGACTCCCGGCCAGCCCGGCACGGCGGTATCCAGGGCCCGATGGATAAAAAGCCGCGGTTGTCCTTCTCGTCGACACGGCCTCGCGCTGCTGCATCCGTTCCTACGATTCCACTTTGACGCGAGTCACGTCGGGCAAGGCACGGGCAGAAGTCGTGCCAGAGAAACACCGGCAGCCCTGATTAAATTTCATTTCCGGGGTGAACGCGCCCGTCCCTCTGCTAATGGGCCGTGCATCGCGAGACGGAGACGCGTTAATTGCTTGTTCCTTCCACGTGTCTGTCCGCGACGATCGCTCAACGACTGGGATGAATGGGCACACCCGAGCTCAGTTGGGTCTAATTTAAATCTGGGCTAGGCTTCAAACACCACGCTCGTTCTGCCATTCGTGCCGCATGCGCGTGGAAAAAAAGAACGAGATCGTATTCACTGGGAACTGCAACAGCTCGTCGATGCTCGAGTGTCGAACACCGATTTCCTCTTCGGAAAGGTCTACTCTACTTCCCGCAGGCTATCTACAAAGCCATGAGAGCTATATACAGGTTTCTGAGAATGAGAGTGATCGATATGAACCGTTTCCTAATCATCAGCCAAGCTCAGCCACAATGGACAGAGTTTGTCCGTCAAGTTAGCCTATCTATCAGCGGATACTGTGCTTAACGCACGAAGAAGTATGCGTACCAGGGACTCGAGAAACCGCACACCCAGCAACTTGGGATCCCTCCAAGGAACTCCACCAGGACCAGGACGTCCCCAGGGCCAGAGAGGCGCCAGCTAAGCACACGGCGTCATAGCATATTAAGCAGTTTCCAAGGTTCGTTTCCTACATCGCGAGGTGACTGGCTCCGGCTCCAGCACGTGCTCCAAATCACTGCACCTGATCTACAGGATGTATCCTAATGTGTGAGATGCGTTCAGCATTTAGAGGCACGATCCTCTGGCATATGAGGATCAAGTGGGTCACAAATATTAGGATACACCCGACATCTTTGAACGTCCTATAACATATTTATTACCTCCCTTCTAGTCTTACTATCGAATACTTTTCCATGAGTCGATAAATGGAGTGCAGTTCAATAACTGCATTTATTCGTAATTTGATCAGCTAATGCATGTAAGGTGGTTGAACTGTAGACGCAAACTTGTTTGCACTTCCTAATTTCGCCGAAGAAACTTTGATGATCGAATTCCGATGACTAACACCTGGTCCCCGAGACGTGGAGACAACGTCGCGCCCCATTTTCATTGGAATTTTCCTGAAGAATTCTGTTGGCGCGAAGATCTCCTCGTCGCCGAGAGAAATCGACTTTCTCGGCTACGTGAAGCCGGGCCCGGTACGAAACGCTTCCAGCCGTACGTGATCGGGGAACGATACATCTACGGTTCGGCCGGAAACGAGCTGAACACTCAACTGCGTCGACGTTCTCTCTCTCCATCGACGATATTGCCGACAGAAAGATGTTTCACGTTTGCTCGTACAACGAAAGTCCATTACGAAATGGCTCTTAGACGCGGCTCCGCGACCAAAGTAGAGTCATTTCCCACCGTTTATAATGTGATTTCATAGTCCCGCGGAAAGCGGTAGGTATTTCTGGCCCAGCGAATGGGATAGAGCTCTGGTTAGGTGACCAGCAGAACTTTTTGTTAAAATCAGCTCGAACGAACCCAGTCCAGTCTTCGCGGAAGGCGCTAATTGCTACCGTTTCAGGTGAGCGGAGTTTCAGAAAGGGCGGATAAAATTTCAATTAAAAAGGGCTCGGGGAGGAAGATGCCAGGAGGCGATAGGGCCCCGTGAACACGAGGCAACAGGGCCATTCTAATCTAAACTTACGCAACTTTCACGTCCTCCGCTGCGAACCATCAAATTATCCCGGCAAATTACCGGAATGATTAAGTGTTATCCTTGGAAAAAATCTGCGGGGAAGTCCGTTGACAGGCCATCGTTAAACACGTGAGGAATATCGACGCGCGCCGATCGATAGTCCGGTAATACATATTCGATGAACGAGGCGGCGGAAAGCAGGTTTCGTGCGCGAGGTCGCTTGAGATGTTAATGAAAGCCAACGTCACCGAGGTGACGACGATATCGCCAGATTTTATCAGCAGGGACACGATAACGATGACTGTGACTACCTCCCAGCCCTTCCACCACCTCTGCCGCGATTGGATCTGCCTATTACGCTCCCAACCCTCTGACAGTGCTGGCTTCTTTTCCACCCCAACGCCTTTGTGTCATTATGCACGGCGGAAGCAACTTCCGGTGCATACAATGTATCCCCAAGGATCGGAGAAAATCTGCAGACAAATATCTCGCCGATTCTGAGCCCCCCCCCCCTCCCCCCTAGTCGAAGGGAGGATTCCAAAATTAAGCTATTTTTAAAGATTTTTTCTCTGTAAATACAAGATATGATGAACTAAATCTTTTTGGTATTTATTAAGCTACTCTTTATACACTTATATGATAAAATCCTTTTTAATATTTTTTGTATAATACAAGAGTAGCTTAATAAGTTCCAAAAAGATTTATTTCATTATATGTTCTATTTATTGAAGAAAGGATCTTTAAAAATAGCTTAATTTTTCGGCCAATCAAAGTAGAATGGCCCCTTCAGAATCATATGGAAAGGTCGTACGTATTATAGACCGTGCAACCAAGACGTCTGTATGTCTTAATGCAAGATAAAAAACGACTGTAGCTATGAGTTCATCTGATACACCTGATAACGAAGTCGTGAATAATGGAGAAATAGAAAGTTCGGAATGGTTTCTTTTGCGGGGGAAGGTTCTCCGTGGGTGGCCGGGAAGGGAAGCACAAGACTCGCCCGCGGCAAGCTAAAATTACAGAATATAAAATTGCCAGCGAGTGCAATAAACCGCGAGAGACGTGGCTTGAGTATAATCTCGGTGGTGGTCAAAAAATGGCGGGTATTATTCAAGCGACGAGGAAGCATTCGGCTGAATTTATTCTCCAACAATTGAAGACATTAAATATTCATAGGAACGTGTAAAAGATCGCGCTGAATTCCTTCGGAGGGGTTGTTCGATTTTCGTGGAAGGCTAAACTCGATGGCCAGGGGAGGCCGAAAAGGGCAGTTGCACCGCAATCACATGTTTCAAGCGGGGAACAGCAAAGTGTGTGGGACACGGCCGACAGCGGCGCACTATCTTTTTAAACTTTGAATTGCAAATGGTCCTCGGCAACTAGTTCCCGAATCACGGCCACGAACGTTCGCCGCTACCTATGGATGCAGACCGTTGGCAAACATTTGCACGGTTATTATCGGCCAGTGGGGAATCCTTATTCGCGATAGGCTCGTGTAATTGACAGGATAATAAGGATAGGTGCGACGACCTTCCTCGTCGGTTACTGCGAAACAGGTCGGCGTAATTTCGCGAACGCTAAGCCGTATATCTTTGTGTCCTCGATTTCGCGTACGTTAAGGCATTGATTACTCAAATGGTCCTCGACGCGGTGATAATCGCAGCAGATCTACGGGTCTCCTTTCAAGATTGAGTTAGGGCGAAGGATTTATTTTATGGAGTTATTTGGTGGAGTATCGCGTTGAAAGAGATAACAGAGCCTGGTCGATGGATGCGAAACGAAAATAGCCCCCACCGAGATATAAAAAAGCACGATATAACAGGGCATCTCAAATTTGTATGCAGCGTTTTATTTACAGCGAAACATTAACGCTGCTCTGCCCAATGATGCATAGAAGCAAGAAGGTAATTATTAACAGTGTGCATATTTAACTAACCAATTGGAATTGACGCGTGGGATTGAATACCTATGAGTAATGCATGCCTTTGCAAACGCATTGCCGAGCGCGTCCTGTTCTCCGAAATAAATAAAAGATATAGTAGAATAAAGTAATACTCGAGACACGGGAATATTGGTAATCTCATCTCTGTTACTCACGGATTTACCTTTCGCGTTTAAACATTACGCGCTATCTAAAAGATCAAACTCCATACCGTAGAAATATTCCCAATGCAAATTGCGCGACGAAGCGTTGATTGAACTCTGTTTCCGTTAACGTGGAAATGAACAGATTCCGCTGGCGGAACAAAATTAATTAATGAGGTGCGGTACGTGAGACTAATCGAAAAAAGACGGACGCTCCATGTAAACGGACAAAATCGATTTGCGCGTTTTTATTTTAAGGCCACGTGCAATGAATGTATAACATCCAATTTGCGAAAGAATGCTCAGCTTTATCACGGTTTTCTCGACGTACGCGCACAGTGGCGTAGGTACCCACGACGATTTTTTTTAAGTATCTACACCATTTCTTCGATCGACTATTAAATCGTGGAATGTTTGAAAATAAATGGAATGTTTGATTATCATTAAAATCGAACTTGGGCGAAACACAGTCGCGGTAAATTGACGCGGAAGCACCTACTTTTGCTGTTGCACGCTGTGCATTGTTTTCGATAATGAGATTGGAAATCGAGTAATGATTGGCCGAGAAATAGTGTACGACACCAGTACGGAGAAGCCTTTTTCCCGGGTGGAGTGCATTTCGTTGATTGAAATGAGTCGAGTAGTCTGCAAATTGATAACGCTACAACGGTGAAAATGGCAATAGAAACTGCTGTGTGTGCCGCAAACAGGAGCGTGGCTTTCGCGCAAAAAGGGGCGAGCTATATCGAGCAAAACGCGTTAACGGCTGTCTGACCAGAAAGAGGCCAAGTGCCGCAAAAATTCGGCAGCAATTATGGCACGTTTTTGCCTGCATTATTTTACCGGGGGGAGAGGCGACCCCCGGCGTGTTTTGCTTATTTAAATTGTCTATAAGTCAGTGGAAACGTTACCTGACCGAAATTCTGGCACCTCGGCGGCTCCGGGGGTTCCAGAGGCACGTTTTTCTTTCTGAGGGTGGCTGCGCAAGGCGCACCCCCTCCGGGCTTGCCCCAAGGCGAATAATTCTCCAAGATTTGCTGCAGCTGGGGAAAAAAGAGCGAAAAGGATTTGGGTTTATAAGCTTGATTTTTCGGTTAGCCGCTTTGCGCGCGGTCGTTTTAGAAAGGGGAAAATTCTAAAGTAATTGCTCGCCCAGCAGATATTCGAAGCGGACAGAAGTTAATTAAGTAATGCGTTGGAATATCCGTGAGATTGAAAGAGCAGCCAAAGCCCTTTGACTTTTGCCCACAGATTGTTAAGGGAGAAGAAAAACGCGAAATTCGTACGCCAATGGTGGCTCTTTACCTCCGCGATTTCGCCTGTCTGACACCGTACGGATTGGTTCTACTGCGCGCTTATCGAGACCCTATTGTCCGAGCCGTTTCAGAGGGCGAACATCCGAGGCTCGTCGAGAACTCACTTTCAATCCTCTCCGCCTCCATTCGCGGTCCAGCGGGATTTTAAAAACCGGTTATAGATTTAAACGAATCTCAACCCCCCTCGCTCTCATGGGACTTCATCTTGAGATCAATATTCCGGAGCGTCAAATCCATTGAATAACAATTTCCTGTATTTCTCCTTTCTGCGACGGGAGAATGAAATTGCCATAAGCCGCGGGTGCTGGAGTTGTCGTTAATTTATCCCTACAATCCGTACGAATGCTCGTGTTTATCGTTGCTTGGAAGATGGCCTTTGTGGCACGCTAATGTTCTTAATCTGGCTTCGGGGCGGTGCAGTAAGTAATTCAGATGCACTTTACGGCTCCGGAATATTTGAATCTTTTATTGCAGACCGCGAGCCGGCGTAACGTATACGAATCTTCTACCAGAAATTGTTCTCCCTGGGCAAAAGGAAGGTCTGACGACGCGCTTGATAATACCCTATCCCGACGCTCCCCGCTCTGAAACGGTTATTTACAATCCTTTTGAAAGCGAAATTACGCTCTATAAAGCGCACGTGGGCCGAAATTAAAAGATTTAACGGCGCGTTGATTAAGAGGATCGGGAACTTTTTTTTTATCGGCGAACCAGCCCAAGGGCCACGAGTGAGGAAAATTGTTCCTCCCATCTGTCTCTCGCTTCGGTTAATCATTCGTGTTTTTTTTTATAGCTCGATACCAAGGTAGTTCACCGCGTTCGACAATAAAATGCAGCACGTTCCGGTTGAACGTCGTTAGACACACAGCCCGGCTAACAATAAGTGAACCGGCGCGCGGGGACCATTAAAAACCTGAAAACGTTTGCGCTCGTTAGCTGAAATATTTCTTACGGCCCTCGACAGGCTGGGCAAATATATACGCGGGAATTACGGCGCGGCTACTAATGACACGGTTTATACAAATTGCACTCGACCAAAATCGCTTCAGGGTTCGCGCGACGCCGCGTAAATTCCAATGATGAAAATGAGATTCCGATTGCGGCGGCCTCGAGGGCGGCGGGTCCGCCAAGCCGGAAATTTTAACGCCTTTAAGTTATTCCCATAAGCCTGTACATCAGCTTACTATTGACGAGGCGCGGAACTAACCTGCGATATTTTCGCGAGGCACATTTTTATTCGATCAGCGGCTACGACTTCGCCAGATATCGCGGGCTCGTAAATCCACGCGGCGATGCCCAAAGTTTCGAGGGGGCCCTAAGTGAGGAAGTACAGGGTTACTTGGCTACCGATCTCTATCCGATCAACGGGAACGGTGCAAGAGGGAGTAAAGGCGAGTAGGTCTGGTCAAGGAAGTAGAAGTGACGCGAACGATGCTCGAGCAAGCACAACAGCCCATTTACGAGTCATACTTCACGCTGTTCACTGTGCTTCTGACGTTGCAACTCCTCCTTTCGCTGCCTCCACACCGCGGCCCCCTCCTGAACAGCCCAGCGTTCCCGCTCCTTTCGCGCGTCCTCCCTCGCTTCCGGTACATACGTCGCCTCCAGGGCTTCCTGCGCCATCTCGGTGTCCTTTTCTCTTAATAAAAGGAGGAACAAATCACCGGCATCGTGGCCTGCAACGCGGGCGGCGTCCGTCTGTAAATCAAACGGATGTTGCTCTCGAGTAGCTGGGAAACGAATCAGGGCTCCTCGACTCTTTCCGGTGTGCTACTGAAATCGTCAAGTGGTTGCTGCTGTCTGCAGAACGATCGCAATATGGTTCCTACCAGATTCGAGAATTCGAGTGAAGCTTCCGCTCTGATTGCATCCGCGGCCCTGCAGGGCTACGTGTAATAATTTATAACGCTCTACAAACAAAACGTCCGCGTGTTGAAGCAACTGTCCCTGGAGGTATCAATCAGTTGGGAAGACGAGGTAAACGGTTTCGAGAATAACGACGTCAGGTCGCATGACAAAGCATCGCTGCTGTTATCATCTGCTATCGATTTAACAAGATATTATCCATTCTCGAGGAAACGCGACGTCGCTCTCCATAGTTCGCGAAGTAATTGTACCGATGCGGCAACAACGGGACATCTGATTTGCGCGAGGCAGGCAAACGCGAGGGTCAATCATCCCTCGGGGCCTTCTTTATCCGCAAATGAACCTCGGGCTAATTTTCTAGTTTATTTCAACCACTGGCTTGGTGCACGTTCGCGCAGGTACTTGTGCGAGAACATACGTTGGATAACAACCTCTGATTAATTCCTCGAAAAAACCGGAAAATGAAGAGGCGAATGTGCATGTTCTGGATTTCATACAATTCGCATTCCGCCGACAGAATTAATTTACACGCAAAGGATCGCCCGTTTTTTGGAATATTAGCAACATATTATTGTTAAGCTCGCTGTATGAAATTCCTGTTTTCTGGATTAAAATATCGCTTAAAAGCTTTGAATCTGTTGCACGGTTCTGAATGACAAGGGTGTGTTTCCATACACGCGGTATAATCTATATTTTCGTAGAATCCGTAAAGCTCAAGTTTATTTCAAAGCATCAAAATATAATAAAGCGCGATAAAGGCATGAGAAACCCGTGGAAGCTCATTCATCGACTTATCCGCGAAAATATCTTTGCGAGGTATCCCGGTATTTTGCGATGCACGGAATGCGAACGGCTGGAGGTAAAATGGAAGGACTTCGAGGCTCGCTTGTATAATATCATCAATATCTTTTTATCTGGTAGCAACGACATTGTTACGAGATACTTGGCGAATTTCATTTTAATAATGAAAAACTAGCAGCCTCGCAGCGTCTGTGCCTCTTGAATTTAATAAAAATCTCGTTCCCCCTGGTCAGCTCGTCTCGAAAACTGCGGAAATATTCAACGTCGCTGCGCGATAATTTCTTTTGCCACTCGAATCGAAAATTAGTACATTTTTCAGCGGTAATTGCTGCGAAGGAGGAGCCATGAATCGCGGCGTTACTTAAGACTGGGGGGGCCCATTTCGCGAAACATTTTACTTTCAAATACTCTACAAAACCGCTCGCCTCCCCCCCCCCCCCCCTCCCCACCAGGTGAATTATAATAGAAACAGCGTGAACACATTCGACTCTAGATAACTGCTAAAAAATTAAACAGTCTTGAATAAAACATGCCGCATACGATTAAGCCGCGTCATCGAGCTCGAACTGGAGATACGAAAGCAGAAAAAAGGTGAGCATGTGTCTTCTTGAAATAACCGAAGAATGCTATTTCTATAAAATAAACCGAATTAAGCAAAATGCTCTACATTTAATAATAGATACCTATATCTGCTGTCAGACGATCCCCGATTTATTTTGAGTGGTGGATCGTGGAATCCTCGGAAGGCAGTCTATCGATTCGACAGAACTGTTCGCGTTGTCCTCGCGGGCAGAGCATTCTTTCGCCGTGGAAGCTCGGGCAGCTTAATTTCGCGGGAGGTACCATTAAATTTAATACTCACGACGGTGGGGAAACGAAGTTTCGCGTGTCATGGGAACCAGGCTCGATGCGGACGGCAACGACTCGCGAAAATACTCGGTAAACCGATTACATCCGTACAAAAGCTACTCACCTGACTATGAGAGCACGCGACTACCAACCACCCCGTGAATCCCCGGCTCCGTGCAAGTCAGCCACCCTTTGCAAGCTGCTCGCCGGCGTCGATCCTCCACATGCCAGCACATGAGCCAACCCCTTCGCCGGCCTACCCCCGCTGCTACATGCGTCACGATTTACATCGTCGTTGCCGTTCACCGCTATACCGCTCGACCTTCGACTGCTGGCTCGTGACCAGGGACGTCGGGGCGCGCGAAAGCACCCCTAACTTCACGGGAAATTACGGGCAACCAGCGGGCTTAGAAGAGGGTAACATGATAAAATCGTGTTCAGCCTGTGGGGATTAATTTTAATTGTGGAATGAGGGGTATTTAATCGGGGCGGGGGGGGGGGGGGTGGATCGACAAGGGCTGCAAGTCGATTTCGTCGGTTAATCGGCTGAAGAGTTGGAACTTTCCCTTTATGGAGATCCCAGGACTCGGAATCCTTAGTTAAGAAAATGAAAGTCCTTCGTAAAAGTTGAACGCTCAGGGTTAATCAAGTAGAAGGGCGGGGGGTAGGCTTTCGTGCTTCAGTTATCGATTAGACTCGAAATTATCATACGATTTATTCTTAGCTACGAGTAGCTGTACGACTTGTTGGATTTGGCCGAGTCCACGGTATACATGCTGCTGTAAAGTTCATGTAAACTTCAACCAGCATCGCATGTTATCACGCGCCACTGACCTTTCGCGCGTGAATCTTCTCAGCGGTACGCGTAAACGACTACCGAGTGGGGAATATACTTGAAACTACAAACTGTCTGAGGAATAAACTGCGCCAATGATTCCAACACAAGGTAGGAATCTTTTCAGAGACACTGGAACTTAAAGCAATATCAAAAGGGGCAGTTGCCCCCCCCCCCCCTCCTGGCTTTTGAGAAAAAATCACCTATTTTTCAAAACTGATCTTTATTAAGTTTATACTAAAAAAGGGAATACTTTTAAATTTCGATTTTAAATTTTTAATTAAATTGGCACTATAAAATGGGTTAAAAAAAGCAAGAGGAGTATATTTTTCTTTACCATCATCTGGAAAAAAGTCTCCGGACGCCCCAGATCACAGTAATATGCGAATGGACTTGAGGATAAACTAATGATACCGCTGTTCTTCCTGGACTACTATTTTAATCGTATCTACTCAGACTAAAAATCAAAGCGCAATTGCATAACTCAGTTCACTTTCCTCCTACTTCCAATTCTAAAGTTCTCCATTCCTTTTCGTGAATAAAAAGATGATGAACAACTTCTTGCTAATTCCTGCTCCTCTCCTACAGTTATAGCGCACTTCATGGGATAGTCCACCCCGCGAAGCTACTTCTGCACGAAAAGATCGCGGTGCCGCTTACATTTTTAGCTAGGCGAATTTAAAAAACCGCGGGGAAGCCTCGGATAGTAAAACAGTGAACTGCCGGAAGAAACCACCAGGAGTGCTGGGATTCCAGCCGGATCCAGTAGAACATGAGATCGACTGGCTGAGATGAAGTAGAAACAGGGATGTCAACCTCTTTGACGTGTAACCACGGTTGCCGAAGGAAATATTTAGCGCAATATGGTTGGTCCCAATCGACGGGAAATGTTACGAATAATATTCCTCCTGGCTGTATGTAGCTTCGCCGGTGTTCAATCTGCCAGCCTCGAGACGGTGAGCGACGAGGAACTCATTAATCTCATAAAAACCGAGAAGCATGTGGTCGTACTGTTCAGTAAGTCCCGGACACGTCGGTTTAAATCTCAGCATGTTTACGTTGATAGTTTACTGATCTCAATGTATTTACATGGAATGTTTGCAGCCAGGAAGGATTGCGAGGCGTGTGATAATTTTGAAAATGTAATGATACACTTGAGGGAAGACCTGGTGGACTCCCTGTCCTCCTGGGTCATCAAAGCTGTAGACAGCCAATTACTCCGGCTTTATCACATGGACAAAGAACCGGCCCTTGTGTTCTTCAGGCATGGGATGCCTTTACTGTACGATGGTACGAACATAGTTTTCACAGCAAAATTTCTTTCTGTTAGATTCTAAGCTAGTAGTAAATAGGTTTATTTTTTGCCTTCCAGCCTCAAAATGGGGTTACATGAGTTTGTGTGTGTGTGTGTGTTTCTGGGACTGGCTTTCGTTTTGACTTCTTCCTGCATCTTGGGCTTCTTTTCTTCTCCTTTTTTCCAGAACCCTGCGCATCTGCTCTACTCCTTCTTCTCCCTTTAGTATCCCTCTGATCGTTGAATTTTTTCTTTTCAGCTCCTTATAGTCTTGTAACATGTGACCCAGCGTCTCCTTAGCCCCATTACATAGTCTGCATACTGTTTCTTTTTCTTCCTTCCAGTACTTGCTTCCCCGCTCTTCGTTCCCACATCTGAACCTTGCAATCATGCTTTGGTCTCTGCCTCTGTAGTTTCCATCTAGGTAATTTGCTCTCTGGTTATCCCTGATTTCTGTGTAATGTGCGTTGTATCTGCCTCCTAGTATTCCGTCACATTGCCATTGAACCTGCTCTGCCCTGTCTCTTTGCACTAGTTCCTTAGTAAACTCTCCTCCTCTCCTTCTTTCTATTTCCATTTCTTAGATATCCATAATTTTTTGCCCGTAGTATGAGTTTCTTATTTCCTCCCAATTTGACTTTTTTTTGCTTGCTTCGCGTCTATTTCCCTCAAGCATTCTTGTACTATTTTATTCTTATTCAGCCGTTTTGCTTTCTCATATTTTATTGCCCCTTTCTCCGCTTCTATCCTTACTTTGTCCGTTTTTGTTTCCTCCAAAATTAGATATGCTGGTATATTGAAGTCCAAACCTGAAGTTCACCTTATGTATGTCTCCTGTATTTTCTCTACCTTTTCTGCTTCCATCCATCCCCAAATTTTTGATGCGTACAGCAAGATACTTTTCACTATGCTTCTGAATATTCTCATTCTTCTCTCAAAATTGTTCTTGAACATTCTTTGTCCTATTCCCCATATCTGCGCCATTGCTATTCTTGCTTTCTTTATGACTTCCCTTATATGCGTTAGATTCTAAGCTAATTACAACCTGTTCCTTTTAAAGGGCCAGTAAACGACGAGGAGATCTTGACTATGTTCACTGAAAACAGAGAACCTACGGTGAAAGAACTAACGGATGATACGTTCGAACATTTAACTCAGGCTAGTAGCGGGGCTACAACTGGAGACTGGTTTGTCATGTTGTAAGTATCTTTTAACTTCTTTAGCTTTAACTTCAAGGTGTCTCAACTTGCGAACGTTTCAATCACATTCCTGCGAATATAGCTACGGTTCGGATTGCGTGGAGTGTGTTAGAATGATTGCAAGATGGGAGGCTGTAGGTGCAAAGCTTAAGCAAAGGGTCAATGTAGCTCGTATCGATAAATATACGACTGGAGCGTCCACAGCCAGAAGATTTAATGTCTACCAAGCTCCTGAGTTTATATTGTAAGTACGATAACTTGAATAAAAATAATTGGGATCAAGTTCATAATCATAAATGAATGATGCTACATGTTTTGTATTGTACTTCTAGCTTCAGACTCGGGAAAATGTATCGTTACCAGATTCCAAAATACGATATTAACTCTTTTGTATTGTTTGCAACATACTGGTACAAAAACGTCCGTGCCGAACCTGTTCCTGTACCACAGAGTCCATTGTAAGTGCGCGCACATTTTTATTCGCCTCGCGACGCTCTTCATTATAAAAGCTGACTTTTTTCCTTCCAGCGATGATTTTGTACAAATGATTGTAAACGTCCTCCGTGAGAATCCATGGATCATGAAGCTTGGCAGTATCTCTATCGGTGTATTTATCATAATTTCTGTAGCTTCTAAATTCAGGCGTAAGACTGAGGTGTCTCAGAAGAAAGACTAATTGTCTTACACACCAAAGAAATATGTTATGGGTACTGGTGCTAATCTATTTGCTTATTATACTGTGCAGAAGCACAATTCAAACGAACGAATTTCATTTCAAATAAAATTAATTCCCCATTCCATATTTTGACGAGCCGCATTTCAATTATGATCTCGATTCCGTTGCACGGAATCATTTATCTCCCGAAATACTCGATGTAGACGTAGGCTTCTATCGTTTCACGAACGCATTCAGTGCTCATAATATACATGCTTAGAAAGGATATGAATGGGTGTACATTATAGTTCGAGGAATTGTTTTTTTATTTCTTATAAAATAATATGTACGATAGTCGCGACAGAGCTAATATTTTAACCGAAATGTTTCCTACATTTTGAAATAAATAACTCGTGGATCGGCGTTGCTGTTAAACGATGTCACAGTCTTTACCATACATACATAATATCTTTTTCTAACGAGAAATGTCTACTTAGGATAATTAAATTAACCTTATTGCAGTGCTTGTGTGCCTCCCAGGTACTTAAACGTACCTGCTGGTGGTCCGGACCGCAAAGGATTAGGTGCTTCACAGGGCGAATTTCACTTACGCCCAAATCGCCCACGCCCGTAGGAATTTTCCGTTTTTGTAATAAAACGAATATCATAAATGATATGCTCCTGTTTTGGAGTAGCAATTTATAGTTAAAAACCTGTATTTTCCAATAATGGGTCTTTCACAGATTTCTCTTCCATATTTCAGGAGATTTTTCATAAATTTTGTAATGTTAATCACGGGCGTTGCGTGTGATTTCGGCGTAAGTGGAATTCGCCCACATTTATACCCATTTATTTGACAATTAAATACTAGCGAACCTAAAGCAATGTATTTACTTGAACATAAGTTGTACTTCAACTTACACGTATTAAAGAAACGAATATGTTTGAATATAAATACTTGCGCATTCATTAGGTACCATACACAACACGTCTTCTATCATTTTTATCGATAAACCAGTAGAAAAATAAAGTGAAACTGTAATATGAAATGCATGAAGCTCTTTTGTAACATAATGATTCCAAGACAATCGTTTTCGATTTCTTACATCCTTTATAATCACAATAATACTATGCTGGCTCACAAGCCACTTTGTGCAACACATGCATTACAGAAATCAGCTTTGTGCATTAACGTTTTAAAATTACATTTATTCCCTGTGCGATATTTTTGGTCTTATCAACGGAAAATTTTGCATCTATGTTAAACATTATCGACTGATATATTTATCCTAAAGACCGTGGATGGGTCAGCCAATGCCATTCTGATACTGTTCTCGAATTTCTCTTGGATGGACGAGAACTCCATCATGTTACTCGGCTTCGAATCGATCCAGAACCCATCGAACTCGTAGAACAGATAACAATAGAAGTGATGAAAGGCACGAATCGTTGGCAAGGTTTTAGAGGAATTATAGATATGAGTCTTAACTGTTCCATCTTTTAACAAACGTAGAGCCATGCTCGTTAAGTTTATACCAACTATGGCGAACGCGTAACCGTAACGCGGGTGTGTAGAATGCGACAATACATGCGTCGCGGCGCTAGGATATTCTTGAGCAAAATAAACAAGATTCTCTAATCCCAAAATTCCCATTCCGCGAAAGTCCGTCTTCGGATCATCTCCCTGAAAGCCTATCTCCTGCCATTGCTTTGTAACTCTAGCGTCTAAAGGCTCGTAAGGCATCAGTGAATTCCACAACTGCAGCAACAATAATTCGTGCTGCGGATTCTCAGCGTCATAAGGCGTTTTCCTAAGCTCTTCGCACTCGACACAGAGTTGCCTGTAGCCCCAAATTAATTCTACACATTTACCGAACGACTTAGCAAAGTCAGGATGAGCGGTTGGATTTATTTTCTTGGTCACTAACACTGTTCTAATCGCTTCCTCTAAGATCCTGCGCTCCGTCTTAGTTGTGATCCCACGTTGATCCGCCAGATTGTTCAGGCGGGTCACGAGGGTTTTAATATTGGCATCTCTTGACTGATTAAGAGATTCTTCTACAGCTAGGGTCCTCGGTGCTCCGGATAGCTCCCCATAGCAAATTCTCTGCAGCTGGCACATTTGCGTTGTGTGGCGTAACAACCATTTTATAATGGGTCTGAAATACCAGCACACTACTGACCATAGATACAGAAACATATTTTCTGTCAATTACGAATCGTGATACAAGGAAATTCCTCGTAAATCCCTCGATTATAACCGAGTTATGATAAACCTCTTCCTGTCATCATCTTTCAAAACGGAGATGTCCCCATCGGTGTTTTCGGAAACAATCAGATCCTCGAACGCAAAACTCGACACTTTGATAGATATTCTGACAAAGACGGCGCCGTCTTGTCATACACCGTTAAGATCGTAAGGCAGTGCACATAACCTGTGCCATTGTAACTAACACACATGATACAAGTTCCTAATTTGTTGAATGAAGAGTAACTTTGTCTACGGAGCTGTACTTTGTAGGCAAGGGAATCAACAAAACTGTCGGTTTCTACGTAACGCTACCGAGAAATCATCGATTTTCCTCAAACGTTTACTCTCGAAGGGTAAAGATCAATAATAACCCGCTAAACTAAGGCGCTACAGATGAGTAGAAGAGGTCACCAACTATACCATCATCCTGTACCAAATTTCATTCGATCTACCGCACATACCTGCTTTGTACTGTCGACTTAGTCAATTTGCTATCCGGGCCGTACATGAAAGAAAAATGTGGAATAAACAGCTATGAAATGTATGGAAAATTTTAAATGTTTCTATCCTCCGAGTAAGACAATTATTACGCTAATTTTCCATTCACTTTGAGCATTTGCCCTTGGCAAGGTGTAATGTTTACAAACTCAGATTCATTTGATTATTTTACGTTAACCTGGTGCGACGTGTACGCAGAATAATTAGGAATATGAAGAAAGGACATTTTTTCCCGGAAAGAAGAATAAAAGATATGGAATAACATTTTTCCTTACTAGCCTTCGTTTATGAGAAAATTCGTTTTGAAAGCACCCGACTCGCGTCCTTTCTTTGCGACGCCCGGTATAATAAACCGAGAAAGATCATGAATTTATTTATGAAGTCTTTTGAATAAAATTTGTAAGTGAAACAGAACCGAAGCAACTTCAGTCAATTCAATCCCGAAACGTCAAAACTCTTCATCCCTTTTTCACCGGTACAAAAGAATAACAGTTAATTGAAACCCACGCAGTACAAAGAAAGGACACTTTATGAATGGAGACCGAACGTGTGTTCAGATCGGACACTCCGACGGACAGCTCGAGCAACAGTGAAAGCTTTCAGAACATGGAGAATCTGTGCAAACAACTGTCGGATGATGAGAGTGGAGAGCAGGCTAAAACAAATCCTGACTTAGCGTTAGATCTTCGAAGCATACTTCCAAACTTCGACCCTGCGTCCGAACAAGACGACTCGGAGAAGCTTTCGGCTGTCCTCGAACAACCGGAAGACTCATCCACGATCTTAGAGGGCCCTCGATCGTTACAGCACGACCAAGAGGACAGAGATTTGAAGTATTTAAAAGAGTAGTCAGCAAATTATAAAAAATCAAAGTAAACTGCATGATTTCCAGTTGCTTTCTTAGGGAACGTATACAGTCGCTCCGCGAGGTGCTGACAAGCCTGAAAGACGAGTTGAGGACGGAAGTAGCTTTGTGGAGGAGAGAGAGAGAAGAGTTGCAACTTATGCGTGAAAAAGATGACGCGATGGCTTTGGAGGAAGCAACAGCAGCTGCCCGTGCAGCTGCAGCGGCCTACGCAGCGGAAGGGCCGCTGTCGAATAATTTGGGTAATTCGAGAATGTTCGTGCAATTTTACTGCGTGGTTCGAATGCACAGAACTGATATACTAGAGGCGCGATCTTAGCGCGTAAATGCATAGACATATATAGATGGAGCGTGAGCTGAAAGCGATGGTAAAATTCGCGGAAAGGAGGCGAGCACGGGTAAATCGGGTAACTCAGTGTTTATTAACCGACTTCAAAAAGGAGAAGGTTATAGATTCGACCCGTATATTTTTTTCCCCCGCATAACTCCTCAGCATATGGACCGATTTTGATGATCATTTTTTTATTCGAAAGAGGGTGGTCCCATCCTACACTGTATGAATATTGGCTCAATACTTTGCCAGTACTAGTTAATTCAATCTTCGGTACTTTACATAATTTGTATTTCATGTATTCTCGCATTTCAGAGTCTTTCCGCGCGTTGAGTTGTACACTCCATGTAACGAATTTGAGACATTTTTATTTTCAATTTTTCAAGTCGCTTACTTTTCGAATCTTTCGTTTCTTTTTTTCACGAGCAGCTCTTTTCGTCGGCGTACCCATATTTTTTTAAAATAAATGTAGCTATATAACTTAAATAACTAAAAAGTAAAAAATAAAAAATTTAGAAAAAAATTTAAACCGACTTCAAAAAAATAAAAATGCATTAAAATGTAAAAAATATTTTGTTTCCTTATATACTCCACAACTCTCAATTTTTTTAAGTCGGCGACGGATTTACACAGTGCAAATGATAAGCCGCCGACGTAAAAAATGTGAAAGTCGTAGAGTAAATAAGAAAAAAATATTTTTCACTTTTTAGTGCATTTTTATTTTTTTGAAGTCGGTTTTAATTTTTTTTTAAATTTATTTGTAACAAGTCGACACGGGCCGAATGCTTGCGAAGCTAGCCGATGCGCCCGTACCGAACCACTGCCTTTTCTCCTCCAATCCTACGTTTCCCCCGTATATATGTCTATGCGTAAATAGTTCCTAATACGGAGACGACCAGGGGATAGTTCAGTTCATCATAAAGGGGATGCTTTAGATATCAACTCCGAGGACACGTTCACGGAGCTCTCGATACTCGAGTACGAGAAGAAACTGGCGAAGTATCAGGACGAGTTCTCCTTCACCCAGGCGGAGAAACGATACAACGCCCGCTGGAAACTGGTTGCCAATGCGTACAAGCAGAAGCTGGTGGAAGTCGAACGACTGTGCAACGAGGAGCTGGAGAAGGTTCAACAGAACGCGAATTACCTCCAACCTCTTAAGGAAATGGTATCGCAATGGTACAACGACGAAGAAAACCACGGAGACTCGATAAAAAGCAGCAACTTTAGTGCCGATTCGCAGAAACATACGATCCTCAACGAGAACAACGTACATAATAGTTACATGTTCCAGAAAATTGACGCGGAAGTCAATATGGCGCCGGAAATATATGCTGCCAGATTCAAGAACGAGGACCTGGTGAAAAACGACAGATTTTACGGGCAATCTTAACTTTCCCCATTTCCAGATTCATTGGCATATCAAATTTTTGCTATACATTTAGTACGGACTTGTTTGTGCCGTTTATTGCGACGATCAAGATTAAAATTTGTATCAATCTCGCATTCGAATTTTGAATTTCTTTTAAAACCGACCAGCAACACACTTTCTGTCACGGAAACTTTATAATATGGAAACATACAGAGCTTTTCGGTGCCCGATGTCGTTGTTTTAATATTTCCCGCGCATTCCCATTGTTTGGACGGTGTACCGTTGCAGGTCCTGAGATATTAGAAAATTCCACACGTATATACAAATTCACGAGATAACACTTGCACGGTACACTTGCATCGAGGTGAATAGAACGATTCGAAACGATATTCGACCGCGAACGATTAAAAATAAACTATTTTTATGTGAAAATAAGTGTTCAGCGTAGAGTTCAAACTCCGCCGCAAGTTCCTCGTTCCATGACTGCCAATGAAACGTGGACCAATGGTTCTTTTTGTTCCGACGTTCCTTATCCATTGCGTGTGTGACGGAGAGAGCATAGACTGTACATAAAAGTGTGTGATAAGCGGCGGAAAGGACGATACCAGCGCCACTCAGGGGGAAAAGTTAGAAGCTTATAAATGGCCACAGATTTTAGGTAGAGTGTCCAACCTTGTGTGCGAGATACAACCAGATACACCACACACAACTACTGGACTGACTGGTTTCGTTGCCGGTTGTGTTCAAGTTGAAACGGAACTGGATTCCGTTTTGTTTAGTTAATTCTACCGTAATTTGGGTGGTAAACGATCGTGACCATGTTGCAGTCTATATTCGACGATCTGCGGCGATTGAATAAACGGCAGGTAAAAATGAATCCTTTAACAGAAATCCACGTAGGCTCTCGGCAGCGGGCACATATGGTCGATCGAACGTAGTATCACTGACAACGATTCCCGGTCTTGTTTTTACAGTTCCTGTATCAAGTGCTGAATTTCGGTATGATCGTTTCGTCTGCCTTGATGATCTGGAAAGGCTTGATAGTTGTAACAGGCAGCGAAAGTCCAATCGTGGTTGTCCTCAGGTATTTGAATACTTAACCTAATCAGTTCTCCCCTGACACATTTTTCGCGCGAATAAATGCACGGTTTGAATCGTAGCGTCGTCGAGTTTCTGCTCAAGTTCGTGCGTCGCATCGTACACTCGGTGTATCGTTGACTATGCTCGCATAAACAAATTATAATACATCGAGGTTGTTTATATGCGTTGTGAATTACGCGGGAATCATAAATGCAGTAGTAATTATTTCTCGTTCACACTCGCGAGACGTTCGAACTCCTTTATGCTTTATGGAACGAAATTACGAATCTGCGTATTTACGATATTCTTACGGGTCTGTTCGTCCGTGTTATAGCGGTAGTATGGAACCAGCATTTCATAGGGGGGATTTATTATTTTTAACCAAGTACCAAGACGAGCAAGTCAGGGTAGGAGAGATTGTTGTTTTTAAAGTTGAGGGAAGGGATATTCCAATTGTACACAGAGTACTTAAACTACACGAAAAGTAAGTATTCGAAGGAAAGATGGAATTGACGTACGGTCGGCGTAGATATAAGCCAAATTACTGAATGCAAATTAATCCATTCTAGGGGCGACCAAAACAATACTGTTAAGTTTCTTACAAAGGGCGATAATAATTCTGTCGACGATAGAGGTTTATATGCTCCGGGTCAGTTGTGGTTAACGCATAAAGATGTCGTTGGTAGAGCAAGGGGTTTCTTACCATACGTCGGAATGATCACTATATTCATGAACGAATATCCCAAATTTAAATATGCGGTATTAATATACTTGGGACTATACGTTTTGGTGCACAGGGACTAAACGTATTTCATATAGGATATTATATGAAATAGACTGTCGTCGATCATCTACAAAAAAGAGCGCATTGTAAAATTAAATGCTGATTGATAATTCAAATACACGTGTGGAGCTATGTACAATGTGATTTTATGTCTCGTTGATTTCATACCACTCGAGGAACCTTCTGTATGCAAGACACAAACGATGTAACAGTTTCACGAAAATGTATCTGTGTACTTACGATAGCGATAAGAAAATATTGGGGTGTGCATGCAAAGCTCTTTTTATATTCTATTACGCGACAATGCTCTGTCATCACTGGTAACATTAAACGTACAAACAACTTGATTCCTGGGATAGTATTGTTGTTGTTTTGCCAAAATTCATTAACTCGGTTCTTTATATTCCTATTTAGAATGCGATAAGTTACATGAATATTCCTTAATCAGTGTCTGTTCCACCTAAAAGTAGTTTACACATACTTGGTATCACATTCGTATAAGAATGTTACTACGATGCACAACTGACGAAATTTGTAAATTATTTTTATATGAATTTTATAATAAATCATAACGAAACGACGTAACTAAATCACGTTTGAAACTTTATATTGATCGCAGCTACTAGTTGATGACTTTTGTCAGCACAACAATGATATAGACGACGATTTTGGATTTCCTTTGTTGCTGGGTAAATTATTTTTAGTAGCATTACCACACACATAGACCTAATCTAACTGAAACTCTTACGAAAATTGCTTTAATATTTTCGTTATTATTAAGATTCTCATTTTTCGAGTAGATTATCACAATTATTGTGGATGGATTGTAATTGTGACTGAGCTTTTAGTCTCAATTATTTTCAAAGGTATTGAGTATTTGATAGAAATCTATAAACTCTGTATAAAGCAAAAAATAAGAGCAAGGGAAATTTTGGGAAGATTAACAGTAAAGTGTATATACTTCAGTATGGTTTTAATTTTTACTGCACATAAGAATAAGCGTATCTTTCCTATCTTCTCCACTGTGGCAATATCTGTACATAATGTTTTTCTTCACCAAAACACAGAATATTCTAAACGGTTTAGAGTACAATATTGTATAAGTAACAATACTTCTAGGCGGCCCTTACAAAACCCTTTCCATAGTGACTATGTTTTTTAGTCCAACGCAATGTAATTCTTGTCTCTGACTGTCTCGAATTATACAATAAATGTATAATATATAAATTGCGTATAATGTATCATCTTTATTCCTAGAAGTTTGTTTTAGCGTTTCTGCAGGTTCCTCTCTTTTGTCGAACTTACTATCTTAATAAAAAGAAGGAAAACTTCGTGTGAGTCAAGGATTTATCACTATTTACGTATTATCACCGAAAAGATAAGCCTGTCGGTAAATAATTCTATGTTTGATAAAATTGGTCGATTTTATTTGGATTTGCAGCTTCCAGCCATTCGCTATCGCCAATTTTTAATTATTTCTTTTTACGCACGATATCTCTACATAAGACGCGCGTTCACGAGTTATCGTTTCGCAGCGTTTCAAGTATTTTTAATGTACGCCACGCGTAAGAGAGCGCCCAAGTGACCTGGATTCACTTGAGGAGAAAAATATTTATGTTGCAAACATTTATGAATCACAAACATTATGAATCACATTTATGTATAAACCGCTATATCAAAGAATCTTTTAGCCATGAATAGCAGGCACTAAAACGTAAGTAAGAGGATCTCCTGTGTGCCCTCACTAATGACGTGGATCCATTCGAATCCACGTTTCCTTCGGCGTGACGATCAAACCAGGTAACTTGTCTTCGAGCCCTGTCGGTTCACCCTCCACGAACGAAAGATTAAAGTTCTGCATCAAACCAGCGAACAGTGAGAATATATTATATCTCGCAAAAGTTTCACCCATGCAGACACGATGACCTGATTATAAAAAAAAGCAGCGTTACCTTCAACCTTCGTTCCCCAAGTATATCAACTTTCACCGTATCTCGCGGAATTACTGATTACTGTCTAGGCTCGACATTGTTTGCCCTACACAATAGTTGTGTACTTACCCAAACCAAAAGGGAGCGTCATGTCTTTGCCCAGTTCGCCGTTCTCTTGAAGGAACCTTTCCGGCCGGAATTTCTCCGGATCACCCCAGAATTCTGGATCTTCGTTCATTCCCGCCAAGTTCGTGATGATGAATGTGCCTTTAGGAATGGTATAGCCACAGAGAGTAGTGTCTTTTAAGGCTTTATGAAACACGCCAAATGGTGTCAAGGTTTGGTATCTCATTACCTCGCGAATCGTTGCTTCGGTGTATGGTAAACTGGAAAAGAAAGGTCAAATTGCGTTATCGTTCATTTTCCCCGTCTTTAGTGTCCAATAGGACTGAGTGGCCGGTGAACGCCAAATTAAAAAAAAAAACTATCGTAAAAATGTGACATACTTTTTCCTGTCATCCCACATAACGTGTCTACCTGTTCCAATCACCGTGTCTATTTCCCCTTGCACTTTTTTCAAGACATCCGGGTGGTGCATGACCAATTTGATAGCATGCGTGACAACACTCGGCATCGCTGATAAAGCCGGGAACATAACATCGAGTAGTATCATAAGAAGCTGCTCGTCCGAAAAAGTAGTTATTCCGCTCTGCTTCTTCATCTGCTCGAAGTATCTGTCGGTCAGTCCTCTATCGCTATCGTCGCTATGCGTGTCTTTCTGTTTTAGCAAATGCTCCTGCAACAGATTTAATACAGTTCCATCGCCTATTCTCTTCGATTCGCAGAGCACGGCTTTTTAAATCCAGAGTGTACCCCGATGAAGTCCCTCAGACGGTTATTTGCTTTTACAATCTCTGCGTAGCTAAACATATTTCCGAAATACTTCAAGAACGTCCTTTGGAAAATGGCCCCACCGGTGGTGTCGTTTGATCTTTGGAACAACATAGCAGCCCCGCAAAAGTTTTTCAACTTTTCGTGCTCCGATCGATCGAATCTGTTGCCGAACATTATGTCCCATATACTGTTCCCAGAGTACGGGAACAGGATGTCCGGGAATAATGCGTATCCCTTCTTCAAGAATGTCTGGAAAATATGTATAAAGTATTCGTAAAAGCTCTGGCACTATTTCTAGTCTAAAGTTTCGTCCAACAAATTCGCGATAATAATTTAGGATCCGTTTAATTCAATGTCAATTCTGTCGAATTCAGAAATACTTTTTCGTTGTCGTTAATCGGACCCTCTTTCAACATATCGATAAGCAGAGTAATTTCCTCTATCATATGATTCTCGTATTTATCTTGTCGCCTGCCAAAGCCAAAGTCCCTCATATGTCGAAGGGCAAAATTTCTTTGTTCATGCCAGAATGTGCTCTCGGTGAAGAAAATACCTAAAGCACCGCATCTAATGTTAGTTACCATAGATGCCTTATCACATTCTCGCAAAAATATCAAATTTTAGTTGCGAAGAAGTACCTAATTTCTTCCCCAAAGCTCTCGCCTTCACAACATCGACCTCGGTCGGCCTGCCATCGAAATCCTCCCTCAGGAATACTTCTTTGATAGTTGAATAGTCATTCACAATGATACAAAAGATACTGCCAAGGTAGCAAGTAACGAGCTTCGATTTCAATTTGTCTACATAGTATCGGACGGTTTTATGGGGAAATTGGTAATTTCCCCAAAGCAAGTGCAAGTAAGATCCAACTATCGGTAGCCGCGGAAGACCTGTTGTCAATAAATGATAGAAATTCAAGAGAATGCGACGGTAAAAATTGATAGAAAAAATGGAATACTTTATGCGCAATTTCTTGGGAGTAAAAGCAATTTACAGTTTGTCAATGATGCGTGATGTAATTAAATAAATAACAGAAGACTTACAGGGCGGAGCGTTTGGCGGTACCGAAGTGATAAATTCGTAAATCTTGTATCCTATAATTACAAGTATTATTGCAATTAGAAGGGGTGACATTCTGCCACCAGCTCTGGACACATACTGGCCTTTCGCATTACATACTAATTTCTTGTTGCTTTACAACGCGTGCTCAGGGCCGTCGTGACTTCTGTAAAATATATGGAGTATTCTACATTTGAGATTTTGCTGTGCGTGGAATTGCACATTCAGAAATTTGGAAGGCATTTTACCATTTTTTATTTTCTCTTTGCGTACTACTGTTTTTGGGGCTGCTGAGATTTGATCTTTTAATTTGTACTCCCCTCCCAACTGCACACTCAGGGAAGATTTGTTCCACCGACCCTGCGAATATTTCGTTGAAATCATAACGGAAAAAAATAAGCGCCGGGAGTTCTTGTGCAGATAAGTAGTCCCCTTTATCTGCCTGTACAAAGTCGAATCTCTGGGTGTGTAAACTACGAACGCAAAAAATCCTATCGTTCCAAACTTCGCTACACTATGACCTTCTTTTCCTCTCCCTATCTCATTTGGGATATAGGTAATATCACAAAGGAACATTCTAACAAAACCGTTTATTTTACAATACAAATTACTATACATTCATTTTTTAAATCACAAATAAGATATCTAAGTACTATTCAATTTCATTCTGTCGTATCATATCCTAAGAAACTACAAAAAATAATGTTTCCTTTTTTTTTTTTAAATGTGGCCCGTAATTCATTAGGCTCGCCTCTAAAACAGACTTACGTAGTTTATTTACTCAAAATATTTGGTATCGCCTAAGCATACTACTTGCAGACTATTTTTAATCACCGACCGCATCCGATCGTCGTTTAAAACTGCACAGCCCACATTCGGGGACAGTTTATATAACAAACAAATGCAGTCTTCCAAATTCTGTATTATCTCCTTGTCAAACACGGGTGTCTCTGATAAGTCAAAATGTAATTTCAAAAATGCAGTGTACAGGGGTATACAGTGCGCTGCCACCCGCAGATGAAACATCAAAAGGAAGGTTTTGGCGGTCTAGAAAATTATATTTAATGCACAGAGGAGTCGAGAAACACAATAAAAATCACGCACAAAGGCATTTACCTCTAACGTTGCCTTCAAGGTCCTCAGATCTGTATGATGTTCGCAATACTCAGACAGTATTCTCGTTAGCCTCTCGCACCACTTGGCGCACCCGATGTTAGTTAAAAGCTGAGGCAAGCTTAGCATGTAAACACATCGCAGTTCCACGTTCTGCTCAAATTCCATGTTATCTAACAGAATTATCAGAACATCGTCACGGTGCGTCCACTGTAATAATTTATAATTCAAGATTTATATTTCAACCGATATCTCCGCTAACTCTAAGGAAACTTACTTCGAACACATTTAACGTCTTATCGCAGTGTTCAATGGTAGCTAATAGACTCGTTATACACGAATATACCAGTGTCACGTATTTGGCTTCTCTCTGACGTGTCAGACGCTCTAAGGTATGAAAAATTACTTTGGCATATCCAGTATCGATTAATCCCTTTTTCTAAAACGTAAATTCATAAGTTACCATCGACTTAAACGCTACATAGTATATATAGTATTGAATTTTACCAAGTGAGAATGTTGAACGATTTGATGCAAACATTCAAGACCTATTACAACATTATCTGGCACATAGTCGTCAACAAGTATCAAAGCTGTTGGAAGCACATCCCCGATGTGATGGTACAAAGCTGGTTTCTGGGGCGAGAAGTATGGATTTTAGTACAATGCGTAATTATACTTTTACTCATTCTACCAACCTCGATTTGATATAACATCCATTTGTAACACGCCACAGCTGCTGGATAAGATTTCCAAGTGTCTTTCAATAGTTTGGGTCTTAACGTTAACAATACTGTGGTGAAATTATCCTGCTCCGTTAGAAACTGAGAGACGCTCTGACATCTATACAACTCTAGGACTCCACTGAGTAATTCTTTGGCAATGGACACAGACTCCATCGTGTTCCAGACATTCTTCTCGTGGTGCTCCCCGACGAGCGACAACAAGTTAGTGGCGAAGCTTCTGACTACGGAGACGCTCAAATCAATCTGCACGTCTCCAGCGTTGCGGCTGTGTACGATATGCTCGAGCATAGACCTGATGCTTCGCAGATTTCTGTCCACGACTTGCCTGTATTCCCTGAAATCCTTCTCCTCGCATGGCCGATTAGCACCGATCGTTTTCTCAGGAGTGCAGCTCTTTTGAACGAGATCGACGCACGCCGGCCATAAGCCCTCCTGGGAGAAGTCGGCCGTGATTTTCAGAGCTTCAAGCTCTTTCAACAGATCATTCATGTTCGAATACGTGCTGTTAAATAAGTCCAGCCAGAGATAATGATCGCCTCTCCTGCGAATCAACTACTCTGAAACGACTCGTTACATTCGCGTGTGCATTCCGAAACTGTCATTTTTTCAATCGTCCAGAAGAACACCTCGATCGAGCCTACTCCTCGGATACTCCCGGTCAAAGAAACAATTCTGGCCTCCCTTTAACGAACCTTGCGAGCTTTCAACAACAACAGAATGGATCGAACGCCGTAGTACGCGCTCGAACATGTGACACGTTTCGACAAAGCTCTTGGACTTGTTGGATCATAGAATATGTTAACATTCGGTGTAACAATGCAGAATCGAGAATTCTTCCACCCTGTTCGCATCTGTATAAATTCGCAGGATATAATTGCTGTATTTTGCAATGTTATTCGATGCCTCGAAACTGTGATCGATACGATCCTCACGGGGCCTCGAAGTATCTGTCATTCTTCCCTTCTCTGCAGCGCATTATCGTCCGCGAGTTAGTTCTCCTATTTACGTGCTCCTTTTCTTTCTTTCGTTTCTGTCGTTTAACATGCCTTCTTCGTCCGCTGTTCGCGCGAGTGTACAGCTGTCGCGGCCGTGTCGCAATCCTATTACGAAGTTCGCGAGCGTTTACGCGTAAACGAGATGAAATTTCGATGAGCACCGTCCAGCACTGTATTTCTTTGCATATCGCCCGCTGATATTGAGCGTTGTGTCGCGTAACCGTAAGTCGCTCGTTGCTTTCCGTCACTTTTCAAGAGCCTTGGTAATTATGAATTAATGAAGGTGTAGCTGGTATATAGTTACGATATGGCTGAGTACCATTAGTTCATACTCTTTCATATTATTTCGTCGCGTTACTCGACAATTTCATTCTCAACGACATAGAATCGGTCGTTTTAGCCACGCAACCATCTTGCTTCCTACATGTAAGACACCGCCCTTCCATCGGTTATTACATTCATAAGTTTCTTATTTCATCGTCTCAGTGAAATGAGTCGATTACAAAAAGGCGTTTAAAAAACTTTCACACTTGTCGTTCGGAGCGTTTTTGCAGAGCCTCTTCTTCGAGTTACATAACCTCATTCCTCGGAATCCAATTTTACGGGTCACGATAGAAGTCGTTAAATATGGTGCAAATAATGACGTTGCCACGAGCGTAATGATCGTGTAATTTCTAGGGAAAAGTCATCTAAATCGGTGATTAACTCCGTTCTTCTAAATCACAGCCTCGTCACGTTTCCATGAATCTCAGTCCTTTTAACCCCGGTTCTCTTAAGGATCTTGTTCTTGTGCCACGTCAGGAGTAGGCAGTGATTCTAAAGTCATGGCAGAATTAGCTGCATTTCTCGGTCAGGAAATTCCTGAGGGGAGAAACAACCTGGCCGACAATCATATAAACCTCGAACGGGTCGCTGATTATTGCGAGGCGAACTACTTCCAAGCGGAGAACAAAAGAATAGCCTTGGAAGAGACAAAGAACTTTACAACCCAATCGCTGGCCAGCGTCGCTTATCAAATAAACACTCTTGCCTATAATTTCTTACAATTGCTGGACTTGCAAACGTCCCAGCTGGCCGAGATGGAAAGCCAAATGAATCATATTGCTCAGACAATCATGATACACAAAGAGAAAGTAGCCAGGAGAGAAATCGGCGTTCTAACAGCCAACAAGATTACTGTACGTCAGTACAAAATCATCGCACCGGCGAATCCTGAGAAGCCGATTAAATATGTCAGGAAAAGCATCGATTATACAATGCTGGACGATATTGGTCATGGAGTGCGTAGCAGCGGTACTCCCAGGAGTAAACAACGCGGAGGTAGCCAGGGTAGCGTTCAAAGTTTAGGCGCAGCATCCACTGGTTCGGGTTTAGGTGCCGCTATGGTAGGCCCGGCTCCAACGACGAAGCCACCTACTCCACCTCAGTCAGTAAGAACCGGTGCGTACGAAAGTGAATGTATACAGTGGGGGACAAAAGTTTGTGGATACATTTAAAATCGTATAATTTGTTCAAAATTGGTCCAAAGAACTTGAGATTTTTTGAGAAGCTAGAAGGATTAGTTTGCTAAGTGACGTGTGTCGTTGTTTTGAAAAAAGTTGCAATTGGTCGGAATAGCAACAAAAAATAGGAAAGATCGTTTTTTCAACTTTTTTGTCTGTGCTCGTAATGAAAATTTAAAAAATGCCTTTTGTAGATTGAAGTAAGTTGTATACACGCCTAAAATTTCATCGAAATCATTTAACGTTGCTCTGAGCTATAAACGCTTAAAGATCGCAGAATAAGGTCGAAAATCGCGAAATTCCCGAAATCAGCGATTTTCGACCTTATTCTGCGATTTTTAAGCGTTTATATATCAGAGCAACGTTAACCGATTTCGATGAAATTTTAGGCGGGTGTACAACTTACTTCAATCTACAAAAGGCATTTTTTTAAATTTTCATTACAGGCTCACAAAAAAAATTGAAAAACCGATCGTTCCAATTTTTTTTGCTATTCCGACCAATTGCAACTTTTTTCAAAACGACGAAACACGTCCCTTAGCAAACTAATCCTTCTAGCTTCTCAAAAAGACTCAAGTTCTTTGGACCAATTTTGAACATGTTATACGATTTTAAAAGTGTCCACATACTTTTGTCCCCCCACTGTATATTTCTGCTTTGTATATAATTATTCTAACGTTAATCTGTTTCATGTAGGAACATTGAGCAAAGGATCACGAGAGTACAGAACACCACCCGCTGTTGCTCCACCTCAAGTTCCTAGTCACTACGCTCCGAATTATCCACTGGGGCACCCACGAAGGGAGCGTGGCCCTGGCTACAGTACCCTGCCTTTACACGCACATACCACGCACGCGGGTCACAATGCGAATCACAACACCCACTCGAACACTATGTCTCAGCATACTTCGCCACCTCAAATAGGAACGGTTCACCCGCTGCAAAGTCATCCTCAAACACCACCACCTGCGCCGCCCAGCGTGACAGCAGGATACGCTCAAGAACAACTTAACAGCATGCCCCGTAAGTGTTAATTTCTAATTTGCTGTCCAAGCGAGGGATAACATTGTTCAATGCCTGCTTCCAGCACCACCTTCTCCACTGGTTGGTATCACGGGCGATATGGCAGATTACACTGGCCACCACACTTTGCCACATAGACTGTCGCATCAGATTAGCCGAAGTAGCGGTGCAAGTAGCCCGCCATTGCCGCCGCCGCCGCCGCCGGAACAGGATGAACACCCACAATTCGGTAGGCCTACACCGTCCAGCGGTGCTATTATGCCTATCGTGCCGGACGAGGAGGACTTACCTGGATGGGTGCCGAAGAATTACATCGAGAAGGGTATGTCGCAACATTTATTTCCTAAGTAGTAGAATTCCTAGGCGGGGCCATAAGATAATGGAGTATTACTCTTGTAGTGGTCGCAATTTACGATTATTACGCTGACAAGGAGGATGAATTGAGTTTCCAGGAGAGTTCTGTAATTTATGTGTTGAAAAAGAATGACGATGGGTGGTGGGAGGGAGTCATGGACGGTATAACGGGTCTGTTCCCTGGGAACTACGTGGAACCTTGCGTCTAACAAGCTCCCCGATACTGCATTTACGTGTATAAAAAAAGACTGTAAATTTAAGGGGCGCCCCTGAATCACCGATTTTAATATCTTATTTAGCATTAATAAGTAGCATTAAGGTAGATCGATAGAATGATACGGAGCGGTGCGACACAATACGGTACACGACACAGTAAAACCAATTACAGACTCTTCCTAAAAGCCTCAAATATCATGCGAGTTTTCTAAAAGAAAAATTAAACTAACCAATCTTTATATTGGCATAAGAAAGTGTATTTTTTGGTAAACAGTATTTCCTTGGGTGAATGTTATTTTACCTCAACTCTCAATGGATCGGTATTTATATATAAACATATACAGATAGGCACATATAATTGTTATTCTAAATATGCAAGACATTAGCAGGCAATTGTACGAGTGTATCTTAGCCGTAACTTTAGGGATAGGCTAATGAGTAATCAAAATACCAAACGTCCTATTATCGCATTACGAGGATTTTAGCGCCTTACATTCACGAGAATTTTGTGGCGTAAACCGCTACCAGGGATCGCATGCGTTCTGTTCGAGATGTGCAGGGTAATGAGTTTAGTACGAGGTTATTTCTCACGGAATAAGGTAGTCGGATAGCTAGTTCTTCCAACGAAAAGATTATTTCACATTCTTCTCGACATACCAGCTGTGGTAGTGTACTCGTAACATGGTCAATTGACGTGTGTATCATTTAGGACTGCAATGATTTTATTCAACTAGATTTTGCGATGTTTAGTCGTGCAGAGCTAAGGGAACAGTCCGCATAATATTCGCACATTGTGCGGTACTAATTAAGTCATTAGTGCGGTATTAAGGGCAGATATAAGTACCGTGTAATTGGCCAGCAAATGCGCGCAGTTGTGTCTCCATTTCCCCCTTGATGCACTTTAAATTTCCCTTTATACGCTCTGAAATGCTTGTATAGACAATAAAAGTCTCGTTTCCCGCGAGGTGTGCGCACGTACTACGAAATTGCCCGTGGTGCAGGATTTGTGAATAAAAGGAAGGCGAATGGAACAATTGGGAGGTCTGATTTTGAATGGAGTGTGTTTATTTACTAATAGAGGGCATAAGCGAATGTACGAATCGGATTGTATTTATGGTTGAATAAAAACGATTGTAATACAATTTGGTGCAATCCCCATTTATCATAATGTCCCTGATAAATTTCCCAATTGGCTCCAGCATGGTTACAATTTATGGCGCCGCTAACAATCCAATTGTTTCCCCTAGAAATAACTAACAGGGGGGTCACATGGTAATCAGTGAAACAGGAGACGCTTTTGTTTCTAATTTGCGACTGCACGCAAAATCGTGACTCACGTGAAACGCGAACCCGCGATTCCCCGTTGAAATTAACCAACTCTCGTTTATCCTAAATTGGGGGAGATTAACTTTGAACGAGTCCGGTCACGAAATTGGAATGCTTTTGTCATCTTCGTGCCATTCGTGTTTTTGGTTTGCATGCATTTCTCGCGGTGGTTGCATAGAATCGATCTGGAGAAAAATGGTCCGTATCATTAGTTAAAGTCCAAGTATCTCTACAACTCAGTTTTAACATGCCCAGTTCAAACTCGCCTATTTCCTCTCCAAAATTTAACGATCTTCTTCAAAAGCGTTCCAAAACGCTTTTCCTCGTGCGAGATTTTTCTGTAGCCCGATTCAATGCTCGGTCAAATTATTTCCCGACGCACACCGTGCAGACTTTCCTGCTTGTGTATACGTGCAAGAAGCATTGCGCGGGGACCAACTACAAACGTCCCTCTTTTAAATCCAGTAATGACACCCCCGGGATCCAGTTTTGTATCGTTAACTACGCAAATTCTCGCTGCGAAAGATTCATTCTCCAGCTCGCCGGGAGAAAGGGACGTTTTTGCGGGAACGCGTCTCGTATACCTGGGATCATCGTGAATTTTTTCCATTTCTCTGGTGTAAGATGAAAGCCGGGCCGTAGTTTTGAGAGAGGCGCGGGTGAACGTCACGTTTAAAAGAGGTCATGGGAAAAATAAGACATTACTGAAGGGAGCGAAGGAACGTTATTTTTTATTATTATTCGCTCTCATAATGCATCGCGGTCGAGGGATTCCACCCTCCTCTTTTCACCGCCACGAAATCGGCAGTGTGAAATTTTTCAATTTAAAAGGGAACCCTCGTTCACGCGCGTGCAGTGATTCGACGCCTGCGAAGTGTTTAAAGTGACACCCATCTTCAGAATTCGCACAGAAGTCGAAGCTCTCGTCTGGATTTAAATCCCGGGAAAGCGTTGATGGCACGAGCACTTCGACGGCAGCCGTTCATCGATAAATTCGGAGAGACCCGCGAACGATCGTGCCCGTCTGTCTGATAAGCAAAGGCGCAGAATTTATTCGGTATCGAGGAAGCGTGCGGCACTTTATCAGGCTTCCTGGCGAGTGGATATATTTAAGGAGACGGAGTTGGCGCACGTACAGCCAGCTATCTGATCTAATTCTCCAGATTGATTATCCCTCGGGTACCGGCAGCCAGCTCAGACCCATCCTCACTCCACCTGTAACAGAAACCGCTTCATTTGATTAATACCGTCTTCCCGGCTAGCCGCGACCAACTTCCCAGCCTCCGATATCCCTTTCTACGCCCGCCTGTCATCTTGTTCGTCCTTCCGTCGAATCGTGAAATATTCGCCACACCTTTACCTCAATCGCCGCCTGAATTCTCCGCGAACTTCCTTTGTGCTAACGAATAATGGACCTCCCATTCTTCTCTCGGAAGCGCACTCCCATTGCTTTCGCGGAGAAGCGGGACTTCGCTAATCGATAGCGATTCACTTGTTAATTTGGTTTCGTGAAAGTTACTCGGATGTAAGCAGACGGGGCTCCGCTGTTTTCAACGGGAATTCGATCCGAGGAATTCGAAAGCAGTCTTTAAACACCGCTCGCAAAGTGGAGAACGAGCTCCCTCGCACCTGGAGCGTTCATCAACGCCGATAACTCCAATGGTCCCGGGAACAAGGAAACATTTCTATCACGTCCCAGCAAGAGAATGATATATACCGATTTCTGAACAGCCGCAGATGTCCTCGCAGGGCCGAGCAGCCCCTGGAATTTAATATTGACTGGGTAACACGCGAGACAGTTGGAAAGGGAGATCGTCAAATGCGCGCCCCCTTTATCCACAAAGTCCTAGATTTTATGCCCGTTGCCCGGAGCGTCGGCGCTTTTTATTGGTACCCTCCCTTCGTAACGTGACTGCAATAACACTGGAGGCCGACGCGACGGAGAGACGGAGGATTTATACGGGGTACATCAGAGGAGACCTGGCCCAGTCTCGGCGAGGGAAACCAGATTAATATTCGCCGTGGCTTCTGGCCTGCCTCCGAGCTTCAACTTGTCGATCCGTTTCTGAAGAGGAAGTGCGCCTGGCAGACGGTGTTTCCCGAGGATAGGTCCGTCGAAAGGCTGAACAGGATCCGCGTGGTTCACCACCACCACGGCCGGAGTTTCTCTCTTGCTCCGTCATCAGTCTTATTGTTAGTTCAACTTCTCGGCGGCCCCAGATGTTCCTCCAACTGCACAGGACCTTAAGAATCGCCAGGCTGAGTGCGAGTCGTGGGACTGTCATCGCGTTTCTTGGAGTTTCTGCAGAGCAGGCAGGCAGAATGGGGTTGCGATCTGGGACGAGGTTTCTTAACAGTGGATTCAAATTGTACTTAACGACTTTGGCAATTTGGATCGTTGAAAAATGCTTGCCTAGATCACGATTTCTCTCCTTCTTACCTGTACGTTATTTTCTTATAAATCGCGCTCATGGAGATTCCTGTAGCATGAGAGTATCTATAGTTGCCGTTAGAGTCCATTGATCAATCTTGCAATTAGTTTGTTTATGAAGTGGGTGGTATCTATCATCCACTTGACGGGACCTAGCTAGCTCCTTCTCCTAATTCCAGTTTCATATCGCGAAACTTTGACCATAATTGAAGACTAACGAGATTTACGGTGCACAGGGAAGACGGCTTGAAATTAGCGCGCGCATACGCCGCGCAGCGTAATCCCTTCAAGCCTGATAATCGACGAACGTCGAATCGATACTCCCATTTCCTCCGCGGATTGCTATTATAATTGCATTACAGGTTCTGTTTATCTCTTCCAGTGTCCTTGCTGTCGTCATTTAGTATACAGGGCGATCTAAAACTCCGTGTCATAATTTCGAAGCGCGCAAGATTTCTAACTACCTTCTCCCGTTGGAATGTGATTCCGTATTCATACTCCGCGCTTAGTCACCGGCGAATTCCGTATAAAACGGAAACTGAACGAGCCACTTATTCCCCGACGAGCCTCGAACAAAGTAAAACGAGTACATTTTGCCGCGGCAATGCAATTTCGCCGGGGCATCGTGAAAGGACAAGATGGTCCAAGTGGGACCGACGTTGCTTTCCATAATATATGCGTTATGGTCTGTCCTAATTTGACGGAGAACACCCCGACGACATGAATTCGCGTTACGCACACCGTGTTAGCGTGTTACGAGTGGCCGGGGGAGGGGAATTACGGCGGGTTCAGGGATAAACCATCGGGGACACCATGGTCCTGTGCACGACCAGAGGACTAAACCAGATTTCATTGCGATATTACCTCTGGGAGGCGTGTTTCGAGAGGAGCACATCGGCAACGATCTCCATTCTCGTCCCTCCCGCGGACCGAAAATAAGGGAGTCCTGGCGAGTGTTTGTCACGTATCTGGCGCTGCCGATGAAATCATCTTTCATATCTTTCGGATCCCTGTTTTTCGTTTGCTCTTCGCGTGGAATAATGGCTGGGAGAGGCGACTCAGTTGCGGGCACCGTTTTTACAAGCTCACGCGACACTTTAGCCTTTTCTCCTAATGGGAAATCGATTCGACATCCGACCCGCCACACGTTCCGTTCGCTGAACGCGTGACACACCTGCAAAAACATCGTTTTCCGCGAGAGCGCTCGTAAAAAGGGACTGAGCATTGATCGATCCTCGGATACAAATAAGTAAACCGTATCGTTTGTAACGGCGTTAAGCTGTCCCGAACACTCCGCCAGCTTCCGTTTCTTCCGAATCCTTGAGCCGATCGGAGCAGTTGCTCGTCCTCCCGCTCCTTCGGCCGCTCTCTTTCCACCCCTGCCCCATAACAATCGCCGCACCCCCCGGTCCCTTGACCCTTCGGCCCCGCAACTGCCGTTCGCTGTCCAACCGCCTCCAGTGGTATGTCCGGTACAGCCACGGCGACATTAATCTGGGATCTGCCGACTACCCAGAATCCGCATAAAGGGGACGTCGCGGAGCAGATTGATTGAAAGGACTATAAGTCTTTGGACCCAAAGACAGAACCGAACGGGCCGGGGGATTTCTATTCGGTCTTCCCTGGCTTCTGGATGAATGCTGATCAGACAATCGGGAGGCCGCGAGCAAGCGATGAAGGGGGTAGCTTCTACGCTGTCGGCTACGTCCTTTCTCTCCGCTTGATCGCGGGGATTGCGGCCGAGAAGCGGGCCTAAAGTAGATGGTCATTCAACGTGGAAGATTGGAAACGTACGAGAGATGGGAATAATTGCGGGGCCGAGCTAACTTTAAAAGCATCCTCAGTGGCTGTGAATAGACAGTGAAGGACTTATGAATGATCAACTTACACAACGCTCGCCTCCAACTTTTACCATCGTTCACGCACTCGCTGGAAGTGCGCCCAATGGAAGTCAGGTGATTGCCTTCCTCCAGAAATTCCTGATCGCCCTGCCATTAGGGGCTAATGTCTCGCTGCTATAATGACTCTCAGGGGTAATCCGGGGAATCTTTACCAGCGGCGAATGTGCTTAAGCACGGCAAACTCTGGTTAAATCGTAGTTCCCAGCCCTGATCCTCGCGAACTTCGGTCAAAAGGCAACCTCCGGTCACGAATTTTTCATGGAACACTGAAGCTGCCTTTCTTCGGCGTACAGTGCAACAGTTCCGAAGAAATTCTCACGGAAATGCGTCAGAACCCAGGCGGCAGGTGTGGCTGAAGAATTCCGCGGATCTTCATAATTTCTGCCCGGACTCTTCAGACGTACTTATTCATTTTAATTAAGGAAACCTCGTTTCGATGTAGTACACCTGCCTCCCTTGAGGAAACAGTTACTTTTTAAGTGACCTGGCACAGGGTTTCCTCTCGAAGTATTTTTACCGGTTCGTGTTGGGAGCCTCAATCACGGTGTAATGAGACTCGTCGCAGTAGCCGCGCTAAGTTGTGAATGCATGCCCTGCAAAACATATGGCCAGAAACAAAATTCGTTGGAATATATCAGCCAGAACGGCATTCGTGCAATCTGCCTCCGGTTTTTCCGTCAAAATTGGAATTCTCGAAATAACAACCCGGCCGGTCGGCGTCACCGTAGCTCGACCGATCGCGATCATCGATCCCAGCATCAGAATGTCCCCATATGCCGGATTCTCTTTTACCTCAAAGTGCCGTGTGTCCCCGTCTCTGTGCTTTCACCAGCCCCGATCAGAGACGCGGAATTCGACGCCCGCCACGCTCAAACGCTCTGGGAAATTGAAGACGAATTTTCCGCGACGAATCGATCAGGCCTGCAGGAATTCCAGGCCCACGTGAAAATAACGCTTCTCTTAATCGGATTCTTTGCGATACCGGGTCACATTCGGGATCTTATACTCGCTGCTATTGCGATCTACGGGGTGGTGTATGGAGGAGATGTTACGTAAAAGTGCAAGCGGGATAAGGGATGCCTAGTGAGACTTGTAAAGTCCCCCACAAGTATAATTTTTCAATGAAATTTTCCAACCTTCCCGCAAAAGTATGAAGCTCTATTCTATAAAAAATCTTTAGCAAAGATCTTATGAAAATGAAGAATAAAACTGTGAACGCGCACATAGATGGCGCAGGACGTTGAAGATCGCTGGGATTCCTCTTTTAACGTGCTCGAATGCTTGCGAAAATTGAACTCGCGTTTCCCCGTCGAATCGATAGGGGTTGATCGTACGTCAAGAAGGCACGTATCAACCACTTCAGTCGCACTCTGCATAATTCTTCCACGCTCATCCGATGCTTATTTTCTAATCCGAAATGATTATAAAGAGATAATCAACACGCCGAAGCAAAGAGGAATTCTTCGCAAGCCGCATCCACAAGCCTGAAGCTCAGCGGAAAATTCCAGGCAACGAAACTTTAATGATCCACATTCTTCCACGTTGCTCTAGTGTACTATAAGCATCCCTTTCGATTCTCAACGTCCCTCTTTGCACTTTCATTCGGAATTCACACCATTTCTCTGCCTACGATTACGCTCTCGACCTTTGGCCTCCCCGTTTCGCGAAAGTTCTCTTCGATCACCCCTCTGCAGTGCCAGTATCGCGACACACGGTTCATTGGATTGTTCCCTGGTGGATGGAGCGGGTGGGGGTTGATTGCGGATCGTCTCCAGGAAATTAGGCTTCCACGGTAAACTACCCGGTGTTCTCCCTGGCATCGATTTCCATCCTGGCGACCGCCTTCCCATCGTCCGGTCACGTTCCTGAAATTACTTACCGACTGTTCGGCCAATTACCACGGCCCGCTGCTCGCCCCCCCCCCCCGCTTCTTCTTCTTTTCCGCTTCCCTTTGTTTCCGCGTTTTTGCTCCTGTTGGCCCGTTTACAGGGAGCGGGGTGGAAGGAAGCCAGACCGCCTGGGCTTGTCCGTTTGTGCAGCTTCCGAAAACGGCCCCGAGGATTACGCGGGAGATCTTGAATTTCTGCGAACTTCCCGCCCTTCTTTTTTGCCCCACCTCTTTAGATTAAAACGCCACGATCGTTGACTTCCTTTTTTTTTTATCCCGCTCCGAGAGTGGGCGTTTCCTTGGCGATCCAGTTGAATTGGAGAACGCGAGGGAATCTCTCCGTGGCTTCATTAAAGTCGGGTAATAAAATAATCCGCGTACGGTTCTCTCGTTGGCACGGAGCTGCATGGACTTAGAACACGGAGATTCTTTCAGACCCTGTTTCCTAAATCTAAGAACCATGGTGTCCAGAATATTGAAAATTTCGACTGACCTCCGTAGCGGTCCAGACTAAGTGACGACGCATTACGGTGGGGCGTACGGGTATCGTGGCGCGGATTCCACGGAGCAGAGTATCTCTTCGAGATTAATCGCGCGAGATACGAAGCTGATACGGCTGTTAAAGATTTCTCACGGGACATCGGGCATCACTGCGAAGTTTTTCAATTCCAGAGATACCGCCAAAAAATCCCAGAAGAGGAACTTAAGCGAGATCCCTTATCAGCCACCGTGAATTTCAATGCCCTGCTCTCAATCGGATTAGTGGCCGTCTATTCATCACTGAACTATTAACGCGAGCTGTAGGACAAGTCCACAATCGTCGCATTAATGACGCTAGAATTCCCCTCGCAATGCGAGCCCCATGAAATTCATTCGAGTGCCGTATTGGCGAGCTTGTTCTCGGGGCTGCACCCATGGGGGTGGTCCGTTTGATCGTTTACTACTACCGTGTCGTCTTCACGACCCTCGTATCTCAGCCATTTTCAGGCTGCGCCGCGTTGGAGATGACATTATTTTCGACGAGACCTCATAAAAGGGGCGATCATCTTGCTAGTAACAAAGGATCTACGATTATTGCCCAACACTAGTGGCCGTCTTAACGTATGTAATCGCCGTTGTTAACGCGGCGAATTTCATAAATGGCCCCTGCACGAGCATTCAGCGCCGAACGCCAGCCAGAAAAACAGGATTTAATTGTTATTTAAGAGGGTCTTTAGTTCGGGCTCCGGCTGTAGAATTCTACGGTTATCGTGGCCTTTGATTCGATATCCTCGGCTACGCTCCTGGCGCGATAAAAATAAGGAGCTCTAGCCCAGAAATCTCATTACCAATTATATACGCGAGAGTTGGATTGAGCCACATTTTGCCACGAGGTCGAAAAATATCAGTGAAATTTTAAATTTAATTTCACAGCGGTGTCCAGAAATCCTTTCGACGATTAGGAATAATACAGAACATTGTACTCGAGTTCCTAGAAATGGTAGGCAGTGGCCTTCTCGCCGGTTACCTGGCAACTCTTAACCGAGCGTCCGCGAAGTAAATACGCAAATGTTCCGCGGAGGGATGAGCCTTTCCGAGTAGTTTCACACCAGTCACCCCGGCTCGATGCTCGTGATACCACTTCTCTGGCTCGCGCGTAACGCGTTACCACGTAATAGTATCTACCTTGGAGTTATCCGACGAATGCTGGGCACTGCTGAAATTTCGAACGCTCTTTTCCCGAAATTCCTCACCAAGTTTTTCAGAGGGTTGCCGTTCTTTCGACCTCGGGATGCAGGGAGCAAGTAAGTTATAGAAAACTGTATATATATTTCTAGGTCATTGTGAACGCGAAGACAATTCTGGCGTCGCGCGAGTGGCGGAATTGAAAATAATTTTTTTTCCACCGTCCTTTGGAATGCCTGAAACTAGGCAAAAAAAATTCGGGAACACCGCATTTTCCTTCTGCCATATTTCGTGGGCAGAAAACAGCGCAGAGAATTTCCGTGCCGCGTGCATTCTGTGCGCTGATAAAAATTATTTGTTTTGGCGGTTCGGGAGCGTAGTGGACGCGGTGATAGAGATAAGAAAAAAAATGCGCGACGCTTCGAATGCAATATTCCATGCAGTGTAATAATATTTCGACGTTGTTTTCCCGGGTGGACCCGATGTGTTTGCAAATAAAACGTTCGAATTGGGGAATGCGCGTCGCAAATAAAATGTTTCATATGAGCTTGCACGCTCCCCCTCGCTCTTTCATTTTTTTCGCCGTTGTTGCTCCTATTAGTGTTATTTTTCCATGGGATTACGGGAATAAATCGTGGCGCGGGCGAACCGCCGGGATTGACAAATAAATGTAACGAGTGCTGGCGTTTCCATTCTTTTGCCCGCCTCGTCGCAGAGCATTTTTCCTATCCCGTGCGAGCTCAATAATTTCCCTCCATTTTTATTATGCAACCCATTGGCGTAATTATTGCGTAATTAATTTTTCGCCGCATGGCAAATATTCTTCGCTCGCCTTTCATTACACAGAGTATTCCGCGAAAAATATTATATTTCAGATAGCTTTCTGCAATATTGTTAAAAACGTCGCCTTACTAATACATTCGTAATGAATTCTAAAAAAATTATTTGGTTCGACGAAACGCCTCTTCATTAAGGAGCGTAAAATAAATTTTGTTTACTGCGCTATCCCGCTCCGCGAGGAAAGGCAGAAAAGGTAAGGAAGTGAGTAACTAGGGAGCAGATTAAGTAGATCGAAACATCCTGCTTCCATGGGGCGCCAACCCCCTTTGAGCATCGCCGTCGTTTTTGTCGATTTCCAGGCGAGATCGAGCCGGAAGGGGTGTTTTAAAAGCACGTCTCCGAAGGTACTTTCATTATCGCCGGCGTGCCTCGTTCTCGCTCGACTCGCCGTTTGCATTCGCGCTAGGGCGTCCTTTGGCCGTTAAATAAACAATTTAATTAAAGTTAACGAGCGTACCGACGCGACAATGACCGTCTGCGAGGTAATAAAAGACGAAGACGAAATGGGAACGGACTCGCTGGTATTCATCGACGCTTTCGCCTTCGTTTATCGTCCCGCCATAGTTCCACCGTGGCTATGGGTGTCCTTGGCGTTATCCAAAATTCATCCTGGATCCCCTCCTGTGTCACGATCCCCATGACCCCATTTACACCAGTCTCTTGTGTGCAATCGATACCGTACAATCCCGTCCAGGATACCCACAGTGTGTATCGCGTTACTCCGCTCCCGTAACATCTAGCCTCGGTTTGTTCGAATATCGGTTACGATCTGGCTGCCATTTTCCTTGGACATTGATTCGTAACAATTCGAAATTCATTCAAATGAGGCGCGACTGTCAGGCTTCTGATTCGAAAGAATAATCGGTATTGGCATTATTGGGCTGCAAGCGGCGCCGATAAAGCGAAAGTATCGTAAACGTGGCAACGAATTGCCGCCGTAAAACCCGAGCCCATAGATGTAGCACTAACCCGAGCAAAATAGAATTTTTTATCGCAAATAGAAAAGTATCGGCGCGGTGTTAACGGTCCCACTAAAAAAACTTTCGCTCAACGATTTTCAGGCGTCTGCCTCGGAATCGCGTCATTTTTAGCACAGCGCCGGGCTCGTATGAAATATTTTTTAATCATAATAACTCCCATGAACACGGGAACAGAGGGGTAGTTTATGTACCGGTGCCGTTCCACCGTGGCCGCGAAAGAAGCCACTTCCTGACCTCCGTTATAACTTCGCCCGTCTTTCATAAATCTTTGACCGTGGATCGTATCTTTCAAAGGCCGGGCTACCGCCGTTCCCGGACCTTTGGAAAATACCCCTTCGTGATACAGAATTTGCGGGGAAGCGCCTGTCGCCGACCGTGCTGCTCCAATTCTGATTTCTGCTCCTCGAAAAAATGTTTGTGCCGGGAACAGTTGGAGATCGGAGGCACCAGTTTACTCTCCTTTGCGGTTAAAGCAACGGTTCAGTGGAAGATTAAACAATTTCATAGAGTAAAGAAGGGGATTTATTCCCCGGGCAGACGTTTGCACAACAAGGGAAACGCTTCCGCGGATCTCGCTGCGAGAATAATCGAAAGCAGCCCTCGCGAGATCCACTGCGCGAAATTTCGTTTCCAATTATTCTAACGCACCGCCCGGGGAAGCTCGTAGCCAATTCTCCACCCCCCCCCCCCCCCCCAAGGATGTTCCGCCTCTATTTTCAGCTTCACTTTTTTTCCCCCGGACCCCTTCGACAATTCGCAAAGCGAAGGAAGTTACACGGACGTGAGCGTGCACGAAAATTCTTCCTCGGGCGTGCACACGCGGTGGCTCTCGGTGAAAAATTCACCCCCGCCGTTAAAATAAGAGTTGCCGATGTAAAAGTTTCGCGGCAGAAGTTCCTTCGGAATCCCTTCCTTTTTTTCTTCTCTCTCGCTTCCAGTCGAATGGTTCCCTTGTATTTCGCATAATCGAGACAGCACTCCGCCGTGAAAATATGAGTTAGCCTCGTTTCGAATTCTAACTACCGCCAGACCATTTCCTCCTCTACTTCCCCGCGTTTCACACGGGAAACTTCAAGTGGCGCGTCGCCCCGATGGCTGGAACCTGTCGGCGCCACAGTTTTGAAATTTGTGAAATGCACTTTATTAGCCGTTCGAATAATCTTCGATCACTTTCCAGTGACTTCCGAGGAATCGGGGACATCGTTGCTGTCGTAAGTGTGCGATAAATTCTCGTGCAAACTCGAAGCTGCGAACGTGTCTGCGATCGGTATGCGCACCTCCAATATTTCGCGTTGCAGCTCACCACGAATGCCAGTAAATCAAAAAGCGTGTCACGGCCCTCGCAATCGCGATTACGCCGGGCTCTTTTGTGAATCGTTTGAGAATTTATTGCTCAATTTTCGAACGTCGATTACGCATTACAATGGCCACCGTCTGGGGAAATTTTGCGTGCCTCGCGTGCCACGAATTTTTTTCATCGCGCATAATTGCGAGGGAAAATATTCGTTTGTCGTCCCCTGTCGCTTGCTGTTTTCAATCCCCGCCATTATTTAACGAAAGCTCGAGCATTTCACGGCTCGAAAAATATTTAGAATACCTGAAAGTGTAATCGTGTATTGTAATTGACGTTCGCTTTGTACCACTCGAAATTACTTTACGAAATGTTTTCGGGCGGGCAAACGCGTGGCTTTGGTCAATTTCCTTTTACAAGACCGGGGGTTGCGTACACTTCACAGTCGAGGCATATATTCGCCGCGCTATCATACCTGTTTCCAGTGAATTTCTCGGGAACACGGGCGTATCCCAATTAATTAAAGCAGGCACCATCAGATGCTCCGCGTTCTTCGCCGTCTACGTGCAAACCGGCCTCCTTTTTTTCACTCGTTTCTAATCTCGCGTACAACTATTAAAAAAAAGAAAAAAAAACAGCGCAGGGGTCGGGGCGTAGTTTGCAGTTACGCGGAGCGTAGGCGAAAGAGGATACGTGCCAACACATTTTATTAGTTTGATGTTTGCGACGTCGTCGTCGGCTGGTCGATGCTGCGGCGTGTTTTCATGAATATCACGTTCCAAAACCATCCCGATGTTTCCTGGCAGCGGAACGGAACTCATTTCAAAGGCATCAAAGTATTTTTTCGTGTTCCCCCATCTTTCGCCACTCCTCGTGTCCATTACACACCCCCGTTTTCCACAAACATTCAGCTCTTCGGTGTTAATGACGTACCTAAAGTGATGGCCTTTGAGCAACCGCCGTATCCATTCACCTCATTATATTCGGAAACCTAATCGCCAACAAAACCCGTTGCCGCAGATTCGCGTTCCCCTTTCTATGCCCCTCTGCTGAAATGTATTTCACAGTTGTCGCTCTTTGCCGAAGAAAGATGTCGATGAGGGTGAGCGGACGCTCAAAGGCGATGTAACTCTCGCGTTAACATGCTCGTTACGTTACATTTGAATCCTAGCCCGAAGAGCGTGGCTGTTGAAGCTCGTGTGGTCGCTTTCACGTCTAACGAATCTAAAAAGAACCGCTCTCCTCAATGCTGTTCAGAGTCCGAAGAATTTGCATTTCCAGACGGGATTTCCTGCCGACGGGGAAACACTCGGGGCCCCAATTTGCGTTGCTTCTTTTCGGCCAGTGGGCTACTCGGCTACACGAGCTTAGTGCTCGCGATCCGTGGGGCCATTTCTTTCACGTATGAATTCGTACGATCGCGCCAGAGGTTGCGAAATCGTCGGAGCGAGCTCCTTTATTTTTTTCTACTTCTCGGTTAGCGGTGATCCATGCGTCGCTCCCCAAATGGGCACGTTCTCGCGCAGGGGAAGGGAAAATTGCAAATAAAGCTGTCGCCGTGACAAAGGGAGAAGCCTCGTCGGCGTGCGTAAAGAAGGGGGTGAAGACGTAAAAGGAGGGGCAGGGATAGAGCGGCGCGCGTTAAATCTGAGAAGGGAGGCCGTTAATCCGCCTTGTATTTCTATATCCGCGCGCCGCGAGGCCGACGAATAAGAAACGGTGACCGTTTCGGTTTTTACGAGCGCGTCGTTGTAACTCGAGCCGCGATTCGCCCTGAAAGCTCCGCTGCTCTTGTTCCTCGGCCGCGCCGTGTCGCGTTTCATCTGTGGCCAACACCGTGGTGCCATTATTTTTTTCATCGTCGCACTTCTCGCCCTCGTAAACGCGACGCCGAGGTTCCGCGCTCGTGCGCGCCGTAATTTCTGAAGTAATATTTTCCTGGGCGATGAAGTCGCAGCGGCGGACAAAAAGTTCGTTTATTCTAACCGCGGCCATCGAGCCTCCCTCTGCCCCGCTTCGCCTCGCGAGAGAATCGCGCGAACGATGGCACCCTCGCGAAATTCCGCCGCGCTTCCAGCGAGATTGCGACGATTGAAAGAGCGGCTTGAATGACTCTGTCCCGCATTGTGGTGGGTAGGAAGTTCGAAAGTGAGCCATGCTCGCTCCATTTCGGTGCGACGGGCGAAGATCAGGCGACAGAAATCTCGAGCTTTCCGTGATATCTCGCGACGATCTTCTCCCTTCTTAAATTGCTTTCCCTCGAAAATAAATGCGCGCCATTCTCCCCGCATGGCCGCTGCTTGCGGCGTCCACTCTCGTAACGAACGGCCCTCGTCGTCCGGCCGTCCTATAGATCCCAAAACGCCCCCCGAAATTACTCGGAGGAATTCGTGCGAATGTTTGTCCGCGTTTATTGAACGCGCGTGGAGAGCCCGCTTCCTAAGTAAACGTCGGCATAACGCAAACGGTACAACTTAACATAAACTTATCAAACGCATCGCGGCTCCTCGAACAATATGGACACTGCGGACGCCGAAGCGCGGATCGCTTCATCCCCCGGCCTCCTTGGTCTCATTCTCTGGAGCCTTAAGTTTAAATTCGCTTCTGAATACCGAGCCAGCTGCGCGTCTACTTTTAAATCGTATTAACCTCTTGACTTTGATCTTCTTTGTTCATCCCCCCGCGGGGCGCGCGTTCAATTAAAAATCTGCCCCCACTCGGCGAGTCACCCCCGCCTCGCTGTCGCACGCGACAGCATCGTGAAATACCGCGGACAGATAAATTTCCCAGGGCAAACTAGATAAAAACTCCATTTTCTTAAACGTCACGTGCCGGCGTACATACGATCCAGAATGTCCGCTGCCCTCGGTTTGCTCGTTGTCCGGGCGCGCAAACAGGGGTGTCAGTCCGCCAGCCACCGATAAATGACAAATGGATTCGATTTACTGATAAACCAGCTATAAATCATCAGTCCATTGTTTATCAACAAACGGGCCCGTATTCGGCCGGGCAGTGATTCTTTTGTCGGATTTTTTTCACCCGTTACGGATCGAACTGCGCCGACATCCCTGCGGTATTACGAAGTTTCGCTCTTCGCCGCGCTTCAACCCCCCGCCACTGTCAAAATCCCTCCTGCGCCGCTGACGTAGAACATCCATCCCTGCCGTCGACAACCAAATTGGGATTTATGAGAAGGCTTTTGTATTTTTTTTTTTGCGCGCGCGCTGACCAGTTCGCGCCGCGGTGCCAAAATTCCGCTCGCCCAAGCTCCCGCCCCGCGAAGCATCCTTACCTGTCTTTCGAATGCAAGGCGCTGCGGAAGGTGCCGGGCTTAGTATGACCACAAGATTGTGTTCAAGATTGATTGTCACGCAGGTACGAGGTCCATCCATTCTCCCCTTTAAAACGTCTTTATGTAAGTCCAAGGGAGCACGCTCGTCGATGAGCCAGGTCATTTTTGTAATAAATCAAAGTCACGGTGATCCACCAGGAGTGGAAGGGCTCCCGCTGGGGCGAGCTGACAGGCAGACAGGCCGGGGAAAGAGAAGAATGAGACCTGCTAGCCTTGTTATTAAGTTGAGTCTTTTTAATCGCGAACACGGGCCCGTAATTACGCCCATCACTTTCCTAGTTTGCCTCCTCCCGTCAAAATATCGCGCAAATCGTTGGGTTGATTCGTGCGAAAATTATACTGGAACGCAGTTATCGATACCTACTTGAAGTACCCCCAGCTCTCTCGGGCTGGAGTACAGACCGAGCTGAACGAACGGAACGTCATCCGGACTAAAAGCTGGAGGCGCCTCTTGTCGTTGGAAGATCCATGCTCCCCCGTTCGAATTGTCTTTGGTTCGCAAAGTTTGCGGTGATAGTGGAGGTGTTATCAGAGCAGGGGCGGTATCTCGAGCAGCTTAAACTTTAATTTCCATTTGCCATACTGGCTCCCCCCGGATACGATGCGCCGGCACGATACGGTGTTGTGCATCGGGACGAGCGGGAACAGGAACCATTCGATTTTATAACTCGCCCGGAAGGCTCTCCCCATGCCTCCTGGAGAAACGATAAGCACGGAGGTCAATGGTTCTTCGAGGGCCACGGGAACTTTACGATTCCACTGCCGGTACGTTTGAATCATTCCGTAAACTTCCGCCTCCCAGCACTCCTGTCCGATCCTTTGACAGCCCCTCCGATAGGGGATTAACTTTTCAACCCCCTCCCCAGCAAACTTTCCACCCGCCTCTCCGTTCCTTTTTCTTCTTCGGATGGCCTCGCGTATTCTTGCCAACTGCCCCATAGCCAAGCGAGAAACCTGTGTATCGAATGATCGTGACCCATTGCACGGCACTACGTCCTTCCATCTTCACTTCACTGTTTTAATTGAGGGGCCCAGTGGGAGACAAGCGCTTGCCACAGTTTTATGATTTTAGAGGAAAGCAAGCTGAAGGAAAAATTATTTTCGCGGGAAATGCGGCACGAAATTGTAATTATTTTAAACGGTGCTTGAATTTGATGGTAAATAACAACTATTATCAAATTTTAGCTGAGAAATTAATTAGTTCTTTTTTTTTTTTAAATTTTACAGGTCTTTCGTAATATTTTCCTTTCCTTATATTTCCATTTATTCTCATTACGAGAACGTTTTTTACCACTTATTTTTGTGTTTGCTTCGCATAAATTAATTTCTCTACATTTCTGTTATCTCCATCTTGAAAACAACGCAAGATCTGTCACGTTTTCCCAATGGGCCGAGTGGCATGGGCCCCTTTTCCACTACGGATTAGTTTTTCCTCAGCGTGACGAAAATTTAATTTCTTCTCGGTGAAACGTAAATGCTATTATACCTATTAGGAGGTGGCGGAATTACGCTACATTGCAGGAACGAATTAATGGTACAAAGAAACGAAAATTTATGCACACGTGGCATGTGTCTATTTTCCACCGAGCCCCTCAATTGGAAACGGCTCAGAGGGGATTTATAGCATCCCCTAATTCCAGCATTTTGTTCACGCACTCGGGGAGTGCGTAATTATCTTTTCGATTAAGCGGTGCGGGTTTAACGGTTACTTAGAAACTTCAACAATCGTCGGCGCCGCTAAAAGATTACGGTTATTTGCATTCGAACAAAGTTTCCCGGCGGGAGTGCGCGAATTAAAACGGGGGCGAGCGTAAACGGTGTATAAAGCGGATACAGTTAATTGTTCAACGATTCCGACCTGCGGGGATTGGTCCTCGGTGGCGGCGGAGGGGGCGAAATTTTCACGGGGACCAAGGAGCGGGACGGAGAATTAAAGAATAGCTCGTTAAATAATGGCGGTTGCGTGGAAAATTGGATTTCCATGCGCAGTCGGAAAATTAAATTCGCCGCGCTACTCTGTTACAGCCGCGGAGCGGGGACGTTGAATTTAATAAGGGAGCAAGCTCGCGCATTCTCTTTTCGGATTTCATTTTGAGGCCGGCCTTTGACGCTCAAGAGGTGCTTTAATCTTTGAAACCTCCCGGTACTTTCGAATGAACTCTTTTCCACTTAAATGTGGCTCCGGCACGTGTCAAAAAGTTATTTGGAGACTGCCGGCGAGATTAACACTCCGCCAGGGACCGTTGGCAACTATTGTGCTGGCTTGCCGCTTTACCGCGGTAACGAGAAAATTGTTTCTTTGTCATTGGCACGTACTTTGAACCGAATATTCTTCCGCGCAGCAGTATGGCGGCCAGTGTCACGGAATGATTGCTCGCGAGTGACGTTCCTCCACCCTCGGAGTCAAGTTCTCGCCCGAAAATCCGGCGAAAAAGTTCCTTTGACCGCGATATTTCAGGCAGCCCGACTTCCGGACGAGGGAGAGCGTAATATGGCGAATAAACGCATGGTTAAATCGTCAAGCTTTAATTTCGCGCTTTAGTCCTTTGTGCGGGGGGCACGGCTTTGTATTCGTCCCGAAGAAAAAGAGCGGGAATTTTTCTTAAGCGTGATACTGCGCAGGCAATAATGGGTGGGAATTTATAAAGGAGAGAAAGAAAGGGAATCCAGGGAACGGACGTGTGGTTTAAGCGTCGAGGCTTAACGTTACTGGGGCTTAACCCTTTGTAGTTGACCACCCTCTCGCATTCGTTACACGTCCACGGGCCATTCGTCTGCTGCGAGAACAAAGGAACTTATTTTCTTACTGCCATTATTGCCCGTAAGTCTGCGCAACCTTGACACATTCAACTCTAAAGCGATTCTGTCGCGAATCACCTTGGTTTATATTTTTCTAAAATGTGGTAAATATGACACTATTAAAGACCAATCATTTGCCCCATTTGATCAGCAAGTGATCATATTCGGGGGTGTGAAAATGGCCTGGCACGTCCAGCAAGTAGTTAGAGTCAACCATTTGTCAGGCGAGGCTATGAATAAGTACCGGGGCGTTTAAGACGAACACCCGCGATTAAGTTAAGTGCTCGTTGATATAAGAGCAAAAGACTGGTCATTATCTCTGACATAATGGCGGTCGTTCCCATTGGTAATCCTCGAACGGCGTTACAGCGATATTGAAAGATTAAAGATGCACCGTTTCCCGAATTCGAAGCGCTCCCATACGCGAACTTTCGAAATAAAGATCCACGGCGGCGTGGCGTTGGCTTTTAAAGCTCCCTGACGCGATAAAGCGGCGAGTCCTAATGACTTTTCCAATATCTCGGCGTGCAGGAAGGCTAACACGACTTCATAGTTTAGACCCTTCATAGTTTCGTATCTTGCCGCGGCGGCGATGCTCCTTCCTCCGCGCACCTTTTTCCCCTATCTGTCTTTCTTCTCGGAGCGTAAGCCCCGCAGCCAATCGCGCAATCGGTAACGAACGAAGTTTCGGGAGGGAGCCGGGGTCTTCGTTAGTCCGTCTCCAAACGAGCGTTCCGCATTACGCGGCAAGTAGTTGCGATAAGCCCCTTCGGGCTGTTCCCAACTAGCGACTTCACAGTATACGCGTGAAAACTCAGCTTTCCCTTCGATCCTCCAGTCCCCACCACGTTACGGCAATTATTCCTCCGCAGTTACTCGAGCCGCGAACGAAGAAAGTCCGCAAACAGGGGAACGGTTAATGGGCCCGACCCCGGCCCATAAATTCATTGGCACCCGGGTATCAATTTTAGCGACGCGATTGATCAAGCATGCTTGGCGACTGTATCATCCCCCGCGTCTACATGTCTGCACTGCGTCACGTATACGATTACGCGGGCAGAGCGGCGCGGACCGCGGCCGCGTGCGTTTGCCTATGCAAATGCACGTGTTTCCGGGCATGTGTGAATTTATGCATGCGGTCGCCGCTGCTGGCAGAAGTTACGTCCAAGAGAACAGGGACACCGGCCACCTGGCCTGGCGAGATTGCAATCGTAGATGCATTTGCACTTACGTGCGCCGCGGATTATACAGGGGATGACACGCGACCGGTGTTTGCCGTGCTCGCCAATTAATTAAGGCCCCCCGTGTACGCCTAAACGTTACGTGCCAGTGGCTGACCACAGCGCAGCCATATCACCGATGCCTGCCGGGCCTTTTGCTCGTCGAATTTTCACGACGACCATAAATGCTCCTTGCCCATGATTATTTTATCTACGCGATCTGTAGGTACTCAGCGATTTCTTAAATCGGGCTGTCGTTGCATTGATTAATCAGAGTGATATCTCAATGTAGGTTACTTCCAACGTCACAGTAATGTCACGCTTAAGATTAAGCGATAGTCAGATATTCCTTCATGAGTCCGGTAGATTATTTTCAGGTCGAGGTACGCCAAAACGGAGTTCGCTATTTTGGCCGTTAAGATGGTTCTTATTGGATTTTTATTATTCAGTGCAATCGTTTCGCTTGAATTTCGCGAAAGTTATCCGCTCGCAGATGGGTGTTTCGGCAGCCGCGGATGAGATAGAGTTTTTATTTGTTCCCGAAGCTGAAAATTTCTGACTGGCTGCTGGGTGGAGGGGGGGGGGGGGGGTGCGACCCCTCCGTAAATAATGTTCCCCGATCGCGAACTGCGAACATAAATCGTCATCTTATATCTCTTTGGGGAGTCCACCTTCGCCTCTTCCTGGCAAGCCTGAAAACTTGGCTCCACGAATTCCTCCTCGACTCGCTTTTGACAACAGTACCGCGCTCCTATCCCAGATGCTCTCGGCTCTATTTACGGCGTTGCCGGCAGGGCTATCAGTGCCCGGAGAGCGAACTCGTGCATCGATGCACTTGGGAATAAATCGCTTGACCCGCGGATACCGTCGGGAAGATTTTACGCGTTGATTTACATTCAGAAACAGTTTGCTCCGCTGACTTATCCGGACGCATATTTCCCAATAACGAACAGCCCCGCTATCCTGAAAGATCCTCCAGGGCGATCGTAGCTGCGCTGACCTCGCTTCACTATCGCCGCTGTCGTATTCAGGATTCCGGAAGTGTAATACCCATTGATGTAGCGGCGCGGGAGCACGACTTGCATACACGCGGGCGTGCCATAACCGGGACCAGGAATTAAGCCAACTGAATCCGTTCGACCGGGAACCTATGGATAACTCACAGTCTGAAATCGAAGTACCTCGAATTATTGTAGATAATCCTATTAGCTGTATTAGGTTCGCAGCACGGCCAGAGTGGACGTATAGAACACTTAAGAGGGCCGTTTGCAAGAGGGAAGCTTATGATATCGATTTGATGCTGTTTCGGGCTAATTCCGAAGCACAAAGCCCCTCGGCGGGACCTCCCCAGCTATCTTCCCGGTGAAGAATCGCTGCGAGACGGATGCAGGGCTTTTTCCACCCTCGCTGAAGCCGGCGGAGGTAGTTGTAACGATCGAAACGGAAGTCGTCCGGCCAGCGGGAAGTATCTTCTGTCCCTGATTGCGCGTTAGCGGCGCTCTTGTAATTCCCTGGCCGTGGGGAATAATTAAAAGCACGAGCCCACGAGAGATAATTATGTCGACGGTAAATTGCGCGGCGCGCCTCCGACCCTTGTAGCCAACAACGCGGGCGCGCGCGCGCGCGCACACACACGTTGAAACCGCACGCGTCCACCGGTTTACGCTGATACCGCGACTGGCCACTGCGAAAGTGGCATGCACTTTCGGCCACAAGCGTAATACTGGCTGATAACCTCAAACGCAGTCGACCACTGCCGACCAACTTTCCCCTCTGCGTCACCTGTCCCCTCTGTTTAACAGTTCACGCCTACCCCCGTCGCGTTTTCCTCCAACGGGGATAGTCTGCGAGAATTGTCGAGCAGCTGATTACTCGAAAAAGAAAAAGCAGGCACCGCCCCCTGCGCCAGGGTCGAATAGGAAAAACATACGTTTCCTTGGACGACGAACTGCGGGGTTCCCTCGGATCAGCTGTTTTGATAAAACACTGGGTTAGCGAAGGGTTATTAGTTCGCGTCGGGTGATTACGTCGAGCGAATCTCCTTGCAAAGTCCTGCAACTGTTTGCTCGCGATATGTTTGTCCGGTAAGGAGGCTAGGCAGCTTGAAAAATGACGGAGCGAGGCCTATGCTTCGTCCGAACGAGGTCTCATTTTACGAGTCGATATCGCTCCGTATTCCAGTAAATTCACCATGCGCGGGAATCGTTCCCAGCTCCCAGAGATTCTCTCCAAGACGCTTCGGAGCACAGTGCAATAGATGATCACGGATAAGCCTTCTGGAACGACGACTCCATGGGAAAGAGTGGATAAAATGTAATGCAAGGGAGGATAAATAAACGGAGGGAATATCGTAACAGGGATGAGGGTGAGCTGCGAAGATGTTTGTCTTGGCGAAGCTAGAAGGGAGTACAGCGACTCGCTACTATACAATATCCCTTCGCATCTTTTCCTCTTCACCAAAGGGGATCGTTACGTGTATCGGAGGAGGAAGCCAGTCTATTTTACGTTATCGAGCGGAAACAAATGTTTCCTTTGCATAACAACAAGAACCTATCAGCTGCAACAGACTTCCACACCGAGATGATTATATTTCATGCAGCGCGATTTGCCTCCAAGAAACAGGATTGTATTACTCGCCCAAACGTCATGGGATGTCTCCAGGAGCTGTTGTATCCCCGTGTCATCGGAGCAAAAACCATGAAATTATCTGTCGCCGTTGGACTTATTTTCCCGTCGCGTAGGAAATGCTATCGTGCCGCTTGAAGCAATGGAAACTGCGAGCCCTAATCTTGATGACAGTGACACCTTGGGGACTTTATCACTCGAGTCGAACTATTTCGTCTTTTACGCGAAGGATGGCACCGCGGAGAGCCAGCTTTTCAGGCACCCAGGCTTGCAGTGTGCACGCTGTTTTGCTGATTTACATGCGCGCGTACACGCGCAGCACGCGAGGGCGCGAGCGGGAACAGAAGTTTGCACAGGCGAGCCTGAAGGTAACGGTGCATTATAATGTTGATTTATGCGCTTACGATGGCGCATAACGAGGCGTGCAACGCAATTCTGGTGGGCGGCGTCAGGCAATGCTGTTACGTTTAACAAACTCAAGGAACATTAGTATCCGAGTCGAATATCACGGGGCAACACGTCTCCGCGCGGAATACCGGCGACGTTCACCGAAATCTCTGCCATCCGTCATGCGGCGCTGTTATACGCGTAAGCGTCAAGTTTCGCAGCGGCGCGGGATTATTCATTCCCGCGGCGAACATGCCCCCCGAATAAACAGCGAGCATCCGCGATTTGACTAATTAGCCGGGTCGCCTTGCCTCGTCTGCTGGGAATCTACCGAGAAGCTGCGGCGATTTTTAAACAGGCGCCACGAAATGAAGTGCCGCCGCGGAAAGACTGCTCTGATGAGTTTTCAATATCAAAGCCGGCGGGGATCTTTGAGGGCCCGTGACTTTCGGTACGCGCACGCCACCAGCCATTTCGTGGGCGATATTGACCCGACTGGCGGAACTGACATCGTAAGAGGCATTTGACATAAACTGACGGTTCTACGCCGGTTGCACGCCAAAAGGAAGCTCGTCGTTTGCCGGTAGGAGCGTCGCAGCAAACGGCGCCACTCGAACGCTCGGGACGCCGGGTAATTTCAACCTCAAAGCACCACGTCAGGTGACGTTGGGGAGATCGATTCGCGCCCGTTTGATATCCACGAGGCGATACCTGAGCCCCGACTGTGGACGTTTAGAATCCTACTCTGGAGGGCCGGACGTTTTCGTAGACTCGGTTGCGAGACACCGAGTCTGAGAACTCGGCTTGACCACCGAGTGCCGTCGCGTCGTTGAAATTAGTAGAAGCTCGCCCGGCTGCAAGATGGATCCCAATTTACATGCAAATATAACGGAGAATCGGCGGAATCGTTTCCTAAGGTATTCGAGAGCTATCGGTTCCACGGTCAGGTAATTAACGATATAGGTACGCGGACCGGTGGAATAGGAAGTGGCCAGGCGTTAGCCGCAAACGTTCACGATCCTATCGTCGACGGGGAATATCGGGCCACTGCGACATGAATTGCGGGTTCGATCGCCCATTCGATAAACGACGGCCGCTCTCGGATTAGCCATCGATCACCGGCGGCCAGTCACCGTCCCCGGTGATGAATTCAGCGATGAAGATAGTGCAAAATCTCGTAATTGAAACATACTGCAATCCTCTGCGGCCTCTGTCACGTTTAACGCGCGTTAACTTACCGCGGTTAGCTCTCGGGACAACGTCCACGGCTTCCCTTGGTCTAATTCCATCTCGGAAGTCACGCTCTGTCGCCATGCGGAATATTAACGAGGCCATTCTGCCGGCAAGTGGAAGGACATTGAAAAATAGCTTGGGAGATCGCGAGTAACAAACGGGAAAGCTTGGCCGAAAGAAAAGGGCTAGCCGGAGGGCGTATCATAAAACTGAACGGTCACAACATCCTCGCGAGCCGCTGGCGCTGGAACGAAACATCGCGATACACGATAATCTCCTTAAAAAGGTAGCCCCGAGGATTCCTCGCAATTTCGCACGTCCGCAAACTCGTTTATCGCTGCGGGCTCCGAGAAGAGGGGAACTTAAAGCCAATAAGGACATTAATCGCAGCCTGCTGTATCCATTGCAGCACCGCGGCACGTACTTCTCGATTTCGACCGTCATTTCCGGGGGCGAATCAAATCCTCCCAGCCGCTCGCAATTTCCGAACGACGGTGTAGGCTCGGTCTTGGAGGTGCCTTAGCGGCCCGTGGGCCAGCTGGAGAAATAAAGAGAAAACGTTAGTAGGAACGCCGAGCGCAGCACGGAAGTCCGAACCGTAATAACGGGCCGCGTGTGCTCCAGTCGTAAATATTACTCATTGAGCTGGCTGGATTGTATCGGTGGGCGAGGGCACGGCCCCCGCCGTTTCTTCGGGGGATCTCCTTAAAGGGGGCCATGCACGAGATATTCGGAAACTTTCCAGACCGTACTTCACCGTCGCCGTGTAACTTTCAACGGCGCAAAAATTCTCCCTTTTTGTCACCGCTAGTGTCGTATTTGCGATTACGTCGCTCACCGATATTAATGTTTCATAAAGGGACCCTTCGGTTTTACTTTCCTGCCCGCTGGGAATGGCACCGGGGGACGAACGGCGCCTTCACCCTTCGGCGGACGTCTGTTGGAGAGGAATAAACGGGTGTTCGCCTTGATGGGGCTATGCCGAGGGTGGAAGGTATTTTTTTATTAGGGTTGTAAGTGGTGTGTCGTAGAATTGCCGGGCGGAGAAATATCGTGTCCCCGAAACGTGTATTCCCCGCGTGCTTCGTGGAAATCGTATCTTTGTTCGAGTGAGATTGACTATCAGCTTTGCTTTTATAGCATATTGGAATTTCCCGCCGTCACTTCTCCAAACAGGAGATCATCACCGCCTTTCCGCCGCGATCAAAACATCGACAAACGTTCCGCGCTCGCCTCGCCACCGATCACATTCACTTGGGGCTTAAATCTTATCCATACAAGTGGCATCGTTCGATGCCCGTTACCAACGAACGTCAATTATACAACGGCGGGCGAAAATCCCGAAAAACGTCCAGCCGTCGAAACGGCCACGCGTGCTGTTCGCAATCGCGGAACTTTACGGGCCAGTGAAGTGGAAACCGCGCGATCCCCGCTCGAGCGTTAAAATCGCAGATAATGTTATCGTTGCGGGGGCCCGGCGCAGAAAGAAACGATCGAATTCCCGCGGACACATGTTCCCGCCGGCATAATGCCTTCGTAAATCTCGTGGACAGGCTGGTATACGCTCGGGGAACGTCGTCGAAGTTTCCTCGTTCCGAATGGATCGCACGGCTGTACCTTTGAAGATGAATACCCGTGGCCCAGGGGGTTGCGGAGGTTAAGGGGGCCGAGAGGGGTTGGTTGGAATACTTCCATGGAAAGTACTTGCTCCCCCCCGACGCTCTCATCCCAGCCCCGGTTGGAAATCTTACAGGGACACATTTTGGCTTGCGAAACTTTCCGGCAGATTGTCGGCCAGCTACGAGGACAATCTACGAATTCTTCGGTAAATCGTTGAAGAAGATGAAGAACGCGCGGATCCCCCCCCCCGGAACTTCCCGGGTCCTCCCGAGGTGTTTTTCCAAGGCCGCGGCGAATCCATTTGCCGATCGATTAGCCGACACGTGGAGCAAATCGAGCCGACACGGCTCCGTGAAGGAGCGTTTGACAAATTATAAGATTAATCGCGGGGGATTTCGGCCCGTCGGGATATCATCAATTATTTTTTTGCGAGGGCCGAGTCCAATTACGCGCCAGCGAACGTGCCCGGTTCCTGCGCCAGCCGAGGGTCACGTCGGTTAATGATACCTTCTCGTTTCTTTTCACCCCGGACTCGAGCCTTACGTCTTGATTACCGCGACTTCATTACTCAAAAAGAACCGCTCCTCCAGCCTGGACGGGACTTGAAAGGGGACGGATGCGTTCATTCGGCAGAGTTAAAACGCCGCTCCTTCTTCGGGCCTCGGCGAGCAAATTAAAATAAACGCGATTAGAACGTGACTCGATTTCACGGCTGGCCTCGCCGCGCCGCCGAGATCGATGTCCCGAGCCAGCAACAGGGAAGATCGAATGAGGGATGGCACCGAATTGGGACGCCCGCTCTCCCGGCGTTTCTTTCCTCTCGCCGGGGGTGACATTTTCCAAACTTGGCAGGGAAGTCAGCCGGGACCCCGCGACATTTAATCGGGCAACTTTTCCGCGCGTGAATCTCCCGCCCCTTATCGGCCTTCTGCGAACACTGGCCGCGGAAACGGCTCACTTCCTGCCGCGCCATCGGTATTTCATAAAGCAGTTAGCCTGGCGGCCGTCGGTTTCCGGTCCACGCGGCCGTTTCCGTCGCGGGCGCGAGCATACATCGACGCTTAAAACCATGGACACGCTTCCTGTTAATCCCAGGGAAATCCATATTGCAGGGGTTCACGCGCCTGGGCCATTCAGGGTAAATTGATCGCGGCCGGAAGCTCGCGTCCAGACCGTTCGGAGCGTGTGCTCCACTCTGTTCCAGCGCGAGCCGATCGCGTTCAAGTCGAGGGGCAACGATTCCCGGGCGCAATGTAAAATGTATCAACTTGGAGCGGTTCGCCCAAGTTCCCGCCAACTTGGCTTCACTTCTCGCAGCCGTCTCCCTCTGTGAGTCAGGCACAACGCGTCGCGATTTCTTCGGAACGTTTTTCCAGAGATTACGTGAAGATGTCAGTTGGAAATGTCACAGAAGTGTTATAGCACGTTTAATAAGGAATCCCCCCCGATATAGCCCTGACCTAATCAAATCAATCTTCATTTACGCTCCATTAACGTTAAACTTGCATTCGAGTGAAATTATTCGCGCCCAAGTTTCGGCTCCCGATTCGGACAAACTTAGCCGCATTGCATCGCTGAGTTCAATATTGGCACTGCGGTCGATTGACTGGAGACTCTGGCTCTCGAGATCAACGTTTCGCGCGTGACGAAAGAGTATAATTTTACGCCGTCTTTTTCTGCTTGCTTGGGAACTAAGAATAGGCGATGGTTCGTGGTCTCCCAAGGGCTGGCATCCTTTCTCCTTCCACGAACCATGAGAAAGGCATTTTACTATCTATGGGGGGTATTGGACACGATACTAGAGCGATACCTACGTGAAGCGATCGCGAGGGACACCTGTATACCTATTAGCTCGTAGACGTGGAAGTACCTGCTATAGTTGAGTCTTCAGAATTTTCTGCTTGTTACAAGCAGCCCGTACGTCGACGCAGTCATCCACCCCAAGTGTCTACGAAACGACATATAGATAGACACTCGGATATTGTTATTCTCTGGATGGTAGGTATGAGTGGCGCCAGCTTGCCTTGACGTCCCACCCTCGTTCACGGAATATGACGTATCTTCCTTCTCTCCTGTACCCCGAAATACCCTACCCACCAGCTACTCCCACTTATCCGGCCACTCCACCGTCACGATTCGGGTCTCTCCAGCAGACACCCACGCAACAAAGGCCCGGGGTGCAAGGGAACGACGTTCTCAAGTACTTTCCTCTCGCATCGACCGCGAAATATACCCGCTCCTTCCACTTCAGCCACGATATTATTCGCTGATCCCACAAGTCGAGTTCCAACAGTCTGATTCTCAGAGATCAGACGCCTCTGAACGCCGCTCTACTCTGACTTTTGACAGAACGATGTTTGTGCCATCGACTGGCCCAACCCAGGTACCCTGAGGCCCAGACACAACTCTCGCGTCTCCGCCTCAAGACTGTTTCGCGATATAATCATAATCCGGCGTTCTAATAACTAACCGAAACTTGAGCAGAGTTCGCAATGGTTCGGCATCGATAACAGCCCACGCGCGGCCACTGGATTTGGGGGTGTATGAATATTCAGCCGCATTACGTATTTATTACATTATACCCGTGACGCGGCGCGCCGGATAACGCCGCAAATTTTCCGACTCCACTTCGCCACCACCCCGTATACCGGTCACGTATCAATGCTACAATCGTAACACTCAATAAAACTGCCCGGGCTCCCATAACTCGGCGACATAGCCCTCTTCTCTTCCGCCCCATTTGCCCGGCCGGAAGCGTCAACAAATCGAGCGTATCTGTCCGCGCGCGGTCGTCCCCGATCCCGCCGTACACGTAAGTCATTCACAGTCGGGCAGCGTCGAAGAAATCCCCCACGCCCTCGTAAAGTACGGACCTCGCCGAGGATTGGCTTATTGAATCGCCACGAATCCTCCAGTTCAATTAAGGACGCCACTCGTACCGTCAACGGGAGCGCCGCTCCGTGGCTACGAGTACATTAGGGGGTGCCTAGAAGAGGACGCCACGGAGGGCGGGACAGAGAGGGGCAAGATAGCTGTTAGGGGGTAAATGGGCAACTAGATACCCTATCCTATCGACGGGGGGGGGGGGGCGGACGGGGTGTACATAGCGGCGCAACCGGAACTCCGGGTCTCCCCGTTCCGAATGCTAATAGGGTAATTAACAATCTCGGTATTAGCTGCCAAGAACGCGTACTAACAATATGTCATCGGACACCAAATTTGCGGTAAACTCGCGCGTCGTTCTCCCCCGGAATCCCACCATTCAGGGCCCCGCGATTCCGTCGAGTTTTATCGCCCTTCTGCAGTGCCTCCGGAAAATTCAGGCACGTCGATTTCACAGTACTTGCTGGCGTCCCCGCGTCTGCCTCGCAGTTGATTGAATTTCTGTTCGCCGACTCTACGGCTTGTTTTAAACGGAATGTTTAATTTCACGCGCCATCGCTAGACGCCACCGTGTCAGCAACCTTCCAACTCACCCTAGTGGATTAATTACTCTGTCCGATCCAGGGGATCTACGGAGTGACAGTGACATTTTTAAACATGTGACGAACCTCAGATTTTTCTCCCCGTAAAAGGTCGTGTAATCTTCCACGAAGGTAACGTTCGGGTAGCGACGGTCCAGACTTCATTGCAGCCACGGCAGGAGGGAAACGAGATATTTCAAGACGGAAGAGCAACTCGTTCCGCGCGGACGGCAACAGATGTGTTACATGAAGTTTGCTCGCCGTGAGCTTGTAATGATTTGACAGCGACTCGCTGCAGTCGATGGAGGAGAGAAGTTCCCCGCCAGCTAACGATTCGATTTGGCAGAAGTTAAGGCGCCTTCGGAAAATTCCGCTCGAGCTTGAGTTTTCCGCATCGGGGTCCACGTTGTTTGGACCCTCCCGCTCTTCGGCAACGATATTTCTTTCCCCTTTAAATCCCCCCCCCCCCCCCGGAACTATGTCTTAGGATTCTTGTAGATACCGGATGTTGCACTTCCAGCGAAGTCTTCTACGTCCTCCGACCTGGAAGTTTCCACGGGAACTTCAAAGTTTATTAACTCCGTAGCGATTATTGCTAAAGTCGAAAGTATTTCCTGTCATCCCAGGCTTCGATCTCCGCCCGAGGTCCCTCCTTCGCCGTCTTAATCTGCCTCTTTATTTCCAGGGCAATCGCCGTGCTTAATGTCGCAATGTTAATCAGACAGAGCCGCTAAATGCTCCGCGGGATCCTCCCGAAGGGAAAAACGTCCTCAGCCCGAACAATGACCCGCTAACTGCCACCCCCGTGTTGTCGTCCTGAGAATCACTATCGCGCCGATTACCATGGCTGCCGTCTGCTTTTTTACGAGAGCCTTTACCCGGTTAAACGACGCCACTTTGCATTCCACCCCTCTCTTTCCCTCCCTCGATCGTTATTCGAACTGCGAGCCTAAGAACATTCAGCGGGGAAGCAATTTAAGAAATTCAAGAAATTTAAGAAATTTAAGAAATTTAAGAAACTTAAGAAATTTTCCTTCCACCTTCGTATCCCTTTAGTGAGTTTAGAAGGGTTAGTGCGCTGAAGGCTCTAATTAATTATTTAGGAATACCGGGGAATACGAATTGTTCAACTTCGACAGAGTCTATGCTCCTCGGTGCTTACGAAATGTTTGAAAAGCACAATGCACTTTCACAAAGCATCGGCGAGTACCAGAGGCGCAATTACGTCAATCGTTAGAAGACCTTCCCCCAAGGGTCCTCGTACTTTGATTATTCTAAGGCCCCAGTGCCTTTGCACGCAGAAAGAGTTATAACTGGGTTTTCCCGAAGGATTCAACAATGATCCTTTGTGCAGGCCTCTTCAGACCTTCGGTACCGTTCATCGAGGATGCTTGATACGATGAATGTAATAACACCGGATGGTGAAATATTTACGGTACAAGTAACAAGCCGAGATGTGGTGACCGTAAGTAACGCGAAGGGGGTGAAATGGGAGATTCACGGAAATTTGCGCTCGCAGCGGGTATCGAAGTTTGAACGCGCGACAATCCGCACGCGATACCCGGCCATTCTTTTTTCGTTTAGCCGTCGTCGCGACAGCGCGCCCCGTTATCGGCTCGTTATATCTGCGATTATCACGCCTATTTCGCAGCTACGTGCAGCGGAGATTTATGAACGCTCATTGTGCATGCGTGCCGCATGAACGACACTTTGAGTCGCGTGAAGTGCAATCTCGTTCGGCTATTAACGCGGGCCGTAGCTTAAGCTTCCGCGACCGTCGCATTTGCGGACGCGGAAGCGCGGGGGGAAGGGCAGCCGACCGATGATTTCAGCCGGGGGGAGTCAATAAAGCGCTGCGTGGGAGATAGACAGCTTAAGGGTGGAGTTAAAGGAGGAGAGCCTGGCAGATGGTTAAGGGGCTGCTTGTAACTGGAGCTTCTACAGAGACGGTTACCGGCTGCGTATAAACTTCGTATAACAGGCTCGAGTTTGCCCGCCGCGCGGTAAGTTCCGCAGGATGAAAATGAGAATAGCGAGGGCCGCCTAGTTTCTTATTCATATTCGCGTAAAGGGGGCTTCATTTGGGCCCCCCGGCGGCATTCCTGTTGCCAGTTACGAACGTTCCCTCTATTTGGGGAGGAGTCGCGTCGTTTATACCAACAACTGTCTCGTCTGTCGGTTTAAGCTCTCCGGCTTCGTGCGCCCACTGTTTTTACAGCTCTCAGATTGCAAGCACGTCGGGGTGCTTCCCCTGTGGACCTGCGGGAGCAACCTCTCTCAGACCGTGGTGTAAATGCAGCTTTCCTTTCCTCGAATGCACGTTACGTTAAAATGCGACGCGCGGTTTGGGTCGCGATAAAAGAGGGGGGTGTCTTTAATTGTTCAACCGTTATTTCCACGATCGTTGGAAAAATGTACGCGCACCAGCGACCGCTAATTCGTTATTCGCTGGCCAGAAATTCCGCCGCGTACACACGCCGCTCGCCAGGGCGTTTTCTTTTTTCCCTCCACCCCTAGCAACTCGAAACGCCATTTTCCGGCCGCTTTGTAAACGTGCGCGGTTTTCATTGTTACTGGCGGATCCGCGGCCGCCTTTGTGCCCGGGAAATTATGCGCGGAGTCCCCGGGACTTTTTGGTTACAATAAGCATTCATCGGGACAATGCGCGTGGCCGCCGCGTGCGCGTTTTACGTTAAACCGTCCGTGTCTGCGTTCACCGGGGGCCCTTTAACAGCGCGGCTTAATTAGTAAGTGCGAGCGGAAGTGGCGCGATCGTGGAATCGGGGTCACCGCTCGGCGGCCTCTATTTTTCCCCACGTCCTTTTCCGCTTCGTTTTTCATCAGACACATATAGCCCTTAATGATTCACACCGCGCCGCGATCCCGCGCTCCTCCCCCGAAAGCTCGATACCATGATTCCCGGCGAAATATTGGCCGCGGGCAACGAATTTATGACGGCCATCAAGCTCTACAACCAGTGGAAAATGTAATTCGACGTGGATAAAAAGAAATTATGCCATCATACGTGCTCCCATTTCTCGGCAGGGCGATATCATCGCCGGCCGAAAGGAATTATCGGTGGCAGCCACCGGTACCCGGGGCGGTATTAATTTTTACTCACGTATCGCGTTTCTCAGGGCCGCGAGGAGATAATAGTCAGCTCGGGAGGCGATCGCCGCGGCTGGAATTTATGGGCGTCGATGGGATTATTGATGGCGGCGGGGAGAACCGCTCTCCGAGGGAGAATTTTCCGCGGGGAAGGAGGCTTGTATCTTTATCGACTCAGCGTTATTTTCTAAAAAGAGAAATTTGCTTCCTTTTAACCGTAATTATTGCCCATTGTCGAAGGCGAGCGGCTCGAGGCGTATCTCTCCGTGATAAATGAAATTAAACGACCTTCCGCGGCGAAGTTCCACTAGGTAGACAACGGTTCGTGAACCGAGAAAGTTAAGCCGGTCGGTTCCTCTCGTTACAAGGCGTAATTCCCAGGGATGAACGCGCTGGCAAATCTTTGATCACCACGTCGGTTTAGCGTGGGCAAAAGTTCGGGCCTATTATGTCTACTTCCTTCGCCGGCAGCTTTCATCGTGTAAGCGTGTTTCGAAGGATGGTTTAATCTGCCGATCAGCCATGGTGGCTCCAGGATGCCGCGTTCAAACTTTAAGCAAACTTCAGCCAAAGCGGCGCAACTGCCTCTTAATAGAGCCTTTTCGAGCTCACTACCTACGGAACTTTGCGTCCTTCCTGGCACCCAGGTACCCGCCCGTGCCAGAACCCACGTTCCGAACTTGTCCCCTTCATAATTTATGCGTCCCTCACGCTTCGGACATCGTGCTGCCGAGCGTCGCCTCGCGCGTGCTAATTCCCGCCACTTAAATCGCACCTGTACCGTTGCGTTCCCAGGAAAATGTCTCCACGATCAAAGATGCACGCGGGGACACGGAACATACGCTCTGAATACTCCAAGCGTGTGCAATCTCGCTCGTACGATTTACTTAGATAACTGCGGCTTCTCGATCCGCGAATAACTCTTCGCTCTCTACTTAATTTCGTAATCCCAGATCACCAGGGACGCGATACCCGCGAGCAGATTACGGTAAGCCGCTAAAAATTCCGCGGCACGGTCTCGCCAGTATAAAACTGCACCACTGAATGGCCGGATGCTTAGCGCGCAAGTAGTAATCCGTGAAATTGCCGCGACGGGATCCCACGGTTACAGTTCCGTTGAGCGCGACAGGTTCGATCGGCCATCAGTTTCCATGGCAAGACGTCACGGGGATCTGATGGAACGGCAACAATGCCGGGGCACGCTTTCCCCCCGCCGCCGCGGATCTCGCGGCTGCGAGTTAAATTATTTTCCACTCGACGAAGCGTGCTCCCCGTCGTTGCTGGCGGTGGAACAAAAAAATCCTCACCCCCGGCCCGCCTTCCCCTCTGCTCTTTCTCCCTCCAACTCTCCCTCTCTCTCTCTCTCTCTCTCTCTCTCTCTCTCTCTCTCTCTCTCTCTCTCTCTCTGTCGCCCCCGGTGATTTCTTGCAGTGTTTCGCGCTCGTTCCCGCCCAACGGCTTCATATTTCGATTGAATCCCCGCGCGGCGAGACAGCGGGGCGACGATTTATCGACTGCCGGGCGGACGCCCCGCGTTTTCACGCTCCCGCGCTTCTTACCAGCGAGCCACTCTACATTTTTAACATCTCTCGACAGCCTCCGAATACGATCGACGCTCGCTCGGGCCCGCGAGCCCTCGCGGACACCCGAGTACGTGCCGCTCGCTCGACTTCTCTCAGGCTCGTCGATAAATTTGGCACACCGTCCGCTCTTTCGATTAAAGTGTCACTCGTCCTCGGTGAAATATAGGCAACAGGCCACCGCCGGCTCGGACATTTAACGCGCGGACCGGCCCGGCGTGCCCGCGCGTACGTGAATTTTTAAACAAGTCATGGTCCAAGATAAACATCGCTCGGCAGCCTCCAGTGCTCGTGGAAGATCACGTCATGCGCGCTGTCACGAAGGTGCAAGCTCAGCATCGCCGGGGGATCAAGAATCAATGATATTATATATTTCGGTCCTTGGTCCCGTTCACCTTCATCCCCACCCGTCCTCCTCCACTTTTTTTTTACATTTATGGAACTCGGTCACGCGGAATGGCCATTTTTATTCCAGCAAGTCAGCGTCATTTTTGAACAGCCTTGTTTCCCTTCCAGCGGAGACGGCAAACTACCGGCTCCCGCATAACTCACATCGACCCCTTCGCAGGGAAGTTTTCTCTCACAATACCTCAGAACACAGTGCCGGAGGGGGGGGGGAGGGCGAAGCGAGGGTGGCAATAAGAAATCCCGTAGTTTTTGCGAGTCAGTCAGCCGCCTGTGCGAAAGGGTCATGCGAAATGAAATTTCAGTCGGGTCAGACAAAGGGGAGAGTCGTCGTCTGATAATGGTTGACAGGAACGGTGACTATATACTCCCGGGATATGAGAAATGTACTCCTGTTTCAGCCGGCGGATGCTAGATTTCACGTTGTTTCGCGTCGTTCCGTTTGTCTTTCAAATTTTTTGCGTACTCGCTCTGACGTAATGACATCGTGATTAATTGACCGCGACGACTTCGTTAAAGTAATCATTTCGTTGCTTGAGCCAGCATCGGGTTTAATTAACTCGGAATTTCGGCCCGCTGGCAGGATAGCGACCGCAATTTCTCGTTACTAGGACCGACTACGGATGCCGCGAGAACTGTTGCTTGAAAATAGTCGGGCATCATCTGATTAGTTTGGAAGTGCGGTTTCAATGTTTGTCCTGCCATGTCCAGCGACCGCTCGCCTCGCTCCTGGGGCAGTTTGCAAGGGAACAAATTATTCCGCTTGAATCTGTCGACCTGTCCTGAGGATTTTTGGCCGCCCCACTTCCCGTGGCTTCGCTTCTCGCACCAGAAACAGCAGCCGCTCGCGAGGGGGCGAAATGCCGACACGAAGTTTCGGCAGCCCCTGCTTTGAGGTAGAACCACCGCGACACACCGAATTCCTGTTCCCCCCGGATTCTGGGGCGACGACTCTCCACCCCGAAAATCGCGGCAGCGTCGCGATAAGCAAATCACTGACGCGAGGGTGGCGGTTTTACGTTTCGAGATCGCGACAGCCCTTTTTCTCGGGAAAACGACGATCCGCGAATACATTTCTACGGCCACCTGACTGCAGGGATTTTATTCACGGCGCAGAATAAGGTTTCTACCTTGGGAAAAATTTGATGCCCCAGAAACGTCTATTCAGTTTGAATTTTTGAATTCTTGGGTAGATCAAAGCCATACTCCCTTTGAGGCCAATCAAAGAGACAAACAATTGACTTTCCATCGTCCCACTTTGTTTAAAGAGTTTAAACCGCTTGCGCCGAGAGGAGTCTCGCCCGTCTCGCTGTATTGCCAATCGCGCAAGAACGAGCGTTACATACATTTTTCATCGCCGAGTGGTGTTTCCACCCGCGGAAAATATGAAAAGCGGCAGGAATTCCGTGCCTCGGCGCGATTGCGTCTGCTCCAACCGCCCCCCCCCCCCCCCCTTGCTACTTGAGCGGTACACGCGCCTACCTTTTGATCTCGTCCCTCTTATCCCGTCTACGCGTCGCGGTCTCTTCCCTTCACGTCGCCCAGCCAGCCATTCGGCGTCGAAGTCCTAGCACGTACAAAAGCCACTGTCGGCAGACATCCGCGAACGTCAATGGTCGTGACCGGCGCCTCCGCAATTTTGCACTTTCCTTCTGGCCTCTTGAGTTTTCTTAGCTCCCTCGGCCGTTCAGGCGCGCCTGCCTGCGGTCCACGTTCGTACACCCACGGCGTTATCCGGAGCAGATTCGAATTGCCGGGTAGCTCGGCCAGCGTCTTCTGGGAGTCGTTCTCCCTCCGTATCGCTGATGCCCGCGGCCACGCCACGGCTATCTGCAAAAGTTTCCCTCGGTTTGCCACTTTTCCGTCGCGTCCGACGAGACACCCAGGGAACTTTAAAGGTAAGGTGCTTCGAGGGGCAGTGCGGCGATTAGAACCAAAGGTGATCAGGGGTGTGGACGCTGGTCCCTGAGTCCTACTGTCCGATCGATTTAATACGTCGCTTGCCTGGCGATAACACAGCGGCGACGGAGGAAATAAACAAGTAGATGCCACGTGTAAGAGTCAGACGGAAAAGGGGTTGGCCGAGCACGAGATAGGAGTTACCGGGTACGGATAACTCATAACTTCCACGTTCGCAATATGAAGGCGGCTGCAAGAGGGGTCACGACGAAATGGAGCGCCCAGTGTTACCGGATCGAGAAGAAGCAGGCTGAAGGGTGCTTTCTGAATTACATACGGACGAACGGAGTCGGTAGACCGGAATTCTCTGGCGCCTCGTCCCGTCCCGTCCCTCCCCTTTCCCCGAGCTCGTTCGTTTTTATTTTCCGTCCGACGAGCGATTCCCAAGCTGTATTACAACTTGGGAGAGGGAGACCGGCGACGAAGGGAATGGAAGAGACGGGGGAGGAAGGACAGACATAGGGGAAATTCAGGGGTATTGCGAAGGGTATGTACGTACAGCGGAAAATTCAAACAGCGGGGAAACAGGGGTGTGTTGAGTCGACCGTCACCATTCTGATGATGAACCGAGAAGATACGATCGTTCGATGTTGGTGTCTACGTGCCTGGGGGTCGAAATACTCCAGATGACGTGGACACAAAAATTAAGTTTCGCGAAAACGTTCCGCTTAACGGAATTAAGATTGGATCACGGCCACGAGAAATTCTCTGCCCGCCTTGGCCGCTTCAGCATTATTTCAGTGGAACAACCAGACATTTCACGGACACCCTGTACGTGCACGGACAAATACGCCATGCAAGCGCGCAAGCACGCATATCTACGAGGAAGCGGGACAATAGCCGAGGTACAGGGGTCCTATTTTATGGCGGCGACGCAAGTTTATTCAGGCGACAGCGAAAATGAGATACCGGTAGTCCATCCGTGCAGTCTGTCAGTGACCCTCCTTCCGTCGGCGATTTAAAAGCAACACGATCGATTTACGAGATGTTTCCCAGACGCTACGTGAATTTACAACGTGTATATTGCTCGCAGTTCATAATGAAAGCGTAGCTTCCGTTCACTTTTTGTCAAACGGGACACAGTGTGCTCGAGTGACCCATCGTAGTTATAATTTCACGGCGAGAAAGTGCAATATGTCGGATAAGTAGAATAGTGCGTGATATATCGGACAAGTAGAATCGTACGTAATATGTGGGCCAAGTAGAATAGTATGCGATATATCGGGCAAGTAGTATAGTGCGTAATACGTCAGACACGCATAAGAAAACATTGATCGCGCAATCAGGATCGTAATCGTTTAGCAAGCACAATAAGCTTATCACTGGTCGGACAGATAGAGTCCCAGTGTGACGCAAACTCTCGGTCCGTGACTATTAATATCACTCTGCCATCGTAAATACTGGTGTCTGGTACAGCATGCACGTGTCTCGCTCGACCAGCACGGATCACCTGCCGTTTTACGTAACGTAAAGATTGGCCTTGTGGAAGCCCTCCAGATCCGCCCAGTTTCTTCGCCAGAATATATCGAAAACAGAAGGGCCACTTCGTTCCCGGAATCCATCGTCGAGCGAAGGGGAAGTGGATCGAGGACATCCATCGTTCGCCGGACCTTGCAAATATTCTTCACCGGCCCGGCAAGACCTCCACGGATATGATCTCGCTGAAAGCCTCGCCGGGATCCCTTTTCAAACAATCCAGCGAGCTCCAGATCCGCCGTATCATCGGATTCCAGGAGTGTTGGTGGTTGTAGCGCGTAATATATCCGTGCTATAGCCACGCGATGCTCCGAATGGAAATTCGCGGAGCGGCTTTTCCACCGAGTTTTCATATATGCGGGCCACTTTCTAAGTAATAAACCTCACAAGTGAAAATCGTTGCCGTTGTTTTCCCCCTCGAAAGCCGCGTTAACCTTTAAGGGAATTCTTACCGCTCTCCCCCCGCCCCTCGCGACCGGAAACGACTGGCAATTTTCGAATTAAAGTTCCGCGGGGGTATAGCGGGAATTTCCATACGAATCTTGGAAGTTGGGCGGGCGCGATCCTCGCGTTCACGGATCTCCAGCGTCGTTGGCGATAGAAAAGTACCTTTGTCCCTGGTTACGTACACAGCGCCGCGCCGCCAGTTTTCTGGGCGGGCACCGTTTAATGAGCTCGTTAATTTCTCGCCACGCGCCAAATCTGCTTGCCCATTAAAATTCTAACGAATATCTCGAGCGGAATTCGCCCAGGAACAATGCGCCCGCCGGGACAATTGTTTTCCATAAAACCGGCTAAATCTGATACAACGTGGCCGCGGGCGGCGGTTTGGCGCTATTGCGGTGAAACGCGCGCTCCTCCTATTGCTCATCTTTCTCCGGCGCCGGGCGTCGAGCGGCAAGCGAATAAAGACAGATAGTCGCGGGCGACACGTTTCCCGCCAGTTAATTAAATTTTCTGACACGCCTCCGCACCTTTGACCGGTCGCAATTAAAACTTATAGCTCGCGGAAAGTTTCCGAACGGTGTACAGCTGGCACTCGGATCATCCCGCGATCCCAGCCACCAGGGAAATTAATTGGTTCCACCGTGGCTGCGCAGACTCGACCGCGGATACCCCGTAATGGTCCGGCCCGGCATTTTCTCCGCCGACCGAGGGGTGGCTTCGCAATCCCCGGCTCGCCTCCCCTCCGCTACACCCTGTCAAGACGTTTCGAGGATCAACGCCACGAGGCTGGATTGAAATTATTGCGACCGTGGGGAGAACGTTATACGGCTTGCACCGCGACTACACCCAACGATTTACAAGATATAAAGCGTTCGTTTTAACCGTGAAATACTGGCACACGTACGAGTGGCGGGATCAATTCTTTAGAGATTTGCATAAAGGTGGATACCCAGCAGTCCTCTACACCGGGAAAACATTCTCGTTTTATCGGAGAACGATATTTTACTGGGTAGGCGGCGGTCCTGTGTAGTTTCGAGGATGAAGTCGTTTAGTACAAAGGACGCTACGGAAAGGAAGGAAGGGTGACCGTTTTAGGTGGTTGTAAATGGTATTGAAAACTATCGGCGGGTGTAAAAAGAAACTAACAATACTGGAACCCTTGCGATCTATCAAGTAGAACAGGATCCTTAGTCGCCAGACAACTGAGGCAAGAGCTAGTGATCGAGTAAGTAGTACAGGTCAACGCGTGGCGGGACGGTGCAGGAGAAAGGAAGGATGTAGATGGTGGTCTAATGGGGAAAGGGAATTATCACCCTCGCGGGCCAGCGTCGAAACATTCGACCAAATGCGGACACCCGTAACGAATAAACGCTTGCGTTTTCGCGAGGAAACACGACGGGTAGCGCTATTGGCGCGGTATTACCGTCACGGGGACGCCCGTAAACATTAATTCCATCCCCCCCCCGCACCCCCGTAAATCCAGTTAGAACGGTGAACGAAACGCAACAGCGGGGACCGAGTTCGCGACAATGCATCCCCGCTCTCTGCGCCGTGCAATTCAATCTCATTTGCATCGGTAGCCTTGAAAAGTAGTCTCCTCGCCCCGCGTGACGGCGACTGTTGCCCGGTAACGGGACCTTCGAGTCCCGCCACCCTTAGCCACGATCCGCCGAGGTTACGGACGGGGTGGAAGGCCAGTGGGGGTCGAATGAAAAATGGAATTGCAAACGAAGGAGCAGGCTTCGGGATCCTTTCGTCCTTCCGGCCCCAGACGCGCTTGTATCGCCGGCCGTGTACTTTTGTTCGCCACGACCATTCTCTCTACCCGCTATGCTAAAATCTCCGCCATAATTGTTATGCAAACTGCCCGTTGAATAATGCAGCGCGCGAAATTCATACGTGCCGCGCTCGCGCACTTCTGCCCGCTACCGCCGTATCAAATAATTTTATAGCCTGTTTTAATAATTAATAAAGCCGCCCCAAAAGTATGCTGCCAGCAACTGTCTTCCTGCACCCGCGGGGACGAGGCGTGCGCCGGCGATCCATGGGCCCGGGGGGTGTGCACCTTTTTTTTGCTCTGTCTTTGCGGTGAAAAGGGACGAGACGCTTCCTGCCGGGCCAAGTGTTTGCCCGAGCTTTCCCCACGCTTTATACTGTGGCAGGATAATGGCATACAGAAACAGGAGTAACGCTGTGGCGAAACAACGGTTATTTCGCTAACTGTTTGACGCGCGGCTGTGCCTGACTGAGGACTTGTTTCACTTCAGTCCCTGCTGTTATTCATCCCGCACCAAGTCGATGAATCGCGCGATTAATCTTAATATCGTCGGGCCGGCACAAGCGTCCGGGGTGTCCGTATAATACCACTCATATTTCACGATGAACGGCCTGTGGGCGAGCGCTTTTATTTGCGGACAAACGTATCGCGTCACTTCGAACCGGCTTACTTTTAGCATCCACTGTACATTTTATAAATACTCGATGCGCAACGCTCGCCGCCCATCGGGGCCGTATGTACATCACATTTTACGCTCGCGTTGAAACGGACAAATAAATCACGTACCGCCCACAGCGATACCCCCCACTTGCGCCTATTTGCGTCAGCGGGATTGATTTCGTAACGGATTTGTGGCGCGCCGAATGGCGGGCAAGAATTTTTCGGGAACCGGGGAGGATCCGCTCCTAGGCATAATTGAAATCCGACCCACGTCTAGTCCCTATATACGAAGTAGACGTTTCACGTGCCGGTCGTGACTGCGTGGTTTCAACCCCCGTCAATTAATCCCCCGATTTTGCAGCTCGGCTGCACCCAGCTACGTCGCTCGTCGCTCGACCGCGAAAAATACGGGGTTTGAAGGAGCCACGAACGAGGATAATCTGGCGCGGTTTAGCGAGCAGCTTCCTTCGTTCTGACGCGTCAGCGCAACCCCAACACTCCCGGTCCTCCACCGCGAAGCGACGCGCTGATATTATGCTCGATTAATTACCCGTGAAAATCCGACCGCGGCTGACTGTCGAGCGTCGTTTCGCGCGTTTAATTAGGCTTAACCCTCCTTCGACCCACCACCCCGTTCTGAAGAGTCGCGAGAATCAAAGACGCGCGCTTGCGAAAAGTGGATCTATCTGATCACGTTGGTTGAATGGTCGTCGCAGCTTTTGCCTCTGGCGTCGTCGATAACTCGCTAATGTCCTCGCTCCTTCTATCTTTCGGCAGAGTCGAGAGATTTCATTGTTCCTTAACGACCCACCGGTGAACGATCGTTATTGCCGCCCCACCGAGGTGCTCCCTTTTGGGAAATAGGGGTGGTGACTGCGAGTGTAGTCCTCGCCAGTTCAAGGGCATTGTCAAGGTGGATAGTTGTTTTACCTTTTAAAAGAGGCTTCTAGATCCTAATGAACCGGCGGTTCAACTTAGTACGCCCCGAGGGTTTCGAGTAAGCTACCCTTCGGGCGGATATTTCGGACGCCTCGCTTCCTATGAAACTGGATAGTCTTTAATTTCCACCGCCGACGTCTTTCCGGGAGCCTCCCAATTACTTCGAGTGCACTATAGCTTGCTTGCACTGAGGATGGCTCGGAGCTTTGGCGGTGGTCGTGGCGTATCAATTTCTTCGATCAATAGAAACTAACTCGGCAACTTCTCTGGCGATCAATTAACATAGCGGCTCGTAATCAACATTGTGTGCACAGCGCAACTATGTAGCTTGGGGTTGGCGCGAGATAAGATTTAAGATCAACAATGGTTGACGCGACGAACTCGTCGCAGTAAGACCACCTCCCTTCGGCGATAAGAGCTGCGAATATCCGCTTAATTCATCGACGCCTGAAACAATCGAGTCAGCAGATCCACGACGATGTATAATAGTCGATTTCCGCTCGGAGCTTGGGACAGTTTTATAGCAACACTTTCAGTAAATGAACACACAGGCTCGTTATCTCGTTATAATAATATCGTCGTGATTTCGACGGAGCGGTCCAGTTTAAACGAAGCCCAAGATTTATCCCAGCTTCTATAGGATTAAAGATAATTGCTTAAATACCGAGCGATCCCGCGCGCGATAACGAGTGCGCACATTTCTATGATCGCGTTCCGATAATAGGCACGAACAGTTACCTTTATTGCCGCGATACTAGCTACGATTATTGCCGCGACAATGTTCGATACAATTCTTGCTCGACTTTCCACTGCTTTTATTGCCCCGCCGCATTTATCGCGCGGCTATTCTACTTTATCGCCGCCGACCTCGTATTTCTTCCCTCGCTTACGATTCCGCCGCAGCTTCCGCGTTGAAAATTTTCGTAATCCCGATGACGCGAGTTGTCCCCGCAACCGTTCCCCACTAATTGGCGTTAAAAATTTCAAGGGACAAAGCGGAAGGAAGCACGTTCTCGCGGTACAAACGTAGCGCCGCTCCCTGACTCGGCGTCTACCAGTGCGAGAAGAAATTCCCGCGAATTCCACTTTCCATGCAAACTGCATTTCGGTTTAATCTGTTTATCGCTCTCCTCCCCTCCAACAATTTGTTTGCCATAATGGCATACGTTTTGCATACCGTTCACGCTCGCGGTGTCTGCACTCGAATGTACAGATTTTCAAGCCCCTACTTTGCTCGGGTGCTTGGACGAGATTTTCACTCGAAAGTTTTTGCGATAGCATTCGCGTGCCAATCAGCGCCCGGGCAATGAATACAATGTGTGCCAGAGTAAGTGGCAGCTTCGTTTCGTCGCGAACTTGCATCGATTCGATGTTATTAAAAGCGCAACTGTGTAACGGCAAGTACCTAACAGATACAATGCTGGCAATGGTCGCCAGCGATGCGCAGTTTGTTTAACCAGGTAATTAATGCCCGCAGTGCGGAGCGGCAACTGCGAATGAAAATGCAATCAAGCATTGCTGTAGAAATCAGGAAAGTTTCGCGAGCACCGGCCGTGCGAGTAATGAGCTCTAATCTATCGTAACGAATTTTAAGTTGACGCTTTCCTCCTGGCAATTGCAGCTCGCACGATTCCCGTCGCTCTAACATAGAGAAATTCTTTCCTTCGGTCGCATTCAATCTTCAGATACGGGGCATTAAAGAATTCCACGTTAAACGAGCTGTTTAAAATCCAATCAGTTTATCGTTCCACTTTATTACCAGTTCGCGATGTTGAAATTAGGATTACGTTTTAATGATACACGGCCGGGGTAATGAGACCGGGAAATTATTTGCAGAATTCCGCGGAAATTTAGCTTGGAAAGCGGTAGATTCTGTAACGTGTTCGTTCGTTAAAAAGCGACGGGGAATCGGGGAGTCCGCTCTGGGAGACGATCGATTCGTTTCACCCTGCGTTCGATGAAACACGGCACCCTTATAAGCGCGGGATTACCCACGTAACACGTAACTCTGGGTCGCCCGATTTAAAATGACACAGAAGTTTTAAGCGCCAAAGTCAAACCCTGTGCTTCTGACACATTCACTTCCCAGATGATCGTTTCGCAGACGGCCGTGGCGATCGATTCACTCGATCACAACTGCGGGGCGTAAGTATACGTAGGTTTCTCTATGAGTGGAATAAGAGCGTTCATAGGTTATTGGTCAGGCAAATATATTGGAACAATCTCTATTATGATAAGCGAAACGGCACAGTACTTGAGCGCGCAATTAGTAGGGGGCTGTATCCGTTCGCAGCGGTGCGGTACGTGCGAGGCAAGTAGAATAGGTCAGTGCATGGCCCCACAAGCAAAGTAGACTCGTACGTAGTTCCGCCCACGATGTAACGCAGTTATAGAACAGTAGATAGTGTCGCAATAAGTGGAACGGGTCAGCGATTGGCCGGGCAATCGGGGATAGAATCGCCGATCAGATAAATGAAAAAGTGAAATAAGCATGTCACTGACCGGACCAACAGAAATCCAGGCACTTACAAGCAGCGATAGGATCTGCGCCGTCTGCGGCAGTGAACCGGGTCACTGACAAGTCGGAGATCAGGCGCATTTGTAACTCAAAGAGCCGTAAGTGGTATCAGACGGTGGTTGGTCAGACGGCAAAGCTGCGCCGCGCCGTCAAAGCGTTGGTAATTCGCATTACGAATGCGGCCGCGCGTGATGCGTAATTTTTATTCAACGCTTCCGTGACAGCCTCGCGTTCCGCGGGAATTTTTATGC